>CM042849.1:33287516-34598016 GCA_023653725.1 Bungarus multicinctus | reverse complement strand
AGAAAATGATGATGAAGAAAATGATGGTGATGATGACTTTGTCCTGAATTGAATATATCAGGATTCTTTCAAGTGGAGAGTCGCACTTTCATGTTATAATGAATCATGGCTGTAATCCAAGCTTCCATCTAGGGAAGATTTACTCACAAAATACTTATTGCCATAGCAACCACCACACACTTGGAAGAGTTAGTGGCTATTATTCATGAGACACTGTGCAAATAGAGCATATTCTCTCATGAAGAGTTTAGATTCTGAAAGAGCTCAGACTTCTTTCTCATTTTAACTAAAATCCAAATTTCTTGGCTTCACATAATCAAACATTTTGTGCATTTGGATATTATTTGGATAAATACTTAAATATAAGCAATTAAAGCAGTTTATAAAAACAAAGCAGACTATATAAATGAAATAAAAATGTACTAGAAGCCAGCTATCGGTGGATAAGAATTTAACTTACTTATTTGACATCTGAGTATATTCTTGTTTCCATGTAATTTTATAAAATGCTTTCATGCTTTCTTTTATTATAGATAACAATATCTTAAAACAATTTATAATGTATTATATATATATATATATATATATATATATATATATATATATATATATATATATTCAACTTATTTGCCAAAAAATGCTTACATGCATGATTTAAAACACTATAAAATAAAATACTCCAAAAGATTTCACAAAGAGACTAACAATGAAAATTGTTTTAGCCATTTACTTCACAAGTTACCTTATTACCAAAGGGAGGGGAAAAAAAGTAATTTTCAGCTGAGGTTACTTTTGGTCTATTTTTGGTCTACTTTAAGTTTTAATATATTTTAAACATTTTCAATTCTTTTTCTAGCTCTCCTGTCATTTTGTCAGACTGTTCAGTTTCTGTAAGTGATATTGAATTGAATTTAGGCCATCTGTACTTTATCACAAACTCTTTTCCCTGAAGTATGCCTGGTTGTGGCACATTATCCTTAGTGGCAGTTATCTTCCAACAGATTGATGAACTGCAGTTCACCTTTAAGTTTATATAACCCAAGTCTATCTTTATGCTTTCAGGGAAAAAAAATATTGTGTACTGCTTTCAGAAAATGAAACCAAGACAAATTTGATATGGGTAGTATAATAGTATGTAAAAGTTATTTATTTATTCACCTAGGTTGTTTATAAGCATCCAATGTAAATATTTCTTGAGAGAAGAGCGTAAAAATAAGATGATTAAAAATCATAACTCCAATCTAAATGTTATAAAAGTGCAGCAAGAAAATAAAAGCAAACTCTTTAAATAGGCGAAAAGGAAAACAGTATAATATATTTAAAACAGGAACCAAGAAGGTTGGTCTCAATCGAGGATGCACTGATAAAACAAAGAAAGATTAGCCATGTAAGAATCATGTCTTTAGCGCAATGGTGAAATCTGCATTTTACTTCTAAATAAAGAAGGTAATATTGTGATAAATACGATAGTCATTACCTATTTCCATTTTTAAAAGACAATTTGAAAAGACAATACAAATGCTTTGTGGAATACAAATGCTTTCTCCAGCATAAAAGAGAAAGAATGGAAGATGTATGTATTATTAGTTATTAAAGGTGACTCTGTTTTTGCTTTGTTCAACTTTGTGAGGACTATTTATAGCTGAAACATTTATGCCTGAACCATTTTTCTTGCTCCTTCCATCTTTCAAATTTTTAACCTATTTCTTTTCTTTTTTTTAATGTATTCTTCTTCCTTTTAATCTTTACATACTTCATGGTCATTGGGCTGTTCTTTATTTTTCATGAGATGTGAGGTTGGTGACAGTGTAACATGACTTTGATCTGTCATATACTTTCCATGCATTCATCCGTGTGCATTTCAGATAGCTCCTCACACAAGATTTATGTTCCTAGCTCAAGAAAACCATATAGTTTTTATGCATACTACATAAAATATATGGTGGACATTGAAAAGAGGTTTTTTTTTTTCCTCTTTTGACTGTTATAGTTGGACTTCACATTTGCAAGAACTACAATGAAACAGTTCCATAGATAAATGATTTTACACATCAAGTTAAAAGTAAAATGAAATATTAAATGAAAAAACTTCAATAACATACTTGTGTGTGCATGCAAACACTTAAGACACATAATTCATTGAAGATAAACTTTTGCCAAGGTTATTTACAACATGAATCACAAAGCAAAAGAGACTATATATAGATTTTTTAATACTGACATTATTTACAAGTGAGAAATGTTGCAAACAGAAGGTTCTCATTTAAACAACTGTTTACTAAAAAGCAGTATGGACAATTATTTCATCTATAGCTTCACTTTTGGATAGTTTCTTGATTTTTCATAAGTGTAAAGTTTTCCCTAAGTTTGCACCCCAGTTTGCACTCATATGTCTATTGCTGTAATCCCAAACACTAGAACTTTAAGTTCTAGGTTTCAGGAAAACTAAACACAAAGTGGTGTAGCTTTTAGCTTAGAGGAATAGTGGTTATTATTTGCCCTCCACTGATCTGAAATTCACTGTGAAACTTTTGTCTCACATATATAAATCAGTTAGAAATTATTTTTGCTTTAGAAATTTGTCCAGATTTCAAAATCTTCCTTCATTTTTTTTTAAATCATGGTCTTTGGTTCAAGTATTGCCCAAGAAAGAGAGAGAGAGAGAGAGACAGAGGGAGGGAGGGAGGGAGGGAGGGAGAGAGAGAGAAAGGCAGACAGATCCATGTGGACCATATAAGAAAAAAGCAGGTTCAAGAGAGCTTTTCTCCAGCAGCTTTTTACACTTTCATTGATGAATTAATGTTACAAACTATCAAAATGAAGAACAGCTACCAGTGATCAGTTGGCAAATATTTCTATTGCATGCACTAATAGTCAACTAGGTAGGAGGTGTATTTTGCAATGAATTGAAATTGAAGCCCACAAACTAGACAGCAGGACAAAATATTACATAGAGACAGAAAAAATGGGTGGAATTTTGTAGAATTGTATTCTCCTATAGGATCGTGTAATGTATTCTAATTGTCCAAAATGGTCTTGCTGTAAAGTTAAGTATAATCTGTTATCTTCAGTTTGACTAACTGGTTATAAAAAGTTTCCATGATAATTAAAAATCTGTGAATTTAATCATTAGATTTATTCCTGGAAAAAAAGAATAGAGTTGATTTTCAGTTGATTGGAAAACTGAGTTTGACTGATGCTTCATGCCAATTATCTGGATCAATCTTAACAATGACTTAATGAACTCTATAAAGGCATAAAAAGCTCTGGGTTTTTAAAAAAAATAGATTTAAATTGCTCTATATGCTTATATATAGAATTACATATTCTCTTCCAATAAGTTTTCATTTTGTTATAATTATCTATACAGTATTTAAATACATTATTTTCAGCAAATGAATCTGTTTCTGTTTTGTTTTCACATCCTTGATAAGGCCAAGACAGAAATTGATTTTTCCCTGTCATGACTCTTAGATCTAAGCTGTAACTTTATAAAAGCTTGAGCCATTTTATCATGTCTTCCATGGATGATATGACATGTTCAGTCAGACATGATAACAGATGTGTTTAAAAGGACTACAGCTTCATTTAATATCTAAACAGAGATTCTCAACTAGTCAAAAGATGCAGTTTTAACAACATAGACATTATTTGTGTGTGGGGGAAGGGAAAGATGAAAACAAGTCTCCCCATCACTAAGTAGCATAATCTTTAAAAAAAAGCAAGATCATTTGCTTATCTGGAACATGAATAAGTGTGTGGAGGTTACTATATTTGGCCTCTCACTGTTCTTGATTAATCATAGATTAATTGGAAAAATACATAGCAATATCCTGGGTTGTTGGCTACTAAATACTAGGTGAGTCTGCAATATGGTAAGTCTTATTTGTCATCTGATTATGGATAAGAGGGGTGACTTAGCATTACTGACATCTGACAGGGACCAGACATTTAACTTTTTGAGGTATACCCAGCTGGGTTTTGGGTATGACATCAGCTGAAATCCCAGGATAGAAATGGTAGGACTATATTATGTGAGGGGTCATCTCTACCCATGTGTTCTACCCAACTGGTTCTGCTTTGTTTTCTACCCATCCAATCCAGCCCATTAGGCTTCATTAGCGAGAAACATTAGTTAGTGAGGCCCAGCTTTCCACCACAGAGCCTCCTTATAGGAAATTCTCCCTCCGAATATTAGAATGACCCCAACCCTGCTGGCTTTTCACAAGGTCCTAAAGACTTGATGCTGGGCCAGATTATTCCTGTTCATTGAATGGGCATATACAAGAGAAAAAGTTACCCACAATTGTATCAGAGCTCAATTATTATTATTTTTCTTAGATCTTTCAAGTCAGTTGACAATGAAAAGTAAGTTGAATGATGGAAGGCTGGTTTAACTACATTTTTCTTCTATACAATGCTAAAGAAAGGGAGGGAGGGTGGACGGACCATGGATATTCAGCTTATTGAGAAAGTGAAATAAGAAAAAAAATGACACCTACAAAACCAGTTGCAGCTGTCTCTAAAATACCTTTTATGTAGCTTTGAAATACAATTGTCTCATCTTACACTGGAAATTTGGAAGGGCACATATCACCGAACTAAATCTATATCAGGAAGACCCAGGAAACACTGCCATATAAAATTATTCGGTGCCTCGAAACCCATTGCCAGTACTAGGTCACCTAATAATACTGGTGCTCATTTTGCAATGCTTCATTTTTGCTAGGAGTGTGGAGCAATTTGTCTCTGATGGAAGTCAGAGAAATGACATTCTGCCCAATGTGTCCTTATAATGTCAGTTTAGCAAATGCATTCAAAGACCAAAAGTCAGGTTGCACAAAATTTTCTTTTTCTGCAAAAAGCATTCCGTTCCTTTAGCGCAGCTTGCCAATGCAAATCTGCAAGGCCTAGTTGAGAAGCCCTTTAAAATGATGATAGCTAACAAGGGAAATCTTACTTTGCGCTGACAGATGTGGCATATCCCAAGGCAACATGAGTGGGTGCTATGATAGGATAAAAAAGAAAGAGAGGGAGGGAGAGAGAGAGACAGAGAGAAAGGCACACAGAGAGAAGGAGACAGATAACTACATTTGAGGACAAAATATGTATTCATTTCATGTAACAAAGTGCTGCTCATCAATGATCTCCTTGATCAGCTAGAAATAAGATATAAAAGCTGAATTTTTGCTACTGCCTTCCTTATTTTGTTCAGAGTTTGTAATCCTTATTGGGATGAGGAAAACAGTGCTTTTTAAAGTCTCCATGATATCCTGTATCTACTCCCTTTGCATTAAGCAATGCTAGAAAAAAATCTCCAAAATATAGTTATTGTACTGTGCGAAGTGAAATATCTAGATCTATTGAAATGAGACAGGGCAATATAAAAAAATAATTAGATGGGAATTAGGAATTGCTCTTTGAAACAAAAGCAGAATACCGAAGGTATCAGGATGATATAGTAAAAAATGTTAGTGAGGGGAATTGTTGATAAGAGAAAAAAAGATCAGTCAGGAGAATGGAAAATATGGTACAAAAGAGTAGCAGGAGAGAGGAAGGAAGCTGAGCATAACACAGTGGCAGATACATTAATTGCACAAAAATTAACTTTGAATACTGCAGGGAGTTCCATCTACATTCCTGAAGGGCAGTATGCTGCATCTATGCCATAGCTTGCATTGATTTGCTGTATGGAATCCAACTAAGTCTGAAGAATTTTCATGAAATTGAAGATACTTGCATTTTAAGATGTCAAGGAATATTGCCTTCTTCTACACCCTGAGGGTGTTATGGATTTTCTGAATTGTTGATTATGCTAGATTACAAAATATTGTATGATGATTAACTGAAAACAAAGTATGACTATTATTTTAAGGTCACATGTAACAGCTCCTAATAACATAAGCATCATGAACTGTTCAGTTTAACTATCCAAGGAATATTCACTCTGCAAAGATAAATGTTAGAAAGTTATAATATTTATAGTCTCTCATCTATTTGAAGGTTAATTAAACATGGTGATGTGTATTGCAAAACTGTAATGCTATGTGGAATAACGTTTGGTATACTTTATACAGGAATACTTTTAATTTTCACTATTAACTGAAAATTATGATCAAATTCTAATGTCAATTTGCAGTTATTATCCTATTATCTAGTGTCAAATTAACTGCAACTTTAAATATCCTTGAACATCTAATGAACAAGTACACAAAAATATTTTGAAAAAGGTTGGATATGTGCATCCCCAAGATTTATTTTTATGTTTTTGTTTTTATCATAGTCCACATATCCAGATGCAACATTAATAACAAAGAAAAAAGCAAAGGAAAAAGAGAAAACAAGGAAACTGCATTAGACTTCTTGTGGGAATTCTTTGTTCCTTCTAGTTTTTACTAAAAGGTATGCCTAAAAGTGAAATTCAATTATTTTTTCATTGTCCTTACTTGTATATTTGAATTCTAAAGTCCCAGAGCTCTTCAGTATCTTCACTGTCTAATACTTTGACTATTTTGTGTTCCCATCAGTTCCTGCTTGCAAGGAAATGGTATTTCTTGTTGCTGTATCATTGTATCATTGCTGCTCCTTTATAATGCCATTGCTTGCAGTCAGTCTGTACAATCTTCCTGCAGCTAATTAGATAGTCTATTGTTTCTTAAGCTTCTCTGCTGAAACATTTGAAGACAGATATTTGCTATATGTAGCTGTTTGCTGAATTCTGGTTTTATATGCATTTTTTAAGGGGCTTGGTTCTTGTGCAACCAGAATTAACCCCTTTGCCTCTTTCTTCAACTTCCTGTTTTTAGCCATTCCCATATTTTCTTTTCTGATTTGCCTTTGAGTTTATGTGTGCATATGTGTATGTGTGGGTGTGTTTATGGACCATGTAATAGTTTGCCTTTGCCATAGCTCTATCCTATTCTATATTTTGTCTTTCTTATAGGACATTTTGGTCTCTTCAGTATTCAGTAAGTCTTTCTGATATACTAACTTGAGTATTTGTTCTTCACTGCCCTTCAGATATTTTTTTCTTCTGCAACCATGTGATATATGTTCAACATTTCATGTCTAGCTTGTAAATAAAGACTGTCAACATTTCATCCATTGCTGCATGGATGAAAGACATGATCTTATTGTTATTATGGTTGGTTACACGGTCAGCCAGATATTTAGACCAGATTATTTTTAATTATGTTTTTATCTTATCTATATAGCTATCTCTCCAGGTTCATAGACAACCAAGAGTTAGCATTTTACACCCAGTGGAAATTATGATAGCAAGGACTATGGAAAACACAACAAGGAGGCCAATGAAGATATAGTGAAGGATCTCCTAGTGAATGTGAATATTTTCTAAGTCTTCAGGCTCTGATGAAATGTACTCTAGAATACTGAAGGATCTAATTGAAGAGTCAGAAATTTTGTCAATTATCTTTGAGAAATTTTAGAGGAATGGAAAGGCATTAAAAAACTGAAGAAGAGCAAATGTAACACTTCTCTTCAAGAGAATATAAAAGAGAGATAATTATCTAAGCCAAGTCTAAACCAAGTAATAAAACAGAACACATGAAGATGCTGGGACAATGCTGGGATTGATAACAGCTAATATGTTGAGTCACAACAGATCACAGGAGTAAAAACTTCTCTCCTTTGAGAAAGTAATCAATTTAATGCATAATATTATTGTGGAAATTTTATAACATATAATGTTGAATGTGGTCTAATCACATGTAATATCGTAAGAGTAAAACAAATGGAACCTGGATTGTGGAAGTTAACAGAAACCAGGCTACTTTGTAAATTTCCCTTGTGTGACAGGAGGCAGTATAATAAGATAAAATAAGAGACAGAGAGAGAGTACATGGAAAGAACTGAGCTAGGGTACTTCGGCTTCATCAACTTCATGGGATAACAATAGTCTCTTCTGTATCATTTAGTGATAACTATATTCTTGCTAAACATCCTATAGCTTTTAACTTCCCCAGATTTGTCTTACTTTACTTCCTGGCATAACAGCTAGAAAGAGGTAGTTGACACCACTGCATATTAAATATAGAGGTATTTTAATACTAGCTGACAGCCTTTTAAGAACTTCTGCATTTTTCGCTTGATTTACAGGAATATAACACTATTACCACTAATGGGAATTGTGAATGTAACCCTGTTACTTTTAAAAAGCAGGATGGCTGCATATCTGCATATTCCTACTTTCTAAGGGAATACAAGGCAAAATATTTCTTTGCTAATCCATGGGCTTTGTTCCTAAGATCCTGATTCAGAACCTTATCATTAACAAATGGAATAATAAGAGCTCTTTTGAATTAGAAAAGTAAAGTTAGAAGCGTAGCATAATAAGCAAATCAATGTTTCCTCAAGCTAGGTATTAGGGGACTACAAACGCACACATAAACTTGTCATACACAAATTCATATAGATGTTGTGTTTTTCCTCAACACAGTCTTAGTGAATTGGCTATTGTTTTAAAATATTAGCTGTTAGAATTGGGGAAAAGCTACCTGGACATGGAGATGTCATTTTCCTGGCATATTCATTTTCCAGTGAAAACTGTGACAGTATAATGACACTTAACTTTAACAGCCAGGTGCTTTTTACAACATCTGAAAACAGTATTGTAGGCAATTTTTCAGTATATGGGTCTTACATCCACCAGATAAGGGGGCAAATTTTAAACTGGCTAGAAAATTGACAGGCAGGAATAAGATAAGTTTGCTGGTAAAGTATTTATATAACCAGGGAAAATCAAGCTTGTCATTGAGATTGTAAAACTGACTATAACTTAATAGGCTTGCTGATAAGTTTACTTGTGAATTCTGAGTTTAAACAATTGGGAAAACAATTTCATGAATGGGAAAACAGACTTCCCCAATCCACACAAAACTTCAATATTTCAGACTGAAAGTGGAAGTTTTACAATCATTCTTGTAGCCTGACTGGTTGACAAAGGAGATTTGAAACTGTTTTTAATCCTCTACCCTCTGTACCAATATCTTAAGTCTGAGAAGGAAAAATTAAATGGATACAGTAAAGCATTATTCTTACGATTTTGTTTCAGAAAGGTGGAAAAAATAACAAGAAAAAAATATTAGCAATCTCAGTACTTGAATGTCTATGGAGGTTCTCAGTCATCCAGATCACCACCAAGTATGACAACTACTACCTTGTAAAAAAATAATACTAATGTTGCAGTGGTGGGATTCAATTTTTTTTTTACTACTGGTTCTGTGGGCGTGGCTTGGTGGGCATGGCAGGAGAAGGATACTGTAAAATCTCCCATCAGATGTAGTATTTGCCGGTTCTCCGAACTACTCAAAATTTCCGCTACCGAGACAAATACAAAACTTTTTAAATATATAATTTAACAATTTAAAACTGTAAAAAAAGGATAATTCAGGATTGCTCAGAGCTGCAAGATGGGAAGTATATAAATTTAATAAATAAATTCAGTTGTTGTTGTTTTTTCTATAAAGCATTAGAATCACTGAATGTATAGCTCTTAGCTTAATTTATTTTATCAAGATCAAGTAGTACAGATAACATTGGCAAATATAATATTTCATTTATTCCTTTGTTTAATGGAATAAAAAAGAAAGGATACTGAGGGAAGGAAAGAAAAGACTCCCAGCCATTCACTCTTCCCTCAGTTCCCTGCCATTCAATCTCTCTGCCATTTCCAGGACAGTAGGTTAGAAATTACATTTGAAACAAAAGGTGAGAAATTACAATAGGCTGGATTCAAAAATTAAAATTAGCAAACTGCCGGAGACTACTCAGGTAAACATTCCTTTCAGAATGCCAGAGATTCTCTCAATAAATAAAGACCTTTCCTCCACAAGATTGCCATTTCCATCTGCAATGTTAAAAAAGAAGGAAACTTTGGCTGCAATGGTAAATAAGTAAGACAAAATCCAGCTCAGCAGAATGCTTGACCACAGTGTTCTCCCCTTGGGAAATGTGCTCAATTAATTTTTCTTGGAATTTTGAGAGAATAAGTGCTCTTTTTTAAAATTTATTTTTAATTTTAATTATGCAAATAAAACACAATACGTCCAACTTATCCTTGTTATACATAAATACATTTTACTTCAACATCTATAATCTTCTTATTAAAATATTAATTGCTAATTAAACTAATCATAACTACTAGTATTTCAACCTTGTCTTCTATCCTTACTCTTTTTGCTTTTGGAGAAAAAAGACAATACTTCCTTATAGAAGGGGCTATTGGGAGAAACTTAATCTGTGTCCATCTCCAGCCAGCAGACTCTGTATTGTGCTCTTGGAACAGAGTTAGGGTTATTGACAGCTTTAAGTTGGGAAGATATGATAGGATGGCAGTGGCTGGTTTTATGTCTTTTATAAAATAAGACAAAGAAAAAACTTGGAAAGTTGCCCAGGATCATTTTAAAGTTGAGCAGACTAAAAATTAAATCAATAAATCATAGCTCATAGCTGTTAGACAAATGTAATAGTTAGCATTTCAAAATACAATAGCACTAAATTAAATAACTAACTTTTGAACTAGTCCTTTTTTAATTGAAAAGGAAAAGGAGGCGGTTTTCTGAAATTTACAAATAATTCTATTGGCTGTTTGTTTCAATCCTAAATTTAAAAGCTTTATCTGCCTCTCTTTAAAGTATTCCACAATGCATCCCCCCCAACAAAACTCCAAACAACCCTGCATGCTAAAGCTGTAACTTTATAGGTGTAGTTGGAATTTTTAAAATGTATTGTGCCACTCTTGCTAAAATTATTCTGTAACCTTGTGCTTAAGCCAAGTTTTAAATAATTCAGTGATGTATTGAATGAATAAATTTGCAACATTTGTTACTCTAAATACTTGGAGCATTTATTTTTCTTTGCCATTTTTTAAAAAATGCAGCTGCCTAATATTCCTGATATATTGCATTTCAATTACACAGGTCTTGAAAAAAAAGCAGTTTGTCCTGATCTGTTTAGTGTTGACAGCAAATGTTTTTTACATTTTTTCTACTATCATAACCAGAGATATTATGTAATATAAAGCACTGTCACATATTAACAAGAAATGTTTTTCATCAAGCATTACGCAAAGCTGCAGAAGGCAAGAAAACAATTAATCTAAATTATTTTTCTTGTATTGGAAAGATACAAATTTGAACATAAAGTAATATTCAGCAAATATTTCCACTTCAGGTTCAATTAAAAATGAAATACGGAAATGTGCTCTATAAAAAAAGGAATAAAAAACTTAGCCTTCACCATTTCTAATTATTTGATCTCTTTTCTAGGTTTGTAATTCAGATATTTTGTTTTCCATATGGATAGCATCTAATGAAGACCTGATCCTGGAATTACTAACAGCAGAAAAACAAACAAACATGCAGGCCATTTTTAAAATGCTAGTCTCTGTCTCTGTCTTTTTTTCTCTATTTTTGTAAGCACAGAAGCTTTCATACTGCATAGCTTATACATTATAACTGCATTCCTAAAGTCATTATCAAATATAGTAGTTTATTCCATTTTGATGCAATTAAAACTAAAAAAAAGCAATGAGATCTGTTTTAAGGTTTGTGAGAATTAAACATGAATGCAAGAACAAATGATTACCCATTATGCTCAGAAACCAATGACTAAATATTCTTGTGTAAATAAACAATAAGAAATAAATAATAGCAATAGTATTTAGGCTCCTACACTGCTCATAGTACTTTACAGCACTCTCTAGGATGGGAGAGGGGGTCTGTAATGTCATCATAGGGGGTCTGTGAAGGCTTAATTTTTTTTATTTAAATCTTGAGTTAATTCTTGGGAGTCCTTGGCCATGGTTCATGGCTACAAAAGGTATTTAAAAGGGTGGGTCTGTGGTGAAGAAACGTTTGAGAATCACTGCTGTAGGCTTTTTGCACTATAGAAGGATTATTGGCCCCAATAATCTGGCTCATTTTAAATAAATTTATTCATTTCTGTTAATATTCAAACATGAAGTGGCCTGACAGTGCTTGTGGGGATATTCAGTAGTTCCTTGAGTAGGACGTTGTTTATTGCTTGATTGTTGGTCTAATATTAGTCCATGTTTGTCTGCATACTGGCTAATGGTGAGAGAAGATGCTCTGGTATTTTTGTTTTCTTTTTAGCTTTTTTTTTTGTCTGTTGGTGTGTCAACACAGTTTACTTCTAGGTATCTTTTCCATTCACCCATTAATTCAGATTCACAAGGATATTCACTTTTTCCATTCACTAGAATTTGTACATGAAAGTTCAGTAGAGCAAACTGCTTCAATATCAAATGATTCAATTCAGATAAATTGATCTGTACCATTTTTGTACAGATATAATTATAATTTGCCTTCATGGCAGTTTTGAAATAATTGTGGTTTAAAATATCTTGTAATCAAATTACATGGTTTTATTTCCCACTGATAGTACTTTATGAAAGCTGATAAAGGATAATACCCATCTATAACATTCGCCTTTCATATCTAAAATTGTCTTATTATCCTAGGGAGTACATGCATTGTTACTTATTTATAGCCAATGGTCTTATCACAATGTTCAACTATAGAAAATGGTAAAGCAATATTTAAAATTAATTTGAAAAGGTATTTTTAATATAAAACCAAGACTAAGGAAGCATTCAAGAAGAAGAATTTAATTAATGTAATATATTAACTGAGCAGCTGGAGATTAAATCAAAGCAAATCCATTCTTGCTCTATAATATGAAAAGATATCCAGCACATGTTTCTTAATTTTAAATAGTGGTGATGCCATATTACAGAAATAAGACATTTTTAAAATACACTTCCCCATATGGTTACAAAAAGCTAGATTTTTTTTTCAACTGTAAGACTTTACTTGAATATAACAAATGTTTAATTATGTGAAAGTCAGTAAAGGAAAAAAAAATACAGACCCAATTTGACAAGCAGAGGTACACAAACATGCTACAGTAATTTAGATTGTTAAATTTAAGGCACTCCGTGAAACAGAAACAGTATTTTGATAACACAGGGCTACTTTTATCTGTGTATGAGATAGAAACAGACATTTTGTGTGTGTGTTATGAGCTGTGGTGAAACATGCTGGCTGGGGAATTCTGGGGTTGAAATCCACATATCTTAAAGTTGCTAAGGTTAAGAAACACTGCTCTAGAGCACACCAATAGATGTTACATACACTTTGTATAAAAACCAAAATATCAGTGTAATATTTTGATCTGTGATGCTTAAGGCACCCATTTTCCTTTTAAAAATTTTCCAAGTTCTTCATTGTTTATGAGAATATTCATTCAGTAGTCATATATTCTGAAAACATTTAATTAAAAGTTTTATTGAATTTAATAGGATTTATTATTTCATCAACATTGAGTATGTTGTTTGAGGAGCATGTTTTCTAGCCAAAAATGTGTAGAACTATCCCTGATATATAAATGATACTTTGTTTCAAGTAAATTACTTCTTTGTTTTACTTTTTGGTAATTATCCATTATTACAAATATTAACTAAGAAAAATCTTCCTGCATGAAACTTTGCTATTTTTGCTGTTTTAAACACTAACCTGGGAATTTGTTTGTTATTATTAAGAGTTTGAAATTATATCATATTAGACATAATGGAACCAGTAACTTACTAGTAATCATAACTCAAAGCACTTAATATCATACAGTAGTTAATTTAGCTACAATGTAAAAGTAACTTGATACATTATCCAAAATAAGTGATGTTCATAGAAAGAAACTGTGAAAAAGGGTGAATAATAATACTGTGACAATGAAAACATGTAAAAACACTTATAATGGCATATGAATAAATACAATACTAAGGGACTAATAACATTGTGCAGGACACCACCAAGCAAATGCCATACAGATGAAACTCGAAAAATTAGAATATCGAGCAAAAGTTCATTTATTTCAGTAATGCAACTTAAAGGGTGAAACTAATATATGAGATAGACTCATTAAATGCAAAGCAAAATAGTTCATGCTGTGATTTGTTATAATTGAGATGATTATGGCTTACAGCTCATGAAAACCCCAAATCCACAATCTCAGAAAATTAGAATATTACATGCATCAATAAAACAAGGATTGTACATAGAATAATATTGGACCTCTGAAAAGTATAAGCATGCACATGTACTCAGTACTTGGTTTGGACCCTTTTGCAGCAATTACTTCCTCAATGCGGCATGGCATGGAAGCTATCAGCCTGTGGCACTGCTGAGGTGTTATGGAAGACCAGGATGCTTCGATAGCGGACCTCAGCTCTTCTGCATTGTTCAGTCTCATGTCTCTCATCTTTCTCTTGGCAATGCCCCATAGATTCTCTATGGGGTTTAGGTCAGGCGAGTTTGCTGGCCAATCAAGCACAGTAATCCCACGGTCATTGAACCAGGTTTTGGTGCTTTTGGCAGTGTGGGCAGGTGCCAAGTCCTGCTGGAAAATGAAGTCTGCATTCCCATAAAGCTTGTCTGTGGAAGGAAGCATGAAGTGCTCCAAAATCTCCTTGTAGATGGACTTAATGAAGTGGATCAACACCAGCAGATGACATGGCTCCCCAAATCAACACAGACTGTGGAAACTTCACACTGGACTTCAAGCATCTTGCAGTGTGTGCCTCTCTATTCTTCCTCCAGACTCTGGGTCCTTGGTTTCCAAATGAGATGCAAAAGTTGCTCTCATCAGAAAAGAGGACTTTGGACCACTGACCAACAGACCAGTTCTGTTTTTCTTTAGCCCAGGTAAGACACTTCTGACGTTGTTTGTTGTTCAGGAGCATTCGTATTCAAGAAGAATATGAAATTTGAAGCCCATGTCCAGGATCCGTCTGTGTGTGGTTGTTCTTGGTGCACTGACTTCAGCCTTGGTCCACTCCTTGTGAAAGTCCCCAACACTTTTGAATGGCCTTTTCCTGACAATCCTCTCCAGGCTGCGATCATCCCTGCTGCTTGTGCACCTTTTTCTTCCACACTTTTCTCTTCCACATAACTGTCTATTAATGTGTTTTGATACAGCACTTTGAGAACATCCAACTTCGTTTGCAATTACCTTTTGAGGCTTTCCCTCCTTATGGAGGGTGTCAATGATGATTTTCTGCACAACTCTCAGGTCAGCAGTCTTTCCCATAATTGTGATTCCTACTGAACCAGACTGAGAGACCATTTAAAGGCTCAGGAACCCTTTGCAGGTGTTATGGCATAATTAGCTGATTAAAGTGGGACACTTTGAACCTTTTCACAATATTCTAATTTTCTGAGATTGTGGATTTGGGGTTTTCATGAGCTGTAATCCATAATCATCTCAATTATGATACATCACGGCTTGAACTATCTTGCTTTGCAGGTAATGAGTCTATCTCATATATTAGGTTCACCTTTTAAGTTGCATTACTGCAGTAAATGAACTTTTTCGCAATATTTTAATTTTTCGAGTTTCACCTGTACATATCTATAGGGATTCCTGGTGAGGGAGATTGTTAAATTTTCCCTTTGTGATTTTTGAGAGAAGAGCATCAGATCCTGCCATGGTAAATATTCTTCTATGAGAAACAGATAATTATAAATATGTATGGGTGGCATAACAGATACTACCCAGGTCTGTATAGCAAGAATATAAAAGTTTCATGTCTGTTATTTTGTAGGTTGAAATCAAGCAATCTCTTTTTGACTTCAGCTATGCCTGTTTTATATCCAAGACAATGGATTGAAAACTAAAGTAGGCCAGTTCACAAACTAAACATTTCTTTCAGAAGAAAGTGTTTTTAGCTACCAGGGTGATGTGGGCCATGTGGGCATATAATGGCCAAAAATCTAATCACCACGATTTTCCCCATCATGATTCTGATATATGACTCCCTATCTATTACCATGGCTCCATCTACTTATTGGCAGTAAATGTTGATACTTGCATTTGTACATCTATATTTGCTGCCAGTAAGTGGAGGGAGCCATGGTAATAGGTAGGGAGTCATATATCTGAAGCATGATGGAAAAAATCATGGTTATTAGATTTTTGGCCATTATGTGCACAATTCACACTATTTATTATAATGCTATGTATATTAATAATTTGAATTTCTGCTTAGTAAATTTAAGAAATAATTTCATTATATAGAAACACCTGCAATTAAATCTGTGACATGTTTATTTATTTTAAATGGTATTTTCATAAACTAGTGATAAAATAAAATACTTATAGCTGTTACAACTAACTTTGCAAATGAAAGCAAAAAGAAAAAGTTTGGTGGTACATTAATGTTATACAATATTAAGAAAGGCAGAGCTGTTTACTGTTGCTGTTTAGCATGGCCTGTCAGCAGAAAGTGTATCCCATAGAGATATCATTAACCATTGTCTCTGCGATAGCTTATTATTTAATTCAGTGAATTGAGACAAACAGGTGTGAACATTTCTCTCCCAACTCTGCTTGAGAGACCTGCAGTTACTATTAGAAGCAAGCATATTCATTAGGTTGTACAATGTTCTGTGAAATTAATTCCTTATGCCAAGTCATAACAAGAGTGGAAAAAATGCCATTTTTAGAAATGCATCTTTGCTGTCAACAAATATAAATGTGCAACCATTCTTCCTTACACCTGTTCTAGTAGCTGTCAAGAATCTTTGTTGATTTTGGATGAGAGAAACTTACCTGAGTTATATCAAACATGTTAACTATGCCCTTTTGTTTATGTGTATCAGAGCTGGTATTCAGCAGGTTCTGATCAGTTCTGGAGAACCGGTAGCAGAAATTTTAAGTAGTTTGGAGAACCGGCAAATACCACCTCTGACTTGAGTTTTTACAATATCCTCCCCCTACCATGCCCACAAAGCCATGTCCACAGAAATGGTAGTACAACAAATTGAATCCTACTGTGTATGATATCATAAAGCATATACAAGAGGTACTAGGATTTGTATTGTGATGCTATAGTGTTACTTCATCAATCTGACTCTTCACCCATGGATGCCAATAATTTGCAACTAGATCATTAAAGAAAGAAAAAAGGCTCCTTTCTTACTTTTCACTTTAAGTTGCCAAATGATTCACTGCCAGGAGAGGAAGAACATGCTTTCTCCTTGTCATGTACTATACAGAAACTCTGCCATTCTTCTAATGATTGGGAAGAAAAATAATAGGTGAACAATGTACATTTTCAGGGCAAAATTTTTGAACAAAAAGTTTATTGCCACCTGCTCTTTTATATAATGCCACTGGCATTTAGTCATTAAATGTTTCTGTAACTTAATCCACTTAAAGAATTAACCCTGTTGAACATCACTTATAAGACTAATAATTTTGCCGTCATTATTATTTTCTACACACCCATACTCACACCTACACCCACCCACCCACACATACACATTTGTCATCCCTAACAGAAATAATAATTAGTTCTCATTTTTAGAGTGTCTGGAGGAAGCACTAGAGTTTCAGACTAAGAATGTAATATTTCCCTGTAACCCACCATAATTACTGTGTGAATTTAAACAGTGACTTTGATTTCATGTGAGATCATTCTGGTCCTGCATTTAATGGGCTCCTTTTCTTCCCTGGCAACCTAGCCTGGAATCAAAGTCTCACATGGTGAATGAGACAGTCTGAGATAGAGAATGGTTAGTATGTCTTGTGAGGATGGTTTTCTTTACTCTCTGAGTCACATACCTTTACGCTGGAAGTATTTCATCTCAGCTTCATTGCTTGTTTGTTATTTCTTCCTGTGCCACTGGCAGTTGAGTCTACCACTTGTAGAGAGAGAGAGAGAAAAAAAAAAGGAAGTGGGTTAGTTTCTTGATTACAATGGGCCAGCTTTGGGCTGCAATAAGTACAACAAAGCTGCCTCTAGGGCAGCTCAGGGTAGAGAATTCATTTTTTGATACAGAATCCATTTCAGTGGGAGCAAAGAAAGCTTCAAGCTATTGGAAACTCTTAAAAGCCTTTCTTCTTTTCTTACAAGGAATAATCTCAGTTGGCTTAATACAATGTAACATACATTTTTTATTCTTTAATTAACCAACATTTTTGTAAAAAAAAAAACCCTCTTATTTTTGCAGACTAAAGAATATAAGTTTATCTTGAAAAATATTTATATGCTGTATAACACAATCTACTTAAAAAATCTTTAAACAAATTCATATTGCATAAACATGCATAATATATGACACATATAAAATAAGCGAAAGGCAATGATAAATGTCAACATATTGTGGATGCCAAAAGTCTGCCCCATAATTTTTGTGTGCAAAAGGTGGACTATTGTTTTCTTACTCTCAGTCACCAGCATTTCATTTTTTTCTTTGGCTGATAACTTTCTTTGAATTTATATGACATTATCAATAGCACCTTCTAGTTTCCTCCCTGGAAAGATTTACCTGTTTTTCCTCCAATAATTTACACAACTGACTTATCTTGTGTCCACCTGGAATGCTTTCTGCCAGAGATAAACATGCCACTTGTCAAAAAAAATAAGGGAAGTGATTGATTGGAGACCACAAAATAGATGTTTGTATTAAAGCTTGCAAGATTCTAGAATGGCTTTAATTGTTGGCCCATTCTTGGCTAATCCCAGAAATGTAAGAATTGTTTGCCTTATATTAATGCATTTATATACTGGTTGCCTTAATAGCCAAGCTAATAAATTCATATGAGGTGAGCAAAGAACAACTACTAATAAGCTTATGATACAACATGGCAGCAAGTTGTTATATTAATCCTATTGCTGTATAGAATCCTAATTTCTCCAACTGAATAGTAGATAGTTACTTTTCAAATATATAAAACCAAACAAATAGAAAAATAATCCTTTTGCACTGTGATGCTCCACTGTGATTTATTTTCACACTTCATAGATGTACTATAATTTTTTGCACTAGTGAATAGCCTGGCTTATTTTACATTTATTTAAAATATATGATGGATTACACATCTAGAGTGAGAGATATGTTTAAAATTAACCTTCAGAAATGTGTATGTCTGTGTGTTGTGTGTATGTGCAAAATATATGGAAAGCAGTTCCCAGATATCTTTTTCCAGAAGTAATATGTAAATACTTTTTGCACCAAGGGAACGTGTTAATTATCAAGTTATTTATTATGTAAAGTTTTATATTCAAAAATAGCATTAATGAGTGTCTACATGTATTTGCATGTGAATAAGTATGTATGAAAAATATTTATGAATCTAAATGTCATCTGTCAGCAATACTGTTTAGTGAGTTCTGCTTTATATTGATTTTAACTGGAAATGAAGAAGTATGAGTACACAATGGAATGTTATATTTATAAAGTGTACTAAAGATAAATTATCATCATGCTTACATCTTTTTCAGTCACAAATCTTATTATTGATGACTAGGCATGGATGAAGTTGTTGATTTCATTATTTTTGCCACATTTTCTCAATTCTTTAATACTTCAGTTTATTTTTATATTGTTGGATTTTTTTATATATACACCAAATTGGATCATATGTATTTCCATAAAAATTTCTCCAAATATGTACATTTTGTGCTCATTTTTATTCAAGAGACATTTTTGCAAATTCTGTTCATATTTACTCTGTATCCATATGTATATCTCTGTGTTTATTGTTCTGGCTTATATGTTGCTTCATTTACAAAAATGTTGATTGTGTCTAATTGAACAAACAGAAAATGTGGGGAAATTATTACTATTCCTCAATATATTAATTTTTCTTAAGTAAACTGAATCACAAAATTATGAGAAATGTGAATTCTAAATAATAACCTTAATTCTCTTAAAATAAATTGAAAAATATGAAGTAATTAACTAATACTTCACATTCAAACTGATACTTCTACTGTGAATAAGTAATAAGAAGAATGACCATTTAAGGCCCCATTTTGAGCTTCCATGACCATGACATATCAGTGACTTTTTTTTAGTAAATCACTACTTTCTATTGGTGCAATTTTTTTCAGTACTTGAAAATAAAATAGCCTAAAAATAATCTAAGTTCTCTGATAGGATTCATGCACCTGTTTTGAACAACAGAAGATTGAAAACTTTGGACATATCCTTTCCAATAAATTTATTTTCTGATATAGTCCTTAAAGGCTTATACTTTATAAATTAAAGCTTCACCATTGATCACAAACAAGTTGTCAGTTTCTACTACAAACCATGATAACCTTTCTCTTTTTCCAGCTTTGTGTATATTAGTATACAAAAGAAAGGGCTAATGGGGATAAAATGAAAAACAACAGCAACTAATATACCTTTCTCAGATATTAATACTAGTCTTATATCATACTATTAAATTATTAATATATACTAATTTCTATTAGTCTCCTGTCACATGATTTAACAGTCAAGCCTGTTCATTAAGATTTTATTAACATTTAATCATTATATGATTAATTTGCCCCTCAAGTTCTCCTGTGCTGCCTTATTGTGGCAAAAGGTAGATGTTCATGGGAGGAGTGACCAATAATACTGTGTGTGCCAAGATTATACACTACCAGCAGGGTCATCCAAGTTATGAAGGTTATCAGAAGTGCAGAGCTAAAACCAGCAGGACATGATATAGGATGTTGCTAGAGGCAGATGATCATTTCAGCGATAACAGCAAAGGATCATTCTATACTGTATAGGAGAAAGCAATGGTAAGCCACTTCTAGCTTTATCAAAAAGATACAGATAGATGATATCGTGCTTAATGATTGCCCCATCATATTAGATAACAATGTAGATAAAACTGAGGATCTTTTGGACTATTAATGTTATTTATGACAGAGTTACATTAAAGCTTTTAGAACATCTATTTTCTGAGGTTGCCATGTAGGAAAAGAAAATCTGAAACTGCAAACTCATGATCATGGTGAAACATGGAATTAGGGCATCAGTCAGAACCCTGACAGCATAAACATGGGGAAACTCAACACAGTGAAAGATGAAATGGATCTTTCAAGATATTTACTACACTGAGAATTTAGGTATAAGAGAATTGTAATGGACTTGAAATCTAGATTATACTGTTTAATATTCAGAAAATGAAAACCAAAGAAGAAACCATACTGGTCTCATATTTAAACAGAATAGTAAAGATTTGGGTACAATGCAGTCAACAATTGAGTAATAGCAATTAAATTTCATGGACAAGTTATTTAATATGAAGGTTATCCATGTTGATAGTCCAGTTACTGATGTAAAAGAAGTGCAAAGTGGCAAAGTCCAATTTGAAGTAAACCTTACAAATATCTTTGTAAAGAATAACATCAGAAATGGCTTTGAAAACCTGCACTTCATTGATAGGAAACCAGACATTATTGGATGAAATAAGAAAAACAGTTAAGAATTAACATGAAAAGAGATTATGAATGATCAGAAACAGAAGAAAACAAATTGAATATCAGATTAAACAGTTGGAAGGGGCAAGAAAACTAGAGAAGATAAAGTCAAGAAAGACAACGTTCTCAGGAATGTGTAATTACACAAGGAAAAAGAAGTCTTCCAAAAGATCTTTGAGCAGATAATATAAATAAAATACTTCAAATTAATCAAAGGCAAATATTGAAGTTTGATATATTTTCACCCTCAACATTTAGGACTCCTTATAACAGAGTGTCAAACTCATGATGACACATTGGCATCATATGATGTATCACAACTTTTTTCCTCTTCTCTAAACCACGAGTTGGGGGTGGTTAGCATGTAATGCATCCAGCCCCTGGGCCATGAGTTTGACACCCCAGCCTTATAAGATATCCTATACTTAAAAGAGCTTCTAATATATGAAGGTAAAGTTAGATCAGAACACTTATTATTAAGTTACAAGGCTACACAAATTAATGAAGTAGGTACAGAAATATGGCAAGTAACAGAAGAAAAATAAATAAAGGATGTTAAATTAAAGACATTATTGCTGGTGTAGGCTTGTAAATTGATAAAGCCACAATTCACAAGATAGGAAGTTGTAATCCAGACAATATATAGAATAGTGTAGAATGAAATAGACTGTGTCCAAGTTGACAAAGGAGTGAGATAATGCATATCATCTTCCCTTAGTTACTCAACCTGTAATATATGCTGACTATATATTATGGAAATCTAGATTGGAAGAAGATAACAGTAGTTTTAAAGTTGGAAGAAGAAACATCAATACCCTGTACTGTGCTGATAACACTACAGTATAATTGACAATGTCAATAATCTGAAAGTAAAGAAAATGCAGTAAAAATGGAAATAAGATTATGGTAAATATAAAGAAAGCCAAATTCATAACAACAGTTTTAGAATTAACAGTGAAAATATTGAAGTGGTGAGTAGTTTCTGCCTTTTAGTTTTGATTATGAACAGTAAAGGAATGGATCATCAATCAAGAAATATGACACAGATTAGTATTTGCTAGGGTAGCAATAAAAGTCTTGGAAAAGATATTCAGATGTTGTGATGTACATATATATACAAACATCAGAAACATGTAGGAAATAGTTTTCCTGTGAAATTTTATGGAAGTAAAAGTTGGACTTTTGAAGAGGTATGTTTGAAATACTATTGAAAAAATAAAGTTCTAGTTCTTTATAATATTGATAAAAGTGGAGGGAAGGTAAAGAAGAGGACAACTAGCAACAATTACAAATAAAACTATTAAAATAGTGCTTATTGCACTATTGGAAGACCTGAAAAGTTAAGTTTGGAACAAATCATATTGGAGGTGATCTGGGTGGTTGCTTAGTGCAACATCAACTTGATGGCACAAAATAAATTATTAATATATTAACCTTTAGATCATCTTGTTTAACAAATTGACCAAAGATTTAAAGAACACTAGTAATAAAATTACAGAAAGACTTAAGTAGACAATGATAAATTGAATTTCTCATTCTGAGATCTTCTTTCTCAATAATGTAAACTCATACTGACATATCAAAGAATTTTCTATATTCCAGGAGTGTTCTTTGTATTTTACTGACCTAATTGTACATATATATATAAGGACCTTTGTTCATGTTCTGTAACTACTAGATTGGGTTCCACATATTACTAACAAGTAATATTAATAATTGAATCATAATTATATAGATTATAATAGCTTTTAAATACTTGTGGACTTCTTAAATTGGAGCTTCCTATGGAAAAAATAAATTAGCAATTAAGTATTAAACAAATGATAAAATGGGTGGGAAGCAAATGATGAGATGCGCACTTTCCCCATGAGATTTTATTTCCTTAAATCTGACAGGATTTCTACTTACAAAAATTTGAATTCTTTCATGTGCCAAAAAGCATCTCTCTGTGTTTTTTTTTTCTTGTGTTAAATCAGCACAAAAGTAAGAAATGAATTAGAAAATTATAAATAAAATATTTTGTGTTTGCTAAAGGCAGTTTTTATGGTCATCATAAAAGAAATGAGAACATAATTAAAAGAATAAAGTATGTGTTTGCAAATTTTTTGAGGCAGCTGTTTTTGGAACAGCTAATTGTATAGAAAGATCCTACTTAAGCAATTTGAGTTTAGATTTCTATTCAGTTTTAATAAAGGCTGTTTTCATTAAGGATACTTTTAAAATATTTACTATTTGTTAAAGCAATAACTCACAAGAAACAATGAGAGGAAAACATATAAACTAAGTGGTATTTCCACAAGGGCACAGCCATATTCCTTAGAGGGTAGGAATTGCAGGAAAGCAAGATATGCAGTATCTTTTATGTGCAATCATGCAAATGCTTAGTCCCTAAAATCAGGTAGAAAATCCTTTTATAGGCATTTTGGTCATTAAATATTGTTTAAATTGAAGAGGACATTGGAAGATTTTGAAGGATCAGGAAGCTGCAATACAGCTGGCAAAAATGTTGTTGTTGAATTACAATATAGCCATCTTTGCTATCATAAAACAGAGATTAGAAGAAAAGTGGTTATTTTCAAATTGCTGGATTCAGGTGGTTTCCCAATAAATCAAGCTACTGCATTTCCATTATGTATTGTATTACATAATTATTGTACAATAATTTCTTTGTTATATATTAATGTATTGTAATCAAATTACATGAATGATGCATACTGACCAAAAGAAATTTAATAATCTGTGTGGGAAGCCCTCCGCCCTGAAGAATAAAATATTTTAGGAAGTATTAAAAAGGCAATATATTATATTTCCCTACGTGAGAAATGGAAAACATATTTTTAGAGCAGAAAGCAGCCCCCAAATCTTCTTAATAGTCCACAGCATATACTAGTCCTTAAGAGATAATGAGCTTATTGAAAGAAGAAACCAACTACCTAGATGGCTCTCTTCATAAGCAAAGCAAATACCGTAGGCAGAAACCCATTTCAGAACTGCTTGCAGCAAAGTTTGACAGCTAACAAAAGGCAGAATGATAGGATTAGAAGCAATTCCTCACTGATCCAACACAGGATGAAAGTCATTAGTCACAATAGGAATTGCCCAATTCATTTTCAGAACACATACGCTCAATTGCACCATCTTAAAGCAGTCCAGTCCAAACTTCAAAGTCACAGAAACCTTGGAACCGATAAACAATAAACCAGATTAGCTCAGACATCTTGGATTAGACAACATCTAGGATTTGCATTTCCTCTTTTGCCTATAGAGCCAGCTATGAACCCTATATAAGCCCCACATGATCCCTATAGAAATCTAACAATCACCAAAAGAATATTAAAGGACATGTTCTTGTACAGGAACAGGAACAAATACAAAGCCCAAAGAAGGTATAACACCCCCTACTCTTAAATCCATTTTGTCAGCTGCCCAGAATCACATGTGGTTGGTGGTTCTGCTTTAATAATAAAACAAATCTTTTTTTGCAATCAACCTCCAGCCTCCATTTTATTTCCAGATGGATATTTCTTCCAACCTCTGCAATGATACTATAAGGAATCTGTCATTATCCATTTGTTCCTGAATATTATCCAAGGCATATGTTCTAATGTTTATTTATGATATTTAAGTTACAATATATGTACTCCTCAACAGGGATGGGATTCTACAAGTTCGCACCTATTCTCTAGAACTGGTTGTTAACAGTCTAAGCAGTTTGGAGAACCGGTTGTTAGAAGAAATTACTAGCCTAATCCTGTAAGAAAGGCAGGAAGGAAACATTCTGGTACTGCTTACAGAAACTGCCTCTCCGTTAACCCTTATTACATTCTTGGCAGGACTAGACTTCCTGTCTCAGGAACTTGTTTGGAGTTTTTTCCCCCTTCTTTGCTGGTACTTTGCTTGTATAGAGTGACCATTCAAAGTTACAATGGCACTGAAAAAGTGACTTATGACCATTTTTCATACTTACGACTGTTGCAGCATCCCCACAGTTATGAGAGGCCAGGCCTGGAGATGCGTGCCTCAATGTGAGTGATGTTGAGTTGGACACACCCAGCCTGTAACATGACCACCAAACCACGCCCACCAACTAAGCCACACCCACAGAACCGGTTGTTAAAAAAACTTGAATCCCACCCCTGCTTCTCAACTTGCAGCCAATCCTTTTATGACAACTCAACATTACAATGGATTAAAAAGAACTACAATATTTACTGCATATCCAGAGTTACAATTGCTTCTTTCCCCACTCAAATCATGTGATGGCATTTCAAGTTGTTGGCAACCAGCTTGTATTCATGACCACTAGCAGCATCCTACAGTCATGTGACTGTAATTTGTGACTTTTTTCCTGCTTTTCAGTCAAAAATACCATTTCAGAAGAAAGGATTTGCTTAATAACTATATGATTTGGTTAATGACCATGTGTCTCACTTTATAACAATTGTAAAAATTGAGTCTAGTCACATGGTGCCTTGAGTTACAATTGCAAAGTAAAATGTTCTTGCCATGTACCACAGTAATCAACTTAGTACCAAATAAATGTAAATTGTATAAATCATACTGTGTAACATAAAGTGTAAGAATTAGGTTGCTACAAGTAATGAACATAGGATTCAATAACCTAAATAGACTCAAATTGGCTGAGGAAATGCATTAGCAATTGCTGATTCCGGCAAGTTTCAGTAAAGAATCAATTGGGCCTAAAATTATATATGCTGATTTACATTATTCTTTCATAGGGAATGCTTTTAGAACCCTATGTGAACTTCTTCTGAACATTTTGATTGTATCATAAACATCAAATAAAATACACTGATTTACCTCATTTCATTTAGGGAAATATAGGCCTGCATTGATGCAGTTAGACAGCACTTTAATGGCCACTAATAACGAAGAACCAAAATTAAAACAGATGGAACATAGAAGGTATCGGAAGTAAATGTGGAAATGCAACACAAATGAAGAAAGTTAGCAGATCATTAGAGGTTTTAAATGCCTGCTACATCTAACTTCACTGAACTGTTAGATTTCATTGGCCTCTAAGTTAATGTGAAATTGTTTCTATGTCCCAATATCTTTGAACTAATTACACGTTCCATGATCAATTACTGTAGCTTATAGTACTATCACATGTTGATTGCACTATAGAAATACTCAGGGGTGAGTTTCTACCAGTTCGCTAGAACCAGTTGTTAACATTCTAAGCAGTTCAGAGAACCGGTTGTTAGAAGAAATTACTGGCCTAATCCTGTAAGGAAGGCAATTTATGTCCAGGATGTGGGTCTGTAGATATTTTCACAGTCTCTTTTTGACTCGTGCAGTATATAGGTCAGGGATGGTATTCAACCTGTTCGCACTGACCAAACCAGTAATAGTGATTTGGCATGGGTCACCAAACCGGTGGCAACCCCTGGTCTCTCACTTGTCCCGGTTGCTCTCCTAGCCTTCCCTACCACATGGTGGCCATGGTGCAGCTCAGGCAGATGTCCCGCAGCTGCTGCACAGCTGCTACACATGCAGTGCGCATGTGCAGCTGCCCCAGGACATCCGCACACCTGCTCACCTTCCGGAGCACACTTTCTTCTACCTCCCAGTAGACACGTCTCTTCCAGCCTGGCCCGGCCTGGCCCAGCCCATCCAGCCAGTAGGTGGCCACATGTCCAGCTGCCCCTTTTTCAGCACAAGAAGCCTCCCCCAACTGGATGGCTGCTCTGCTCCTTCTCTGCCTCTTTGTTCTGTATGGCCGAGGAGGAGGAGAGCAACCATCCAGTTGTGCTTTTTCACAGTACAAGCAGCCTCCCCCAACTGGCCAACTACTCTCCTCCGCCTTGGCCATACAGAACAAACAGGCAGTGAAGGAGGGGAGCAGCTAGCTGGTTGTGCTGAAAAATGCGTGGCTGGAGACTGAAAAAATATCGTCTCCAGCCACCTCTTTCGGAGTGCTGCAGCACTGTGCTTGGACTTGCTTGGGCAAGTCCCTTCAGTGCAGTGGGCTCAATAGGGTGGACCTGCATGGCTGGCACCTATAACACAATGGTAGCATGTTGGAGAAGCGCAACAAAGCTGCTGCAAGAAGCTTATAGCTGTCACATGGTTTTTATGGTGCGGGAGTAAGGAAGGTAAGGTTTCAGGCAGTCAGAAAAGCTGCCTAGCCCACAGCTGCCAGTGGGATGAGAAGCAAGGCTGCAGCACACACCTTGCTTGAATTTCCCAGCCCCAAAAGTGGGAGGGGAGGAGGTCCCATCTGCGGCCCCTTTGTTGGACCCAGAAGCCTTGCCTGCTGGCTTTTTGGGGCAACGCGGTACTGGAGACTGGCCGGAAGGAACCCTTGTAAGAAGCAATGCTGCCAGGCACTTAGAAGTGTATGTGTATGTGTGTATATGTTTGTTTAGGTGGGTCTCCTCTCCTAGTTTTATTTTCCCAACCCTTAACTTTTCCCAAAAGTGTGAGGGGAGGAAGTCCTGTCCACTGCCCCTTTGTTGGACCCAGAAGCCTTGCCTGCCCAGAGACTGACCGGAAAGAACCCTCATAACGAGCAATGCTGCCAGGTGCTTGGAAGTGTGTGTGACTGTCTGTCTCTATGTGTGTGTGTGTGTTTGTTTCAGGTGGGTGCTTGGAAGCCTGTGTGTGTTTCAGGTGGATCTGCTCTCTTAGTTTTAGAAGGAGAAAGGGAAGGAGGAAGGGAAGGGATAGAAAGAGAAGGAAAGAGAGAGAGAGGAAGAGAAAGAGAGAGAGAGAGGAAGAGAAGGAGAGAGAGAAGAGAGAAGAAAGAAAAGAAAGAGAAAAGGGAAAGAAAGAAAGAAAGAAAGAAAGAAAGAAAGAAAGAAAGAAAGAAAGAAAGAAAGAAAGAAAGAAAGAAAGAAGGAAAGAAAGAAAGAAAGAGAGAAAGAGAGAGAGAGACAAAGGAAGAAAAGGGATAGACAAAGAAAAACAGGTTGGAAGGAAGGGAGAGAAAGAAAGAGGGAAGGAGGGAGGGAGGGAGGAGAAAGTGAATGAGATATATGAATGAATGGATGGATAGATAGATACATGGAAGGAGGGAGGGAAGGAGAAAAAAAGGAGAGGAAGGACACAAACCCTGGCTTCAGAAGATTCTTTGAAACAGCATAGCCAACTAGGGCTGGAAGGGATTTTGGAGGTCATCTTCTAGTCCAAGGGTCTTCAAACTTGGAAAGTTTAAGACTTGTGGACTTCAACTCCCAAAATTCCTGAGCTAACATGACTGGAGGAGGTATTCTGGGAGTTGAAGTCCACAAGTCTTAAAGCTGTCAAGTTTGAAGACCTCTGTTCTAGTCCAACCCCCTGCTCCAGCAGAAGATCCTTACAGAATCATAGAATAGCAGAGTTAGAAGGAACCTTGGAATCCATCTAGTCCAAGCACCTGCTCCAGAAGGAGATCCTTACAGAATCATAGAATAGCAGAGTTAGAAGGAACCTGGGAGACCATCTAGTCCAACCCCCTGCTTCAGCAGGAGACCTGATATCATCTGGAATCTGGATTATTTTGGTGCTTCTAACAGAGAGGAAAATTGGCAGAGGAGTTTACTAGGACAAGGCTGCCATGCAAAGGAAGGCAGAGATA
The DNA here is from genome assembly GCA_023653725.1 of Bungarus multicinctus. NCBI lineage: Eukaryota > Metazoa > Chordata > Lepidosauria > Squamata > Elapidae > Bungarus > Bungarus multicinctus. The sequence goes on along the minus strand of CM042849.1, from coordinate 34,569,130 downwards.
GTCCTTTACTTATGACCATAATTGAGCCCAAAATTTTGGTTGCTAAGCAAGAGCATTGTTAAGTGAGTTTTACCACTTTTTACTCAATCTGTGATATCTTCTGGGTCTAACGGTCATGTGCAGGCTAAGGAAGTAAATCTGAAGGCATGTGTAATGTTCTAATGTACAGAAGTTATAGTTAAATGTGTGACAGAAAGTGGACTATGAGTGTATTTTTCCAAAAGCAGTGAGGTTGAATGTGTATAGCTTTAGTAGAGCTCTCTCTCTATCTCTCTCTCTCTCTGTGTGTGTACATACGCACACATATCTTTTTGTGTGCCTTTACACTCCCTATACTATATAATATGTATGTACACATATGGCATATATACATAGGATAAATAGTGTATTTTGGATGTTCAGTAATAGTAAATAAATAGAGAAGGAAATTGTATTTCTTTGAGGCCAGGCAAGGCACCACTTGACATGAGTGATGTCAAGTTGGTCACACCCACCCAGTCACATGACCACCAAGCCACACCCACCCAGTCACATAACCACCAATCACGCCCCACCCAGTCACATGACCAACCACGCCCTCCCAGTCACATGACCACCAAGCCATGCCCACCCAGTCACATGACCACCAAGCATGCCCCACCCAATCACATGATCACCAAGTCACACCCACAAAATAAGCCACACCCACAAACCAGAAGTAAAAAAAATTGAATTCCATCACTGATATAGGTCCTCAATGGAAGGCAGGTTGGTAGCAAAAGAGAAGTAATCTGGAATTAAGAAGAAGCTTCCCAACAGTGAGAACAATTAACCAGTAAAAGGGCTTGTAGGTGCTTCATCATTGGAGGTTTTTAAGATCCCTTCCAACTCTATTCTGATAGACTCTCTTCATCTTGTATTTAAATTCTATTGTTTTTTTTGTGAATATTATATTTTATTAGTGGATACAAAATATATGGGGATGAAGCAAGTATTATATTGAGCCTGAGCCCAAATTAAATAAGGATAGAATAGAAAAAGGATTTTTAAATTAAACTGATAACTGCATGCAGCTAACTTTTAACTTGTTTTATTAAAGTCCTGGTTCATAAGGGGAAGTCAGCTACCTGCCATACATGGTGAAGGCAAAAATAGAATTGAATAATGTGGGACAATCACTACAGAAGTTACTGATGTACATTTTTTAGAATTATTTTTTTTTGTCCTAAGTTGTTTCTGGTTTATTTGATTATTCTCTTATTTAATTAGTTTAGAGATGTCCAGTCTGGTACCCAGGTCTATCATATGCCCCAATTCTTTGAAATGAAGTGAATTTAGCTGCTCCATGAAAAGAAAGCTTCGCTCTATAAACCTATTGGCAATCAATTCAGCAACTCTATAATTGAAATTAGGTTATTCAACCTCTCTGATAGGAATTGAGCCTCTGCATTTTAAACCGGTTAAAACTTCCATAGTCCTTTCAAATATTGCAGTAATTTAAACACAAGTTATGGATAATCTAAGTTATAATTAAAATGACTTCCTGGTCTAAGAAGGCCCACACCTGGCAATCTGATCAAGGCAATCTGATCAATTGGACCAATGTGCCAAACCTCAACTTAACATGGCTGTACCTGATGGTCAAATAATAGCTATTAATAGCTATGCCAAATGATGGAAGAAGAAATTTCCTTCCTGTTGGATTTGAGCTACAACGAAATCAAATTCATCACCAACAGATAGCAATCAACTTACTCATTTTCACTTACTCATTAGATAATTTTCTAAACATGCACTTATATTTATCCTTATGTTCTAATTAAAAAAAAATACTAGTAGCTTTTTCAACAACTTCTTGCTCCCAGTTGCTGGATTACTCTTTTCAAAGTCTCAGTGAAATACAGCATATTAATAATTGTTTAATCCATGCTGAATTTAATGGTATATTTTGTATAATTTTATAGAAAATTTTCTGTTTTAGCTGCTAGAAAATCTGACTGGTATTTTTTGAAAACATTAAAGAAAATTTAATGTTTCTTAAGTACTGGAATTGTGGATGCTTACAGAATTTGAAAGGGTATAGGAAGTTCTGCATTATGAACTTTGGAATAGGTTCCCTAGTTTCCAAGATATATTGTATCATTATTATGATAATGTAACATTAGGAACTCATTTCTGACTTTTCTTTAGATTGGAAAATGTCTTGAAGATGCCATGAATATCAGGTAAAACAAGACAAAAATACTTCTTCACAGAATAAGCTAGGTTTCCATCCACTTTACAAAAAAAAAAAAAAAAGTGATTTGAGTTACCAGACTATTTTGATCCTGCATTTTTAATCTGAGATTCTGAGGTACACTCTTGTTTTATATTTGTTATACAAATGATTTCCCTTTGATTTGAGATAATGTTGCTCATATTGCTCTTCAGCTCAGGCTGCAGTGTTTTGCATGCACACCTAATTATATCATCTGCACCAAGCAAAATCTGAATGCATCTTTATATCTTATCAAGTTCAAGAAATTCTTCCTTTGTCTTAATGAGACCTACCTGTCATAAGGAGATTTCTAAATGTCTTTAATGTTTTGATTGCTAATGTGGCAATTTTCCAAAGAGAATAATGCTATCCATACCATAGAATAACAAGGATGGTGGTGATGATGGTGGTGATGATGATGATTTTTAATAAGTTACTTGTAAGACAAATGGGGAAAAAATTGGGAAAAGTTGAAGAATCATGCTGGGAAGAGATACATGCCCCTCCATAAAAGAATAACAGTTTATAATTAATGCGACAATCATTCATCATGGATGACAGGAAGAAAAGTCTATGATTCTACTTTCTCCCAAGTAGCTTTAGTCACTATCCTTCAGTTTAAAACAGAACAAAATCAAAGAAAGGAAGATTTCTGAAATTTTTTTTACAGCTGCTATTTACAGCAGTTGTAATGGCATGGAATGGCCCCATTTCTCTCAAAAACCAATTGTCTATCTATGTGTCTGCCTATTCTTCTCACAGCTATAAATAAATTCAAGATATCAAATGAGATATAAAATAAGTTCAAGATTTCAAAAGAAATCAGAAGCAAATTTAAAACTCTATGATACTTTATGATTTTTTTTTGGAGGGAGGAGATGAAAACTTTTGAGAAGTTCTTGAGTCTTGACATATGTTTAAATATGTTCCTACAGGGTTTTCTTTTTTTGTGTGTGTGTGGCAGGAGTTCAGGAGTGATTTGCCACTACCTCCTTTTTAGGGCTGACAGAAAGTGACAGGCCTACCTGGATTACACATCTGGTTTTGTGCCTAGGGACTAGAACTCATAGGTCTTCTGGTTTCTAGTCTGATGCCTTATACCAAACAGGATTCTCTTAAACAAGGTCTACCTTATTAGTTAATCAATACACCAAACCGGCTTACTAAGACAATAAATCAACAAAAACAACAGTTTATTTTCTTGGAAATTAAAGCAACCTCCGTGAAATTGGAGCACAGATTTTGAGACTGTAATAAACAAAATTAATATTTGAATATTCTTGTGTACACAGCATATTTTCTATAATATCCATTACATATATTGTGTACACCAAGTAAGATTTTAATTATAGCAATCAAATTAATAAAAACTAAAATGAGAGACAGTAAAGCAAAAAGAATATATAACTACAAAGGAGGACAATGGAAAAGTAAAGAGTGAAATAAAAAAAAAGAAAAGAAATACATAAAGAAATAGCATCCAGTCTTAAGGTGTCTTCTCCATCTTTCACAACTTTGAATAATTATCAGAATGTTTTCCCATTACAATTTTTTTCTAATTTATCAAGAACCATTAAACTATATATGCAGTTTAAGAAAAATTCTTAATATCAAGTGCTTTGTAAACAATTAAATAAGATTCATAAATAGATGAGTGGATAATAGCAATAGTCTTTGCGGGTATCAATTTAAAGTACCTCTGTTAGATATTTTAACAGAGAAAGTTTAGATTAATAGCTGAAAAAACTGCTGCTATTATCCACTCATCTATTTAAGAATCTTATGGTTTATAGAAGCTTAATCATATTGCAATATTCCTTTTTACTGTCGGAATCTACATTAATAGCAATAAACTGATCTTTTTTTTTTTTGCTAGAGTGTGTGTTAGCTGTTATCAGCCCTTCCATTTAAACCAGACAGCAAATATGACAAGATGAACTATTTCTACTTTATTATAAGGCTACATTAAGAGAACCTTTCAAATCCGAACTTCCTACCTTCACCTTTTACTAGATTCATTAGGGCAGGTCTTTCCTAATTTGTTTTCTGTTTGTTAAGGCAGATTCCTTCCACCATTGTCAGATTGTTTCCTAGATAGCACCCTCTCATTCCCCAAGATTATTCATAATTCCATTATAGATGTCATTTAGCTTTTGAACAGTACATTTACCTAGGGGTGGGATTCAATTTTTTTAACAACCAGTTCTGTGAGCGTGGCTTAGGTGGTGGGTGTGGCTTGGTGGTCATGTGACTAGATGGACATAGCTTGGTGGTCATGTGACTGGATGGACATGGCTTGGTGGTCATGTTACGGGCTGGGCATGGCCAATTCAACATCATTCACATCGAGGCACGCATCTCCTCGCCTGGCCTCTCATGACTGTGGAGATGCTGCAACAGTCATAAGTGTGAAAAACGGTCATAAGTCACTTTTTTCAGTGCCATTGTAACTTTGAATGGTCACTCCACACAAGCAAAGTACCAGCAAAGGAGGAGAAAAAACCTCCAGAAAAGTTCCAAAGAAAGGGAAGTCTAGTCCTGCCAAGAATGTAATAAAAGGGTTAACGGAGAGGCAGTTTCTGTAAGCAACACCAGAATGTTTCCTTCCTTCCTTCCTTACAGGATTAGGCAGTAATTTCTTCTAACAACCACTTCTCCAAACTGCTTAGAATGTTAACAACCGGTTCTAGCGAATAGGTATGAACTGGTATAATCCCACCCCTCCATTTACCATAACCAAAGGTTAGTTATTTAACTAGTGCTATTGAAATTATATTGCCCCATGCAATATACTATTCACCACTAGGAGTGCTTCTAATGAACATAATATTAATAGAAAACATGAGACACTTTAAATGACCCCTTATCACATCACAGTTCTTGATTTTCTAATTTTGCCATCTACAGTATCTGTGAAGGAGAATTTGCCTCAATGCTTTCTTTTCAATCTATTAAAACTTGCTACTGATGAAATTCACAGCATTTCATTTTGTTCAGTCAGCAGCTTAGGACCTTGTCAAAGCAGGATGAATTGCTTCAACTCTTACTATACCTTTGCTTTTTCAATTTGTCTTTGTTGAATATAGAGCAGGTTCATGGAAATAATGAAGACACCCACTGGAACATTTTCAGCACCACTGAATTGAAGGATTTATGTTACCACTCCATTCTCTCACTTGTAAATACGTATTTCAGTTATTGCAAAAGCAGCTTCTGCTAGATTCATAGACAAAATAATAGCAGGGATAATCACTCACTGGCTCTTAAAATGTTAGCCTTGGTCCTTTCAGTTTAATTTCTGAAATATAGTTATCTTCATCGTTTGCAAATGAAAAGGATGAGGAAAAATAGAGAAAAACAATGCACTGCTTTCTCCATGTACTGTGACTTTAAATAATTTTCAAAAAAAAATCCTTAAAAATTTGCATCAATCCTGCAGTGAATAAAAGTTAGTCTTATCCATAGGTGATTTCTACAACTTTATATGGTTAATATTAACTATGGCACCTAGGTTTGGATGGGTGTGGGGTTTTTTTACATTTATTTCTATGGTTTTATTGCTAAGTTCTAATATAGAATAGCAAAGAAACAAAGAGGCTAGCAACGACAGGGCAAGACAAAGACAAAGAATTTTAGCAGCAACAGCAGAAGCAATAACAGCAGCAGTTCTAAAGTTGATGTGGAAAACTTACTGAGAGCAGAAGACATTCATGTGGGCCCCATCCAGTTGGTATTCCAGAATTCTTGAAAAACTCCTCTGTTCTCCCAGGCCTTACTAGGGTAAGTATGGAACCTCTGCCAGTTGCATTTTTTGTATGAAATATGTAGCATGTCGAAACACAGATATTGTTAATTGTTTTCTACTTTTAGCATAAACCACCCATAGTTAACCTGTGGTCAGATGGTATCTAAATTTAATTAGTAAGTAAATAAAATAAACAGAAATAGCCAGATTTATATAAATAGATTTAAATAAGAAGAGATGTAAAGCTTATGGAATTCTTTATATTTGTCATAATGAGGGTGAGAAGTCACTTTTTTAAGGTGTGTATGTATATATGTATTTATGTGTAAATACAGGGGTGGGATCCGAAAGGGTTAACTACCAGTTCGGTCATTTACGAGGTTCAGTGATTTATGATGTGCTTCCCTGCATGCTGCGGCTGTGCGCCTGTAAATCGGCTGTGAGCCTGTAAATCATCATCAGCATGCTGCATGCAGAGAAGCAGCCTTTCAAAAAGCCCTTTTTTCCTAATTTTTTAACTGTTGCTGTGCCTCGCATTGTCAGCTGAAGTTAAAAAAAATCAGGAAATAAAGGTCAGGTAAGAGCCTGGGTGGGCAAAAACATCAGCAGACATAGAACCGGTTCTATGTCTGCTGCTCTTCAGAGTTACCGGTTCTACAGAGGTGGAGAAAACTGATAGAAACCCACTCCTGTATGTATATGTGTACACATAAACCTATATTGACCTCATCCCATTCCTAAGAGGTCTGTAAGGGGTGTACATAAGCGCACAATCGTGCCTACCATTCTTGTCCTATTGTTCCCAATCATTAGTTACTATTTCTTATATTTAAACATATGTTTATTCTTATTTCTATTGTATTGTAAGCTTTTGACAATATAAATAAATAAAATAAAATAAATAAATAATGTGGGGAAACCAATGGGTAAAGGGTAGGAGGCCACAATAAGAAGAGTTAAAAGGCATTCCAGCTTAAATTATGTGGGGGAAGGGGAAGCTTTTGAAGTCAAAGCATTAGGTCCATATCTGTCTTTCCAGAGGGAAAAATGACAGTTAGGAGAGATTCCAGTATACTAATACACATGTTGCCCAGTGGTGGGATTCAAATTTTTTAATTACCGGTTCTGTAGGCATGGCTTGGTGGGCATGGCAGGGGAAGGATACTGTAAAATTGCCAGTCAGAGGTGGCATTTGCCAGTTCTCCAAACTACTCAAAATTTCCACTACCGGTTCTCCAGAACTGGTCAGAATCTGCTGAATACCACCTCTGATGTTGTCAGAATATTCATGAACTGGCGGAGGCATGGTAACAAGGTCAGCCAATGAATAGGCATGGTAACTGGGTCAGCCAACAAGGGCTGTTTTGAAAACAGAAACTTAAGGAAGGAGTCTGGGCATGGCTTAGCTCTGTGCTCAGCTCTAAAATGAAACTAATCTAATCTTGTCTGTCGAACTTACTTATAATATCTCCTCTCTACAACACTGGAAGAATCTGCTGTTGGTATTGTAAATTTACTTCATGTGCTATTACGTTTAATAAAGAAGTTAATGAATCCTACTGAATCAGTTATATGTGTGTGCTGCTTGGATTTGATTTTCTGCAACAAACTCTGACATATGTATGTGTACAAAAACATACACAAACATTCCTGCATTATTTTTATTTTTTTAGAGTTAAGGTTTGTACTACCTTTCCTTGTTCTATTCAAAACTTTTAATATAATTCTCATTACAAAAATTAGGATTTGAAAGATGTATGGATGGAGAGAAAATGTATAACAGGTATGTATAGCATAGTTGTGGAAATGAGTTGCACTGTGAGGGTCTACCAATCCATCTGGTCCCATGATATTAGACTGGGTTGAAGACTTTCAGAAAAACACATGATTTATAGAATTCAGGGACAAAGGAAAGATAAAAAGAAAGTAATACAATATTTTTTGAAGCTGCACCTTACTGCAAACTGGGTAGCCTCTAAAATAAGTATGCAGTAATTCTAAAATGATTCATTTTCCCCACCCTACCCTTCCCAGTTTTACACATCAGTGGATGTCTAAAAGAAAATATAAGAATTTATTTACTAACTCATACTGACTTGTGAAAATGAAATTAATATAGAAAACTAATAAAATTAGCTGTATTGTTGTAAATGTCAATATCAAGATTAATAGGTATTCAGGCTTGTATATTTAGAATTTTATACTGCAGGGTTTTTTTTTTATCATGACTACAAATATATCAATATATCTATATTTATATATCAACAGTATAGTATATACAGTATATGTATGTCTGTCTGTCTTTCTGTCTATTTATCCATCCATCTATCATCTATCATCATCTATCATCCATCATCTATCTATCTATGTGTCCATATCATTTTGGATTATGTTAACTGTTGTTGATTGCATTTGTTGATTATGGTTGAACTACTCTCCAATCAGACTTATTTAAATACCTTGTTGTTTGTTTATTTGTCTTCTTGTTGTAACGACGACTTCTGTCAAACAGTCCAATTTGTTTACCCTTACTATTCTGAATAACCTCTTATTAAAATCACTAAGTAATATTTAGTATAATACTTTAATTTATTCCGTTGTTTACCTCTTATCCCTTCCCAGCTAAGCCATATTGGCTGATCAGATTCCACTCCAAGCAAACATCCCAAGTGTAAAAAGGACCCAAGTCTTAAAACAATAAAACAGCAGCATCTTTAATACTGATAACCAGTACAGCTCCTTCAAAACAGCTATTATGTTGAACCAATTAGTGCAAATCAACAGGCAGATAGCTGTATTCTGTGCCATTCTAAGCTTTTGGGTATCTTGTAATAGTCTAATATGTGGATGGCAAAGACAAAAGTCACACTTTCAGTGCCATCTATTCCTGGAAAAGTTACAATCCATCCTGGCCATAACCTCCATCTGTTATCCTAGCAGGAGCTGTGAATCCAAGATAACTGCCAGACTGTATATCTATTTCTTTCATGATATCCCATCAAGAAAAGAGATGACACATATATAGAACCAGAAGGCTTCTATATCAACAGGAACTCCATCTAAAAAGAGATTTAGACGGTTTTACTTCATCTAGTGCTGTACAGCCTACTGACATTGAATCAAGACTTCCACTGCTTATTCTGAAGTGCAGATGTAAAGTCTTTCATATTGTTTTAGAGATATTGTCTCTTTTAAGTTAGCCAGAATCATGTAGCCTCTGTCTAGCATATATATTTTCCAAATAACAAATAAATAAAATTAAACAATGCTTTAAATTAGATTGTGACATCTCCGTAGATATCCAGTTATAATTTTATACAGTTGTAAATACTTTTCCAATTTTCCCTATCAAAAAATTAACCAAATTTGTCTTCTAACCCCTGCTATCACTGTGGAATTGTGCCCCTCAAGAAGTACATATGTCGCTGATTTTTAGTAATATTTATCAGTGCTGTGAGGTTTATTATTTTTAATAATATTTTTATTGCTGAATATTTAAATATTGTTATATATCCTGGACACAAGTGATGACATTTAAATTAAATTAAATAATTATATATTATTATGAACAGCTTGCCCTCAGAAGTTGTGGGAGCGCCATCACTTGAGACTTTCAAGAAGAGATTGGACTGCCATTTGTCAGAAATGGTGTAGAGTCTTCCGCTTGGGCGGGGGGTTGGACTAGATGACCTACAAGATCCCTTTCCAACTCTGATTATCTATTATCTGTTATATGAATGTACAATAACAGATTTTGGAAGACAGCCACATATTTTTTTAATTTTCTTTCTTTTTTAGAGGAAACAATAAATCTTAAAATTTATTAGTAATTTATTTTTTAAACAATGTTACTAATTAACTAATAGCATAGTTTCTAATACATTTTCTTCTCCTTTATTCTCTCCTTTATTTAAATATTATTTATTTCACAAGACCCTTAATTCCATATATAATCATGTCTATCTGTTTAGGTGAGGCTTTGATCATTAGCTAACAAGGGACTGAATAGTTAATATGTCTAAGGGATAAGGACTAATTGCCATACACAAGACTTACATTGGGCTACATTTTCTTCCATTTCTGAAATGTCCTATTACTGTTAGTACCTGCAGATCTCTACTTTTAATCAGAACTGGTTTCTACACAATTATCATTTCAAGCTTTCATTGATTGCTTTTGCTAAGCATAATGAGTAAAAAGAAACACTGCACATCATGCAGAATATTGGATTGGTTGGTATAATAGACACAGTTACTATTTTATCCTGCTCTTTGAAAAGTTAATTTTCTCTTTCATCAAATAACTAGAGGACTTCTAACAGCGTATAAGGTTTTAGAGGGATTTGCATTAAAGAATGTAGTCAAGTGCCTTATCTGCTTTTGGAACTAAAGTGACACATGAATGTTCTTTTACTATTAAAACCTTAGGCTCTTGCTGAAAATTGCCTTAGACTGGTTTTAAATGTCCAGAATAGCAATATGCCTCATGCATCAAACTCTTTTACAGGTCAGTACTGAGTAATTGCAGCTATTTGAGACATGAAATTGTAACAAAATCAATTCTGTGGATATCAGTAAGATTAAATATACCGCTACGTCAATATAAAATAAGAAATAAACCATGGTGTTATGCTATATGAAAGCACAAAACTGTTCCATAGGCTTGAGAAATGAAATTGTTCAAATAGCAAAACAAATAGTAATTTGCAATATTTACCCAGTAAAAATACATTTACATTTGCTTAAACGATACACAAACACACACATATACATATATACACAGGCATACATACACATACACATACACACACACACACACACACACACACACACACACACACACATACATACATACATAGCAGTGGTGGGATTCAAATTTTTTTACTACCGGTTCTGTGGGTGTGGCTTGATGGGCGTGGCAGGGAAAGGATACTGTAAAATCTCCAGTCAGAGGTGGTTTTTGCCAGTTCTCCGAACTACTCAAAATTTCCGCTACCGGTTCTCCAGAACTGGTCAGAACCTGCTGAATATCACTTCTGATACATACATACATATATACATACATACATACATACATACATACATACATACATACATACATACATACATACACATTTAAATGTCTTAAGATACAAGGTGGTATTATAGATAAGATGTTGACTGGACCTAGAAAGACAACCATGTTTAAATCTACCTTTAACCATGGAAATAACTGGGTGACTTTTGACTACACTGAATAATTCCTGCACAGAAAACAGGGTTATAAATATCACTGGAAACAACAGCGTCTGGTGATTTGCAATGAAAACCATTCACAACACCTCTTCCTTGCAGTGTGCCTGAAGCAATACACAGTATATTTGCAAGGTCTCCTAGAAACACCTAGAGCACTATACTTAATGAATGAAACGCAAGTCTTAATTTGTACTGCTACATTTAGTTATTGTTTATTTTTTAAAAAAGCACTTAATTTGATTAGTATGCATATTCTAAAGTGGATCACATTCTAGTGAAAACAATAATTTGATCAGCCTAAATTCTCCAGCACTCCTAGATGCAGTAATAAATAACATCTGTAGCAGCTTATTTTTATCTGCTGGCTAGAGATGAAATGGAAGCCAAGGGATTTTTAAAAAAAAAGATAATTGAAGCCCATGAGCTACACCTCAGTTTCAGTAGCTGAAAAGAACAGAATCGTGAAGATCTGTGGGGATTTTGAAGGTGCAATTAATAGGCTATTATAATTTCAGAAATACACCTTGCCTAAAACAGAGGATACTTTTACTGATCCACTGGGGGACAGCATTTCATCAAAATATGTCTAAGAAGAGACTTATTTACAGAAGGAAATGGAAGAAGATTCCATTTCTTACAACAAATACGTACAAAGGGTTGTAATATAACAGGTTTGGTTTGGAGTAGCAGTTGTACCAACATTTTCAGAGAGAGGGAAAATGTGTACGTGGCTTTACAGGCATGATGAGGTACATCTGTAAAATCTCAAGGCAGCCTTGGAAAGATTGGCATACTATGGATTTTGAGTGCATTGAAACAAATATGAGGTCTTTAATCCTAGTCTTTCAATACATGTCTCTCACAATGTAGCATTTAATATGGTTATGGTTATGTGACATTGTGACAGAAAAAAACCCTGATAGATTTTGTCATGCTAATTAACATAGAGAAATAATGCATGAATACACATACAGTGTGACTGTAGTTACTTTTCTTGAAGATCAACAGCTACTATTGTTAATCTTTGTTCCAAATAATAATAATAATAATAATTTTTGCTCAGCAACTGCTGGAATCCAGCATTGAACTTTATTCTTTAGAGGACACAGATACAAAATACAATTTAAAAGTTAAAATAATTGTACAGATATAGATGGACTGTCCAGTTTACTTCTACAGAGTAAACAATCTTTGGAGGCCATATGAAATACATATTCCTGTGGTGCATTTTATCTCACAGATAAGAATTTCCCCATTCTTTGAAATGCTTTATAGAGAAACTAGAAAAGAGCCACCATCACCTCAATTTTTACAGCAGAACTGGAGTACGTAGCAACAAACCCAATTTACTGAACTCTATCAGCTTTATTGTGTAAACCAACTTATATTGAATTATGATTATATTATGTTGGGACCTGCAAATCATCATCCAAACTGAAAGCATGTATACCAGAGAACTACATGATGGACCTCTCACAATGATGAAGTTTTCAGAACCAAGATAATAGTTTTGTTGTATAACTTCAAATTAAACAGCTCACAATGATTACTCAGGTTATCAACATGTGTAAAAATACCATATTGCCCATGGGAATGATCTGTTTTGACATGACAAATAATTCATATAAATTTTGCAATGCAACGTCTTTTAGCAAGAAAATATCCGATATTTTCCTTCTTAAAGTATGTAAATACAGTGATTCTTTCTTATAGTAGCATTGCTCATGTAATTGTAAGCAGTAAGTTATCCTGCTTGATGCTACTCAAATAGAGATTGTGTCTTTCTCCCTCCTGTTCCTTTTATTCACTCAAGCACAGATTTGAAGAGATGTTCCACTTAGGATGTTTTACCTAACCATCAAAGAGATTTTCTAGTAGTCCTTCATCATCCAAATATTAGTCAAGAAAAACCCTATTTAATTTACCAAGAACAACAAAGATGAAGTCATCTGTAGTAGGCTCATGTGATTATATGTCACCTTCAGGTATTACAGTATGATAAAATATAATGAAGAAAAAGTGCAAATGTATGAAAATGAAATCTGTTAAGATAATGTTTCTGATGTGGTAGGCTATTTTAATCATATTTTTGACTTGGTGAAAAATATGTTTATAGTTAATAAATATGTGTATAAGAAGATTTTATGGTGATCTTGATGCCTTGTCTTTAGTATAAACCAGCTCAAGCACATTACAAGGGCTGATGATGAAATTTTATTGAAGTCTCTTTAGAAGCCAAACAGGAAATGGATTATACACATAGTGAGGTTTGCTAACAGTTTGGAATACTCCATTAAGGTTAAAATCTGTTGGATTAACACAATTATAAGTGTTCTTCTAAAAGGTGAATGTGGAATGATGATAGTGCCACCAAAATTTGTAGTGACCTTGTGTGATGTATGAATTAGGCACCTTGTAGGAGGCAAGAATTACACAGCTTGTAATGTCAGCTTAATTATGAGCCAAGTGACCACTTGGAAGTTCTTTTCAAATTTGAATGAATGAAATTCCAAGTATGCATGGTTAAAATTAATTAGACCAGCTGCTCACCACCTGCCTTTTAGTTGCATAGAATAATGCAGTGATTAATTCTGTTGCTGCTTTCAAAATTATTTACTGAAACAGTCTCAAAGACTGTTTTCTCCTTTTTCCTAATCCTGTAAAATAATCTTTATTTTTTTAAGGGGATAACCTCACAAGACTCATAGAAAGTAGCATTTAACAGGACATGAAAGTCTCATACAGACTTCCAGTGTAAGCTAAAAAAAATCAGTTTGGACTTACTTCCTTACTTATAAGGTCTCCATGCATAGTTGTGGTTATTAAGATATTAACTATTAATAATATCTAACCTATTATTAGATATGAAGTAAAGTTATAGCCTGTTGCATTTACTTTCTAACCATTTTGATATAATTCCAAAAGTTTGTTATATAAAACATACTATATGAAACATACTTTAAAAAGAATTCTTTGAAGCAGAGAAAAGGAGAGTATCAAGGAGATACTCTCCTTTTGTTTTGATAAAAACAAAAACAAATAGATGTATCAATATTATCTGAAAGATCTTATCTTAATGATAATAGGAATAATAGTAGCAGCACACAATTTCAGACTTCACAATTGATATTAAGAAAGACAAAAACATTTGTATAATGGTGTAGCAGTACCTTGAGACAGAAGAACTGAAGAGAAAGAACTGGAGAAATACAAAGAGCTGCAAATAGAACAACTGTGACAAAACAAGACAAAACTGTACTAATAATAGACGCCATGAGTATAATCCCAATACATCTGGAACATCACTTGCACACCTTTGCACTGCCAAATTACTATCAGTCAATTACAAATGGCAGCTTTACTTGGCCTTCATCCTGCAGTGATACCTCTATCACCATCAAACAAATGCCAAATGTAATCTAAACAATTGGTTGAATGGATGATTAACCATGAAAATAAATTACATGAATATGTCTTCCAACTCCTATCAAATCAATATTGTTAAAATAATAAAGCATACTGCATCACATACTGTATGATGGCGATCATAAACAACTTATAAGAGTCAGTATCCTTCCTTTTCTTTCTTTCTTTCTTTCTTTCTTTCTTTCTTTCTTTCTTTCTTTCTTTCTTTCTTTCTTTCTTTCTTTCTTTCTCTCTCTCTTTCTTTTTCTTCCTCCCTCTGTTCCTGTTTCTCCCTCCCTCTCCCTCTTCCTCTCCCTCCCTCTCTCTCTCTTCTTTCAACCTGATTAAAAAAACTGAGTAAGTCTTGCTTTATAGGTCACATGTTGCTATGTTTTTAGCTGTATAAAGAGAAGCTCAACATACTATTTGTGTGTGTGTGTGTGTGTGGTGTGTATACATACACACAAACACACAAATACATACATATACAATATTGCAGTATTCCACAATAACAGTAATATATATAATTATGGCTTGACCATCTTTTTCTAAGAATGCTTGTGGCTAACTTGTCAAAAATTTGTGATCAAAGATGAATACTACTGATACCATCTAAGAAATCAGTGGCAATGTTGAACTTAAGCTCTCTGTTTGTTACATGTATATAGCTATCCATCTCCTAACCAACTCTGGGAAACTCCCAATCAAAAAGTATTTTTGCCATCAAAAGGGTGATCAAAAAACAAAATTATCTGCCCTTTCCAGAAAGTAGTTTGCAAATTTCCTCACCTGACCCCTCCTGAAATAATAACATTATTTATTCATATATTTAAAATATAGAATTATTATATTATAATATTTATAATTAATATTATAATATTTATTCATCTTCTTGGATATGATCACTGCTCCATTTGGTCACTATTCTCTTGTGTTTGAAAAAGATAGTGTGAAAGCAGAAGACACTTCTTCTTGTTGCTGAAAATTGACACTTTCTGTGGCTAGATTGGTTTTTTGTTTGCATTGAAACTTCTGAACAACAAAAATAGAGAAATATCAGAATTTGGATTAAGAGATGTTTTTCTATAGATCCAACTGTGATAAAATGTAGTTATTTTGTTTAGCAGATTCATTGTGGATCTATAGGCATGATGGCAAACATATGACACATGTACCAGAGGTGACACGCAAAGCCCTTTCTGTGGGCATGTGTGCCATCACCAGCTTCTCTTCTGGTTTCCAGAGTGCGCATGTGCGTGCCAGCCAGCTGGTCTTCATGCACCCGAGCACTGGAAACCTAAAGACCAGCTGGCCGGCACATGCACCAGCCAGCTGGTCTTTGGTTTCCAGTGCTCCAGCGCTTGCGCATGCATTCCGGTTTGGGCACTTGATGCCAAAAAGGTTCTCCATTACTAATAGAGGATATATTTAAGTGGGTGAGAATAAATCTAAACATTCTTCATTAGAAAAAAAAGTCTCAGTTTGAAGAAAAAATGTTTACTTTTTAAAATTAATAAGGTGATTGAAAAACCATTTTAATCTTGAAAAATTTTGGTACACTTGTAGCCAGTCATGATTTATTGATATATAAAAAATTCTTCCAGCTCTAGGATTGTTCAATGATGAAATAGAAATTGATAAATGAAGTAGAAGTTGAAGAAGCACTGGGAGAATATTACTTTCCATTTACAAAGAAACATTATAGTTATTAGCTTTGTATGCATATACACAAATAAAACAAATTCTGGTCAGTTACTGTAGTAAATACCCAATATAAACAAAGCAAAGTAAATGAATAAAATATTCTATTGATTACCTTAAATCCAGATTAGATATCTCTCTGTGTGGGTGTCTCTGTCTCTCTCTGCCTCTCTCTGCCTCTCTCTCTTTCTCTAGGTTGGAGGTAATTTGACTCTGCATATAAAGATTTAGATCAGTATAAATTTTATATTCTTTAGAATCTAGTTGGACAGCACCTTAATGTGTTCTATTTTTTTAATATACATATAATATACATATTTTAATCATAACTATACCAAAGACTTAAAGTATCTATAGGCAACTCCCTGTAAGGTAAATAGGAAGTTCTTATCCTTCTTCTCAAGATTTTAACCCTTCCTTCACATATTTCTTATTCTCCAATCTTCCTTCATTCTTTATGTATGATTAAACTTCCCTAGTCACTCACTTTAGTATTCAGTGCACATTCATTAATCTCCTTTTAATTATGGAAGTTAACTCTTTATATTTTATTGTAGACATTTATTAAATAATTATCACTGCAATCAACCAACTTTTATATTTCTCTTGATGTAGCTAACTCTCACCCCCAACAGTGTGAAAAGAAAAACACTTTTACCAATATTTATTTCTTTAAAAATATTATTCTACTCAAGTATAATTTATTACCTTTTTAATATCTTTTCTGAAATTTATCCATCCATTTTCCCTCTTTAAGAAAGAGTCTTTTAATATAAACAAATTCATCACGTAGCTTTATTATTATTTTATAATATATATGTAATTTATATTGGTAATTAATTATCCCTATTGAGATTCATACTCCTCATTTCTACTTGCTGAAAATAATTAAGCTTCTCAGAAAACAACATGCCACTTACATAATCACATACATGTACACATACATACATTTTGCCCATCAACATTCCTTCTTCAAACTATGTTGAAGAATGAAGGAGAAATGCCCATGGCTCTGTGCTCTTGGGTTAGTTCATCTTCTCTGATCCCTTTGGATTCAAGTTTTGATCCTGCATCCTTATATTGCCACATGATCAAGGAAACAATTTATAGACTATATGTATTGGTGTCATAACTAACCTTATAACAATGGTTAGATTTTCTCTGTTGTTTTCATAATGAAAACGTATATCAAAATAAAATGCTCAATAGCATCCCAAAGCAATATAGCAAAATATGTACTACCATGAGCCTAAGGTCAGCTTTAGACTAACATAAGTCACAAACTGCATTTCTGCCCAATTAAATAGATAGGATATAGTACCTACATGTTTTGGCACATTTTAGACTGTATCTCACAAACAAAACCAAATCCTATTTTTACTCAAACATGATTATACTATTTTATAGCATGTAAAACAAAATCTTTAATCTAAAGACTATTTTGCAAGCCAATATAAAATTACTTGCATCCCTGTGTTAGGTTATATATGTGATGCACTGACATATTCAGAACAAGACTGTGAATGCAAAATATGTTTATTAAAGTAGCATCAAGAGGTCATTTTATTATTATGCAGAATGAAGCTATTCCTTTTAAGTAACAGAGGCAAATAGGATGAGGAAGGAAGTGACCATCTATTTTTTTCTCTTGAATACTACTTATTCTCTATTCTGTAGAAGATAGTTATATATGTTCACACTTTATGTTAGTGTGTAAGAAGAATATAGATTTCACATTGGGAAGAGGGAAAGGATCAATAAAACATTAAAGGAGGAAATTCACTATGCGAGAATAAAGTAATCCTGGAATCCCTGAAGCAACTGTTTCCTCACCTCGTTGAGCTTAAGGGGATGACATCTAGCTTTTTTAAAAGTAACATCTTGTCTCCTATATGATACTGTTCCAATGCAAATACTAAAATAGGTTTAGTTTAATTCAGTTCACTTTAATCAGATTGCGAACATGGAATATGGAGAATCATTTTCTCATACTTCTTCAATTCATTTTAACAAACTCTCTTGGACTATTCTGGTAATTTTAGAGCTTCAGTACTGTCTCAACAGAAAGACATCATAGTTTTGTGGAGTCCTGTAGATGGTATCATCACCATCATTGTCATTGTCATCAATCATCATCATCCTACAATATGGTGATAGATCTACTTGAGCAAGGCATTTCCTTGGCTCCTAGTGATGCATATCTTGATTACCAGTGATGCATTACTTTGGCGCCAAGTAATCATTATCTTGATTCTCAGTGAAGCAATAGTTGAGCTCTAAGAAGGATTTACATTGATGTGATTCTGGGGGCTTACACACTCTGAGGAGGATCAGAACTATGCCAGAAATTCAATCCTACTGGATATGCTGCCCCATTTACCCACACATCTATATTGGTTTAGAGAGAGCTTTATTTTGTGTGTATCCCCCAACAATTCTGTTTCAGGTGTCAGGTCTGTCACAGATGCTAGATTAGAACAGCAATTTGGCTCAAGACCAAGTAGATAACAAAGACATGAAAATATATGAAAAACTCAAAACAGTCTCAGAAATACAGGCTTTGCCTGGTAGTTTCAAAAGAGAAGCCAAAATCCAATCTGAGTTTTGGAGCTTCCCATTAGGATTTGTCAGCCAGTCCCATGGTCAGAGTTTCAGGATTTACAAGTAGAATTCACAGGAACAGTCCAGCACAAGAGTTCAGATGGTCATTTCCAAGCAAAGCCAACCACAAACAAGCCCGACATTAAACTTCCAAGCAATGGCCAATTAGTCCATCAAACAGATAACCAGCTGTTCAAACAAGGTACAAAACACAAACACAGAGTCTCCTGGTAACTTAAACTAAATACACTGAAGGGTCTTATAAGTGGACATCTGACCACGACCCATACACATTGCTTCCAGCAATGCCTCCCTCTGTCTGCCATATTAAATATCAAGAGGGGAAGAGCCTTTTCCTCAGCAATATGGCAGACCTCCACCTTTCTGTCCTGCATACTCTGGTATTCACTATGGCAGTGAGCATCTCCCCCTCTTTCTCACTGTCCTGCAAGCCTTCCCCAGCTGAGGCCTGTTCTACTGGCAGTTCAGGGTCAGTAATTCCTGATGTGCCAGGAAAGATTCATTCTTCCTCAAGGCCTCTGAGGAAGAAGTAGAGGAATTGTCATCCACAGGAGACATCACATTGGATTCATCAGAGAAGCCAGATCAAGAGTGTCATTCTCAAAAAAATATTGGTGAAATTCAATTTATGTGCTAAATGGTCATAGATTGGATTCCTTGGACATCTGGTGACAAATAATCTAAGCAACTTGGGTCAGTGGCTGCAAGGAAAGTTGTTTACCTTCACAAATATACAAAGGACTTAAAACAAAAAATAATGTTCTAGGCAGAGATTTGTCCTCAACTTCTGCTTGGCTCCTGGATGTTTCATTACCAATTTATATTCTGGAAAAAGGGGTATTTTAAAACTTTTTAAAAATATCAACAGCATCATTGGTAGGATTCAATTCTTTTCTCTTCTTTCTGTCAATATTACTTCCTTTTTTGATGAATACACAGATGTTGTTATTTGTTATTTGCCTTGCTTCATTAACAATCATGTAACTATACCAACAAATTAAAATCTCAAACCCAGAATTCAGCTTAAAAGACACTATACCAAATCTAATCCAGAGTTAAAAGATTTTTGGACAACAATCTAAAAGAAATAAAAAAATTATTTACCTTTCTATATCTCCAGCATTTTTATCTACATTTTTTGTGTGAAGAAGAAAGATAATTTCTGGAGATTCATTTATAAGGTTTTTGGAATCATTACCCACTGGCTCTTATTTCAGACCTCCTGAATCTCCTTCAGAAAGCATATTTTCAGTAAATTTCCCCTGAGGGTTCTTACAATTTCATTTGAATCAATCAGGACCATGAATGTTTACTAGTTTTTGATCTTGACACTATTATAAATTTGAATATTGCAGTGATGCTATTTGGGTTGATTAGTTACACTCTGCATTTCTCTAGATACATACATGAAAATATTTTCTGATGTTTTAGACAGATTTATACTGTATGACATCTTGTTTTTGTTTTTAGAAGATGCATAAGAAATGTCCTAGAATGCTTTCGCAAACAAGCTTTTTACTAAGTTGGAAAATTTTGTATTTGATCTTTCCCAATTGTGCTATTTAAATTATTGGATCTCTGAAGAAGGATTATAGATAGATCCACCTAAGGTGCAATAATTCTCACATAGTTACAAATGTGAAATATGTTTAACTGGAGGAGTTCTATCCATTTTTATAGAAGAGTTACCATTATTTTGCAGAATGCTTGGGGCTGCTTATTTAAAAGTGTGACAAAAGGCACACATTTAAATAGTTTATTATGCAAGGCAGAGTCGTTTTCATGCCAATTACTACTCAGAGATCTGGATTCCAGTCATGCCTTTCTTGTACAAAGTAATGCTTTGAACTCTACTTCCTGGACTGTACTTTAGGCTTCAGCAACAGGATTGTAGGAGATCTTGCATTGTGGTTGACAGATACTATGGTATTTTAAAAAAAAAATACTGTTCATAAAAGCAATGTTTCAACAATGAAGTTTTTTTATTGGGAGATACAACATACTGTGTACATACATTAAATGAAACTTGAGTTGAAGCATCAGACATAAATCTGATCAAGTGGAAACATTTTTTTCTACAATATTATTGTCTCTATCAGCTATATTCCTAGTTCACAAAATAAGCTGCCAGCTGCACTCTTAGGGCCAACCATTGTCTTGAAGCAAAACAATTATACCCTTCTCTGTCAAAGAGACACTCCAAAGAAGATAAGCACTGGGAGGCAAACAGTAGATCTGTTGTATTAGATTTACTTGCAATAAAAACAGGACTTGCAACAACAACAGAACACAGATCGATGACTTCCACAGAGACCTACAGACTGATTCTGCTTTTTCTGTGACCGAGGGACATTTGTTTTACAGGCAGAGGTATTATATCCATGCCATAATAATACAACTGATAGAGAGAAGAAAGTTCAAAATGTTGCATCTTATGCTCTGAGAGTTTTGATGGCCAAAGGTGACAATGAATGTCACAGATTATATGTTACTCTGTTATAACTATTTCTGGGTGTCACTGTGAAGCTGGCTAGTTTTCTCCACTGATCTCCTGGATCATAAAATATAGTTTCACAGTGCTTTATTACTGAACTTCCACCTGTACAAGATTACATAGCCATTTTGAACATAGTTGATTTGTTTACTAATATACTTAATTTTATTCCTTACAAGAGATTACAGTTGGTTCAAAAGACTGTACACATTTTAATGGATGACTCTTTTTTTTGGTACAGAGACTTAGTCAATCAACTCAGATCAGAGCTCTCAGCTTACATCCAGATTTTGGAAGTCCACTTTATATTTATTTAATAACTAGCTTGATACCCGTGCTTTGCTATAAAACTATGTGGTCAGGCTTAGTTTTTGGGGAAGAAAATAAAGGGAAATGTGCCTCTGCCTACCAGCATTGATCGGTATTCATCTGGTTAGTGTCCTGTCAGTGTGTGAGAGAGTTGAGGGCTGTTTGGAAACTGAAACAGTATTTGCTGTTTGAGGATGAAGGGGACAGCAAGAAGCCTGGGCATGGCTTAGCTCAACTGTTCTGTACTAAAACTGCTTGGTGCTATGAAACTAAAACTGAAACTGAAACTCATCTCCTCTGCTTGTGTTTTGCATTTGGAACAGATTTTGTTTCAGGTGGGAAGGGGGAGTAGAACTCCTTAGCATCAGAGTGTGTTAATAATAATATATGAAATACTAATGCTCTGATGGTCATTTGAAAAATCCTTTCTTGGTGAGCACCTAAAAGCCAAGAAACATATGTGCCACATTTCAAGTTTGTAGGCTTTACGGTTCTGGAGATTTTGTGATGATGCGTGAGTGGTATTTTGTGATAGATAGATAGATAGATAGATAGATAGATAGATAGATAGATAGATAGATAGATAGATAGATAGATAGATAGATAGATAGATAGATAGATAAAATATAGAGAAAATTAATGCTTTGCTTGAAGAGTATGTTTTTTATCAACAGAAAAATTAGGCAGAGTTATTTATTGTGTCTTTCAGAATTTACCCACATCACCTATCTCCATTTCTCTATCACATGTTTCCCCTCAAATAGTCTGAAATTTCAACTTCCACACTCTCTCTTCCTAAAGTCCTACCTCTACTGTTCTCTAAGCTTCTGACTTTTTCCAGGAGACTCAGGTTGTATAGCAAATTTTCAATGCATAGTTCAATTTTTAAAACTAAGAAACCAACATTTCAAAGAGGAAAAGATCCATACAGGTTTCAGACAAAGCTTTAAGATGGAGGATAAAAGATGCACAGGATGTAAGTTTGAATTTTTATTGAACTATTTTTATAGCTCAATAGTTTATTATTTTTATCCTGTCTTTATTATTTATACAAATAACTCAAGAGAGTGAATATATCCAACAAACCTTTTTCCTTATATTTTTCCCCACAACAACCCGGTGAGATGGGCTGGTGTCAGAGAGAGTAACTGGCCCGAAGTTACCCAACTGACTTTCATGGCTGAGGTAGGACTTGAACTCATGATCTCCCACTCTCACCTGGGGTCTTAACCATTAGACCAAACTATTAGATTTGACTAATGTGATGTACACATGTGTAAGAAAACACCAAAATTCTAGTTCAGGCTTTCTATGCAGTTTTGCTTTCCTTACCATCAAAAAAGCTGGGCACAAAGTTTGTATCACCTTTTGCCTGTATTTGCCTACTGCAGTGAAGATTGATTTGGTATTTCAGTGGTTACTTCATGCTCAATAGAAGCAACCCTTTTCCTTGTATTCTGCACCTGTTCTACTTCCTTCCACATCAAGGCGAATCAGGTGAAGGAATATGAGATAGAATGGATTCTAGATACAGGAGGGGCTGCTTACAGTAGAATCTATTGGAAAGGCTATCCCGAATGACACAAATATGTCCACATATTACAACACATCTAGATATATCTGAAATTATGCATAAACCCATTTTTAATTGCCTTTAGAATCAACACACTTTGACATAAGGGTGGGACTCTGCCGGTTTGCACCAGTGTGGGTGAACCCCTAGCTGTGAAGTTCAGCTGGGAGTGAACCAGTTCACTCTGACGATATGTGGGCTCACCCACCCACCCCTGTGCTGTTCTGACCTTTATCATCTCAGCTGATCAGCGCGGAAGAGCAGATTGCCACTCTTCAGCTGTGTTACTCCCCCAAAGTAACATAGAAGGTAAAGATTTTTGTATCACTGTTCACGTGCGCACAGCATGTTTCAGGTGTGTGCATGCACAAAGCCTGCATGCATGAAGCACGTGATCACCGAATTGATTGTTATATTGGCAGCATCTCACCCCTGCTTTGACATTTATATTGAAGGAGATTCTTTCATTCCAGTTACCTTGGACTCTCTGGTTGTTATTGCTATAAAAAAGAAGTCATCTTTGAATGTCATCTAGATCTGCTACATCAGACCTGCCTAACATTGCCTTTGAGAAACTGCTGGATCCATCCTCACACGAAAGAAGGAACATGATTATGCATTTATTACTATTTGCCTGGGCAAATTTCCTATACAGGAATGGAACTGATTCTGACAGAGAAAGAGTGTGAATTTAGTGGACTTTGGAAAGGGAAAAGAAAATGAAATTTTAATAAGGAGGAAATATGACAAATCAGCAGTGAGAAGTGGGAAATATGAGAAAAAGATGTTAAGGTCAACTCATCTAGATTTTACTTGGTATAATATGGGAAGAGATAAATTCTGACAAGTTTTCAAGATTGAAATCTTTGAAGGGCTGACATCTCTATTCTGACTCAGGTATTGAAGTAAGTCTCTTGTCCCAGAAAAACAGGGTCTGAGCAGTTTTTCAATAGGAGTTATAGAAGACCATCTTTTCCTTAATGTAATATAGTAAACTATCTTGAGTCAATTCCAATCAAACTTCTTTTAAAATAAAAAAGTAAATTTCCTTTCCTACTTGAGCCCAAAATGCTACTTGTTTTAATCCTTTCTTTGTTATATTATTGGGGGGGAAAACAAATTCCTCCATGCCATATTGCAAATAAAAAGGCCTCCACAGTTGCCAAAAATATCACACTTTAACCTGATTTTTCTATAGCTGCATTTTAAAAAATGGCTTTGTGAAAACCAGTTTGACAAATTTGAAAACACTGAATTAAACAGAGGTGGTGTCTGGAACATGTACAGATGTTAATATATTTGGCCTCTAAAAAGAAGAGATAATTTATAAAGCACCATCTGAACAAGGTTGGTAAAATTATGAGCTAAAAGCTTGTGCATGCACTTTAAATGTGACACATTTTTTAGCTAAATAAGAATTACTGACATATTATATGGTGCAATGTTATTCTTGTGCTTCATCAGAGTAACACATTTATTTATTTTTCTCTTAACCAGATGCAGTTAAAAGTGCCAGTTATTAAATATGTTCATTCTATCATAAGCCTAATGATAAAAAACAGCCACATTCTATGAAGAGTATAGCTGAACCGCAAGGGAAACCAATCTGTGGCAAAACATCAAATTGGTTTCAATGAAATAGCTAAGGAATCAGAGCCAAAGAATACTGCTGCTGCATTGTGTTTGCATTTCTGTGATGGGATTTACATAACTCAACATGACATTTTATTGGCTACAACACAAATCTAGTCCTTAATCCAACAAGATGCAAAATGCTCACTGTGTTGTGTCACCAAGACATTGTTTGCCAGCCTTCTGTATCTTGCCTAGCCAAATACAATCTGTATGCATATTTATCCATTTAATACTAACTGCAGGTTTCCCAGGTTCTATAAAGCTGCAAAGATACAGTATTCAGATACGATATCCTATCTTGGAAGCATGGTTTTTTTTTTATTTTGTTTGTTTTTGCTATCGATATGGAGATATTTAGGAACAGCATATACATGAAAAAGATCTTCCTGCAATTCTTGAATATAAAATGCTTCTTTCCATTCTTGCTTTCAATTTTAATTCTCTTTTTCCTTCTCTCTCCAATTCATTTGCATTTCCTGTTACTTAATCAGTTTTATTTTGAAGAGCAGTCCAAAGAAGACATCTAAATATCCATGATAATATGTGCAATTCTGGATTTAAATACAAATGACAAACACCAGAACCAAAATTCCTCTTTTATTTAAATATTTAGTATTATTGCAAGCCTTGATTAATATCATAAAACAATAGTATTTGGGGGAATTGCAATTCTGTCTTCAACAGTAGGTTTGAGAGGGGACAGTTTCCTTATGTCTGCCTCCGAAAACCCTTCAGATAGATAGAATATAAATGTGTTCTTTCTGCCCAAGCCTTCTGATATATAATTATTTTATTCTGTCACAAAAAAGCAGGATAGTGTTATGCAATCTGTTCAAAATTTAGTGTAGGTTATGAACATTTCTATAGTATTCAACTTTATATAAGTTCAAGAGACGGTCATGAAACCATTATCTCCTGCTTTGTAGACACTGAGCATATTTGTTAATGACACAGAGTTTTGAATTATATTATGACTACTTTTATACACTTTAATTTTATACTATGATGGTTATCCAGTTATAGAATATTACAGTATTCTGTTTGAGCATTTTTCATTGTTGAGTTGAAGCATAGATTTTTTTTTTTAACAAAAATGGGACTACCATTTAAAAGAAATTGGAAATTTCAATTGGAGTTGCAGCAAGAATGCTAAAGTGGCATTCATTTCTGGAATAAAGTGATATCTTTGTTTCAAATTATGTACTGCTTGTCAAGGCATTCTTAGACCCATCTAAGATATTGGCATTAACTGTTAAAATTCTAAGAGCTTAGGATTTGTTGCTTGTAGAACATTTATCATATCAATATCCTTCCTGATTTTTAACTCTGGATGAGGGGATTTTCTGAAATTCTTTCTGATTCCAGAGGCTATAGTCATGCTACATTCTTTAGTTGTTACAGTCCTGTATTCGTGACTTTCAAGAAAGTTAAGAAAGTTGTTTCCAGTATTAGACTCTCTGACAAGAGTTTTCATGGAATTCAAATCTGTCTGTCTGTCCGTTAATATATACTTAGGTTACCACATATCACACCATGGGTTGGACATGGACCCAGGGAAATGAAAGCAGTCTTGGACTGGCAACCCCACACACCAGGAAACAGATGCAAAGCTTTCTGGGGTTCACAAATTTTTATTGCCAATTTATTCCCTTGTTTGCTGAGATTGCCCTTCCCATTACAAGGTTGCTAAAGACTGGGAATGGCCCTACCAAGCTGATGCTGGAACAACCTCTAAATTGGACGTTAGAATGCCAACGAGCTTTTGAATGCTTAAAAAGGCATTTTGCGAAAGAACCGATATTAAAGCATCCAGACCCCAAACAACCTTGGATGCCTTTGACTTTATTTTTTGGGACACGTTACTTGGAGGCTTGACATTCATTCATACATACATACATACATACATACATACATACATACATACCGTGTTTCTCCAACAATATGGCCTCCACCAATAGGAAGACCCAGCATGTTTTCTAGGCATTAAATGAAATTAAGCCCCTCCCCCAAATTTAGGCCTAGTTTAAAACATGCTGGAGGGGAGGGCGGGGGTTAAAACATGCTGGGGGGGAGGGTGGGGGTTAAAACATGCTGGGGGAGTTGGCGGGGGGGAAACTTGCCTTTAACAGTGCCCTGTGCGGCGCTGCCACTGTTCTCGCACTAGCAGGAAATGTAGAAGCGTTTCTGCTGCTTCTCAGGTGGGGGAGCTGCCTCCATGGCTTCCACAGTTCTTGCCGGCACAAGAACAGCGCCGTGGAAGCGTTTCTGATGTTGCTCGGGAGTGTGTGGCTCCGTAGCCGCACACACCCGAGCAGCGGCAGAAATGCTTTCCATGTTTCCGCTGGCACAACAGCAGCAGCAGCCCCAGTGGAAATGTGGAAGCATTTCTGCCACCGCTCAGGTGTGTGCGGAAGCTCCGCACACACCGAGCGGTGGCAGAAACACTTTCCACGTTCCCACCGGCGCTGCTGCTGTTGTCATGCCGGCGGGAAAACCGCTGCCGCCCACCCGCTGATGGGGGGGAGAGAAATTAATTCACCCCCAAAAAGACAGCCTAGCCTTTTTTTCGGGGCTCAAAAAAAAATAAGGCCCTGCCTTATTTTGTGAGAAACACGGTACATACACACACACACACACACACATACACACATATCCTCAGATACATATAAAATAAGTTTATATAGAGAAGTAAACAGGCACAATGACCCTTAAAACGAATTATTTTCTGGTAACCCTATTATATTTCAATATAATTAAGAGAGCCCTTTAATAACAGTTTTGAAATTACTGACTGAATGCCATCTTTGCCTAATATGTAGAATTTTACTGAATCAAAAACATTATTTTTTAATTATTCTTTTTTTCCTCCAAACTAGCTAGTTTCTGCTTTCCACCCCACCTCTGGGTTGTTTGGTATTGTTTTTAACTACATCTAAGGGTAAATTTTAATAATGCATCCAATTTGTTTTTCTCTATGGTTGCTGGCCTGTTTTGACAAAGGTAGAAAAAGGCAATGTGTTTATGTCTACACCGTAAGACGAAAAAGAGAAGGTATTCTTTCATTGTCTCAAAAGTGCTTTTTCAAAAGGAAACTGATTTTTTTTTCTTTTTTTGAGGAAATTCTGTTTCATATACATACAATTTTGTGCAGTTTCCTTTTAAAATTATAAATGGATATCAGAATGAAAGAAACAAAGTTCAAGCAAAAGAAACAAAACAAGTGAAAAGTAAAAAATTAAATAAAATTAAAATTGGTAGCTCTGTTCATCTTTTACAAACATCTTGACAAGTCTTCAGAATTTCAAATACTTCCTGAAAGCATCCTCTTGAACACTATTATGCTAATTCACAGCTTGCCTGAAATATAAAAGATTAAGAACTTTGATTTTGCTTTAAACCAGAAAATATATTACCGAGTAAATATCAATATTTTCTAAGCTATATGAAGAAATAAGAACTTAAGGATCAGTTTCTAAGCTTTATATTTAAAATAAACATGCTGAAGTTTTGGTGAGCTTGTTAATCTTGGCAAGTTTATAATGATGAATTAGTTATTTTAAGAATAAATGAAAATCCCCATTCATGGATGTATAAAATACTTTAATGGATATTTGGTTCATAGCTATTATAGACTGCAACAGCATTCACAGGCAATTTAAATAACTTTTATCCAACAGAGCCAAACATTAATTGAGTGAATTGAGAAAATTCAATTCATAGAGTGTTTTCATCAGAAAGAGTGAGAGTAAAGATAGGGCTTTTTTGTGCTAACAATCCTTTAAAAAACCAAATGTGAACAGCTGCTAGAGAAAAATAGATTTTTTGATGTTACATTATAGAAAGAAAATGAATTTTTCAATCTGTGTTATAACAGAACAAAAAGCAGAATGCATTTGATTGTAGAAAAAAATATTTGTACTGGAGTGCTTACAGTTATACTACCACATTAATTACATTTTTATTAATATAACTTTATATATGCAACTTTTGAACAGTTCCTAAGAATTGCTTCCATCATAATAAAATAATTAAATGATTTTCCAATACATAATAGCTAGAATAAAATATAATAGAAGAGTTTTATATACCCAGATTGGTAACAGACCAAAGTTACTTTGGTAATTTTTTAAACTAAAGGAACATGGAAATAAATGTATTGGAAATGATAAATAATTTATCAACAAAAATAAAGAAAATTTATCAACAAAGATGGCTATGTAATGTAATTCTACTACTTCTTATTTTTGACCAGATTGATCTATTCTATTTCCTAGTGCAGGATAACAGAGATAGAAAGTCCGGAGGCAGCATTATCTTGCCATGGAGATCCATAATCAGTACAAGTACACATTTTAAATGAGGATAAGAGAATAAAGACCTTCTGAGCCTTTAAAAAGCTGTAATAATTCAGCCATCTTTTTATTTTGAATGTCCTAAGTTGATGAAATAAAAGTCCTGTACAATTCAAAATTATGTCTAATGAACTTGAGAGTACCCGGAAACAGCAAAATAGAAAAGAAACAATTAGATAAAGTCAAAAAGTAAGAAGTCCTGCACATAGAATGTCAACTAGCAAAGCATCCCTGAACTGCTCTCGAGTTGCCATGGGCAAGGGAGATGGGAGAGTGAAATTCACTGCTGCATCAAGGAACTGGTATCTCAGTCAAAACAAGGCACATTCCAACTGATATGCTAAGGTTGTTTCCTCAGAAACCCACAGTGACCGGAAGGAGTGACTTTTACAACCCATGAAATTGTTTCATTGAGAAATGTGACTGATGACACATACTGGGGGAAGGGGAAAACAGGGTCAGAGGCAAAGCACGAATTAACTGAGGTCAGAGTTGGCTCCACCTGGTCTGTGCTGGCATGAATCTCCTAATAAATAACTGGATTTCTTTTGAAGCTTGGCTTGAGGCTCATGATTTAATTAGGGCATCTGTCAGAACCCTGACAAAGAACAAAAGAAAGTAAATATAGTATCAATTGTAATAGAACCTTTGGCTGCAAACCCAAAACACCTGGAGGACCACCTGAATACACCATCAACACTGACAAAATCACTATGTCAATTGCAAAAGGTAGCTTTACTTGGAACAGCTCACACCCCGTAACAATACTTTTAACAGCATCAAAAAGCAATATTTGCCTTGGATTATTCTTAGTAAGGTTCAATAGTAGATGAAAATGCCAAATCCAGTCTAGACATCTGGCTACCTATGTGATGAATCATAACAAAAACCAAGCCCATGCTTTACACTAGTGTAGGTTTTCACAGCGAGAGTGAATCAAATAATTCTGACTTCTTAGGTTGAATGGTCTTGGTCTAACTTTCTGGTGTTCTGACTTTTCAACAGCATCTGTGGCTGGTATCTTCAGCATGTTCCTTTGAAGTGTACTATTGGAATTTCACAGACAACACAATGGTAACTAAATGTGCTCTGTATTTAAATCTGGCAAATTGGTCTCTGTTTGGAACATTATTATTATTATTATTATTATTATTATTATTATTATTATTATTATTATTATTATTAGAATTTCTATACCGCCCTTCTCCCTAGGGACTCAGGGCGGTGTACAGCCGAATCCGAACCCCAAGAAAACAGTACAAAAGTTAAAAAAGAATTAAATACTGGCTGGTTATAATTAATAAAAACCCACCCCCCCAACTTTAAAACCCCAATTAAAATCCAAAATTCGGAGACAATTTAAAACTATCTCAGCCCAGGCCAGCCTGCTCAAAGAGCCAGGTCTTCAACGCGCGCCTGAAGGCCCTCAGGTCCGTGCTGGTACGAAGTTCAGGTGGCAGAGTGTTCCAGAGGGCAGGGGCCCCCACAGAGAAGGCCCTACCCCTCGGGGCCGCCAGACAACACATAGCGGCCGACAGCACCCGGAGAAGGCCCTCCCTGTGCGAACGCACCGGCCTGCTGGAGATCACCGGTAGAATGCGATCCTGCAGATAACCTGGCCCAATGCCATGGATCGCCCTAAAGGTCAAAACTAGAACCTTAAAGCAAACCCGGAGAGCCACCGGCAACCAATGCAGCTCGCGCAGGAGAGGCGTCACATGGGTGCTACGTGACGCCCCCATGATCACCCGCGCGGCTGCATTTTGCACCAGTTGGAGTCTCCGAGTGCTCCCCGCAGGGAGTCCCATGTAGAGAGCATTACAATAGTCCAGGCGAGAGGTGACAAGGGCCTGAGTGACCGTGCGCAGGGCGCCCCGATCCAGAAAGGGCCGCAACCGGTAGATCCGACGGATCTGATAAAACGGCCCCCTGGAGACGGCCGCAATATGATGTTCAGCCGTACATCCAGGAGTACTCCCAGATTGCGAGCCCTCTTTGTGGGGGGCAAAATTTCCCCCCCAATAGCCAGAGAAGGTGTCAGCTGGCCATATCGGGGCGCCGGGAACCACAGCCACTCGGTCTTGGATGGGTTGAGCCGAAGCCTGTTCCCGCCCATCCAATCCCGCACGGCCTCCAGGCACCGAGACATAGCCCCCACGGCATCGTTGGGGTGGTCTGGGGTGGAGATGTACAATTGGGTGTCATCTGCATATAGATGACACCTCACCCCAAGACCACGGATGATCTCACCCAGCAGCTTCATATAAATGTTGAACAAGAGAGGGGAGAGGACCAACCCCTGAGGCACCCCACACACCAGGGGCCTAGAGTGGACCTCTTCCCTCCCGCCAACACAAATTGCGAACGGTCGGAGAGGAAGGAGGAGAACCATCGAAGGACGGTTCCCCCAATCCCCAACCCCTCCAACCATCGCAATAGGATACTATGGTCGATAGGGTTCCAGATTGTTTCCTTGCCTAAGAGACTTCTTCCTTTTTATTATATTGTTTTAGATCTTGATACTTTATATTGTTTCAATGCAGTGATATAATATTAATTGGACATTATTAGTATTCTGTTGTTTAGGTGGTTTAAAGAGTTGAGAATAGAAGAGAGTATTACATCAATTATAATTTAAATATCAATGTTAGCATAGAATTATCTGAATTTTATCTGGAATTAAACAAAGTATTGAAACAAGAACTGCTATGAATTACATTAAGATATACATTATGTATAAAGTGTTGATCTTGTACTTAATATTAAAGATTCCACTGTGTGTATATGCATGTGTATATTTAATAATTGTGAACAGTAAAACAAAATTAACAAGGCTTACAGTTATTTTAAAAAAAATATTGGATTTTTGAATTCTCTTCCCCCTTACCTCTAATGCTTATAATATTTCTAGACATTCAGGCCCTCATAGAAACTATACTATAATTGATTATATCTGTCACGTTGTGAAATGTTGTATTTAGGAAACCATTCTTGTTAAATTTGGTTAAACATCTGTGCATATATTCTGTATATTCTGTTGATTTTGCCATTACTATATTCTCAGAATTTAAGTTCTTAATCAGATATGTTAGAATTATATTTTTTCCAATGTTGAAAAAATATATTATTTATTAATGACTCCTGTTAATTAATTCTGAAATGCATAAAAAAAGTTGCATTTCATTTTTTTTACTAGTTTGTTTTGAAGAAATTATATCAGAACTGGTTCTTGATTCATCTTTCCTTTAGACAGGCTGATGGTCTTTTCTGTAAATTGTTGTATAGTTTTCATAAAAGGTACATTTATAACTATTTTACATCCCATTATAGCCTTTTCTTCCTGACTAAAGAAGTTAATTATGCTGAAGTACTTAATTTAATTTTCTTGGTGTAATTTTGTCACAAATATCTTTGTTTCAATGCCAAAAAGCAAACCATTATATACAGTATGTTTTCTGGGTCTTCTGCAGTTAATTCCATAAAAGAAGTGTATAATTCAGAGGGTTTATTTTTATAGTATCAGTAAAATCTATACATAAACTCAAAATTAGTAGCACTTCAAAAACTTTCTAAATATAATTTCCCATGTGAAATCAAACCAGTAACTGTTTTTTTTTTAATTTAGCAGCATTTATGCTTATTGAATAAAATCTGTCAAATTACAGAAACAATGAATTTTTTCAAAATGCAAAATGATCTCTCTCTTATTTTCAGTGTTTTTATGATTTAGAGTAATGAATGATTTTATTTATTTATTTATTGTAAAAGGTATTTTTAAAAAAGGCGTACAGTATGACTACTTTAGGATCATTCAAAGCTCAGTTAATTGAAGCTGCAATTATGTATGTATATACAGTATACAAGTTAAAGTAAAATAAAGGCTAAAGTGGTGGTAGGAACATTCAGGACTATGACTTCTAAGTTGGAAAGTGGCTCCAATAGATCCTAAGACCAACATCAGAGCTCTCTGTTCAAAAGCATATGGTGCTAGGAACAGCTAAGACATTGTGCAGAATCTTTAAACTCCCAAAGATTTGGGAGAAGACCTGAGATTGAGGAAGACATATAACACCTAAAGTGGTAAGAAAGGATTTTTGTTGCTGTTGTAAAAAGTGAAATCTGTCCTTCCTTAAAAATTTGCTAGATAGAAAGATAGAAAGGCACTAAAATACAATAAAATGCTACTAGAAATCATAGCTAACCTTAAATTTAAGGTTAGTAAATATACAAGTAGAAAATATGTAAATAATTGCTCAGTATTGTTGCCTCTCTATGTAAGGTCATGAGCACTGCTCACAAATAAATTTTGCATTTCATCTGGAAATAGTTTTTAAACTTGGTGAGAAAGTAAATTTCCATAGAAATATGGAAGGGAATATGCAAAGTAATATTATATTTAGTGATTAATGATTTTCAATACTGAGGTTCCACTGTATAGTTCAACATTGTAGTCAGGATGGGCCATTTGAAAAGCTATGTGCAAGCTAAAAATGGGGTGGGGTGGGGGGTTCAAAGAAAAATACTAACAGCAATAACAAATGAGGAAAATGCTAAAAAAGTATTGAAGCTTGTTTAATGAAGTGTTTGACAAAATTCATTTTTATATGATACCTCATTAATTAGAGGTAATAGCTGGCATAAAAAGTTCTCTATAATAAACAAACATTTGGATGTATTTCAACAAATAGACATTTTCATACTATGAGATTCAATTTACTTCAGATAATCATGTGTAACAACTCATATAAAAACATTTTAAAATTACTGTTAGTTCTATGTAAACAGAATACTGACCATTCCTGAATTCCAAAACTTTAATTTTCATTTATAGATTTGTAAATGTTACATTTTTCACATAAAAGCTATTAAGTTGGTGGCAGGAATAACAGGAGTGACACGAGTGAAACTTCAGCAAACTTTATTTAAACAGAATAAAGAGTTGCAGAGGCTGCTGCAGTCTAACAGGGCAGCCAGCTGACAGGCAAGAGCTGATGCCGCTTGACAGCTCCCTTTTATACTCAGCTGTCAAGCAGCTCAGCCAATAGGAATGGCCCACTTTCCCACTGGAAATACAGACCAAAGGGAGAAAATCTGCAGAATGCAACACTCCTTTCTCCCAGAACGAAGCCTGCACAGTCCTTTAAGTAGGTGGGGCGCTTTCCTGGCCTACACAGTTCAGTCTGGACCGTTGAAGGAAGAGGATCTTCTGCTGGACTCTACTTCTTCGTAGGCGCCTATATAGAATCTTGGCCTTGAGCGTCTCAGGACCTAGTGGGGACACCTCCCAAGGTAGGTCAGCTTCGATGTCGGATCTGCGGGGCCTCATGTCAGTAGTCTGGGAAGTCTCTGATCTCATCAGGCTGGCCACTGTAGGAGTACTCCAACACCCCCTTAGGTGGTCAATATGGCATTGGCCTTCCTGGAGCTGGACCCCATAGGATTTTGGGCCTGGCACTGCCATTATTTGGCCTGGCACCCACAAGGGGTGACCAGTGAAGTTTCTGGTGTAGACTAGGTCATTTAAAATGAAGGATCTGGCCTGGCTAGTGGAAGCTAAAGGAGCTTAATTGGAGTGAAGCATGACTAGGTGAGTTCATAAATGGCAGCCCATTAAAAGTTCGACTGGGGAGTGATTAGTGGCAGCACTGGGTATTATGTTCTGTAAGCAAGTATCTGGCCAGCCTGGTGTGCCAGCCAGTAAGCCCCAGTCTACCTAGGACTTTCTTGGCTGATTTGACAGTTTGTTCATTCTGTCCATTTGATGTAGGGTGAAAAGGGGCTGTCAAGGTGTGTCTAATTCCTTGATTAGCAAGGAACATTTCAAATGTAGTAGAAATAAATTGAGGGTCATTGTTTGACACTAACAGGAGGCCATGGGTGGCAAAAAATTCATTGCGAGGTCTAGATCACTGCTTCAGAGGTGGTGGAAGGCATCAGAGTGAGTTCCAGCCCTTTTGAGACGGAGTCTTCCACGACCAAGAAAGTCACCTTGAAAAGGGCCTGCCAGGTTAATATGGATCATTGATCAGGGGGTCCTAGTGTTTTCCCATTCTCCTGGGGTGGCAGCAGGAGGGGCTGGCCTGGTGGCCTGGCAGAGCGGACAGGTGTCAACCCAATTGGATATCTGGGCATCCATGCCAGGCCACCACACATAGCTGCATGCCAATGCCTTCATTCTCACTATTCCAGGATGCCCCTCATGTAAAACTTTTAAGACTGACACTTGTAGTTTTTGGGAATGACTACTCTACTTCCCCAGAGAAACAACCCTGAAGGGAAGATAACTCTTGCTGGTGAATCTGAAAGAGCATGAATTCAGTGGTAAAAGGACATTTAAACTATCCCTTTCCTACCCAGTCAAGGACATGGGAAATTACCTTATCCCTTGCAGAATGCTATATCATCAGCTGTAAGAGGCAGTTGGTGTCATCAATCAGGATAACTGCAGTTGTTGGAGCAGTCTTCCACTCAGGTGGGCAATGGACAGTGACTGAGGGCATCAGCATGGCTGACATGCTTCCCGCTTGGTGAGACAAGGTGTAAGAATAAACTTCTAAAAATTAAGTCCATCTGGTCATTCAAGGGAATAAAATCTGAGGGGTTTGGCGGTTCCCAAAAAGGATTCCTAATAGAGGCTTATGGTCAGTAATTAAGTCAAAATGATTACCATAAAGAAATTTGTGGAAATTTTTCACATATTCCACTGCTGCCAAACCCTCTTTGTTGATCTGACTGTGCTTATGCTCACTCTGTGATAAAGTTCTTGAGAAAAAGGCAATAGGTGCTTCTAGGCCATTAGGCAGTCTGTGGCTCAGTACAGCATCAATGCCAAAAGGGAAGCATCACAGACTAAAACTAGAGGATGGATGGGTGGATGCCAGCAGCATCTATTCGGTATCCATGAAAATCCACTTGAGTGGCAGCAATGGTGCACTTTTCCCTTTGAGTTTGAGTCCTGCTCTTTGAAAATAAGTTAAAACTTCACATGCACGTATTAACTGTGGTTTGTCTGTGACTGATATGAGTATGTCATCGAATTAGGGGATGACACCAGGGATGCCTTGTAGCAACTGTTCCATGAGTCATTGGAAAATTCCTGGGGCACACTGACTCCAAATTGTAGGCACTTATATTTAAAGGCACCCCTATGAATGACTATGGTCTGAGCCTCCGTGGCGAGGTCATCCACAGGGAGCTGTTGATAGTCCTGTGCCATATCCAACTTAGCAAAAAGAGACCCTGGTTCCAAAGAATGCACCAAATGTTGGATAACAGGAACTGGCTAAGCTAATTTGCATAAATTTGTTAATTGTACATTTATAATCAGCAGAAATTCTTAGGCTGCCATCTTTTTTGAGAGGTGTGATAATTGGTGTTTCCCATCTGGAGAAATGCACAGGTTCTAAAACTCCCTGGGAAATCAGCTTATCGAGTTGTTTGTCTAGCATGGGGCGAATTGCAAATGGTACTCTATGAGATTTAAGGTGAATAGGAGTAGCTAGGGGATCCAGATTGAAAGAAATAGGGGTTCCCATATAACACCCTAAGCCATCACTGAAAACATTAGCAAAGTCACTGAACAAGGCATCAACCTCCTAGTCATTAATGGAGTGTATGTCTTCCAAATATAGGCCAAGGGAGGGGAACCAATCTGATCCATCCACTATAACAAGGGCAGGCGTCCCTTAATGTTTTGAAATTGAACTGTAAACTTGCCTTTCCTGATGACTGAGATGGGTTGGTCTTGGTAGTCTTGCAGGGGAACCTAGCATTCTTGGATCCTTTTTTTGGCCATGTGGGGAAGGAGACACTTCAGGGTGCTCAAGGACACAATGGATATTGCAGATCCTGTGTCCATTTCCATTCTGTAAGGCTTGGCTTCTAAGGAAATAATAACACATATTTTGTTAGAATTAGAGTGTTTGTTAAGTGACTCAGCTTGGTAACAAGTAAAACAGTTTTCAGTTTGTTTTTGAAAACGTTGTACTGGTTGGGAAGAAGACTGGTTGAAGGTCTTCCAGCTTGGCAGATTCTGGCTAGATGACCCTTTTTCTGGCAGTTTAAGCAAATAGCATTCCTGAACTTTCAGGTTGCCCTGAGATGATTCCCACCACAACTCAGGCAAATTGGCTGAGACTGTGAGATTTGTTTCCAGTAGACCATTTTTTTTCTGAGAGGTTCTGGGTTGCCTGAGGTGATTGACATCATCGTCTTCATCTGGTAGTTCTTCTGGGAGAGTTTCTTGATAGTGAATGGCTGAATTGGTTTTGCTGGCAGAGCTTCCTTGAATCTCTGCCACTGAGAGAGCTGACGGCTCAGCAACTTGAACTTCTTCTATTGCTATTTTAAGTGTAAGTTAGTTTAGCTAGAAGGCGCCTCTGTAAACGGAGGTCTTTAACACCACAGTCTAACTAGTCTAGAAGCATTTTGTCAAGATCTCTAAACCCGCAATGGAGAGCAGCTGTTCTAAGTGTGGCCATATACATACTCATCAACTCTCCCTCAACTTGGTTCCATCTCCGGAAGTCATGCTGTCTCACTATTCAGGAGGGTCTAGGAGCATAGTGGTTGCTCAGGATCCCTTGCAAGTCATCCCAGGTCATGGTTTTGACAGTCAGGGGAGTTAGCAAGGTGGTGTCAGTGTCAAAAATGGCGGCTCTGCAAAAGCTTAAGAAATAAGCTTTTTTCCTAGGGCTGGGGATCTTTGCTAGCTCAGCAGCATCTAGGAAGCAGTCAAATCAGTTGATATAGGAATCTCATGTCTCTGAAACTGCATGGAAAGGAGGGAACGATGGGGTCGTAGTTATCGTAGCTCTTTGAGGGTGCTGGATGTATTGAGTGACTTCAGCTCTGAGCTAACAGTGACAATCAGCCCTCAAGATAGTGACTTTGGCTCAAATGACTAGCAGCTCGGTTGCCTCAATTTGCTATCCCAACTTCGTCACCAGTATTAAGTTGGTGGTGGGAATAATGGAGGTGACGACTGAAATTTCAGCAAACTTTATTTAAACAGAATAAAGGGTTATTGCGGCTGCCGCAGGTTAATAGGGCAACAACTGATGCTGCTTGGCAACTCCCTTTTTTACTCAGCTTTCAAGTTGCTCAACCGATAGGAATGGCCCACGTTCCTGCTGAAATAGTGGATCAGAGGGAGAACTTCCACAGAACTAAGGTGACCAATTTTTTTCCAATGAAAAGGACACAAATAAATTGAAGAAAAAAACCAAAGCCACTTGCGCGTGGTGCACTCTTGTGCATGGCACACTCTTGCATGTGGTGCATTCTTGTGCATGGCACACTCTTGTACATGGCGCACTCTTGCGCCTGCACACTCTCTCAAAACAAATCTGCGTGGAGCGCATGCATCTCATAATCATGTCTCGCTGCACTGTACCGAGCCTTGATGAATCGTCGTGTCAAATACAAATACGTCATATCACACACAATGGATCGGCTGGGCATTGATCAAATATGGAGATTTACAGATTAGTCTTCAAATATCAAAAAGGAGGACATATAGGGGGATGCTTTTTGAGAAAGGACAGAACTTACAAAAGGAGGACAGTTGGTCACCTTAGCAGAATGCGACAAAAGCAGTTAAATATAATTGGATATAAATTTGGATTATATCTCAGTTTCTTGAAATAAGTATGCCCGGATGGCAAATAAGCACAATATTTAAAAAAATACAGCTAAGCAGTGGAGTGAGGCAGCTATTATTATCCAGTGTATGTGGTTCACAACCCCTGGTCTGTTGACTCCTGGAGGGGGGACACGATGTTGTCACAGGAGGTCTGCAAAGACTTGAAGAAATACTATGATTTAAATTTTGAGTTAAGTTTTCATGGTTCATGGCCACAAAAAGTATTTAAATGGAATCCGTGATGTAGAAGAAGTTGAGAACCACTGGTGTATGATATATCATACATGGACTAGCAATATATATTAAGCAATAGCTGAACACATAGGATAAATATTTGGTTTTAAACCTCATTTTCCAGATACCCATTAGGGAAACACATATTCGCCTCTCCTCTTCTGGTATAGCTGCTTAGATGCTTTCCTATAACGCTGGTCTATGAAAGAGATACAACTGTAATTGCCTTCCTGCTATGCAAAAGAATTAAAGAAAACAAAAAACATTGTAAAAAATATTGGCATGCCTGATAGCATAGCCTTTTCTTTTTCCTTTTGGAAATAAACAAAACTCAGTAATAAATAAAGTTTTTTTTTATTTATTATCACATACATACACATATACAGAGACACAATATACTTTAGATGAAGTGTGATTTAGAAAAACACTTTCCATATTTTTGGCAACCTTATCTTCTTGAGCAAACTAGGGATGGATCTTTCCTTCCTAATTAGATTTTGGCTCATAAGAAGTTAATAAAAAGCAAAGTAAATCCTTTTAGCTATAGCACAAACAGAATTTCCAACTTGTAAAAAATAAAAACAAGAGACAATAAGATTTAAATAGGGCACCCAAACAAAGGAATTAAAACAATGCAGCTTCTGAATAGAACATTTGCCTATTTCTTAGAGTGAACTTGATTTGAACAAAAGTCCTCTGCTTGCTTTCATGAACTTTTCCAGCTTTTTGTCGATTTTATTAGACAAGAGACTAGAGAGAAAATCCTCTCTATTTTTTAGTTTCCCCAAGGTCCTGCTTTCAGTCTGGTGAGTGTAGATTGGTATTTATTACAAACTCAAACTCTCTTTTATTTATTTCATATATTTCATAATGTTCTACCAATGAAAATTCCTTTTCCAAAAATGAAAGCAGTTGTAAAATCAGCTTCCTGAGGACTGCTGGGTCTCTCTTGGCAGTGACTATAGAGATGTGCTACATAATTTTACTGAAACTATTTTGATGTAACCTGAGCTATGCCATACTTCAATCATCCCATTTTTGAATATTTCCCAATACATTTATCAGTTAAGCTTTAAGAAAATAGTTACCATTTTTCTCCTTTATTGAATTTTGAGACCTGAGTGCTCTCAATTTTACTTTTTGTTTGGGGTAATGATTTATTTAATTATTATTATAGTAATTAATAATTACTATAATAATAATAATTACTTTGTAATTTATCACAAAGCCACCAACACTCCACACATTCTTAGTTTTAACTGTAACCATTCACAGTCATACAACAAGAGTTGCATCAGAACACAATATGTATGATAGTACTCAGCAAGCTAAACAACTGGAGAATAGGTATCCACTTGAGCAGTTTAAGAGATGGATACTCACAAGAATTTATTACAAGATGCTTGTGCAATGCACAAGAGAAAGAAAAGAAGAAAAAAGGTATAAGACCAGCTATATGGCACATCCTGCCATACATCAAGAACATTTCACAAGCAGTAGAACTCAGCTTCCAAGATCTGAAAGTGGGCATCACACACCATGTATGAGGACAAATCATGCATTGCAAATATTTCTAATGACTACTAGATCCCTTACGTGAATTGCCCTTGTGACTATGTAGGACAGATGGGGAGGAAAGTAACCACCAAATTTCAATAAGATAAGCAAGTGGTCACAGAAGGAACAGAAAGGAGCATTGTAAGGAACAGAACATTATTAAAAAGATTTTTTTCAATACTTTTTGTGACATTTATAATGAAATGATATATTCTCTCACCACCAGTTTTCTATTCTGATTGCAATCCATTTGCCAAAGGACATACAGTATTTAGCTTATGGGCTCAGATTTAGCAACCATCCCTTATGAATTAAAATAATGGGACATCCTGAGGTATAATCTACTGGTAAGAAATTATAAGAATATAGAAATAGTATTATATTGCCTCTTACTACCTTTATTTTAAATTGCTCATGGAAGTATATTCTCTCCACAATAGAACAATTTGATAATGTTATAATTTGAAGACTACTGAAATATCTAAAAGACATAATAGTATTTTCAAGTCCTTTAATTCAGTATAGACTTGCAATATAAAAGTCATTCATCAATACATTTTAGACCTATCAAGCATCTGATTAATTACTTGTTGAATATTATGCTACCATGTACCATTAAGACCATGTTTAAAACCATATTTTATATGATGATTACACACAAACACACACACACACACATATAAACAAACCAATGAACAAAGAAGAAGGGCTTTTTTATGTTGTCATTTACTCTTTACAAGAAAAGTCCTGAACAATAGCACTCAAAAAACTAAATGTGCTTTAATTTACAATTCTACTTCTAAAAGTTTATTGTTAGCTAACAGGTTAGTATGCCAACATTGAATGATGCGATATGTTGCTACTTCCTATATTAATAAATTAATAATCAAAGTGGTATTAATAGTTTCACAATGAGTATTATATTTACAGTTGATAGCATTGTGTGTTTTGATTAAGAAAAGAAAGTTGTAGTCCAGTAATCATTTTACTTTGTTGTTAACATTTTATTCATTAGTACTCATTGATAAATAAACCTAAGGGTAAGGCTTCATGCCAGATAAAGTTCAATAATTAATACTTTGGTTACCACTAACATTAAGAAAAATATTCCTTTGCCACCCATGTTTTTTTTTAAAAAAAAAGGGAAAATAGTAGAAGAAATACTATTAAGTCAATGTCAAACATGTTTGCACAATTAAAATGAGCATTATCAACACAGTGGTGACATTAGACCCAAAGCTGTTGATTAATTAAATAGCCAATGGGATATAAACTGCTGAAAGCTCAGCCTTGAAGGCAACCTTCACCGTTGTTAGCAGAAAATAACACAACATGGCATCAATACATGGGATGGCTTCTAATTGCTTGGTGAAAGAAACAAAGTAAGAATGTTGTACTTACACAAACTTAATTGCTGCAGAAAGAAAGCCAAGCAATTATCTCTATAGTATTAATTAATCACTGTTCTAAGTGTGAACACAAGGCTTCTTTGTGTCAGACCCCAGTATTAGGATCTTACAAATGGGACAATCAGAATAGATATATACTTTTCTCATTGTGTTGTAAATATTGAAAATCCATCTGTAACAATAGTAATTACCAAATAATGACAAGCTTATGCTACTTTTAAAATGTATCTGACTGATAGATATTGTTGATCTATAAAAGAAACGTAATTTGGAATTCTTGGAAAGTAGTAAAACACAGAGTTTTAAAACATTACAATTTTTTTCCCCCAAAATACTGTATGAATTATTTTATTCA
This sequence comes from Bungarus multicinctus, assembly GCA_023653725.1. Classification (NCBI taxonomy): domain Eukaryota; kingdom Metazoa; phylum Chordata; class Lepidosauria; order Squamata; family Elapidae; genus Bungarus; species Bungarus multicinctus. The sequence goes on along the minus strand of CM042849.1, from coordinate 34,526,626 downwards.
AGCTGCAAGTAATGTATTCAGTCTGTAAGAAAAGCAACAATTTGTTTGAATGCTATCAATTTATTTCAAAGAAGCCCAATAAAATATTGCTTCCCATATCAGAATGTAATAACAATATAATGAAATAACAATAATAAAAAATGGTGTATGAGTTACTTTTATATTAACTGATTCCTTCCAATTTAAAATTGAAAGGATATTTTTATAATAATTTTATAAAGTATGACAGTTAAAAATATAAAAATTACAAAGCTACAAAAATAAAAGAATAAAAATAAAAATTAGAAACTGCAGAAAAATATAGAAAATAAAATAAAAAATAAGAATATATCTAAAGAAAAAGAAAAGAAATATATAAAGAACTGACTTCCCTCTTCATCATATCCAGTATAAACAATTTTAATTACTCTTTACATCTCTTAAAATACAATGAATGGTCTCTTTGAAGTTATCCACATTGCTTTTTTGGTTTTCCATTTGCATATCTTGTGTAATTATTAAGACATCCTGTGGTTTCATTTGTATATGTGATGTAACATTATTGTAGCTTGTTACTTTTAAATCCACTTTCAAATCAGGTTCAGATTGATGGATAAAACCTGTTCATCGTCTAAAATATATTTTAAAGAACATCTGTCTATAATGGCAGACACTTTTAAGATTAACTTCTAGATCCAATGTTCACAATCTTCAATACATCCAATGTTAAAATATTTGGCTCCATTTTGTAATTGCAAGTCCAATTTAATTGTTCTTTTCCTTGAATTGTAATTTTTAATTGCTTCTGGTGTCCTCTAGTATCCAATGTTCAAATTTTCATCCTATCATATTATCTTTTAAGATTGCAAAACAACAGTTTTTTTTCCCAAGGGAAGAATTCTTATGATTAATTTCAAAATCTTTTTTCAAATCCATCTGGATCTTTAAACAGTTATAACTTCCAAAATCAACATTCTGATCATGCCTTTTCTGTTCATTATTTTTTAAATGTCTATAAACTTATCTTTTTCTTTTTTCTTTCTGTAAACTTATCTTTGAATCTTATTTTGCTAAAGATTAAACTCACCTGCTGCAATTATAAACCTTGTTGATTGGAAAGTTCTTAATAATTGAAAAATAGTTAAGAAGCAATTTCCAAAACTATTAAAAAATGAGATTCAGCAGGAACTTCTGTCCATTAAAAGCTACATTGTGGTAGTGGACTTTATGAAAAACTCTTGGTTCCCTGATGTTGTCAACCCTGAAGCTGATCTGACTGAGGCCATTTTAAGGCTTCATTGGAGTTGAAGGTGTCGGGGATAGAGATAGCTGGGGTTTTGTAGCTCAAACAAAATACTTTCTCCTGGGAACCAAGGACATTTCCACAGGTGGTCGGAGAGAGGAGGAGTGAAGTTACCAGGCAATCGGCATGAAATCTTGATTGGATTTTCTGACTGATTGTTTGCTGAAGGGAAAAAACTTTTATTTTTAATTAGGTGAAAACTGTGGGAACATTCAGAGCTGGTTTTTATCAGCCTGTGTCCAATAAATCTATTATTTGAGGAATCTACTTGCCTCCGAGTTCTATTTGCTATGGGTATATTACTTGGAAACCTGACAGATGTTCAACTCATGGAGCAACTGTAGAAATGTCAGTTTATGCTGTTTATGCACAAGGAGCAGATGTTTGGAGTGCAAGTTGGCAATCTGAAGATACTGGGCTCACCAGAAATTGCCATTGTATTACTGATCTCACTGCAGTGCTGCCACTGCTCTTTTGGAGTCATCCAGTTCGACATGAATCCTTACCTGAAGTTCTAAAGGATAGTGAAATATTGATGTTATCAAAATCTGCCTGGAGATACTCAAAGTTTACAAATACATATTATTATTCAAAGCAGACAAATTATTATTAATAATATTAAAAGGAAAAGAAATATGCCTCAAAAGTTTTACAATTAATTATTAGGCTTTGGTTTTTACATTTTCATCCAATCCACTTAGAGGCATTTGGGAGACTGAGCTCTTTCAATTTGCTTTGTCATTCTTCTTTCATTCTGTAGAAAATTGAATATTTGGGACTATGCTTAGATAGAAATAAGCCATCCTTCTCGTAGTTAAGATAATTTTCTTTCTTTTAAATTCTTTTGAAAAGCAATTTAAAGTTTCTTAAATATGGAAATCAATTAGTTTAAAAACAAAACAATTACAGTGAAGTCTATATCATTTAATTCAAAACTAAATGCAATTAAGTTCAGATATATCTAGGTAAATAACTATGACTGGAATAATAATATGATTTTTTTAATTGTTTGATAATCTTTCTATTTTTAACATTTACAATAATTTACAGGGGGTGTAATATATATGATATAGTTTATGATATAGTTTAAGACTAAAAAAGAGATATATTCATTAGTTTGTTCAAAATTATAATTTTTATCCTTGTAATGCTTATTTAAAATACATTGCAATAAAAAAAAATCATTAAGGGTTCATTCTATTATAGAATAGGATAGAGTAGGATATAGATTATTAATTTAAGATATGGCAGGGTTTTAAAAGATACGGAGATTCACTCATTCATCACTCTTTTTTAATTATCGGCTAAAACTTCAGATTTTTCACCAGAGTCCTTTTTTCTAAAGTATCCATTAAAGCAATTATCAAATCAATTCGTGAAGTCTTTTTTCTTTAAACTTCAAACTAGTTCATTTTATTGGGCATTTACCTCACACCACCAAAGCTTCCTGTTACAGACCAAATTGATTATTAAAGTAGCATCAAATATTGTTATGAAATCAGCTCTTTAATATTCATTTAAAAATCCAGGATGGACAAGTAAAAAACAATATTGAAAATTTACCCCAATATTGCGAAATAAATTGTATAATTTGTGTGGAAAAGGTATAGGGATCACATAAAAATATGTGATGTTGAAATAGCATACAATACACACATGTGAACACATAATTAATATTTTAAGTTTTAATAATGATTAAAAATGTTTTCTAAGTTTTGAGATAAGCAAAAAAAAATCTGCCCTGGGTAACTTAAAATTATTGGTTTTATTATATGAAAAACAGCATTTTGTTATATTATATAAAACAACTAACAAGCATAATATCTTAAAGCACTTTAAAAGCTTTTCCCTTTTAAAATACTGCCCCAATACAAAAGGATAAGTCATTTAAGGGAGTCCTTGAAGTTGTAGTATATTAGTTCTCCTTTCAGCTCTTATTATTTTCTGCTTTATGTTTTAATAAGAGTTCTGTATCACATGCATGATTGCTTCTACAATAATTTAAAGTTATGATGATGGAATATACTTTCAGTAATGATGAGGTTCAGATCTTCCTTTTTTTTCACCCTTGGCAGAATGAATTACCATCAACTTTTCTTTTTATTATTATAGTGCTGTCTATGACTTCTGAAACAAGTGCTAAAAAATCTGCCGCTTTGCAATTCAAATTACCAAATGCTTTCTTATTAACAGTTCCCCTTTTGAAATTATCATTATATTCCATTAACAGCACTTTTGTCTCCTGTTCCACTCTAATATACATACATACATACATACATACATACATACATACATACATACATACATACATACATACACACATATACACAAACACAGAGAGAGCGGGGGAAGAGAGAGAGAGACTATACAGGATAATTTTTTCCCATTGTACAGGACTTTGTGTTAATAATGATGAGAAGCAAAGTAAATTAATGGTTAGTCCATCAAGTTTATTTCTTCATTAACTGTGATCTCCAAAAAGCACCTTTGATCTTGAATTCTCTTTGATCAACTGAAGAATGGTCTTCAGTTCAATGAGTTAAATTGTCCAGACTATGTAAAATCTTTAATGTAGAAGGATTCCAGATGCTTTGTGTTTGTGATAATATCTATATTAATGCAATTAGCCTGCAATTGCTACCTCGCTAATTATATCCTAATAGAAAATACACTCACTTTCAAAATATTACCACTTTTGTTGCCCACTTCCTCCAAAAACAGTATGAAACCCATATCTAATCACCTTCACTTCTGACAGCCACAAAATGGCAACAAAGAACACTATGAACCAATAATTGTTTCCCATGGTTGAAGAAAGAGTGAAGGAAAAAACAAGTTCAACCAGAGCTTAAGTCTGCTAGATGCTGCAGCTGCTAGAATAACAAAAATCCCCTTACTCCCACTTCACAAATAAGCTAAAGAAAATAAATTACTAGTGTCCCCTTATCACAGTTTCCATTACATGTGCACATTTGTTTGGCAAGTTACAATAAAAAAAAAGGAAACAGCTGCTATGAGGAGAACCTACCAGTGTGCAAAGGCACCATTCTCTGTGTAATGATTTTAAAATTACAGTCAACTATGAAACAAGTTGCATTTTAAAACTGCTTTTCATAATAGCACTGGTCATGATTATTTATTGCTGTGGTAGAGAGAAAGGAGGAATGCAACTGGGATTGTTCTTGATTATTTTGGCTGTTCATAAATGTTTGCAACACTTCTCAGTCAGGGGTGGGATTCAGCTGGTTAGGGTTAATTGGATGTTAATTTTACAATCAATTCACCAAACCAGTAGTTCCTAAGACACGCCTGATTGTGGCTCCCAGGTAAGTGCAAGAGGCTTGCTAGGCCCAAAATGGGGCACAGGAGGATGCAGTGAGCCAGCCATGTCCCATTTTTGTTCCCAGAAGGCTCCAGGGAGGCCTGCCAAGCCCAAAATGGGGCACAGGGGGGTGGAAAGAAAGAAAGAAAGAAAGAAAGAAAGAAAGAAAGAAAGAAAGAAAGAAAGAAAGAAAGAAAGAAAGAAAGAAAGAGGGAGGGAGGGAGGGAGGGAAGAAAGAAAGGGAGGAAAGAGAGAAAGAAAGAGAAAAAAGAAGGAAAGAAAGAGAAGGAAGGAAGGAAGAAAGGAAGGAAGGAAAGGAGAAAGAAGGAGTGATGGGACAAAGAAAGAGAGGGAGGGAAGGGAGAAAGACGGAAGGGAAGGGAAGGGGAAGTGAACGAGATATGGATGGATGGATGGATGGATGGATGGATGGATGGATGGATGAACAGATAGAGGAAGGGAAGGAGAGAGGGAGGGACAGAAAAAGGAAAGGAAGAAAAGACCACAAACTCTGGTACAAGACACAGCTTCAGAGGATGCTTTCAAACAACACAGCAATCCAGGGCTGGAAGAGACCTCAGAGGTCATCTAGTCCAACCTTCTGCTCCAAGAGCATTATTAAAGTGAGTTTCTCTCTTCTGACCACCCAGTCACATGAGTCACCACCCAGTCACCTAGCCACACCTACCAAGCCATGCCCACAGAACCAGTTGTTAAAAAATTTGAATCCCAGCCGTGTTCTCAGGTATACATTAGTGAGCAAAGTGAGCAGGAATGAAACTAGCAGGAATTCTACTGGCTCTCCATTCTTTAGTTAGAGAGCAGTTCACAGCAAAAGCACCACAATGTTGCTTGGAGTTAAACACAGATCCCTAAGCCTTAAAAGGTTAGTTATTCATATATGTTTTTTAACTGAAGCAATATACTGTAAGTATATTAGTAGTTGCCTTCTATTCAGGAAAGTTTGATTAAAAAAAGAAAGCTCAAAAAATCAACTTTGCCATAGCATCAGCATTTTAAATAATTGCAAATAGAAATACTAGATTTGCCTCAGTTTCAAATGAATTACAGATGAAATAAAGTTGCTTAGCCCTGCAACACACTTCTAATGTATGAAATGCTTCCATGATTCCACTGGTGCAGAACTCTCAAGCACATGTACCCTCTGTTTTCTATAACAATAGAAATGGAATCAAAACTCAAGAATGTTTGGTGAACTATGAGAATTGCAGAAATATCTACTCAAAATAAATGGAATCTCCTTAAACATACAAAAGATAATATGCTTATTGCTCCTAAAAAGCTTTCAGGGAAATGATAGTTGAATAGAATAGAATAGAATAGAATAGAATAGAATAGAATAGAATAGAATAGAATAGAATAGAATAGAATACTTTATTGGCCAAGTGTGATTGGACACACAAGGAATTTGTCTTGGTGTAAATACTCTCAGTATACATAAAGAAGGAACATTAGTTAAGAATCAAGAATCATAATGTACAACACTTAATAATAATCATAGGGTACAATCAACATCAAATCTTACTGGGAAACAGAGGATACAAGCAACAAAGTTACAGTCACAAATGTGAGGGGATGGGTAATAAGGAGTGATGAGAAGATTAACAGCAATAGTAGTGTACACTTTGTAAATAGTTGAACAGGGAATTATTTGTTTAGCAGAGTTATGGCTTTCAGGAAAAAACTGTTCTTGTGTCTAGTTGTTCTGGTGTGCAGTGCTCTATAGTGTTTTGAGGGAAGGAGTTGAAACAGTTTATGTCCAGGATGTGAGGCATCTGTAAATATTTTCACAGCCCTCTTTTTTGACTTACAGGTCCTTGATTGAAGGCAGGTGGGTGGTAATTGTTTTTTCAGCAGTCCTAATTATCCTCTGAAGTCTGTATCTGTCCTGTTGGGTTGCAGAACCAAACTACACAGTTATAGAGGTGCAGATGAAAGACTCAATAATTGCTCTGTAGAACTGGATCAGCAGCTCCTTGGGCACTTTGAGCTTTCTGAGTTGGCGCAGAAAGAACATTCTTTGTTGTGCTTTTTTGATGACATTTTTGATGTTAGGTATCCATTTTAGGTCATGTGATATAGTAGAACCTAGAAATTTGAAGGTCTCTACTGTTGATACTGTGTTGTCTAGTATTGTAAGAGGTGGTAGTATGGGAGGGTTTCTTCTAAAGTTTACCACCATTTCTACGGTTTTGAGTGTGTTCAGTTCCAGATTGTTCTGGTCACACAACGAGGCAAGTTGTATAACCTCCTCTCTGTATGCAGATTCATCGTTGTCTCAAATGAGACCAATAACTGTTGTGTCATAAGCAAACTTCAGTATTTTAACAGATGGATCATTTGAGATGCAGTCATTGGTATATAGGGAGAAGAGAAGTGGAGATAGCACACAGCCTTGGGGGGCCCCTGTGCTGATTGTACAGATATTGGATGTGATTTTGCCTGGCTTCACCTGCTGCTTCCTGTCTGTTAGGAAGCTTATGATCCACTTACAAGTGTGTTCAGGTACTGCTAGTTGGTTTAGTTTACTTAGAAGAATGTCTGGAATGATGGTATTGAATGCTGAACTGAAGTCTACAAAGAGGACCCTTGCATAGGTATTTGGAGATTCGAGGTGTTGTAGGATGTAGTGCAGAGCCATGTTAACAGCATCATCTGCCGATCTATTTGCTCGGTATGCAAACTGCATGGGATATAACAGCGGATCCGTGATGGTTTTCAGGTGGGACAGCACAAGCCTTTCAAAGATTTTCATAACTACAGATGTTAGAGCAACTGGTCTGTAGTCATTCAGTTCTTTGATGGAGGGCTTCTTTGGCACTGGGATGATGGTAGAATGTTTGAGGCAGGAAGGAACATAGCACACCTCTAGTGATCTATTGAAGATTCGGGTGAAGATGGGGGCCAATTGCTCAGCACAGACTTTTAAGCAAGAAGGAGTTATCTTGTCTGGCCCTGGTGCTTTTCCTGAAATAAAGATGAGAAGAAAAAAGAACTGATATAATGAAGTTCCTAGTAGTCTGTACTATTATCGGAAGAGTCTGTGGTGGTTGATTGGCCTACAAAACAAAAGTATACATGCTAGAAATGGACTTCAAGGATAATCAACTGAAATTGTTAGCTCTATAACATCCAATGGGTCACAGCTCACCATCATCTGAAGGTTTGAAATTCCTGAGGAAACAAAATATAAAATACTCTTATCAACCCTCACTGTAAAAAAATATGACCTTATTCACAGATAAGCTTAACTGGATCAAAGAGAAAGTCAGTCCATCGTGTAGATATGTGAACCCAACAACAGATAGGGCTAACTAGTATTAATCTAAAGTAACCCCCAGGTCATTGGGGATAAAAGTACACATCAGTTATATCATGCAAACAGGCACAAAGGATTGAGTGTGGATTAAACTTCCCAACAAACTCTAGTATCGCCCTGTGATACATTGAGAAAAAACTCCATTCAATTCTCTCCATATTAGTGACCCCCAAGCAACAGGAACAATGTTGAAAATGACATTTATTTGCCTCGCAAAAAAAAATGCATGAATTCCTCTTCTTATGAAGCACAGCCACATTCGACATTATATTTGTCTGTGAGACATGATTGAATGCATCTTTCCCAGACCCCATTACCATTGTAAGAGAATATCAAGTTTATCAGTCTGATCGTGAAATCTGTAGAGGAAGTGGAGTTGCTATATTCTATAAAAAGTCTCTAAATCTATAAAAGATTCAAATTATACAAGAGCTTGCTCTTCCCGAAACCATTGTCTGTGATCTGTCCATAAATACCTCAATCCAGTTCTTACTTTGCTATCGAGCCCCTGATTATGATATAACTCATGCAAACAAGCTAATTTCACCACTGATATGGGCTATCTCTTGCCCATATCCTCTTATTTTCCTTGGTGACCTCAACTTACCTCTTATGAATTGAACACTAAATGAATGTACATCTGAACCCATTCATTCAACCCTATACAATGCCGTTATCACGCTGGGACTGGATCAATTAGTATATAACAGCACCAGACTAAACAATTGCCTTGACCTCAAACTCAATTTATGGCCTACAAATACAGAGACCATTTTCAAACAGTGACCATAGCATGATTGACTTTTGTCTAAATTTACACCTACTAAAAGAGGTAATATGATGGATCTCTAAAATACAATTTTAAAAAAGCCAATTATGAACTCATAGCTGCCAACTTATCATATCTTGATTGGCACATTCTGTTCTCTGAATATAACACCACAGAAGAACATTATAACACCTTGCTTGAACTTGAAAGAGTCATTAAACCATATGTTCCATTAGTAAACCCCCTAAACAAAACAACAACAACAACAATTTACCCAAAATAATAAGAAAACTTCAATCTTAAAAAAAATCCTTATGGCGTAAAAACAAAACTAAACACGTAGCTAACTTTAAAAACCGATACAACACCTTATGCCAACAGATAAAGGCAGAATGCACCTATTACCACTGCAAGCAAGAGGAAAATCTTCTTTGCACAAAATCCACCCATGCCTTCTATAACTTTGTAAACACCAGACTTAAAGACTTAAAAATCATTCCACCTCTAAAAGGTCCTAATGGGAAATACTATAGTGATGAAGTTGTTAAGGCAAACTTCTTCAACACGTTCTTCTGTTTAGTCTTTGTTAACAGTAATGGCTTATGCCCCTCATTTCCTAATCGTATGACAACTAACTGCAACGATCTACAAATTGACTTTACTGAAGATAACGTAAAAAATGCACTATGCCACCTTAAACCATTCGTATCTATTGGCCCTGATGTGTTATGTCCGTTCTTCTTTAAAAAGCTCTCCACTACCATAGCAGAACCACTAACCATAATATTTAAGTTATTATTCAGAACCAGCTCTTTACCAAACCTATGTTCTTTACCAACGGTCATCCCTATTTTCAAAAAAGGTGACCCTTGCTTGGTTGAAAACTACAGACCAATCTCATTGTGTTGTGTCACATGCAAAGTTATGGAATCAATTATTAATCAATGCATCACCTTCAGTAAGAATCTAACAACTTACTCCCCAATAAACAATTTGGTTTCAGAAAAAAATTGTCCTGCAATTTGCAAATTCTACACTGCAAAAACATATGGACTACACTTCTTGACTAGGGTAAAGCAATAAATGTAATTTACATTGACTTCTACAAAGTACCACTCAGTGGTACATGACAAACTACTATTAAAATTAAATTCTTATGGCATTTCTGGATTTCTTCACTTACTGCCTTCCTGACAAACAGGGAACAAATAGTAAAAATAGGAAATGCCCTATCAAACCCTGCACTACTTATAAGAGGTGTCCCACAAGAGAGCGTTCTAGGACACACACTCTTTACATTCTATATAAATGACCTTTATGATCATCTTATTAGCAACTGCATCCTCTTCGCTGATGATGTAAAACTATTCAACACCACCATCAATGCTACTATCCTTCAAAAAGATCTTGATTATGTGTTTGAACAATTGGCAACTCCAAATATCTACCAACAAATGATCTGTCCTACACATTGGTAAAAAAAAATCTATATACCAAATACAATCTAGGAAGATATGACCTTGTTGATGACCCTCATTTTGTCAAGGACCTTGGAATTCTCATATCAAATGATCTAAGCGCCAAAGCTCACTGGAACAGTATTGCCAAAAAGGCTTTAAGAGTTGTAAATTTAATTTTACAAAGCTTCTCCTCTGGTAATACTGTTTTGCTAACTAGGGCATTCAAAACCTTTGCTAGACCAATACTTGAATTCAGCTCTGCTATCTGGAATCCGCACTGTACATATGACATAAATACAATTGAGCGAGTCCAGAAGTATTTTACCAGAAGAGTACTACTTTCCTCTGTTCACAACAGAATACCCTACAGCACCAGACTTGAGATTCTTGGCTTAGGCAACCTTGAACTATGCTAACTAAGATTAGACTTAAGCATAGTACATAAAATCATATGTTACAACATCTTACCAGTTAATGAATATTTCAGCTTTAACAACAACACTAGAGCACACAACAGATATAAACTAAATGTAAACCACTCCAAACTCGATTGCAGGAAGTATGATTTCAGCAACAGAGTGGTCAATGTCTGGAATTCACTACCTGATTCTGTTGTCACCTGATCAAACCCCCATTCCTTTACCCTCAGACTAACCTCTATTGACCGCACCCATTCCTAAGAGATCTGTAAGGGGCATGCATAAGGCCACAATCATGCCTACTTATTGTCCCCAATTGTTAGTTCCTATTTCTTGTATTTAAACATGTTTATTCTTGTCTCTGTTATATTTTATGCTTTTGATAAATAAATAAATAAATAAAAATAAATAAAATGTTTTCCTTTTAGAACATTGGCAACTATGCAAGAGAAAGTATAATTTTTACCCTACTTAAGTATTAATATATGAAACATCTGTAAAGATTAGTTATTTTATACAAATACGGCCTATGAGTCCTATGTATAATACAATACTGAATTACTATGTATTACTAAAATTACTATGTAAGTTTATTAAAACAAGAAAGCAGTAGTCTTTTTCAAACAGAAATGCTTTACATAATACCAAAAATCCTAATCTAATATGAATCTAAGACAATCCCCAGATTGTGATTCAGATTGAAATGGGTATTGATATTCTATCCAAGATCAAAGATATAAGCTCTATTTGGTTAGAACTGAGCCAAAATTGGTTCCTTTCCCCTAAATCTATGGTCTCCAGATCCTTGAACAGTAGCTTGATAACAATACTTAGAAAGTCAAGAAGCAAGACATACAGCTGAGTATAATCAGCATATAGGAGCCTCTGTGGCGCAGTGGTTAGAGTGCAGTACTGCAATCTACTTCTGCAGCCAGATGCCTACAATTTGTCATTTCAAATCCCACCAGGCTCAAAGCTAACTCAGCCTTCCATCCTTCTGAGGTGGGTAAAATGAGGAGCCAAATTGTCGGGGGCAATATGCTGACTCTGTAAACTGTTTAGAGGGAGCTGTAAAGCATTATAAAGTGGTATATAAATCTAAGTGCTATTGCTATATTGATTATAATAAATAGATATAGATATTATATAGATATTATATATTGCTATATCCCAGACCCAGATTTTATGGATAATTGTGAATATGCTAAACAGAAAGGAATAAAGCAAGAAGTCTATAGTGTCTCACAGATGAAGAACCATATCTATGGTTGACTATGGTTGACTATAGAGAAAGATGGAAAAAATAGTAACAGGACTGCCCTCTACACCCAGTCCCAGAAGGATACTGTCCTCAGATCCATTGTGTGATCAAGCATCACAAGGATAGAATTGACATCTATCCTGACTCTATCAAAGGCATTTAACAAATGCAATCATGTTTGAGGCAATCACATTTAGGATGACTTAGTACAGAACCATAACCTGAAATCTGACTGGAATAATTTACTTCCTTCAGGGCCTTCTGGTTCTGTTGTCTGACTATCATGTCAACAATCTTCCCTAAAAAGGAAAGACTGAGTAAAATTGTTTAGAATGTTGGATCTAGGTTGGCTTCTTGGGATGGGGAATGTTCTTCACAACTGAGGGAAACTACTCTGTCATTCAAAGGAGCTGATACTGCCACACAGACACAACCACAGGTTTTTAGCAGCTTCAACCATTTAGATGGTACTGGATTTCATACAGGAAGCAGGAAACCAAGCTTATTGTCTGAAGGACACTATCTACTTATAAGTAGATATGCATAAGCGCACCAAAACGTGCCTACCGTCCCTGTCCTATTGTTTCTTTTTTTTCTTATTCATATCCATTTCATGTATTTATAACCATGTTTATACCTACATCTGTTATCTAATAATTGTTTAACAAAATAAATAAATACTTCATTAGGACTACAGACTGAAGCTTATCCTAAGGAAAGTCAAAAGATCATGCTTAAGACAACTCAGCTGGCCTTGCTCACTATGATTCAACTTCGAGCAACTATATTGTTGGTTATTTTGCTGCTTTTTAAAATTTTGCTATTTTTCATATTTTACTATATTGTAAAAACTTTATGATGTCACTAGGAATCATGCTGAACTTGAGAATATTTTTGCAGTACATATTTATTTGTAGTTTTAATGATTTTTTTTATTAATCCTATTGCTAAACAATTTGAGTGATGGAACAAAAATAAATAGTAAGCAGAAAACAGCCTTTATAGTTAATTTAGGAGGTGGGTAGTCATATTTTTGTACATCTTTAATTTGTTTAGATCCCTGTCATTTGTTGAATTTAAAATGCTTGATAAAATATGTTTCATTACACTGATTTTATAAAATATTAAACAATATAGGGGGAGATTATGAATGAATGTTCAAACATAAAAAAGATTTATAATATTATAGGCAGTAAGTGTTGGAAAGGATCTTAAATATCACAATCAATTTTGTTTTTTAAAGATAATTTGAATTGAATTGAACTGAATTGAATGAATTATTTGGCCAAGTATGTGTCTAGTTGTTTTGGCCTGCAATGCCCTTTAGCGTCGTCCCGAGGGGAAGAGATGAAAGTTTATGTCAGGATGTGGGGTGTATGCAGGTATCTTCTTAGCCCTTCTGATTCACACAATATACAGGTCTTACAGTATATGGAAGGCAGACTGGTTGTTATTGATTTTTCTGCAGTCTTAACTATTTATTGGAGTATCTATCAGATACTGGTAGGTGGTATTCAGCAGGTTCTGACCAGTTCTGGAGAACCGAAATTTTGAGCAGAAATTTTGAGTCGTTTGGAGAACTGGCAAATCCCACCTCTGACTAGAGATTTTACAGTATCTTTCCCCTGCCATGCCCACCAAGCCACACCCACAGAACTGATAGTAAAAAAATTTGAATCCCACCACTGGTCTGTACCTATCCTGTTTGGTTGCCGTCCAAAGTAGACAGTTATAGAACTACAAATGAAAGACTCAATAATTCATCACTCTTTGTTGTATCTTTTAATGATGGTTCTAATGTTAAGTGTCATTTCAAGTCCTGGGAGATTATAAAACCCCCAAATTTGAAGCATTTTATTGCTGATACTGTGCTGTCAAAAATAGTTAGAGGTAGTAAAATAGAAGGCCTCCTCCTAAAATCCTCTCTCCTTTCTACAGCTTTACACATATTCAGTTCCAGATTGTTATGACTGCATCACAGGCCCAGTTGTTCAACCTCCCATTAAATGCAAACTCATCATTGTCTTGACTGAGACCAATGACCATTATGTCATCTGCAAACTTCAGAACTTTAACAGAGAGTTCCATTGAGGTACAGTAATTGATATATATAGAGAGGAAAGAGCAACAGAGAGAACACACAGCCCTGAGACCACCTGTGCTAACTGCCTGGATACTAGTTCTAATTTTCCATAGGTTCACCTGTTACTTCCTGTCAAAAACTGATTATCTACTTACAAGTATGAGCAGGTACAGCTAGGTACTGGTACATTTTTATTTAAGAATACATTGTTGTTTATAAAGCCATGAAAGGCAATCTCTAAATAAGATTACTTATAAATAAAATAGAAGTTATTTATGTTGGAATTCCTGTGACAGTATGTTACTTCTCTAAATATTAGAATAGAATTCAGTAAGATAAGAAATTCTATATTCAAGCTATACTGTATATTGCTTTCAGTGATATAAAATGTGTCTGACATCACACATTTAATACTCATCATAGGAATGTTCAGATCTTAAAGTGTTTTTTGCACATATTCTAGTGTACCCATAAAACTACTGAGTTGAGCTTGCAATCCCTAATTTGGATGTCTTATTATTAGTGTTTTTGAGAATTTCTCTTGGTAATTTTGGGGATTTAATCTACTGTTGGAGAAGGCAATGAGGGTTTCCTTGGGTTTTTACTGAAGTATAGGACAAAAGGAATACTGTAGCTCACTGCATATGAATTATACAATAAAAATTAGGATATTCAGTCATACCTTTAATCACTTTGCTCCGAATATGTTCAAGAACACCATACTACAGCCAAGAATTTTTCAGGAATTCTCTTCTCTTTCCAACTTTTAAAGCACATTTTCAACAGTCTGAACGGACAGGAAAATAATAATTTATTATTTTGTGTATGAATATAAAAACAGCAGGAAACAATTTCTGTTTTAATTATAGTCTCCAGATGCTTGACCATATTAAGTTGTTTCTTACAGCAGTGAATCTGCCAAGAGACTTAAAAGTCATATTTTGCCAATGTACTTTTTAAAAAATGTATTATTATTAAACGGCACAAATAAGCAGTAATTTTAGACTATGAGTTATAGCACATTAATCCTACCTCTAGAATTTTGAAAAAAATAAATTTGTTAGTTATGCATCTGTACAAAGAAGTATCTGATTTTGTAACTATGATTCCTTCTTCAAATGATAGGATTTTTTTATCTTTTTAACTGTTTTAAGTAATATTCTTATAATAACAGTATTACAATAAAATGTTTTGAAATACAGAATATGAGTAGATTAAAATAAATTATTTATTGTCTAGTTTAAAGGAATACTGGGCTTAATTCAGATTGTTCAGAAAATAATATACTTATAATTTATTAAAAGCAAAGTTTTCCCCTAGCAATGAAAATGTATATACTACATAGAGCATTTAGCATGGGAATGTACTGATAAATTTTATAAGTCTGGGCTAGCAGCTTTTGACTTCTTTGTTAATTATATATTTTGGCACTGGATAGAGTGTCAATAGCAGAATAGTTCTTCCTTATAACTTCACTATTTTCCATCAATATGCTTCTTTCTGTATCTTAACAGATTGGATATTGATTGAGTTCTACTTCCTTCACAATATCTGATATTGAAATCTGATTAATTTACCTATTCTCATCTCCATAATTGATAATTGATATTGAAAAACAATATAACGTTTTGATGTTGGAATATGGATAAAGTGTAAATAAGAAATATTGAAAAAAGAAACTTTTCTGAAAAATAAAATGAGCCACTATTAAATATATTTTCGTGAAAGCAGTGAATATTTCTGCTTGTAAGAGCAATTTAATTGGAAAGTAGTTGAAATGTATAAGTTATTCTGTTGGTAGTTGAAATGTATAAGTTATTTTCTCCTTGTGATATTGACTGCTTCCCTATTGTTTTATTGTTTTGATGCTTGAAATGGCAGTGCTATGATAATAGGTTATTATATTCTTGTTGGAACTTTGCTATAAATTTGATTAACTCAGTGAAAATATCTATTGAAAAGAATGGACAGTGTGTGAGAGAGATTCTGACTTCTTATTCTTCTTTGAGAGCCAGATTTTAAAGAAAATCACTGGCTGTATCCTAATTTCTTACTGGCATTCTCCTAGAGTATCAAAACTCATTCATGAGAGTAACGATCAAAGATTAAAATAAGTTTTAAAACAAGAAATTCATGAATCTGTTTTAGTTGAATAGTCATAAAAATTCAAACCTTAAACTCAGAAACGTCACTAAGCTTTTGTGTCCTTTTTCTTTTCTCCTCTCATTTCCTGCTGTTGAAATATACTGTAAATGGATGCATTAGATCACACATTCATAACAATAACATGTTGAAAATTAACATTTTATTCTATATTTATTCAGTACTGTTTATACATTCAGTTTTTTTTTCAAAAGTAACTTGTCAAATTAATAATGTATAATACTCATATCCTAGTTTAATTAAAGCATATCTGTTATCTTTTGAGATCTAACAGTAAATTTTATGCTTTTTTGCCTGAGCACACAACTATTTTAATAATATGTTGATATACAAGATTTTAGGGTTTTTTTGACTTAACCAAACATCAATACTTTTCAGAGGTGTGATCCAACTCCTGCTGATCCTTCAGTTAAGAAAAATTGCAAAAGAATTCAGCAGGAGCTTAATAAGGAACTGGCAACAGGAACTGAACATTATTATTGGAACAAAAGTGATGATTTGCAAATCCATGCTATCACTTTCTCTATCACTTTTTTCTTTTTTACCATAAATATTACAGAATCTGTAGAAAGTAGAAAATTATATTCCTTTACAGTGTCTTATCACAGTGATTTTTATGCCACATAGTCATGACATTTTTCAGCTTACTAATTTGCTGTAACTTGAGAAAAAATATTTCTGCTTAGCCAAAAGAAAGCACCACGATTGTTGTAGCATTTGCTTCATAAAAATTTATAATAAAACTTTCAAAAATGTATAGTCTCTTAAATACTTGAGACTTAATAAAACTTAAAGTTTGGAGACTGATGGGATTTATTTGTTTGGTATGATATAGAAGTGATTTACCACCAGCCCATCAAGTACTTAGAAGGTAAGGGCTGGGACGCACAAGGAAACAATAACTAATGATTTAAAAGCCATCCATCAACATATCCCAATCAGCATCTAAAAAGCCACTTACAATAGGCACTATAAATACCACACCATACATTCTGCCAGAGAAAAGTTCCCCAAAGATAGGGTCCAGCACTGGTCCAAAAGCTTGGAAAAACCTTTGGTCCCAGTGACTGGCCAGACTGGATCCTGGTTTGCTTTTCCTTATTTACAATCTGGTACACAGCTCTGATTTTGCCTACCTTTCTTCAAGATCAGCTTATATCAGTTAGGTACTGTCATTGTCATCTATAACAATTATGAAAAGAAGTAATTCTCTTGAGAAATACTAAAGACAACTGGATTCTGATTTTTATTCAAGATATTTTGCTTCTCATCAAAGAAACTTCTTCAGTTCTAATTAATCAATGTGAATGAAAGGAATTTATACCCTCTGCAATCAGCCAGTTGTTAACATTCTAAGGGGTATTGAAACTACCTAGAGCCAAGTCTGTATCCTCACCTAAATAAGGATGCAAACAATGTGGAACCATCTTAGGACTGCTGAGAGAATTGCACTGAAAAAAGGAGATAAGTAGAATCATACCTCTTCCCCTTTGTTGAGAAAGGGCAGCTCAATTTTAGCATAGATGGCCTCTTTGAATCACAGTGGCTCTTTTTGTCCAGAATGTGAACCTTGCTGTCTTCAAAGGAATAAACTTTTCCTTCAGGTATAGAGGGATTGCTGAATTCTGTCCTGGTGTGTAGGTTCTCTTATGTTGAACCATTCATTTATGTAGTTGTTATTTTGTTTCCCTAATGTATAAATCTGTACATGACTTGCTACATTGTACTGAATATACATAACAATAAAATAATGTGCATAATTGCTTTTGTTGTAAAACCAAATATTGCTTCTTATTTAAATCAGAAAAAAACTTTTAATAACTGTTAGATAAGGATTTTGTAGCTTTTGCACTCTACCCATCAAAATCAACTGAACTGAATGTTTTAGGAATAGATCTTTCACTGCTCTGTTCTGGATTTTTAGTATCAGTATCTTTAATATTCTGCTATTAATCTGATATGGATAAGAATATTTACAAAGAATCCCTTTTGTGTCTTTTTATGACTTTATAAATTGTCAGGGTGTTTTGTTTTACTTTTCAAACATCTCTATTGAATTAATGCACTAATCTTCACATATAGCAGCAGACTTTATGGTTTTGTAATTTGAATTCAGTTTGAAAAGTATAAAAATGACATTTTAAAAATGTAAATAATGCAATGATACAAGATGCAAATATAGAAGTAATGTAAAAAATATGACAAACTCAAATTATCAATTATGTCTTTAGTTTCTGTTCTTGACTTTGAATCTAATATGAGAGTGCCAAAAAATAGAAATATAATTGTAAATAATTCATAGAGTCACAGACAGATCGACATATATATCATTCAACATGGCAAAGTCAATACACATCTCTTTTTGGATCATGGGAAGGTAACAACAGCTATAACAGTTATTTATAGCTGTCTTAATTATACAAATAACCTCTACTGCTCAATTAAGTAATTTATAGCTAATATAGTGTCAGCATTATAACACCTGATAGATCTTAGTGAAGTCCTCATAATATGAGTATGTTGATTGTAGAAATAAATGAACATTTTCATTAAAGGAAGCAAAATATAACATCCAGGACTACCACAACAAGTTTGCCGATATAGTTTCCATTTCACTAAACAGAACTAAATCAGCATGAACCAAAATCTCAATGATATCTTGAAGCAAAGAACTATTTTCATACCACATTACATAATAGACTAGGTGTGAAATTAGTTTTACAGTGAACGAACACCCTGAAGGTTGTTATTTTTTAAAAAATCTAGTATATTTTCTAGAAAGCAACATTACATATTCTTTTTATGTTAGCTATAAGCAATGGGTAGCTATATGCAGTCAGAATCTTGAAATTTCTTTTCCTGGGGTCACTTTGATTAGTATTTTTTACTTATAAAAATGTTATCTGATGCTGTCAGAGTCTTCTAGAATACTGAAAAAAATTCATTCAATATCACCGTTCTCTATCCATCACCAAAATATGTTCTTATTCTTCCCATTGCATAACAGTATTTCAAGGCAGTAGATATGAGCTCTTTATTTCTTCTTCCTACTTTCCACATTTAGCATAATAAAAATGGATTATGGAGTGACTGAGGAATTGTTGGGAAGACCTGTGAGTAAAAAAAGAAAGTTGATAAGAAAAGGGTAAAATCCTCTGAGACTTGGAAAACCAATATGGACAGAATGTATAGGCTAATCTGTTTCAAATGAGTGTCAATTAGTCATCACTGATTCTAATTGTGTAATCTGTACATATGAAAATATGTCACTTTAGAGGATAAATAATAATAATAATAAAAAGATTAAACATGTTCATTGGAATGTAAAGGTTGAATTTGGCACATTTACAGTTTTATTTATTTTATTTTATTTATTTATTCCATTTATATACCGCCCTTCTCCCGAGGGACTCAGGGCGGTGAACAGCTCATCTAAAAACCCCACAAAGAATACAAAAGTTAAAAAATATTAAATTTCATTCGGCTGCTTGATAAAACTAACAAAACCCCACCCCCCACCCCTTAAAACCCAATTTAGAATTAATAAAAGTTACATATATGATCCTGATTTTTGATTTGGAATCTTGTTTCCATAATTTTGTGCTATAACTAATACCTACAAACAAGTAAAGAAAAACAAGGATAAAAGGTGAAACATCTTGGAAGGGGAATACACAATAAACTTACTGCATTAAATTAACCTTTTAAAAGTATAACCATACAGATTTTTGCAATAATAGACAAGCAATTGAACTTAGAAATAACTAGGGAATTTAAAATGTCAGGTTACTAAACTTAGTAAGGGAACTTCAAAATAAATCAGGAGGAGGAATAGCAATAATAGCAAAAAAAAACATTAACGTGGCTAAAATGAAAAATAAAAGGAGGTTTTAAAGAAAGAGATGGTATTACATCAATTTTCATACACACACACACACACACACACACATATACATACATACATACATACATATATACATACATACATACATACATACATACATACATACATACATACATATATATATATATATATATATATATATATATATATATATATATGTTTTCAGAGATTTTCGCGGGTATTTGTATGTGGATCTTTGATTCTTCGGGTTTTCTCCCGCGTAGAGTTGGAAATATCTAGGCGACGTTTCGATGAAGTCTCATTCATCATCTTCAGGCTTGTGTCTTCGGCCTTGTGCTTCTCAGAGTGAAGAAGCTCTGAGAAGCACAAGGCCGAAGACACAAGCCTGAAGATGATGAATGAGACTTCATCGAAACGTCACCTAGATATTTCCAACTCTATGCGGGAGAAAACCCGAAGAACCAAAGATCTATATATATATATATATATATATATTAATTCAACCATTTGTGTTATATCAAAATGTTTACTTGATATACCTGGCTATTTGTTTATATCTCATAATTAGAACTGTCTTTTGTGACAATAACTTTGTCTCCTATGTTTCCAATCATGACAATCAAAAATATCTGTGCAGCTTGCAAAATAGTGATCACCATTCCTTTTCTCCATTTTTTTATTTTAAGTCTAGTGAAACTGGTGTTATATTTAGGAAGCCACTCATATATATGTGTGTACTACACTGCAGGGGAAGAAACCCCTAATTATTTTTCCTTTTACCTCACTATCTGCCTTTCTTTCCACTTACTATAGTAAAAGAGAAAAAATCCAAGTCTGATTCCTTATTATTTTGGCTTATTAGACTGCTTTTTAGATTAACTTTATTTTCTTAAACATGATATTGTTTTCAAATTTCAAATCTGAATTAGACAAGTATATAAAAAAGAAAGCAGTGGCACAGTGGTTTATGATGCTGGAACTGCTGGCTAGAAACGGTTTGCATTCCGGTAGTTTGAGTCTTGCTCCATGAGATGGAGTGAACTCCCATCGCTTGATCCCTAGGTCCTGCCAACCCAGCAATTAGAAATCATGCAATACTGTGGGTAGATAATGGATACCACTTTGATGGAGAAAAACTGGCTGCATTCATGTATGCGGAGAGCAGAAGTGAGGCATTGTGACACGAGGCAAGTTAAGGTGAGACCGGTGGAGAAGCCTGGAAGAGCTAGCAACCTGGGCAAACTAAGCTAGTTTTGAATTATGTCGTCTTCAGTCTGATCTAAGTATGGTATATAAAATCATACATTGCAATGACTTACCTGTCAATGAATACTTCAGCTTCAACCATAACAACACAAGAGCACACAATAGATACAAACTCAAGGTTAACCGCACCAAACTTGATTGCAAGAAATATGACTTCAGCAACAGAGTGGTCAATGTCTGGAATACTCTACCTGACTCTGTGGTTTCTTCCCCAAACCCCAAAAATTTTAACCTTAGACTGTCTACTATTGACCTCACCCTTTTCCTAAGAGGTCTATAGAAGGCATGCATAAGCGCACCAATGTGCCTACCGTGCCTATCCTATTGTTTCTTTTATTTTTCTTATATGTACCCATTTCATGTATTCATAATTATGTATATACTTATACCTATTATCTTGTAAGTGATTAACAAATCAAATCAATCAATCAATAAATAAATAGTTTGTCCCCTTGTGTATCAAGTGTATCAAGGATAGATGCAGAATGAACTAGCAATTTAGGCTGCCAGAACTGCATTGTGCATCTAGCATGTGTTGATTTTCCTGACATTGTATGCAATACACTAAATAAATCTTCTGAATTTCATTTGGCACAATCTTTACCTGTCTGGAGATCCTTGCTTCAGTCTCCACTCTGATCAACAGCTATCTGTCTCCATTTATTTCCTCTAGCATTCTGAGGATTTTTCCCCTCATTCTTAACAATGAATAGTTGTTTCCTGGTAGCCTTTGGTTATAAAGCCTTGCAATTATGGTAGATTTTCACATCATTACCTATTTATGGAAAGCTCTTATCAGTTTACAGTTAACATCACCAAAACATCAGAATAAAATCTGTATTAGACTAACATTAATAAAATTATACACAAAGAAAAATATTTTATCCTCCTAAATATATAACCATGAATATATCCATATTAGTTATATTGTGCCTTAATGGTGACCTTATATGTTGTCATAATGAGATATAGCAGAATATGGCAACAAGTAACTGAATAGGATCTCTGTCTGTTATAAGTAACATGTAAAATTCCCTTGTTCAACTGAGCAATTTTTAAAAGGCAATGCAAATAGGCATAGTATTTTTTTTGTCTTTACCATGTGTTACCATGTGACTGTAAGTTCTTTTTAGCTAGTTATATGTGTATGACTTTAAGAAGGACAATCGCTTCCAAGAAATCCTATGAAAAAAAAAAATACTATGGAGGATTTTGGTTGTTTTCTTTTTCTATGTACATCAATTTACAGGAATTAAAGAAAAACTATTTACAACAGTATCCAAATTTTTCAGTTTATAACTTTTTCTGTGTCTCTCACAGGACTATTCCCTAGCAACCACCCACTCTGTTGCTTAGCTACCAACTTCCTCTTTTCTTCTCCTTCTCCCTCAGCATTTCACTAAGAAAGGAATGTCAGAATAGATGTTGAATGATATATCATTTCCCCCTGGATCTTTGGCCATGTCTTTCTGAATCTGGGACTTCTCTGAAGTCTCCAGACATCTATTTCAGGCACCATTTTATTTTATTTATTTATTTGATTTGTCAATCGCTTACAAGATAACAGGTATAAGTATAAACATAGTTATGAATACATGAGATGGATACGTATAAGAAAAATAAAAAGAAACAATAGGACAGGGATCGTAGGCACAATTGGTGCGCTTATGCATGCCCCCTACAAGCCTCTTAGGAAAAGGGTGAGGTCAATAGTAGACAGTCTAAGGTTAAAGTTTTTGGGGTTTGGGGAAGAAACCACAGAGTCAGGTGGAGTATTCCAAACATTTCTCTCTATCCTTGACTGCTATGGGTTTTAGTGCATCCCTCTGTCTGGGTTTTCACATCCCATATTTCCCCTGAAGCCTCTGGTTGATGTATTTTTGTGGAGTAAGGAACCAGTACCTGAACACTGAACTGAACAACCTGAACTGGATAAGAACATGCATAGTGATGTCTCTCTGTAGCCACCAACTTCCCTCACTGTATTTCCAAAGACATTTGCTGCTTGATGCCTAAAGGAACACAAATATATCTGCAACATGTCCCTTTAAATTTCTCCCCACACCTTTATCTCCTTTTATAGTTGAAATTTTATTTATTTATTTATTTATTTATGACATTTATATACCGCCCTTCTCCCTAGGGACTCAGGGCGGTGTACAGCCGAATCAAACCCAGAACAATATAAAAGTTAAAAAGAAATGAAATAATGGCTGTTATATTAAAACAACCCACCCCCAAAAATTTAAAACCCCAATTAAAACCGAATTTAGGAGACAATTAAAACTATCTCAGCCCAGGCCAGCCTGCTCAAAGAGCCAGGTCTTCAACGCGCGCCTGAAAGCCCTCAGGTCCATGCTGGTACGTATCTCAGGTGGCAGAGTATTCCAGAGGGCAGGGGCCCCCACAGAGAAGGCCCTACTCCTGGGGGCCGCCAGATGACACATAGAGGCCGACGGCACCCGGAGAAGGCCCTCCCTGTGGGAACGCACCGGTCTGCTGGAGATCACCGGCAGAATGCGGTCCTGCAGATAACCTGGCCCAATACCATGGATCGCCTTAAAGGTCAAAACTAGAACCTTAAAGCGAACCCGGAAAGCCACTGGCAACCAATGCAGCTCGTGCAGGAGAGGTGTCACATGGGAGCTATGCGACGCCCCCATAATCACCCACGCGGCCGCATTTTGCACCAGTTGGAGTCGCTGGATGCTCCCCACAGGGAGCCCCATGTAGAGAGCATTACAATAATCCAGGCGAGAGGTGACAAGGGCATGAGTGACCGTACGCAGGGCGTCCCAATCCAGAAAGGGCCGCAACTGGTAAATCCGGCGGACCTGGTAAAACGCGCCCCTGGAGACGGCCGCAATATGATGTTCCACAGACAGCCGTACATCCAGGAGGACGCCCAGATTGCGAGCCCTCTCTGTGGGGGACAAAATCTCCCCCCCAATAGCCAGCGAAGGTGTCAGCTGGCTATATCGGGGCGCCGGAAACCACAACCACTCGGTCTTGGATGGGTTGAGCCGGAGCCTGTTCCCACCCATCCAATCCCGCACGGCCTCCAGGCACCGGGACATAGCCTCCACAGCATCGTTGGGGTGGTCCGGGGTGGAGATGTATAACTGGGTGTCATCTGCGTACAGGTGACACCGCACCCCAAGACCACGGATGATCTCACCCAGTGGCTTCACATAAATGTTGAACAAGAGAGGGGAGAGGACCGACCCCTGAGGCACCCCACAAACCAGGGGCCTAGAGGTGGACCTCCCCCCTCCCACCAACACAAATTGCGAACGGTCGGAGAGGAAGGAGGAGAACCATCGAAGGACAGTTTCCCCAATCCCCAGCCCCTCCAACCGTCGCAATAGGATACTATGGTCGATAGTATCAAAAGCCGCCAAGAGATCTAATAGGACCAGGAAAGAGGAAAACCCTCTGTCACGGGCCCTCCAGAGATCATCGACCAACGCAACCAATGCTGTTTCGGTACTATGCCCCAGCCTGAAGCCCGATTGGAACGGATCGAGGAAAGTAGCTTCCTCTAGGTACTGAGGGAGCTGACGTGCCACCACACTCTCAACAACCTTCGCTATAAAGGGAAGGTTGGAGACTGGACGATAGTTGTTTAAAACATCTGGGTCCAGGGAAGGCTTCTTGAGGAGGAGCCGCACCACCGCCGTCTTCAAGGCGATAGGGAATGACCCCTCTCTCAAGTGTTGGTAATCCCCTGGAGCCAGCCTCGTGTCGTCTCCCTGGCGGCCGAAACCAGCCAAGAAGGACACGGGTCCAACAAACAGGTGGTGGCATTCAGACCCCCCAGCAATCTGTCCACACCCTTGGTGGTCACAGGGTCAAACTCCTCCCAGATAACACTCACAAGACCTGTCCCGGACACCTCCCCCGGGATCACCCAATTGGAGTCCAGCCCATCCCAAATCTGAGCGATTTTGTCGTGCAGAAATCGGGAAAACTCCTCTGCCCTACCCTGCAAGAGGTCATTCCGCGCTCTCGGTTCAAGCAGAGAGCGGGTCACTCTAAACAGGGCAGCAGGCCAATTTTCTGCCGACGCAATAAAGTGCGTCGCAAGAAGTGCGAACACTTCGCCGCCTCTATCGCCACAAGGTAAGTCTTAATATAAGATCTTACATGTGTTCGGTCAGACTCAGAACGGCTCGCCCTCCAAATGCTCTCTAGACATCTTTTCCGGCACTTCATCTCCCGTAGCTCCTCCGTATACCATGGAGCCAAGTGGGATCTGTGCCGGGTCAGAGGTTGCAGAGGCGCAACTCGATTCAGAGCCCCGGCGGCCAACCCGTCCCAGGTGGCCACCAGGTCTCCAGGCGAGTTGTGAGCCAGAGACTCAGGAAATGGCCCAAGCTCCCTCTGGAACCGCTCCGGGTCCATCAGGCGCCTGGGGCGGAACAATCCCTGCGGTGGGGGGTGGCGGAACAGAAGTCCAGTCTAAGAAGGGAATGATCTGTCCATGACAAGGGTGTAATAACTAAATCCCGAAATTACAGTCATTCAACCACTGACCCGAGACAAAAACCAGGTCCAGCATGTGTCCTCCTATGTGAGTGAGGGCAGAAACTAACTGGGTCAGGTCCATGGCCGTCATGGAAGCCATGAACTCCCGGGCAATCCCCGAGGTTTCACCGAGCGATGGCAGGTTGAAATCCCCCATGACCAAAAGCCTAGCGGTCTCAACCGCCAGCCTGGCTATCACCTCAAGGAGTCTGGGCAGGGCCGATGAGACGTGGCAGGGAGCCAGGTACGCCATCAAAAGGCCCATCTGAATCCCTTGTCCCCACTTCACAAAAAGAGATTCACAGCCAGCCGTCTGAGGGACAGTGGCCTCCCTAGGACAAAGGACCTCTTTAGTAAGCACTGCCACCCCACCACCCCTTCCCTGAGACCTCGGCTGATGAAATGCAAGGAAAACTGGTGGGCACATCTCAACCAGAGGGACACCGCCCTCTGGGCCCAACCAGGTTTCGGTGATACCTACCAGGTCCGCCGCCTCCTCCTGTACCAGATCACAAATCAGGGGAGCCTTATTAACCACGGACCTGGCATTGCACAGCAACAGCCGGGTATTCAGGGCCTGAGGCTCCGGACAGCCAGGACTGCAGGTTGGGTGGAGAGGGTCGGAGCGCGCTACCGCTTGCAAATATCAGCAGCGCGATCCCCTAACCGGATATGGCCTTTACCCCCAGCATATCTACCCCTCCCAATCACCGTGCTAATAAAATTGGCCCCTGGCATCCCACCCCCCGTCTGCCACCCCAACATGGAACCCTCCGAGCCCCTCCAGGCGCACATGCTGGCCTGGCCGCCCCCAGATCCATGCGGGCTGTCTCCCACACCCACCCAGGATACACCCAACCCCTTAAAAAACCCCATAACAAAATTAAGAACCTCCGGTTTCCCGCGCTTCCTCTGGTTCTTCTTCCAGCCCCATCTCTCTGGATCCCAGGATCCTTCATCGAGGAAAGTTCTGGAGAGCCTTGAAGGCCACTTAAGGGAGAGGGGGACGTCCCTCAGGGCCCAAAGCTCTTCCCTCGAATATCTCAGAGGCTCCGGCCACCCCGTCCCGGCAGACTCGGAATGTTCTCCACAGTCCTCGTTGTTCCATGGCCGGGATCGATAAAAACCAGTCAAACCAGTCAAGCCAGTCAAACAGCCCTGCCCCCCAGTCCCCCCACCTCTGCCACCGGTGGAGCCCCCAGGGGGAGGAGAGTCATGGGTAGAGCCAATCCCCCCCCCTCCCGGGCCCACCACCTCTGCCACCGGTGGGAGCCTCCAGGAAAAGGGGGAGATGTCCACGGCTCCACCGGCTGACCAGGAGCGCCGTCGGCTGATGCCAGATCTCATTGACAGGCCTTCGAGGATGTCGAGGCCGCCAGTCATCGCCCGTCATGCTCCGCAGGCACCCCGGTCGTCCTGCCACTGTCGAGGCCACCAAGGGCGCTCCGGGTCCGGTCCGAGGCCGCCACGGCCGCAACACATCCGCTCCAGAGCCGCCAAGGCCCCTCCAAAACTGCCGTGGCCCGAACCAAGCCGCCGAACCCACCGCACAGCCATCCCTCACCGAGAGCATCGAGGCCTCTCCGAGGTCCCCTGGGGCTCCGGGGCCACCATGGCCGCTATTCCGAGGCCTCCACAGCGATAACAAGGCCACTGAGGCCAGTCCAGGGCTCTCCAGACAGCTCCCCCACGTCCGCGCCGCTCCCGGAACTCAGGGATCGCGACACTCACCGCGAGGTCACTGGGGCCATGCCGCAACGACGCCTTCGCCCCGGAGGCCTCCGAAACCACCGACGCTCCGGGGGCCGCTAGAAGCGCTGCTATAGTAGTTCGGGGCTGTCGGCTGCCGGATGAGGCCTCCGAAGCCTCCGCGATCGTTCCGAGACCGCTGGGGCCGTCGCGCCGACATCGTCATCCTCACCGACCCTATGGCTCTGGCAGCCCCCCAACCGGCTCCCGATGACCCTAGCCGGTCTCCCCTGGTCTTCCTCCGCCTCTGCCACCGGCGGGGGGACCCAGGGGACAAGGGGGGGGGCGCATCTGGAGCCACTCAGGTCGGAGGGAACTCCAACGAAGACGCCCGCCCGCCATCTTGAAACCGGAAGTTCAATAGCATGTCTTCCAATCAACAGCATGTCTTCCAATAATTGAGAAAGTGGGTTCCCTCCAGATTTTAGTCTCCAACACCTGTATACTACACTTGGCCAATGAGAATGTTTTCTTCACCTGACCCATAATAGTCTTGACTAGCAGCCAGAGCAGCTCCTCTTCCCACATTACAGCACAGCTGCACTTTAAGTTATATCTGAGCCCTTTTTTCCCAGTTTTTCTTCTCTTCTTCTGCTGACTCATGCCAGCACAGTAGTTAGTCTGACCATAAATCCAATATGCCATATTTCAAGTAGAAGAAAATAAAATTTATAAAATGTAACCAACAGACTAGGTATTGTCTGACCTATGCAGGCATAATCTGATTTTGATGCATCTGCCCTGCAAGAGTGCTGGAGGGAAAGCATCAAAGCAAGCTCTAGGGAAGATTGTTTTAGTCTTAATTATAGACATGGTTTTTATAGTATAGAAGCTTTGTATAGAAAATTATAATAGGTGAAATTTATTTTACCTTCCCTAAGTATCAGTCCTTTTGGCTTTACTGATTTTATTAGATGGTTGATCAAATATCATGTTATTTCTTTGGCTCTGAAATTAGGAAAATATCACATGCAAAGTCTTCAGAGTACACTTTATTGATAACATTTACCAAACACTGAGATATATAATTGTCATTGTCACCACAACTAGATAGATTTGCAACTGGCTGACAAACAGTACTAAATGAGTAGTCCTAAATGGATCTAAGTCTACATGGAGGAAAGTAAACGGTTCTTTCTTAGGCCCAGTACTCTTCAATATCTTCATTAACAACTTAGATGAGGGAATAGAAGGGGAATTTACCAAATTTGCAGATGATACTAAGCTGGCAGGAATAGCTAATACCCAAGAAGATAGGCTCAAGATCCAGATGGATCTTGACAGTCTAGAATACTGGGCCATATCGAACAAAATGAAATTCAATGTAAAAAAAAGTAAAGTCCTACACTTAGGCAAGAAAAATCAAAAGTACACATATAGACTGGGTGAAACCAGGCTCAATAGCAGTAAGAGCTATGAGAGGGATCTAGTAAGTAAGCAGTAAGAGCTGTGAGAGGGATCTTGGAGTCTTAGTGGACAACCAACTAAATATGAGCCAGCAATATGCAGCAGCCACCAAAAAAGCTAATGCAACCCTAAATTGTATTAACAGAGGGATACAATCAAGATCATGGGAGGTACTAATACCACTCTATAAAGCCTTAGTAAGACCACACCTAGAATACTGCATCCAGTTTTGTTCACCACATTGTAAACAGGATGTTGAGACTCTAGAAAAAGTACAGAGAAGAGCAACCAGAATGATTAGGGGACTGGAGGCTAAAACATACAATGAACGGTTGCAGGAACTGGGCTTGGCTAGTCTAGTAAAGAGAAGGACCAGGGGAGACATGATAGCAGTCTTCAAATATTTGAGGGGCTACCACAAAGAGGAAGGGATCAAGCTATTTTCTAAAGCTCCTGTAGGCCAGACAAGGAATAATGGATGGAAACTGAACAAGGAGATAATTAACCTGGAAATAAGGAAAAACTTTCTGACAGTGAGAACAATCAACCAATGGAACAGCTTGCCCTCGGAAGTTGTGTGAGCGCCATCACTTGAGACTTTCAAGAAGAGATTGGATTGCCATTTATCAGAAATGGTGTAGGGTCTCCCACTTGGGCGGGGAGTTGGACTAGATGACCTACAAGGTCCCTTCCAACTCTGATTTTCTGTTATCTGTCATTTTAGTGATTGCAGATCTGTAAGGAATAAACTAAAACTTTTCAAGGTGAATAAAATTCTTTGCTGTATGATGTCTATTCTATGATGTCTATTCTAGGCAGCGCTGTCTCCAGTCTTAAAGCAACACTTGGCATATATTTCAAGGTTAGAAACAAACAAACAAAAAAAAAGAATGTAGTAAATATCTTTTGTTCCCTCTACATGTTCATAAGGAGCAAAACTGCAATCAAGTTCCAGTTATGTCCCATAGGGTAGTGCAGCAGATTTTTCAGTGAATAATTTGTGGTGTAATCTTAAAATAGAAGCACTGTTAATGGATGTGAAAGATACATAATTAAATTGAACCTTTGTTGCTTCTGGAGAGATAGACTATTCCACCAAAATATTTATAACATTTGCTTGCTTAGTTGTTTGAAAATCTATGTTCCAATTATAGGTTTTTGAATTGTAAAAATAATAGCAAAATGTTTGCTTTTTGCTATTTTATCATCCTGACAACACTGAACCAGAGCCGTGAGCATTTTCAAGAGGATCAAGAGGATTATGGGACAGTTTCAGTAAAGTGGGATGTGCAATGCACATTTTTAAAAAGGGGGTGGATCAGATAGTGCAGTCCTGTTTGTCATTGTGATTCTTCTGACCATGTTCTGTTCCTTTCACCCCATTCTTCATTCCCCTCACAGTGCCTGCATAAGTTTAATAGGCATTTGACATCTTTAAAATACATATGTCTAGCTCTCTAGATATTTGATAAAATAGATTAAATATGAATATTAAACAACAATACTTCCTTCACTCACTTTAAAGTTGAGATTCAACCAAATGGATTCTCTGTATGGTTGCATCTCATTCTGCAACTGTTTTAAAATATAATTTCAACATTAATAACAAAACAAAAATAAAAAAAACCATTTGTCATTAGTAGAATTTTTGAGCTTGTTCCATAAGTGTTCTTGTAAGAAAAATCAAAGAGTTCTTTGCAATAAAAAAAGCTATATTTAGTATATATATTTAAATCGGTACTTCATATGTATTGATCTGCAAATGATACAGAATCAAATAGCAGACTATTGTAATTCTCCCTTCCCTGAAGCCAGGTTGATCATTTGCTTCAGGGAACAGAGCGCTAATATTTCTAAATTTTTGTCAGTATTAATTATCCCCAGATGTAAAATAAATGTTTTTGTTTACATCATACTAGAATAATAACGAAACATTATAACTTTATAAATAAAAGAACATGCTTGTCCACTCTAGTAAAAATTAATATGGAGAGTGTGCATTCAGAGGAAGTAGAAATTAGTAAGGCTGGACCAGAAATAACAACACACACAACACTACAATTATTGCATACAACATAAACACCATAATAGTGAAAGTATGTAGATTTTGCTAAGGCACAAAAATGAAGGGAATTTAACCAGCACCAAAAATGAATCATCCGGTTTTCAGATTATGGAATGTGTGTGTCTCTATGTGTGTGTGTATGTGTGTGTGTGTGTGTGTGTGTAAATGCCAGAAGATGCTCACTGTTTTGCTTATATACCCTACCTACAGTTGCATTTTTCCCTCCATCAAGTTCAAAGAGATAACTGCTTTCTAGTAGCATTCCATTGTGGAGTGGATGAAAACTTTTGTCATAATTTGTGGAAATGAGTTCTGCTATATCCAGTAAATGCTTGCTTCTGAATAATATAAAGTAAGTTTTGGAAATGCTTTATAAACAGATGGTGAGTGAAATGACATTTGCTTTAATATAACAAGGTTGTTCCTAAGTTATAAGCATTTGACTAATCTATTTCTAGATGGAGAATATAACTTTTTAAAAGTTTTATATTTTCTATTTTGATATAGGTCTTTTTCCAAAATATGACATGACTCACAAAAAACTTCATCACCTTCTTTCGTTTATTCTCACAACTCTGTGAGGGAGAGTATGCTCAGAGAAATGTTTCAGTATCACTGTAGGCAAAATATTACTTTGAACCACTTTCTCTCATTTTATTTCAGACTGACTTTGCCTAGTGTCCTTGCAACTAGAAACTCTAATCTTATCTTTTAGCATGTTCCTTCTCCTTTAAATCCCAATTATCAGTCTTTTAGGAGAAAATTCAGGCATTCCAATTATACATTAATGGACTTCCTATAATCTTAAATCGTGCTATATATTGAAATTAAGAAACATGCCCACTGCAGGAACATGTATCTCGATTGTGGATAACTATATTTATAAATATGTAGACTAATGTAAACTTATACATACAAATATATATTTGAAGCAAAACCAATATTTTATATTATCTGCATAAATAAATTAAAATGTAATAAGCAGAAATCACGTAAAATGAATAACAATGACAATTATCTCAAATTAAACCAGCAGTTGATATTTAAGATCCTTTCACGATGTATTTATTTATTACCCAATATGTATATACTACTAAATTATAAAAACTCTTGAAATTGCTAAAATTACAATGTATGAAATAATCCAATGAAGTTTGGACAAGCCGGACACTATGAAAATGTTTGATTTGCATTTTGTCAAGAGCAAACAATCAAAATCCACACATGAAGAGTTCAATTAGCTGTTTTATTTTTCATGCCTATCCTATAATACGGGAATCTTTTCACATAGTACTTTACATTTGGGCCAGACTAGATAAGGTTCAACAGCATTCAAGGAGAGTTGGAATTTGCTTTTGTGTTTCCATAGAGATTCCAGATCAATTCCCTGTTTGACACTTCCTTGATTCTGTGAATGTCTCTCCAGCAATAAGGACTATTTAATTCTGCTAATATTTATGTTATAGTTTCTAAATTTACATTGTGCATGTTGTTTAATACTTATAACTTTGCAAATTGTTCATTGTTGTTTTGAAAATATAAGCATGTATTACATTTTTTTTCATATACTGTATTATGTAAACTTATTTTTGAATACATTGATATACATTTTATCAGAGATGACAAGTAAAGTTTGCTGATTAGCACCAAAGGAAAAATGGATTACATGTACCATTATTAGTAAGTATCATTGAACTTGAAGCTCAACAGGGCAGTAAAATCAACATAAAGCTAATGCCCAGATTCTGATTGACATATGTTAACAATATCACTGAAGGTTCTAAAGATACAACCGGTTTCAACATTTTTGTATGCCATGCCAATTTTGATAGTAATCATCTCTTAGAAGTGCAGCTTAAGAGAAATAAATTCCATAGTTCTAAAGATAAAATTGTGAGACATAGTGGATGTCCTTTTCCCAGCAAAACAGCAGATTTCTCATGAGAAAAGCAAACAAAGCAAAATAAAACCCAGAATTAAAGAAAGGAAATGGAGTAAAATAGGACCAACATCTGTCTAGAATAAAAAAAATGTAAGGGTAATGTCAAGATTCCTTTGGATCAAATGTCTGAAGCCAAAATACTTACAATACTAAAAATGTTTTGGAGGATATGCTTGCATATTCTAATTGATCAAATTAACATTTGATTCATCTTAAGCAATCTGCAGATTTTTCCATTTTTATGTGTAGATAAATTATGTGTTAAAGATTATGAAGTGTTTCTTTTAGAGAAAAGAAGGAAAGATTTTGTAGCTACAGGAACACCAGAGTGTATGAATATAGGTATCAGTGAATGCCTTTAGCTTTTGTTCATTAATTTTTTTAAAAAATAGTTTATTTATTATACAGATGGCAAAGAAAAAATAAGCATATGTGATTTGTGATTGATTCTTACATTTTTCCCCTTTATGTCTTTTTAAGTTAAATCCATAGAGATTCATAGCAGAGGCTTTTAAGGCATTATATAGAAAGTTCTGAAAGACAAAACTTTAAATTGTTTCGGAATAAGAGAACCTGTCTTTCTTAACTACATTCCTGAGAAACTCTGAATGGGACAAGTAGCCTCCTGCTGCTGAGTGCAGCCAATCTATACAATATCACCCGCTGAACTTCCAATCAAACTGACACAAAACCTGTAATTTTTACAACAGAAGGAAGACTTCAAAATGACTTCAATTTCTTAAAGAAACTAGACAGCTTCCAATGTTGCATTAAGCAAAATCTTTCTGAAAATATTGATGTATCTCATTGCATTACCATGCTAACAGTTATTGCATATACTGTAGTCAAACTGCAAGATATTATTCCGGGACAGTAATATTGTAACATATATCCACATCGCTTTATTAGTAATAGCCCAACCAAGAATAATATGATAAAATAGAATGGTGTCAAGTGAAATAGGATATTGTGATCAATATTTGTTTGTTTTACAGTTTTCTTAAATTGATGATGCCTTCAAAGGATGATCTGAAGACTATAATGAATAACATACTGTTTATCATAAATTAATTCTCACTCTTCCCATTTGTTCAAACATATTGCAAGTGTTATACTCAGAGTTATACTAGTGATCACTGTGGAAAAGTATGCAATATTATAAAGACATAAATAACTACATAGTATTGATTAAATATTTAGAAAACCATGGAATTTAATAGAATAAATAATATAGTGATAAATAGTAACTGTACTTATCAATGATTAATGATAATTGTTGAGGGTTGGGAAATATTGTACATGAAAAAAAAATGTTTTCAAGAAAGACAATACTCATCCATGGGCTTTTTAAGTGATATTTGCAATACACGCCATAATAAAAAAAGAAAGCTGAATTAAAGATGGAAGACTTTATTCCACATTTTATAGTACTATGGAAATATGTTACTATGATTATTACAAACAAGGAACAAATTAGTACTTGTATCCTGCCTTTATTATTTTTACAAATAATTCAAGATGGTGGACATAAATAACATACCCCTCTTTCTATTTTTCCCACAACAATAACTCTATAAGATGACTTGAGCTAAGAGAGAGTGACTAGCCCAAAGTTACCTAGCTGGCTTTTAGGGCTAAAATGAGATTAGAACTATTCTATTTTAAAGTCTGCTGCCTTAACCACTAGACCAGGAGTGTCAAACTCAATTTCATTGAGAGCCTCATCAGGGTTGTGTTTGAGCTCGAGGGACAGAGTGGATGTGGCCAGGGTGGGCATGGTCAGCTCAATATCACTCATGTTGGGGGCACCTGTGGTGGCCCGGATGGGGCTGGGGTTCATTTTTGCTGGCAGAGGCACTGCGGGGTGGTCCGCTGTTTCCAGGGTAGCTCTACAGACCAGATTTAAGCACCCCACAGGCCAGATTCAGCCTGTGGGCCTTATGTTTGACACCCTTACACTAGACCAAATTAGTCCTCCATCTATATATTATATCTATATACTCCTAAAACTCTGATTGTAATTTCTTTAACTGGATGTAACATAGGACAATATTTTTGAACCAAGGTATGTCAGATGGGCTAAATTACAAAATGTGTACAAAATCTGGAACTTGTAACTTTTAAGGAAATGAAATTTGGGGAAGCTGTGTCTGTTTCAGTACTTCTGGCTGCTGCTAAGGCAACAAAAATAATCTATGCAAAGATTAAAATATGTTTACATTCTAAAATCTCAGCAGTACCAGATTTGTTACCCTTGTAGCTGTTAAACAAAATGTGTTCACATTATGGTTAACATTGCCTTTTGGTCAAAGAGAAAAAAAACAGGTTACTAATCATTTTCTCTACCTGACAATTTTTTGAATGAAACTCTATCTCTATAAAAGATACCATATAATCAGAGGTGGTATTCAGCAGGTTCTAAGCAGTTTTGGTGAACCAGTAGCAGAAATTTTGAGTAGTTCAACTGGCAAATACTACCTCTGATTGGCCCCACCCCATCTATTCTCTGCCTCTTGAGTCCCAGCTGATCGGCTGGGTCTTCTTTTGTTGCCCTGTACAGGAGAAGGGAGCTGGAAAGCAGATTAGTGGGGTGGGGAGGGAATGGGATTTTGCAGTATCTTTCCCCTGAAGTGGGGTGGGAATTGAGATTTTACAGTATCCTTCCCCTAACCCACCAAGCCATGTCCACCAAGCCACACCAGGCCTACCACAGAACTGGTAGTAATTATTGTTCAATTGTTCAATTTTTATCAAGGGAGCTTTTTCAAGAGGCAACTGGACTTTCTGTTTTTTCTTTGAAGATGTTTTGCTTCTTGGATGAGAAGTGAAATGTCTTTAAAGAAAAACACAGAAAGTCCAGTTGCTTCTTGAAAAAGCACCTTTGGAACAGCCATGATCTGGATGACTGAGAATCTCCATAGACATTCAGTTCTGAAGACATGTCATTACTGAATGTAATTAACAATTCATTCTTATATTCAAGGCATTTCCCATGAATGCTGTTCCCTATTGCTTATACAACACAGTTCTAATTATTTTTAAAATAAATTGACTAATTCCCCATTACGTTGATAAAGAACAGGTACTTTTTATTATATTTTAGCTCATATATGTTTGGTTGCTTCATTATAGTTAATAATAATTTTCTCTCCTGGCTATAAGATTAGTTAAGGAATAATTAGCTCTAGGCCTTACATGCTTTTATAACACTTTATAGCAACCTGTTAGAAAATACTTCCCAAAATAATATATAAATTGCCTTTTGACATTATTCAGGGAAATACTGATGGACCATTTGAAAACAAAGAAGCCTTCCATAAAGTATTAATTGAACTTTAGCCAATTCCATTTAGGGTTGCCTACTTTTTTTAAATTTACAACTGTAGTGGTGTAGAAAATTAGTACCCACCCCTCTCCTAGAAGAGTGGAATAATCTAGGAAATATTAGAAAGGCAGAATGTTATACCTTCCTGGATGAGAAAAGGAGAAACATGGTCTTGGAAATCTCCCATCTTTGTTAATAGCCCCATAAAGACATCTTATTTACAACACAAAAGACCTTCAGCTCCAGAGTGATGGAATTAAGACATGACCATCAGGACATGATAGGATTAGCCCTCTACCCATTTCACCACATGGCACCTGGGAAGATTACATCACCCAGCAAAATTCAACTAAGTTTGGGACTCAAGACAACCTACCAAGTTACTCCTGCATGGCCCCATGGGAGTCTGACAACCAATCAGGATACATTTCTTGCCACAGGAACAGGAAGCAAGTTCAAAGCCCAACAGAGATTATAATCTTTTCTCCCTCTTTTACCCATGTGCATTTTTTGCCCAGGACCTTAATGTGGTTCTGTCCACCATTAAACCATCTTTCCAAGCAGTCACCATGTTTCCAGTGTCTTTCTTCCCACTTTGAACGGAACTCATATGAACATTTCTTCCAACAGAGACAACTCAAAAATAACAAAGCAGATGCCTTTTAAATAGAAAATTGTTGCAATTGCTTTGCATAAGTGCATGGCATAAAATCAAAGCAAATTGAACAATTTCACTGAAACCTGTTCTGATTTTACTGTAAGGATACCAAACAATTATAATGATGAAAAGGAACAAAAAGGATGCCATGCATTTATGGAGAAACACCTTTGCAACATTTCACTTTATTCTTGCAGAAGTCAGAAATTTTCCCTCCTTCTTTTACTTTTCATTCCTCTCTCTTTGTTTTTTCTTTCTCTCTCACACACATACTTCTCCCACACAACAATTTCATATATAATATACCCTGTCTGAACGCAAAGCAACTTATCTCTGACATGTCTTTTTAATATTTTTTAAAAATGCATTAGATAAATTCTGGAGTGCTTCATAATAAATTTTACAAATTAGTTTATAAAATGATTGCTTTAATACTCAGTCAATGTTCAGTTCTTAGATCAGATTAATACACCATTACTAGTATTATTTGAGTTTAAAATTTACTAATTTTTATAGTTTTTTATTGAGCAAAATAAATATCATCAAACATTAGTGAAGCATTTTTATTGCATGTATATAAATGTAGATTTCTATGTGGCATTTTTTAAGATGTTAAAATATATTTTTATTCTAAGCATTCTTAAGAGATGCATTTTAGAGTAAGAATATCAGATTACTCATGATATTCTGGTAACTAGATTGTTTTCACCAATTGTTCAAATAGTGACATTTCAATATAGGGCCAAATGATATGGTGTTGCTAGAATTTCCTTTCCACCCATATCAATCCTTGGACTTATTCATATCACTTTGTTAATACAATGAAAAATAGGCTACCAAATGTTACTTGCAGGAGAAATTTAACAGGGTTGTCCTGCATTCGCCATCTATTCAGTGTAAATGTGAATTTTAGATTTCCTAATGTAATTTTCACATTATTTATTCCTTATGACAGTTCAAGTGTTTCTGTCTGTTTTGCTGGACCAATTTTCTTACATATCAGGTGATACAAGCAGTACTTACTTGTAGAGAAAGGAAAGCCTCTTCAATGAAGTAAACAGTTTCCTTATTCCTAATGTTTTTCAGAGCATCACTTTAACAGCAGTGCTGAAAGAGCTTAATGGTTATGATCATTGCCTCTCATGCAGAAGGCTACAGAAACATTCTTAGAAACAACAATTATTTCCAAGAACTAGCTGGCCTTTTTACTGGAATTTCCCATCCCATCCCCCAAAATAAGTAAATATGGTAGAGAAAGCAGGAGCCATGGAAAGTTGTGGCCTTGATGCATTGCTGGGAAAGAATATTTAGGCTGCTTTCTACATGGATTTGGATTTGACTGTCTTCAGGTTCTATTGCCAGAAGATAGGCCCATGTTTGTTTTGCAGTATCTTATAGATTGTACGTTTTGCCTGTCCCACCATGGTTTCTTTCTGTTGTCTTTGGCCAAGCTGATATTTTCATGGCCAGGAAAGGCAGGAGATTGAAGCTATGGTGGTGATACTGATGGTGAAGCCCAGTCACAAGTTTATGAAATATCAGTTGTTTCAATAATGTGTGGCCCTGTTGGCTAGAGTTGGAATTGCATCTCTTGCAGTTTTCAACCTTCAACTGAGGGCTCTACCAGGATTTTGGAGATTCTAGCTCAGGGCTGTCAAACTCCCGGTTGAAGCACAATTCTCTTCCCTGAGTTAGCCTCTTATAATGTATATACTATACACAGCCACAAGCACAATATTACCAACCCACAGAAATGAAAACTTTTTAATTAGTAATTTCTTTTTTGAAACGGACAGGTGGAAAGACACAATAGAGAATTCCACTATGAGAATAGAGAGTTCCACTATGAGGATGTGATTTTCTGCTGTTTGGACTGTCTAACTTGCAGGCAATTGCCAAAGTGCCTCAATCTGTGCTGGATTTCCTTAAGTTTACAAGAATCATAAAATTGGAAAATTGAGAAAGATCACAAGGATCATCTTATCTATCTCTTTTTAATTTGTAGAAAAGCCTTTTAAACTATCTATGAAATTTGACTCTCCATGACAGAAACAGTTTAAGGACATACTGCAGATATGTCCCTGATCTTACTTTGCATTCAAGTGGACACAAAAAACAAGTTTATTTCACACATCTTTCTTTCTTATCTCCCTTTGATCTTTAGCTTTTGTTTCCTAGTATGATTTGATTGCTTATTGTACCCTATGACTATTATTAAGTGTTGTACCTTATGATTTTGACTCTTGATGAATGTATCCTTTCTTTTATGTACACCAAGAGCAATTGCACCAAGACAAATTCCTTATGTGTCCAATCATGCTTGGCCAATAAAGAGTTCTTTGTTATTCTAAAAAGCTAGATCATTTATTGTCCAAAATCCAACTTTAGTTTTGTCTGAATTGGAGTCAGCCACTCCTAAATTGATAATGTTATCTAAATTGAAGTGGAAAAAAGTTTTTTAAGAAGAGGAAGTATGGATTGCATTTGGTATACATATGTTTATACTAATATCTATATGATTTATTGAGCAGGGCAGGGATTTATCAAATTGCAGATGATGAAAAGTCCATCTTCAACAGGATATTTTGGGAAAGGTTAATTAAAATTATTTTGTTTTCTTCCACCATTTCTATATACTCTGAGTCTTCTTAGATCACTGCATTTATTAAAATTTAATTAATGAGCTAATTAAATATCATCAGAGAGTCTGGGTTAAGAGACAAAATTAATTATACACAGCTCTCTGCACAATTTTCTTTTCTTTTCTTCTTTTAATATAAGTGACAGTTTATATCACTGTCAAACACATCATCATGTAAAGTAATGGTAGATTCATATAATCATCTTTATAAAGGCAGCCACCAGTAGGATACATTTGATAGCTCAGAATGTGCCACATTGTTGTTTCATTGTATTGAAATACCTTAATAAGGTCATTTTTAAGCATTCACTGAGTTATCATTACATTTATGTATTATAAAACATGGGTTATAACCTCCTCCCCTGTGTTTTTTAATTTTTGTAATGTGATGATAAGGTAAAGGTAAAGGTTCCCTTTGCGCACACATGCTAGTAATTTCTGGATCTAGGGGGCAGTGCTCATCTCCGTTACAAAGCCAAAGAACCAGCACTGTCCGAAGACATCTCCATGGTCATGTGGCCAGCATGACTAAATCTTGAAGGGCATGGATCACTGTTATCTTCCCACCAAAGTGGTCCCTATTTTTCTACTTGCATTTTTACATTCCTTCGAACTGCTAGGTTGGCAGAAGCTGGGGAAAGTAACAGGAACTCACTCCATTACGCAGTGCTAGGGATTCAAACCGCCAAACTGCCGACTTTCTGATCAACAAGCTCAGCATTTTAGCCACTGAGCCACAGCATCCCTTATGTAATGGTAATTAGGTTGTAATCTAATTTTGTGCCAGTATTGTTTTATCCTTTAATATGGGTTATTTACCATTCATGCATGCATGTATGCAATTTGTTATAGCCACCCATCTCATTACAAACGACCCTGGATGGTGTACAATCATGAAGCAAATTAAAACAAATTATTGTAATGGTAATTTGTAAATTACCATTAATTTAAATTACCATAAATGAATGAATGAATTTATTTTATTTATTTATTTATTTTTGGATTTTTATACCACCCCTCTCCCAAAAGCGGGACTCGGGGCATTGTACAACCAGATAAAACAGAACAAGCTATAGGAATTATAGAGTTAAAATAATTTAAAATAATTAAATTTGTGGCTGAAGGGTAAAAATTGTATCAAAAACATATAAAACAGATAAAAAATTAAAATACTAATTTAAAACCCCCACAATTGTTACTGGGCCAGGCCAGCCTGTTGGAAAAAGTGGGTCTTTACTGTGCGCCGGAAGGTCTGAATGTCGGTGATGACCCATATCTCCGGGGGTAAATTGTTCCAAAGGGAGGGAGCCCCCACAGACAAGGTCTGCACCCTCAGGGCCACCAGCCAGCATCGTCCAGCCGACGGAACCCCGAGGAAGCCGACCCTGTGGGAGTGCACTGGGTGGCAGGAGGCTGTTGGTGGCAGCAGGCGGTCCCGTAAGTACCCAGGTCCCAAGCCATTGAGCACTTTGAAGATGATCACTACCACCTTGAATCGCACTCGGAAGGCCACAGGAAGCCAATGCAGCTTGCGCAGGAGCGGTGTAACATGGGAGCTCTGAGAAGCTCCCAAGATCACCCGCGTGGCCGCATTCTGGACCAACTGCAGCCTCCGGATGCTCTTCAAGGGGAGCCCCATGTAGAGAGCATTGCAGTAATCCAGGCGGGAGATGACAAGGGTAGAAGTGACCATGCGAAGTGCACCCAGATCCAGAAAGGGCCGCAACTGGTAGATCCGACGGATCTGGCAAAAAGCCCCCTGGCAACGGCCGTGATGTGATCTTCTAACGCCAGCCATACATCCAGGAGGACACCCAGATTGTGAGCCCTTTTCATGAGGGGAAAAATTTCTCCCCCCACAGCCAGCGACGGAGTAAGCTGGCTGTATCTGGGCACAGGAAACCATAGCCACTCGATTTTAGTCAGATTGAAACGAAGCCTGTTAAGTTCTATCCAACTCCACATGGCCTCCAGGCACCGGGCCATCACTTTGACGGCTTCGTTGGGGTGGCCCGGGATAGAGATGTACAGCTGAGTGTCATCAGCGTACTGATGGAACTCTACCCCAAACCCACAGATGATCTCACCCAGCAGCTTCACATAAATGTTGAACAGCAGGGGCGAGAGCACAGATCCCTGAGGCACTCCACAAAATAAGGGCCTTGGGGTCGACCTCTGCCCCCCTGTCAACACAAATTGCGAATGAATGGTAAATAATCCATATTAAAGGATAAAATAATACTAATTCCTTTACAATACATTTATTCCATTCATGACAGGATTGCTTTATTCTTTAATTTCCAATAATCAGTTTTTCCATCATCCTTTGAACCTAATACCTTTTTCGTATAGATGGTATGTTGTAGAGGTGCATGTAGATATGCAGCTTCAACATCTATATGGTTTATTTTACATTTATTCTTAGCTTCCCAAATTAATGCTGCTCTCAATGTATTTGCTCTCAGACTAGGTGCAAACACTTCATCATAGTACTTATCTGACTGAGCAAATCTTTTAGCACCTAATCTTGCTTTATGGGTAATAGTCCCATCCACACCAGTCTTTATCTTATACACCCATTTGCAACCTATTGCACACTCACGTGGTGGTAACTTTACATCCTCATACACCTCTAAATCCTTTAACGATTTTAACTTCCTATTCATAGCTTCCTGCAAAGCTACCTGATCCTTTGTAGGATACAGTTTTCTT
This sequence comes from Bungarus multicinctus, assembly GCA_023653725.1. Classification (NCBI taxonomy): domain Eukaryota; kingdom Metazoa; phylum Chordata; class Lepidosauria; order Squamata; family Elapidae; genus Bungarus; species Bungarus multicinctus. The sequence continues at coordinate 34,484,370 of CM042849.1, read as the reverse complement.
TCATTGAAGTTAGAAGGTTCTGTATTAACCTGACATACAATGCTTGCTTGAAATCTGTCAAGTGGATGTCTCTCCCTAGTTGACTTCCTAGGCAACTCAGTACATGTTGTTGGCATGTCCTCTTCCTTTACCTCCCCTATCAAATCCTTGTCTTCTACAGTCATAGAGGGTTCTTCTATTGATGATTCCTCCATTGAGGATTCCTCCACTATCTTATCATCAATATTATTATCATTAGGATTATCAATAAACAATGGAGTCTCAACAACACTATCCTGTACCTTATTATATTCCTGTTCAAGCTTTCTCCAGCCAACATGCTCCAAAAATTTAGCATTTGCACTGCAATATACTATATATTGGCAGTACCTAGCTCCCAAAATCTAAATGATCTATGATTAGCTTCATAACCTAAAAAATATAATTGTCTCGCTCTATGTTGTCCCTTTCACCTTACTTGCGTGGGAATATGAACACATGCTGGGGTTCCAAATGTATGTAAATAACTGAGATCTGGCTTTTTTTCTTTCCAGTGAGTAAATGGTAATTCACCAGTTGTTGAATTCACTACTTTATTCAAAACATGGTTAGCACACATTATTGTTTCATCCCAAAGTTTCTCTGATAAACCAGAATCCGAAATCATAGTCCTAGCCATAGCCTGTAATGTTTGTCCTCTATGTTCAATATATGAGTTATGTTGTGGTCTATAAGGAGCAGAATGCTTATGTTCAATGCCAGCTTTCTGTAGCATGGCTTCAAATTTTTTATTGGTAAATTCAGTACCATTATTTGTTACTAAGCTAATAACTTTCTGTTTCTTTTCCCTTTCAGCAAATTTTAACCAGTTTACAAAATGCTGGTATGTTTCTGTCTTCGTTTTCATTAAATAACAGAAACCATATCTGGAAAAATGATCAATTATACTTAATATGTAACAGGCTCAACCTAAACTAGGTTTCATAGGTCCAATAATATCAGCAAAAACAATTTCTAATGGTTCACTGGTTTTGAATCCATTTACCCTATTTGCAGGAATTACCTTGCTTTTTTCTTGATTACAAATATTGCAAGTTAAATACTTTGTACAATGTTTTAATTTTATACCATTAGATAACTCAACGGTTTTTTTAGAATTTTGAAATTTATATGTCCCATACATCTATGGAGCAGATGAATACATTCGTCATGAGGCTTTTTATTCTCATAAACAGAGTTAGCATTAATTAATGGAATATCATGTATAATAAACAAACCCTTATCCAATCTTTCAATGTTTTTACCCTGTTTTTCAATTAAACATTTATTTCCCTGAAAAGTTACAACAAATCCTATTTTTACCATTGCTCTTACAGATAGCAAGTTAAATATCATTCTAGGTACACATAACATCGATAAATGTTCATTAATACATGAACAATATGCAGTACCTTCTCCAGATGCTCTCAATTTTCATCCATTAGCTAATGATACATGCTGTTTACTCTTTGTCATGTTAACAAACCTTTCTTTACTTTTGGTAATACACTGCAATGCTCCACTGTCAACTACCCATATAACATGGTTTACAGTTGTAGTTGTACTTGATATGGCTGAACTAACATCTTTATAAGCTCTCTGTATATTAACAGCATTATGTTTCTTACCCTTTTTACAGTATCTGGCTATATGACCTTTAGCCCCACAAGAAAAACATTTCCTAACAATATAGGCAGTTGAAGACAGTTTTTCTTCCTGTGATTGTCTTTCTCTCAGGTGACATCTATCTTGCCTTCTTCTTAATTCTTCTAACAGTCTTCCAGTTATGCTAGTTAATGTAAGTTCATCTCTGTTTAAAACTTCCAGAGAAGACACATAATCATTATAAGTTTCATCCAAAGAAGAAAGAAAGATGTAAACTTGATGCAGCTCCGAGAAAATCAGCTCCTTTTCATGTAGCTCTTGTAGTCTTTTTCATAAACTCCAAATGAGCTAACATATCACCACCTTTTATAAGACGGGCTCTAAACAGTTTATGTGTAAGGTGTATGTGTGCACCCACACTATCTCAAACATAAATCCTTTTTAAAATGTCCCAACACCTAGCAGCAGATTCTTCACCACGAATATGGACTAGCTGCTGATCACTCAGTGTCAGTCCAATTATACTAAGAGCCTTTTCATTATCCCAGTTAAAGTCAGCTATTTTCTTTTTATCTTCATCATTCAATGAGTCCCATGCTGTTACATCCGGTGGACTATTAACTACAATCCATAATCCTTCTTGATGCAGAAGTAGGCTGCATTTCATAGACCAGGAAACATAGTTTGTTCCATCCAACCGATATACTGGGATATACTGGTTGACAGTTCTTGTGCCATTTGTAGTTTAACAATAAACTGAATCATCTAGTTGAATATGAAACTGTATATTCACACTGATTCTCAATATCTCTCTGGGCCCATAACCAATGTTATGATATGTACAGAATAACCCTTGAGTAACAAGGATATGCACATGGAGACATTTATGAGAATAGTTATAAATAAATATCCAGCCACACACAGATACACTAAATTGAGTTAAAGTTTACTTTAAGAAATAGCACAGTCCAATAAACCGTCCAGGTTATATACGTTTAACAATCCAAAGAATATCCAATTACAAAATCTTCTTACAATTGCCTTTGTCTTTTACAGTAAACAAAGATATCAAAGTATAAGCACAGCTTAGATAGCAACAGAATATCAGAGAGAGAGCATGTCAGAGAGAGAAAGCCATGATCTCTAGCTCCCTCTTATGGCAATTCACAATCAATCGGAACATAGTACAAATCAATACAGTAACTTTGTCTTAAAACTACAAATATACATTGTTGGTTTATATATTGCCAACCCAACTAATTGGTGGACAGATTCTTAACAAGGATGATTCATAGAAGAGAGCAGCTGGAGCAGTACAAGTGATTCAGGAGTAAGGATGCGACATAATGGCCCCCTCTCCAGGGAATATAAGCCTGGTTTCAAAAGGTTTTTGCTTTTGCAGAAAGCAGAAACATTCTAAGATCCAGTATTGTGTGTAGAGACTCTGGCTTATCTGAAGAATTCTGTCAAGGCTTTTCTAGTTGGACTAATTGCTTGCAAACCATCTTTTATCTACAAAGAAGTTTATTTGTAGATTAAAGCTGTGAAGGTTTGAGTTGCTACGTTTGTTTGAGATTTTCTTGCTGGTAACAGGGTTGGGTCAGAACATTATGAGAAAGGTGAATGGAACACAATGGAAAAGAAGAATAGAATAGAATGGAATGGCATGGCATGGCATGGCATGGCATGGCATGGCATGGCATGGCATGGCATGGCATGGCATGGCATGGCATGGCATGGCATGGAATGGAACGGAATGGAACGGAATGGAACAGAACAGAACTTGGAGATCCAAAGTCCATCTTCCTGGAGACCCTATACCATTTCAGACAAGTGACACTCTAGTGTCTTTTTAAAATTTCCATTTATGAAGCAGCCACAGCCTTCCAAAGGCAAGCTGTTCCACTGGTTAATAGTTCTCTCTGTTAGAAAGTTTGTCCTTAATTCTAGGTTGCTTCTCTCTTTGATTAGTTTCCATCCATTGTTTCTTGTCTTGTGCTCTGGTGCTTTGGAAAATAAGTTGACCACCTCTTCTTTGTGGCCACCTCTCAAATACTAGAATACTGCTTTCATGTTGCTTCCTAGTCCTTCTTTTCTCTAGACTGGCCATGCCCAGTTCCTGCAACCATTCTTCATATGTTTTTGTCTCAGGTCTTTAATCATCTTAGTTGCTCTTTTCTACAAAGTTTCAACATCATTTTTGTAAAATGGTGAACTAAACTGGATGCAGTATTTCAAGTGTGGTCTTACAAAGGTTTTATAAAATGGTACTCACACTTCACTTGATTTTGTGTCTATGTCATTGTTTATACAACCAAAGATTTATTATCTTTTTTGGCTGTTGCCACATATTGCTGGCTCATATTTAAGTGATCATCCACTAGGGAAGATCTGCCTGAGACTCTCAAATTACATTCCTATCCCAGAATCAAATTTATTTCATCTGGCTATTGTCTTGGTTGCAGCTCTTCTTCAAGGTTATTCCTTCTGCTCATCACAGTAACTGAGTTAGCCACTTTGTTGTTGCTTATCTTCTTCTTGTCTTTCCTTCCATGAAGAGAAAATACAGTACAGCAATAAATTTTCTTTCTATAAAAATATCTTTTATTTAAGAAAGAAATCATTTTTATTATACTCAAGCCAAAATTGCTGACATCAACTGCACAGAAACCATGTGTCGTTGGAAAACAAATGCTAACTTAATTAACCTATGTTTCAGGATCATTCCATTGTTTAGCTGCATTTGTTAAAAATAAGGCAGATACTCCTTTGAAATGAGGATAATAAATCTCTATAGAAGTTGTAACTCATTTCATTTTTCTGTAAAATGTCCAAAGATCATAAAGCATCCACTATATTTTATCATAGTACTGATTAATTGCAAATGACTTTAAAGAGAATTCTATCTGTTATTAAATTAAGTGCTTTGCGGAGGTTATCATTTCAATTTCAGAGCATGCGTTAATATAATTATAAGATGTTGAGATTCAAAAAGCCAAGCTGTAAGTGAAATAAGAAACAATGCAATCATTATCAGAAACATACATGTGCGAAGGATGAGAAAAAAACCCACCAGATATCATTTTAGTAATATTGTAAAAAATAACAAGTATTTCAGATATTGGTTTGGCACATAGCAAGTGCAGTGTTTTTAGAATTGACAGGAATAAGGATTGTTAACAATATAGAAGAAAATTACAACACTGCTAATTATCCTTAATGCCTTTATCAGCAACTATACTAAAAGATTAGCTAGTGAAACTAGTCATAGAATACATGAAGGCTTTGGTTTAATATATTACTGGATAATTTTGAGATTTTCTACAATTACTTTGTCCATGTCTGAAAGAAATGATTGTTCACCCTGTTCTTAAAAAGCTCTTGCTAGACCCAACAGTTCAGGAAAGCTATTGCACTATCTTCAACTTTCTTTTTTTAGGAAAGGTTATTGAGAAAGTAATCAGACAGGACTAGCAGATGCTAATACTATCCTGCCACTTTTCAGAAGAAATGCTTCTCTTGACCTTCTTTTTCCTCTTCTTTTATCACCTAGATGCACTCTGATGCAACCAAGATGCAAAATACTAACACAGAGTTGCTCTGTAGCAGACCTAACCTACTAAAGAAAATGTGATACAGCTGCTTGGTAAAGAGCTGAAAGACCAATCCAAAAAAAAAAAAAGCAAGAGAAATGAAAGTGGCAGATAAGAACATGGAGATGCTGAAAGAAAATGTCAGGAGGAGAGAAATTTTAGACCTACATTTGTTTTACCCCTTAAAATGTATCTAGCCAATGATATATCTGTCCTATAACACTGTCACAAATATATGATCAGAAGAGTAAGAGTATGATCACCAAATGTATTTGTCCAGAACAGATGGCTCCATAGAGCTAACCATTGCATACAAATCTGTATTTATAAAGGCTGTTTGCAAACAGATGTTCTTTTTCAATACTGGAATGCAAGCAACATGGAAAGTATTGTTCAGGTAACTGAAAGATAATACTACAGGGTGAAAAAGAAACGTGTCAATGAAAATGGAATAGATGTAAGTAGAAAAAGTGATGAAATGGAACTTTCTTGGTATACAGTTTCAGCAAACCCAAATTTATGCACTGACATTTACATGAGCATAAGTTTAAGAAACGAAGACTCAGAAAGGGCATCTGGCTAGTAAATAATCAGCTCCATTCAGTTGCCTCAATTCCACCTTGATAGAAGGGATTACAGGGTCATTAAAAGAAAAAAAAAGTTTAAGAAACTAGAAATTCATCTCACCAGAAATATAGTATACATGTAATGATGATAGATTAATTAATAAATAAAATACTACAGATAAAGCATGAAATCTTGAACTAGAATTTGTCCATTATATTTATGTAATTAAGGGAGTCCCCTGGGAAACAGGCAAATTGTACACAGATGTCTGAACAAGTGTCAGCTAACAGATAAATACCAATATACATTATACAAGTAACGTAAAGATGATTGAAATTTCTGTGTGTGGGGGGGTATGTGGGTGGGTGAGTGTAATTCTACTTACATATCAAAATATGATATTTCATCAGTTATTATTTAATATATTTACATGAAATTAACTGAAGCAGCATAAAAGTTAAAAACTGTTTTATTTTTATAGTGGAGGTTTTCATGCTATTGGCTTCCATCACTCTAAATCTATTTCTACAATGTGAAGTGCAAACATGGGATTGCTAAACTTTGAACATAACCTTTGTAAACAGTGAGATGTGAATGCCTTATATCACCAGTTCAACACCACTGACTGATCAGGAGGACAGTCTAAAATGTGAGACCATCATGGTCTCAATGGTTTATTATTATTTTTTATAAATAACTTAAATAGAAATAGTCTACATTATTGATCTAATTTAAACTAGGTAACATTACAAACTAGGCAACATTAAATTCAAAATTCTTAATTCAAATGTCTGCAGATAGTTATTATTTTAAAGTATATAGTAATAGTATTCTATGTACTGTATAGCTAGATGTGCAAGAATTTATCTATATGAATAAATTTATAAAGTAATGGGAAGAGATCAGACTAAATAAATAAATAAATGATTAATTTGTCCTCAATGCAAAATTACGAATCTGTGGCCATCCAAATATTGATGAACTGCAACACCCAACATTTTTTTTCTCATAAGCCAGGCTAGGTAAACCGGCTACTGGCAATTCCAATTTTGCAATATTTTGGAGTTTGGAAGTCCATTTCATCTTATGTTAGAGAACCTTGCAGCCTAGTAAACTACTGGAAATGCAAGCCATCAAGAAGTGAAAGCAAAAATGATGGACTGACTTTCTGTATTATTCCCACTTCAGTTTACTAAGTTCTGATTGGGGAGACAGGAAGAATAATACAACACTAGCATTGCCACTTATAATGCAAATAAATAAATTCTCAAACCTGCCCCAGTCTGATCACTTAGAAAAGAAAGACCATCGTTTTCATTTGGTTGAAGTGATAAGTTCTTTTCCAAAAAATTCTGGCTGCAGTAAGGCTAGAACTAAATTTCCTGTACTAAAAATATCCAGAAGGTTTCCCTCATCCCAACCTTCCCCCCATGAGCAGTTCATTTTTGGCCAATGAAGATTTGTCTAGGTGTTTTGAAAATGCTTGAGGTAATGTTGAGATGTTTGGAATAATTCACATTACTTCTCAGGGTACATAGCCTTGAGTGATTCTGAGCTTCTCTGTCAAGCTGTTTTTGTCAAGCTGTCATTCACCCCCTCTATTTCCCATACTGACACAGGTTTATTGCCCATTTGTTCATCCGCCAATACCACTAGCCTTTGATAGCAGGATGCCAACAAGACACCAAGCTGAAGATGGCAGACCTGGTATAGATATACACACAGATAGGTCCCCCCCTCCCCAAATACAAATCCATGGGAAGAAAATTACTGGAGACTGCACCAAATAGTTGACTATTTTAAGAATTTAGTGAGAATACTGGGGAAAGTTTCAGAAGGAGGAACATGGTATTGTATGTATATGTATGTGCATACATGTGTGTGATCAGACACTGAATTTCAAAAATCAGGAATTACTTTTGGTGCCAATATAATGACTGCTATGCATGATGTTGCCTAGCAACCAGGCAGAACTAAGCTAGGATACTTACCAGAAAAAAGTCAAGGTGCTCTTCTAGGATATCATGCATTGATTTCATTCTGTAAAAAGTATTTTCCTGACTTCTGTTACTTTTCATTTTAAATCCATCAAACCTGTTTTTATTTTTTAAATAAAGCAAGAGAAGTTTTGCAAGTTCTTGATTTATTGGAATCAGTATACTTAATTAGATATTCTGCTACCATTGAGGGCTCCCAAAAGATATTCAAATTAATAAATATAGATTGGGAACAGAAACTGAAGCTTCTGTTCCAGTTAAGGCATTTATTAGACTATATGAATGGAGACAGCAAATGGAAAGTTCTGAAAATAAAAAGAAAAACAGTGTTCTTTGTATTTATAATCAATTGTTTCTCTTTTTAGGTCCTTGAATAGATGAAATCTAAACAAATGATACTATCTTTCAGTTCCCTGAAAAAAAAATGATATTTTATATCCTATTTATAAGATTTAAATTCGCCTGGAGATTTATTCAAATTAGAATTTTGATTCCAGAATAGTACATAAAGTTTCAATAGTATATGGAATAGGATATGTCTGAGTAAAGTTCTTAGTTGCAAATGAAGAAGCAGATCATAATAATTAAGATATGGTCATAAATAATTCCTATCTGAGAAGGGACTAAAAGTTAGCAGATGAATTATTCACTATGAATAGTTTGCTTAAAACTAATTACAGCAATCAGTCACTAGAGAATTATTCAGATGTGTCTCTCTGTGTGTGTGTGTGCATGTGCGTGTATGTGTCAACTCAGAAACTGGCTAGATGGTGGCCATCTTTCTGTTCTACAGGGGGTTTTCTTTTCATCAATGCATCAGTGCTGACATAGAGTGGAGATGGGGGGTGTAGAGATAGCTGGGGTGCTATAACCAAAACAATATCCTTTCCCCTGGGAACCAAGGTAGTGTGTGCAGGTGTTTGGGAGGTGGAGACTGAAGTCACCCACATCTGGGTTGTATGCTGATTGGACCATGTGACTGACACCTCTGAGAAGTGACAAAATTTTACTTTTAATTGTGGGGAAAACCGGAGAGAACTTGGATCCGGTTTTCATCAGCATTGTGCCAATTTGACATTCCCTAATGAAATGTAAATCCTAAAAATCATTAGAATTTTTATCCAATGTCAGCATGGACTATTTTATGAAAATATTTCTTATTCTAATCTTCATCAAACAAGTCAAAATTATATTCTTTATTTTTTTGCTCAATATTGTAACATTTTTCATCCTTTTAATTTTTTTAAGTATACACTATATATACTCACAGTGCACATATATACACAATATGTGTGTGTGTTTATTCAAATACACACACACACACTCATATTTATATAACTACAATTTTAATCTATTATATATTGTAAAATGAATCCCATATTTCACTATTATTGTCCATTTAAAGTCTATGTCTATAGCCAATCCACTCAGAGGTAGCAAGTGCAATAAGGTCCCTTGATTCTTAATTGAACATTAAGATACTATCAGAGAAATTGATCTCCATCTAAATCTTCTTTCCCTTAGCTCAAAAACTTTTCCAAGACTTCTGCAGCCCTCTTTTGTAAGTTCAGTAATAGGTCATTTTCCAGGTCATTTTTCATCTCTTGGCTTAATATCTGTATTTCCACTCTAATTTTCATCTCTGTCTTCCAGATCACCTCTTCTGTTTTATTTTCCAGTATTTCTGTATGAGATATAATTTGTTTTACTTCTTCATTCTGTTATTTTGCAGATTCTTCCCAATTATTCTTCTTCGCATCTGTTATTTCTTCTTTAAGATGTCTCTTGAATAATGCATTCACATAAGCACATTTTTAAAATATTTCTGGGTGTAAAGACAGCTAAAGTATCTTTAAACAAAGGATGTGGAAGTTTTCATTCTGATGATTGCTTTTAGCAGTTTGTTAAGTGAAAAGGAGTTCTGCACACAAACTAGAGCTATTTAGTTTGCTATGTTGGCTTAGCTCATCTTAATATTTTGTTGGTGCTTCTTGCAAAATATATAAAATATATAAAACTTGCAGCACAGAATTGCAATGTCCATGTAGTGTGAGGACAATCAATATAATTAGGCACATGTTTTTCTTCATGGAGAACTTTTGAGTTCTATATAATTCCATTTCAAAATAAAGGAATAGAGAAGCTCAAAAAACAGATTGTAACTTATTTTCTTTTATACAAAGTTGAAAGTGTAAAAATGTGTTGCTAGAGTCTTTGCCTCTCTAATTATCTTCCAATAAAATATAACCAAGATGTCTAAAGGAATAATAGTGATTGTTCTATTGATTGATTGCTATTCCTTTATTTTGAAATGGAATTATGATTGTACTAAAAAATAGTTACCTTGATAGATAATTATTATTGTTTTTTTCCCCTGCAACATATATCCAGAGATTGCAGGATGTCTGTTTCTTTTTTTACAATTATACATACGTACATAGATACATACGTACATAGATACATACATACATATATATATATATATATATATATATATATATATATATATATATATATATATGGATCTTTGGTTCTTCGGGTTTTCTCCCGTGTAGAGTTGGAAATATCTAGGCGACATTTCGATGAAGTCTCATTCATCATCTTCAGGCTTGTGTCTTCGGCCTTGTGCTTCTCAGAGTGAGAAGCACAAGGCCGAAGACACAAGCCTGAAGATGATGAATGAGACTTCATCGAAACGTCGCCTAGATATTTCCAACTCTACATGGGAGAAAACCCGAAGAACCAAAGATCCACATACAAATACCCGTGAAAATCTCCGAAAGCAAATATATATATATATATATATATATATATATATATATATATATATATATAAAAAATAAATAAGGGAGACTAGGATAGATCTATTTCGAGCTAGTTAGCTCTCTTCAGCTAGCCATACCCTTACTGGGATTCGAACCAGGGAAGTATTCGAAGTATCGAATCCCAGTAAGGGTATGGCTAGCTGAAGAGAGCTAACTAGCTCGAAATAGATCTATCCTAGTCTCCCTTATTTATTATTTAAAATTATCAGCTTAAAAACCTTACACACATGTAAAGAAAAGACAACGAAACAAATAGCTTTCTGTCGGTATGGTCTCTGGTGATGAGCCGAAAGACAGAAAAGAAAGCAGTATGCTTTCTCCCTTAATTGGGGCTTAACAGGGTGTTGTAACACAAAGTATATACTTATTCCCCTGCCTCTGCTGATAAGGATAGAGCCAAGTGGTGTAGTGGCAATTACAATTGCCTCACATGTAATACTTCCCTGGTTCGAATCCCAGTAAGGGTATGGCTAGCTGAAGAGAGCTAACTAGCTCGAAATAGATCTATACTAGTCTCCCTTATTTATTATTTAAAATTATCAGCTTAAAAACCTTACACATACACACACACACACATATATATATATATATCCTAATCTTTTTTTTATCATATGGAATATTATGCGATCTTATTATCTCAAAGCCAATGTAGGTTACGTCAACAGCAATCATAGAAACTATTTTTTTTAAATAAAAACATATTGCAAAAGCAGTTTGTTATGTAATAGACAAGCGTGCTTATGAAACGTAAAGAGCATTTAAACATCCACCAGATAATTTAATTGTCTGATTATTCCTAATCATGTTTTCTCAGAAGTAAGTTGCACTTTACTTCTACTAAAGATGAACTCTGGAAATTATACTTAGAATTGCAGATTGCACAGTTTCCTGCAGAGTTCGCTTTGAAATATTTATCATTTCTTCTTCATCACCTTATCATTTCCATTTTTAAAATCATTCAATTCTAAGTATTACAATTGGAAATTCAGAGGTAGTAAAATCAGAATTTAGAGGTAGTATTTTGTATGGAATTTCCTTCTCATAACAGGATAAAAATGGTGTAATATAACTCAGTAGTACTTTTCCTTTTGCATTATTTTTCACATTATTTTCTCATTTTGATATTGCGGTCAGAAACCAGCTCATTTGGGGTTTGTGGATATATTGCTTTATAGAAATAAATATGAACTTTTATGCTCTGGAGTATCACAAAAAGAATCCTATCTGATTTAACAGGTCTTGAGTGACAGTATTTAGGTTATTTTAGGCTTATATTTATTTTTGAAGCTTTTCATAGTAATCTCTCTCTCTCTCTCTCTGTCTATCTATCTATCTATCTATCTATCTATCTATCTATCTATCTATCTATCTATCTATCTATCTATCTATCTATCTATCTATCTATCTATCTATCTATCTATCTATCTATCTATCTATCTATCTATCCATCCATCCATCCATCCATCCATCCATCCATCCATCCATCCATCCATCCATCCATCCATCCATCTATCTATCTATCTATCTATCTATCTATCTATCTATCTATCTATCTATGTTTTCATAGATTTTCACAGGTACAGGTATGCAGGTCTTGGTGTGTTCGGGTCTTTTCCCATGTAAGATTGAGAGTATCTTGGCAACATTTTGATGAGGTCCCACTTGTCATCTTCAGGCAGGTGCTTTCGGCTTCGTGCTTGTGCGAGCAAAGCGTAATCGGAGCTGCCGTCTCTCTATAAATACTGGTGGGGAGGTGTGGTGCGCTGGCTCTGTTGTAAGCGGGCTGGTTGGCTGTGTTGTTATTTCTTGATTGGTTGATGGAGTTGATGTTTGCAGATTGGTTAGCTTTTTCGTAAGAATCTGTGTGGCTGAGGTGCTGGCTGTGTATCTATGAGCCTCCTGTGTTGTAACAACCTGGGTAATGGGCTGTGTGATGACCTTCTGAGTTCTATTGTTGTGACATCCTGGGTCTTGTGCTGTAATCTCCTGTGTTGTAACAACCTGGGTAATGGGCTGTGTGATGACCTTCTGAGTTCTATTGTTGTGACATCCTGGGTCTTCTGCTGTAATCTCCTGGGTCGTTGGCTGTGTTGTAACCTTTTGAGGTTTGTGGTATAACTTCCTGAGTTCTGTGATGTGATATCCTGAGCGGGTGGCCAAAACAACACATGACACCGCAACCAATCTCCCTCACCAGGCTCAAACACAAACCCATCCCATAGACGAAAGGCAACCACCATCCAGAAACCAGATCATGGCCGCATCACCAGCTGCCACACACTCCGAACCCCAAACCTGTGTGTCTGGTAGGTGGGAGGTATTGTCCCGTTTATTCATGTTATGGAGGTGTTTCTCTATTTCGATGTCTTCCCTGATTCTTCTCTTGTTGAAGTGTTCAGTATTGGAGATTAATTTGGTATCCTCAAAATTAATTTCATGTCCTGTGGCTTTAAGGTGCTGGAAAAGGGAGGAAGTATTTTCTTCTTTTCTGACTGCGTTCTTGTGTTCTGTGATGCGTGCATTAATTAATTACTTTATTTGTGGCCACAGACCAAAACACAAGTACAACAAAAGAAGAACCTGGGAAAATTAATCATGAACAATTGGTCTTGACTAAGGGGAAACTTGACTAAGGGGAATTACAGCGTTCTCCTCTGATGGTTACAGCTCTTAAAAAAAATTTGGAAACCTGAGAAGTAATGTATGAGGAGCCATCCCCTAGACAATATAAGAACAAATTGCTAACATTGGGTCTAGAAGGGTCTGTTCCAAGGAGAGACAGTAAGTTAGATCTGCCTGAGTTATACATAGGACAATGTAAAAGGACATGCTCCACAGTTTCAACCTCAGCTCTGTCACAGGGGCATAGCCGCTCATTAATTGGGAGCCTCTTAAATCACCCATCTAGTAGTGCTGAAGGCAAGACATTAAAGTGAGCTAGGGAGAAAGCTCTTCTATACTTGGGAATGGTTAGAGTATAAAAATAGGAAGCCATCCTCAGTCCGTGATTATTAAATTGGCTGAAGATCAGAGGGGAGCAAGTTTTGTTAGCTCTGGCTCATAGATATTGCAAGTCAATGTCCACAAGCTGTTGGACTATCCTAAACTGGGCGTCCTTAAGGCCATAATCTCCCAGGGCATCCCCTGTAAAACTTAGCAGGTGTAATTTCTTCATCAGCTGCCTCTCCCAATGAGAAATATGAGAGTCAGCAAACAGCAGGGAGAGGTAGCTACCAGGAACTGCCAGAAAAAGCACCAGAAACCACCATTGATGTACTCAGCTGTACATCTCTATCCCGGGCCACCCCAACGAAGCCGTCAAAGTGATGACCCAGTGCCTGGAGGCCGTGTGGAGTTGGATGGATCTTAACAGGCTTCGTTTCAACCAGACCAAAATCGAGTGGCTGTGGTTTCCTGCGGCAAGATACACCATTAATCCACGCCATACATTCGACTGATCGAGTGCCCAGTTCCAGGTACATCAGAGCAAAACCAACACAAGGAGGAAGACTCAGAAGTTTTCTAAGAAAAACAGCCTGGATTCTTTCAATACAATCCTTGAAGCCCTATATCAATATAGGAATTCCGTAAAGAATTTGAGTCAAAGTTTTGGCTTTGTAAATATGCAGAGCAGAAGGAATAAACTGGCCTCCTTGGGTATAAAAAAATCTTAAAATCTGCTGGTGACTACAGGAGGCCGAATTCAGCACGTGGGTTTGATGTCTAGTCCAAGCACCAGTGTTTTGAAATTGAATACCTAAACTTGAAATGGAAAACCTGCTTAACAGCATTACCATTGATAGCCCAGTTATACATTTTCCAGACTCTAGAGAACACCAATACTTTGGATTTGTCATAATTAATGGACAAGTGATTCTCAGCACAGTAAGACCTAAATGCAGAAAGTAATATTTTCAGACCTGGCCTTGACAATGAAAGGAGGGCCTCATCATTAGCATAAAAGAGAAGTGGGATCTTCATAGTTGACAGCTTTGGGGCATGGGACTCAATATGTCCAATGTGAAAGGCCAAGTCAGATAAGAACAAATTAAACAAAAGAGGAGCCAGAACACAATCCTGCCTTACTCCGTTCTTAATCGGGATAGGATTTGAAAGTTCTCCCTGCAAACCAACCTGACCTGACTAGAGGTCTGGTTGTACAAGGATCTAATTAGGGACAGAAGACATCTATCGATAGAATTTTTGAGCAGTTTTGAACACAACAGTCCCCTAGGGACTGAGTCAAATGTTGACTTTAGGTCGATAAAAGCAGTAAAAAGTTTGTACCTGGTATGGTAGTGTATTTATTGACCAGGTGCACTAAGACAAAGCAGTGGTCCAGTGTGGCATAACCCGCTTTAAACCCGATCTGTTCAGTACCAATAATATTGGACTCCTCAACCCAAGTGAGGAGTCTACATTGGAGGTATTTAGCATACAGTTTTCCAATAATAGAGAGCAGGCTTATGGGGTGATAGTCGGCTGGGTTGTTTCTATTTCCTTGTTTAAAAACTGGAACAATAATTGCTAAGCTCCAGGAGGTAGGGATCCTGCCAGAGGTATTGATATGCATGAAAAGTCTTGCTAAAAGAGGATCCACCACTCGAGATTGAATTTTAGCAGATCAGGGGGTATACGTCAGGGCCAGAGGCTTTGCCTGACTTGAATTTGGAGATAAGCTCGGTAATCTCAACATGAGTCACAGGTTGTCAATCAGGAACTGCAGGAGGCAGCTGTGGCCCAAGCACAATCAAACTTGTTGATGCCTGGAAAATTGCCAAGAAATGGTTTTCCCAATCTCTGTTGGAAATACAACAGAGAGGGAGTTCTTGATGACCAGGCAAGGAGCTCGCAACAATTTGCCAAAATAATTGAGTGTTCTTCTGCTGGATGGAGAGGAGAAGTAGATCCCACTTCTCTCTCTAGCTTTCTTTTTCTTAGAATTAGTCCTTTATGCTCCTACTTCAAGTGATAGTAGTCCTCTGGTGGGCATTTATCTCCTCGATTACAATAGAGCAGGTAAACCTGATTAATCTGGTTCCTGAGCATCAGACACTCTTTGTCAAACCAAGAATTACTTCTTGAATGATATGGACCACTCGGCTTACGGACGGCTTCTAGCTACCTTTGAACACTATTAATTAGTGGTTCCAAGGCCGAGATTGTTCCTGGGCCAC
This sequence comes from Bungarus multicinctus, assembly GCA_023653725.1. Classification (NCBI taxonomy): domain Eukaryota; kingdom Metazoa; phylum Chordata; class Lepidosauria; order Squamata; family Elapidae; genus Bungarus; species Bungarus multicinctus. The sequence goes on along the minus strand of CM042849.1, from coordinate 34,468,588 downwards.
TACTTGTTAGGGCCTAATTGTATAGGCTAAGACACTCTGGAGATGATAAAAAAGAGTGGAACTTTCTTTCAGTATTAGAAGACCATTTGATCCTTCTTGTATATGAGGCCACATAGGGATCTAATATCTGGGGACCCCTAGGGAGATGTATATTTGAGGAAAGCCCAATGATTGTAACCAGGGGGTAGTGGTTGCTCTCTGTAAGACAGTCCACATAAAAAGCACGGACTGCCTTTCTAAGAAGCTACGTTACCAGCACAAAATCAATAATACTACTCCCACGTGAGGAACTAAAAGTAAATTCACCAGCTAGATCGCCTAGGGTACTCCCATTAAGAATTATCTTATTGTATTGAGCTGCTAAAAGGACTAACTGAATGTCAGCAAAATTTGTTAATTCATCCTTAGAATGTCTGGATGAAATCAGGTGTCCTATGTCCTGGAGGGTTTCTTGGGAGTAAAGTGTCTCAATCGATGGGGGAACTTGGACTCCCAATCGGGCATTAAAGTCACCTCCTATAAACATGTATAATGCTGGGAATTTAGTTTCCATACAAGTAATGTAATTCTCCAGCATGCCCCATTGAGCCTTAATATCAGCTTGCCTTATCGTCGGGGGAAGATAAACATTGAACATTAACAATTTGCTACATCCTCTCCTAATTAGGAGTGCCATAGCTAAAGAGCCACAGGGGGGTAGCTTCACTATCTCCACTTTTAAAGAAGTAGAGACCAAGCAAGTTAAACCACCCTTAGACCTTCCTGTCATAGATTGTCTGATGGCAGCCAAGGAAATGACCGTAAACCCTGTAAGGGATATCTTATCACATGCCCAGATCTCCTGAAGCAGGACCACATCAAATAAGTGAATATAGTTGGTGAATTCTGTGGTACCACACCTTCTCCCCCAGTCTGCTATGTTCCATGAAAGGCACTAAAGTGTGCAGGGGGGGTTGCCAGATTTAATAATCATTCTGTGTGATTAATTTTTCCTAGAGCGCTCTTCAGATCTGAAAAGATACACCCACGGTTAAGTGGCAGGGTCATCCTCTTAGGAGGCAAAGGCAAGGAAGGAGGGAGGGGAGGCGAGACTTATTCATGGGGTTGTAGGGCTCTAAGCGCACTCCAGTTCATACTTGTGGCATTAATTGGTTGCTTAGCTGGCAAGTATTCAGCAGTATCAACAGATGGAGTTTGAAGTAGCCCTGGATCTTCAAATTTATGAATTAGACATTATGGAGAGAGTGCCAAGGGAGCTTCCATTGGTAAATCAGTATAGACTCCCTGGAGTCCAAGGGAATCCTTATCAGGTAGTGAAAGACTCCAGAGCTTAGATTTAACTGCATCCAGAGGTTTTATGATTTGGGCCCTTTCTGATTGTGGAAGCACACGAAAGAAGTCGAAGAGCTGTGTCTCCTCCTGGTTCCAAAAATTGTCTTGACATAAGTCAGTCTCATAAATAGATGGAATCCCAAACCTGGGACTTATTTACTAAGGAACCTTGGGTGCCTTGGACTGGTGTTGCTTCCTTTGGGGCCATTTCTTCCCAGCTGATCAAGTCAAGGAAAGCTTCCTGGTAAGGTGTTACTCGGTGCAGGGGGTTAATTTGACTGGTTGTAGGAGGAACAGTCAGGCTACCATCTAAGAGGACGCCAACTGGAGGTTTTACAGGAATAGGTGTATAATTAGTATGTGATGTAGTATCCGAGATGGCATTCAAGATTGGCACATTAATATGTGCTGCTGAGGATCTTTTGGGGGCAATAAATCTCCTGCCACTCACAAATTGTCGATTACTCAAAAGTGGCTTAATCGACATATCTTTGAAGACTCTTCTTGGCAGAATGCCGAAGGATCTTAACAGGGATCGTCTTCTGAAAAATAGTTTTGGGGTGATGGAGTTGTCAAAACTGAGTAGCACTCTAATGCAGTATTCAGGAGAGGATAAAAGTTCAACCTTCTTTAAATCATCAGCTTTTAGCCCCCAATAACTGTAATATATGGCCCCTCGCCAACTGTGTTGAACCCCAGTGAGGTAAGTTGCCATTAATGGGATTAATGATGAGGGCCACCTGTTTTGACTGTAAAACCAGGTGACTGTTTGCATCAAAAGATGTAAAGTTTGAACTATTGGTAGGATTGCATTGGCCAGTGCTTTTGCTGAGGCTTGCCAGGGAGAACCCTGCCGCCGCGTCAGGCTGCTGAGCGGTCAACCCAGGACACGCTCAGGTAGTCCAGGAAACTAAGTAATTTAAAGTACTTATTTTTTCCTATTTTATCAAGCTGGAGCTGAATGCTTGCTGTAGTTTCTGTGACCAAGAAACATTGCTGAGCCAAAAGTTCTGTAAGGGTGGGCTTATTTAAGGATTGGTTGGGGGCCGTAGTTTTAGATAAATCTTTGTTCTCAACTCGGAGAGCAATGCCCTCAACCGTCAGAAGATCGTAACAACTGGCAGCAGCCAGACAAAAGGGAGCAAGAGCTTTCAAACCGAGAGCCCGAGTTAAAACAAAGTCCTCAATCTTGGATTGTTTCAGAAAAGGTTGAGGAACCAGGTCAGTGAAAGATCTGCTCCTTTTCCTTGTCTTCATTATATTAAGTAGCACAATAGAGGAGGAGCTGTGTAATATACAGTAATATAGAGTCTAGTTGCTGAAACAAGTCCTAAATCCAGAGGAAAAGGAATCGGGAGTCAAGAAGAAGTGAGTACTAATGCAAACAAGTTTACTGAGGATCTTGCCCAACTGACAGAGCAGGGAACATGAGTAAATAAAAATGATAAAATAATAAAATTGTGGGTAAAAATAGAATAAATCAGATAAGAGAAATCACATCAAAGTTAGGCAATACTAGACTTCCAGCTAAAGGAGTAAGATTTTTAGAACAACAACAAAGAAGCAGCAGCAAGGCCCTCCTATAGCTGGGGCCCAGCTCAGGCTTTTTAAAAATACAGCTAAACCATGGCTGAAATAAAACTAGAAGCAGATTAGTGATCACACTACAAAAATTTCAAAAATATAAAAAGTTTAAAAATAAGACTAAGATATGATAGAAAAATAGCTTTAAAAGCAGGTAAAAATTAGAATAGGTTAATTTTATCTTAGTTAAGCAGAGAGCCTACTTCCCTGCTGCTCCCATTCCCTCACAGCTGCCATAACTTATGCTAACCTTAATAGAAATAGTCGATGCGTGCATTTATACTTCTGTTGGTTTGTCCAATGTATGTGGCTGGGCAATTGTTGCATGGTATTTCATAAACTCCTTGGTTTTCTAGCTGGATCTTGTCCTTGGGATTTCTTAGGATGTTGACTTTTTTTTGGTCAGTGCCAAAGGCTTTCCTGATATTGTGTTTGTGGAGAATTTTGCTGATTTTGTCTGTGGTGCCTTTGATGTAGGGGATGAGGGCAATACCATTGTCCTGCTCTGTGTCTCAGTTTTTTTGGGGGGTGACTCCTTTAGGATTAGGTTGGTAACTGTGTTTCTCTGGAATCCATTGGAAATTAATACATTAGTGAGGGTGTGTAATTCTGTTCTCAGGTGGTCTTTGTCAGCTAGGTGTTTGGTTCTGGAGATGAGGGTCTTGGCTACAGAGTTGATCTGTGCAGGGTGGTGATGGGATTGTGCGTTTAAGTAGTGGTTGGTGTGTGTTTTCTTCCAGTGGATGGTGTGCCCTAGAGAGCCATTGGTTTTTTTGTAAATTATGTCCAGGAAGGAAAGTTAGTTGTTGGCTTCTGTTTCCATGGTGAATTGTGTTTTGGGGTGTGGGCTGTTGAGGTGTGTAAGGAAGTTGTCCAGTTTTTCTTTCCCGTGTGGCCAAATTACGAAAGTGTCATCTACATATCTAAGCCAGAGTTTGGGTTTGGATTTGTCTAAAGCATTGGTTTCAAAGTGTTCCATGTATTGGTTAGCGATGATGGGTGAGAGGGGTAATCCCATAGGTGCTCCTTCTATCTGTTTGTATCTTTGTCCATTGTGGATGAAGTATGTGTTGGTTAGGCAGTGGTTGGTCAGATCTAGGATGTGCTTAGTGGGGTTGTATTTGTTTTGGATAACTGTCAAGGCTTCTTTAATAGAGATTCTTCAATCTTACATGGAAAAGACCCGAACACACCAAGACCTGCATATATACACTTGTCTTAAATCTATACTACCTAGTGAAGAAAGAATATGTAAAGCACCCAAAAAAGGCACTAATGTGAACTAACTTCAAATTATTACTATTTTCATTGTTAAAAGTATTTCAAAATTTCCTAGAAGTTTTAGTTCTTGTTCTGGAAATGTTTACGTTTATTCCTCAATGCTTCGAAAAGTAACAAATCAGTTGTGGAGAACATATGTTTCCAACATAGTGCAAAACAAAATGTTGTTGACATTGAATGGAAGTAATTAAGACTTGTCTAGAAATTTAGGTTTAGTCCTAAAAGTATCCTGGCAAAAGTCCCCCACCCCCAACTACTTCATTCCATGTAATTCTAGGGTTTACTAAGTTTTCTTTTGATCTTTTTCACTGGAAAAGTCTTCTTGCCTCCAGGTGGTTTGTAACACATGGTATTCTTTAGGTAACATTTTTGTGGGAGATTCAATTTTTAAAATTCTCTGGACAAATGTGATCGATTAATGGATTTATTGGTTGATTTCTGGCAGATGTAATGTCTGTTCAGCAAAATTTACCAAGTGGCCCCTCATGCTGTTCTCTTAATTGCATATATCACCTTTTCATCAAGTTTTACCATTAGGGTAATCACCAAGGATTTTCATAAGGCAAAACTTATGGAATACATTGACATTTTGCACTATTTATTTGGTGATTTTCCAAATTTTGCTTGCGCAGATTTCTCTTGGCATAATGATAATGTAGTACATTTGAATGTTTGAGGCAATATGATGTAGACCAGATTGGATGTACTGGAGCATTGCTGGGACTCTGTTAAAACATTGTTAATAATTTTCTAATTCTTCAATTGAAGTCTTTTTTGCTTCTTCCATCATTTGATAGTATAAATATCATATAAATAAACTTCCTAAATAGGTGGCCACCCAAAAACATATCTCATGGTCTTTGGAAATTTCCAGCATACATGGCAAAGCAAGTTATTACTTATTTTCAGCTTCCATTTTCAAATTGGTAATTATGTCCTATAAATATCCTGATTTATGCTAGGAGGGCAATAACATCTGCAAAAACTAAATCTGTAGATCTAGAATTACTTTTCCACAGTAGTTACTTTTGTTCACCTATAGCCTTTTTTTATGATGGTCTGCAGTCAGAAAGAAAAGCAACAGTAAAATGAATGCTTACCTTGCTGTAATCCAGCATTAATCTTAAAAAAAAAGATCAGTGATGCCATTATCTGACTTGATACATTAACTGGAGTTCAAGTAGAGGCTGTAGAATGTACTGAACTAAGAGTGAGGGAGGCTACACATTCTTAGAATGATTCTACAGTGGATATAGAAAGTCTACACACCCCTGTTAAAATGCCAGATTTTTGAGATGTGAAAAAAAAAATCAGACCAAGATAAATCATTTCAGATTTCCCCCACTTTTAATATAACATACAAACTATACAATTCAATTGAAAAACAAACTGAAATACTTTAGGAAATAAATAAATACAATACAATAAATAACTAGAATAACATGGCTGTGGTTCACACCCTCTTATAATAGGGAATGAAGGAGAATTAACCAATCACATTCAAATTGATGGTAAATAGTAGTTAATATATTCCTGCAATCAGTTGAGTAACAAAACTTCATTAGGGAAAAACAGATAAAGTACAATTTTTTTGGGAAAAGTGTCTTTGGGACAACCATGATGACAGCCCCTGGTGGAAACTGACTCTGAGGGAGAGGAGGAACAGCCGACAGGGAGCGGAAGGGTGGCTCTGGAGGTTGAGAAGGAGGCTGGGGATGGGCAGAGGCCAGCTGAGCAGTCAGAGGAGGATCCAGGCCCATCCCCTCTCCATGCTAGGGCATGCAGGGAGGAGAGGATAAGGGAGAGATGTGGTCTACTGGGGAGGAGAGGGCCTTGATCCTCTTCATTGGCTGCAGCTGTAACAACTGGATAAGAGGACGGACATGGGTATAGACAAGTGCTGGAAACATCTCTAGTTTATTGTGTTTCTCTGAATTTGGCATCCTTCCAAGTATGTGTTCTGATATCTGTGGATGTCTTCATCTTCAAGCCCTTATCTTGCCTGGTTTGTGTTGTTTTTTACTCTTTATAATTTCCTCCTTCTTGTAACTGCTTGTGTGGGAGTTTTTTTGTCTCACTTCAAGGATATTTGGAGCTTGGAAGCAAAGTGAAGGAATAAAAGGGGCTTCACCTGTTTTTTGTGACTGTGTTTATTTTGTATCCCACCCTGGGCCATCACACATGAACTAGATGATTGACAATCTCCATAGACACTGATTCCTAATGGAAAGTCAAATGGGTTGTTGAATGCCCAGACATAGGTAGATCTCGAGCCCAAAATTGACATATATGTAGCCATTTTATTTAGCTCTATATTCTAATCATATATTCCTTTTCTTTCTTTCTCTTTGATGGTATAAGGCGAGACAGTGAGGACTGTTTTGGCTAGGAGACTTTCCTTTCTGTGGAAACAGAAGCTGTCCCTGCCAAGAGATGGAGATTGAAGACACCAGGCAATGTTGATTTAATTCTATTGGGGCAAGGCTCAGGAACCCATGGCTTTGGAGCCAGATGTTGCTCTTTCATCTCTCTGCTGTGGTTCCCTGTCACTCAAAATATGTCACAACTGCCAATGTGTGACACTGCTGGCATGCAATTTATTGAGCTTTTCAACCTCTGGTAGGCCAACCATAGGTAAATCCAATAAAAGAAAAGTTTCAGAAGAAAACACAACATTTAATTCAACTACATATGCTAGTTTGGTGGCCATACAGGAAATAGTCAGGCACAGGAAGGGTTTTGTGGCTCCTGATGGTTTTTTTTTTTTTTTTTTAGGAAATGGGTCCAAATGCTCATTGAGTGTTTAAGGTTGCCAACCCCTGTGCTGGGAAATGTGACTTTTGTGGGTTGTTTCTAATTTACAATGTTATGTGATGTAATTCTGGTTTGTGTCAGATCTGGAATCACAACAGACTTTGCCAATTTGATGCTTATCTAAATAAAAGAAATTTGTTTTAGAAGATGAATTTTGCTTATTTCTTTTTGAATGGGTTTTCATCACTTGGAAACCTGACAGTAGATATATAAAAGACCCCACAATAAAGGTGCTGGGCTTCTTTTAATTAGAAAGTTTAAGTTATAGAAAGAAGGGTATTATGATGTCATTCTAATCAAAGTTTGATTAGAAACATATGTGTAACTGCCCAGAAGCCATTTCTTCATTTGGAAGCCATTTCTTTATTTGTCTTTTCATGATTTCTGTTTTTTTATTGACTTTTCTTTTATATCCTATTTTTGCCTGTTTTCTCTTTCTTTTCTTCCCTTTCACATTTATTATGTCTTTTTTCTATTAATGTATTGATTAAATATGCAATTCTTTTAATCATTTGTTAAAAATAAAGTGCTAAAAAGTTTATCCACCATATTTTTATGTAGAGATTAAACATTAAATAACCTAAAATATACGGTTTGACATCACTGTAGGTTGTCACCATGCCAGTAATCTAGTCAAGTCTTCTTTAAATATGCAGTATCTTAACAAGTGCTATAGCAAGTGACTTTCAATAGTTGAAGACTCCAATTTACTCTCCAATTTCTTTCTAGAAACAGATGAAAGACTGTTTTAAAGTCAATAAAGTCCACATTCAATGCATAGAGACCACAACAGAACTACTGAAGCATGATGGAAACAGCATGGAACAGGAACTAATGAGGCTGTTAAACAAATTGCAGAGTGTATCCCAGATGAATCAAGAAAAGGACTGATTATCAAATTGCCCAAAAGGGGTAATTCCAACTGTAACAACTGAAGTGGCATCGCATCACTTTCAGTCTTCAGCAAAGTTTACTGGATGCAGTCGGGAGCAGAAGATAGGTTCCACTGTATTAAACACTATATTAAATTTTCTACTGTACATAAGGGTTTCCTAGTTATGGAACTAAATGGGGAGCTTCAGCTGCCACCTTCAGGTCATAAGCACTAGAGCTGGGCTTCTCTGTGGCAGACTACTGTGGAGGTGAACAGCTGCCATACTACCATAGTAAGACTGCAGACTCAATGACACCATGAGGATTATAAACAGATGAATTAAAACCACTTTGACTTGCTGACTTACTGTTCTGAGCCATATAGCACCATCAGATTTACAAAGGTAAAACCCACTACTTGGAGAATACAGAAAAGTTATGAACAACTCACTACTACCAGTGCATGCTGACCTCCCTCATTTATCACCCAGAAGACTTGAATACAGAAAGTCCCCACTGGCATTTGCACAACATCTACCCAACAACTTCAACATCAATTATTCCCAATCCCACAGGTGCTTTTACAAAAGGCAACTGGATTTTCTTCGTTTTCTTTCAAGATATTTCACTTCTCATCTGGGTTTGATACAAAAGGCATAGTAGCCATATTTTGTTTCATTTTTGTAAAAAGTTTGCTAAAGTGTTAGAAATCACTGATTAGTATTCATTTGTACTGTGACAATGATAAGCATATTAGTAAATAGTGTTGTCTTATTTACATTTAGAAAATTAAGGCAATCTGTGTATGTATGTCTATGTGTTTCTCTCTCTCTCTCTCTGTGTTGTCTGTACATATGAGTATATAAATATTGTATATATGTGTTTGTATATACAATATTTATATACACATACAGACACACACAGAAACACACACAGATACACATACATATATACATATCACACACACATAGAGAGAGAGACACTGATATATGTGTGTGTGTATGTGTACACACACACACACACACACACTATTTTTTCAACTCATGGGAGACCTTCAAGATTTGCCACAGAAGATTGGAATCTTTCCATGATAGGTGTGAAGTACTGACATGGTTGGAGAACAATTTTCTTTTTTTCCTGATTATGGGAAAACAGTTGCACTGAAAATCCTGTTGCAGTGACGCAGGGAAAAAAAGAAAATTCTCCAACCATGTCAACATTTCACACCTATCATGGGAAGATTCTGATTTTCTGTGGCAAATTTTGAGGGTCTCAACTGGAAGAAATGTTGGACTCTCTTCAGAGTCTCTTTCTCTCTTAACCAAATTCATTAAAGCTTAAAAAAATAAGATAACTGAAAACTTTTCCACTGAGTCATTTAAATACATTAGTTCCAGAGGTGGTATTCAGCAGGTTCTGACCAGTTCTGAGAGAACTGGTAGTGGAAATTTTGAGTAGTTTGGAGAACCAGCAAATATCACCTTTGACTGGAGATTTTACAGTATCCTTCCCCTGCCACACCCACCAAGCCACACCCACAGATCCAGTAGTAAAAAAAATTGAGTCCCACCACTGATTAGCTCCCATCTTGTTTAATCCTCTTAGTTTTGATGTCAGTCATATTTTAAACTTCATCAATTACATTACAAATTTATAAGGTAAAGAGCTTCTGGAGATTTTCTCTGGGACCAAAAACAATTCAGAAATCATTTCACAAACAAATTAGTTAAAAAAAAAAAGGACACGAACAGAATTTTGTCTGGAAGAACCTACTGCTAATTCCTTTTTCTCCCCAGTAAAATTCATTTCTTCTTCACATCTTCCCTTTTATTTAGTTATTTTTAAAATTTATATAAAAGTTTTTCCATTTCCTCACCTTCATATCCATATCAAACATTCTCTTCTTTAAGGACATATGCACAGATATACAAACAGAAACATGCAATATAAACAAGATGCAATTAGATATCAATATGTTGGATGGACATAACAAAACAGACAAAAGTGATATATCTAATGATTATGGTTGATAATCTAAATTAAACAAATAAACAAGCAGTAAACAGTGCCCTAGTCAAGGAACTGCCAACTCAAACAAACAAGCAGCAAACAAATTTAATCAATGAACAACGAGGAGAAAATAATATCTCCACCAACAGAGCAAGATACTGTATGTAAATAGAGAGCAATCCTCACTTCTTTCCAGTAGAGAAGATAGTATCTAGTAATGCCTGCAAGTAAGCAACCAAGGTCAGAGAGCACCAAAGACTCCACAGTTCAGCCTGGAATTATGTATATTGGTTTTTACTGATAACACACATGGGCATCAAACATTTCAGAAAGCACACAAATGGGAGAAATGTGAATGTAGATAAATATTCATCAAGGAACAACTACGGTATATTTCTGCAAGAGAGCTAGTTTGGTCGAATGGTTGAGGCAACAGGCTAGAATACAAGAGGCTTTTAGTCACCTCTTAGCTGTTAAAACCATCTGGGTTACCTTGGGCCAGTCACTTTCTCTTAGCGCAACTCATCTCAAGGGTTGTTGTGAGAGAATAGTAGGAGGAGGTGTCTTAGATATTTTGACACCTTGAGTTATTTGTACATTCTTTATTTATTAAATTTATTAGCCACCCATCTCATTTTGAAACAGCTCTCAGAGGCTTATACCATTAAAAGCAATAAATTCATAAAATATAAATATGTGCAAAATAATGAAAATGGAAATTAAAATCAAAGTATAATTACAGTTAAAAGATGGAGAGGGAGGAAGCAGGATATGGGGGGGATGGGATTACCTCTTGATTCATCCACCACTTCCAGTGTGATGGTCCCCTAATGGGACCCCACATCATCTGACAGAGTCAGCTACTCAGGCTCTTACAGATGTTAGTTGGGTAGGAGCTGATGTCATCTCAGGGGGCAAGATGTTCCGAATGATTTTCTGAAGCTGCCAAGCAATCACCTTTTCTACCACCTTTTTTTAAAGAAAGGAAAGATGGAAAACTGGACAAGAGTTGCCCAGACAGATAGGTTCAAGTGACTTCTTTAAGGAAGGGCAAACCAGGGCCTCCTTAAAAGGCCCTGGGAATGTCCCTTCTTATGGTGAAGAATTTATCACTGTTTGAACCCACTTGCTAGTTCTGGTAGCTTCATCAATTAGACTGGATCTAGTTGACAGGTGGTTTCACTGACAGCATCTTGTCCATTTCATTAAGTCCAACAGGATCCAACTCTTCCCAGATAACTGGACAAGACCTTATCCTGGGCTTCTCACATAAACCTATCCCCATACATGGGATCCAACTGGTAAAAATAGCAAAACAGTAGTATTTTTTTACCCTTATTATAACTGCAGAGTGTTGCCCTGCAGCCCTGTTTTAGGTGAACTGGTCCCTTCTTGGACATGGGAACTTGGATGAACATCTACAGGTTGCACAAGGGAAATTATTCAACACCTGTCAGGCAAAGTTATTTGGATTCATTGCTAGTTGGATCCCATATGTGAGATAGGGCTATGAGGCTTTTCTTGACTGTTTGTTCCTAACTGTTCCCATGGTTCACAGACAAATTGCGATTCTTGAAAATGATGGTTTTTAGGTGGCTAGAAACACACTGAGGAAAACAAAGGATGACTCTGACCAGGTGTTGATAATTGTAAGGCATGCCTGGTCAGAGTCATCCTTTGCTTTTCTCTAGTGGCTTTCTAGCCACCTAAAAATAATCCTTTTCAAGATCCACAATTCTTCTATGGCCCATGGATAGAGTCAAGAGTTAATCATCAAGAAAAGCCACATAGATGCAATCCTGTCCAGAGTCCTGGCTGCCCTTTGATTCCAGGACATTACCAAGGCTTCAGGAGAGCTATGCAGCAAAACCTCCAACATATCTCCCAGATCCCTCTGAAACCCAACTGGGCCCATCAATCACTAGGGGAAGAACACTGAAAATTTCCGGGTTTCTAAGATGGCGGATGCGCGTCTTCGCCGGAGCTCTCTCTGGCCTGGGCGGCTTCAGTCACGGCCCCCCTTGTCCCCTAGGTCCCCCCGCCAGTGGCAGAGGCGGGGAAAGATCAGGGGAGACCGGCTAGGACCATCAGAAGCCGGTCGGGGGTCTGCTGGAGCCGCAGGACCGGCGAGGAGGATGGCGCGGGCGCGACGGCCCCGGCGGTCTCGAAACGATCGCGGAGGCCCCAGAGGCCTCGTTCGGCGCCGAAGGAATGAAGTGGGTGCGACGGCGCTTGCGGCTGCTGTGGTGGCGGCCTCCGGAGCTGTTGCGGCGGCGCTTTTCTCGCCGATGGTCCCGGCGGTCTCTGGGGTGGAGATATCCCCGCGGCATGGCCCCAGCGGCCTCCTGAGGAGCGCGGTAATCCCGGATTTTCCGGAGCGGCGCGGACTCGGGGGAGCCGCTTGAGGAGCCCTGGACGGGCCTCGGCGGCCCTGTTAAAGCCGCGGAGGCCCCGGAAAAGCTGCCGCGGCAACCCCAGAGCTCCTGGGGGCTGTGGAAAGGCCTCGATACCCCCGGTGAGGCATGGCTGTGTGCTAGGCTCGGCGGCCTTGCTTGGGCCGCGGCGGTCTTGGGGGGGCCGGGGTGGTTCCAGAGTGGATTCGCTCTGGCCATGGTGGCCCTGGATTGGTCCCGGGGTGGCCCTGGTGGCCCCAAAGACGGCGCGGAGCCTGGGGTGCCCATGGAGCGGCTCGGTTGAGGAGTGGCGGTTCCGACGCCCTCGAAGGCCTGCTAAGGAGATCTGGCACCGGCCGTTGGCGCCCCTGGACAATCGGTGGAGTTGTGGCTGTTTCCCTCTTTTCCCTGGGGCCCCCACCGGTGGCAGAGGTGGTGGGCCCGGGGGGGGGGGATTGACTCTGCCTGTGACTCTTCTCCCTCCGGGGGTTCCACCGGTGGCAGAGGTCGAAGGACCGGGGGAGGGGGCGTGTACCCCAGTCTGACTGGACTACATCATTCGTGGCCGAGGGATGGCAGAGATTACGGAGAACATCCCAGGACCGTCGTGACGGGGTGGCCGGGACCACGGAGTTATTCGAGGGAAGAGCTTTGGGCCCTGAGGGATGTCCCCCTCTCCCTTAAGTGGCCTTCAAGGCTCTCTAGAACTTTCCGTGATGAAGGATCCTGGGATCCTGAGCGATGGTGGGGCTGGAGAAACCGGAAAAAGCACGGGAAACCTGGGTTTATTAAATTTTTAATGGGGTTTTTTAAGGGATTAGAAGTATCCAGGGCGGGTGTGGGAGACAGCCCGCATGGAATTGGGGGCAGCCGGGCCAGCCCGCGCACCTGGGGGGCCTCGGGGGCTTCTGTGTTGGGGTGGCAGAAGGGGGGGTGGAATGCCGGGGGCCAATTTCATTAGCACGGTGACTGGGAGAGGTAGATATGCTGGGGGTAGAGGACCGTATCCGGTAAGGGGATCGCGCTCCCGATGTTTGCAAGCGGTAGCGCGCTCCGACCCTTCTCACCCATCTTGCAGTCCTGGCTGTCCAGAGCCTCAGGCCCTGAATACCCGGCTGTTGTTGTGCAATGCCAGGTCCGTGGTTAATAAGGCTCCCCTGATTTATGATCTGGTTCAGGAGGAGGCCGCGGACCTGGTAGGTGTCACCGAAACCTGGTTGGGCCCAGAGGGTGGTGTCCCTCTGGTTGAGATGTGCCCACCAGGTTTCCTTGCATTTCACCAGCCTAGGGTTCAGGGAAGGGGCGGCGGGGTGGCGGTGCTTATAAAGGAGGTCCTTTGTCCTAGGGAGGCCACTGTTCCTCAAACGGCTGGCTGTGAATCTCTTTTTGTGAAGTGGGGACAAGGGGTTCAGATGGGTCTTTTGATGGCATACCTGGCTCCCTGCCACGTCTCATCGGCCCTGCCCGGACTCCTTGAGGTAATAGCCGGGCTGGCGGTTGAGACCCCTAGGCTTTTGGTCATGGGGGATTTCAACCTGCCATCGCCCGGTGAAACCTCGGGGTTGGTCCGGGAGTTCTTGGCTTCCATGACGGCCATGGACCTGACCCAGTTAGTTTCTGCTCCCACTCACATAGGAGGACACATGCTGGACCTGATTTTTGTCTCTGGGCAGTGGTTGAATGACTGTAACTTCGGGGATTTAGTAATCACACCCTTGTCATGGACAGATCATTCCCTCCTTAGACTGGACTTCTGTTCTGCCACCCCCCACCGCAGGGAGGCGGAACCACATAGATTGTTCTGCCCCAGGCGCCTGATGGACCCGGAGCGGTTCCAGAGGGAGCTTGGGCCATTTCCTGAGTCTCTGGCTCACAGCTCGCCTGGAGACCTGGTGGCCACCTGGGATGGGTTGGCCGCCGGGGCTCTAGATCGAGTTGCGCCTCTGCGACCTCTGACCCGGCACAGATCCCACTTGGCTCCGTGGTATACGGAGGAGCTACGGGAGATGAAGTGCCGGAAAAGACGTCTAGAGAGCACTTGGAGGGCGAGCCGTTCTGAGTCTGACCGAACACTGGTGAGATCTCACATTAAGACTTACCTTGTGGCGATAGGGGCGGCGAAATCTTCGTATTTCTCCGCCCTTATTGCGTCGGCAGAAAATCGGCCTGCCGCCCTGTTTAGAGTGACCCGCTCTCTACTTGAACCGAGAGCGCGGGATGACCTCTTGCAGGGTAGGGCAGAGAAGTTTTCCCGATTTCTGCACGACAAAATCGCTCAGATTCGGGAGGGGCTCGACTCCAATTGGATGGTCCCGGGGGAGGTGTCCAGGGCAGGTCTTGTGAATGTTATCTGGGGGAGTTCGACCCTGTGACTGCTGAGGGCGTGGACAGGCTGCTGGGGGGTCTGAATGCCACCACCTGTTTATTGGACCCGTGCCCTTCCTGGCTGGTTTCGGCCGCCAGGGAGACGACACGAGGCTGGCTCCAGGGGATTATCAACGCTTCTTTGAGAGAGGGGTCGCTTCCTACCGCCTTGAAGATGGCGGTGGTGCGGCCCCTTCTCAAGAAGCCTTCCCTGGACCCAGCTATTTTAAACAACTATCGTCCAGTCTCCCACCTTCCCTTTGTGGCGAAGGTTGTTGAGAGCGTGGTGGCACGTCAGCTCCCTCAGTACCTGGAGGAAACGACTTACCTCGATCCATTCCAATCGGGTTTCAGGCCTGGGCATGGCACTGAAACAGCATTGGTTGCATTGGTTGATGATCTCTGGAGGGCCCGTGACAGAGGGCTCTCCTCTGTCCTGGTCCTATTAGATCTCTCGGTGGCTTTTGATAGTATCGACCATAGTATCCTATTGCGACGGTTGGAGGGGTTGGGGATTGGGGGAACTGTCCTTCGATGGTTCTCCTCCTTCCTCTCCGACCGTTCGCAATTTGTGTTGGCGAGAGGGGAGAGGTCCACCTCTAGGCCCCTGGTTTGTGGGGTGTCTCAGGGGTCGGTCTTCTTCCCTCTCTTGTTCAACATTTATGTGAAGCCGCTGGGTGCGATCATCCGTGGTCTTGGGGTGCAGTGCCATCTGTACGCAGATGACACCCAACTGTACATCTCCACCCCGGACCACCCCAACGATGCTGTGGAGGCTATGTCCCGGTGCCTGGAGGCCGTGCGGGATTGGATGGGCAGGAACAGGCTCCGGCTCAACCCATCCAAGACCGAGTGGCTGTGGTTCCCGGCGCCCCGATATGGCCAGCTGACACCTTCTCTGGCTATTGGGGGGGAAATTTTGCCCCCCACAAAGAGGGCTCGCAATCTGGGAGTCCTCCTGGATGTACGGCTGAACATCATATTGCGGCCGTCTCCAGGGGGCCGTTTTATCAGATCCGTCGGATCTACCGGTTGCGGCCCTTTCTGGATCGGGGCGCCCTGCGCACGGTCACTCAGGCCCTTGTCACCTCTCGCCTGGACTATTGTAATGCTCTCTACATGGGACTCCCTGCGGGGAGCACTCGGAGACTCCAACTGGTGCAGAATGCAGCCGCGCGGGTGATCAGGGGGACGTCACGTAGCACCCATGTGACGCCTCTCCTGCGTGAGCTGCATTGGCTGCCAGTGGCCCTCTGGGTTCGCTTTAAGGTTCTAGTTTTGACCTTTAAGGCGATCCATGGCATTGGGCCAGGTTATCTACAGGACCGCATTCTACCGGTGATCTCCAGCAGGCCGGTGCGTTCTCACAGGGAGGGCCTTCTCCGGGTGCCGTCGGCCGCTATGTGTCATCTGGCAGCCCCGAGGAGTAGGGCCTTCTCTGTGGGGGCCCCTGCCCTCTGGAATACTCTGCCACCTGAACTTCGTACCAGCACGGACCTGAGGGCCTTCAGGCGCGCGTTAAAGACCTGGCTCTTTGAGCAGGCTGGCCTGGGCTGAGGTAGTTTTAAATTGTCTCCGAATTATTGATTTTAAATTGGGTTTTAAAGTTGGGGGGTGGGTTTAATTAACGTAATCAGCCATTATTTAATCGCTTTTTAATTTTTGTATTGTTTTTTGGGGTTTGGATTTGGCTGTACACCGCCCTGAGTCCCTAGGGAGAAGGGCGGTATAGAAATCCTACAAATAAATAAATAAATAAATAAATAAATAAATAAATAAATAAATAAATAAATAAATAAATAAATAAATAAATAAATAAATAAATAAATAAATAAATAAATAAAATTAGAATTGGTCTGGCCCCTCCACAGAAGGAGGCAGTATAAAAGAATCTCAGGAACACCAGGGCATGACCTGACAAGTTTGGGAGATATCACATTCCCAACAAGATCATATAATAAAGTCAGGGTACAAATAAATAAATAAAATGAATGCCTACAACAGCTTACCTTGTCCATCAGTATCAGATAGCAGTGAAAATGGTACAGCTAATGATCATGGATGCAAGCAAACAAGCAAGTTCACAAAGCACAAGAGTTTCCACATATCTCAATTTCTGGTTGATTGAGCAAAGTTGCTGAGTGTCATTATTAAGGTCTGGATGGCAACATCTAATTATTGTCCTACTGATTGATTAAAATGCCTGATTCTGATTTTTTTCTTCAAATGAACTGATAAATGTTAAAAGTTCATATAATTTTGCTATATTTAATGTATAGCTTTGTATCATTTTCTTTAATAAATAAATGTATAAGTAGAAAGAGTTTTACTAATTTAATTGAGTTCTCTTTATCTAATTTTTGGAACTTGTGTGAAGAGCAGATAATGTTTTATGCCATATTTATGCAGAAATGTTGACAATTCAAAAAGGTTCATAAACTTTTAAGCACCGCTATAGATCAATCTGACACACTATTTGTTCAATGAATCATGTACCGTGCCCAAACAATGGATTGAATATACCTCAGTATGTTTTACTTCTTTGAAACTGTTCCAAGTAGAAAAAATCCAAAATACTGAGTAGCAGAGACTTTTAGTTTATTCAGGGAGTCCCCCTTTTTCTAGGTAAATTTTCAGATGAAAAAGTTGGTGATGAAAGTAAGAAGACAGAACAGTAAGAAAAGAATGAGATCAGTGTGAGAGGAGAGCGAAGAAAGGGTAAATAATTGGAAAAAAGTGGTAAATTTTACCTTATTTTTTTTATACAACAAAATATTCTGTAATTTAAAATGAATAAATGGAGTATTTTAGTTAACCTGCAGTGGTTTTTGAAGGAACAAACTTGCCCATACTTGCAAATTACACTGTTAATTCATCAAATAAGCAGAAATACACTTCAAATCCAAATTGCTTCTTCCTACAGAATATAATGAAGATGTTAATGGAAAATGTCTTGTTATGTTCTAATCCTTTTTAATTTTACAATACTCAAGAAACTTCTGAGGGTTACTCTGATAATGATTTGTAAGAAGGCATTGAAGTGCAAAGACAAAATAATAATAATTTAATGAGATTAGGTTACAACTCTACAAAAGGAAAACTTAGAATACTTTACTTTAGAAACCTTGGTTGCCTACAATATAAATGTAAAGAAATGAAATGACATAGCATAATGTCAAAATGAATAATGGCCTTGGGGAAATTAGATATTTAATGGCACACAACAAATAACTGATACTTGATGACTATTTTCTTTTCCTTTCTTAAGAGTTATTGAGTTTTTGGTTACCAGGTCCTCTTTTTCAGAACAGAATGCTAAGTTCTGAAATGCTGCTTTCCCTGTAGTGCCCTTCTTAGATGCTGATGCCTCCTGAAAACCTCCATTGCTTTTCTCTTTACAATCAAGATGTACAATATGGAAAAGGAAAAATGAAACTGACACATGGTTCAAAATACATGATTCCTTTATTTGTTTGTTTATTTATATCCTGCCTTTATTGTTTCTATAAATAAGGCAGCAAACACAAATAAAACTTTTTGTGATGACCCACAAATGTAACAAAAAACAAAACGTAAATAAATGTTTTTAATGCCTTCAACTTGGCTTCACTGTTCAATTGTTCACAGTTGGAGATTAAACTCTTTCCAAAATAACATTCCAAATGAAAGAAATACAGTCCAACCTCAAAGAGCAAATAACGAAGCAATAAAGAACAAAAAACAAACTGCACTGAAGAAAGTTCCATGACAGACCAGGATAATTAATTACAAACTTCAAGAAGATAACCAGGTATAGTCCATTGAAAGAACTCCAACCAAGATAAACCTCATCCAGGAATAAAACACTCTTTGTTTCCAGTGTTTGCTAGCACGCAGGTCCAAACTCTTATGCGGTTCTCACACCTGCATCCCATGAAGAGGATCAAGGTCCCCTCCTCCCGAGTAGACTACATCTTTCCCTTATCCTGTCCTCTCTGTGTGCCATAGGATGGATAGGGGATGGGCCTGCTCAGACAGCCTCTTCCCTTCCCTAGGTCCCTCCACAACCTCTGGAGCCACCCTGTTGGCTGTTTCTCCTCTCCCTCAGAGTCAGTCTCCACGAGGGGCATGACACCTTTTTCCTACAACAACCCTGTGAGGTGAGTTGGACTGAGAGAGAATGAGTAGCACAAGGTCACCCAACTTCATGCCTAGAGCATGAACATTTCTCTAATTATTTCTTTAGAATAGGATTTATTCTCAGAAGCGTTGCTAGGAAGGTACTGTAGTTAGAGTACTGAGAGAAGCTTCATTATAAAAACTTCATTTTTTTTAATATAGTGAAAGTTTTAAAGAAAGGGAAGATTTAATGGAATAGAACAGAATGAAAGGTAAGGCATTTTTATCTTGACAACCTTTTATTTAAATAAGTATATAATTACTATAAGAACTGGTTTGGTGTAAGGATTAAGGCATGAACAGTTATAATCATCATCATCAGTTGTCATTATCATCAGCCATTGAGTCATGACCCTCAGCAACTCTATGGACTGCAGCATTGTCCATGCTGCTCTGTCTACCTCCTTCAGGTGAGTCATGGTTATCTCAGTGTCAGCTTTTATAGTGTCCAGCCAGTAGATGCTATGGCACCCATTTATTTTCATTTTTTTTTCCTGTTATCACTCCCAGCATGATTGATTGCTTGAGTTAGTCGGTTCTCATGACATAACCAAAGAATGACAGACTCTGTTTGGTGATCTTGGCTTCAACTGACATTTTTGGTGAGGTTCGGTCTAGGATTTCTTTGTTACAAACCATGAATTCTAGTCATGCCTTAGGCACAAAGACAGCTGGATGACCTTAGGTCAATCACTTCCTCTCAGCCATAGAAAGGAAGCAATGGCAAACCACTTCTGAAAAACTTTATCAGAGATTGTCCAGCAATCTCCAAGAACTGGGCATGATTTGGGCCATGGATATGAAAAGAAACTTACTACACTATACTAACCCATAACTTTATCTGAAATTATTCTCTGCCCAGTATTATATGGCTGACATATATGTCTCTGAAATGAACCTTTTCCAAATATTTCAATGAGAAAAAGAAAGCTTAATTTTCCTAACAAATATAGATATAAAAAAACCTACTATAAAAACACCTTAATTCATTAACTCATTGATCTTCTTACACACAGCATCTCTAAATTTAAATACCAGCTGTGTTTTGTTTAGTATGGATATGTATGCATTGCACTCTAACCTTCATCTGCTGATCTGCAACAACTGTGTGACAAGCAATGTTTAAGTATGCAAAAGCTGCTTTGTATGCTCTCTGGAGAGTAAGATTCTGGTATATTTTCAGTCTCTACTGACTCAAAAGAGTAAAGAACATGCTCAGATGAGGGGAGGAATGTGATGTGTATCATTTTACATCCACACAGAAAAATTATAGAAGCTTTTGGCAAAAATAAAAGAGAAAAGGATTTTTTTTCCAAGTAGTATATTTATTTTGAGTAAATGATTGAATCACATGCATATGAATTTCTTCTAGAGTGAAAGCCATCATCATCACTTATTACTTTTTCATTCAAAACAGTTTTCCTAGATTTATAAAACAACATCTTATATAATTACTGTACAAACATTCGCAATGATATTTTGTACCATTCTGACTTCAAAAACCATATTGCTAAAATCCTAATATAATGGAGAAGATAAGCAATTAAACGCCCTCTCCTATATCTTACTTGCCTTGGCATGCAAACAGCTCCTCATCAAAAATATACTGTGACATGTGAACCCTCTTTTCATTGTATGCAATGCTTCCACAGCAACAGATAAGTTTGGCAGTGGACATGCCCTCTCACCTCTGGTTTGCACTCTTCATGTACATTGCACCTTGGGCTGTTAAACTGCCCGTTCTCTTCCAGAAAAAAATTTTTTTTTAAACAATAAAACTATCCCTCCACCTCTTTTTTGCATCTAGTGAAATGTTGGTTGCTAGGCTATGCGAGAGCTGCTTTGTGGGATGAAACTGTGGGATTCTTTTTCAGTAAAACATGGTTTGGTGGAGAAACTGATTTTGTTTGGTGGAGAATTCTGTTGCTTTAATCATTTGGGATGGTTTTTTTTTTTTGGTTATTCTGGGTTCATTCAGTCGAGTCTTATTTTAGATGTCACTTCTTTTCTGACTAATATGAACACGTGGAAGCAGCACAAATCATCTCATTTCTCAGCAAGCAGAAGAAGAAAAGCTAATCACATACCAATATGCACGATCTCATGATTTAAATGAAGTTCTGGTTTGTCAAGGGCAAAAAAGCATGCCAGATATATTCACTAGTAGAATGTTTGAAGGGGAGAAATATAAAAGAAGAAACCAGTGTGTAGATATTCATTTAGTCTATTTATTTAAGCCTCAGTGAAATAATTCAACTGGTATCCGACATTTTTCAGATAGAGAAATTTTAGTACCCACACTGGTTAATGAACTGGAGTAAGCATTGAGTTGCTAATGGCTAGATGTTCCCTGATACACTAGTCCAGTGATGGTGAATTTTTTAGATACTGAGTGCACAAACTGCAATTCAAAACCTACTTATTTATTGCAAAGTGCCAACATGGCAATTTAACCTGAAAAATGGGGTTTCATTACCTAAAATAATGATAAACAAGGCAGAGTTCAGCTAATTGTTCTAAGAAAAATGTGATTAATGCACTTTTACACCCCT
This sequence comes from Bungarus multicinctus, assembly GCA_023653725.1. Classification (NCBI taxonomy): domain Eukaryota; kingdom Metazoa; phylum Chordata; class Lepidosauria; order Squamata; family Elapidae; genus Bungarus; species Bungarus multicinctus. The sequence continues at coordinate 34,447,227 of CM042849.1, read as the reverse complement.
TTTCATTTTTTTCCCTGCTTTTGAAATATTATGTTTCAAAAGCAGGACAAACAATAAAAAAGAAAAACTTTTGTAATATCATTTCTCTTCTTCCCTTTCTCTCTCCACCTTCTCTCTTTCCCTCCCTCTCCCTCCCTCCCTCCTTTTTTCTCCCCCTATCTCTCTCTGTCTCTGTCTGTCTCTTTCTGTCTCTCTCTCTCTGTCTCTCTTTCTCTGTGTGTGTCTCTCTCCTTCCTGGGGGGAGGGAAAGGCAGAGGTGGTATTCAGCAGGTTCTGACCAGTTCTGGAGAACTGGTAGTGAAAATTTTGAGTAGTTTGGAGAACCGGCAAATACCCACCCCATCTATTCTCTGCTTCTCAAGATCATCTCGGTCTTATTTTGTTGCCCTGCACAAGAGAGCGGAGCTGGAAAACAGGTTAGTGAGCTGGGGAGGGAATGGGATTTTGCAGTAACCTTCCCCCAGGAGTGAGGATGGAATGGGGATTTTACTGTATCCTTCCCCTGGAGTGGGGTGGGAATGGAGATTTTGCAGTATTCTATCTCTGCCACACCCACCAAGCCATACCTACCAAGCCACACCCTGCCCACCAAGCACGCTCACAGAACTGGTAGTAAAAATTTTTGAATCCCACCAGTGAAGAAAGGAACCCCTGAACTCAATAAAAATTAAACATTAAGGATTACAATTGAATGTGTCAGGGGATTCGAGCAGAAATAAAATCACCCAAGCTCAAATATGCAGCACCAAACATTTTAAAGCTCTATGCAGCAAAATTAAATGTGTTTAATTTCACCCTCTGAGTCCCATTCTCCTAAACTTCTCAGATTGAGCGTAATTCCTGAGGCATGAAATCTCACTTCTGCTCAGCCCAAAGAAAATTCATAATTTCTCCTCCCTTATATTTGGACAAAAAAACCTCAGATTTGAGTTTGTAAAGGATGTTTTTAATTCCCGCAGCTAACTAATAGATCAAATTCAGATTCAAGTGGTTACTTTCTGCATTTCTTTAATTTCTTAGTGGCCTGTTTAAAGAAAAATCTGGTGTTACTCCCCCAGCTCCATCAGGATAAAGCCAAACCACAAATCTCTATTTTAAAATTTCTGTGGTTTCACCAGTCATTCACTGCAGCATTTCCTCATTTCAGCCTGTTCCCAACATTTATTACTATTTCCCTCTATATAAACACAACACCTCATTGTAAGTCTCTCACTCTTTTTTTTCTCTCTCTCTCTCTTTCCCTTTCCTTCTCCCCCTTTCCCTCTCTCTCTCTTCCTCCCTCCCTTTCTCCTTCCCCTTGAAGTGGGGGAAGGAACCTCTGAATTGGTGCTGGATGGTGGGAATCTGATGTCTCTGAAGGTGACGAGCCCAGGAGCAGCGCGCTGTAGCTGGCGGGGAGGCAGGGCATCCCCACACAGGCTCCACAGGAAAAGCAACTGACATCCAGGAGGCCAGAGTGAGCCGAGACAATGCAGGGTCACATTGTGTCTCTGCACTAAATTTCATTGTGCTGCACAAGGCTCTATGAGAGTAGGGGGCAGGCCATGGATACAGCAACAGCAACAGGCCATGGAAGCAGCAACAGCAACGACAGTGGAATGTTGTTTCGCACATTTTTTTTAGTCCGTCAAACTTTTGTTTCCCTGCAAACAATAGCAAGAAATGCAATGGAAAAAATGTGAAGGAGCTGGGCTGTGGCAATGGACATGTGCCCACAGAGAGGGCTCTGTGTGCCACCTCTGGTGCCATAGGTTCACCATCATGCCACTAGCCAAAAGCTTTTGTTAGGCATGACAGAGGGAAGTAGGCAAGATGTGGAAATGCCTTATATCACATGGCCATGCTAACTATTCCAGGGAGAAGTAAAAGGACTAATTAGTAGATAATATTTTGCTGGATTGGCCAGGCAGAATTTTTGGGCTCTGACTACTGAATAGAGGCAAAACATCCTACTGATGTAATGGATAAATTGCTTGCCTTTTTTGCAACAGTGCATTAAATTTCTTTCAAACTTTCCAGCTTTGTCAAATACTCTGAGTTTGCCTGCAGGAAACATACAGAAGCTGGCCAGCCTGGAATGCCTTTGGTAGTATCAATATGCTTCCAGGTTGGCCCCTTCAGTGCAGACAATCCAGCACTGGTTGCCTAAGCCAGCCAGCCTTGAAAATCTCTAGTACATGGCATGAATCTGCTGATGTTCTTCCAGCCAGGCAGATCAACAAATTAGCACCTCTAAATGTCTTACAAAATAAGTAAATGAAAAAGAAATGTTTTAAGACTTTGCCATAGCACTCAATTTAATTCTCTTGTTTCTGTCTTTGAACAATATGTGAATCAATGAATACTGAGTATATTTAAAATACTCAGTTAAACAGATAAACAGATAATCAGCATTGGAAGGGACCTTTTAGGTCATCCAGTTCAACCCTCTCTCCAAGCAGGAGACCCTACACCATTTCTGACAGATGGGAGCCCAATCTCTTCTTGAAAGTCTCAAGTGATGGCTCTCCCACAACTTCCGAGGGCAAGCTGTTCTATTGGTTGATTGTTCTCACTGTCAGAAAGTTTCTCCTTATTTCCAGGTTAAATTTCTCCTTGTTCAGTTTCCATCCATTATTCATTGTCTGACCTTCAGGTGCTTCCAAAAATAGCTTAACCCCTTCCTCTCTGTGGCAGTCCCTCAAATATTGGAACACTGCTATCGTGCCTCCCCTGCTCCTTCTTTTCACTAGACTAGTCTTGCCCAGTTCCTATAACCATTCTTCATATGTTTTATCTCCAGTCCCAAATCATCCTCTGTTAATGCAATTTAGGATTGTACTAGATTTTTTTGGCTGTTGCTGCACACTGCTGGCTCATATTTAGCTGGTTGTCCACTAAGAGTCCAAGATCCCTCTCAGCGTTACTGCTATGAAGCCTGGTTTCACCCAGTCTATATGTGTACTTTTTGTTTTTCTTGCCTAAGTGCAGGATTTTACTTTTCTCTACATTGATTTTCATTTTGTTAAATATGGCCCAGTTTTCTAGTCTGTAAGATCCACCTGGACCTTGAGCCTGTCTTCTTGAGTGTTAGCTATTCCTGCCAGCTTAGTATCATCTGCAAATTTGATAAATTCCCCTTCTTTGGTAAATTGCCTCATCTATGTCATTAATGAAGATATTGAATAGTACTGGCCTAAGACGGAACCTTGTGGCACCCACTGCTTACTTCCCTCCATGTAGACTTAGACCATTAAGGATTACTCGTTGAGTATGGTTTGTCAGCCAGTTGGTAATCCATCCTACTGTTCCCATTTATTCACACTCATTTATTATGTATATACTTATACCTGTTTATACTTACATGTTTATATGTTATGTTCATACATACTTGTTTTCTCATACATGCTTGACAAACTAAACAAAATAAAATAAATATAAAATTTCAATTGTTTTCAGAAATGCTGTAAAATTGTTTTAAATGTTCTAGGTCATCTGAATCTACAATTTTAGTTATTTGTGCATATAACACAGCAGAAAAAAAATGAATAAAAAGAATTCAGTTACCAAAACCTGAAATAAGATAAATAAAAATATATTACTTCATGAGGTTTGCTGAAACAATGTAAAATATATAGAAAGAACAAATATATGTGCTAATGAAAAGAATGTAAAAAGATTTGCTGTGATCAACAGATTTCCAAATTGATAAATTTTGCATCAGAGTGCAGATTAAGACACAAAGGTAAAGCCTGGGAAAATCATTTCCTAAAGTGAAACTAGCAGAGCTGAACTCATTTTTCATGATTCATGTGAAGTGTCATTAGATAGTCCTCTATTTGATGAATTAGTCCTTAGCATTTGAAAGTTATGTTATAATTGCCAATGAATGCTGCATTGCAGTATAACAGAAATAAAATCCTCAAAATTTATCCTTTTGTAAAAAAAATTAGTAATGAACATTACCTGTGGCATTATTGTCAATAATACTACTAAAATCATGCTAACAAATGGAAGAAACAGCAAATTAATTAATTTTAATTAATTAAAATTAATTCCCCTTTATATACTTTTATTCCAGCCACTATATATTTGATTTTAATTGTTTTTTTAATTTTGTATTGTTGTGGTATTTTTAATCGGCTGTACACCGTCCTGAGTTCTGTCAGGGAAAGAGGGACGTATATAAGTTTAATAAAATAAATAAATAAATAATAAATAAATTTAACAATTTCTGTAAGTTATTTAACAAGTGAAAGTCATTCACTTGCATGTAAAGATAATAACTTGGAAATCTGGCCTATAATGTAGAAATGCCCAACAAAGTAACAACATGGACTAAAAACTGCACCATAAGTCAAGAACGTAATTGTTTTTACCTGGATTCACATTCACCATGGATTAATATATTATTCTTGATCTTCACTTAAGCAATATCAAATTTCAGGCTCCCAAAAGAGACTGAAAATCTAATGTTTTTTTCTTATTCTTACCTACTTAATGAATCTTATGTACTTTATTATATTCATGTTTTACTCTGCTTCCCATTGTCCAATGTAAAGATAAAACCATGCTATAATTTGATGTAGAAATAAATACTGATATTAGGAATACATCCAATTGAATTCAGTCCCAGCTGACATAAATAGGATCTTTCTATAGCTCAACTCTATATATGGAACCACTTCTTCCTGGCTTCTTTATTTTCTGTGTTCTTGCTTCAAAATGTTTTCATGGAATTATATTTGGTACTCTTTAAATTCCTTACTTTTTTCTCATTGAATTGAATTTATGGAATTTGCCATGTTATTTATTACTTATTGCCTTATTAGCTTCAAATATTCTTTGCACTACTTTCCCTTGATTTGTCAAACCGTATTGAACTGCCAATTGTGATTTGACTCATTTGTAAACCAGTAGTCTCAAATACTATTTATGTGTTTTATTGATAATCATGGATTCATTTCTGAACTTTCAGAACACATAAATCTGTGTAACAACATCTGAAACTTAAGGTCCTGGCAGAAATGGAGCTATGGGAGCTCTCAGTTCATAATAAAAGGCTCATTCATTAAAAAGATTAAAATTTTTGAACTACTGGGAAGAAATGGAAAATGGCTCAGCTGAAAGTAGAATTGGTGACTGGAAGTGATTGAAGAATTGACAAATAGACCATTCTTCTATGGCAAAGGAGAAATATTGACCTTGCCCACAAACATTCCATATAGTTGCTCCTCATATGGAGTTACAAAGCAGTGATCTCTGATGGATTTAGATCCCTGGGAAACAAAGGAATAGCCAATTTTGACATTTATGGAGCATTTCAAGGCAAACAGGAGTGGATTGGATTTCTCATTAAATTTGGACTTTATTGTATTATTAAGTTATGTATATCAAAGCATATTCACTTTTAGTAAGAATTGTTTTGTTGTTATTTACCTCAGTTCAGTTAGATATTGTCTCTGAATCAGTATACTTTTAAAATGAATGATTTATCTAATAAACATGCAAAATTTAAGATACAAATGACCTAATATGAATAATTAATGATTTGTACATTAGTCAACAAGTTCAGCTGAATGACATAACATTCATAAACATGTATAACTGATTAATAAGCATATTTTAAAAAATGGTAAATGGGTCAGATAATAGAAATAAACTCTCTTTAAGTAATATTAGATCACATGTTTCCTGGCATTGTTAACTCTATTGCAACCTTATCACTTGATTCTATTTTGTTCCAGGCATTGTAAAGCAATGAACAATCAATATCGGCCTGTTAGAAATCTGGTAATACACAATTCTATGCTACATGAATTTACACACATAGTAAATGCATCTGTATATCTTTCTCTGAAAACTTAAGGGAAAGTGAACTGACAGCTTCTAGATATCATTTCCTGGAATGAGTGAACATCAAGAGATAGCTTATAAAGTTAATGCACAGTATATGATTATCTAAATCTTAAGTCCATGAGTTCAATTCCAGTTAAAGGGTTTGAACCCCACAGAACAAAGTTCTCAGGATGAAACCATTTATGCCGTACATCCAGGCAATCAATGTGATAGGAAACCATCACATAAGATATGATCTCAGTAAAACAGAGACATTATCCCTTAGATAAATCATGACAAACTCCCTAGATTGGTACATGACTTAAATAACATTTGTATCTCTTAATTCTATATCCTTAATGGAAGAGTGACCACATGTATTATTCTGACACCAAAGTAAAGTAAAGGCTTTCTCCAGCCAAATTAAGCTTAATGGCTTTGGAGACACAACTCGGAAGTATATATATTTAATTTCAGGCATACCACATTCTGCTATGTAATGGTTAATGAGATTGTGGGTAAATGTTAGCCTGAGAGCTACACAAATCAACAGCACACCAATGTATTTTGGAGGCAAAATGATTGAATTTTGGATGGTGCAATTATTGGAACATTCTTTTAAAAGAAAGAAGCAGGCCCGCTTTGGAAAACATTTTTTAACTCTTCTAATACCAAAACATGATCCCAAATTAGTTCAAAAACCATTGAGAGAAAAAGTTGGAATCAAAGGAGCAAGTTTCCTAGGTCAAGGACAATGCCTTGCTTGCTTCTATGGAAAGAAATCACTAATTGTAAAGTGTCTAGGCAAGCTGAACGATGATAAATATAAACCTAGATTTGGACAGGGTAAAAAAAAGACAGGAAAAGTGGTAGAATGGTTTTATTTTGTATCTTATTTTCAGGAGTGAAATATAACTATCTTCAGTGATTGCACAGTAAAAAGAAAGAAAAAGACTGTATGGTGTTTATTTTTAAATTAAGTAGTGAACTTTTTCTAAAAAGAAAGCAGAAAAAAGAAAAGAAAAATATGATCCATACAATATCAATGTAAAATTTATTTAAATCTTAAAGTTTTTAAGGATAGTTATAATATTGCTCCAAGTCATTTTTTTTATCTACAGACATTTCAAAATTTGCTAACAAACACTTATCTTCAGTAGTGAGAAAATTAGTTTATTTTTAACTGCATAACATTAATTCTTTGCCAAGCTCCAGGCTTGATAAAGTCAAAGACCTCCATAAAATATAAAATTCCATCTTTTAGGAGTATGATTTAACACCACATTTTCATCTTTAATATTTTTTTTCCCAGGATTAGATTAACATATGCTTTGGTTGACAAGACTAAATAATGTAAATCAGCCTTCAAAGAGTCAGGACAAGAAATTACATTTTCATCATTTTCAATCTATTTTCATATTTAAAGTTTCAACTCTCAAAGTTTATCAGTTATCTTACTTGACTACTGATTTTCTTGATAGAAAATTTAGTTCCTAGCTCAATTAAGCAATAGCTATACATTTCTTAAAGTAAGGGAGCTGTATTTTGGGACAAACACTTCAAAGTTGCCCATCCAGATACACAGAATATTTTGATCTTAGCAGATTTAGATTCCAGAAAAAAACCCTATGTCCATATACTTTTATTTACAACAAGAAAGTCTGTAATTCCATTTTTTAGGATGCATTTTCAGCTTGCAACCATTTCTTAAGGGTCCAAATGTGTACAGGACATGTCCAACTGCTCAATAGCAATATGATCAGAGGTGGTATTCAGCAGGTTCTGACCAGTTCTGGAAAACTGGTAGTTGAAATTTTGAGTAGTTTGGAGACCCAGCAAATACCACCTGTGACTGGCCCCACCACCATTTATTCTCTGCCAGAATGGGATTTTGCAGTAACCTTCCCCCAGGAGTGGGGACGGAATGTGGATTTTGCAGTATCCTTCTCCTGTCATGCCCACCAAGCCACACCATGTCCACCATGCCACGGCAACAGAACCAGTAGTAAAAAAATTTGAATCCCACCACTGAATATGATCTAAGATATTTGACAAAGAAAGAGAAAAACAAAACAAAGTGATAAAGTAAAACATCAAAATAAAAGCAATATTAGAAAAAAATATGGATTTGCTGTAGGAAAATGTGCAGGAAGGTATGACATTTTATATGCTGTTGGAAAGATACATAGAAATAAGAACCCATTTTTTTTCATTTGGATCAGAAGATTATGCAATTTTGTTGTTGATATGACTTTTTATGATTGGAATGTAGTATTTACCTGAGGCAACATGACTTGTTGTAACTATTTGGATTTTAGTCATTGTATACTACACAGAGTGCTACTGTATAAATTAATTAAATAAACTACAAACAAGAGAGCTCATCCTTTATAAGAGGAATGAGGAAGGAGAAAAGGTACTGTACCTGGCTTCAGGATCAAATATTTTTTCAGGTTTCAGTTGCAACATCAAAGCACAGACCTAAGAAATATAATTAAATATAATCAGTTAAAGAAGGATTAGCAATGGAGCTGAAGGCAACAGGTCTAAGGAAAGCACAATCTGAAATCAGAGATCCTTGACGCCCGCTGAGCTTGGTTGTTGTTGTTTTTTGCATTATCCAAACTAGATAACATCATCAGTGTTTCAATCCTGAGCTACAAATATTTATACTCTATTGGTATTATCTGAAATAATTTGTTTAGGAGACAGTGTGAAAATCATGCTGGTACTTGGGATAGTTGAGTTGCTATTTTGTCATGAAGTTCTACTCATGTTCTAGTCAAGCAGAATTGGACAGTTTAAGTAGGATTTGACAAAACAGCTGCACAATTCAAGAATCCAAGAAACAAGAGGAAAAGCATGAGGCATTTATTTCTGGCTATAAGGAATTAGAATAAAAGTTAGAGAGAAATAATGTAATTGAATAATGACTTATTTGAACATCTGAGATTATTTTGCTGGGATTTATTTTCTAGGTTCATTGAATGCAATTTCAGCTTTACAATTTTTAAAGATTTCATGTCTACAGTTCTATTTTCTTTTTGTTAATTTTTTAAAATAACATAATATTTTCCCCATTACTACTTTTTGATTCTTATCATTTCCATATAAATATATAAAATACATATTCCAGCATTTGTTCTCTTCAGTTTTCTCCCATATTTTTCATTCAAATCATTGCTAGAGATGCCATTTCCCCCCTTTCCTTACTATTTTTTTTCAATTTGAGCTAATTTAATTTGCTTTTGTGTCAGTTTCAGCTTCTTTCACTTTATAATTTTTCATTAATACCAGTGTATATTCCCATATTTCAGTAGCATTCTATAAAATAATTCTTTCATTCTTTTCCAATGAGGGATTTTTTCATTATCTGGTTTTCAGAAATATTTGTTTTGAAATGTTAACATCATGGCCATGTGAATAAGATTGCATAAATTGTTAAGGTCTCCCGCTTTATTGCCACCAGGTCATTTTGCCTTTAGTCTCTGCTTCCATACATTAGGCATATATCTGAAGATTTAGCTAGACTGCATCTATTGAGCTTGCTTACAAAATTTGCAACATATTGTCAATTTATGTCCATCTGTATAGGGCATTTGAATATCAGCAATTGTTTTATATCTAAGCATTTCATTCAGTTGGAACCCTGATTGCATGATTGTGCTAACAGCAAGGAAAACCTATAGGAGAGCCGATACTTAACATTTGGATGACACTCTCCTGGCCTCATAATCAACCAATTTTGTCTGAAATGGAGTGACAGAAAATATATAAGGATTATCTCAAATTCAGTCCACATTCTATTCACATACAAGCAGACTCATCACCAAGAACAAAGTAGGTAAAAAAAATAGAGAATACTTCTGAATCAATTTAGGAAAGTTTTATGAATAGATAGTGCTGAAGACCTTTATGGACTAAATACCACAGCTTTTTATTTGATTCAACCAGGACAACTGGCTCTGATATAGTTTGGCATTTTTCAGCAGGTTTTTCATGGATAGCAGGTGTTAGGTTAAGCTGTCTCTGAACTTAGCTGAGTACTCACATTTTCTTGCTATGATGTTTATTTTGGATGCCAGTATTCTATGTGACTGATTAGAAGAATTTCTGAGGTTTTTGTTGTGGGCAAGGATATGAAGAATGAACCTGATTGTTGTTGTTGCATTATCAATGTTGGAGAATGGCAGTGCATAGTCTAATTCTGGAGGTGTTTCCTGTTCTTATTTCAATCTTTTTCCTCATCTAAAGATGGCTCCTGAAACAGAAAACAGTTAATATTTGATATATGTTCTAGCAATTCCTTTTCATTGATTATTTATTTGTGTGCATGATGGAATCACCTTTTGTTCATTAGGAAAAAAAAACTTAAAAATCATGCAACCAAATGTTATTAACACAAATTTCAGGTTTGGGACTATGTAATCAACTGCCTATTCCTAACATGCCATATTTCAGGGGCTAATATCTTGGTTTTAAATTATACCATACTGTCTACAGTATTGAAAGGTCTATAGAAGGCAGGAAAGAGGAAGTATTCCTACTTGGTGTTCATTGATCTATTTTTTCACAACTGAAAAGTTCAAAGAAATCCTCCAAGAGTAATCAAGTCAAGTTATGAAGATACATTGAAGAGAACTCCGGAAAAATTGAAAGGAACAGCTATTTGATTCTATTATGAATCTTCATAATGAATCCATATAGACATACTGTATTCTGTGAGATATATTGCAAATGGAAAGAGAAATAAAAAGCTATCTAAAGAACCAAAAAAATTTAGAAAACTAATTTTGATATGCTAATCAGACCGGAAAAGAGCATAATTCCTGTGAAGCATGGATAGTTGATTTCTAAATGTTGGTTTCACTGGATATCATTATAATTCTTTCTTTGGGGTATTAAAGGAACAGAAAAGATGATAATTGTAATAAACATGTATAAAATCATTAGATGCTTAATGACAGTACAGTACAAATACTGACAATGAACAGCATTAATGTTAAGTTTCACCCAGCAAATTTCCTTCTAAATAATATTAGGTATGAATTGCATTCAATGTTGTTACATGATGGAAAGATTACATTTAAAGAGATTATTCCACATTTTAAACAAAAATATGTATTGCTCATTAGCTGGGATTGCAGCAGGTGGCAAGACCTCACCAACGTTACCTAAGCTTGAAAACTAAGCAGGGTCAGGTTTGATTAGTATTTGGATAGAAAACCAACTGAGAATTCAAGAGTTGTAGGATAAAGAAAGAAGTTGAAAAAAAAAATCCCAGAAGAAGTCGGCAGCAAATTGTTTCTGTGCTGTTGCCAAGAAAACTGCATGCAAGTGTCAATGTAATCACCAGGAGTCAAGTTCAATTTGAAGGCATCTTTACTTTTTATCAATAGTTGAAAAGTTACTATAATCCAGTTTTAATTACTTGCAGTTCATAGACTCTGGAAAACCTTTGTGTTGAATATATAAAATATACAGAAAAAAAGCTTGTCTATATATAAAAAAATAGCTATAATTGTACAAAAATTGTAATTCTTAGATATATAGATAATAAATTAATCACATTAATTTAAATTTATAGTTAAGGTAAATAAAATCATGCTTTCATTCTAAATCCACCCAGTACTTTCCTCTTTGATCTGACCACGTATTAAAAATGTTGCCCAGCCACATCATTCAATAGTCTGGTATGATGCTTATCCACAAAATGTGCTTACCATTGAGTTATAAGAATTAAGCTTATATATTTTCATGTCCATAAAGCTTATATACAGAAAAGAACAGTCTGCTATTGGTCCAATATACAGCACAATACATTGTTTAAATGTAAAAACTCCATAGGTCCACAATGAAAAATAACTCTATTCTCTATAGATTGGACTAATTCCTATGAAAATCACAAATTGTCGAAGTTATTTGTTTGTTCTGAATAATTTATGGATAAATCCATTAATATGCTTTTTATTGTAATTTCATTAAAATTTAACAAAACCCTTGTTCACTTTGGAGCTTAAACATTTGCTTTTGAAATTAAAATGCTTAGTGCTCTTTATACACCTGCATTCCTTCATCTGCAAGAAATATTTTTAGAAGGCATAGTCACAGTTGTACTTCTGCTGGATGTTACAAATATAAGTAGAAGAAATACTAAGATCAGGCTTTAAGATGCTCAAATGAATTTGTGGTCATTACTTTCAAAGGAATGAGCAAAACAAAATTTTATAAATTTCTGTCTAACTTTAAAACGTTCTGTTTTATCACATTGCCAATAATGTTCATATTTGATTTTTATTGATATGGATATTGTTATTTAAGAAAGTTAAGATACTTAAGAGAAAATTATATAGAGATATTCACTATGAATTAATTTCCTTAACAAATTAATCATGCATGGTCACTTAGAAATGAATTCAAATAAAACAGTCTTAATATAGTATATATAGTGTAGTATAGTTTATATATAACCCATGTTGTTTTTAGCAATATCATAGTTCATGCACGTTATTGTCATAGACTTTTATTACCAATATTTGGTACTGTAGATTTGCATATGCTACTGTAAATGTTTGCAGCTACTTGTGGTTAACTGGGCTGCTGTGTTTTTGTGACTATATAGATCATCTTAAAAGCGAGAAAGCTGAAGCATTAACTTGGTTCTTTTTCTGAAGTATGGTCATCCATTGGAAAAATATGTCTGAGGCCAATGAGGTATGTAACTGGCTTTCATAGCTGACAAGCCTGCAGCCAGTACTCACTTTCCCTTTGTATCAGCCCCCCGAGTTTGACTCAATCCAGCCTGATAATACAATATTTGTGATAATTAAAATAATGGCAGTTAAACAAAGCAGGTTATGTCTATCTTGTTCATAAAATTATCTCTTCCAGGAGGCTAACAGGATTAAATAAATGATTTTGAATCTTTGGTTCCCTGGCAACTGCATAAACATCTCCATTTTAATACCAGTCTATATCAAAATTCCTGTTGAATAGACTTATGTGATATATTAATGACATAGAACTTTAAATAAAAGGAAATCCAGGCATGATGGTGGGGAAAGCACATTATCTCCTCTTAACTGTTATCTAGGAGTGAAGTGATTCAAGGAATTGAATCAGTCTAAACCCATTTTCAAACATTTTTGAAATGTCAAGAAAACAATTATTTGCTTTTACATATCCTCAGAGTAGAATATTGAGAAGTTTCTTATAGGTTGTTTAAATGCAACCTGGTGTTTAGCTTGCTTTAAAGCACAAGTGAGCAACTTAGTGTGTGCAAGTACCCACTGAAAGCCAGTTACAGTTATTTATTCATTTATATAAGATGTTTTTGGACCACTCCCAGTCATAATACTGAGTTGTAGTCACACAGTTGCTAAAAATCAGCAATATCATTTCCCGTCATTCTGAGACAAAAAAACATGCAAAAGCAGAAAGTGTAAATCTTCCAATAAGTATGTAATAATTAAAGAAACAAAAGTAAACCTTATTTCTCTTAAGGAGAAAACAAGGCAAAGCAAAAACAAACCCAAAAACAGGAAAATTCTGTCTTACCAGAGGGTAAGCATATAACTTCTAGTCTGCATAATGCTACCTCTTCAGAGTGGCTTTTAAGCAGGTAAAATGGCTGTGACCAGAATGTGACTGTATTGCTAGGAAAATTGATTGTGTTGCCTGACAGATTGTTTTTTTTACATTTTTTTTTTATTTTTAAGACTTTTTGGTTATTTTATAGCCGTGATGGTGAACCTATGGTGAGCCACAGGCACACAAGCCCCAGTCAAACTTACCTGCACTACACATGCATGCACCTCTCAGCTGAGGAGCCCAAAAAGATTAGCCACCACTGTTTTATAGTATGTTTTTTTTAATGTGTGTTTTTAACTGTCTGTGACACCAAGAATAATATGACTGGCAGATATCAAAATAACAATAAATAAATAATAAAAGTTTTTATTCATGCTAGAAGTTAACCCTGAAAAAATATTTACTGGCTTGACTGAATAGTACTTAAACCAAATATTAAAACAGTCTCAAATTTATTGCAAGCTCATGTATTTCATAAGATGTCATTGAGTTAAACTAAAATGGTTATTGCTTCCTGTAAAGCTATATCCACTTTTTCTTTACTGTCCAAAATATCAGCTATAAAGCAGGCAGTTGGAAGTAGGTTGGTAATAGGAAGAATATCAAACATTCATTACTACTAATGGAAATATGAAAAAGGGGCCATTTCTGTATCACTAACATTCTTTCCGACAAAGACAATGTTCCCCTCGTTAGCTCAAAGTAATGTAGTTTAAAATGGGAAGTACATTTGCTAAGATATAGAGGAAGATTTTTAATTATTATTTTTTCCTAAAAGTGGAAATAACTAAAATTCAGGGATTCCTCACTCACTTTCAAGCTAGGGGATGTGCATAAGCATAGGGGCGTGCATAAGCGCACCAATGTGCCTACCATCCCTGTCCTATTGTTTCTTTTATATTTTATTTTTCTTATATGTATCCATGTATTCATAATTATGTTTTACTTATACCTATTATCTTGTAATCAATTGACAAATAAATAAATAAATAAATAAAAAACAAATAAATAAACACACACCCATACCCACACACACGTATATTGCAAGGAGCAGGATTTAAAAAAAAGATGTCAGTGAGTTGGTGTGTTTCTATATGAAAGTACACTGGTTGTGTGTGAAAAAGAAAATAATAGAAATAAACATAATAAAAATAATAAATAAAAATAAGTTAAGTTATCCCATCTACCATCAAAGACAAAGTATCATCCAGGCTAGGGCTACCCAAAACCCAGAGCCATTCTATCTTGCCAGGTGCTGCATCTTGCAGAAGTCTTCACTCCGGTCCATTCTTTGAGCGGGAGCTGGAGACTTTCCTGATTGGCTGATTCCGTTTGAAAGCTGAGTATAAAAGGAGCTGTCAAATGGAATCAGCTGTCTCTGTCAGCCGGCTGCCTTGTTAGCTTGCCGCAAGCCATGGCTACTTTACTTAGTTTCAATAAAAGTTGATAGCTTTCACTCTCGCCTCTGCCTCTTCATTCCTGCATGCTAATTACAAAACCAGGGTTGAGTTGAAACTATTTCTTCCACATCCAGACACTTGGAGCATCCAGGCACTCACCCAGTATTGTCACAACAGCACCTATCTGATAGGGATGAATTTATACAATTAGGTGTCATCAGCATATGGACAATACCTGACTCTATACCAATGGATGATCTCCCCCAGTAAATTTTTTTGTGTAATTTTTCATGTAAATTTTCAAAAGGAAAGATGAAGAGCTTGAACCCTGATGCACCCTACATTGCATTACCCTAGGACTCTTAGGAGACATTAACAAACCAGTAGGAGCACGGGTCCAGAACCCATGTGGTTAACCCCACAGCATGATATTCTTGTATTCTTCCTCAAAAGCAACTTATTCAAGAACTTCTCAGAAATTAGGGCTCAGTTATATGCCTATCACTTCTGAAGGGTCTGACCAGTCAGAGTCCAGTTAAGCACATGCTGGTCATCATCCTCACAACTTCTCTGCAAGAGTTCTCCCAGATCCTCCTTCTTTAGGAAAAATCTGGTTACCCAAAATAGAGCAGCTAGTCAGCTACCTGAATGTACAAGTGTGCAGGACCAGTTACTTTTATCATCACAAAGTAAGTCTTAATATAGGCTTTTATCTCTACCAGATATCGGTCACCCACAGTCTTGGTACTTCTCATGTCACTTCATTTCTCTGACCCACTCAGAAAACCATGGGGCTTTATGAAATCCATGTACACAGACAGTCAACTTAGGTAGGATTCAAGATCTGTCACCTGGTCATTCCAAGCTGTGATAAGACCTTGTGATGACCCACTGAATCATGAAACAGAGTTTTTGGGAAAATCCCAAACTGTCTCAAAAATAACACCGGGCCCATCTGGGGTCTAGGATGTGAAGATCAATTAGGCTCCACTTCCCTGTGGGAGGCAGATAGAGGATAGATACCACAGGTCCATGGTAAAGGACCAATGTTCTCTGAAGCCAGATCACTGTCACCACTGTTCAGAGGCAAACATCAGATATAATGTGTGATGTAATCTTATGTAAAGGATAATTCAAGAACAGTAAATGCAAAAGTAAGGGGAAGATTTTTTCTTAGATATGCCAGTGACTTTGGTCATAGGCATATCTAAGAACTCACTAGTAACAAAATTTTGAAAGTGCATTGTGACTTTATATACATCAGGGTGTTTGCAGACCACATTTTTTCCATTTTCTCTTTAGTAGATTATTGAGAAATGTATAAACAAGAAAAAAAGGATTATGGGATATTTTGTGTGATTATGGAATTAAAGATTGGTCAATGAATATGAAAAAAATATGGTATACGTAAAGCAGATATAATAATAAAATAAATGCTTGGTGAATGGTCCAGCAATAAGCAATTGTTTTCTCCTAAAGCAGATGTCTGGTCCTTTGTTTTATGACAGAAACGATCCCCTTCATTCTATTTTAAGTAAGTGTAAAGAGCTGAACATTTTTCGTAAACATAACTGTAATTCTCATTAATGACATCTCATTGTCCAGAAATGATAAACAGGCTTTCCTTTTATATTTTTTATCATAGCACTGCTAATTCGTCCTTTTCACAGCTCTTTCTGTATTTAATATTTTACAGGGGGGAGTCATTCACCCCCAGGAATAACAGAAATAGATTTGTTTTGGTTTCTCCATGAAAACAAAATAAATGCCAAGTAGGTTATTTGTTTTCATAGACTCAGTTAAAAAAAAGTTGGCCTTCTCTACTTTGTCCCATTTAGACAAACTTGTGTTTTGTGTGCATGTGTGTGGTGTGTAATTTACAATAAAATGTAACCAAGTACATAAAACCTAAACCAAAAATGTCAGTAGATGCAGTTAGTAGATTTATTTTGCATGTACTACAAATGTCATGACTTACAACAGGAGTCGCCAACCTTTTGGACCTCAGGGACCACCAAACTCATAATTTTAAATCCCGTGGACCACTAATATGAATTTTGATTGACAGTGGCTTGCTGACATTTTCCCAGGGTCTCTGCAGAAAGCAGCAGAGACCCTGGGAAAATCCCCAAAAAAGTCTGTAGAAAAATTCCCCAGTGTGTTTTCCTACCGATCGATTATTATTTATTTGGGATCACAGGATACTATCTACAGCTACATTCTCAGGGAGAGAGGGAGAGAGAGAGAGAAAGAGACTGACTGACTTTTGGCTTCATGCAAGTATATTTATTTATTTATTTATTTATAGAATTTCTATACCGCCCTTCACCCTAGGGACTCAGGGCGGTGTACAGCCAAATCCGAACCCCAAAATACAATACAAAAATTAAAAAAGAATTAAATACTGGCTGATTGCAATTAATAAAAACCCACCCCCCCAACTTTAAAACCCCAATTCAAATCCAAAATTCGGAGACAATTTAAAACTATCTCAGCCCAGGCCAGCCTGCTCAAAGAGCCAGGTCTTCAACGCGCGCCTGAAGGCCCTCAGGTCCGTGCTGGTACGAAGTTCAGGTGGCAGAGTGTTCCAGAGGGCAGGGGCCCCCACAGAGAAGGCCCTACCCCTCGGGGCCGCCAGACGACACATAGCGGCCGAAGGCACCCGGAGAAGGCCCTCCCTGTACGAACGCACCGGCCTGCTGGAGATCACCGGTAGAATGCGGTCCTGCAGATAACCTGGCCCAATGCCATGGATCGCCCTAAAGGTCAAAACTAGAACCTTAAAGCAAACCTGGAGAGCCACAGGCAACCAATGCAGCTCGCGCAGGAGAGGCATCACATAGGTGCTACGTGATGCCCCCATGATCACCTGCGCGGCTGCATTTTGCACCAGTTGGAGTCTCCGAGTGCTCCCCGCAGGGAGCCCCATGTAGAGGGCATTACAATAGTCCAGGCGAGAGGTGACCGTGCGCAGGGCGCCCCGATCCAGAAAGGGCCGCAACCGGTAGATCCGACGGATCTGATGAAACGCCCCCCTGGAGATGGCCGTAATATGATGTTCAAGCGACAGCCGTACATCCAGGAGGACTCCCAGATTGCGAGCCCTCTCTGTGGGGGGCAAAATTTCCCCCCCGATAGCCAGCAAAGGTATCAGCTGGCTATATCGGGGCACCGAGAACCACAGCCTCTCGGTCTTGGCTGGGTATAGCAGCAGAAGCAGCAGATGTCTTTCTTTCTCTTCCCCAAACTCTGCCAGAAATGAGTCTTTGTGAGACTTGTCGTGCTGGTGCAGCTTCTTGGAGAAGGATGCCTTGCAGGGTCCCAAAGACTCATTTCTGGCAAAATTTGGGGGAGAGAAAGAAAGGCTTTTGCTGCTTTCCTTGCATGCAGCCAACAGCAGAAGAAGAAGGAAGCAGAAAGAAGCAGCCCAGTGGCTAGGCAAAATGCGTGGAGTGAGTGGGGCAAGTTTCCCCCTCCACCCTTTCTCCCTTCTCTCACTACCTCATGTTGTTCACAATGCAAGTGATGCAAGCCTTGTGTTTCCGCGGCTATGTGGTGCAGCCTTGTATTCCCACACAGTCTGAATTAATTGCTTTGGGAGTGACATTTCTCTATGGAACACCAACATTTTCTCACAGACCACCAGTGGTCCCCAGCCCACTGGTTGGAGACCACTGACTTACAACACTTCCCTAAAATAGACAACCCCTCCTGGATTTCAATAGGAATTTGTTTCATAATACAACTGTATTTATATATTGCTACCATGTAACAAAAACAATTTGATATATTTATTTTTTGTTGTTGCAACATTTTTACTACAAGTCACTACTTATACAATACCTAACTTGCTGGATTTTTATGGTTCTGAATTCCATGTTTACCATGAACCTTAAAAGATGGTGTGATGGTGAAAGAAATAGTTGTCATAAACCAGGTGTGTCAAACTCATGTCAGCATGGCTGCATCACGTGATGTATTGGGACATTTTTTCCCCTTCACTAAACCGGGTGTGGGCATGGCCAGCACGTAACGCATCCAGCCTGGGAGTTTGACAGCCCTGTCATAAACCATTACAAACTGTGCAGATGAACTGCATGGAGTAAGAGTTCTAAGTGAGAGATCACATGGCTGGAACAATAATGAAATTATACACACACACACACACATACACACACATCTCTCTCTCTCTCTCTCTCTCTCTCTGTGTGTGTGTGTGTGTGTGTGTGTGTATGTTATAGAAGATAACAAAGCATCTTGATAAGGGAAAATATCTTTCCATGCTTATGACAGAAATGCCCAGCAGGCTAGAAAAACATTTGGAGGATAATAACATTTTGAGTGCTGTTTACGCAGTTTGAATAAACTTCATAATGACAACCACCTGTTCTGGGGAAGGAGCAGGCATTTTTTGGCTGAGCATCTTTAATTGGAAGCTTTATACACTTTTCAAAATCTTATTCACAGCATCCAGAATTATAAAAATACTTTACACATTCATAGGGCTCCAAATCCTATTGTGTTTCCACATTAATGCATAGCTTGGCTTATCATGCATTTAATTACTCCACAATAAACTACACTAAAAATATCAAAACATAGATTTTTTCTTGTTTTTTTCATTATTGTCAGAATGATGTTCTCTTTGGAAAACTAACAGTAAATAACTGAAAATTAAATTCCAACAAAGGGAATCATGGATGCAAATTTACCTCCTACTGAAAATAATATCAAAGGGCCCATTGGAGCTTATATAGTTGGGTTTCACCCAGAGTCTTCAAATATGTGTATTAAATAACATTTTAAATACAAATAGACATATAAAATCATTTGTAGAGAAGGAGCAATGATACTACTTAAACAATACCAGCTGCATAACAAGTTATGATAGCAACACATTATTTAAAAGGGAAAAAAAATCAGAAATTGTGAAAATGAACTTAAAACGAGGTAAAACTCATGAACAGATGGAAAAACACATAATTAAGAAAAAAAGTTCAAGTAGGTCTAGCAGTACAAATTAGGAAAAATATTAGGACATTCTAATTAAGTTACACATATAAAATATTTGTAGTACTGACGGAAAACTTCAGAAACCCTACTTACATTATTTCATTACATCATGAAGACTTTTGGCACACAATTTATGCTTTTGCTCCTCAGCAATGGCTGAACTGATAAAAAATAAACTGTATTTTCTAATACATGATAGCACCTGAAGGAGTGCATATATTCCTTGAATACTAAAACAAGGAGCACTAAACAATATTAGATTGTAGCAGTCTATTTTGGAAATAAGCAGCTGTTCTTTATGTCACTTTTTTGTATTGAACGGTATGGTACAGTACTTTTCCTTATTTGATACTCATAGTAGCTTCCCTTCATCATAGTATAAAACATTTAATCAGATGTTTTAATTAGATAGAACTGAATAGGAAAAATCTGAAATTTATATTTCAGCAAAAATATTACAGTATTGTGTTTGTATTACTGTGCCAAAATTGGACGCACTAGTATTGGACTCATAAAATAAATATTGGTTATTTGTTCTTTTTTTGTTGTTGGAGGAACATGTTGAGACAAATCTGCGTTGAAATTATAATAATTTAAGTTCAATTTATGTTGTAATGCTATTGAAAATTGATATTAATGACAAAACAAACATGTCAACTTGATACACTGTAAGAGTGGGACAGTTTGTTGCTACTAACTGCATGCATGCATTCATGCCTGTCATTTTTTTTGTCCTCCTCTGCATACAAATTAAAATTTTATTTAAAGTTTATTAGTATTCTAGATTAGAGAGCAGGGTCCCTTTGCGTGATAAAGTTCCTGACTCTTTTCCTCCTGTTTCAACCCTACAAAACCTCATGACTCATGACTGATTACAATAATGCTGTCAGTCTAACGCTGCAGTAACCTTCATTTTAAATTCTCTCAGAGCATCCTCAGTAACATCTTAGCTTCTATTATACCAGTAAAAGCTTTTTCATAAGTTAAATATGTTTGCCCATATTCTTATGTTTTCATTGAACATACTTTTTTCCCCACAGGTTTACCTCCCCTATTGAGTCTGAACTCAATAGAATTCCAACTAAATCAAAATAGATATATATCTACAACTTCAGACTGAGAAAATGGCTAATAAAAAAAGGACATTCTCAGTAACATTCTTCTGACTCGAATGGTAGTAGTATCAGGATAACCTTTTTTCTCCAACCCAAATTATACTTCTGCTGATTGTTATTTTTAATGTTTCTGTTTGGAAATGTGTTTAATCTTATATTTATTAAAATGAATTATTGTAAGCTAAGATTATTGCTTAAAAACTGGGCAGACCCCAACCTTTCTGGTTGTGCGGACCAGCAGTGGGGCCAGTGGTGGTGGGGAGTCACACAAGCTCACCACTTATTCAAAGGGAGTTTTACGTGCTCATTCACCACTTTCCTGATACCAGAGATAGCTAAACCAGGCTCAAGTGAGCTATTTTTAAAAAATGTGAACTTTTGCTAAAATTGTTTTACTATTTAAGAGATGCCACAGAATAGAAATTTATAATGTCACTAAAAAATCCTGTCTTTATTGTCCTGCCAATTTCTTTTGAATTTGAAGAAGGCAAATTTGTTTTTGAAATCTATTTCAAAATCAGAATAACATTTTAGTCAAGCTAACATTCTTTTTGTTCCTAGTTAAAAACTACCTAGTAAGGAAGGGTATATGTATGAATTATATACTATTTACTGCAATAGCCTTTTCAACAGCCACAGCAGCACTCCTGGTTTCCAACAGTTAAACTTAATGGACATTATGAGGAAACTCTTCTACTGGTCTTATTCAGATTGGAAAAGTATGACCAGCAAAACCACCCATCCATTCATTTATCCATCCCAAAATACTATTAATAGCTATTCATGTAATAGCAGGCAGAAGAAGGATTTCTGTCCAAATAATGACTCTTATCCAAAATGTGACATGATCTAAATAGAAATGATAGGGATCACAGTCCAACATAATGTAAAGTGCAAAATCAGGGAAGGCTTATAGTCTTTGTCTGTCTGTCTGTCTGTCTGTCTGTCCATCTATCTATCTTGTATAAAGAATATTTATATTAAAAGAATAGTCTTGTAAATGTGATTAAAAATAATTTTGAGGGATTTTACCTTTTATAATCCCAAAGTCACAGTACAATAGAAAATCATGGAAGAGAAGAAATTGTATATGGTGTTCATATTTTGGAATGCTTTAGTTCACATAATGCAATTTCTTCAGAAATGACACTGGCACACACCATATAGATACATAAAATTGTGCCTACTGTTCCTGTCCTATTGTCCCCAATTATTCATAGCCATTTCCTGTATTTATACTTATGTTTATTATCTTGTAAGCTATTGACAAATAAATAAATAAATATAGTAATATAGGCAACTAAAATATTTAACAGAGAGCTAAAAAGAAAGTTCACAGATTTATTTTGCTTAACATTCTTTTGCAATGTTTTGTTGCTAAGTTAAAATGCATTCCTAATATTCCTTGCAACAAAATTTGAAGATGTTTTATATGAACGTTTGCTATAGATTATAGATACAGCAACAGTTAGTTGTCTTTATTTTTCTTGATTGTTTTCTTTCATTGCAACATTACTTTTTATACCAATAGTATGTTTATAAGTTATTTAAACTTATACGGGTAAGTTTTATAGGTAAAATTACTTGTAGATCTTGTTTTACAGTAATAAAGGAATCCTTTGTTTTACTTCTTTGGTAGAATTGTCATACCATAATATTATAATGGAGAGGAGTAATAAAAATATTTATTTATTCTAAGTTTGTAACCATTCAAGCATGAAAATTCAAAAGCGGTTAACTGAACACATTACTGTATAGTTTATACTGACTCACATTGTCTATAAAATAAGCATGATAAAGGCCACCTGCTTCTTTGAAATCATGTGCCAAATTATCTATGATAAGATAATATGGATTTCACCACACTTTGGAAGTAAATATGAGATGAATGGTGTGGTAGCCTAGAGGTGGAGCTTTTGCTTCACAATCAGAAGGCGGTGAGTTTGATCCTAGGTAAAGACAGATATTTCTTTCTCGGGGCACACTAAAAATATATCTGCTGGGGGGAAAAACTCCACATTGGCACCAGGAAGAGCATCCAGCCAGTAAAAACTCAGTTCCATTCAGTTGCCCAGACTCCATCCCACAAGGGATTTTGGCATTGTTAAAAGAGGATGATGATGATTTGAAGTTAATTCTGTTCTGTACAAAGACAGATAGA
This sequence comes from Bungarus multicinctus, assembly GCA_023653725.1. Lineage (NCBI taxonomy): Eukaryota > Metazoa > Chordata > Lepidosauria > Squamata > Elapidae > Bungarus > Bungarus multicinctus. The sequence goes on along the minus strand of CM042849.1, from coordinate 34,424,131 downwards.
TAAACTCCACAAAGCATCCATACAAAGTCTTTTTTATTCATCAGGCATCCTCAATAACTCACAGTTATGACAAGATTCTTTTTAATGTCCAATCCTTTGCATATCTGTCTTTCTGGGTAAAAAGATGGTTATCTCTTCCCTTTCATCCCATATCATAAAAGCAGAGGGTAGAGATGCTACCATAAGGCTGTGTTCAGACAAGAGTGCATAAGCGCGCCAACGTGCCTACCGTCCCTGTCCTATTGTTTCTTTATTTTTCTTATATGTATCCATTTCATGTATTCATAACTATGTTTATACTTATACCTATTATCTTGTAAGCTATTGACAAATCAAATAAATAAATAAAATATGGGATATACATCTACACTGATAATACATTCTGGGTAAGCATTTTCATTATAATGAAAAATGGTGCATTGACATACTTTTGTAAACACATCGTGGCATTTTGATATTGTTCCATCATATATCTTGTTCCAGAAATATATGTTGAAGATTATTTCCTACTGATATTTCTATACATATATATATATGTATATGTATTCTATTTGCTTTTGTAAATGTCTTTGTAAAATAGTAGAAAGGAAATTAACATTAAAATAATTCTTAGTTACTGCAATCCAAATAGTTTAAAGCTCACCAAGAGAAAATATGCTCATTCTGTGCTTATCTGCATTCAACTCAAAGTTGAGTTTAGCATCTCCTTTAAGTTAACTAATACAGTTTGTATTAAATTTAATATAGATCAGTAAGTAGTGACTGTGAGCCTATTCCAAAATAGCTCATTTTCCCAAGCAGATTTTCTCACCTCATTTATTCTTCATATTTAAATATTAAATTACAGAAAAAAAACTTTAAAAAAAATCAAAGTGATTTAAACTAATGCTTTGAATTACATTTGGTAACTGAAAAGCAATAATTCAGTAACAGAATTCAGTTAACTGGCATACTTAATTAAAAGAGATATGGAAGGAAAAAATAGTTGCCAAAAATCTCAGAGATAACTGGCTGTTAGATCAGCCAGTGTACAGGGAATATATATTCTAGATAGATGGATAATGGCCTGATAGCACTTGAGTTAGTAAAAATGAAGTCTATGTTTAAACATTTAAATAGTTCAAAAATATTTTGAGGTCTCACCTTAAAAATAATTACTCCCAGAAACTGTTCACACAATTAGACAGTTTTATCCATGAATGTGGTATAAAGCCTAAGTAAGTAATAAATGAGCATAAAAATATTTACACATTATCTAGAAATCATAAAAGGTATGTGATCAATTTATATTTGACTACATATCATTCAAACCATCTGCCTTTCTGTCGCTTCTGCTTTCACCTTCAATTTTCTGCTGAAGCACTCTCACAATTACTCTGTAATATCTATAGCTATACCATCTAGATCAAGGGTCGCCAACCTTTTGGACCTCAGGGACCACCAAATTCATAATTTTAAATCCCAGGGACCACTAATATGAATTTTGAATGACGATGGCTTGCTGATGTTGATGGGGGAGAGAGAGAAAGAGAGAGAGAGAAAGTTCTGATCTAACCTCTCTCTCTCCCTCTCTATCTCTCCCTCTTTTTCTCTCCTTCTCTCTCTCTCTCACACACACACATACAAACACACAGAGGCAGGGGTGGGATTCAAATTTCTTAACAACTGGTTCTATGGGTGTGGCCTAATTTGTGGGTGTGCATTGGTAGTCATGTGACTGGCTGGGCATGGCTTGTATGTAAATATTATAAACATTTATGTAAATGTTTTGAATGAATGAATTTTTTATTTAAAAAGAGCAACTTTTACCCAAAATCAGGCAAAGCAGACAGGCAGATTAAGTTGCTCACAGAATCATTCAGAAATCTATCTATCTGCCATTGCCTGCCTGAGTCTGTCACATAAAATTTGCTAGCACTGAATAATAGAAACTTCAGTCCTAAGGAAGATTAGGGTCTGCTTAAAAGCAGAGCTGACGATCTAAAGACTAGCTAGAAAGCAAGAAATGCAACGGTTTCCTGCTTTCCAGCTAATCTAAATTTTCTAGCACAGCAGAACAGCTGATGGTCAGGGGAAAAAAGGAAAAACAGCAACTTAGCAGGCAAGTTTGGCAGGTAAGGAATGAGTGGGCCGGAAGGGTTCCTGCAGGCCATGTGGGCGGTGCAGCCTTGTGTTCCCACGCAGCCTGGATTAATTGCTTTGGGGGGGTGCTCTGGGGGTGACATTTCTCTGTGAACCATTAAAATTTTATCATGGACCACCAGTTGGCCATGGACCACCATTTGGTGACCACTGATCTAGATATGTATGGAGATTCTCAGTCATCCAGGTCATGGTTGTCCCAAAGAACCTTTGGGACAACCATGATCTAAATGACTAAGAATCTCCATAAACATTTAGCTAAGCACTTTGAAATGAACACTCTTTGAATGGTGCAAGAGTATGAATGGAACCAGAAAGCCCTATCAAACCCTGCATCAGTTAACAGCGGTGTACCCCAAGGCAGCATTCTAGGACCCACACTCTTTATACTCTACATAAATGACCTTTGCAATCACCTTATAAGCAACTGCGTCCTCTTTGCGGATGAGGTAAAACTATTCAACACCACCAATAATGCTATCGTCGTTCAAAGTGCCCTTAATTATGTGTCTGAATGGTCAAACCATTGGCAACTTCAAATCTCGATCAACAAATGCTCTGTCCTACACATTGGTAAAAAAAATCAGCACACCAAATACAAACTAGGTAGATATGATCTCATTGATGACCCTCACTCTGTCAAGGACCTTGGAGTACTCATAACAAATGACCTAAGCACCAGAACCCACTGCAACAGCATTGCCAAAAAGGAATAAAGAGTTGTAAATCTAATCTTATGAAGCTTCTCCTCTGGTAATATTGAATTGCTAACTAGAGCATACAAAACCTTTGTTAGACCAACACTTGAATACAGCTAATCTGTCCGAAATCTGCACTGTATATCAGACATTAATACAATTGAGCAAGTCCAGAAGTATTTCATGAGAAAAATACTATACTCCTCTGTTCGCAATAGAATACCCTATACCACCAGACTTGAAATTTTGGGCTTGAACAACCTAGAACTATGTCGCCTACAGTTAGACCTAAGTGTAATACACAAAATTATCTGCTACAATGTCCTACCAGTCAATGACTACTTCAGCTTCAACCACAACAATACAAGAGCACATAACAGATACAAACTCAATGTAAACTGCTCCAAACTTGATTGCAGAACAGTACGACTTCAGAAACAGAGTGGTCAATGCCTGGAATGTACTACCTGACTCTGTTGTTACATCCTCAAAACCCCACTTCTTTAACTTTAAACTATCTACTACTGACCTCACCCCATTCCTAAGAGGTCTGTAAGGGGTGTGCATAAGTGCACAATTGTGTCTTCAGTCCCTGTCCTATTGTCCCCATTAATTCGTACCTACTGTATTTCCTGTATTCATACTCATGTTTCTTCTTATACCTAATATCTTGTACGCAACTGACAAATCAAATAAATAAAATAAATAAATAAAATAAAGTCCAGCTGCTTCTTAAAAAAGCACTTTTGGGACTATACCACCTAGATCTAGATTTATGTATAAACCTTATTTATTACGCTATACCTCTATTGCTATTTCTGTTTTTGTTTTTTTACCTATTTAAAGTAGAGTGGTATATTAATTAGGGTGTTGGATGGGCAGCAGGAACTTGATGTTTAGCTACATCCTCAGCTATTAATGCTCACTCTTTCCCACACCAATCTATCTTGCAGAATTATTACAGTGAGCAAAAGTGAAGAAAATACTACAATGTGTATCACTTTGAATTCCTGAAGTAATAGATATTGTAGATTTGTAAATATAACATATCAAATTACATAAAGAAATAAATCGTACATATATTCCTGTAATTAGATTCATATGTTTACTTTCTGTAGTAATAAAAAATAACTCTGCCTTTTTTTAAAAAACTGAATCTATCTTATAGGCAGTCTTCTGAGCTTGACAGCAGTAAACAGGAAATAAATACATTTATCCTTCATACAGATGCATCATGAATTTTTTCCCCCATCATTTAATCTGATAGCAGGAAGTCTTATGCACATTGCTTGATGACATTTGCAAAATCATTCCATGTATAATTCTGATGGGAATTCTTTATGCTGGAAACTTTATTTAGTGTTTGCTTCTGCATAGTAAGAACCTTATGTTGTACCAATTATAAATATAATAATTGCAAACTTTATTACTGGAATAGCTTCTTACAACTGTAGTTCTAAATAAAACTACTGGAACTCAAGATGCTTTCTTAGGCCACCATCTTTGTTCATCTTTAGTGTGTATTATGATAATTACATTTGGTATTTCATGCTGATGTTTTTCCCATTCTATAGTTCTTGATCTTATTTCTATTGACACAGAGCAAAAGTTTTCATTGGAATTGGCAAGTATGTTCAAAAATGCTTGCCAGTACTCTATATTTAATAGAAAATTTAAAGTTCTGTTAAATTCAACATGGTTTGCAATAAGATTATAACTTAATGAGTTTCATGCAGGTGGGTTTTGGTTAAAGAAACCCATTCTGCATTCATCATAGAAATTCATCATCCCTTCCTATTCAAAAGTCAAAAGACACTTATCAATATCTCTACCTAACAACATTTCCCATAAGCTAGCTCTGTTTATCAGTTCAAAGACAGAAGAAATATCAACAAATGATATATAAAGATTTCTAGACAGCTTTGTATTTCAAGTCATGCATAAAAGAAAACATGTCAGATTCTCAATACTTTTGTTTGTTGCAAATCACATGCTGGCTCCACTATGGGCATTTAAATCCTTAGATCAAATATGCATTAGGATGGTAATGTCTGCTACAGTTCCAGTCTCTAACTTCATCCCCATCTCCCAAAACTGAACAATTACTTGGTGGGGCGGAGGTTATGCATTTTCACACAAACCAATTTGCATGCTTTCCTATTTGGCTCTCAAGTCAGAATATTGTTGTATGATGCTATATATAATTGTTGTGGTTTGCTGGAGGCCTGCAGAGCTGGCAGAAGAGTCGCACAGTGGGGAGGAACATGGGCCAGTCTTGGAGTCTGGGGAAGACTCAGACGAGGGATCTGCATCCAACACAGAGATGGGCCAGGTCCATCTGAGAGTTATATCTGGAGCCTACAGAATCTGACATCAGTGAGGCAAGGAACAGGGGGAGCCTGTTCACAGTGTGTGTTTGTGCAGAGTTGCAAGAAGGCAAGAACAGTGAAGACAAAAGGGGTGACTCGGGAGTAAGGCTTGGAGATGATTGGCCCCTCCTATAAGACATAAAGGAGGAACAAAGGGTCATGAACCTTTGCAGGAAGCAACTTTGTTCGTTCTGATTGAGTTAAACTCTGAAGCTCCATGTTGACTTTGTGTTCTCTTTGGCCTTGTACAGCTAATTGGCAATTTAGTCATTGGCAGCATTTCAAGGGAGATAAAAGTGGGTGCTTATCAGCCTTATCCTGAAAAGACTGTGGCAGACTTCTGTTGGACTATTCACAAACTGTTTGAGACTCATTATGGGCTGTGAATGAGTATAATTCACAGCTGTTGAAATAAAAAGAGGGTTTTGGGGACTAAGCATGTGAATGTTACTGTCTCAGGAAACCTTGGTCAGAACAATACTATATTATACTTTCTGTATATACTGTACTGTACTACACAAATACTATACTATACATATACTATACTATACATGTAATTTATAATGTAAACTATATTAAGAATTGTAAACTGCCAGAAATTCGGCAGATTCGATTCTCACTAGGTCCAGGTTGACTCAGTCTTCCATCCCTCTGACGATGACAAAATGAGGACCCAGATTGTTGAGGGCATTAAGCTACTTAGAGAGGACTGTAAATCACTGTGAACTTGTATATAAATCTAAGTGTTATTGCTATATTATACTAATGTAAATATATTATATTATACTTGGTGTTTGCCTAACAAGAACCTTGGTATATATAACAATAAACCTTGGTTTACAGATAAGATCAAGCAGCTTTATCATACTAAAGAGGAGGTGTACAGGAAAGAAGACAGGATCTTGTACAATCAGGCCAGAGATGTATTAACAAGGGGGTAGCAAAGAGACACTATTCTCAAAAGTTGATAAATCAATTCTCAGCTAATGAACATGCAACTATGTGAAGAAGCCTGGAGGATATTATTGGCTACAGTAGAACTCCCTCCCTTACTGAGGAGAATTGTCAACTGTAGATGACCTGAATGAGTTCTACTGTAGGTTTAAGAGGATATCATTTTCATCTAACACTACTTACACCAACTCATACACATCAACAGTAGCCAATCTTCCTACATTTATCTCCGATCTCATCTAGGCCCCCACCTCTGGTGATGTTATAAAAAGATATGCAATTTCAGGTCTGATCCATTCTGCGTTCCCTTCCCGACAACATATTGATGGCTCAGCACTCTGTTCCTTCTGGACGGCGCTCTATTCCACTATGTTACTTCCTGGTGCTGCATTCCAGCTCACACTCTGCTCCTTCCTGGCATGGCATGGCGGTGGCGTTTTAGCTGGGAATGCGGCCTCCATGTTTTGCTTTCATGATGGGGCTTTGCTGTATAGGGGAGCAATGACGTATTGACTGTTCTTTCAGCAGCAGCATGCCCTTCTGTCAGCTGATGGGAGGGGAGATGGGTTACAACTGCACCAGCTACTGTGGGTGGTTCAGGATGACAATTTTGTGTATCTCTTTAAGGCAGGACTGAGGAATGGAGGGTGGCTTTTGGACTAAAGCATTTAGGCATGGGGTGGAGGCGTGTGAGCGTACTTACAGGGCACCATATTATTATTATGGGTTAATTGCGTTAATTGCATTAATTGAGGGGAGAGAATAAAATCAGTATTGAGGGGCAGTTGCTCTCAACATTGACTTTGAACAGATTATTGATCATTGTTACTGTTACTACTGGAGACTGGAGATTCTACATTGTGTGTCACTACATGTAAGTAACATAGTTCATAGACAAAAGATCTGAAAAATCCCAGGCTGTTATTCACCTATTAGCTTGTTATCCACCTTATAATGTTCCAAGAAATACATTTGATGGAATCTGTATTACCTTTTCTTTTAACTTAATGTATGATAGCTGCAACATCTGCTATCTTGTTGAACAGCAGAGTTCATTCAGCTCATCTGGTTGTCTAATATGGTGGCCTGATTTCCCTCATCATGTGAATCCTTCCCAAAGTTATTCAGTCGCAGGCATTATGATTGAAAGGAGTTATTTGGCTTTATTTCTTATCCCTCACACCAAAAAGTGAAAGGATTTATTCATTTATTTTTGGCTTAAATTTCTGATTGGGCTGCTGCTTACTGTAAAGCTGAACATATTTTGGAAAACGTTTATGGCTAGCAGAACACAAACTAATTTAAAGTGCTAATAGAACAGCAAAACTAATTCCTTTATCCATTGGTATACAGCCTTACACAAAGCCTAAGTAAATTAATAGTTATCTTTATGTCCATTATGAACTAATGATTCTATTAATGCTGTATTCTTCTGGAATTCAACATAGACCTTTCTTTGAGAAAAAAATGAATTACTTAACTGCTTATAAAACATTTTAGGAAAAGAATGCCAGCAATGACTCAGTATTGTTACAGAAGATTGATTATAAACAAATAGCTGAAACTAATTAGGGAAAGGCACTATCTTAGCCAGGTTAGTCAGGTTAGAATTAATACATATATATTCATTCATTATTTGACAGAGTGCTTTTTTATTTGACTTGTAGCAGAATGTGGCAGGTAGATTAGAAAGTTGAAGTAATAGCAGTATGTACACAAGTAGACTTCAGCTCCAGAGAGAAGACTGAGGTGGTACATAAAAGTACTGTGGAATCTCCCAAGAGTATTTAACAGGACAAGTTTATTATTCTAACTAAAAGCTAAAATACAAGAATCAACATTGGCAAGCTTTCTTCTAATCACAGCACAAATAAAGTTTTTGAAACTTTCTCGCTAAACCCAATTATGTGTCCTGACTACATATCTGATTTTATTTCTGATTTGCAGAAATTACTATAATTACTTTTATAATTCCATATAAACAGTAAATTTTGCTGTTGAGAATATTGAAATATTTTTCCAGCCTGGTTTCAGGTTATTCTATCCATGCAAGACAAAAAAGGAAAAAAAAACAAACATCCAATCTGAAACAATCATCATGAACTGGTTCTCTGAAAAGTTCTTAAACTGAAAGATGAAATCAACTAAGCAGCATGCTGTGATAGACTAGGAAACTTTGAGGAAACATTTGGAAGGATTGTTCTACGTTAAAATTGTCAAGGATGTTAGGTTTTTTTAAGAAATTTAACTATATTGGTTTACCATATATGGCTGCAAGTCAGAATGGCTCAGCATTATCTTGTAGCTACAATGCTGATTGGCTACAGGAAGCAGGAGTGATATATAGTAAGAAGCCAGAGAACACATGGCTAGTGTCTGTGAGTGCTATAGGTTGTTGCTACAGGAATGCTGCTACTGATTTGCTAGGCTTCTACTATGCTACTCGGCTACTTGGCAAGTATCTTCAACACTGTAACTATATTTCTCCATTGATGCATGGATGTATTGAAGATGATGTATTGCTGTTATGTCTACTGAACAAGAATGGTTAGTAAGCTAATCTACGGATGAACTGATCTGATGGATGAACTGTGTAAGATATTGGACTGAAACTTGGACTGTGCTTATATCACTGTATATAAAGACTTTGCACTTCAACTGCTGTGCTTGTGTGGTTCTATACTCACTGCTACAATCTGAACACAACTTCCATCTGCTGTATTAATCCTTGACACCAAGGATACTCTGCTAAATACTTAACATTGGTTATGGGCCCAGATATCCCAAAACATCAAGATATACCATAACCCAGACATATGCAAGATACCCAGGTCCAGAGTCGAAGGTTGTTAGTGTGAACTGAGTGAGTCACTATACAGAAGGTTCATTGTGGTATATGGTTGAAGTGAAGATGGCACAAGAACATATGTCCAACTTAGCTATGATTACCCTGTTGGATGGCACCAACTACGTTACCTGGTTCACCAAGTGCAGTTTGCTCTTGAAGACAGAAGGACTATGGAATGCTGTTGTCAATTCACTGGATGTAAAAGCTTTGGATACTTCAAACAATGTTGACAGAAAGAAGTTAGATGAATTTGCCAGAGACAATGAGAGAGCTTTGTGCATAATTGGACTTACTCTTGGTGATTCACAGTTTGTGCATGTTCATGGTGTGGAATCTGGAAAACCCTCAAGAAGCTCTATGTTAGAGACAGTGTTGGTTATCATATTAATCTAACACGAAAGCTGTTTAGAGCATGTATGCGTAAAGGTGGAGATATGCTTGCTCATTTGGAGTACATGAAGAGAGCTCTGCAACAACTTCATGAACAGGAGCTGATTTTCTTTGAATTTCATCAAGTCTATATTATCCTTTCATCTTTAGATGACTCTTATGATGACTATGTATCTTCACTTGAAGGAAGAAATGACTTTGACTAACATAACAGGGAGGCTAATAGAAGAGTCAAGACGGTGAAAGGACAAACAACAACTGAGACAAGATGACCAATCTATGGTTGAAGAACAAGCTACAGATTATGTTGTTAAAAAATGTTATGTATGTGGGACTAAGGGTCATTTGGCTAGAAATTGCAAGAAGAAAAACACACAGGTAGAAAGTTGAAAAAGAACAGCACTAATTTAACTATATGTAATGCTAGTTTAGCAGGAAACCATGATAAATGGGTTGTAGATAATGGAGCATCACATTGTATTACTAATAGAAAGCAACAGTTTGTTCATATGGAGAACAGTGCTCAAAGTATTTCATTGGCTAATGGCTGGAAGCTAAAGGCTTCAGGAAAAGGTAATGCATTTTGTTCTAGTCTAAATGAGGACTTACCATGTTGTATGTGCCTAGTATGACATATCAGTTATTATCAGTGAGTGTACTGATAAAAGTGGGATATACAGTAACATTCAAAGGATTAGAATATGTATTAGAGAAACAAGGTAAGCGTGCTACCGCTAAAATTCAAAGTGTTAGTTATCATCTTTAAAGCACTCCATGGCTTGAGACCTGGGTATTTACAGGACCGCCTACTGCCACTATCGATCTCCCATCAGCCAGTGCGCTCCCATAGAGAGGATCTCCTCGGGTGCTGCCGGCTAGACGGCTGGCGACCCCGAGGGTGCGGGCCTTCTCGTTGGGGGCACTCTCCCTCTGGAATAAATTACCCCCAGAGATGAGGATCATCCCTGACCTTTTGACCTTCCGGTGCATGTTGAAAACTCATTTATTTTATCAAGCCGGTCTGGCCTAGGGTTTTATAGGGTTTTAAATTTGGTTTTAATTGGTTTTAGTCCTTATTTTTTAAAACGCGTGTCTCATTTTTATTATTCAGCCACAATATTTAATCTTTTTATTGTTTTTAATTATTGTCTTGTTATTGTGTTTTTTAATGGCTGTACACCACCCCGAGTCCCTCAGGGAGAGGGGGAGATATATAAATCTTGTAAATAAAATAAATAAATAAATAAATAAATAAAATAAATAAGTAAATAAATAGACTTGATAATTGCTTGTTTATATTACAAGATAACCCAGTTCTAAACACTAAGGCGGGGTTTGAGAACAGAAAGCCACATGATGAATGTATCCATCTATTACATAGACATATGGGTCATGTTAATTTTAAAACATTAAGAAGAACTGTGGAATTATCAAAAGGTATCAAGATGAAGCCTTGTAATCACTATGTTGATTGCAATGTTTGTAACAACGAAAAGAGTACAAATGGTTTTAAAGCCAGTGAACCTCTACAAGTGATAGTAGCAGACTTAATTGGTGCAAAGGAACCCAGCTTTGGGGGAGCAAGGTATATATTAAGTATTGTAGATTTATATTCTCAATATGGGTTTTGTTATTTAATGAAAAGCAAGGCTGAAACATATCAGAATTTTACAAATTGGTTAAGGTTTGTAGAAAGGAAGACAAAACTTAAAGTCATGACATTAGTGACTGATAATGGGTCAGAGTTCACTAATAATAAGTTTGTAGCTATGTTGAAGAAGGCAGGAATAGATCATAAGCGGTCTGTGCCTTATAGACCTCAACATAATGCTTATTGTGAACGTAGAGATCAGACACTACAAACCATGGTTAGAACTATGCTCAGTGATTCTGGTTTGAACAAGAAATTGTGGGGAGAAGCCACAAAAGGTGCTAATCATATCCTAAACAATGTAGTCCACACAGCAACAAATGAATTGCCGTTTGTTCGCTGATATGGTAGACAACCAGATCTTAGTTATTTCCATATATTTGGGACCCCTGCATGGGTACATATCCCAGCTCAGTTGAGAAGCAAGGAGCAACCTAAGGCTAGAAAAATGTATTTTATAGGATACGAATCTAATCATAAGTCATTTAGATTTTGGGAACCAGGCACAACTAAGGTTTATCGTAGTGCTAATGCAAAGTTCCTAGAGCACATAGGATGGGAGAAAATAGACCAGCATTATGTCATTGTAGAATCAAAGGTACCAATTAAGAGTAATGATGATAATGGATCTGTAGAGGAAACACCAAGTGATGATTCAGATATAGAGAAATCATCTGTCTCTTTAAAAGAGAAAGAAGTAGAAGAAAGCTTGATAGGGGAGGCAAAAGAGGAATTTAATCAGGTGACTAATCCAGTATTGCCCAGAAGGACTACAAGAGTACCTCCTGATAGATACCAAGTTAATGTTGTTCAGCAAACAGGCATTGAACCTTATAACTATGAAGATATTAAGTCTTACTTTGAGAAACAGCAAAAAGCTTGGAATGAAGCTATGAAAAAGGAGCTAAAATCATTGAATGAATTAAAGGTATTCGATGAAGTCAAACTTCCTAAACGTGAAAAGGCAATTGGGTGCAGATGGGTTTATAAGCTGAAAAAAGATATGGAAGGAAATGTGATCCATAAGGCACGCCTAGTCGCTCAGGGTTTTACTCAAACAAAGTTAGACTACGATGAGGTTTTTGCTCCAAGCCTAAAGGCTAGCACTTTAAGAGCAGCGTTTGTATAGGCAGCAAAAAATAAGTACATAGTGAATCATATAGATGTTGAAACAGCATACTTGCATGCTCCATCACAACATACTATATATATGAAGAAACCTCTGGGAGTGAATGATAATAGGAAGAAGACTGTTTGGTTATTAAAGAAGAGTTTATATCATCTTAAACAGTCAGGCCATGAGTGCAATAAATGCATAGTAAAAGAATTAAACAAAATAGGTTTTGTGAATGGTTTGGCAGACCCATGTTTGTTAAAAAGAAAGAAGAATGGGATGTTGGAATTGTTATAACTATTTACTGATGATATTGCCATAATCATTAAGACTATGCAGGAATCTAAGGATATAATAGAAAGTTTGCAAGCTAAGTTTAAGATAAGAAAACTAGGAGAAATTAAACACTATCTTGGACTTGATATATGTAAGACACAAAAAGGGTTCAAAATATCTCAAGTGGATAAAATAATCACTTTATTAAAAAGATACAACATGAACCAATATAAAACTTCCAAAACACCTATGGGGAAGGAGTTTAATAATGATAACATTGAAAATCCTTTATTTGATAAGAATATCTATCAATCTTTGATAGGTAGTTTACATATTTAGGAAATTGGTCAAGGCTGATATTGCTTATAGTGTAAATCAGTTGGCAGGGTACACTATAGAGACAAACTTTAAACATTGGATGGCTGCAAAGCGAATACTTAGATATTTGAAGAACACTTTGTATTATGCATTGTATTTAGAACCAAATAAAGAGTTAAGTCTTACTGCATATGATGATGAAAGTTTTGCAAACAATGTTAAAACAAGGAAATCAACATCTGGTTTGATAATAATGCTGGGGAAAGTAATGATTGATGGCAATCAATTAGACAGCAACATATCAGTCTTTCAACAATGGAAGCTGAATTTTCTTGTTTATCTTTGTTATGTACAAAGCTGATTTATTTTAAATGACTATGTTTGGATTTTGAGTTGGATGTAAGTAAACCATTTACTGCATATGAAGATAATCAGGCTGCTATAAAATTAGCAACAAGTATCGCTGTTAGAACAAGATCAAAGCATACTGATTTAAGGTATCTTAATGTACGGCAATGTGTGGAAAACAAACTGATTGTGCTAGAGTATTGTGAAAGTGAACAGAATATTGCTGATAACTTCACGAAGGCACAAGGTTTTCAGAAACACAACGATTGTTGTAAGAAATATGGTTTAACTCTGTAAACTCTGTAATATTGTAAATATGCACTATAACTTTCTTTATGTGTATATATGTGTATATAACGGTTGTTTATATATAGTAAACCAAAGGGGAGTATGTTAGGTTTCTTTAAGAAACTTAACTATATTGGTTTACCATATATGGCTGCAAGTCAGAATGACTCAGCATTATCTTGTAGCTACAATGCTGATTGGCAGGAAGCAGGAGTGTTATATAGTAAGAAGCCAGAGAGCACATGGCTAGTGTCTGTGAGTGCTGTAGGTTGTTGCTACAGGAATGCTGCTACTAGTTTGCTAGGCTTCTACTATGCTACTTGGCTACTTGGCAAGTATCTTCAACACTGTAACTATATTTCTCCATTGATGCATGGATGTATTGAAGATGATGTATTGCTGTTATGTCTACTGAACAAGAATGGTTAGTAAACTAATCTACAGATGGATGAACTGTGTATGATATTGGACTGAAACTTGGACTGTGCTTATATCACTGTATATAAAGACTTTGCACTTCAACTGCTGTGCTTGTGTGGTTCTATACTCACTGCTACAATCTGAACACAACTTCCGTCTGCTGTATTAATCCTTGACACCAAGGATACTCTGCTAAATACTTAACAAAGGAAAAAGGGGGAAAGATGCTGTGAGGAGGCACTTTTCAATTCGTTCTGTGGCAGGCATAGATGCAAATAAATACTAGCTAGCTAGTTCACTCAGGAGTCTTCGTTGTAATTCACATTATGACCACAAGATCTGGAATTACCCTACACATAGCAGCTTGTGAGACAGAAATTTATTGAATCATTTACCCAAAACTGAGAAGCTAAAAATTGTAGTTGCAAGAAAAAAAAAAAACCTATAGGGATATTTGTGTGTCTAAACTGACTTTAACTGAGCTATTACAGTATAAATAAAGTTGAGAAATTTGACAATTCAATTTACATTTAGTGAGACGTTTCATAAAATTTTCAAGAAAAAATAGCACAATCTGTTCTAATGTGTGATGTTAGAATAATTTACTGTTTTCTTAGTAAATGAAGCATTAAAAATTGGCACTGGAGAATCCTCATTTTTTCCTTCTGCTACTGAATATTTTTACATTAGTTCTTTCTAGATTATCATGTTTTAAAACAGGAACTATTTATTTAAGTCACCTGACAAATGGATGAAAAATAAGAAACTTGTTCTATAAATAAATACATGTTGAGGAGATTGTACAGTGTGAATATAGACAGGAGTTCCTTGGATTCAATTCAGTATCATTTATAAGAGAGTAAGTATATCATTAAAAAAATCAGTTTTGAATTATACATCACTTCATCCCATTCCCAGGCAATTTTTTGGAGGGGGACAACTCAACAGCAAGAAATCTATGAAAATCAATATCCTCTATTAGTTTCTGTTGCAATGAGAGCAACAGGGTCTACTGCTTGAGCAGGTGGTTGGAGTAGAAGATTTCCAAAATAGTTCCAACACTGTTATTCTTTGTTTTGTTTTGTTTTATTTCCTCCATAGGACCTAGCATAAAATAATGATAAACGGGATATTTACAGTATGTCACATTATCTGTTTTGTTGCCCTACGTTATGTTGTTATGTTTCATCTCTGATACAATCAACAGTAGGAATTATTTACCAAATTACAATAGAATAATTTCATAAACAACTACCAATAAGCATTCACTGATCATGTTCTTTTCAGAAAGCTAGTATATGATCTTTATTTGGAAAATAATATTGCCTTCTTTATTTTCTTTGGGAAGGTGTTCCCTTTCTATATTTAGAAATATTAATTTGCTTCAATGAGTTGCTATGCGGGCATGAATATATGCATGTGACATCATGTATTAATTATTGTTTTTTCATCTGTGTAGTTATAAATATACCAGTCTACCAATCCAATCTACCAACATTTGGAAAAAAAACTTGTTTTATTACTACGTGTATCAGCTTAACAGTATTTTTCTTCAGTATAAATGTCTTTCTTTTTCACTTCTACTGTTGTTCATTTCATATTCGATAACACCATGTGAAGAGTAGTGTACTATTTAGGCTACTATTTGGTTTTCATTATTTATGTTGTATTCCTTCTTTTGCTCCCTTCAAACTAGAATTATAGTTATGAATATGTCACTTTTCTTTCTTCCGTTGAGTGCAGCTTTATGTTAAATTATTATATAGATGAAATACTCTGCAGTTTTACATAAACCATTTTGCAAATAATGCCAGTTTCTATTAATATTATCATGGCATTTTTGAGTTTTCCAGGACAATTGAATTATTGGAAAAGAAGGAAGGAAATTATTTGTCAATTAAATGATTTTCTAGTGCTACATGTGAAGTCACATCTCAAAATAGTTTGCAACAATAGTAAATTATTAACATGGAGCAATAAAATTAAATAGGTAAAAATAATGCAAGAATAAATATATTGAACAGAAAAGGGAAAACAAAATCATCCACCCATTACCACTCATCTAAGGAAAGCCTAGCTGTAGATATTTCAAACAGGCAAATACAAAGTGAACCAATCTATCTTTCATACATTTTTGCTATTATCAATTGTTTACTTAATATTTTAAACTCTTACCTTTATAAATGTATAATGTTTTGTTTTTAGCTGCTTGTAAATTCCATTACTGAGTTTTGGTGCTATACCAATTATATAATTAATTAAATATCAAGACATTATTCCAGACAGCAAGCACTTCCATGGAGGAGACTTACAAAAAGTGATATTTATGCCTTATAATAGTTAGAAAAATCTTTAAAGCTAGCAACATCACTCCACCTGGCAAAAAGTACCACACAATTCTCTGGATCCATGTGTCTGCTCACATTGGTTAAGTAAAATAAATCAAGTTGGACAAAGTTTGAAAAACCACCATCTATTCTCTTATCTCTTATTTGTTGTTTTTTCTTGTTTGATTTTCTGAATATTTTCTAAGCTTTTCATTCATTGAGTGCAACACAGAAAACCTGGGTTTTAAAAATTCTACTGAGTTCTATCAAATTTTCCACATGTACAGCTATTTAATACTTTGAGCATTTCAAAATGAACTAAACATTCAAGGACAAAGAAGGTAATAAGGTATTATATAAAGAAAGCAAGCATATTAATACAAATTTATATTAGCTGTACATAAACTTGATTTAAAAATACTCTGTTTATATTGATAAAAACCTAATTTCTATTGTATGATGTGCAAATAATTTGAAATAAATGAGAATGGCATGTATTTATTACTGTATTTCCCTGAAAATAAGACCTAACTTGATTTTTAAGTGCTTGCCTAATATAAGCCCTACTTCAAAAATAAACCCTAGTTAAACCCTAGTCCCACTGTCTAGTTGTACAATATGGGGTGAGGCACATGTGTAAAAATCAAGCTGGGGGGAGGTGGGGGAGGAGATGCACCATGCACCACTCTCTTATCTTAGGACCACCACAGCCAGACTTCCCATTCCCCAACAGCTATCGTGCGCTTTCTGACTTGTGGCTAGACACCATGTGGCGCATTGTGCCGGTGCTGTTACTTGTGGCAGGATGCTGCATGGCACATCATGCCGGTGGCACCATTTGCATGCTGAAAGGCACAATGTGTCACATAGCCTCCTGCCATGAGTGGTGGCACTAGTGTGATGAGCCACATGAAGTCCTGCAATGCAGTACATAGCATCTTGCTTCAAATGGCCACAAGCAGCCACCAAAGAAGTCAAGAAATAACACGCCAGGTGTTGGGGCATGGGAAGTCTGGCTGCGGTGGTCCTAAGGTAAGACGTCTCCCAAAAATAAGACCTGGTACTTATTTTGAGGCCCAAAAGAAAATAAGACCTGGTCTTATTTTCAGGGAAACATGGTAAATGTACATATCTCAGAAGTTAATGACTTCTGGAAGTTTATAATACAGTTAAAAACAAGAGATTAATCTTACAAAGATTAAAAGGTAGAAGAAAAATTAAAACTAAAAGTAAATATAAGTAAAAATAAAGATAGCATGTCTTATAATATTCAAATTAATCATTACAGTCATTAGATGGAAAATTCTGTAGCTACTTCCATATTTTCTAACAGGGTGTGAGAGAATTTCTACATACTTTCTAATCATTCACAAGTAGTGTGAAGATGATCCATGGATGTTTTCATTTCTATTGATATAGACTGATGAGAACACAGAGTGAAAATTATTTCCTCACTGCAAATGCCACAACTCGGGCAACAATAAATCATTCATCCTCTTCTCTACCTGAAAAGGAAAGGTAAAAAAACAGAAAACCCAGTAACCCAGAACTCTGCACCCAAGTTCAACAATTCTAAATAGTAAAAGAAAAACTAACTAACATTTTGGCAATTTTGTCTTTCTTTTTGGGGGGCAGAGGATCTGGACCACAGAGTAGGAATTGCAAAGCCATTTTATTATTATTTTTTGATAACCCTAATTTATGATTGATGATTTGAATGGAATCATCTGTCCCACATATTTAACACTGTGATTTTAAAAATTCACATTAACCATGATTTTACTGTAACACAGATCATGTACTTCTAAATCCAAATATTCTATTTTTCAACATCCATTCTTTCATTTAAGGCAAACACCAAGCTGCAAAATAATTTCAAATATAGGTAAATCCAATCCTCCTATTTCTTTTGTATCTAGCAAGATCTTATTTTGATCCACTGCCCCACCCCAGTCACACAAATCTACCAATAGCTATATAGTTCTGGCAGTGTTTATATCATACAACACTTGTCTAAACAGGCATTACCTGAAACAAAAATGTTATTCTAGGCAACATACTAATTTGTATTACAAAAATATAGCTTGCAATACCAGTTGTATATTCTCTTTCTCTCTCTCAATTTAATTCTATGTCTTAACGTAATCATTTTGAAATAGCATAGTTCATATTTATCATAGTGATACCCAGATATTTTCTTTTCTTTTCAATCTGAAAACCCACTTTATTTACAATTTTAATTGTCATTGAACTTTTATTTAAATATCTTGTTAGCATCGTTGTCTTATGTTTATTGTTAATTACTACTAGTTCTCCATTTTTTTAATTTGCCCATTAATATTTTAGTTCCTTTTAAAGAATCTTCCAGAACCAACATCAAGACATCTGAGAAATCCTTTTACTTAAAAGTTTCTTTTTAAATCTTTATTCCCATGGTTGTCTGATCTTGTCTTATATCTCTAGTCAGTATTAACAAGAGGGGAGACAGTAACATTGGTGTCTTGATCCTTTTTGTATCTCATAGGGTTTTCTGTGAAGTGTAAATCGATCTTATCCATTTTATAAAGTTCTCTCCAAAATTCATATCTTCCAAAACCTTGAACAAGGAAGCTCAGACTTATATACCACTTGGCAGAGTTTTACAGATCTAAGTAATTTATAGAGTCAGCATATTGTCCCCAACCATCTGCATCCTCATTTTACCAATCTCGGAAGGATGGAAGGCTGAATCAACCTTAAGCCATTCAGAATCGAACTCCTGGAGTGAACAGTGAGCCTGTAGTACTACATTCTAACCACTGAACCATCATGATTCCTAATACTTTCTATACTATCAGATATTTTTCATATTTTATTATAGATTCATATATAATTTGTGTCTGTTCTTCTGTAATACTTGGTAAATTTTGTTTCTTTATATATTCATGTATTTTTTCTAGTGAAGTGTCACTTTTTAATACAAATTGGAATAATATTGATGTATTACCTTTTGCGTGGCTGCATTGTCCACTAATACTGTATTCTGTCTAGTAATACCTGTATAATTCTCTTTTCTTTTCTTTTTCTTTTTTGTAATTTATACGTAGGTCATTTTGCTGGTTTATTTGCAAGGGTTTTTGTTTTTGCTTTACAAACTAATTTATTTATTTCCATTTTTTTTGTTAATACAGATACTTTTTAATTTATTGACACTTGTCTGGAAATTTCTTTAATTCTTCTTTTCTCTTTATTTTAAAACAGATTCTTTTTTCTCTTGACTTCTTTTTAAATTCACTGTTTTTTCACTGTTTTTTAAAATAAAATCTCATAAAAGTTTTAATTTTATTGCATTTCAAGTCAAAATTGTTGCTTTTATCTAACTTATTATTTTTTTAAAAAAATTCTTTTTGCAACCATTTGCATTTTTTTCCTGTTGCAACATTTTGTTCAGTCTCTATTTAAAATAATTAGGTATTATTTTGCAAATTAAACTCACAAGATTATCATCCAAAAAGTCTTTGGTAAACCTTGGTTAAATTATTTGAATATAAAACTCGATCCCTTATCATCATTCTGACAATGTGCAGATTAAAACTTCCCATGCAGCATTTCTTATTCTCACAAATCTTATATTTATTATATATAGCCTCTGTATCTTCTCATTCAAATCTAAAAAAATTGCTAAGAGTTTAATAACATTTTTATCTAATATTTTCACAAGACTTCTCTGAGATTGACCTATATCTCAAGCAAAAATTATTCTCTCTCAATTCCAATACAGATAGATTATCTGGGTTTCTTTCCAACATTTGGTCTGTAACTTCTGACTTATTCTCCAGAATTTCTGCTTTGTCATTTTACATCCCAGACATAGTCTTTCAGAGCTTTCCACCTTCTTAACTTATTTTATTTAATCTTTCATCTTTAGGAGTCTTCTATCCATTCTTTTTTTCAAAACCTGTTAATTAGTATAAAGTGATTCAGTTAACTTACTGCCAATCGCTCAAACATTTTTTGAAGTAAATCTGGTATAATTATTTTCGCTGCAGGACGCTCTAATAATACAGTCATTTTTGTTACTTTTTGGGTGGTTAGTCTAATCTAAAAGTAAAAGAGTTTCAACCAAGGAGACTCTTGTACTATTTTTCTTTTTTGACCTTAATACTTTCATGTCAAATTACTCCCATAGTTACAGTCAGAATCACAGTCTTTATATTTATTACATTTATATTTTGCATTATAAACTCCATCAATTGTCTTCATTCTTTAATACTAATCAACAACAACAAAATTTCCTTGGGGTGGAGGTGGTTCATGTGTTTAATTCAATTCTAATTTATTCAAAAGCATATTCACTAAAAAAAATCTTTTGCCAAAAGTTTTTAAGTCTTTAAAACCTTTTTTCCTTTATCCCTTTAGAATACAGGGGCAAAAAACTAATAACTCATGAAGTGGTTGAGTGGTTTCTTATCCTGCCACTCAGAAAATCTCTGAAAACGGTTAAGAAATGAGCATTGTACAAATACTGTGCAAAGAAATCCTGTCTTATGGTTCTGAGCTTGATTAAAATCTCTTATTTCTCAGTACCTCAAATCATGAGTTGATCACAAAAATCTCAAGTCCTGAAGTCTATTCATGAGGAGGAGCAATCTGGAGTGTAAGTGGATGATTTCACAATTACTTCTTTTTCTGGTGAAACATCACCAGTCAGAATTCATTGTCTGGTTACCAATTTCTGCTCCAATCCTTTTTTAAAATAATATTTAAATATTCATGTTTAAAAATATGAAAGAAAAAAAAACTAGGAAGAAAAAAGAAAAGCAAAAAAGTACAAAGTAAGCAATGTGGAGATGAAAGGAGGAAGAAATGTATAAAAAAAATACATAAATTATTTTTCCCTTCACCAAGACTAGAATAAACAATTTCAGGAACTTATCATATTCTCTAAAATTTTAACTAAAATATCTTCAGCATATAGATCATGTTTTACATATTAGCAAATAATAATTATCAGACTTCATTAAGTGCTATCAGAGACAACAATATACATATAGTTTCTGATTTACAACCACAATTGGACTAGAAGTTCCAAAGGTGCTTTTTCAAGAGGTAACTGAACTTTCTTTTTTTCTTTTCTTTGAAGATGTTTCACTTTTTATCCAAGAAGCTGAAGAAGCTTCTTGAATAAGAAGTGAAATGTCTTCAAAGAAAAACAAGAAAGTCCAGTGGCCTCTTGAAAAAGGACCTTTGGACAACCATGACCTGGTGACTGCGAATCTCCATAGACAATTGAATCAGAATTTCCACTGTGAAGAAAGTCAATTGTTATATGAGTTGAGCCAGATTTTATTATCTCTTTTGCCGTAGTTGTTAAGTGAATCCCATGATCTTTATGCAAATATAGTTCATCCATTGACTTTACTTTTCAGAAAGATTGCAAATGATGATCAAACAACCACTGTAATAATTGCCAAGTGTCCAATTTTTTAATCACATGATTAATGTTTGTAAGTGTGAATAAAGATTGTAAGTCACTTTCTTCAGTGCCCTTGCAATTTTGATTGGTCACTAAATGAATGACTGCAAGTCAAAGATATACCTGTATATATTGTATTTTAACATTAAACAATAACTCTATTTCATATTCTTTTCATTTACTTAACTGATTATTTTCACTAAAAATACAGAAAATATCCCCTTTTCTCCCTATATCTTATCTCATATCTGTAAACAAATCCTTAAAGCCTCATACTATACATTTTCTAATCCTCTTGAAATGCATCCTAAATAGCCCAAAGGAGTCCAAGTATAGGTCCAGGTTCAAAACCACTACAGTCTCCATGCAGGAGGCATTCCTTTAACAATACACACACAAAAAGGACACTAATGGAAGTATATGCTGTCTGTGACTTCTGTTCTCTGCAAACATTTTTGTGTTGTTCTCAATTTCTTTGTGTTATTTTTATTTTATTCCCATTATATGCTGATAGTTGTTCATTAAAATGTGTCTAAGAGACAGTCTTATGTAAGTGTCTTTGTGGTTGTTATATCTATCTGTCTCCCAACTCACCTGCAAATAATAAAATTTGGCTGGTGTACAGATTAATCGTTATGATTTATAGACTTTTAATGTTCTGACAATTTAATAAGTACACACCATTTTTCTCCTATCATACCACCAAAGAATAGTTACACTTGAAGGTTTGAGTTTTCAACATTTTATTAAAAGAAAAGCTATGCCTCTAGGCAGTTCATAATCATTTTGCTGTCAGGAAGCCGAAATCTTAAGGGACAAAATTGATGTGTTACCATTTAGGCTCAAATGAATTACTAAAGGCATTAACTTTATTTTGAAGGTATAGATAACCTAAGATTAACTGTTGCATTCTGTTAGAATCCATCCCCCCTTCCTAATAAATAATGATGTAAATTGTCCTATTAGATTTTTTAAAAAAAAACATGTGAAATTTGGCATATTTTCTGAAAAACAGTAAGAATTTTTCTGAATTTTATCTACAGAAAAATATGTTAGCTATATTATTCATTTTACCGGCTGATTTGTGTTATATATTTCAGATTCTATGGATTGTTTACAGCAAGATCTATAACTGAGGTAAGGAAGATTTGCTTTCAATAATACATTGGATATTCTTCATATTGTTATGGGCAAAAAATCTGATGTGGCACATAAGCCTGTAGAAAGTCAGAACTCACTCACCCTCCTAGAGAATGAAATATATTGGGGGATATTTAAAAAGGCAGGATAGAATATTTCCCTTAAAGGAAAAATGGGAAAATCTTTTCTCTTAAGGAAGATAGAAACCAGCACCAGTCTCTCTGCCCCAAGCAAAAACAGCTTTTAGAAATACAGATTGGGTAATCCATTCAGAAAGACTGGGTCAGATTGAAACTTAAGCAACCAGCTTGACAAGATTAGCTCAGATAAACATCTAGGATTTGCATTACTCCCTTTTGCCTATAGAGCCAGCCATAATCCCTACATGATCCCATAGGAATCCAGAAGCTATAAAACCCACCCATTCTCAATTCCATTTTGTCAGCAGAACTGTACATTGTATGTGTGTTGGTTCTGTTCACTAATAAACAGAATCTTTCTTTCCAATCAGCGTCCATTTATTCCTTGCTTGGAACTGGACTTGAATTTTTCACAGCCCTTAAATAGATTTAACATATTTGAGAGCAATGCCAAAATAAAGGGAAGGCCTTTTACAACATGTTTGGAGACAAAATAAAGGCAACAATAAATACCACAGTAGATGGATAGAATAATGGTTTATTAGTTATTTCTTTTTGGAAACTTGACTATGAGTATTGATAAGTGTAAAACTTGTGTAAATGCATTCCATAATGCTCAAGGTATGGAACACATAAAAATATAATGGCTTAACTTTGTGTGCAGGAAAAACATTATAATTTCAACTACAAAGATTCTTGTTCTCAATCTTCCTAGACCATTAGTCAGGGGTGGGATTCTACCAGTTCACACCTATTCGTTAGAACCGATTGTTAACATTCTAAGCAGTTCGGAGAACCGGTTGTTAGAAAAAATTACTGGCCTAATCCTGTAAGGAAGGCAGAAAGGAAACATTCTGGTGTTGCTTACAGAAACTGCCTTTCTGTTAACCCTTATTACATTCTCGGTGGGATTAGATTTCCTGTCTCAGGAACTTCTCTGGAGTTTTTTTTCCCTTCTTTGCTGGTACTTTGCTTGTGTGGAGTGACCATTCAAAGTTACAATGGCACTGAAAAAAATGACATGACCGTTTTCACACTTACGACTGTTGCAGCATCCCCAGTCATGAGAGACCAGGCGAGGAGATGCATGCCTCAATATGAGTGATATTGAGTTGGCCATGCCCACCCAATAACATGCCCACCAAGCCACGTCCACCCAGTCGCATAACCACCAAGCCACGCCCACACCTAAGCCACACCCACAGAACCAGTTGTTAAAAAAATTGAATCCCATCCCTGCCCTTAGTGCTTTAAATGTAAGAATTTTAATAATTTTATAAGAAATTATTTATAGATGTTTCAAAGCAAGCAAGTAAATAAATAAAAGAATAATAAACTATTATCTTCAGTATACTGTAAATTAGAACAAACTATAATGATAAATTAAATCTGATAAAATTTTACTTCAAACTTACCATTCATTTTAATACACAGAATCGTTTTCATTTAAAATTCAAAAAATACTCTCTAGGTAATATGCACTAGGATATGGTAGCATATGGTCAAAAAAGTTGAGATGGTAGCTGCAACAGTGTGATCTGCCTGTTTTTGATTTGTGACTCACATAAGAAAAAGAATGGAGCTTCAATCTTATCTTTGTGATTGCCATCTTGATATTTACTGCAACTTGCAAACAACACTGACAAAGTATTTGAAAAAGACCCTTCAGAAAATGTCAAGACTTCCATGTCCTTTGGAAGGATTGATATAGCTGCTTTGAAGACTTTTCCTGACTGGGCAAGTAAATGCAGATGCAACCAATGCTTCCTCTGGGAAGTGAAATGCCCCTTTTTCTGAATGCTTGTATAAAAGCCAGAGCTTTACATGCACATGTGTCTGTCCTACCTCTGAAAGAGCTTTACTGATGCCTATGTAGTTTGGAAAGTACTTATTTTGAAGCGCTGGCCACACTTCTGTTTTGTTTTACTACCTTCAGCTGTATTTCACACTTTCAAGAAATGCATGATAGGCTTAAGTTATATACATTTTAATATTTGTATGCTTATGCTAATAGATGTTTAGATTACCAAAACTTTGGAGTGTTCCATCTCAAAATTCTACATACGTTCTAAAAATCAGTATATAAATATATCCATGCATTTCATAAAATAGCTAGTTTAAGCAAATGTTGAAAACTAAATAGAATTATGGAAGCAGAAAATATTTTAGCATTCTGCTGACTAGAAGCACAACCAACCAACTGAAGAAAAACTTATATGCAGTTTTACAGTCACTGAATGTATTTTTTTAATTAATGCATCTTTTAAGTTTATAGGTATATGAAAAATTTAATTAGGTAAATGTGCATCTTTTTTCTTCCTCTGTTCAGTCAGAGGTTCAAGGTTTTTCAGAATGGTTTGCTATTTCTTCCTTCCTAGGATAGAGAAACTGACTGATCTATATTATCAACTAGCTGACTTTGTGTCTAAGGTACACTAGAATTCAAGGTCTGCTGGTTTCTAGCCTGAAGCCTCAAAAGTACAACAGGCTCCCAATATGCACCTTATATAAGTTCAGATTGTATTTTATTTTTCATGGTCAAGCAAAATGAAACAATCCCTCATACATAATAATACACATTGTAAATCACATTGATTGCCAATAATTATAGTCTATTACTTTATGAAATTAATTCCCAGATGAACATTTACATTTAATGTCAACCCAACTACAATTAAAATTTAAAATTCTATTACATTTAAAATAAACATATGTTTATTCATAGAAAATATTACCAAATATTTTTAGAATGGTATACAGCACTATAAGAAAATCTTTTTTTTTCTCTTCATCACTTTTTCGAAGTATTTTAAGATTCCTTTAGGAGTCATTTCATGTTATTTTTATTTATTTCTGAGATAATAAAAGATGCTTCATTCTGTAGGTTTCCTTGCTACTTTGGACTGGTGGAAAAAAACTATGAAGGAGTTCCCTAATGATGTAATTGCAAAGTAATCTATAAGCTACTTGGGAAATTATTATGGAATTAAATTTCAAACAGGTATATTTAACAATAACATTAACCTTTGGGATCTGTTAAACTATTTCATGATCTGAACCACATTCTACCTCATTACAGTTTCAAACGTATCAAATGTATTCTAGAATAATTGGTGATGCCCCATATCCCTTTTAAATTTAGTTTTATATTGATTTATATGGAGATTCTCAGTCATCCAAGACGTGGTTGTCTCAAAGGTGCTTTTTTTAAGACGCAACGGACTTTCTGGTTTGTCTTTGAAGGTGTTTCACTTCTAATCCAAAAAGCTTCTTGGATGAGAAGCGAAATATCTTCAAAGAAAAAACAGGAAGTCCAGTTGCCTCTTGAAAAAAGCACCTTTGAGTTTTGTATTTGATGGTTTCAGTTTTTAAGCATCAAACATTTCAGTATTGGGCAGATTTCCTTGATAACTTTTCACTTATAAGTCAATTACATTTGATAATTCCATACTTCCTGTTTCCATTCAGTTAATCTCACATTTTATTCTAAGTTCATAGTAAATTACAGGCTTTTTGGTTCCCGGACCAATTCCATTCACAGTAATTTAAAATATCCATAAATTATATCTTTGTGCAATGACTTATATATTATCCTGTCTATGTAAGGATATCTGAAGTCACTCTTGGATACAACCAGCTTTTCTTTGAATGCTTTCCTGATTCATTGGTTCAAGAAAGATTGACAATTTGAGACGAGCAAAAACAGCTTCCTAGCACTAAATTATATGGTAGAAATAATATCTCATTTCAGTTCCTTTGCATTTAAAATACTGTATTTCAAAACAGGTGATAGCTCAGATGCTGTATATCAAGAACACCCTTCCTCTTGAACAATTTCTCTATCCCTGTGGTGTTGGTCAAGTGACATTTTTATCCATGATGTCCTCTATTTCTTCATTTATAATAAAATCGGAGTCAAATTATTAATGACAGATGAATTCAAGAGCTCTTATTCATGGATGGGATCTGACCAGTATAACTATTGGTTCTGTTGCTCTGCATTGCATGCACGAGTGCAATTTAGGACCTGCTGAGTTGCCCAAATAGCTGAACAGCGCTGCGTGCAAGTGCGCAGCGGTGGAAAAGCCCTTTTTTCCTGCTTTGTCAACTGCAGCTGTGTCATGCAAAGCAGCTGAGGCAGTGGTGGGATTCAAATTTTTTACTACCGGTTCTGTTGGTGTGGCTTGGTGGGCATAGCAGGAGAAGGATACTGTAAAATCTCCAGTCAGAGGTAGGATTTGCTGGTTCTCCAAACTACTCAAATTTTCTGCTACCAGTTCTCCAGAACTGGTCACAGCCTGCTGAATACCAACTCTGAGCTGTGGTTGAAAAAGCAGGAAATAAAGGTCAGGTAAGAGCCCGGGCAGGTGGGTGAGCCAAAAGAACAGCAGACATAGAACTGGTTCTATGTATGCTCTCTGTCTGCTGCTCTTCAGAACTACCAGTTCTACAGGTGGAGAGAACCAGTAGAATCCTATCCATGCTCTTACTTGAAAAATTGAACTATCTCTTTGAAGATGTATTTCCAGCTGTCAATAACTAAGTTGTTACTTTCATCTGCCATCATTTAAATAAGTAGAAGAAATTGTTGTTTGTAGCTTTGACTTTATTCTATTGTAACCTAAATACATCTACTACTGTATTCCTCTATTTTATAATCCCATTGTTATATTGTTATTTTATTGCATATTGTGGCATGTTTTGACTTCTGGTTATTTACTCCTTCCAGTTGATCTTACTTCTTGGTGATTTATCCACACACAACCATTTGCTACTCTTGACAATTTGATTTATTTGCTATTCTTGTTAATGTGGTGTAGTTTCTAATTACTGCTTGCATGGTAGCTTAAGGTACCTCCCCACCCCTCAAGTCTGCAGTTGCCAAATTTTGGGGAATTTCCAGTCTGTTTTGTTAAAAACAATTATATCTCACTATTTTGCTGTTCATGTTTTGTTCAGGGGTGGGATTCTACCGGTTCTGTCCACCTTTGTAGAACTGGTAGTTCTGAAGAGCAGCAGACAGAGAGCATACATAGAATTGGTTCTATGTCTGCTGCTCTTTTGGCCCACCCGCCCTCCTGGGCTCTTACCTGACCTTTATTTCCTGCTTTTTCAACTGTAGCTGCTTTGCATGACACAGCTGCGGTTGAAAAAGCAGGAAAAAAGGGCTTTTCCAACTGCTGGGCACTTGCACGCAGCACTGCTCAGCTGTCCAGGCAGCTCAGCAGTTCATAAATTGCACTCATGTGACTTGCATGTGCAAAGCAGGCATACATATGCAACGCAGAGCAACAGAAGTGGTAGTTATACCAGTTGGATCCCATTCCTGGTTTTGTTGTATGTTTTGTAAATCGTATCTTAGTCCCAATTTAAGAGATTCTCATTCTGCCAGGAATAACCATCCAAATCAGAAGTCATGGTTCTATTCTGGTTGATACAAAATGGAAGCAAGGCCATTGGCCTGTTAAACTTATGGTGAGCTGTTTATTTTTAGAAATCTCTTGTTTCATGGTCTCAATAGAATTTATATTTTTGGTGGCTGTCTGTTTATTAAAGCTGGGAAATATTTTATATTTAAATGCAAAAAGATATTTCCAGGCATACTAAACTGCACACATAATTTCTGGCTTCAACTCTTTAAATCAATCCTGCCTTTTCCAAAATTGCACTACAGCTGCTTTAAAACACAGTTGCTTTAAAAATTGCAGACAGGTATTATGTGATTAGCTCAAAGCACTACGAAGCATCTTTTCAAGGAACTACATAGTCCCATTGTGTATATATTATAATATTTGCTATTCTTCATTACAGTCAAAAGTGAAAGATGTTACCATGGTTATAGCTCATGAAAAAAAAAACCTTTCAAAATTGGCCAAATACTTTCATTTCAGAGAAAGAGGTCTCTGAATATAAAAGAATATGTGCTTTCCAAATAGACCAATCACTCAGTTTTCAGAGAGTGGAGAACAAGGATGATGATCAGAATAGTGAACTAAGGATTGAAAATTGAGCACCAACAATTTAGTTTATTTTTCTTACATGGAATAGGCTGAGAAAGTTTTGTTACAGCAGAACTGGCAGCAGGAGTATTTAATTCTTTGTGCTCTCCAGTGGGACAGCTGACCAGAATACTTTTAGGTTCATGACAATTTCTGCAGATCAGCGCAAAGAAAGATGATTACAGTCATCTCCAATTGTTCAGGGGGATTGGATAGTGTAAATGATGATGGTATGAAAGTGTCTAGAGTCTTAAAACATGAAAATGTGCCTGTCGATTTTAGCTTAGACAATGTATCTTATAATTCACTAATCTGCAATTAAAGAAAGTTCTGCAAGCATTATTTGCAAGCTGTTTAAAATAAAGGAAATCACATGGCAAGTCAAAATTCATCATTAAAAATATTTCAGAATAGAATAGAATAACAGAGTTGGAAGGGACCTTGGAGGTCTTCTAGTCCAACACCCTGCTTAGGCAGGAAACCCTATACAATTTCAGATTAATGGTTACCCAATCTCTTCTTAAAAACTTCCAGTGTTGGAGACTTTATAACTTCTGGAGGCAAGTTGTTCCACTAATTAATTGTTCTAACTGTCAGGAAATTTCTCTTTATCTCTAGGTTGCTTCTCTCCTTGATTAGTTTCCACTCATTGTTTCTTGTCTTGCCCTCAGATGCTTTGGAGAATAGCTTGACTCCCTCTTCTTTTTGGCAACCCTGAGATATTGGAATACTATTATGTCAACCCTAGTCCTTTTCATTAGACTAGACTTACCCAGTTCCAGCACCCATTCTTTATATATTTTAGCCTCCAATCCCCTAATCATCTAGAGTCTCAACATCTTTTTTGAATCGTGGTGAACAAAACTGGATACAGTATTCCAAGTATGGCCTTACCAAGTCATTCAAAAATAATAGTGCTGGCAAATCAGTAATATACCAGTCTAAGGAATATGGTCAGAGGTGGATTCAATTTTTTTAACATCCGGCTCTGAGCCATGGCTTGGTTGGTGGGTGTAGCTTGGTGTTCATGTGACTAGATGGATATGGCCAACTCAACATCACTCACATCGAGGGCTGCTTCTCCTCGCCTGGCTTCTTACGACTTTGGAGATGCTGCAATGATCGTAAGGGACAAAAAGGTCATAAGTCACTTTTTTCAGTGCCATTGGAACTTTGAATGGTCACTAAATGAAGGATTACCTGTACAAAAATACAAAAAGCTTCTTTGCATCCAAAAAGCTGTCCTAAATACCAATCAGTAGATTAAAAAATATCTGCAAGCCGGAATTACAAATCAGGCAGGGTGCCAGAGCACCTTGAGGAATTAAAATAGTTAAAATGCAATGATAACTATCAGCAGCCAACTCTTACTCATAAAGTGAAACTCTTTAGCAGAGAGGTCATTTAAGCTCTCCAGAAAGAACACCCAGGAGAAGCAATCCTTAGATCCATTTGTACCACTTAAAGACACCAGCTTGTCTCACTCACCTCACAAGATATCCTAAGGAAATCATCCAGATTTAAGGAAAGATCACATGCCCCCAGAAAGGCAGTAAAAAAATCAGTGCCAAGCTTGCATCCTGCGGTGGTGGCGGCGGCCTCGGCCTTGGTGGCCCCGCCAGTGTCAATGGCGGTGACAGTGGCTTGGAGCCTCGCCGATGGCAATGACGTTGGCGACGGCGGCCTGGCCTGGCATTGCTTGGTGCATCAGTGAGGGCACCTGGCTCGGTGGCGGTGGCAGCCTTGATGGCGGGGGCCTCAGTTTTGGTGGCTCCAGTGACAGCGATGACAACGATGGCACAATGGCCTCAACGGTGACGTTGGCGATGACACCTACCCCCTTGTTTGATGATCTCACCTGGGTTGGTGACGACGGCGGCCTTGGCAGCAGTAGTCCCAGCCCCAGTGATCTTGGTGATGGGGATGGCTTGGCTGCCTCGTCGGCAACAGCTGTGATGGCAATGCCAGCCTGGTTCGGCAGCAATGGAGACTGGTCTGTTTCGATCTCGACCTTGACCTCGTCGATGGCAGCAATGGAGACTATGAGGGCAGAGGTCACAGCCAGTGGACTGTGGCACCCGGGCGGGTTGGACCCGATTTGCCAGGTCTTTCCGCCCCTGACTCTGACATCGGAGGCGCGACCAGCCAGATGCCATAAGACTGGGCCGATCACATATTCGTCGGCGGACTTGCTGGCCCTAGGAAATGTCGCCCTTTCCTTGACGTGTCCCCCGCACTTTCAATGGCCTACCTTAAGGACGGATCCTGGGATCCCGAGAGGTGGCACAGCAAGGGGAAGCGTCAAAAGGGTAGTACCCAGTTGTTTTTGTTTAGATTTAATTTTTTTATCGGGGTTAGGGAGGGTGACCAGGTTGGGTTTGGGGGACAACCCACCTGAGACAGGGGCCAGACTGATGCTCGAGCGCGACTTGGAGGTTTCGGGGTCAGGGGGGGTTGAATCAAGGATGGGGGGTTATCTCTGGGAGGGAGAGAGGATGGCTATTTGCACGGTCAATGGGAGAGACAGATATGGCGATGACAAGGGGCCATATCATGTTTTGGGAGCCCACCCGCACTGTTTGTGTACGATGGCACGCTCTGACCCCCAGGTCATTTCCCGTTCCCTGGGTTGTCTGAATCATCAGGCCCCAGGCGTTTGGTTGATGTTATGTAACGCCAGGTCTGTAGTTAATAAAGCCCCCCTCATTCATGATCTGATTTTGGAGGGGGGAGTGGATCAGGCGGGTGTTACCAAAACCTGGTTGGGCCAGGAAGGAAGTGTTCCCCTGATGGAGATGTGCCCAGCCGGGTTTTGGGTTTTTCATCAGTCGAGGGCCCAGGGGAGGGGTGGGGGGGTTGCGGTGGTTATTAGGGAAGATCTGTGTCCTAGGAATCCACTGTTCCTCAGACGACCAGATGTGAATCCTCTTCGTTAAGTGTGGTTCCGGGGTTCAGATGGGCCTATTGATCACATATCTGGCTCCCTGCTATGTGACATCGGCCCTGCCTGAGCTCCTAGAGGTCATAGCCGGCTTGGCGGTTGGGATACCTAGGCTTATGGTCATGGGGAATTTCAACCTACCCTCGGCCGGCAGGACCTCAGGGATTGCTCAGGAGTTCTTGGCTTCCATGACAGCCTTGGGCCTGACCCAATTAATTAGGGACCCCACACATGTTTGGGGGTCACATCTTGGATCTGTTTTTTGTCTCTGGACAGTGGCAGGATGATCTAGGTATAGGGGATGTTGTTGTAGAGCCCCTGTCATGGTCTGATCATTCGCTTCTTAGGCTGGACTTCCATGCCACACCCCCTCATCGCGGGGAGGCGGAGCCAATAAAATGGTTCTACCCCAGGCGCCTGATGGACCTGGATAGGTTCCTGATGGAATTTGGGCCATTTCCCGATGCTCGCACACATGACTCGGTTGGAGACTTAGTGGCCACCTGGGATAGGGTGGCGGCTGAGGCCCTTGACCGGGTCGTGCTTTTGCGGCCTCTGACCCGGTCCCGATCCCAATTGGCTCCTTGGTTTTTGGAAGAGCTTAGGGAGATGAAGCACCGGAAAAGATGCCTAGAGAGTGGTTGGAGGACCAGCCACTCCGGATCTGACCGAACACTATTGCGGTCCCATATTAGGACCTATTTAGTGACGATAAAGGCGGCAAAGCGTTCTTACTTTTCCGCCCTTATTGCATCTGCAGAAAATCACCTGGCTGCTCTTTTTAGGGTGACCCACTCCCTTTTAGAGGTGGGAGTGTGGGAGGATCCTTTGCACTCCCACCTCTAATCCGGGCTGAATTTTCTGCAGGATAAAATCGCTCAGATTCGGAATGGGTTGGATTCTGACTGGGCAATTCTGGATGGGGGAGCGGGGGTGGATTTCAGGGAGGTCATTTGTGGTGAGTTCAATCCTGTGACCCTCAAAGACGTGGACAGGATGCTGGGTGGGCTTAATGCCACCACATGTTTACTGGATCCATGTTCCTCCTGGCTGGTTTTGACCACCCAGGAGGTGACACGAGGTTGGTTCTAGGGTATCATTAATGCTTCCTTGAGTGAGGGGCTTTTGCCTCCCGCTTGAAAGAGGCGGTGGTGAGGCCCCTCCTCAAGAAACTGTCCCTGGATCCAACAGTATTATCTAACTACCATCCGGTCTCCAACCTTCGCTTTGTGGTGAAGGCTGTTGACAGTGTGGTGGCATGACAGCTCCCTCAGCACCTGGATGAAACTATCTATTTAGACCCACGCCAATCAGGTTTCAGACCCGGGCACAGTATGGAGATGGCATTGGTCGCGTTGGTGGATGATTTCTGGAGGGCCCATGACAGGGATTGTTCCTCTGTCTTGGTCCTGTTAGATCTCTCAGCGGCTTTTGATACTGTTGACCACAGTATCTTATTGCGACGGCTGGGGGGCTTGGGAGTGGGAGGCACTGTGTTGCGGTGGTTCTCCTCTTTCCTCTCCCACGGTTTGCAATTTGTGTTGGCAGGGGGGCAAAGGTCGACCCTGAGGCCCCTGATTTGCTGGGTACTTCAGGGGTCTATGCTCTCATCCCTGCTGTTCAACATTTATGTGAAGCTGCTGGGTGAGATCATCCGTGGCTTTGGGGTAGAGTTCCACCAGTATGCTGATGACACTCAGTTATACATTTATACCCCAGGCCACCCCAACAAAGCCTTTGAAGTGATGACCCAGTGACTGGAAGTTGTGTGGGGCTGGATAGGGCGAAACAGGCTTCAACTCAACCCAGCCAAAACCGAGTGGCTGTGGTTTCTGGCACCCAGATACAGCCAGCTAACTCCATCGCTGGCTGTGGGGGGAGAAAATTTGACCCCCATGGAGAGGGTGCGCAATCTGGGTGTCCTCCTGGACATACGGCTGTCATTAGAAGATCATATAGTGGCCATCGCCAGAGGGGCTTTTTGTCAGGTCTGTAGGATCTACCAGTTGTGGCCCTTTCTGGATCGGGATGCACTCCGCACAGTCACATCTGCCCTCATCATCTCCCACCTAGATTATTGCAATGCTCTCTACATGGGGCTCCCTTTGAAGAGCCTCCAGAGGCTTCAGCTGGTGCAGAATGAGGCCACTCGGGTGGTTTTGGGAGCTTCTCGGAGCTCCCATGTTACACCGCTCCTGCACGAGCTGCATTGGCTTCCGGTGGCCTTCAAGGTATTAGTGATTCAAGGTATTAGTGGTCACCTTTAAAGCACTCCATGGCTTGGGACCTGGGTATTTATGGGACCGCCTGCTGCCACCATCGGCCTCCCATTGGCCAGTGCGCTCCTACAGGGTGGGCCTCCTTGGGGTGCTGTCAGCTGGGTGATGCCGGCTGGCGACCCTGGGGGTGCGGGCTTTCTCTGTGAGAGCACCCTCCCTCTGGAATGAATTACCACCAGAGATGAGAACTATCCCTGACTTACAAACCTTCCGGTGCACGCTTAAGACCCACCTTTTCCACCAAGCCGGTCTGGCCTAGAGTTACTGGTAGGGTTTTAATTGGTTTTAATGGTTGTAGCTTTTTAATTTTTTTCCTGGTTAATTTTTATCCTTGTTCTATTCCGGACACTAATTTAATCTATTTTAATTCTATTTTAAAATTGTATTTGTAACTGTGTTGTTTTTACTTGGCTGTGCCTCTTGGGAGAGGGGGCGGTATATAAAATCAAATCAAAATCAAAAATCGTGGAAGTATACTCCAAAAGGACAGTGCCATATACCACTAAAGCAGTGAAGGAAGACGTCCTCCCCAGATAAAAGAATAAACTATGAGGCAGGAAAAAATTCAAACACAATACAAATAATGAAATCACAACAGTAGCTGCTGCTTGTTAAACCAATTACCAGAAAAAATAGATACAGGAACTAGATTTCTCAACCCAGTTTCTTTTCAGGAATAGAAATTAACCTTTTTCCTTCCAAACAAAGCTGAATAGGGAAAATTATCCCATCAATAAACACAGAATTAAATGTCACCAAGCACAGAATTAAACTTCACCAAAAACCAGTTTTAGACCAAAACTCAGGAGGGTATGTAAACTCACTTTTGAATGTCAATTTTTCTAGCTACCT
This sequence comes from Bungarus multicinctus, assembly GCA_023653725.1. Taxonomy (NCBI): domain Eukaryota; kingdom Metazoa; phylum Chordata; class Lepidosauria; order Squamata; family Elapidae; genus Bungarus; species Bungarus multicinctus. The sequence continues at coordinate 34,389,182 of CM042849.1, read as the reverse complement.
AAGAAGCCTTGCTAGATGTCACTCATCTTGGTTCCTTGTCATTAAAAGTTTCTTTCTGGCAGCTCTGTTTCATTATTCAATTTTTCTTCAAAGTGTTAATTCCAATAGGGGAGTATTTCCTCCCAACAGCAGTGTAAAAAGCTTAAAACTACCCTTCCCCTTTAAGAAAGTCAAGCAAAGTACTAGCAAAGGAGAAAAACAATTCTAGAGAAGCTCTGGAATAATGGAATAAGGGTAAATGGATAGGCAGTTTCTCTAAGCAACAACACCAGAATATTTCCTGCCTGTAAAATGGAAAAAAACAAAAGGAGATTTCTCTAACAACCAGTTCTCTGAACTGCTTAGAAAGTTAACAACAGGTTCTAGTGAATAGGTGAGAACCGGTAGAATCCTATCCCTGAGTATGGTTTAGCTTTTTCATTTAAATATTAATATTGTATAATCTATACTGCCTGTGTATGTCTCTTAAAAAGACAGAATAATTCTTTTTAAAAAAGGAAAGTGCCACTAGCACAAATATTAACTGTATGAAAATATTTTTTATCTGTCAGTTTTAAACTCAATTTAAATTGAAGCCATTGGTAGTTTAAATAACAGCCATTTTAAAGAATAATTGAATAGCTTTACTAAAAAAAACTTCTATATTGGTGATGCCCTGTTAGTGATAAGTATTTGGCAGAGTTTTCCTTGTCTATCAAGGAGTATGTAGCAAATGGAAGTAGCGTGCAAAATTGCATCGGTGAGTATAGAGTCACACAGGCACAGAAGTTGATGGGTAAAGATTTTATATACAGGGGTATAAGCACAATCCAAGTTTCAGTCCAATATTCATACACAGTTCATCATTCAATAGAATATATAACCAACCATCATAGTCAGCAGGCATACCAGCAATACAGCAGCTTCAATACATCAATGCAGCAATGGAGAAATATAGTTGTAAAGTGATGAAGATACTTGCTGAGTAGCTTAGTAGAAGAAGCAGCAAAGTAGCAGAAAAGCATCCAGTAGCAGCAACAGTAACCACAAGCAATAACAAGCAACAACAGCAGCAGCAGCAGCAATGTGCTCTCTGGCTTCTTGCTATATAGCAATCCTGCTTCCTGTAGCCAATCAATATCCTGGCTTCAGTTAAAGTGCTTAGTCATTATGACTTGCAGCCATATATAGTAAACCAATATAGTTCAGGTTCTTAAAGAAAACCTAAGTCTAGTTGGGCCAATAGCCAAGAATAGGTGGGAAACACCCACTCTCATTTTTCATGCACTCTGTTTTGTTTTGTTTTCTGAAACACCAGTTCTTCATCCCCAAAGCGATATATTGAAAAGAAAGAATAGAAGAATATTTATAAATATTTACAAAGTTTAAATAAATATTCAAGCTTTCTCATGTTATAATTTATAATTTAGGCTGAGGGGCACATGGTATTTGATCAAGGGTTACATATAATCCTAGGCAATTATTTGCCCACCTTTGCCCTATGGTGTCCTGTAACATGGATAGATATATACCTATACAAAAAGTTGACTATCTGCACGCTATCTGAAACAAACCTTTGAAAGCTTTCTATAGCTGTTCTAATACACGTAGTCCTTGTCTTACAACAGTTTATTTAGTGACAATTCACAGTTACAATGGCACTGAAAAAAGTGACTTGTGACAATTATTCACACTTATGACCTTTGTAGCATTCGCATAGTCATGTGGTTGGAATTGGTTCATAATTATGTCCATTGCTGTGTCCCAAAATCATGTGATCTCCTTTGCAACCTTTTGATGAGCAAAATAATGGGAAGGACAGATTCACATAACAATCATAATCATGTTACTAACTTAACAACTGCAGTGATTCATTTAATAACTGTGGGAAGAAAGGTTATAAAATAGGGACAAAACTCTCTTAACGAATGTTTCACTTAGCAACACAAATTTTGGGCTCAATTGTGGTCATAAATCAAGAACTACCTGTAAATGCTTGAAAAATTAAAATGATATGCTCTAAATTGAAAGAAATTTGGTACTATTTAGTTGAACTCTAGCAATACAGCTTGATAGATGGCCACCTAACCTCTGTTTAAATTCTTCCAGCAAAGATGATTTTGCTGCTTAATAGTTCTTACCATTAGAAAATTTTTGATATAAGGAATATCTTTTCTTTTAATTTCAGTCTATGATTTCTTGTCCTATCTTGTGGAACAAAATTCTCCTGTTTTCCACATCACAGTCCTTCAGCTACTTGAAAACATCTAACACACCTCATTTCAATCTCTTTTCTGTGGCTTAAAATATTCTCAATGTACCAACAATTGCTTCCTTGCAGGCTCATTGTTACCATGACTGCTCTGTTTTGAACATGCTCCAGTTTCTTAGAATCCTTTCTAAAATGTGATGCCCAGAAATGAATACATATTCATGGTAATCTTTGACTAATGCAAAATAATTATACATTTTAAATAATCCTATTGATGAAATTTAGGGTTGCCTATGACTTTTTAAACTGCATTACACTTTTCCTCCTGCAGCATTCCAAGATTCACAATTTGGACTAATTTTATACAGAAGTTTAAAAAACAGAGAGATGTTTACAATACTAGAACTGTTATAGATATGTGCTCTGAGACACAGTGGAGAATCAAATAATTAACCATGAGCCAGTTGTCAGTTTGAAACATTGAGAGCAAATGTAAACAAGAGCTAGAGTGAATTTATTCAGATATGTAGGACATGTGACTCTAAATGAAATATTGATTTCATTTGGTGTTTTTAGACAAAGCAGAGCTTTCCTAAACTTCAGTATTTTATAAGATATAATCACTCCTAATTGCTTTGGTAAATAAAACACTTCAAGTCTTTTCCCCTTCCCTCTGCCAAATTTTGAAAATAATATCTTTGGCCAATTTTTAGCTGACTGTTTTAGAACATCTTATTAAAGTTCTCTGTGTCTTCGATGGCAGCCTTTATGATAGACATGAGCCTACGGGTGAGAAGTAATGAACTCAGAAACTTGAACAGTGGGAAAATAGCCTGTGGAAAATGTAAGGCAAAAAATCGTCTTTAAATGTTGCTAAAGTCCAAAGTTTGAAAATGAAGGGGAGATTGAAATTTAAGACTTAAATGATTAGTCTTCCTGTGGTCTTAAGCAACAGTGTGGTTGCACAAATATCACTTGTAGTTGAATTAACCAACTCTGCAGACTTGTAGCCATGAATTTTGATAGTGGTGCCTTTTATAGCATTAGAAGGATCAATAAAGAATGTAAATATAAATAACCCAATAATCTAAACAGTTATTGAACATAACTCTCTATTTCTCAATAAAAAGCAATTGCTGATGTTCAAAGATAACCAGCTTAGTTTGCTGATTAATAATAATATTAGATAGAGATACCTGATCTCTTTTTCTGTATTAGAAACCAATATTGTTTGATATTGAGGCAGTCATTCTTTGTCAACTTATGAAGAAGGCTACTGAAAATGTTACTGGGGTGCAGACAGAAATCCACATACAATCCTGCATAAGCTTGGAAAGAGTCAAGACTGAATTGAAGGCAAAAAAATGGAAGGAAGGAAGGAGGGAAGGAAGGAAGGGAGGGAGGGAGGGAGAGAGGGAGGGAGGGAGGCAGGGAGGGAGGGAGGGAAGGAGGATATTTTAAAAGACAATTAATTAATTGATCATTTGTTCAATTAGTTAACTTAGCTGCTTTCATTTTTTTAAAAATGCATTTGTCTGAAAGTAGTTCAAATTTAAATTCAACTAAAATAAATGGCATATATGATCTATAGCCAGTTTGTATTGTTATTTTGATGACTGAGTACAAATTTAAACACACTGTTTTGTTTAAACTCATGAATAAAATTTCTAAATGAAGAGTTCAAGAAGCAAACAAATGAAGTAACTGATCAAAAGTAAGAGCATGTTCTTAAAAATAAAATTATATGTTGGATAATGCTAAATACTGATTATTTTGAGGAAAATAGAGGAAAGTGACAGATCTGTTGTTATGCACTACTTTTTATACAGATAACAGATAATCAGAGTTGGAAGGGACTTTGTATGTCATTTAGACCAACCCCCCCGCCCAAGTGGGAGACCCTACACTATTTCTGACAAATGGCAGTCCAATCTCTTCTTGAAAGTCTCCCACAACTTCTGAGGGCAAGCTGTTCCATTGGTTGATTGTTCTCACTGTCAGAAAGTTTTTTCTTATTTCCAGGTTAAATCTCTCCTTGCTCAGTTTCCATCCATTATTCCTTGTCTGGCCTACAGGTGATTTAGAAAATAGATTGACCCCTTCTTCAAATATTGGAAGACCACTATCATGTTTCCCCGGTCCTTGTCTTTACTAGACTAACCAATCCCAGTTCCTGCAACTGTTCATTGTATGTTTTAGCCTCCAGTCCCTTAATCATCCTGGTTGCTCTTCTCTGTACTTTTTCTAGAGTGTCAATATCTTTTTTATAATGTGGTGAACAAAACTGGATGCAGTACTCTAGATGTGGTTTTACTAAGGCTTTATAGAGTTGTATTAGTACTTCCCTTGATCTTGATTGCATTCCTCTGTTAATACAACTTAGGATTGCATTAGCTTTTTTGGCTGCTGCTGCACATGCTGCCTCATATTTAGCTGGTTGTCAACTAAGACTCCAAGATCCCTCTCACAGTTACTATTATTGAGCCTGGTTTCACCCAGTCTGTATGTGTACTTTTGGTTTTTCTTGCCTAAGTGTAGGACTTTACTTTTCTCTACACTGAATTTCATTTTGTTAGATGTGGCCCTGTGTTCTAGTCTGTTAAGATCCATCTGGGTCTTTAGCCTATCTTCTAGGGTGTTAACTATTCCTGCCAACTTAGTATCATCTGCAAATTTGGTAATTTCCCCTTCTATTCCCTCATCTAAGTCATTAATGAAGATATTGAAGAGTACTGGGCCTAAGACAGAACCTTGTGGCACCCCATTGCTTATTTCCCTCCATGTAGACTTAGACCCATTAAGGACTACTCGTTGAGTACAGTTTGCCAGCCAGTTGCGAGTCCATCTAATGGTGGTGCTATCTTTTGTATTTGGCACACAGGGAATGAAGAGACAGAAGCAGGCTAAAGGCTAACAGACTTTATTGCCACTTAGTAACCTCAGCCGGTTTGCCACCGCTTGTATCGGCTGCCAGCTGACAGGAGCAAACAGCTGAGCCTGCTTGACAGCTCCTTTTTTATAGCGAGCTGTCAAGCGGCTCAGCCAATCAGCGCTCACCCTGGCTCCCGCCTCAATGGCGGACCAGAGTGAGGACTGCTGGCTGCAACACTATCTATTTCACTTTTTTCTAGTTTACTAAAAAGTAGGTCATGGTCTACTTTGTCGAATGCCTTGCTGAAATCTAAATATATTATGTCCACAGTATTTTGCTGGTCTACTAATTTAGTCACTGTGTTGAAGAATGAAATAAGATTGGTTTGGCATGATCTGTTCTTAACAAACCCATGCTGACTACTAGTTATTATTTTACTTGTTTCTAGATGTTGGCAGATCTGTTTTTTTATTATTATCTTTTCCAGTATCTTCTCGAGTATTGGTGTTAGACTGATTGGTCTATAGTTTCCCGGGTTTTTTTTTTTTTCCTTTTTTGAAGATGGGAACCACATCCATTGTGGTTCTATTCTATCCATATCTATTCTATCCATTGATTTTGGAATGTTATATTTTGTTTTCATTATGGATGAATGAATGCTCATTTTGAGATATTAATCATATAATAATTAAAATGGTTAAATGAAATATCATTTGTATGTGTGAATAAGGGTGGATATTCTTTCTACAAATATCTCTAAACGCCATTTGAACACCAGGTCATCACTGATAAAATGTTTAAATTCAATGTGGCATATATTCAGCTATAAAGATGAGCACTTTTAACATTCATTAAATATAATTTCAAATGTGATACTTACATTGTGTTTTTAAGTTTATAGTGAAATTTCTACAGTTAATTTCAGTGAATTTATCTATGTTATTGTTTGTAGGTAGAAGACTGTAAGAGTTGGGACAATAAAATACAATTCCAACTTAGGAAAGCCAGTTAGGCACTAATATGACATCATAAACTAACATCTTCTATGCTTCCTTTAAGCAGTTTGCACAAGATACATAGCTTAGATCCAGACTTAATATATAGAGTAGTCTGAGAAAATCAATATAGTTGAGTCATAGTTAATTTAAACTCCAATAAGTCATATGAGTCTATTTTAGATATCCCATTAAAAAGAAAGAGAGAAGAAAAAAAAATGAATAGATAGAACTATTAAGCATGTGGACTATAATTTCACTAATAGACTTTTGACACATTTATTAGAGATCAACAATGCAACTCTTTCTTTTCTTTAACTTTATTCTGCTTCAGGTTATTTAGCCACCATGCATTGCATATTCACAATTCATTGCCAATAGAGTTTAACTTGTTCCATTAAGCCTTCTCAGTTCATTTTATTACTTTATATAGGTTTTTTGGGAAAAAGATTAACACATAAACTTAGATATTGCAAAACAGTTCAATCAGTTATTCCCTTAAAAGGGATTATTTGATCTATCTAGTTTAATATTCTTTTCTGCATTAGCTAAGAGAATTAGAAGAAACCCATAAGCAGGCCATAATTTTGATATCTTGTTCATGTTTCCTAGCAGCTGTTATTTAACACTATAGGTACTTCCAATACTGAATATAGATATTATATAATCAGTAATTATAGTTATTAATATTGATTATAGTTATTAATATTATAGCCATCCCTGAATTTTAGATATATCCTGTTTAAATAAGTCTTCCCTTTATCTGTCCCACATTGTTCCACAACTTAATTTCCTTGAATTATTGTAGTATTATTGGTAGAGAGCAGGAGAAAGAATTACCATAGCCATAACCTTAGTCATTTTTCTTGATATCATACATAAGTACATAAAACTCTTTTCCCTAAACTTATTTTTTTCCCTAAATTAAAAGGCTTCAAAAGGTTGTATTTTGTTATATGGCTTTTTTCATCCTTTTATAATTATACTCTTCAACTTCTATAGAACTGATACATTTATTTATATAGCATGGTAACTAATTTATATGAATCTCCATATTATGATGGCGCTTCTAAGACAGTAATAAAATTATTTCAGCTAATTAATTATATTTATTAAATGTAAAGGGCTTCTTTTAAGTTAAACAAAATCTGTAAAGTTTTCTACTAATATACTGAATGAGATATTAAAATCAAATTGATGCTAACCAACGATCTTAAATAGGAACTTTCCAATTGTATGCTTGGTATTTGTTCAGGGGGACAGGAGAAGTTTGATATGCTGACAATTTTATATTCACCTTTTTTCTCCCGTTTTTTATTTTTTATTGTATACAAGAAAAGAAAAAAGGAAATGAAGGGAAGGGAAAGGAACGGAGGTGTGCAATACAAAGGGAAAGAGAAAAAGAAAGAAAAGGGGGCATTCACCTATTTTTTTGAAGAGTCAAACTATTTTCTCATGAATCCATATAGCTTATAGACATGCGTCAAAGCAAAACAATCTTGTTTCTCATTTTTGTTCTTCTTAATATTTTACCTGCAGAAAACATCATGTTTTACTTTTTTATCTCTTTGATGTGCATTTCACCTTTCCTTCATAAGCTCCAATATCTCCTATTCCTCCCCCCCAAAACAAGAACTTTGGTAAGACAGACTGACTGCTGAAAGGTCACCTACTAAACTTCTGTGGCTGAAGGTGAACTAACCTGGGTCTCCCCAGTGATAGTTCAACACTTTAATCACCATACCAGACAGCAATTCATTACCTGAATTAACATTCTGTGACAAATTTATAAAATATTTCAGCTTAATTTCAAGGACATTTTGACAGCCACTCCTAAATAATATCTTAAAGGCAATAAATGGCCATAAATGCATGCATAGATCGTATGAATCTGAACTCTGTAGCCACAAATACTATTTATATAGAAATATTTTACTGATAATAGCGCATATACATAGGAAGGATTGTTTATCTATCAGCAGAGCAAAATTCATTAAATCTAAATCTAAATATTAAGAAAGCATGGTATATATTATCATTCATCTGTGTGTCTGTCTGTCTGCTGTCTGTCTGTCCATCCATTTTTCTGTCTATCTATCTATCTATCTATCCAACTATCTATCTATCTATCTATCTATCTATCTATCTATCTATCTATCTATCTATCTATCTATCTATCTATCTATCTATCTAATCTATAACTTCCAAATTCATAGATTATGATTGTCAAACAACCAAAATGTTGCTAATATGTAAAGACATAACTGAATGGACATACAGTAACCAAAATGACTATAGAAACTCAGATGAGAATTCTTACTTATAATAAACATGTTGATTGTGGAACAGATCATGAATTGCCCATGTGTAAAATGCAACAGTCCAAAATGCAACAGCATAGGCAGTTATATGTGCTCCTAGAATGGCACATGTTACACTTCTGGTCTGTAAGCTGCATTATTGCTAGTTTTCTTACAGATGCAATCCAAGGTACTGGTTTTGACCTATAATTGCATGGGATTGGGTTATCTGAGGCACCATCACTGCCACTCCTTTCGCATAAGCTGTAGCAGAAAAGGTATGTTGCTGGTTGCATCTCTTGGGGATTTGGCGAGTCCCAGGAAGTGGGCCTTCTTTGCCATGGTACCTGCCATTGTAGAATCTTTCCCACCCCTACTCCCCAAAGTGAGGCTATATCCATCTGTCTTCATGTTCCACAAATCTTTGAAGATTTGACTATCTTAACAGGCATGTGGCACCCAAGGGAGAGGAGAGTTCTTAGTATGGTTCACTTAATCAGATAACATCATCCTCTTTGTTTTAATGTGATTTTTTATATTTTTAAATATTATAATAATGATTGATTTTATATGTGTTTATTTGTTTTCTTTTTTAGTTAAATATTGTATATCATTGAGAATGACTTTTTGTGAAATGGATGGCTATATAAATGTGATAATTAAATAAACACCAGGTCCCGCTAAAGATGAACAAGAAAGCCAGTCAATTTCTTTGATATAATTCTCAAGTAAAACATCAAGAACTGTTACAAAACCCCGAACTTTGTTGATAGGGAATCAGGGAACTTTTTGAATGAAATCAAAGAAGTTAAGGTTAGATCTGAAAAGAGACAGACAAAGTACAAAAAACAGAAGAAAGGAAATGTCAAAACAAACAATGGAAATGAAACAAAGGTAAAGCCAAGAAAGAAAAAAAATGTTAGGAAAGACTTAATAGAAAATATCAGAGTGCTGTTACAAGAGACAACCATTATTACAAGCAGTAAGACATCAAAGATGGCAAAGATATAGGAAAAACAAGAAAACTCTTCCTAAAGATATCAGTACTCAGAATTAGATTCCAACTACAAAATGGTTTATAGTAAGATGCCATTGGATAGATAGTAACTGATTTCAAGAAAACCAAAATAAAAATGGAAGATATATATTCTTAAATTGTGCACATTAGAGATGACAATATCCAATATATCTCATAAAATATTCTATATTTATAAACTGTCTGGTAATTGAAGTTGAAATTAGATCAATGCTTTTGTCATTATTGAGTCAGATGCTAACTACAGAATAAGAAGAATCAATGAAGACCGTATCCAAACTATGCCAACAATCCTGAAAAACAATGCAATGGCTAGCAGACTGGAAAAGATAGATCTACCTAGCAATATCAAAGAAAAGGAAACTTAACAGAATGTGCAAATTGTCAAAACATATCTTTAATTTAACATGTTATAAAAATAATATATAAGATTGTCCAGTGCAGATTAAAGCTCTACAGGTAAAAAGGAATGTTAGATGTACTCCTTAAGAAATGATCAAGGAACTATTGCTCGGATATTATGGATAATTTAGAAAATAAAATAACATCTACAAGAAATGTTTTATAGATTTTAGAAAGGCTTTGCTACAGTCAACCATATTAAATGCTGGATTCTTTTTTTCTAAATAAATTCTCATCTGAAACAGGAACACAAAACAGAATTGAGTCCCATATTTTGCTCTAATATTTGTAAGGTTAACAATACAGGTCTTAAGAGTTATGTGAAATTAATACTGGGATATTAAATGTTTTATGTAAAATTAAATGCCAATGAAATTAAGGTGACTTGCAATTAATAAAGTTATTAATTAACTCTTATTAATACAATTTCCATCTCTTTTTTTACAAATATTGCATAGTCATATAATCCTGTTATACTGCATATTTTTTTCTTATGCTGTTTTTCTAATTAAAACTAGAACTCCTTTTTAATTAATAAGAGAAACATTAGCTTATTCCATTCAAAAATATTGGTTTTCTATATTTTTTGGAGGAAGATATTTGGAATGTGTATAATTTTTGTCATGTCAACAATGGCAACAGGATGCAGTGGTCTCATCTTCACAATAGTATTTAGAATAATACACAAGAAAAGGAATAAGCAAGCATTGACCTACAGATAGTTTTTCTTTTTAGTTTTGCAGTTCCCAAACTCCTCCAACCTATGACACCAATTATTATTATTGTTGTTGTTATTAGTTTTATTATTATTAGTTTTAGTTTTATTATTATTAGTTTTATTATTATTATTATTAGTTTTATTATTATTAGTTTTATTATTATTAGTTTTATTAATTTTTAATAAATTAACAAACTAATTGACAATACATGCATTAAGCATTTACTTGTTATAATAATCTTCAAACTAGTTCCCAAAGTGACCCAAAGTGAAAAATTACTCTAAGTTCTCTCTCTCCCTTTCTTCCCTTTTCCTACCTGAAATACATTTTACATGGGTATTTTAAATGGATATTTAAATTTAAGTAGGTTCTGTATTGGAACTGATACAGAACTTTAATTGGTTTTGAAAACGGGATTTTGATCAAACAAATATTTATTTTGATTGTTAAATGTAAGTGTGTAAGTTTCCATACATCTTCCTACTCTCTTTTTTATAGTTTCTCTTTCCTTCTCTTCTCAAAATTGAAATTAGCTACTGTAAATGTACTTTATGCTATACAACCTATAATGTTTCTCTCATCCATTACTGTCTTTAATAATCAATGACTGAAGAAGCAATTCATAATTCTGTCTGGAAAAAATATAAGAAAGGAGCTTTGATATTGTACATAGTAAGGTTCAACATTGCAAGAATCCATTCCAGAGGTGGTATTCAACAGGTTCTGACCAATTATGGAGGACTGGTAGTGGAAATTTGAGTAGTACGGAGAACCAGCAAATACCACCACTGATTGGAGATTTTACAGTAGCCTTCCCCTGCCATGCCCACCAAGCCACACCCACAGAATCGGTAATAAAAAAAATTGAATCCCACCACTGATCCATTCCTTTTCTTTGATGGACAAGTTAGATGAGATGGTGGTGAACTTGTTCATGTCTAATTAGAAGAAGTTGAAGTGCATTTTGTGTAATGGGCAGGAGTAGCTTACAAGCAATTAATTAAATGTGCAAAAGGATTCGTTTAAAATGTTAATCAAAATAAATGGTATTTATATAGCTCTTAAATAAGTCACAGGAATTAATGACCATGGCAAAGTTTATTTTACTGAAAAGAACTAAACTGAAAATAAGGACAGAATCTATCATAATATAGGAAAATAGAAACTGGAAAATATTATTTTGCATGGTGAATTTGATAGATATATGAGTGCATTGTCTGTTTGCCATTATCATGAATTTTTCACGCAGGAGAATAAAAATGTCTTGATGTTTGAGCCCTGAATAATACTTTATCTTTTTATCTTTTCCTCTCCCCCTCCTATTTCTGCCAATAAATAAAAAGCAAGAAGGAACAATATGTAGCAGAATATTCCAATGTCTTCTTTATTGTAGTAGAGACAAATAAACAAAAAGCCCATTGCATATTGCTGATTTATGATATGGTCATTAATTAAATCTTATCTGTCAGATATTCATTAGTCTTTAGGCAGTGCAGTTCCATCATTGTAACTGCTAAAATTAAATGTCATAAATAAATATGGTTCGTTTCCTATAATCCATTATAGCAACCTTGGTCATACAATGAGTGATTAGTTATACTAACTTTTAAATTAATAAATATAATGTTATTTCAAATATGCTTGCAAAAGAAAGAAAAATGTTTTTTCAACACTTGTTGCAATAAAAGGTTAAAGTAATGCAATAATTTTTGCTTCATCAACTTTCATAACCATAATGATGTTGTGAATGTACCGAATGTATTGGAAAGTCAGAAATCTCTGTATATTAAAAATAATTTAAAAACCTTCCTATTTTTATTTTTAATGTAATATTTTAATTTAGGGTAATAAAGAATCTGTGATACTGAAGCATTGTATGCATAATGAAACTGTAATACCTTGTTTATGTCTTATATATGAGTGTATCCCTATATTGACTTAAATTAATTTTTTACCAAGAATAGAAAATCAATAATAGACATACTGTATTTATACAAATAAATCATGAAGAAAGTTTAGGGTCATTTAACCTTATGTGTTTTATAAAGACTTGTCTTATATTCATTTATTTTCATAATTTCTAAATGCTATACAATTATAATTCATGCATATTTTAAAATTGCTCACTTAAATTTTCTGTTCTGTCTGATGGAAATCTTCTTGGTTTTAAAAAAATTATACTCAAGAATTATTTAAGGTTTTTTTTTAGAAGGTTGCATATTCTGCTTAATTAATCATATTTTTCTTTACAGCAAGATTGCATTTGAATGAATGAACATCTTATGTTCAATAGATGGTTTAATGAAATTAATTAGTAAAAACATGCTTTTGTTTCAAATATATTTTGTCTTCAAATATAGGAATAATATATAACAGTCAAATATATGTTCATTATGGTGTTATCAAAATTTTCTATCCAACCAAAGTTTAACATTGAATATTATTATTTGTAACAATTCCACAATAAAATAAGTGGTAAACCCAGACAGAATAGTGATTGTAAATTAATTATAGTGATGATTATATTTGTTTATTTTATTTAAATAACTTATAATAATAATGAGATGGCTCACAACTACCAATAACAGCAAGAATGAAAACAAAACTACCCTTCCTACCAGACACCAGGCCAACCAGTTTACTAGCTTTCTGACTCAAACCCCATTGTAGTGCAACATTTGGGAAAGAAACAATCTCTGTGCCCTTTCAGAAGCCTAAAATCAGTGTTTCTCAACCTTAATGACTTCAAGATGTCTGGACTTCAACTCCCAGACTTTCACGCCAGCCATGCTGAAGTACAGATAGCTTGACGTTGCCAAGGTTGAGAAACACTGGACAAAAATTCTACTTTGATAATTTTTGTCAGCTACAAACTGAGTCTGGTCACTTTAGTTCTCAAAACTGGAAATATTCAGCTGAAACAGCACAATATGAACCATATGTCTTGGTCACGTTAGGTGCTTTCCCATTGGATAGAGCCTATAATAGAAAAAAACCCCATAATATATCTTTACCAAAACTTAATAACATTTTAACAGTAAATGGAAATGGAATGTATCATTTCTAGGCTAAAGAAATGGAATTCAACTGTTTTCCTATTAATAAGAGATTCCAGATTTTGTTTTCAAGAAACAGGTTTGGCCTCAAGCAAACAAGCAAACAAAGTTGAAAATTCCTGAACTAAGCATCACTATTCCTTTCTTGATTCTAAAAGTTCTTACACTAAGAATTTAATGAAAATGTTTCCTTTGGAATGAAACAAATAAAAACAATTTCATCTCTACCAAATTCGCAGCAAATTTAACAACTCTACATAAATGTAACACAAGTTTAGTACTAACTAAAACATTCTTTAAACTAGAAACTTTCAATTTAATTTTTTAATTAATGTGTAAATGGAAAAAATTGTTGTACAAAATTGTATTTATAGTAAAAAGTTTTCTTTACAAATCAGACTTGTAATCAGTCTTTCATAGTTAAAGATTGTCTATAACTGCAATGACAAACTCAAGGCCCATGGGCCGGATCCAGCCCATGGGGTGCTTAGATCTGGCTGATGGGGCTGCCCTGGAAACAGTGAAGTACCAGTCCATGGTGCTTCTGCCAGTGAAAACAGAGCTCAGAAGACACATGACAGCAACGTGACACCACGAATTTGACACACAATGTACTATATTATAACTACTATAGAACCATGGGAGTGCAGTGATTAGAATGCAATACTACAGGCTAATTCTGCTGACTGCCATCAGTTTCATCCTGACTAGCTCAAGGTTGGCTCAGCCTTCCATTCTTCCGAGGTCAGTAAAATGAGGGCACAGATTGTTAGGGGCAATATGCTGATTTTGTAGACTGCTTAGAGACTGCTGTAAGTACTATGAAATAATATATATGTCTAAGTGCTGTACATTGCTCTAAAGAGATAATCAGTTTCACAAATAGAATGGATCAACATATCATAAATAGCATCACAAGTATAATCTACCAATCGCTAAAGACACTCTTGATACTTTATGATGTCCCCTTGTTTTTCAGGAACTGCCAAAAATGATGACAAGACTTTTATGATAATTTAATATTAATTAAAAAATTAAACTAATAGATAATTAAATAATCTGTTTTGGGAGTTGAAAAAGTCCCAAATAGGTCTAGTGTGCAATTAAATTACCCTTCTTTTTAATAACACAATTAGTTATGTATATATAAAATAATATTTTAAAATATAAAGGGTGACCTATATTATATTTATAACATTCATAATTAATATAGAACTGAACATAAATGGTTACAAAGATTGGTTTTTATACATATTGTGGATTGCAACATCATTATAACAAAGACATTAAAAGCCAGCCTATTGCAAGCAAGCTTAATTGTAATATCTCAAGCAAGAAGAAATGCAATATTTTCAACTAATACCAAAATTTTCTTTCTCTAGATTTTGGTTAATGTACTCATTGGTTTTGCAAGAAAATCTTTCTAAATCTCATATTACAAGAACTTGTTAAAACAGTAAAATCAGTAAAGGACATCTTCAATTCAACTTGAAAACAGCAAATTAAATTAAAACTAACATTAATATTACTAGAAAATGTAAATGCAAGATTGGAATTGCAAGAGAAGCGAAGAAACAGCAAGAATTGAAAGCAGGAATAAGTGGTTAAGCTAAAACTGCAGATGTAGGGAATATGAACTACTTATATACTGAATTGGATGTTAACCTGAATCTAGAAACTCAGTTTTATGAACCCCTATTGGTCTGAAAGTGCAGGAAGGAAGGAAGATAATTTAGAAAGAGGTACACAATTAACTTCTTCACATAGGAAGACAAAAAAAAAAAGAAGGAAAAATGGTTTTGGGAAACAAGAGGGTGGGAAATCTCTCCTTTGCTATGTGAATGTAGAAGAAAACAACCTTGATAAAAGAATGCAAGAAGCTTTATCTGACAAAAAAGACTGTAAATGAAATCTCAACCCTAGAAAAGTAGTAAGCATAAGAAAGTTACTTTAAAAAGTATTCAGTACAGTGTAAGAAGCATCAGAGGAAATATCTTCCAATCTTTTAAAATCCTTTTACTATGTTTGAAAAAAACTATCATTTCATAAACAATAACATACAATGCCATTAGTGGAGGGCATTTTCTGACTTGGTCTACCTTGAAAAATCAACACAGCAACACTAAGGAAAAAAAAAAACATAAGACATCTCTTCCAGCAACATTTTTCCCATATGGGGTTCCATTCTTTGCAGTCAACAAAAGAAATTGGAAATCAGATTTGGAATGGAAAGAGTTCAGAAGTATCCGGTTGACACTGTGGCAAATACGTGACAAGGGAATCTGCCATTTTGATTGCTGAGCAAATTGTCCATCAACATGGCTTGTGAAAATTTAAGATTTGAAGAGCCAAAAGAAGCAGATTGGACACCAAACTCAGAAACTAAGCAATCAGAGAAGGACATAAAGCTTTTTCTTAAGTTCTTTTTCTGTGAGTCCTTTCCAAGGGCAAGGAGATAATTAGTTTGAATATATATTGAGCTTGTGAAATAGGCTGCACCTTTAAAGTGATCGCTCAGTCTAACATGCAGAAGGGAAGATAATCTGCTAGTTTTGAACAAACCTTCCTGCAGGGCACTTATAGCTATATAATTTCTTTTGATTCTTCAATTATTTTGCAACCAATAGGATTCCATATATTTTCATACAGGGATATATTTTCATATTTAAGAGTATTGTGCTGTTGTGGAAAATCACATGAGAATTCTCAGCTCTGAAAAAGTGGTTGAACCTTGCCAAATCATTTGTACTATTGCTCATGAGATCTTACTTGATTTAAAAATTTTCCTATCTTATCCACGTTCACTTCTTCCCAATATTTATCAAATATATGAGAAAATTATCAGACTTTTTTTAATATGCCTATATCCATATTAAAAAGAAAAATGAATATGGGTATGATACTTTTTATTGCATTATCCAAAGCAATAAGAATTATCTCTGTTATTTTCCTATATTGTGAATACAAAGTGGTGTATATTTATATTATTTACATATATAACACTGCTTGCAGATAGCTGGGCAGTTGCATTCTTTTAGAGTTGTTGAGGCCACCTGGAGGTTTATCTGTATCATCAGAATCATCTGAGTAGTATAAATGGGTGTGGAGCCTTCTTGAAACTGTTGAAAGGGCTGTGTTGTAGTTGTTTCAACAGTCCTTTCAATACTTCTAAGAAGGCTCCACACCCATTTGACACTGATGATACAGTTAAACAGTCAGGTGGCCTCAATAACTCTCTAAAAGAATTGAAATGACCATCTGTCTGTGAGGAATATAAATCCTTCCATTCCCCATCACTCTATCTATCATCGCTGAGGAAACTTCTTGGATGAGAAATGAAACGTCTTCAGAGAAAAACAGAACATCCAGTTGCCTCGTGAAAAAGCACCTTTCGGACAAAAATGATCTGGATGATTGAGAATCTCCATAGACAACCAGTCAATAGCTACAGTATAAGGAATTACATGAGTATATGTAGAGCAGAACAGAGCAGAGCACTTGTTATTGACCAAGTGTGATTGGACACACAAAGAATTTGTGTTTGTTACATAAGCTCTCAGTGTACATACCAACAACCAAGTGATAAATCATAGATCATAAATAATAGTTACAATCATAAATCATAAGAGACAAACAAGTGATGTATCATAAGATACCAATAGGAGAAGGTAATTGGAAAGCTAAGAAGATGAGGAGGATAATAGTTATACAGTCATACTACATGGGTAAATACTGTTAGGCTTAAGACAGTGCTGTTGGGATTAGGTGTTCAGCACACTGGAGACATGGGGGGGGGCGTCTTTTGTCTAATTATTTGCAATGCTATAGCAGGATCCTGAGGAGAGAAGTTGAAATAGTTCGTGCTCAAAATATGAGGGGTCTGTAAATATTTTCTCAGCCTTCTTTATAGTTCATGCAGTATACAGGTCACCAGTGGGAAGCAGGCTAGTTGCAATTGTTTTTTTCTGCAGTCCTAACTATCTGCTGAAATCTGTGTCCATATGGCTTGGTTGTTGTAACAAACCAGACAGTTCTAAAGTTACAAATGACAGACATAATGATTCCTCTGTATGACTGCATCAGCAAATCCTTTCTCTCTCCCTACCTCCTTCCTTCCGTCCCTCCCTCCTCCCTCTCCCCCTCCCCCCTCTCTTT
Source organism: Bungarus multicinctus (assembly GCA_023653725.1). Classification (NCBI taxonomy): domain Eukaryota; kingdom Metazoa; phylum Chordata; class Lepidosauria; order Squamata; family Elapidae; genus Bungarus; species Bungarus multicinctus. Next base: position 34,371,456 of record CM042849.1, on the reverse strand, counting down.
CTGTGTGTGTCTACAGGCACACATACCCTTAGCTTTTCCTATTTTGTGCATATACTCAGGCATTCAATTTCTTCCTGGATGAATATGATTTTATGCACATTTATTTTGCTTGGGAAGAACCTTTAATCAGTGTGAAACTGACAAGCAATGCATGAATTGCTAAGAAATCCTTACACTGTAGCTATGCTGCAAGTGCGATAGACATTGTATGCTTTAACAAGGGATCCGTAAAGCTTCCTTATTCCAAGCTACAGTTAAGGTATGAGACTTCAGATCAACAACATATGATTATTTATACAAACACGCTTGTTATATTACTGGAGATTCCTCCAGGCCACATATGTTGTGCTGTTCAGCACCCAGTTTAATTTATAGCTCCTGTTTTCTTGCTCTTTAAAAGTGCTTCAGACAGTGCAAACCATCCTCCAAACAAACAAAGCTAATAAACCAAAAGGCAGATGAAGAGAGAAATCAAATTGCCTTGTCAAAAGTTCCATAAGTACTCTGACATACGTACAGAAAATATTAATGTGTATGCCATGCACTTTCATTCACTTTTCTAGAAGGACAGATAGAGTTTACATATATAAAGGAGTGATTGAGCACACTGTCACATTTACTAAAATGTTTGAGGCAATACTATTTGAAATAGAGTTACATTCATGCATTGAAAATGATATGTTTATAGTAAATCTGCCTTTTATAGTAAATCTTGGATTCAGGTCATGCATCAAAATAAAAGAAAGTTATGTCTTTGTTTGTGTGTGTGTGTGTGTGTGTGTGAAAATAATAAAAATTTAATATTTATACTTTTCAGTTTTTCTCAGTTCAGTTTTTGCACAGGAAGACCATGTTTTCTTGGGCTTTTTCCTATTGTACAATTACCTGCAATGTAGCTTAAATAATATATGTAGCCCTCAATTTATAACAATTCATTTAGTGACAACTCAAAGTTACAACGGCACTGAAAAAAATGACCATTTTTCACACTAATTACATTTGTAGCAGCAATTCAGATGCTTGGAAACTGGTTCATGCTTATAACCATTGCTGTGTCCCAAGGTCATGTGATCACCACAATGAGGAAGCCAGATTTACTTAGCAACTGTGGCACTAACTTATCAACTGCGATGATTCACTTAAGGGTGGCAAGAAATTTAATAAAAATTAAGCAAAACTCACGTAACAAAAATTTTGGGCTCTATTGTAAATCAATTGTAAACCCATATTTAATCTTTAGTATTGGATACTAGCTCTATAGGGAGACTCAACTGCTAAATGTCAACCAGATAAGTGAAGATAGTTATAAACGAAATAGTTAATCCTGCATAAATTGTGTGTGGCCTCAGATTCAAAAAGAAATAACAGATGTAATCATCAGTGCAAAAAAGACAATAAAATATGGAAACTTCTATGCTAATATTGTAAATGTAGTTGCTCAATGCCATATTTTTAACAATGTTTCTGATAAACTGCCTTGTAAACTGCCTTGTAAACTGCCTTGTAAATTAATGGACATTCAAAGCTAATCACTCATATAGGTCTTCATATCATATAATCACTGATACTGATATAAAAAAATAATCATTTCACAGTGAAGTGTTTTTTTAAAAAATGGCAGTTGTAATTTATAGACTATAAAAAGAGAACTCTTCTCTTTTAGTCCACTGTTTTCATCTCCATAGCTTGATAACTGAACTGATTTTTAGTTATAGATAACAAAAGCCCTTTCAGCTATAATTTTGCCTTGTAAATAGGAAATACATAAGATACTGATAGTACATATAATGAGAACCGTGGTGAATCAAAGCATATCTCTCTTTCATCTTAATTTTAAGTACTGTTGGACAGAAGATCTTTAGACTGCTATTCACTTAGGGAATGTGTAAAATGTTACAAATGTTATAAATATTCTTTTTCTGTTTGTTACATTTATGATATTGGTTGGGAGAGAACTTGGTAAAAAATGTTCTCAACAGATTTATATACAAGATAATTTCTGTCTCCTCGATAACATTTCAGATATCCTCAATGCTCAGGATATCTTCAATTTCCCACTACAGGTTTTAAGAGGCAAGAGAAGGTTTTAAATTAAGAGATCCTGTCATGGAAACAAATAGTCTCTTCTTCAGATTTTGGTTTTATCCTTGTATATTTCTTTTTATTTCACTTCTGCTAATCCATAAGAAATAACTTCTCTGAGTTGCCTTTGTAAAATTCATATAAAATTATACAGAATTTCTCTTTTCTCACACAGCTTTTCCAAATGGTTAATAAAGTCCAATAGCTTCAGGAAAATTCAACATTCAGAAAGTAAGGCCTGAAAAATTATAATATTTAGCCATATTTGAATGTTTGCCAGTATGTTCAATAACTTCTGCTGAAACAGAAACACAGGTAGTTCTTGAATTATGATCAAATTTCAGTTCCTAAGCAAGGCAGTTTTACCCTACTTTATGACTGCTTTTGCTACAGTAGTTAAGCATATCTTGCAGTTATTTAGTGAATCTGGTTTCCTGCATTGACTTTGCTTGTTGGAAACCTACCGGGAAGGATATAAATGGTAACCATATGATCCCAGTCAGTGCAAATGTCATAAATACATGCCAGTTGTCAGTTGCTCAAATTTTGATGGGGATATTGGAATGGTTGCAAGTATGAAAACTGGTTATAAGTTACTTTTTTCAATGCTGTTGTAGCTTTGAACAGTTACTAAATGAATAGTTATAAATTGACCACTACCTGTAATGAGTTTCAAAAAGCCACTATAATTTTTGTTCAATCTACCATAATATTTAATTTTTCTCCATGAATTGCACTAGTTATATATTACTCCATATTTAAACATTTGCTAAAACAGTAACTTATGTCTTCTGCCTCATGTGTTTTGTTGTTTTTAGTGCCTTTGAGTCAATTTAGACATAGCATTAGGTATCAGTGAAGAATCCATATATTTACTATATGGTGCCATACTTAGGCAGTAGGGTTTTTGACATGGATCTATCCAGGGGTAGGATTCAAATTTTTTAACAACTGGTTCTGTGGGCATGGCTTAGGCGGTGGGTGTGGCTTGGTGGTCATATTATTGGGTGTGGCCAACTCAATATCACTCACATCGAGGCACGCATCTCCTCGCCTGGCCTCTCATGACTATGGGAATGCTGCAACAGTCGTAAGTATGAAAAATTTTTTCAGTGCCATTGTAACTTTCAATGGTCACTCCACACAAGCAAAGTACCAGCAAACGACGAAAAAAAACCCAGAGAAGTTCCAGAGACAGGAAGTCTAGTCCTGCCAAGAACATAATAAGGGTTAACAGAGAGGCAGTTTCTGTAAGCAACACCAGAATGTTTCCTTCCTGCCTTCCTTACAGGATTAGGCCAGTAATTTCTTCTAACAACTGGTTCTCCGAACTGCTTAGAGTGTTAACAACCGGTTCTAGTGAATAAGTCTGAACTGGTAGAATCTCACCCCTGGATCTATCTCTGCCAACAACAAATATAATTGGAACTTGAATTAAGTTTGTTCCTTTAAGTGTACATGTCAAGTTGTATTAAATGGATTAATAGGTAGGATTTTTTTCTTCATTAATCATTATCTAGGTGAAATAATCTTTTTTTCAAGATTCTCACAATCTTCAGATTCTTGGCTGTAGGAAAAATAAATCCCCCCACCTCACTACCATATACATAAAACAAGTGCTTGCCAATGAAACCAAGCAGCTGTTTCAACACACTCAGAGGTTTGTGAGTGGGTATTAGTAATACTGTTTCAACATCAGCCACTCTGATTCATTAATCTTGATGGTTTAATTAATTGTTACTCAATATTTTGTAATAGTATTCATATTTTCATATTCACAGTAATATCCAACAAATGTTAGTAAAGTTTTAATAGATAACTGGAAAACTACACTAAATTTTGAAATTTTTAATATAACAGCAAGTGAAATAAAGCATGTGAATAGTAACACCTCCACATTTGTATAATACATAATTATGGTGGTCACAATCAATATGTTTAGACTAGATTTGCCAGTTTTATCCACTTATCAAGTCTTTCCCAAAATATTGTTTGGAGGTGTCAAAGATATCACTATAGGATATAAGTTGTTCCAAGTAAAGTGGCCTTTTATAATTGACTCATACTGATTTTCTTAATGCCAATGGTGTTAACATGATTTACGTGTTTTGGAATTGCACCCAAAGTGCCTATTACTATTGGTACTATTTTTGCTTTCTTTTGCTGCAGCTGTTCTTCTATTTATGTAATGTCAAATTACAACTGCTGATTCTTTAGCTAATATTAGCCTCCATAGGCATTGTTATTCCCAAGAACGTAGGAAATCATAATGTATTAGTTTTATATAACAAACTGTTGGAAGAAATATTCTTCTGGGTTCAGTTCCAAGTGGGGAAAAAGACACTGGAAACACAGAGGCTGTTTGGAAGGTTTAATGGTGGACAGGACCACATAGCCTGGAGCTCCAGAGTGAAAAGGAAGGATGATCACATGTTCAAGGTGAAGGAAGAGATCAAAAGAGGGCTGAGGTGTTGAGAGTGACTGGGTTTTATAACCTTTGTTGGGATTTGAATTGAAGCTTGTTTCTAATTGGTTGTCAGACTCCCTTGGGGCCATGCAGGGGCAACTCTGTAGGCTGTCCTGAATTCCAGGCTTGGTTGAGCCTTGCTGTATGATGATGCACTGAAAAGGGCTTTTGGCAATTGCTATAGCTTTACCTGGTGATCTTCGTTATGTAAAGTATTCTCGTCCAGGCCTTAATGGCCCACCCATTAACAAAGGTGGGGGTGAGCTTCTGCTTCTGAGGTGAGTTCTGCTTCTGAGTTTCTACTCTTTTTAAGGGAAATATTCTACCTTTTTAATATTTCCTAGGATATTTCAATTTTCTAGGAGAGTGGTGGGTGCTAACTTCCTACAAAACCAATCAAACAGTGTGGCTTTTGCAATTAACTGGGAAATTTCTCAACACAGACATTTTTTAAGCTGATGTATATTATAATCGTTCAACTTCAATATTCAGACCTTGATACTTTGCGACCATTTCCAATTCTATTATTATTATTATATACAAAAACTACAGTGTACACAGCAAATGAGATAACTATGTTGGGTTTCGTATCACAAATCACTAGTCAAACACTTCCCAAGTGTTTAGGACTGCATGATGTATTGGCAGATTATGCGAGCAGATCCCAGTAAGGTGGCCTTCTGTAGCTGATCAATGGTGATTTTGTCAGAGCCAATTATTTTCAAGTGCTTGCCTAGGTCTTTAGGCAGAGCATCCAATTTGCTGAGTACTACTGGAACCACCTACACTGGTTTATGCCAGAGTCTCTGCAGTTTGATTCTCAAGTCTTGATATCTGGTGATTTTTTCAAGTTGTTTCTCATCGATTCTGCTGTCATAGGTATGGCAATGTCCACAATCTACTTTTTTCTTCTCCACAAACATGATATCTGGGGTGTTGTGTTCCAAAACTTTATCAGTCTGTATTCGGAAGTCCCACAGTAGTTTTGCATGCTCATTTTTGACCACTTTTTCAGGCTTATGGTTCTACCAGTTCTTTTCTACAGACAGATGGTTGTTGTGACAAATTCCAGTGGCCACCTGAGTGATTATGTTGTGACATTGTTTGTAGTCAGTCAGTTGTCTTACAACAGCTCAGTATGTGATCGATGGTTTCATTCACTTCTTTGCAGAGTCTGCTTTTGGAGTCATCAGCAGATTTTTCTATTCTGGCTTTGCTTGCATTTGTTCTGATGGCTTGTTCTTGGCCTGCAGGAATCAGGCCTTCTGTCTCTTTCTTCAGTGTTTCATTGGTCAGCCATAACCAGGTCTTTTCCTTATCTACTTTTTCTTGGATCTTTTCAAGGAACTGTCCATGCAGTGCTTTGTTACACCAGCTGTTAGCCCAAGTTTGCATTGTTGTTTTCCTATATTGATCCTTGGTTTGCTGCACTTTGAGCAGCTTCCTATTGTTGACCTCCATCAAAGCTGGTTCAACACTGTCTTTCACATAATCGGCCAGAGCATGTTTCTATTCTTTGACTGTCTGCTTCACTTGAAAAAGTCCTTTGCCACCTGCTTTTTTGGGAAAATATAGCCTGTCACTATACGGGTGCAGCACATAGTGTATGGTCATCAGTTTTCTTGTTTTCCTATCCAGGATGTCCAGCTCTGCCTGTGTCTGGTTTACGATCCCAGCAGTATATCTGAGGACCATACAATACATAGCACTGTTTTCCAGTGCGTCATCGCATTTGCAGTGAAAGTACCAATGCACTTGCATATTCCAATGATATCCAGGCACTTGATGATCCAGCTGTGTAGTAGTGAATCAAATGCTTTCTTGTAGTCAATCCAAATTGTATGCAGATTTATTTTTTGGCTTTCAACTCAGATTATCATCATCATCATCATTATTATCATCGTGATATGTAGGTAGTCTATAGTTTGATTCACAATCTAAGACTGATAGAAACTGCTAATCCAAGTATTTCATAATTTTTCCCACTTTTTTCTCAAATTTTGCTTCACTGGGTATGGCAACATATCTGAACCAGACTTTTTTAAAAAATAACTATTACAGTGAGCATGTTAAGAACAACCCTGTCTGTTTGGATCTTAAAGTCCCAAAAGATCTAGTCAGTCAACTAGATGCTCAGATTAGATTTGACATTTTCATCCACCTATTGAGTCCTTCCCAAAGACCTGGGGTACTACCATTATTAAAAATAATTAATTATTTTCCTTGCCCATTTATTGTTCCCATACAACCTTAGAGAATGGCCTCCAACGTGTCTCCCAAATGTCAACTGTATACCTAGGCCTCTGAATTGTTGTATGTTACTAACAATTGTATTCAATCCAATAAGATTGTATTCAATTTTACTTGTGCAATTATTTTGAGGCCAAATAGCTCAAGCCACTGAAATATATTTAAATAGATATTAAGTGCAGATTGTACTATAAGAATTATCTTCCCATAGCATATAGAAAGTTCAGAAAATAAACATTTTCACCAGAATTACCTTGGTTTGATGTAGCAAGCATATTATTATATTGAATACTCAGTAGAAATTTTTGACACAGAAAGTTTTAACTCATATTGTATTTTCATATTCTAAATAATTGTTTTGAAGGCTTAATATTACTTCTTATAGTAATTAGCAATGAACAATTTTTTTCAGTACAGCTTTAAATATTAAAGTGCTTCATTAATGTCAGTAGGGCTGAGCTAGTAACAATATTTGTCACATAATAATTGTAAGGATTCTTAGGCTTGCAATATCTCTGTATAATAATGAGAATGCTTTTCACTAGGGCTATAATTCAGAATGATTCTGAAGAAGTGCTTTAAACCTCTCATGAACATAAATGTCTATTGAGACTCTCAGTTATCCAGGTCATAGTTGTCCCAAATGTGCTTTTTCAAGAGGCAACTGAACTTCTTGATTTCTTTGCAGACTTTAGCTAAAGAAGCTTTCTTTGCAGAGAAGCTAAAGAAGCTTCTTGTGTGAGAAGTGAAATATCTTTTTTAAAAAAGAAAGATCAGTTGCCACTTGAAAAACACTTCTTGGGACTCTTGTGAAAATAGCACTTTTCTTCTATTAAACAAAAAAGCAACCTGTCGTCTTTTGGGCTTTTTTACAGGTCTGAAAAAGTATGGCTGCTTCTTCTTGAATCATTAAGGAAAACTGAGTAAAAAATGAATTTTCCTTAATGAATACTGAAGAGTTGCTAGGTTATGTGTACTGTAATTGAACAAGTCTAAGAAGGAGTTGGAAGAGGTGTTTCAAAGTGTGTGGATCCTGGCATAGAGTTGTTCCTCAGTCTATTGACCTTTAGAAAGGGATTAAAAACCTTAACCTTCCCTTACATTCTGGGACCATGATGATTGGAATTTCTTCCTGGAAGTATATGAGAAACATTTGGATTCCCAATGGCCTATTAGGTGTTGTGAGCTTAGGTTACAAGTTAGGTTAGATTAAACAAGTGGTTTGTTACGACATTGTTTATTTGTTGTAAACTAAAGAAGAATTTATTGTAACTACTCTGGTTTATTGTAAACCAAAATTACAGTTTGAGTTTGATGGCCCTATAAATTTTTTAAATAAATAAATATGCTACACTTCCAAATCCTAAATATTCTGTAAATGCTTTGTACTTATTATGCTGTAGCTTTGGATCCAACTCCAGATTTTGTGTAAGTTTGGAACAAAAGAATATGTTGTTGATTTATATTTCTTAGTATTTGAACATTAAATTAATGGCTGCTGATGTTAATTAAAAAGAGACTACTCATATTTACCTCATGCCTTTTCTACCTATATTATAATTTTCAATTTCTCACCATTTAGATAGAGTAAATGCACAAAAATGTGTCATCATGCTAAAAGCTATAAAACTGGAATGAGGCAAAATCTTGATGAATGTTTTTGTGCATCATACAGTCCAGGCCATCATTGTATCACTATCCTTTCCATTATAGCCTTATTCCACTCCAAATAATAAAGAAATTGCCAGTCTTGTTCTGAGTTTGGAATCACACATACATTGCAGCCACTGTCATTGGACAAAAGAAAAGAGGTGTTAGTTATTCCTACTGGTTTAGTATCATCTGCAAATTTGATGAGTTCCCCTTTTATTCCCTCATTTAAATCATTTATGTTGAAAAGTACTGAAACAGAAATTATAAGATTTATATATATAAATATATTTCACGGGTACAGGTATGCAGGTCTTGGTGTGTTCAGGTCTTTTCCGTGTAAGATTGAGACTATCTGGGCAACATTTTGACAAGAACCCACTCGCCATCTTCAGGCTGGTGCTTTCGGCTTTGTGAGAACAAAGCGTGATCTGAGCTGCTGTCTCCCTATATATACTGGTGGGGAGGTTGGCTGTGTTGTCATTTCTTGATTGGTTGATGGAGTTGATGTTTGCAGATTGGCTGGCTTTTTCTTAAGAACATGTGTGGCTAAGGTATTGGCTGTGTGTCTATCAGCCTCCTATGTTGTAACGACTTGGGTAATGGGTTGTGTGATGACCTTCTGAGTTTTAATCTTGTGACCTCCTGGGTCTTGTATTGTAATCTCCTGGGTCATTGGCTATGTTGCAACATCCTGAGGTTTTGTGGTGTAGCCTCCTGAGTTCTGTGATGTGATATCCTGAGTGGGTGGCTGTGATGTGATGTTCCAGGTTTTGGTTTGGCTCCAAGTTTGAGGCCTGGCTCTGTGTTCATAGCATGTGTCAGTTTGCTTGGTTTGGGGGTCGGGGTGTGTGGCAGCTGGTGATGCAGCCATGGTCTGGTTTCTGGATGGTGGTTGCTTTTCATCTATGGGGTGGGTTTGGGTTTGAGTCTGGTGAGGGAGATTGGTGGTGGCATCCTGTGTTGTTTTGGGTCCAGTATTGGTTTTCGTGCCTGGGACTCATTTGTTGATAAGGGGTAGTTTCCAAATGTTGAAATGTTCAGTATTGGAGATTAATTTGGTTCCCTCAAAATTAATTTCATGTCCTGTGGCTTGAAGGTGCTGGAAAAGGGAGGAAGAATTTTCTTCTTTTCTGACTGCATTCTTGTGTTCTGCGATGCGTGCATTTATTCTCCTGTTGATTTGTCCAATGTATGTGGCTGGGCAATTGTTGCATGGTATTTCATAAACTCCTTGGTTTTCTAGCTGGATCTTGTCTTTGGGGTTTCTTAGGATGTTGGCTATTTTTTGGTCAGTGCTGAAGGCTGTCCTGATATTATGTTTGTGGAGAATTTTGCTGATTTTATCTTTGATGTAGGAGAGGAGGACAATACCATTGTCCTGTTCTGTGTCTCTGATTCTGCGGGGTGTCTCCTTTAGGATTATGTTGGTAATTGTGTCCCTTTGGAATCCATTGGAAATTAATACGTTAGTGAGGGTGTGTAATTCTGTTCTCAGGTGGTCTTTGTCAGCTAGGTGTTTGGTTCTGGAGATGAGGATCTTAGATATCTGCTCAGGATATCACATCACAGAACTCAGGCGGCTACACCACAAAAACCTCAGGATGTTGCCACACAGCCAACGACCCAGGAGATGTCAAGACCTGGGATGTCAAAACAATAGAACTCAGAAGGTCATCACACAGCCCATTACCCAAGTTGTTACAACACAGGAGGCTGATAGACACACAGCCAAAACCTCAGCCACACATGTTCTTAAGAAAAAGCCAGCCAATCTGCAAACATCAACTCCATCAACCAGTCAAGAAATGACAACACAGCCAACCTCCCCACCAGTATATATAGGGAGACAGCAGATCACGCTTTGCTTGCACAAGCACAAAGCCGAAAGCACCAGCCTGAAGATGGCGAGTGAGATCTCATTGAGATCTCATGTTGCCAAGATAGTCTCAACCTTACATGGGAAAAGACCCAAAGATGCCAAGACCTGCATACCTATACCCGTGAAAATCTACGAAAACATATATGCATACATACACACATACACACACACACACACACACACACACACGATGTATTATATGGAAAATCTGTGCATAATATTTGAAAACATATACTGCTGAAGCCTGAGGAGAAAAGCAAAGAGTCCTATTAAATTTTGTGTAATTTTAATTATTTAAATTTAATTACTTTAACCAGAATCATTCTAATATTCCTACTATTTATGATTGTTATTGTTTTAGAAATATCACATTTGTAGAAGAGAATGAGAAGTGATTTTTCAGAGTCTACATTCAAAATAAAATTTAAGATGTGTTCCCATGTACATTTTGGTGCACTTTACAGATAATGTTGTAGAAGAAGATTGCTCTATTATGATGATAAAAATAGTCGAGTTCTGAAAGGTAGCTCTATTTTTATTTTTAAAACACAATTGGATAAAGCAATTGAATTTATAATTGAGAGATATGAACAGATCACATATAATAATAATATTAAAGTTTGGTTGAATATGCAAAATTTACTTAGAATCCCTGGTGATAATTTCATTGTGAATGAAATTACCCTACAATTCTTTCTTTTTTTTCATGGTAAATGTAGAATATAACAGTGATAGCCTTTAAATATTTTTCTCTTGTCAACAGAGTCGTTGTCAGTGTAGGATTTTCTATTTGCCAAATCTATTGATCTGTTTGGATGCCAGAAGAACACTCATATCCATTCCAAGAAAGAAAGCTGATTTTCCAGTCCACTGAAGTGAACTATGAAGCTTGGATTTATAAACAATTCATGTGAATGATAATACACGTGTGATAAATTGAATTAAAGAAAATGTATGTAACATTTATTAATTCTGATTTTCTAAACCTATTATTCTATTTGCCTGTGATAGATTACAATAGAATGTAAGATAGGAAACAGATAAATTCTAAGTAATTAAGGCAATCTTAAAAATTAAAGCAAAAGTTATTTATCTACCTAGAAGGACGTATAGTAAGACTGACTATTAACCTTATATACATTTAAGGGTTCTGTATTTTTAATATGACTTTTTTTAATAAATTGCATTTTTATTCTGCACTTAAAATAATCCAACATTGGCACCTGCCAAAACTTTGTCAGCATGACATTGAAGAACTGGCTTTCTCTCTCTTTCTGTGTGTGTGTGTGTGTGTGTGTGTGTGTGTCTAGCTTTACACCAATTTAATGAGCTGAAGTAGTGAGCCAAGCACTGATGAAAACATATGTTAAAAGGAAGAAGTCAATATTTAAAATGCCTAGCTCTCATGCCTAATGTTGATGACAGCATATGAGTTGCTAAAGCAAAAGACATCTCATAAACAGCTTTAATGGACTAAAATAAAGACAATATCTACATTCTGGGAACAAGGCATTTCTGCTTCACAATAGAAAAAGACTTTCCTTATTCTTGCAACCAGTATGAAATCTGTCTTTTTAGGAACATTGAAATCTAAATTATTTCATCTCTGAATAGTGTGGTAAATGTCATGAAAAAGAATTCACAGTTGATCTGGATGTTGTCATTCGATTACCATGTAACTCACTTCATCCCTATAAAAATGTCTGTGACATTAATAGTCAAGATATTAAGATCATGTAAAAGGACCAGATATTATCCTGCTAATACAAATAAGAACATTTTTATTGATAGATCTAACTCTTCATCTTCCTCTAAACCACCGAGTTCAAATTCCAGAATGTCACACATACAAACATGCATGCATACAAACACATACACATATATACAGATATTTGGAAAGGAATGTGCTTCTAATTACTGTGTAATTTGTCTTTTAATCTTATTATAAAATACATGCACAGTTTCTTTCTGATAAATGTTGGGACTAGGCTGAAGAAGAAATAACTACGAAGAAGCAAATGTGATAAAATTGAAATCCGCTACATGGATGAGGTATAGATTAATTCATATCTCATCCATGAGGCAGACTTTAATTTCATGATATTTGGATGAAAAATGTGATTCCAAATCAAATATTGTACTTTACTCAAATATTATGTGTAGGATTTATTGATCTTCTACAGCTTTTGATTTAATATCACATGATAAATTATGGCAAAACTTCTGAACTTTACACTTGACTTCTATCTGCTCCTTTAATTTTTAAGTTATATGAAAACACATATCTTTAAATCCAATGCAATCAGAAAAGTTCCAGCATTCAGAGCACTTAAGCAGAATTGCATTTTCACATTACTGTCCTTTATTACATTTGTTCCATTGTCTCACATTTAGATAGTTAAAATTATCTTAAAATGAATCTCAAATAGTCAATTAGACAAAATTAACTGCTTCAACCTTTCTATTATCTTCCAATATTCAGTATAATGAATGTATATTTTATATATGATACTTAGTGCACAAAGGGCTGCAGCAAGTGGTGCGATTCAACCGGTGTAACAACCGCTTCAGTGATCACGCACTTTGTGCACATGAAAACCATTTTAAAAAGCCCAGTTTCAAGCCCATTCAGCTACAATATTTACCTTCTACTGCAGCCCCGGTGAGTAAAATAGCTAAGGCACAGCAAAACCACTCTGCCGCACAAATCGGCTGTGCTCCAAAACAGAAAAATAAAGCACAGGAAAGAGCAGAGGTGAATGGGTGGGGCAAAATGATCACCAGAACTATTGGTTCAACTGAACCAGTCCAAACCAGTAGAATCCCACCCCTGGCTGCAACTATCATTTATTTTTGTTTGTTTGTTTTAATGTATAAGTGTTCAATTTATACTTGTAGCAATCAAAGTTTCCATCTTGAACCCAACTGATAAGTATCACAGAGATATCTTTATTACTTGTCATGTTACTTGTCGTATTAAGGTGGAATTAAATAGAATTTAATCTAATCAATGGATACATTTTTTAAAAAAATAGATGGCTGAAATTAATATTTTTATTAACAAGATTTAACCCACATGCTTATAAAAATATTGTCTTACTTTTTCAAAGGAAATGATAGAAAAGAAATATAACTTTGTTAAGTACTCTAACCACAGTGATTCATATTCAGAATAAAGTGTAATTAAGAATTCCGCACAGGTCATTAATTTAATCAGAGCACAACAAGAAAACTAGTCTATTTGCGTACACAGATTTATAGTAAAAGGGCACTTAAATACTGAAATCATTTTCTATGTTGAAATGTAGGATGATGATATCGTTAGCATGTTTTTATTTGATTCATTCTGCTCTTTTCCAAAAAAAATATAAGATATTACCAATATTTTGAGATGTTATGGCTATATATTTTTTAGAATATGTATCTCTTTGCTGACAGGATAGCAAGGTGAGCTCAACTGATTTTACACTGCACACCTTGTATGTGTCTTACATAATGAAATATGCTTTTAGGTTTCTTGTGAATATATATGATACTTGCTAGATATTAGAATGATCCCTAACAGCATTTTTGAAAAATATTCATATCTTCTATTGCTCTTTATGTCTATATAGTACATATATTTACTTTGGGGGGATTATATACTGTATAATTGGTAAGCATATCAAATTGATTTAATTTAAAATAATAATAAAATAATAATAAAATGTTGAGTAAGACATTGTTTTCCTGGTGCTATACAGAATCTGTCAGAAAGGCTACTAAGACTATTGAAATCCACTAACCATGATTCTCTGCTTTTCAGCCATATGGGAATATATAGCATAGTGAAAAGAGATTTCAAAGTATCTTTGGAAATAACAAGAACTTAAATTAATCTTTCCAGATTACTCCAGAAAATAAACAAGTAGCTATGCAAAAGCTGTTCCAGGGTTTCTTCTAATAACCCATGTTATTTTCATAAAAGATTCTTGGAACAGATAGAATAGAATAACAGAATTGAAAGAGATCTTATAGATCTTCTAGTCCAATTCCCTGCTTAGGCAGGAAACCCAATACCATTTCAGACAAATGAGTGTCCAATCTCTTCTTAAAAACTTCCAGTGTTGGAGCATTCACAACTTCTAAAGGCATGTTGTTCCACTGATTAATTGTTCCGTCTAGAAATTTCTTTTCAATTCTGGTTGCTTCTCTCCTTATAGGTTTTAATCCATTGCTTCCTGTCCTGCCTTCAGATGCTTTGGAGAATAGCTTGATTCCCTCTTCTTTGGAACACTGCTATCATGTCACACCTAGTCTTTGTTATCCTTCAACTAGAAATACCCAATTCCAACAATTGGTCTTTATATGTTTTAGCCTCCTAATCATCATTGTTGCTCTTCTTTGCATTCTTTTATAGTCTCAATATCTTTTTTTCATTGTGATGACCAAAACTGGATATGGCATTCCAAGTGTGGTCTTACCAAGGCATTATAAAGTGATATCAACACATCACATGATCTTGATTCTATCCCTCTAGGGATAGCCTAGAACTGTATTGACTTTTTTGGCAGCTACAGTATACTGATCGTTGATATTTAAGTGATTGTCTACTAGGACTCCAAGATCCTTCTCACAGTTACTACTATTGAGCCAAGTACCACCTATGCTATACCTGTGCATTAGTTTTTTCTTGAGTAAATGTAGAACCTCACTTTTTTCACCATTGAATTTCATTTTGTTAGATAGCACCCAATGTTCCAGGTGCTTCTTAAGCCTATCTTCTGGAGTTTGCTGTTCCTGCCAGCTTGGTGTTCTCTGCAAATTTGATGAGTTCCCCATCTATCCCCTCATCCAAATCATTGATGGGATTAAAATACTGGGACTAAAATAGAGCTTTGGGATACCCTACTGCATACTACTCTCCATGTACATGCATTTCTATTGAGGACCACACATTGAGTGCCATTGGTCAGGTAGTTACGAATTCATGTGCTGATGTTGTTGTCTAGCCCACATTTTTCTATCTTATCAAGTAGTAGATTGTGGTCTACTTTATCAAATGCCTTATAGAAACCCCAGTAAATTATATCCACAGTATATTTCTGCCCCACTTATTTTGTCACTTTGTCAAACAATAAAATAAGATTTGTCTGGCATGAACTGTTTTTGACAAACACATGTTGGCTTTTTGTTATGACTTTATCTGCCTCTAGGTATTCACAGATTCATTGCTTATCTTTTTCAGAATCTGTCCAGGTATTGAAGTCAGACTGAAAGGTCTGCAGTTTCTTGGATCTATTTTTTTCCTTTTTTGAAGATGGGAACTACATCAGATTTTTTCAGTCCTCTGGTAGTTCCCTGTTGCTCCAGGATCTTTGAAAGATATAGTCCAGTTGTTCTGAGTTCACACCAGTTCCTTCAGAATCTTAGAATTTAATCCATCTGGTCCTGGTGATTTGAACTCACCTAGGGTATACTCTAGTAATATTCTCTTATCATTTTCTTGCCAATTTTAATTTATATTCCTAATCTGTTGGGATTGGTTTTTTCTGCTTGTGTAAAGACAGATGCAAAAAAAAAAAAAATGAGTTAAGCAGTTCTGCTTTCTTCTTGTTGCCTGTCACTTTCTTGCCACTTTTTCCCATTAATGAACCAATCATTTCCTTGACTTTTTCTTGTTTTTTTACATATTTTTCTTGTTTTTTACATGATAGAGGAAAAGATAGGATATATCTTACAAAAAATGGAAAGGAGGTATTTGTTGGGTGACAAGATAGTGAATTCTATATGACCCCTATGGATACAACTCTATAAAGCTATGGAAGCAAATGCAATTATTACAGTTCAGCTAGTTTCCAATTTCAGCCCCAAACAAGAAGCATGCAGATAGCTGAAGATGTGTTTTTATTTTTCTTTGTTTTATTCTGTTTAATTTTTCATTTCTTTCCACTGCCACCCTTGCTCTCTCTTAATAAACAAAATTATATTTGGTACTTTACCTCATACTAAATGGTGAAACATCAGAATTCTGAAGAATCATGATATGAAGAATGGAATAGGATTTTTTGATTCTCATAGATTTGTTAATTTATAATATGACATACAAAAAGAATACAAAAGCAAATATTAGATAAATTAGGAAAGAAAAAAGGGAAGTTGATAGTGGGGGAAAGCAAGGGAAAAAGAAAAAAGGACATTGACTTCCAACTCCTTTGGTGCAGTAAAATAAGGCATTAAGATCTACACTCAACTTTTTACTTTTTCATAGTAATTGAAACTAACCATTTCTATAATAACATTACCTATTGTTGGTATTTAACACCAGACAAATTGTCAAGAATGTAAAAAGGTACCTCGAATGAATGTTGGAAATGTAAATGTAAAGAAGGGATGTTTTATCATTTACGGTGGACGTGTGATAAAGCAAAGAAATATTGCAGTAGGGTTCATACCTTAATACAAAAAATTCAGAATGGGACAGGATTAAGCAACAATAACCAGTTTCAAATGCAAGTTCTCATGTAAAAGTGGATATATTCCAACATGAAGTTGGGAGCTGATACACTATGTTTTCGACAACTGCCAGCAAAACAGATATGAAATTGCTCTACTATTACTAATGCATTTCTGAAGGACAGGTCCATGGGAGATTTCTGAAATTTAATATATGATTATAGAGACCAGTTTATTAATTTTCAAAAAATGCACAGTTTTAAAATCATGAATATATTTCATTTCTTAAAGTCCTGAATTCTTGCTAAGTTATGAAGTCTGAGAGATAATAAATATGTTTAGAGTTCATGTTTTCTCTTTTTATTTGCCAACATCTCTCACAAAAATATTCTAAGTAAAAATGGAGGGGGATGACAATAAAATGAAACAAAAGAGTTTAAAACAGCAGAAATATTTTTTCCCTCAGATTAGAGAAATTATTTTTACAAGAGAATAAATGTAGGTGGTAGAGAAAAGAGAAACATACTTATGACTTTACAGATGGTTGTTTTTCTTAATTATATAGAGACAGTTTAGAATTCCCTAATTGGTCATGCTTCACAAGTAATAGCAGTTTTCCAAGATAAACAAATGTTCATATTTTTCATACTTAATCAGAGAGTTTGTGTGCAAAAAAATGGCTACATGTATCATCTATTCTAAGCCTTCTATATTATTTTGCAATAAACTACCATCTGCAGTTTTATTTTACTGAATCTCTGGGATGACCACAGAATTTGATTATATGGCAGATGGCTTTTGGTGGATAAATTTTATTTTCCCCCTAAACAAAGAAGAAAAGTGACTTGATACAAATTGTTCTTTTCATTAGTTCATTCATTAGTTTATTAGGTCCCTAAAAGTAAGTTTCTTTGAGCAAATATCTATCTGTATGCACCTTTTCTTGACTTTGGCAGTAGCATTCATTCTGAATGCAAGAATATCATTTGTGGGCAGCATGCAAAATATACAGACTTTACTTGATCTGTTGGCAGCTTCTCCAGAGAGATATAAACTTAACACCACTATCATAATCTCTGCAATTATTTGTTAAATATCGGTTTAGAAAAAGGAGACTGTGCACTATGTCTGCCTTCTGCCATTTTTATGATATTTCAAATTTGCATAAGGTTTTATATATGAAAATAAATAAAATTATGTAATTTATATTCCAGTTTTCCTCTTTTGATTAAAAGAAGATGACTTTACCTTTTGATACTCTAAACAGAAGTCATTTTGTTATAGTATCCAACACATGATAACTCACTGCCATCTTTGCTAATAATTTACAAATTATATCTAAAACCAAATTCTAATATTCCAAGTGGCTAGAATAGTTGAAAAGTGCTCTCCCATCAAATAATTAATAAATGCTTTTAGTTGGAATGCCTATCAACCACATGCTGGAATTACTCAGAGAAAAGGGTGAGAATTCTTGGACTTGAAACCTGCATATTTTAAGTATTTCTTCTTTGAAGTAGCCTTGGTTTTTTTTAAAATCATATTTCCATTTATTAGTATGCATAATAGTATTATCTTAAATTACAGTGTGTTCTGTTCCAAAGGTGCTTTTTCAAGAGGCAACTGGACTTTCTTTGTTTTTCCTTAAAGACATTTCACTTTTTATCAAAAAAAAAAAAAATTCTTCAGTTCTGATGAGTCAGAACAGGAATGTACAATTATTGGAAAAAAAAAACATTAAAACTATGGACAGAACAATTATGTTTAAACCAGAACACATTGACATTGAAAAACTATACTGTCTTCAAACATTATCTATGATAATAGCAAAAATTATAATTGGGAACTATTTACTTTCCGACTCTCTTCATGTTTTTTTAAACAAATGTTTCCATAGCCTTAGTTACTTTCTCATTGAGAGGCATAACTAGGATGATCATGGTCTCCTAAAAAAATTGGCATACACTGGTTTGATATTGATGAATCATATTCCAAAGGTGAAGCTGCCTTTGTAAAAATTAGATCACCAATAACAGCATTTGAGTTTAGTCTTAATAAACTTCTGTCTTAATAAAATTTCAGTAGCATGTCTGTGGGTACAGATTAACAAATAAACGAAGAATAATATATACAAAATAAGTTCCACATAGAAGTGGATGGGGTTGCTTTTCTTGGGTTGGAACAGTTAGGAATGTTCACTATAGTAACTGTTCCAAAGATTTTGATTGTTTCATTTTGCCTCTCTTCTATCTAAAAACCAATATATACAGATTGTATCCCAAGTAAAATACAGTATTTAAGATGAAACTTGAGGAAGAGGATCCTTTTCCTTTTTAATTTAAATTTCCTTGGAAACTATCATGCACTGTAATTGGGGCCAATCTCTTTCATAAAAAATCAACTGTGGCAAAAAAAAGTAAAAATGATATGTGGTTTAATCTCTGCTTTGAGCATATCCAGCTCCATATGGAAGACCATCCTAAGACACAATTCCTAAATAAAACCTAAAGGCAGTATTCCTTAATGACAAATGACAAACATGTCATAGAAAACAAATATAACTAAATTCCATCCCCAAAGCATTTGCCCTTATCATAAATCATTTTCTAAAAAGTAACTAAAGAGTAGTGATCACAACTTGGTACTCAAATCCTATTTTCCCCCTCTTTCCTCATTTCAAAATTTTGATAAAGGAGGAACAAAAAAATAATACACACAATATTTGGGTTGATGAAGTATTTTCATTTATGTTGTTCTCTGAAGTGCCAAATTATTCATAAGACTTGGATTAAGTCTAAATTTTTGGACATCACTTTTTTTTTCTGATCCCAGCTGAATTTAAATTTGGCTAATGTATTGCACACTCTTAATTCATATTATCCCTTAAGTTTTAACAACATCTTGTAGTAAATAACTAAAATAGATTATGATAAAAATTATTTTTCTAGAAAGGAAAATTAATTTCTGTGTTTACAGTGCATAGGGCTAATGTTAGTTGTGCATACAATTAGATTGCATTGCATTTCTACTGAAGATATTATGATTGTGCAGAATCTATAGGTGCTTTGTGACTCTACAAAAATGAATTAAAATATTGAATGGAAAATATTGGTTGCATATGATTAGTAAAAATAATAATTCAAAGTAGGAAAACTAGGTTTGTCTCAAAAATAATCTTCTGTTTTTATTTTACTATAATTTTTCCTTTAACAGATAGAAGAGGAGCAATGAAAGTTTTGGAAAAGTTTTACAGAGGTTGTGATGTATCTATACCTATACTCAGAATCACTCATGGAATGTTTTTTTCAGTGATACTCTATGAAAAAAAATTGGGAATTGAGGAAACAGGATACGAAAAGTATTGACCGTTGGACAATACTCCTATGAATACCATGGATAGCTAAGAAAGAAAATAATTGAAATCAATCAAATGTTCTCATTCAAAGGACAAATCACCAGGCTCAAATTGTCATATTTTGGACTCAATTCAGAAAGAGAAGAAAGAGATTGCCAGCAAGAAGGTGAATAGACTCAATTATAGCAGCAATTTGTAGACATGAAGAACTGGCTTGGGGTCAGATCATTCTGGAGAAAATCTATATGGCTGCTAAGAGTTGATGCCAATTTGATGCCATATAATCAATCAATCAACTGGTTTTTTTGAACCAAATCTCTGGCATGCCATTCAATTGCTTAAAGGTCTAGAAAAAGTAGTGCACTTGTAATATAAGAGTGCTATTTCCTACAAGAAAATAAAAATATCTTCCAACCATTATAACAGAAATAAATATTTTACAGCTCAGATCAGGTTATAGAAGCTGAGATATTGGAAGCTAACATTGTTGCCTTAATACACATGTCCACAATTAGTTCTTAACTATTAACATTTTAATGACTTAGATTGCATCTGAAATTAATATGTACTGTATCTAAAATTTTGAGTGGTCTTTCATGGGGAGACAGGCAGGGGTGGGATTCAAATTTTTAACAACCAGTTCTATAGGCATGGCTTAGGTGATGGCCGTGGCTTGGTGGTCATGTGACTGGGTGGACATGGCTTGGTGGTCATGTTATTGGCTGGGTGTGGCCAACTCAATATCACTCACATCGAGACACGCATCTCTTCGCCTGGCCTCTTATGACTGTGGGGATGCTGCAACAGCTGTAAGTGTGAAAAATGGTCATAAGTCACTTTTTTCAGCACCATTGTAACTTGAATGGTCACTCCACACAAGCAAAGTACCAGCAAAGGAGGGAAAAAAAACCTCCAGAGACGTTCCTGAGACAGGAAGTCTGTAATAAGAAGAATGTAATAAGGGTTAATGGAGAGGCAGTTTCTGTAGGCAACACAAGAATGTTTCCTTCCTGCCTTCCTTACAGGATTGAGCCAGTAATTTCTTCTAACAACCGGTTCTAGCAAATAGGTGTGAACTGGTAGAATCCCAGCCCTGGAGACAGGGTTGCCTGGGACCATGAGATAATTCCCTTGTACTGGCTTCTGATGGATGTAAGCTAGCTAGAAGAAACTGTTGTTTATTTGTCCTTATATTACCAGCTACTTAACATGTTTCCTCTTCTTTCTCATCCTTCAATGATTCATTCAGCAAACATTCAAACTCTCTCCCTCACCCATCTCTCTCTCTTTCTCTCACCCTTTTGCTTCTAGTTAGGAATATTGTGTCAGTTATTTCAAGTGCTTCTTTATAAAACTATAGAGACTAAGCTGCAACCCAATATGCATTTTGCACTGGTTCATGTTACAGCATAAACTAGTGACACAGGAAAAATACCTTAGAGGGCATGAAATGATCTGGAATGTATGGGAGAAAATTAAAAAAAAAATAATTATACAAGAAGTTTCTCAAAAGAAATCAAATATTTAACAAAAAAGCAAGGATTTGTTAGAAAAGGAGATAAGATATCAATCTACATTTAGAACATCTATGTTCTTTTTTATCTGAGAATGTTTGGTTCATTAATATGTATAAAGCAAAGTTGATTTTTTTTTAAAAGAAAACCTTTGCCCTGCCAAATATACTGTAGGAGTAGAAAAAACTTGAATAGTGTTGAGATTGTTAGGAGTCCTAACCTCTGACTTAAAACATACTTGTGGGCATATGTTGTAGTTTGATTTTGTTTCAGAGCAGTTAAATGGGTCTAAAGATGGAGGAGTTCATTATGAGTCCTTTGTAGTACTCTGATAATTTCTGTTTTAAATGAGATTTTTCACCTCTTTTGGTGAAGCAGTGTGAGATAGTGAGAATGTCAGATCTATTGCCTAAAAACTGTGAATATTTTGCATAGCATTTTGCCAATTAACTTGTCAAGATTTATCATTTAGTTCTTCTTGGTAGAATTCTATACTGGTAAATTCTATACTGCTATGCTAGGTACCTTTTTGTCTCCTGTTGAACAAAGAAAAGTTGATAACAAGCATGCTAATGTATTTCCTTCCCTTTGTAGACTACACTTGCTCTTTTCTTGGTTCCTTTGGAAATCATGCAGGAGTGGCCACCTGGAAGCAGGAAGTGATCAATATCTCACTTTAAAGATGGTTAAGAATGCAGTCTTGAATGAAAGAATTGTGTCTTTAAAAGACTCTCCTTTAGTAATTGAGAATGTGATAGGAAATGGATTAACTAAATTATTTTCAATCCTAGTTCAGACTTGACCACTGGTTGATGACATTTATTGGGTTTTAGATATGAGAATTATTATTACTCATTTTTTATCTTTGATACTATCAACAATATGTACCTTGGGATCACCAGTGGAAGTTATGGGCACTATGCTTCAAATAGTTCTCTTCTTCTCAATAGCCAATGAAGAATAAGCATATAAATCCATTATATGTAAAGTACCACAGGGCTCAATCTTCTCCCACATATTTTTAAAGACAACATTAAATAATTTAGAGAGGTTATCCATCAGTTCAAGATTACTGTAATGATAATGGTGCTCACTTTTCATCACAAACCACAAACCACTTTTCATCACAATGCTCTTACAATTAGGTCAAACTCTGAAAATTTCTAGAAATTGTTGGGTTCTAGAAACAAGCTAAAATAAAACCAAATAAAATGGAACTGCTGCTTGCCTTTTTGGTGTACATATCATCTCCAAAGTTGCTTATAGGAATGATAATATTATCCCTGAGTAAATCCAGTAAATGGCTTGGGTTTTCCTAACTCATAACTATTCTTCAATGCATAGTAGAAGCTCTAGCCATGTTTCCTTTATCTAGATTCAGTTGGTGCACCTGAGCAAAAGAAGTTCTTACAACTGCAACCCAGGCTAGATTACTAAAATGGGTCTCCTTCAAGACCAATCAAAAAGGTCAGGTGGCATAAATTCAGCAGACCATGTGTTAAGTGACCATATGTTCTCCATGCTATGATCTTTTCTTTGGTTCTGAGTAAGTATCTAGGTAGGATTTACTTATAAAGATGCCTTTTTTAATTAGAATTAAAATGTCTAATATGTCAGAAAAAATGTTTATAATGCCCTAATATTTGGATTTCTGGAGCTGGAAATGTATTTTTTTGTGATAGCCTCTAAATTATGCAAAAGTGTTCCCTAGGAAATTAAATTTTCTCTGATTTTGTTAGCATTCTAGAATTAAGAGTTAAAATGGAGAATCTTTGAAGATTTTTAACTAGCTGAATTATGTCATAAGGCAATTTAAACTTTCTGTGATCTTGTTAGCATTCCAGAAGCATGACCTTGCTTGACCTGCTGCAGAAATCAAAGAGATAAAATGAGTCTCTGCTGAAAGGGAGCTTTCAGGTATAGGCAAAGTGGGAGATTATTACTATCCAGGTAAATTGAACAAAAAAAAAAAAAAGAGAGAGAGAGAGAGAGAAACTATATAATGTCCCCTCCCCTACTTTTTCTTCATTATATTTTCAAGCATACTCTTCAGAGTTAATTCAAGATATTTCTGTCTTATGAAGCTTGAAGGAAAAATGTATTATTCAGAAGTACCAGTCCTCTGATGAAAAGCTTGTTACTATTTTAGCAACAGAGACATTTCACAGAATAAGCTAATCTATCTGTGCAATATATATGTTTGGAAAAAAATCCTATCCAGAATATGAATTCTAAATAAAAGCAACTGAAAATTTTCCTTACCTTTAAAATATCAGATCTGATGTTTGAAGAACAATTTGTTTTGCCACAAGTAAAGAGTATTATACTCTGATTTCCACTGAGAATAAAGAGATAGAATTTCATTTTTAATTACAAACATAAAGATTAGCGTAAACGTTTACAACTACAGTTTTCAAAAAAAATCTTCCCAACATGCTCCACAATTTAAAATTTATTGTACTTTCTAAAATTGTATTGTTGTTATATCTTACATTATTATTTGTAAATATATTGATGTTAAATTTTTCTATAGGGTAATATTTTGTTATTTATTATTTAAAGAATTTATATGACTACCCAGTTCAAAGATAGTAATTCCAGTTACTACACTAATTTTAACAAAAAAGTAATAAATATTGTACAATTAAACTCCAAAATCTTTAACTGGTGATCAGAAAAACTTATTTAATCCCTCTCCAAGGTTTTTGACCTTTTATTAATCTTTTACCTGGCTGGCTAAAGCTATTATCTCTTCAACAATGTCCTGTCTTGAACACAAATAGCTATGGAATACAATTGTACACAAATACACACAAATAAGGGTTTTGTTCCAAACTCACAACAAAGCAGTCACATTGGGATGCCCTATGTTCCAACAGAATAAGATTTCAGATATGTTAGTTTGTCAACATTAAAATGAAAAAAATTCATTTTCATGATAGAGAATAATGCAAGTTAAAACAAGTCCATTGTTTTATTGATTCTCATAACTAGCCTCAAGAGGAAGCATATGGAATAAGATTTATTGACTATATGCTATCCAGTCAATGTTGTCAACTCTTAGCAACCACACAAATAGATTTTATCCAGGATGAATTGTCCCCACCTTGGCTCTTCAGGTCTTCCAAAAGTGTACCAATCGCTACTACGCTAAGTCCATCCACTTTCTGATCAATTATCCATTTTTCTTTCTCTTTCCACATTTCTTAGCATTATAACTTTTTAAAGAAGCTGAATCTGAAATATGATATATTTTAATATATATAATTTGATCCTGCCCATTTGTTCTGCAAAAAGAATTGATGAATTGATTTGTTATGTGACACTTTTGTCTGATTTCTTGACTATTAATGAAATTTTTCCAACACCAAAAATTTGTCCAACTTTTGCTTATATGCAGTGTCATGGGAAAAAATAATTATTGCAGAATTCTGATTTTTATAGGTACAGACACATCTCAGTATCTAAATATCTTTTCCAAGGTTTTCATTATTAATCCAACAAACATTGTGGCATATTGTATTACTGATAGTTCCTTGCTAGTTGATCTTTAGGGCCAGATATATCCACTACCTCAATAACTTCATTGTTAATTCTAAGTCTGTTAGCTATATGCCTTCTAATTCAGCAGCCCCCAACCTTTTGGGCAACAGGGGCCTGGACAGAGGTTTTCTCATGGACTGCACAGGATGTAGCTTCACATGCTGCCTACATCCCACAGATGGCGCTTCATTTGTTTGCATGGCCTGCTTTTTGGTATGCTGCAGACCGATTCATGGACCAGTGGTTGGAGACCCTTGTTCTAATTGGGTCTAGTTTGGTCTTCTTTGTATTCAATCTTACTACCATTTTTTCTCTGCACTCCTTGATTTTCATTATTAAAGCTTTCAGGTCATTTACATGTTCAAATATCAGAGTCAGCAATGGCATGTAACATTGATAAATGTTATGGCATTTATTGTTCTAACTTCTCCTGGGAAGATGGCTGCCGACAGCAGCCTTCGTGAATTACTTTCCAGTAGTTTTTCAATCATCTACTAACTAGTAAGGTAGGAGTGGGATCTGGGGTCAGCAGAACTGTGGCAAGAAGTACCAAGATATACTGATAGTGGATAGCTGGCCTGGAGATCCAAAAGGGAGGCTGAGACTGGAAAAGAATCCTAATGAGACCAAGTTGATAGCCAACTGATAAACAAAAGAAATACTGTAGAGCCTGAGACTATAGCTTACCAGGACCCAAGAGGGAGATCGAATTCTGAGCCCCAAAAATAAAAAAATAAATATTCAATCATGCTAGCTGATACTGGGAGGAGATTGAGAAACATGATTCCAAGCTCCAAAAGCTATACTGTGATAAGCGGAGAGCGAGGAAGACGAGAGAGGAGCAGAGAGCTTCGAGTGAGATCTCTGACAGAGGCTGAGATCAGCTGAGATCAGCAGAGAGTGAGGGAGTCTGGAGAGGAGCTGATAGCAAAGAGCCGACAGGAACACCATAATTTGAGAGAAATCAGTGGAGTCTGAGAGACTGAGAACAGCACAATTCTCAGCTGGAAGAGGGCTGAGAGCAGGCTGCAAACACGATTCTGAGCTGAAAGTGGACGAGGAACACAATTCTAAGCTAGAAGGGGGCTCTTTACTTTAAACTTTTAGTTTTAAACTTTAAGAATAAGCCAAGGATAACTACTTTCACTACTAATTTCCAACAACCTCTACCTCAACAACCTCTACCTCAAAAACCAATCACTTTGAAGCCATTCAAACAAAAAGAAACCATGTACCTTAAACCTCTACCTCATAAAGATTTCCTGGGCAAAGACTCGCTGAGTGGAGATTTCCTGTCAGCTGAGACCGAGTCAACTATACAAATGGATCAGATAACAGCAGCCCCCAAAGCAATAAATCTTTCTCACCAATCGGATCAGTTAGCAACAACCAGCAAAGCAATAACAGTTTACTTGCTGACTTACTACTTTATTACCTCAATACTTATAACACTGATTACTTCACTAAGTCAAAACTTATAACTTTATTACCTCAAGACATATATCAATGATTAGATAATGATGTCTATAAAATAATTTCTCTATAATAATTTCTCTAAAATAATTTATCAGTTGATTGATTGTTTGATTGATTAGTGTGACTAGAGTGACTAATGCAAATAATGTGATTACCAATCTATAATTTAATTGATTAGCAAAATTAATTATTAGTGTAATTAATCGACCAATGTGATAGTGATTAGTGTAATTAATTGTTTAGGACGATTGTTAATTAGTGAAATTACTTGACTAGCATGATTATTGTAATTAATTGATTGGTGCAATATTGTTATTGATCTTGTTTGATTGAACAATTTAATCAACAAACCATCTCAACAAACCCACCTTGCCAGGAAAAAAATCCAGTGTCAACCACAAGCCCAAACAAAAGAAATCCCCACCAATGAACCTCAAGACTCCTGCACATGCCTAATATGTAAAGAAAGTTTAAAGGAGAATGAAAATTCCATCAAATGTTCCCTATGTGACAACTAAGGATTGGGATTATCCAAGCAAATGGCTCAATTCCTAGAATCATCCAACCATGCGTTTCCATATTTCCATCCACCATGTAGATCCAAACTGGACAAATACAGTATATTGCCCTGTTCGAAAGAGCTGATACCATAGAAACACAAATATCATCCCTTGACACCATCGTAGAATCACTGGACACTATAAAAACAAGATTAACTAACCTTGAAAAAAAAGACACAACATAAAAAAATGAACATCCAATATCTATAAACCACATCTTTACCCAACAACAGCAACCACAACGCAATCCACAAAAAACCACAAATCCTACAAATAATGATATCCCAATCCTCATCAAAGAAGCCGTCAAGCATGAATGGAAATGTCCCAATGCCATCTTATTTGGTCTGGAAGACAACAATTATAATGATGACATCAAAAATGTCCTCAACATCATCAGTGGCTATCAAGCATCAAGCAGCTGCCCTGATGAAATACTTGACATTTCCCGCATTGGCCCACAGTGATGGCTCATTGGCCCCACGCTTCTGCAGGGTTGTTTGCAAAAATGAATTAAACAAATGAAAATTCATTTACACAATAAAGTTACTTGCAAAGAGCAACATCAACCATAAGAATCTCTATTCTTGTCCTAATCTAACCTTACAGCAATGTGTACGGTTCCGTGAACTACACTCTGAACTCAAAAGACTACAAGAACAAGGAAATACTAACCTATACATTGACTACCATACAGAATGTATCAAAAGTAAGACCTTCAACTTACATCCCAATAACTAATACCCCAACATCCAACAGTAGGTATGCATGCCCCTTACTTCCTCCAGATCCCCTACTTCATATCTAAAATGCAAATTACTCAATGCAAGAAGCCTCACAAATAAAATGCATGAATTCCTCATCTTACTAAGCACAGCCACATTCGAAATTATATTTGTCTGTGAGATGTGGTTGGATGTTTCTTTTCCAGACTCCATTACCACAGTCAGAGAATATCATGTTTATCGGTCAGATTGTGAAATCTGTAGAGGAGGTGGAATTGCTATCTTCTATAAAAAAGCCCTAAATCTAAGAAAGATTCTAATTACCCAGGAGCTTGATCTTCCAGAGACCATCATTTGTGAACTGTCCTTAAGTACCACTATCTGCTTCTTACTATGCTACAGAGCCCCTGGTTATGACATAGTTCATGCAAACAAACTAACTTCATTGATGATATGGGCTGCCTCTTGTCCATACCCTCTTATTTTCCTTGGTGACCTCAATCTACCTCTTATAAGCTGGACCCTAAATGAATGTACATCCGAACCCATACATGCAACCCTGTACAATGCTGTTACCACACTGGGACTGGATCAATTAGTAACAAACAACACTAGATTCAACAACTGCCTCAACTTCATCTTCTGCAACAGTTCAAACTCAATTTATGGCCTACAAATACAAGAACACTTTTCAAACAGTGACCACAGTATGATTGACTTTTGTCTCAATTTATGCCCTCACAAAGAAGATCATAATGAAGGATCTCCAAAATACAAATTCAAAAAAGCCAACTATGATCTCATAGATACTGACCTATCATCTCTTGATTGGCACTTTCTGTTCTCTAACTGTAATACTATAGAAGACCATTACAATGCATTCTTACTTGAACTTGAAAGAGTCATTAAACTATATGTACCATTAGTAACTCCTAAAAACAAAAACAAAAAACAAATTACCCATAACAGTAAGGAAACTTCACTAAAAAAAATCACTAAGGCGTAAAAAACAAAATTAGCTACGTAACAAACTTTAAAAACTGATACAACATCTTATGCCAACAGATAAAGGCAGAATGCACAAATTATTGCTGCAAGCAGGAAGAAAACCTCCTACCTGTGCCTTCTACAATTTTGTAAACTCCAAACTTAAAGACTCAAGAACCATCCCACCTCTAAAGGGACCAAATGGGAAAGACTGCAATGATGAAGTTGTTAAGGCTAATCTCTTCAACACATTCTTCAGTTCAGCCTTCGTAAACAGCAATGGCTCAGGCCCCACATTTCCTATTCGTACCACAACTAACTGCAATGATCTACTACATATTGACTTTACAGAAGATAATGTAGAAAAGGCACTACGAAACGTAAAACCATCCCTATCTTTTGGACCCGATGGATTATGTGCATACTTCTTAAAAAAGCTCTCCCCTGCTATAGCAGAACCCCAAAGCATTATATATGATATATCATTCAAAACCAGCTCCGTACCGAACCTACGGTCCTTAGCTATGGTCATCCCTATTTTCAAAAAAGGTGACCCCAGTCTGGTTGAAAACTACAGACCAATCTCACTGTGTTGTGTCATGTGCAAAGTCATGGAATCAACCATTAACCAATTCATCATCCTCCACTTAGAGTCAAACAACTTACTCTTCAAAAAACAATTTGGTTTCAGGAAAAAATTGTCCTGCAACCTACAACTCCTACACTACAAAAACATATGGACTACTCTACTAGACCAGGATAAAGCAATAGACACAATTTACATAGACTTCTGCAAAGCCTTTGATTCAGCGGTACATGACAAACTGTTAAAACTAAACTCTTATGGCATTTCCAGATCCCTTCATAAGTGGATTGCTGCATTCCTGTCAAAACAGGCAATGAATAGTAAAAATAGAGATTGCTATATCAAACCCTGCTCCAGTCAACAGTTGTGTCCCCCCAAGGCAGCATTTTAGGACCCACACTCTTTATACTCTATATAAATGACCTTTGCAATCACCTTATTAGCAACAGCGTCCTCTTCGCGGATGATGTAAAATTATTCCACACCACTGACAATGCTACTGTTCTTCAAAGTGATCTTGATTATGTGACTGAATGGTCAAATATTTGACAACTCCAAATTTCAACCAACAAATGCTCTGTCCTACACATTGGTAAAAAAAATCAGTTCAGCAAATACAAGCTAGGCGGATATGACCTTGTTGATGATCTCACTCTATCAAGGATTTAGGAGTACTCATATCTAATGATCTAAATGCTAGAGCTCACTATAACAGCATCACCGAAAAGGCGTTAAGAGTTGTAAATCTAATCTTACAAAGCTTCTCTTCTGGAAATATTGAATTGCTAACTAGGGCATTCAAAACCTTTGCTAGACCAATACTTGAATACAGCTCATCTGTCTGGAATCTGCACTGTATATCGGACATTAATACAATTCAGCGAGTCCAGAAGTATTTCACAAGAAGAGTACTACATACCTCTGCTCGCAACAGAATACCCTATACCATCAGGCTTGAAATTTTGGGCTTGGACAATCTTGAACTACGCTGCCTATGGTTGGACTTAAGCGTAGTACACAAAATTATCTGTCACAATGTCCTACCAGCCAATGACTACTTCAGCTTCAACCGCAACAATACAAGAGCACACTACAGATACAAACTCAATGTTAACCACTCCAAACTTGATTGCAGAAAGTATGACTTCAGCAACAGCGTGGTCAATGCCTGGAATGTACTACCTGACTCTGTTGTTACATCCTCAAACCCCCACTCCTTTAACCTCAAACTATCCACTATTGACTTCACCCTATTCCTAAGAGGTCTGTAAGGGGCGTGCATAAGTGAACCATCGTGCCTCCTGTGCCTGTCCTATTGTCCCCATTTATTAGGGGACAATAGGACAGGGTGAATATATATATATATCTTTGGGTTTTCTCCCATGTAGAATTGGAAATACTATACCCGTGAAACCTCCGAAAACATATATATATATATATATATATATATATATATATATATATATATATATATATATATATATATATATATTCATCTAACCCTGATGATGATCCATCTGGAGTGTGTATCATTTGATAATTGCTCTGCATGCTGTGCTTTGGGAATAAATCTCATTTTAAAAAATAACAGAAATGAAGATATTCAAAATCCATGTTTCTTCACAAAGTTATATACTTTCTATTCCAAGAGAATTTGAGTTCTGAAAATATGTAAAAATAACAAGAACATCAGATACTCTATTCTAATTTATTTTATACCTATCTTTGGATCTTAACCATCATTAACTATGAAAATAATGACTTCCCAAAGGTATTAATATATATGAATATATATTTTACTAAATACTATATATTATACAGTATATTATATTAGATTATTGTAGATGAAAGAATTTTTATATCCTAGATTCACTAATAACTGTTTTTCCAACAATTTGTAATAAAAGTTACAATTGCTCTAACTAAATATAGTTTTAAAATATATTGTTGCATTGTATTGATATCATAGACATTTTTCACTCAAAAGTAAATGGAGAAAAGTAGCAGATTTCATATGTAAATAGGATAATGTATAAAACTATATTACTGTTGCTAAAATAGCAAACCAATGCAGTGCTGTGTCCAAATTTACTATCTTCCTTCTTTAATTTTTACATGCAATTTTGTAAATGGGAAGAAAAATAATTGTGTTGACAATTGCTGACTCAATTGTGTTCAGTATAACTTCTTTCTATTTGATATTTACTTTTAGACAACCATCTTTTATTAAAATTATCCACACTATAAATTTCTAGAAAAGTACTATCTTCCAAAGCCAACCTCCCCAGAATAAGTTGCTAAAGACTTATACAAATAATTGGCAATCATCCTTGATTTTAGGGGATAAATAACAAAGTATTTAAATATAGCACATGCGACACTGTGATGTAATAAGTATACAATAAATCTTCTGAAATAAAGTGTGGGGGATCGGGAATAAAAATCAAACTAGGGAAAAGTTTTTTTTAAAAAAGTTTAATGGACAATTTATGAAACTCTTATGGCAAACAGATTTCCTGGAAAAAAATGGCATTATGACATCAAACAATTAATTCATATTAATCCAACTCACTGTGAAGGACATAATAACAAGAATATCTTACATAATAATCAGCTGGCAGTATCTTTTTGACCACAAGGAATTCATATCAGTCTGAACAGAGATATTCAATAGAATGAAAATGTTCAATAGAATGAAAATCATTACAATGTAATTCAGTGAACAATTCAGTAAAGAACAAAGGCCACATTTTGTCTTTTTTACCTTGAAGATGAAAGTTATTCTATTAAATGGATGTAATAAAAATGAGAATGTCCTTAAAATGAAGAAGTATATTTAGGAATATTACACTATTTGATAAACAAAAAACCTATAATGGTCAAAATACTAAATAATGTTTGTCTGAAAGAAACTGCCTTTTTGATATTAAATTTGTCCTTAACTTGTTTTTTCACATTCCATTGACTGGTAAAGAATGATTAACTCTGAACTCAGATATTTAACCTCAGCATTATATGCTATGATTTTGTAGTCTTGTATAAATGTGGTTTCTGTTCGCACAGTGCATTAGATGGAAATTGGAGCAAGAGCTTTGGAATATGCATATGAAGCTGATTTTATATTGCTGGAAAACTGTTCTTCCTGATATCCACAATAAATAAATCTGAACCAAAGCAGATGGTGACAGATTCAGTTGACTTGTCCTGGAAAAATTCAGCATCCATTCTCAGGCTCCATAAGTTTCACAGGACTTTACAATTTTGTTTGAATTAGCATCTGGTCTGCCTCATTGCAAAAAAATATATACTCTGATTTGTCTGTGATGGATACAACAAGAAACTCTCTATAGTTCTATTGCTATGGATAGATTATTGTCTGTATTTTAGACTAAATGAGAAATGTTGTCTCTGAAAGTTAAAATCAGTTAAAATGACTCAAGTAAGCATGCTCATCAATCCAGGCTGTTTCATTATTTCTCCCTTAGTCAGCTGAGCAATGAAACTGTCAAAGCCCTGATTAAAAGATATGTAAATCAAAACATTAAAAATCTGTATTATTACAAAGGTTTGATCCAGTCATTTTGATGATTTTTAAGGGTGCCTGTTTATGCATCTACTTGTAAAGAACACACTTCTGATTTGACTAGCAGTGAAGTTGAGTAAAGAAGTAGAACAATAGCTACAGTAAAGCTACACTGCAACTATATAAAGGAAGAAAAAAATAGGCAAACATTAAGACACCAATAAAAAAAAACCCACAAAGATTAAACTACACTTTATAGAAATTAGACTGCTTTAATATAGGCATAGACTAATTTTTTTAAGGTTTTCTTACATCTTTAAATCATTAAAATCATGAAATATTATAATGACTTTGTACATTTTGGGAAGTGAACTTATAAACTTCTGCATAACAAAATTATTTTATTTTTGAAATATCTTCAGGACAAAAATATAAGAAAAGAAACTAATTTGAGACTTCCAGCAGTGATGTCATGGTGGTGTGGGGGAAAAAGAATGGCTTTGCTCCTTGTACCTAATCTTTCATGTTTAGAGGCCCCTTTACAGGCGCGCAGATCTTGGAGGGACACACGAAGAAGAGGGGAAGCCCGGAGGACAGCGAGATGGAAGGTAACCACTCACTGTAATGGAGGGAAACTCTCCAAATCTGAACATGAAAGCATCCTGTCATTCTGATATGGCAGACCAGAAACCATGAAACAAATCTATCGATCACAAAGAAGGAAAGATCAGCAAACTGTGACATCGAAAGAGATACAGACAATCCAGTACTGTAAAAGAAACAGAGTGCCTTAAAAAAAGAAAGTAAGACCTGGAATAGCCTAGCGGACTAGGGAGCTCAAGAGGAAATGGGAAAAAAACCCCAGGAGACAGCAGCAACTCAAAGGTGTGAACAACTATAAGAAGAAAGAGCTTAGCCAGACAAAAGAACTGAAAGGGTGGACGCAAAGACAAACGATGAGGAAAGGACAAATCAAACAAACTAAATGAAGAGGGAGATGCATAAAGGTGAGCTGGAGCACAAGTGCTACTTTGTATTGGCAGAGAGAAAGTGAGATGACTAAGCATTGTTGCAGAAGGAAATAAGAAAGAACAACTGAAAGTAAAAATGTGCCATGAAGCTGACTAGAGGAGTGGATAAAATCAGGGGGACAATATAGAAGTGCACAGAAGAAAAAGAAACTGGTGGAAAGTAGAGCAAAGAGAGAACTACAATATGCTGTAGGACAGAATGGTTGATGTAATTCACAGCAGGTAGGATAAAGCATAAGGGAACAAATTGATATAGTATTGAATAGAAAAAGTTGAAGCATTGTAATTAATTAATAGAAATGAATAATATAAAAAGAGATTAATTTTTGCATCTTGACTATATTATAGATTTTGGTCTAGTAGAAATTTCCTTTTCTTTTTACTCTCTTTCTTTCCCTGAATGTAAATAGATGAATTGGGATAATTACAGTGTTAAAAACTAATATGGGTATAATATAAAGTTAACGTTCTGATTAATGGACAAAAAAATGAATTGTTAATCTATTCAAGCCTCTTGGATTGATGTTTAATAAGAAATTTCTAAGTGTTAAGTAATATCATAAGTTATTGTATATTAAGTTATTGTATATTGATAATATTACAATATATTAGCTGGACTTAATAGAACTATATATTACTAATAGTAATAATAAAATAACAAAGAGTGCAACTTTTACTTTGATTATATTAATTATATGAAAAAAATAATATTAAGACACTGTTAGAAATCTACATGAAAACATAATCATTTTATTGAGAGAGAATTTAAAGAGTAAGTTTATTAATAAAAATATTAATAAGAAATTTTTAAACTGAAATTGGAATTGAAAGAAGTAAGAATAGAATAAAATTGATAAAACTAGAAGAAGAGAGGATTGAATAACTGACACTGAGTGTTAAAATACCAATGGTTTTCGCAGGTATTTATATGTATTGTATTTAGGTTTCTGTTGTTCCTCATGGATCTGATCCACAAAAACACACTGGAACACAATAGGGACCCAGAAGATAAACAAATCTATGGAACAGCTGTCCTGCCCTACATAAGAGGAACAACAAACAAAATCAGCAAGATACTACGCAGGCATCACATGAAGACTGCCTTCAAAACGGACAAAAATATAGCAGCCATCCTAAGAAACCCCAAAGATAAAATTGACCTAGAAAACCAAAGCATATATGAAATACCCTGTACATCATCCCTGCCACATACATAGGACAACCAACAGAAGGATAAGTATCTGCCTTGAAGAACACAAGAATGCAATAAAAAAGCTGGAACACACTTCCTCACTAGTCCAACATATGAAAGCCACAGGTCGTAGCATCAACTTCAATAGCACCAAAACCCTAGCTGCTATGGAAAACCCTGGCTACAGAATCATCAGAGAAGCCATAGAAATTGATAAAAGACCTAATAGTATGAATAGAAGAGATGACTACATCAGACTATCAATCTTCTGGAAACCTGCACTCACAAACAAAAAAATCTCTATATCACAATCCAGGCAAACACCTAGACACAAACAGATCCCCCCTAATACCTCCAGCCCAAACACGCCCCAGAGAGCTACCCAAATAAAACCTAGCTTCCTAATAAATAATTATCGGACATTCACAAGAAACCAAGCTGCACTCAGAAACCCCAATGCACAAAATACAATGTTGCTAACCAATCAAAAACACAGCAACTCGAAGACCAATAAAAACAGAACTAGACTCCCAGCCAATCAGGATGAGGAAAAAACCATTCAAATATAGCAGAAAGCCAGTACCAAATTCAAACAAAAAACTCCTGTCAAGCCTGACACACAAAATTAAAAAGAACCCAATACACAAGCCTGTGGATGGCAGATGAGATTCTGCTGAAACGTCAGATGACCCTATTGGCAATACAAGAGACAATGGCAAAAATGCAAGAATCAATGACTAAAAACCATGAAGAAATGAAGAATGATATGGGTGAAATGAAAGGTGACATACATAAATTGGACAACAGAATAGGTACAGGCAATCTAAAAAAATGAACAAAATATAAAAATGGTGGAAAACAGAATGAAACAGACAGAAAAGAAATTTGAATCAGTAGACCAGAATCAGTAGACCAGAAACTGATGGTAATAAATAAAGATTTGGAAGAATCCATTATCCATCTGGAAATGGAACGATTGGCCTTTTACCTACATTTTCAAAATATAACAGAAAACAAAGAAGATTTGAGAACAATAATGTCAGAACTGTTAGCAGAAGCTACGCAAAGGAAGAGTCAAGAAATCCAAAATGAAATAGACAAGATATATAGGATGCGCACAAACTACGCTAGATGCCACAAGCTACCAAGGGAAGTCCACATCAGGTTTACAAAGAAAAAAGTAAGATATGAAATAGAGCAACAAGAGATGAACCCATGTCATATAAAGGTAAAGAAATCCTGATACTGAAACAGATACCCAGACATGTGAGAGAACAGAGGAGAGATTACAGTTTCCTAGCATACATGATAAAACATATATATATATATATATATATATATATATATATATATATATATATATATATATATATATATACTTTGTATTTGTAAAAAAAAATAAAAAATTATCAGTTTAAAAACCTTACACACACACATATATATATATATATATATATATATATATATATATATATATATATATATATATTTACTATATATATATATATATTACATTTATAAACATACATTAACATTTAGATGTCTTATACTGGAAGGTATGCTAATAACCTGACAGGAGGAGAAAATAAGAATCAACAACCTAGGGAAGGCACAGGATTTCTATGACCAACTTATGATAGCAGTAGAAAAACACAATAGCAAAGAAAAACTATAAAGCAGAAGCCAAGAGAGCAGCAATCCAAGGAAAAAGATTCAGAACAATAAGAGAGAAGTAAAGAGGAAATAGAACAGGGTGAAAGAAAAGGGATTAGAACAAGCGCACAGAGACAAAACAGGATAAATAGAAGACAGAGGCAACCATACAAACAATAAAATGGAAGAAGAGATAAAACCAGTATCTATGAATATAAATGGATTAAACTCTCCAATAAAAAGAGAACAAATTTTTACAAACTTGTATAAACAAAAGGTGGATATAATATGTCTCCAAGAAACACATATTAAGAAACAACATAAAAAGTTAGAACAAGCAAAACTAGGGAAACTATTGGTTTCACTGACAGATCAGAAAAAAAAGATAAATGCAAAACTAATCTATTCCAGTTACAGTGGAAGAATACTAATGACAGAAATTAAAATTCAACAAAAACAAATATTATTAGTAATAATCTATGCACCTAGTGATAACCAAAAGAAATTATGTAACAAAGTACATGAAAAAATAATAAAAAAGGGCAGGAAAATATTTGTCTACCAGGAGATTTTAATGCTGTGGCAGATATATTAATAAAAATTATATAAGTAATAAAAAATAAGAACAGGACAAAAACACTACCAAAATCATTTTTTGAAGATGGCCCATGAACTGAATTTGAGGGATAGTTGGAGAGAATTAAAGCCCCAAAGAAAACAAATATACATTTTACTCCAACCCCGATAAATTATGCTTCAGGATCAATATAATCTGGATAAATAAAAAAATAGAAAACAAATTAGAATCTATAGAAATAATGACCAATACTTGGGCAGACCATAACCCTTTAAAAATAATTTGGAAAGGCCAAAAACAGAAAAACAGATATTAGACGTACAGATCCTGAAAGAAAAAAAATATATTCAACTGTTAAAAAAAGAAATGGAACTCTTTCTCAAAAGGGAAAAGAAATAATGCAACAATTACAGGATGATAATGGAAACCTCAAATATCAGATGGAAGAAAAGAAAGACATTATACAAAACTATTTTGAAAAATTATACAGGCAGGATAATATAGAGAGGGGGAAAATAGAGCAATACCTCAAAGAGAAAGGCCTACCACCAATTACAGAAGATAGCAGAGAAATGTTGGATAGGGAAATAACACAGACAGAATTGAAAAAGCAATTTATAGGCAGGAGAGCAATAAAACCCCGGGACTGGATGGAATACGAGGGGAGTTTTACTATGTTTAAAACAATGGAACCTCTGATGTTAGAAATATACAATGAATTATTGCCAAAAGCAAAGTTGCCAAAATCGGGGGGGAAAGCTTACATTACTTTAATACCGAAAGAAGGCACTGATCATCTACACATTCAAAATTATAGACCAATCTCATTGCTAGATGACAACTATAAAATATTTTTGGCAATAATAGCAGAAAGAACGGAAAAACTATTAAGTGAAATAATTCACACGGACCAAAAAGTTTTTTTACCCAAAAGGCAAATCAGAAATAATATTAGGATAGTATGATGACCCATAATATATCAGGAATATAACAAAATCTAAAACGTAATTAAAAGTTCTTCAACTTGGCTTCACTGTTTAATTGTTCACAGTGGAGGAGTAAACTATTTTCAAAATAACTATTTTCAAAATAACATTTCAAAGGCAAGAAATACAATTCACATTCAAAGAGCCGGTAATGAAGCAAAACACACAAAAAACCCCACATTGAATAAAGTTCCTTGACAGACCAGGATAGAGTTCAGGAAGATAACCAGGAACAGACCATTGGAAGAACACCAACCAGAAATAAAACACTAATTTGTCTCCAGCATCTGTTAGCACAGAGGTCCAAACTCTTATGCAAATCTCCCACCTGAAACCTATGAAGAGGATCATGGCCCTCTCCTCCCAAGTAGACCATGTTTTACCCTGATCTTCTCCTCCCTGCGTGTCCTAGAATGGATAGGGGATGGGCCTGGGTCCTCCTCTGACTGCTCAGCCAGCCTCTGCTCTTCCCCAGCCTCCTCCACCACCTCTGGAGCCACACTTCCACTCCCTATTGGCTGTTCCTCATCTTCATTAGAGTCAGTCTCCACCAGGGGCATGACAGATAGTAACAAACGTATTGGAGCATTATATGCATCCAGAAAAACAAGCAGTGTTGATTTTCTTGGATGCACAAAAAGCATTTGATAATCTAAACTGGGACTTCTTTAAACAACAAATAAAAGGGATGGAATTTGGACCAAATTTCAAAAGGACGATAGCGGCAATTTACTCCATGCAGAAAGCTAATGTGATAGTAAATGATTTTTACTGAATGATTT
Source organism: Bungarus multicinctus (assembly GCA_023653725.1). Classification (NCBI taxonomy): domain Eukaryota; kingdom Metazoa; phylum Chordata; class Lepidosauria; order Squamata; family Elapidae; genus Bungarus; species Bungarus multicinctus. The sequence goes on along the minus strand of CM042849.1, from coordinate 34,332,200 downwards.
AAATAATCAAAGAAGTGAGGCAGGGATTCTGATGTCACCTTTAATCTTTATCCTTGCAATACAAATTTTATTAGAGATTATTATTTTATTAAAAATAATAAAGAAATTATAGGAATTAAAATTAGAAAAAAAGAATTTAAAACACAGGTATTTGCAGATGATTTAGTATTCTTTATGGAAAACCTGATTGAGTCAGAGACAATATTATCAAAAGAAATGGAAGAATTCAGTAAGGGGGGGGTCTTAAAATTAATAAAAAATCAAACCAAGATATTAGTTAAAAACCTTACAGACTTCCAGAAAAGAAAGTTATAAAGGAAAACAGAACTGCAAATTACAAATTAATGAATCAGACAAAGAAAGATTTGGAAATATGGGGAAAATTACAACTATCATTAGTAGAAAAATTGCTTCAATTAAAATGAACCTGCTACCAAGATGATTGTATTTCTTCCAGATGATTCCTATAAAACTTAATAAAAACTTTTTTTGAGAATTGAACAAGATAATAACCAAATTCATGTGGGCTGGGAAAAAAACAGAATAAGGCTAAAACTATTGCAGGATAACAAAAGTAGAGGTGGCTTCGGACTACCTGATTGGGAATTATATTACCATATAGCAGCACTAGCATGGATTAAAGAATGGATATCCTTGAACAATAAGAGAATATTAACATTGGAAGAGCATGACCTACAAATAGGATGGCACACTGCCCTGTGGGGAAAAAAGAATAAATCATATTCACATTTCCGAAATCACGTGTTATTGCAGATTTGGGGAGAAAACCAAAACAAACCACTGAATTAAAATTCTGGGCTGGCTTTCAACAATGGAAGCCATGATCTTTCCAAATACATTAGACAAAACTAAAATGATAAGGTATAACCAACTGCTAGATAACCAAGGAAGATTGAAGACGAACCAAGAATTTAGAGAAGAGGAAATAGTGATAGATTGGTGGCCCTAGTTGCAACCGCAAACAAGATACATAAAAGACATAGAAGAATTTGGTATAGACAGAGCACCACAACAAATTGATAAAATTTTAGGGGGAGGGAGAGAGAGAGGTTGAGCTTTGCAATATGCTGTGGGGTGGAGCTCTGCAGCATTTGGGGGGCTGTTGAGCTTTGCAGCATGGAGTGGAAGGTGAGGGGGATTTGCAGACTACACTGGCAGGGCTGGGGGAAGAAGAAGAGGTGGGGAGGATTTGCGGGTGGTAGGGCTCAGAAGAGAGCACACACAAAAACTCTTTCCATTCTTCCCAGGCCTTTTTCTGCCTTTCACAGCATCAATCCCACCCCCTTTTCCTTTGCTCATCTTTTTCATGATCTGAGGTGGGGTGGGGGATTGAGCAGGTGTGTGTGGGGGGGGGGTGGAAGGCTCAGAGAGGGCAAGTGCTGAACGGAATCGCTGAAGGGAAGGCAGCATAGGAAAGAGGCAGCCGGCCAGACCCATGCACAGAGCAAGCAGAGTGGTGGGTGGGAAGCCCCTGAAAGAGGATGGGGGAGAGGAGGAAGGAGAACTGCGGGTAGTCTGAGGCGCCTTGTTTTGCGCGCTTCAGCTCGTCAACTCCCCCAATACAGCCAGCTTCTTTAGCTCAGGGCGGCTGATGGCTGGGGGTGGGGTGAAACCACCATCACTGCTGCTACCAGGACTATTCCTGAGACTGTCGCTTGTTCGGCTCTGTGTGTGTGTATGTGTGTATGAGATGCTTCCAGAACAGCTGGTGATCCTTGTTCAGCCAGTCCCTTCAGGCGATTCTTCTCCTCCACCACTCATGCACACACACAGACAGTGGGGGAGAAAGAGGTGAAGATAGGGACCCAGTCGCTTCGCTATCCCCTGCTGTCGCCCTTACCTTCTCAGACTGGCCGAGCAGCTGCTGCTGCAGGCATTGGAGAAAAGGGGGGTGAGAAGCCCGAGATATCTGCCCACCCACATGTCTGCTGGGTGGGCTGGGCTGGCCTGGGCTGGAAGAGGTGCTCCAGGAAGGCAGGCAGGCAAGCGGATGTCCTGGGGCTGCTGCACACGCACGAGCTGCCCCATGGCCACCATTTGGTACAGAAAGCTATGAGAGCAACCGGGACAAGCGACCCGGTTCGGGGACATGGCCAGCCAGGGATCACCACCAGTTCTGCGACCCAAGACAAATCACCACTAATGGTTCTCCCGAATAGGTGCGAACCGGTCGAATAGCACCTCTGATTTAAGTAGTACAACAAACAAATGTTTAAAACACTTATTTTCAACAAAAAATGTAGCTAGGTATTTTGATTTAGACTAGCTTTTAAGCATTTCATTACTATATTTAATTCACATTAAAAGCAATGTGAAGTGTCTTTTAAGGTGTGCTTAGTATGGACGTGTACGTGTAGTTTTTGTTAGCAATAAAATAAAAATGTTTTGCCATATGCCGTAGGCACCTTTTCTCTTAGAAAAAAAAAAAAGCTTAGCCAAAATCTGATATTTTTTCTAGTGCTTTCCTTTCAGATTACAAATGAGATCTCACTTTGCTTACTGTTCTGAAATAAGCCAATGTCATCCAGGTGTCTTTAAACATTTAAAGATTCAATGACTATGACATTCCTTTTTTTTCTTTTTTTTGAGTAGAGCATTTTGTGAACACAAAACTCTGAAAAAAATATATTCAATTTCCTTTTTGTTCCTATTGTCCAGAAAAATTGGTTTCACTGGCTGTGCCATGACAATAACAGGACTAAAGGAGAAAGGAGGACTAATTCCAATAGAACTGTATTTCCTTTTTTGATGCTACATTCCCTTACTGTGAAACAGTATTTCTTTAACGTTAGCATTGCAATTTCAGTCACCAAATATATGGTCTTCATAAAAGAATATTCTTCCCATTGTTTGAGTATTATTGAATTATTTGCTCTCTCTTTTGAACCCCTGTTGGAGCTGCCAATATCATCCTCTTATTCTTTGTGAATGTGAATTGCTGCGGAATATTTTCCATTCTTTTTTTCTTTCTTCCTATTGCACTGAAAAGGACAGCTGGTGGTGAAATATAGACATAGCTTTAGCAGCCTGCTGCTAACATCAGGTTGAGGTCTTTCTCAGAAATATGTAATGTCTTTAGATCCAAATAAAGGGGATGAACTTCAAATTGTGAAAGTTAATGGTCTTTTATGTGAAGTTTTCCCTCAGGAGGGGAAGACTGAGATAGCTTTGCATGTTTGAAGGGCAATTAGAATAAAGCTCAGCATTTCAATACTTTCCACTCACCTCTTCATGCCTGACATCAGAAATGCAAATTTCAGGTGTATTAAGTATGCAGAGAACTTGAGCAGAGAATGGAAGTGAGGGAGTTGAAGAATGATATTTTTGTTTTGTTTTATTCTTGAACTTCAGATAAATAAAAGAAGCACTATATTTTTAAAGCAAATCCTTGTGAGATGAATGCAAATCTGCACAAAAAATACTTCTGTAGATTGAGTATAGATGACCAAGTGTATCTTCTTTATGTCCTTTAATGCTAATCTCTTACTGTCTACTGTGTCCCTTTATCAAGCAGGCAGAAATTTCTGGGTGGACAGACCCAATATTGTTTGTTTATTGTTAAGCTTGTCATTGTGCTCTGACTGGCATTATTGCTATATAAAATAATGTTAGAAATAAAGTTATAAGGGATTCATTAGGCCTATCTATTTTATTTATTTATTTGTCAAGCAAGTATTAGATATCAGGTATAAGTATAAGCATGGTTATGAATACATGAAATGGATACGAATAAAAAAAGAAACAATAGGACAATAAAATGTTAACATTTTCATTTGTAATTAAATCTAAAACATTCTGATTTTATTCTTTATAACAACATGCATGATTTAACTGACTATAGGATTTTTATATAATCATTTATTTATGTAATTTTTACATTCTTTTTTCCCAAATAAATATTTTTGGGATAATAAAGCTATGCTAAATCAAATTAAACACAAAATAAAAAGATTAGATTATAATACTGAAAAGAACAAGGACAAAAACAAGCTCCTAGTGACTCCAAAATAAAAAAACACAAACTAACAAATTGTATGACCACTTTACATAAATTATTTGATAAGTTCAGGGAAAAAGAAGAAATATTTCTTAAGGACAATAGAAATGGAACCAAATAAGTAAAATATTCAAAGCAGATTCTCCATCTCTAATAATTGACAGTCAGTCAATAAACTAAACACTGGATTAACTATGAAGACTTATTTATGAGGGCTACAGAAGAATTGTTTTGCAAATGGAACATTTGATTCTGCTAACAATTCTATTTTATCTTTCTAGAAGCAGACTTCAAACAGGATTCAATAATAGTAGGGCCAATTTCTAAAAATGTCTTGGTGATATAGATTCTGTTCAATTTTCCCTTTTTGTGAAGCATCACTAGATTTGTTTGATACGGAAATACTTTTGTGACTTTGATTTGAAAAACAAAATTCAGTTAAACTAATTCAAACATTACATCAGAAAATAAATTTGAACAATAAAAACAATTGAAATTAATTTGAATTTTGAAATCAGACTGAATTGAATATATAAGCCCAAATAGTAATTCATTAACATTATACTAGATCCATAGTTCCCTGTCAAGCACAGGAAAATCAGAAGTCCAGATGGTTCAAAGATTTATTGCAAACATATGCTCTCTACAAGAATCTCAACTAATAATGATCAAAGCAAATTAGTAGTGGATAAGAGTTAATGGAATTCAAGTGGGCTGGACTTATATCAGGGTCAGAATTCATTTTTTTTAACAACTGGTTCTGTGTGTGTGGCTTGGTGGCCATGGCTTGGTGATCATGTGACTGGGTGGGCAGGGCTGGGTGGTCATGTGACTGGATGGGTGTGGCCAACTCAACATCACTCATGTTGAGGGGCATTTTTCCTCACTTGGCCTCTCATGACCATGGGAATGCTACAACGGTTGTAAGGGTGAAAAAACAGTCATAAGTCCCTTTTTTCAGTGCCATTGTAACTTTGAACTGTTGTAAGTGAAGGATTACCTATACAAAAATACAAAAAGCTTCTTTGCCTGCAAAAAGCTGCCCTAAATATCAATCATTAGATTAAAAATACCTGCAAGCCAAAGTTACAAATCAGGCAGGGTCACAGACCACCTTGAGGAATTTAAATAGTTAAAATGCAATGATAACTAACAGCAGCCAATCCTTGCTCATAAAGTGAAACCCTTTAGCAGTATCAGAGGAATCCGCCTACTCCTTATCTGAAGGAGTTGGCAAGCCAGATGGTTGTTGCTGCATCACAAAAACATAATTAGGGATTCTCTCCCCTCTTTTTTCCAAGATTTGAAAGCCAGATGTGACTGTAAGCCATTGGTTGAAACTGCAAAAGCCTTGCAAGCTTCTGATGAAAAAGTTTGGCTTTCCTTGATGTGTGGCAAGAGGCATGAAAAAGCAGAAAACCTTGAAAAAGTTGGGTGGTCTACACTGACTTATGTATGATGCCCTGGGGATTCGGTAATGAAACTTAAAATATTTCAATGACTTTCATGAAAATAAAGTATAAGATGTACTGAGATTCCTCAAGAAATAAATTAGAAGGAATTACACCCTTTGCTATCATGTAGTAAATAGTATAAGTGATTAATAAGGGTTAGATAAATCTAATGGTTTTTGTTAAGAGAATCAACTCTAACAAAGAATGCTAATAGAAGAAAACATTTTTTTTTCACAATATGTGAGACTGGACGCGGTTCAAATAATATCCTATTATATTAAATCAAATAATGCTATCTGAAAAGTACAGTATATATAAGCACAGAAAATATATAAATATATATAAATCCAAAAGATATATAAATCCAAGAGGATTTAAAATATTTCTACTAATATTATTATTGTACAGAAACCTTTCACTGTGTCTGAACTCAGATATACTAAGCCTTTGTTTAACTCAAACTTTTTCCTTCTATCCTCAGGATATGAAAAGCAAATTAAGAAGATCTTTATAAGTATATATATTTTGGCTCTGTTAAATGTATACACAATAGTGTTGGGACAACAATGTTATCTTAACACTTTCCTCATTAATAAAAGTTAATAAATACTGCCTCTCATGTATTCTCATCATACTAATTAAGATGCAGTGAAAAAAACTTAAGCCTATTGATTATAAGGTTATTAATCAGCCATTTTTTCTTTCTTTCATCTCTTGAACAATCTATTAATATCCTACCAGTGTATCAATAGAAAGTAAAAAATCAATATGAAGAGTTGCTACAACTAAAGTTATTTAATGAGCACAGTTTTACAAATTGTTCATTGTTCCTCAACTTTGTCCTGATATGGAAGGTTACCTTCCTAAGATTTGTCTTCCCAGAAAACAATGAATCAGGAAGAATAGTATTATTGATCTTGTCTTTATGCACTATTTACCAATGTGTTGTGGGGGGGGGAGGGGAAGAACTGCAAAGATTTTTATAGCAAAATGCTAAAGATCTGTTAAATTGTAATTTGAATTTATACATAGCTGCTATTACATCATTTTTTCATATATGATATTTCTAACTAATGAATATTCCTAAAGTAAAACTGTCAGGGAAAACAAGAGCAAAATGGGATTTAAAAAAAGAGGCAGTGAAGTGATAGATTAGATTAGATTAGATTAGATTAGATTAGATTAGATTAGATTAGATTAGATTAGATTAGATTAGATTAGATTAGATTAGATTAGATTAGATAGACAGACAGACAGACAATTTGGAATTGAACACACTTAAAACTCTAAAGATGATAATGAATTTTAAGAGAAGCCCTCCTATTCTACTATCTGTTAAATATTAGACAACCCAGTATTAACAGTGTTCATTAATTTCCCATGACTTGAAATGGATACCTAACATTAGAACAATTAAAAAGGCAAACAAAAAATGTTCTTCCTGCATAAATCAGAAAGCTCAGACTGCCCAAGGAGCTTCTCACACAGTTCTACAATAAAATTATTGAGACTGTCAGTTGCACTTCTATAACTTTGGTTGATACAACAACCAAACAGGACAAGTACAAACAGTGGTAGGATTCAAATAATTTAACAATCGGTTTTCTGCCCTAATGACCAGCTGGGTGGGCATGGCTGACTGGTCATGTGACTGGGTAAGCGTGGCCAACTCAAAGTCACTCACATTGAGGGGCGTCTTGCCTAGTCCTGCTTGCCTGACCTTCCGAGCTCTTCTGATCTTTGTCTATTAATTTGTCTACTACTACAGTGTCTAGTTGATTATCTAACGCCTGCCTGTCTTCTGGATCCAGAACTCCCACAGATTCTTAGCTCTAGTATTCTCCACAATATTCTGTGGAAACTCCTTAATGGCTGGCTGGGAATTCTGAGAGTTATAGTCCACACATTGTGTCACATGGCTCTCCCAGGAGGTAGGAAAGTGGGAGACAGGCCACCTGGCCAGGGAAGAAAAGCAAGGGAAGAAGGGGATAGCAGCTGGCCCTGGCTTTTGCATGGTCCAGGTGAGTGGCAAAGGCAGGCAAATGGGCAAGGAGGGCAGAGAAGCTGGGCCTGGGTCATGGGTGCTGCATGGTCTGGGTGAGTGATGAAGGCAAGCAAGTGAGGGAGCCAGAGATTACCCAGAGAGCAGCTGGGCTTCAGTGTGATTCTAGGAGAATAGGTGAGACAAGATAAGGAATAGCTGGGAGGGATGGTATGGGAAGGGTGGTTTGGTGTGGGGCTAGCCAGTGGTGGGATTAGCCAGTTCTCAGAACTGCACAAAAAGTTAACAAAGGGTTTAGCCAAACTGGTGTGAACCACCTCAATCCCACTACTGGGTACAGACTTCAGCGGATAGTTAGGACTGTAAAAAAACAATGGCAATCAGCTTGCTTTTCATTGGGGATCTGCATGAGCCAGAAAGAGGGTGAGAAAATATTTTTCACATCTTGAATGTAAACGGTTTCAATTCCCCCAATCAGGATGCTACTAGAGGGCATTGCATTATCAAAATAATAGACACAAAGGCAGTTTTCCCCCTATGTCATAAATTTGCTAAACATCTAATTCCCACAGCACTGTCTTATGTCTAAGAATATTTACCCATGTAATAGGGCTTCCTATTACCTTTCATGGCCCTATCAGAGGCCAGTTTGGAGGAGAAGGAAGTGGAGGAGTTGAAACTGGGACTGCCTAATAGGGAAGCACATCAGGAACTGAGAATGATGCTGTCCCCCAAGGGATGAACCAGATGGTGAGCTGCCTGCCTGCACAGACATAGGCGAGGATCAGCTGCTGACCAGCAGTGGTGCTGATAGTCCGCCAATCTCCTCTGATGAGGAAGAACTGTCTACTCCACTTGATCCAAGAGCAAAGAGAGTGGAGTGTAGGCAAGCCCAGAGAAGGCTACTCAGGAGGAGGTCTCCCTATTCTTCACAAGAAGCACCTGAAAGGTAGCAACTTATGGAGAACCCATGGGGAGTTAGTCCTTTGCAGGAACAATTGTCTGCTTTGTCTTACACTCCCCTGTCTTTGACTGATGCCTGTTGCTGTTTGCCTTGCTTTGCTTGGAAGATTGCTCTTCTCATTGTGTTTTGGATCTAACCCTTCTCTTTTGGCTTGCATTTGACCTTGCTTCATTGTTCATTTGGAACTATTTCTTGTCTGGGATCTGATTCTTGTCCCCTTCTTGTGGCCTCTTCTTATGCCTGGACTCTGCCTTGTGGATTGGACTTGAAACCCTGTAAGCATGCTCCAACTCTCTGGGCTTTCTTTGTACTACTGTGGCTGTGTTTGGGATTGCTGCCTTTAGAGTGGCATGGGGGTGGAGATTTATTAAAGAGCTGTTGGCTGGAACATTTGTTAAGAGAAATAAAGAACTTTCTAGAGGTGCCTTGCCTTGACCACCTAGGTCATAACATCTTCTCCTATTGGTATCTTATGATTATATTACTTTATTGTTTGTATGCATACTGATAGCTTATGCACTGGAGACAAATTCTTTGTGTGTCCAATCACACTTGGCCAATAAAGAATATTCTATTTTAGTATTAAAGGAATGAAACATGCTGACAAAAAAATAATAATTTCTTTTTCTTTCTCTAAGATTTAACTTCACCATTTGAAAATACTCCTGGGGTTACAACAACAAACAACCATTATTTTTCCAAATTGCCTTTTAAAATCTGTTGTTATAGACTTTGCTTAAGTATATACAATTTTTTATCGTAATAAAGGAATTGTGGTGAGCTCATACTGAGATTTTATGGAAGGAATTCTGTTTTTAAATGCTGTGAACTGGTTAAGAAAGAAATTTACAGCATTGCAGACAATTGTCTGAGTATGGAAATCAGTTATTAAGTTGCCTAAACCTTAAGACATTAGAATTAGATAAAAATAATAATCGAAGAATAAAAGGACCAATTCCTCAGATTGGAATAATGCATCCTAACATGTCAGTTTGATTATCTAACCATATCATGTAACTGTTGTTATATTTATTTGTTTTTTTAATCATTTTGCAAGCAACCCAGAGTTGTTCCAACAATGAGATGGGTAGCATATAAATTAAATAAATAATTAAATCTGTCTGTTCTATATTCAATTGAATTTTTTTATTCCCTTCTGGAATATTATAGTGGCATACTCCAATCTATATAGTTTCCCCTGTTAGATAGGTTAAGCTGAAAAACAGTAAATAGTTCAGATAGTTTTATTACTGAGAGTGAGTAACTGGCATATTTTTGATCTTAGACTAATATCTTACCTAGAACACAATACTGTGCCTAATTTTAATGTAATTGAAACTATCAACTAAGTGCAACAAATCACCCCAGAGCTGAGGTAATTCTGTTTTATCTTATTTGTTTCTTACCTATTTCTCTATCATTATTTGGTTGTAGTAGCTAGCTGTAAACCATAAAATTTCCTGCCTTCAACTGATGGCTTGTCATAAAATGTAAAAAAAAAAAAATAGCAGCCTGACTTGACATAAAGTTTATACTATGGACCAGATGATGGAAGCAGCAAGTAAAGGCACACTGTCAATTTATTAAATGTCATAAATATGCCATCTACCCAGTCTAATGTCACTTACCTTTCAGTATTAAAGAAATAAAGTAGGAATTCAACAAGCTAAATATGTGTATAGTCATAGAGCATTGTTTCAATATATTTTTAAACATATGATTTTCAAGCATTGAATACAAATGGTTTTTTGAAATCCTCCCTCACATTTGTTGAGAGAAAAATGGTATTGACAGGTGAACAGTATTGTTTTGGTGCAGTGGTGGTGCAGTGATTAGAAAGCAGTATTGCAGGCTATCTCAGCCCATACCCTGGAGTTCAATCCTGAAAGGCTCAAGGTTGACTCAGCCTTCCATCCTTCCAAGGTTGGGTAAAGGATCCAGATTGTTGGATAAAATATGATGACTCTATAAACCACTTAGAGAGTGCTAAAAAACTCTATGCAATGGTGTATAAGTCTAAGTGTGATAACTATTGTTTCCAAACTTTTCGCAAGATTCCTCCTGAGTAATGAAAGTCATTTTTGTCATTAAAAGGAATTGTCCCACATCATCCTCTTTTATGATTTAACTGAAAATAAGTAGGGTTGTAAACTGGATAAGAGTTGAAATGTGAAAGACTGGAAATAGAACATAAGTCTGGAAGAAAAATTTAAGTTGGGCTATGTATAATTAAAGTTTTTAATCCTATTCTAACTTTCCCCTGTCGATAGGACTTTGGAATTGCATGAGTCTCTCTCCTTTTTTGCCCTTGGTAAATAGAACTGTATTCAATACTTTTTTAACTGGAAATAAGCATGAAAGGATTCAACCAGTCATTTTCACAAGCTATTTATAGAATACATGTTATCCGTTGGGGGAAAAATCAAAATCAAATTAGAAAATATCTTCCAAAATTTTTGAATTTTTGAATTTAGAATACTTTATTGGCCAAATGTGATTGGACACACAAGGAATTTGTCTTGGTGTAAATACTCTCAGTATATATAAAGAAAAGATACATTTGTTAAGAATCAAGAATCAGGATGTACAATACTTAATGATAGTCATAGGGTACAATCAATAATCAAATCATATTAGGAAACAGTCAATATAAATCGTAAGGATATACGGGATAAAGTTACAGTCCTACAATCACAAGTGGGAGAGGATGGGTGATGAGGAGTAATGAGAAGATTAACAGTAATAGTAGTGCAGACTTTGCAATAGTTGAACAGTGTTGAGGAAATTATTTATTTAGCAGAGTGATGGCTTTCAGGAAAAACTGTTCTTGTGCCTAACCAGACAGTTATAGAGGTACAGATGATAGACTCAATAACTCCTCTGTAGAACTGGATCAGCAGCTTCTTGGGCTGTATGAGCTTTCTGACTTGGCACAGAAAGAACATTCTTTGTTGTGCTTTTTTGATGACGTTTTTGATGTTAGGTGTCCATTTTAGGTCATGTGAAATAGTAGAACCTAGAAATTTGAAGGTCTCTACTGTTGATAATGTGTTGTCTAGTGTTGTAAGAGGTGGTAGTATGGGAGGGTTTCTTCTAAAGTTTACCACCATTTCTATGGTTTTGTGTGTGTTCAGTTCCAGATTGTTCTGGTTACACCACGAGGCAAGTTGTATAACCTCCCGTCTGTATGCAGATTCATCGTTGTCACTAATGAGACCAATCACTGTTGTGTCATCAGCAAACTTCAGTATTTTAACAGATGGATCGTTTGAGATTCAGTCATTGGTATATAGGGAGAAGAGAAGTGGAGATAGCACACAGCCTTGGAGGGCCCCTATGCTGATTGTATAGGTATCGGATGTGATTCTGCCTAGCTTCACCTTCTGCTTCCTGTCTGTTAGGAAGCTTATGATCCACTTACAAGTGTGTTCAGGTACCGCTAGTTGGTTTAATTTACTTAGAAGAGTGTCTGGAATGATGGTATTGAATGCTGAACTGAAGTCTGCAAAGAGGACCCTTGCGTAGGTATTTGGAGATTCAAGGTGTTGTAGGATGTAATGCAGAGCCATGTTAACAGCGTCATCTGTCAATCTATTTGCTCGGTATGCAAACTTCATGGTATCTAACAGCGGATCCGTGATGTTTTTTTAATGCAGTTCTCAAGTGTGCACAAAAACAGCATTTGGTGATTCTTTAGCTCATATTGTAAAACCAAAGCAAAATAAAGTCATTTGTCACAAGTTTTTGACAGCATGTCCTAAGTAGTTTTCAGCTTCTTTTTCTTCTTTAACTTCACCTTAAAGATTGGGAAATGTGGGATGAGCTAGAATTCACTGGTTCTTAAACTTTTCTTCACCACAGACCCCCTTTAAATGCCATTTAAAAACCCAAACCCTTGACTCAAGATTTAAATAATAACATTTCTTCAAGTTTCCTGGCCACCCTGTGATGACATAGCAACCTCCAGGATTGCACACCACAGATTGAGAACTAGATTTTTTTAAGAATTTATTTGATTTGTCAATCACTTACAAGATAATAGGTATAAGTATATACATAGTTATGAATACATGAAATATAAGAAAAATAAAAGAAACAATAGGCCAGGGATGGTAGGTGTGTTGGTGAGCTTATGCACGCCCCCTACAGATCTCTTAGGAAAGGAGTGAGGTCAATAGTAGACAGTCTAAGGTTAAAGTTTTTGGGGTTTGGGGAAGAAACCACAGAGTCAGGTAGAGTATTCCAGACATTGACCACTCTGTTGCTGAAGTCGTATTTCCTGCAATCAAGTTTAGTGTGGTTAACCTTGAGTTTGTATCTATTGCATGCTCTTGTGTTGTTATGGTTGAAGCTGAATATTCATTGACAGGTAAGTCATTGCAATGTATGATTTTATATACTATACTTAGATCAGACCAAAGATGGCATAATTCAAGGTTTTCTAAGTCTAGAATTTCAAGTCTGGTGGCATAAGGTATTCTACAACGAGTAGAGGAGTAGAGGAGAATTACTGAGCTAGATGATAATATACAGTAATGTTATGGATTATTGTGGGATGGCTTAGCCTGCATTGGCTAAGGAATTTCTAACAGAGAGATATACTTTCTGAATCCCACCAGTTTCATATTTTGCATGTGAAGAAGGTCCTGCCCAAACAATCATAAACTGAAATGTAGATTATTGTTTTAACAATTCACTTCAATGTTTATAGGTGGATCATCATTGTAAAGGACTCATAATATACAGAAGCCACCAACATGTAAGCAACTGATGTGTGTGGAATTTTCCCATCATTTCTACAGGACGTTTATGCAGAGGTATTGCATGTAAGTCTTAATATTGTTTTGTAAAATTTTTAACACTGCTTCAAACTAACATCATTGTTTAAATACATGTTTAAATAGCAGACATAAGAAAGTTCTTATTTCAGCATTTCATTTCATTGTTTGAGATGTCTTATTCCTTGTTTTGTCCTTTTCTTATCATATATTTGCTACTTACATTGTGTTGATATATGTAGATATGCTTTGCTTTATTTTTAACATTCTTTTCTGCTTCTGGGAGAAATCTCAAGATTATTTCCTAAAATATAACAAAGTTTAGGACAGTGAAAATTAACAATTCTCATGAAGCATCCTTTGAAAAGACATTTGAATATGATAAGTCCCTACACTCCTTATTAATGATAAAATTATAAAGGCATAATGAATATGAATTGTATTTATTACATTTCATAGGCATTGTTACAATAAATGCAAATTTGAAGAAATGGTCTGCTTACAGTGTCATTTAGCATTCATTGCAAAAATGTCAGGAGTGGATATATCATATACCAATATACCAATATATTTTTTCTCTTTGTTTCTTATCAGATATTCTATGCCCTCTTAAAATTTAATTTATACAAAATATTGAATAAAAGCTGCCATCAAATTAGTGTTTACTTTTAGTACCCACATAGATTTTCTTCAAGGGGAATCTGTCCCCAATCTGACCATTGAGATCTTTTTATGGTGCACCCCAGTGGTGGGATTCAAAATTTTTTACTATTGGTTCTGTGGGCATGGCTTGGTGGGTGTGGCATGCTTGATGACTGTGGCTTGGTAGGCTTGGCAGGGGAAGGATACTGTAAAATCTCCATTCCCTTCCTTCCCCATTAACCTGCTTTCCAGCTCCATTCTCTATGGAGGACAACAAAAGAAGACCCAGCCGATCAGCTGGGACTTGTGAGGCAGAGAATAGATGGGAGCGAGCCAGTCAGAGGTGGTATTTTCCGCTTCTCCAAACTACTCCAAATTTCTGCTACCGGTTCTCCAGAACTGGTCAGAGCCTGCTGAATACCACCTCTGGTACACCCATTGCCAGTGAAAGTGAGCACATCTATGTTGATAGAAGAAATCCTTTGATGACCAACTTTTGCCTCTACTTCTGCGAAAACTTTGGACAATTCAAGCACAACAGGCTAAAGCTGTGAGACCAATATATCTGGAAAAATGTAATCATCATCTTTCATCATCATCTTTTAACAACCCAATAATCCCGTGCACAGGGGTGGGATTCAAATTTTTAAACAACCAGTTCAGTGGGTGTAGCTAATTTGTGTGTATGGCTTGGTGGTCATGGGACTGGGTGGGCATGACTTGCTGACTGGGCATGGTTTGGTGATCTCATGACTGGATAGGGATGGTTTGGTGGTCATGTGACTGAGTGGCATGGTCAGGTGGCCATGTGATTGGCAAACCAAATACAAGTGGTCCTCGCTTAATGGCTGGTTGCTTACCAAGTGTTCTAATTTATGACTGACCTCCCCAGAGCTACTTGACCTGATTTTGGAAGTTTGACAGCCATGCACACACACACACACACACACACACACACACACACACACACACACACACACACACACACTTCTAATCCTGCAATGGTGGTGGATGGAAAAATGTGGGAAGCGAACGCACATGCACTATAAGGAGTGACTGGGCAGAGCGGGTGGGGGGAGAATGCCATTAGTGATTGCCATGCATGCATGCGATGTCATTCATGCACAATAATGACTGCTGAGCAGGGAATAGAGGACTGGGCAGAAAGGAGTGTGGTCAGCCAGGGGCCCATTTTATCGGTTCTCCAAACTACTGGGAATGGAAACAACCAGTTCTACCGAACCAGTGTGAACTGATAGAATCCCACCCATGCCCCTGTGCGATGGAATCTGGGCAACTAAATGGAGCTAGCAGAGCTAGAAGAGCAACCAGGATGATTAGGGGACTGGAAGCTAAAACATACAATGAATGGTTGCAGGAACTGGGCTTGGCTAGTCTAGTAAAGAGAAGGACCAGGGGAGACATGATAGCGGTTTTCCAATATTTGAGGGCTGCCACAGGGAGGAAGGAGTCAAGCTATTTTCTAAAGCACCTGTAGGACAAACAAGGAATAATGGATGGAAATTGAACAAGGAGAGATTTAACCTGGAAATAAAGAGAAAGTTTTTGACAATGAGAACAATCAACCAATGGAACAGCTTTCCCTCAGAAGTTGTAGGAGCGCCATCACTTTCAAGAAGAGATTGGATTGCCATTTGTCAGAAATGGTGTAGGGTCATTGGGTGGGGTGTTGGACTCGATGACCTACAAGGTCTTTTCCAATTCTGATTATCTGTATTATCTATATCTGTAGTAATAGCCGATAGTCCTTCCTGTTGCCTTTGTTCAGCAGATATATCCTCATTGTGTCCAGAGAGAGAAATATCTGCCTCTACCTGGGATTGAATTCACAGCCTCCTGATTGTGAGGTGAGAGCTCCATCTCTAGGCCACCATGCCACTCTATCTGTAAAATCTTAATAATCAAAGAAAATAGGCAAGAATCTATATATAGTATCTTGGCTCCTATATTATTTAACTATTATATAACATCCAAACACTCATGATCCCAGTCTTAAATAAGTTAGCAGATAATTATCCATAATATATGCAGACAATGTAATGGTATTGCATAGACACAAGTTGGGCTGATAAAATTGTGGTCTGTTGTGGGATTAGGAAACTCTGCTCTGATGAAGTTTTTGAAATCAGATATAGCTATTGCAAAATTTCCTAAAATCCATCTATGGGTACTAAATTGGTGTCTGCTGAAAAAGGTCAAACTATGTAGGCACTTGCAAATAATTATTTCACTAAAAGATGGAGTGCACATTTTGAATATACCATACAGAATGCATGAAGATCAAATCTGTCTACTCAAATCTTGGAAAGCATTACATATTCTAGCTGCAATACAATTATTCATTGTAAAAGTCTGAAGTACAACTTTTGCATAGTATACAGGAAAGGACTTTATAAAAATACCTCAAGATGTGAGTCCTACAGTCTACAGTTTTGAGTAATATATTCCAGGTCTTACGATGTATACCCAATGTTATTCTTTGGTTGGAAAGTGGCATACACAGAATTGATATGACAATGTGGCTCAATATTGTAAACTACTCATTAGAAACAGTCTCCCATCCTAATGGTGTGCTGTTTCTTATATTTGTACTGCTATTCCATGTTTTAAAACTATTATAGACAAACTAACTAAACACAAATAAAACAAGGACTGTTTGAAGTATATGAATTTCTGAGTTTTAAATTCAACTCATTTCATAAATCTCTAGAAATACAACATTTTTTTCCTCTGTGTATGTGGTAGATTTAGTTTGGAAATAATCTCCATTTTACTATAGAAGAGTAATGGGCATACTTATAAGATTCCGGAGCTCACATTTCAGAGTTCACTTCACTTGTAATTATATCCATGCTGAATCAAGCCTCCATAATATGAAATCAGTTTTAAACAAATACAAAGCAGTGCCAGCCACCCCAATTCAGAAAATAAAATGTCAGTCTCCAAGTTAACTTTTCCATTTAAAAATCTACTTTATGTAACATAATCATCTTCTCAGCCACTTTTCTGGATTCCTTTAAAATAAAATCACAAATAAAAATATTTCCAGGAAAATATCTTAATTAACTTTGTGTTAAATTGACTACTTCATGCAATGCAATAATGTTTTGTTTCATTTCATAGTCTTAGATTATCTTTTAAATTATTTACCTCTTTTTATTTTCTTCCTTTCCTTATTAGTTTCATAATATTTATATTTCATAATAAACTCATGAAAACATGATAAAATGAAATTTTAAACATTAGACATTAGAAGAAACCAAAAGCATTAAAGATTGCAATTAAAGAAGAAAAGCACTTAAATTCAACTTACTAACACTAGTGAGCCATTGTTCAAAAATAGTCTTTAGTACTTTAACATTTGATATATTGAAGGATATTTTTGAACAATGGACTAAGAAGTAAATCTTAAAGATATCTTCCATTATGGATATAGACTATATTGAAATGCTTATGAAGAAAGGATTTGCTAAAACTGATCTGAAAGTGGATTTAAAAATTACAAGACACAAGAACAATATGGAAAAAATATTTTACACTGGATATGCAAATGAAATAAGTTTATTTCTTAAGAGTCTAATGGAATGTGCAACTGGAAAATCAAGAGTGACTTGGATAACTTTCCCATGGTGGATTTTTAAAAAAAGCTGTTAAAGGTTTGAAGAATTTTGTGATAAAGGACAAAGAAAAAAATGAAAATAAAACAATGTGGAATATGCACTTGCAGGAGCAGTGGGAGACAATTTGACAACAGAAGAGTTTTTTTCAATGAGAGACACAGATTAAGAAACTGCACAGTCCCACAATAGAAGAGGTGAGGGAGAAGAAATTCAAAATAGCTGCACCCCAGAATCTCTGAGGGACTATTTAGTAGATTATAAAGTATAGCTTTAATTTGGCAAGATTCTGTCAATTAGGTATAAGTAAATAAAGACTGAATATGATTCAAATTCTCTTGCTTGTTTCTAATCTTGGCCCTGACACAAGTTTATTAAAAGTATTAGGACAGAATATAAAGTGGGCTTATCTGAGGAAGTTTAAAATACATGTGCTGTTATTTCTGGTAACCCTTGGTGGGCTTCTTCTGACCAGGACTAAGCAATAATGTTTTAAAGGATACATTTATAGATAAGAAATGAGATATGAGATAAAAGATTGTTGGCTCTGCAAGTGATAGATTAATAAATTGTTTATAATTGTGATGAAGGAAGCCATTTATTAACAAATTTCTTTTTTCTCTTTGTTATGTTATTTTTTCTTTTCTTTTTATGTTATTTCTTTTTATTTTACTTTCTACTTTAAAAATTATTAGTGTTTATCTGTATAGCTATAATACTTAATAAAATTATTATAAAAATATTTCATAATAAAGCTATTACCAAATAGCATCCTACATGACATTTAGACTACATTTGAATAAATAGTTAGACAAGAAGCAGAAAATTGTTTACATTTTTTGTGATGTTTCCTGTTGAAAGTTAGAAATACAAAGCACTGCTTGTTGTGTTTAGGTATATCAGGCATTGGCTAAAATGCCTTGACAGGCTAATTTATCTGGGGTAAGAGCAAGACAGAGTGAAGAATATGTTTCATCTCCTAGCCTGACAAGATGGATGCCTTAAAGGACTTGTTAAGTATCATGAGAACAAATAAATGGGTCATATTGGAAGAAAACCATCCTCACTTTTCTTTTCCAAGGATTATTGTTTTGGACTCTGTGTCTATAATTTGTATGCCTATTTCTAGAATTTCACAATATATATAACACAGATATTGCAATTATTAATTCAACAACAGTAACTTGCAATGAATGCAAATCAGAATTTCCATATAAACCATTATGTTGTAACAAACTAGGCTGAATTTTACTTAATGTTCATTACAACTAGTGAAATAAATAAATTAATTGTTCATATAGAAATTGTTATTATTTAGCTAATCGTAGAAAATATTGGTATTTTTTTACAGTATCACCATTAAAATATGGAGAAAATGAAATTATTTGTGATCCTTTTTAATAAGATACAAGGTGAGTGTCATACAAAGAAATTTTTTTCCCAGTACAGTAAATCAAGAATCAAGTACTGTGCCAGCCTTCTGAATGTTTGCAAGGGATATAAGAGGGACTTGATTGGGAAAATTCAAATTAACCTTTGTAGGTTGGTCTCAGCATGTCCCCTTTCTGCAATTATTAGAATTATTAGAAGAAAAATTAAAATTTCAGAGGACCATTGGACTTTTGTGAGCATGGATGTCTTGTCTATGCTTATGCCTCTTTCTGTGACCAGTGAAGAAAGCCCATTGTAGTAGTAGTAATAATAGTAGTGGTAGTAGTAATACTAATAGTACCATGTTAAGAAAATCTGGTATCTCTAATTTTCTTTGCTTGTTGGAAGTCAGCTGGGAAGATTACACATTGTGATTGTGTACAAAAAGACCCTGTTAGCCAGTTGCCCGGTGTCTGAATATGATCACATAGCCACAGGGATGATACAATTGTTATAATTTTGAAGATAGGTTATAAATAATTTTTCCAAGCCATTGTAACTGAGAACACTTGTTAAATGTTAGGCCATAAGTTGTGGATTACCCTTAGTGGACTTTATTCAGTTGTCTTGTATATTAAGAAACACCTAGGCTGAGTTTATAATGCGAGGCAAATATTCAAAATATAGTGGGAGTAAATGTGTGTCACACACTATAGTCTGTTAATCAGTCACATCTCTGTAAACGTGTGTACATAAAGATTTAGAACCCATCTCTTTCTTACATTACAATAAAAATGATTTTTAAAATATTTTGTTTGTTTAATATAAATGGAAATTAGAAAGTCTTGACATTAACAGTATCTTAGCAAATTCATTTGCAGAGAGGGCTTTCATTTACAATACCATGAAAACCATTCCACAATTCCCATTTTTTAGCATGAGAGGGTAATATAAAATAATGATGAAAATCAGAACATAATCATTTTGACACTGAATTATATTTGAGAGACTTTTTTTAAAAAATGATGCTAATTTCCAGATGATGAGGCTACCAGAATGTAAAGAAATTTATTGTATGTGTTAAAGATGAAAGAAGACAAAATTGTGAGTAAAGTAAAAGTATATATCAGGAGATAAGTACAAATGGAGTTTGTGTCATGACGTCACAACATTTTTTATTTTTACTTAGGATTTTCAATATTTTTATTTTTTTCAGTTGCATCAAACACTATGTTACTTACTCACTACTCATTATGATGGTTAGGGGAATAGGAAAATCAATGGATGTTCACAGCTATGATAATGTCATTATTACCAAAAGAAGCTTAAGGAAGAAGCTATTTGGAACCATATTAAAGCATATTATTTTTGGCTTTGTGTATTTTATTGTTTGCACTGCTTAAGGTATATATTTTGAATAATTTATTACTCAAACCTAATACATGGGAAGTAAGTTGTCATTTGTTCTTTTGCATGTACAGTATATTATACAGTTATGGATATATAAGCAATTTTCCTTAACGGCATGAAACACAATTTTTTTTATTTCTTTACATATTACTGAAATCAGTATTTAAGATTTACAAGTTCCATTATGAAAAATATCTCTTGCAAAGAATAAAAAAATATAACTATAAGACAAACATTCATTTCCCATCATTTCACAGCAGTTAGTCTTTAATGACTTATGTTGTTTGTAGTTTGGAAAAATAACATTAGAGAAATAGAAAAGTAGAATCATATTTTAGGAGAAGTACTCATTGTTCATCCTATATTTTGTTTTATTCTCTAGTAAAATGAGCCAATAATGAAGATAAAAAGCCAATAAACCTTTCCTTATAGCTTAATAGTACAGTAAGCATTGATGAATCACACAGAATGAAATAATCATGACAGAATTGTGCTTCAAAATGATGTATTTAAGAGTAATATCTACAAACCATGTAGATAAATACAAAAAACAGTAGAGAAGAGGGGAATAGAAAATATAGAAAGTCACATGCAGCAAGATGGCAGAATTTCTTTTTAATTAACAAACAAAAATAAATGTGACTATGCCATCCAATAAAAAAAACAATACAGTTGAGGACATAAGGAGGCCCAGTCGAAGAAGCCGTTGTACTCTGTGGAAGATCTGTGGGCCCTGAGAAATGTCCCCCTTTCTCAGAAGTGGCCCTCCAAACTCTCCAAGACTTTCCTCAAAGACGGATCCTGGGATCCGGAGAGATGGTGGGGCCGCAAGAAGGCGCGTGAGGGAGGGTTGTTTTAAATTTTTATCTAGATTTTTAAAGGGGTTAGGGGTAGCCGGGTGGGGGTTGGGGGACAACCCGCCTGGGGCTGGGATCAGGCTGTGGGTCGAGCGCCGCCGGGAGGGTCTGGGGTCGGATGGGGCTGTGTTGAGGATGGGGGGCTGTTCCAGGGAGGGTGAAATAAAAGCTGAAATAAAATACGGTGAGCAGGAGAGGCAGATTTGGCGGTTATAGGGGGCCATATTCTGTATTGGGAGCGCGCCCCCGCTGTTTGTCTGCTGTGGCGCGCTCCGACCCCCTTGTTATGTCCCTTTCCCCGGGTGGTCTGAGCGATCGGGCCCTGGGCCTTCAGCTGATGTTATGCGACGCCAGGTCCGTCATTAATAAGGCCCCTCTCATCCATGATTTGATTTGTGAAGGGGGAGCGGACCTGGTGGGTATTACCGAAACCTGGCTGGGCCAAGAGGGGGGAGTCCCTCTGGTGGAGATGTGCCCAGCCGGGTTTCGGGTTTTTCATCGGCCGAGGGCCCAGGGGAGGGGAGGGGGGTTGCGGTGGTTATTAAGGAGGATCTGTGTCCGAGGGAATCCACTGTTTCTCAGACGACCGGATGTGAGTCCCTTTTTGTGAAGTTTGGTCCCAGGGTACAGGTGGGCTTGTTGGGCGCATACCTGGCTCCCAGCTATGTGACATCGGCCCTGCCTGAGCTCCTTGAGGTCATAGCCGGCTTGGCAGTTGGGACCCCCAGGCTTATGGTCATGGGGGATTTCAACCTGCCTTCTGCCGGCGGGGCCTCGGGGATTACTCAGGAGTTCATGGCTTCCATGACAGCCATGGGCCTGACTCAGTTAATTCGGGACCCTACTCACTTGGGGGGTCACACCCTGAATCTGGTTTTTATCTCTGATCAGTGGCAGAGTGATCTGGGTATAGGGGATATAGTTGTAGAGCCCCTGTCATGGACTGATCATTCGCTTCTGAGGCTCGACTTCCGTTCCGCACCCCCCGGCCGCAGGGAGGCGGGACCGACAAAATGGTACCGCCCCAGGCACCTGATGGACCCAGATAGGTTCCTGATGGAGCTTGGGCCATTTCCCGAAGCTCACACACACGACTCGGTTGAGGGCTTGGTCGCCACCTGGGATAGGGTGGCTGCTGGGGCCTTTGACCGAGTTGTGCCCTTGCGGCCTCTGACCCGGTGCCGATCCCAGGTGGCTTCTTGGTTTTCTGAGGAGCTAAGGGAGATGAAGCGCTGGAAAAGACGCCTAGAGAGTAGTTGGAGGACCAGCCGCTCTGGGTCTGACCGAACACTATTACGATCTTATATTAAGACATATTTAGTGGCGATAAGGATGGCGAGTTCTTACCTCTCCACCCTTATTGCGTCTGCGGAAAACCGCCCAGCCACCCTGTTTAGGGTGACCCGCTCCCTTCTGGAGGTGGGAGCACGGGAGGATCCCTTGCAGGGGCGGGCTGAGGAGTTTTCTAGGTTTCTGCAGGACAAAATCACTCAGATCCAGGATGAGCTGGACTCTGACTGGGCATCTCCGGGCGGGGGGGCGGGGGTGGATGTCGGGGAGGTCATTTGGGTTGAATTCGATCCTGTTACTTTGGAGGACGTGGATAGGATACTGGGGGGGCTTAATGCCACCACTTGTTTGTTGGACCCGTGCCCATCCTGGCTGGTCTTGGCCACTTGGGAGGTGACACGAGGCTGGTTCCAGAGAATTATAAATGCTTCCTTGAGAGAGGGGCTTTTACCTGCCGCCTTGAAAGAGACGGTGGTGCGGCCCCTCCTCAAGAAACCGTCCCTGGATCCAGCATTATTATCAAACTATCGTCCGGTCTCCAACCTTCGTTTTGTTGGGAAGGTTGTTGAGAGTGTGGTGGCACGTCAGTTCCCTCAGTACCTGGAGGAAGCGAGTTATCTAGACCCCCTCCAATTGGGTTTCAGGCCCGGGCACAGCACGGAGACGGCATTGGTCGCGTTGGTGGATGATCTCTGGAGGACCCGGGACAGAGGTTGCTCCTCTGTCTTGGTCCTGTTAGATCTCTCAGCGGCTTTTGATACTGGGGTGGGAGGCACCGTGCTGCGGTGGTTCGCCTCCTTCCTCTCTGACCGTTCGCAATTTGTGTTGACAGGGGGGCAGAGGTCGGCCCCGAGGCCCCTACTGTGTGGGGTGCCTCAGAGGTCGGTGCTCTTGCCCCTACTGTTCAACATTTATGTGAAGCCACTGGGTGAGATCATCTGTGGCTTTGGGGTAGAGTTCCATCAGTACGCTGATGATACTCAGCTGTACATCTCTACCCCGGGCCACCCCAACGAAGCCGTCGAAGTGATGACCCAGTGCCTGGAGGCCGTGCGGAGTTGGATGGGTCGTAACAGGCTTCGTCTCAACCCGACCAAAACCGAGTGGCTGTGGTTTCCTGCGCCCAGATACAGCCAGCTTGTTCCTTCGCTGGCCGTGGGGGGAGAGGTTTTGACCCTCGTGGAAAGGGTGCACAATCTACGTGTCCTCCTGGATGTACGGCTGTCTTTAGAAGATCATATTGCAGCCGTCGCCAGGGGGGCCTTTTGTCAGATTCGTCTGATCTACCAGTTGCGGCCCTTTCTGGATCTGGACGCACTTCACACAGTCACTTCTGCCCTCGTCATCTCCCGCTTGGACTATTGCAATGCTCTCTACATGGGGCTCCCCTTGAAGAGTCTCCGGAGGGTGCAGTTAGTTCAGAATGCGGCCGCGTGGGTGATCGTGGGTGCCCCTCGGAGCTCCCATGTAACACCGCTTCTCCGCAGGCTGCACTGGCTTCCTGTGGCCTTCCGGATTTGATTCAAGGTGGTACTGATGGTATTTAAAGTGCTCCATGGCTCGGGACCTGGGTACTTATGGGACCGCCTGCTGCCATCAACAGCCTCCTGCCGCCCAGTACGCTCTCACAGGGTTGCCCTCCTTGGGGTGCCGCCGCCTGATCATTGCCGGCTGGCGGCCCCAAGGGTGATGATCTCCCTCCGGAGATACGGGCCATGACGGACATCCAGACCTTCCGGCGCGCAGTTAAGACCTTATTTTTCCAGCAAGCCGGCCTGGCCCAGTAAATGGTTTATGGGTTTTAATCTAATTTGGTTTTAAATTTTTAAATCTTAATTTTTAATTAATCCCAGAATTTTAAATTTTTGTATTTTGTAATTGATGGGATTCGGCCAGATTCTTATATTTAATTTGTTTTTAAACTGTATATATTCTGTTTTTTAGTAGGCTGTACACCGCCCCGAGTCCCTTTTTGGGAGAGGGAGCGGTATAGAAATTTAATTAATAATAAATAAGGGACAAGTCTGGTGGATCAGATTTGCAAAGTAAAGAAAAAAAAGATGGACAGATTTTGTACTTTTAAACCATCTTACTGAAAATATATCATTAAGAGGTATTGTAGTGCAGTGATATCAGATTTCCCAGGTTCATACAAAGAAAGAGAATTTTAAGTATAGACTGTATTGATTTTAAATGCATTTATTTAGGCATTATTCTTCAAAATAAATCAGTTAGGTAAAGTGTTTTAAAGTACATTTTTCATGAGCACTTAAAAAATATGCCAGTATGCTTTCTTATGTGCTTTGTAACCGTATCTTCGCATTTAGGGCATTGATGTATGTTAGTGATTTCACCTCCTCCTTCCTTTCTTCTCTCACTATTAATGCCGCACTGAAATCTGTCTTGCAATTTTCCAGGGGCATTTTCTTCCTCTGAGAAAAGCATTCCTTTTTTTCCCTTTTCTTTTTAACCTTATTCCTAGGATACTTAATTTTTTTAAATTTTCTTTGTTTTTCCTTTCTTAATTTACTTTATTGTAAAAAAAATAATGGGAGTGGATGAAGATCTTTACATTTCTTTCAAGGTTTGCAGAGTGTCCAGCCTGCCCAAGGCCCAACAGATAATTAAATTGTGAGATGACTATAAAGATATATGATTCAAGGAGAGTTCATAACTAAAAGTACACCATACTCTACCAGTTAAAAAATTACTAAATTTTCTTTTTATTTGAAAACCAATTATTTGACAGGCAAAGGAGGGAATTCACACTATCTAATATTTTATTCTTTATTTCATCTATTTTATTATTTGGGGGGAAATTGAGAAAGTTTACATATGATGTAAAGTATGCCTGTTTCAATCTAGCTGTAATAATTTGGCATAATTTAGAAATTACAGCACTATGAACAATATTTTGTCCATAACTATGCAGTTACTAAAAAGAAAATTCACAGATTATTAGGTTTTTTTTTTTCATGCCAGTGTCATCCTTCTATCCCATGATTAAGAAATAAACATATTATTATATAAGAATTCTATATTGTAGTTCCTATTCAAACTGAAATTTATATATATGTGTGTGTGTGTGTGTGTGTGTTTTCGTAGATTTTCACGGATACAGGTATGCAGGTCTTGGCGTGTTCGGGTCTTTTCTCATGTAAGATTGAGAGTATCTTGGCGACATTTTGACAAGGTCTCAGTCGCCATCTTCAGGCTGGTACTTTTGGCTTCGTGCTTGTGCGAGCAAAGCGTGATCTAAGCTTCCGTCTCTCTATAAAGCCAGTGCACCACACCTCCCCACCAGTATTTATAGAGAGACAGACAACATAAAGTATCTGAATTGTATCTGAATTGTAAGTATGGCCGCTCTCTTTCAAGAACTGTTTTGTTCAGTAATGCAAGATAGAAATAAAGCATTGAGGGAAGGTAATATTTGCAGGCTGAAATAAACTTAATTATTATTGCAAAATATGTAAAATATTCACATATTTGAAAAAAAGAGTATCTGACATTTTCTTTAAAAAAAATATAAGATAGTAAACGTTATTCTTTACATGCCAAACTATTTTTGATCAATTTGAAGAGACATACTGTAAGAAAGAGATTCATTTGTGGGCTTCTTAAGTTACAAGATGTTATTAATTTTTCCATGTCAGCAGAGTGGTATTGATTAATAGCATATATAATGTGATGGTTACTAAAAATAAATGAATAAATAATTGATATTTACGCAGAATAAGCTCCATAGTGTACTACATATAGAGATATAATATTATATGACATAATAATATTTTCTGTCCTGTACCATATTAATAGTTAGACAGATACCTAGACAAGATATTCTGTTATTATTGTATGAAAACTGATAGTGCTGGCCATTTCTTCACAATAACCCAGATAGAGTGAGCAACAAAAAGAGACTATCCAAGTACATATCTAACCAATGATTTTCAGACTGACCAAAAGCAATAACACTTAACAAATAATTTGCTTCCACTACTTCTTCTTGTCTAGCTGCTCAGTAAATTGGTACTATTTTGAAATCACTTGATCAGATTGTTGAAGTGAATGTTTTCCTTCAATGCACTACTGAGAAAGAATGGCTGGTTTTACATTTTAATCTACACAGGCTGCATCCTGGATGGTAACCAACAAAATCTGTAACTATAACATTTGTAAAGTGATCGTAACAAGACATAAATTAAGATGTACAAATATTTTATCAGCTATTTCACTTAGATATTATATTAAGTAATTTTAGGAACAAATGGATTCTATAAATAAATAGAGACTTAAAATTGTGTTATATCCACCTATGGTTTCTGTTTGGAAGAAAAATAAATAAATGCATTGGTTTAAAAAAATACTGATTGGAGTTTTTATAATTTAAGTAATATGAAGATGATCTTATTCAGTAATATGAAAAAACATGGACTTTATAGAATGACCTTAATGGATAAAGATATATTTAAGAAAATCAGAGATATAATTTTTAACTTGAAAGTAATTTTTATCTTTATCAGATTTCAGCATATTTTTGCTGAGATAAAATTTCCTAACCATTTTCTTCCATGTGGATGTGCTTTTCTTTTTGACATTTTTCAAGTACTGTAAAAGAAAGGAGGTCAAAATGTTCACGGCATGGCAATGCTTCCAGAATCCAAAGTAAATCTCTTTACAGCCTCATTAGCTGCTGATTTGATAGCAGAGCCAAATCATGCCAGTGAGGGCAAATGAAAATAATGAAGAGTGATGCCAATGGGTTCCTAAAAGAAGACAATGGATTTGTGAGAAAATGCTACTAGTATTCAAGGAAAGACAAGAAAATATAAAGCAATTCAGAATATTTCTCCTCTTCTAAATTCATTCACCTGTTTGTATCCAGAAAGCAGCCAATATTCTGCATGGAATTCTGATATAAAATCATTCCCAACCTCATTAAATAGATTAACCGTTTTAAAAATAATAATAAAAATAAAAAAAATTGTCACCTCTTAGTTTCAAATCTTTAAAGGAGTCATTCCTCACATCAAATTTAGCAAGACAATTGCCTCAAGCAGCTTATCTAACATGCTATGAAAAATAGTTATACATACAAATATATATATATATATATTTTCATAGATTTTCACGGATACAGGTATGCAGGTCTTGGTGTGTTCAGGTCTTTTCCGTGTAAGATTGAGACTATCTGGGCAACGTTTTGACAAGATCTCACTCGCCATCTTCAGGCTGGTGCTTTTGGCTTTGTGCTTCTGTGAGTAAAGCATGATCTGAGCTGCTGTCTACCTATATATACTGGTGGGGAGGTTGGCTGTGTTGTCATTTCTTGATTGATTGGTTGATGGAGTTGATGTTTGCAGATTGGCTGGCTTTTTCTTACATGGGAAAAGACCTGCATATATATATATATATATTTTCGGAGGTTTTCGCGGGTATTTGTATGTGGATGTTTGGTTCTTCGGGTTTTCTCCCACGTAGAATTGGAAGTATCTAGGCGACGTTTCGATGAAGTCTCATTCATCATCTTCAGGCTTGCGTCTTCGGCCTTGTGCTTCTCCGAAGACGCAAGCCTGAAGATGATGAATGAGACTTCATCGAAACGTCGCCTAGATACCTCCAATTCTACGCGGGAGAAAACCCGAAGAACCAAAAATCGATCTATCTATCTATCTATCTATCTATCTATCTATCTATCTATCTATCTATCTATCTACTTTGTGTTACAACACCCTGTTAAGCCCCAATTAAGGGAGAAAGCATACTGCTTTCTTTTCTGTCTTTCGGCTCATCACCAGAGACCATACCGACAGAAAGCTATTTGTTTCGTTGTCTTTTGTTTACATGTGTGTAAGATTTTGAGCTGATAATTTAAATAATAAATAAGGGAGACTAGGATAGATCTATTTCGAGCTAGTTAGCTCTCTTCAGCTAGCCATACCCTTACTGGGATTCAAACCAGGGAAGTATTACATGTGAGGCAGTTGTAATTGCCACTAGACCACTGGCTCTATTACAACTGCCTCACATGTAATACTTCCCTGGTTTGAATCCCAGTAAGGGTATGGCTAGCTGAAGAGAGCTAACTAGCTCGAAATAGATCTATCCCAGTCTCCCTTTTTTAATTATTTATCAGCTCAAAAACCTTACACACACACACACACACACACACACAGATATATATATATATATATATATATATATATATATATATATATTTGTTTTCGGAGATTTTCGCGGGTATTTGTATGTGGATCTTTGGTTCTTCGGGTTATTTGGCGATAGTTCTGGTATTTTTAAAGTCAATCTTGTGTCCTGTGGCTTTGAGGTGTTGGACCAGGGAAGAGGTCGGTTCTTCTTTTTTGATTGAGTTCTTGTGTTCTTCAATGCGTGCAGTTATTCTTCTGCTAGTTTGTCCGATGTATGTGGTGGGGCAGGAAGTGCACGGGATTTCGTATACTCCTTGGTTTTCTAACTCAATTTTGTCTTTAGGGTTTCTTAGGATGGTGGATATTTTTCCGTTTGTGAAACCAAGGAATACCAGAACTATCGCCAAAACTGAACACTTCAACAACAGAATAATCAGAGAAGCCATAGAGATAGAAAAACGCCCACATAGCATGAATAAACGAGATGATACCTCCCGCCTACCAGCTATTTGGAAACCTGCCCCCATTAACAAAAGAGTACCTAACATAAAGGACACCAGACCCACACCCACGAGGGCCACACAAGAAACTACCACCACACTTCCACGCAGAAAGCAGACTCACACCCACACAGAAGATGAAACATGACCACGGACCAGAAGCCGTACCACAGCTACATCACTACCTGCTTCAAACCCCACCAACCCATACATGAAGGGAACTGATGCCCACCATGAAGATGTGGCACGACCACGAACGCGAAGCCAAATAATAAGATCACAGCTCACCAGCTCAAATCCCCTAGCAACTGAGACTAACCGGAGTACAACCAAACCCCCACCAGAACAGAACACACCCCCAGCCAATCAGAACACAGCCAACCCCCCAACCAATGAGAAACAGCCAAACCCCCAACCAATGAGAACACACCCCCACCCAATCAGAACACAGCCAAGCCCCCACCCAATCAAGTCACACCCCCACTAGTAGTTAAAAGGAAGAAGCAGCTGCAAGCTCACATCACTCTGAGAAGCACAAGGCCGAAGACACAAGCCTGAAGATGATGAATGAGACTTCATCGAAACGTCGCATAGATATTTCCAACTCTACGCGGGAGAAAACCCGAAGAACCAAAGATCCATATATATATAATATATATATATATATATATATAAAACATTACCTGGCAATTGACCTGGAGATACCCTGACTTGCCCAGATTCAGTTGTGAGTTCTTCTCTTATTTCTGCACAATTATTTTCTAAAAAAGAGCACAGTGATCTTGATGATTATTTCTAGTATGTCACCCAAGCTGAGTTTTATAGTGTAGCATTTGGAAGCAAATTGTGCAATCAGCTGAACATATGTTTTCTCCTTTTCATTCCTCTTCTTCCCCTAACAATTAAAACTCTTTTGCACAGCATTCTCAAAAACTTGTTATGTTATGCTGTGCTACGCCATTGCACCACATACTGCATTATAAAATAATATAAGCTAAGTGCAATCTGGAAATGTAACATAATGTCAGAAAGTTATTTTTCAAGTCACAATAACAGGTTGCGATGTTTATAGCATTTTTGGTTGTTTCCTTTCATATGACAATCTAAATATTTGTATTACTAAACAAAGGATATAGATCACTGAAAAAAAATGTGATGGCTAAGATTACCCCGAAGTGTCTTTTCCGTAAAATGTGCTAACTTCTGTTGGTATGGCTGAGGCCTCTATGGATTACCAGAAAGCTTTAATGTGGGTCTTTTAAAATTTTATAATATAGAGAAGATAAAAGTAATTCTTATGCTCATTTTTGCAATCAAGCTCATCTGTTCCTTTTTCACACTGTTTTTTAGGGTTTCTTTATAAATATTATGTTTCACTGAAATAATTAGTCCAACTGATATGTCCCTGCAGTGCTATCATTCCAAACAGCTGTCTGCTACAAGAGATAATATATGAAGCAGAGCTAGCAACAAATTCAGAAGTGATTCCTTTTTCCCCAGTATCTGTTCTTGTGTGCCCATACTCATAAACAACTTAACAATATTAAATCACAATATTCTGAAAGAAATCACTTGAATATTCATTTGAATATTTTCCAATATGAAACATGCCACTAGTGTCATGCTGCATTCTTACCTGGATAAACAGATTATATATATATATATGATAAGAGCTGATAAGGAGAGAGCCAGTGGTGTAGAGGCAATTACAACTGCCTCACATGTAATACTTCCCTGGTTCGAATCCCAGTAAGGGTATGGCTAGCTGAAGAGAGCTAACTAGCTCGAAATAGATCTATCCTAGTCTCCCTTATTTATTATTTAAAATTATCAGCTTAAAAACCTTACACACACACACACACACACACACACACACACACACACACATATATATATATTTGTTTTCGGAGGTTTTCGCGGGTATTTGTATGTGGATCTTTGGTTTTTCAGGTTTTCTCCCGCGTAGAATTGGAAGTATCTAGGCGATGTTTCGATGAAGTCTCATTCATCACCTTCAGGCTTGTGTCTTCGGCCTTGTGCTTCTCGGAGTAATGTGAGTTTGCAGCTGCTTCTTTTATATATGGGAGGAGGGGGGGATCCCATGGGTGCTCCTTCTATTTGTTTGTATTTTGTCCATTGTAGGTGAAGTATGTATTGCATAGGCAGTGGTTGGTCAGATCTAGGAACCAACCAAAATCCAAGACAGAGAACAAGAAAACAGCAAAGCCCTCCTCCCATATATAAAAGGCACTACAGACAAAATCAGCAAGTTCCTCCAAAAACACAACATTAAAACAGCATTCTGCACAAATGGAAAAATATCCACCATCCTAAGAAACCCTAGAGACAAAATTGAGTTAGAAAACCAAGGAGTATACGAAATCCCGTGCACCTCCTGCCCCACCACATACATCGGACAAATTAGCAGAAGAATAAGTGCATGCATTGAAGAACACAAGAACTCAATCAAAAAAGAAGAACCGACCTCTTCCCTGGTCCAACACCTCAAAGCCACAGGACATAAGATTGACTTTAAAAATACCAGAACTATCGCCAAAACCGAACACTTCAACAACAGAATAATCAGAGAAGCCATAGAGATAGAAATATGCCCACACAGCATGAATAAATGAGATGACACCTCCCGCCTACCAGCCATTTGGAAACCCCTCCTCATTAACAAATGAGTACCTAACATGAAGAAGGACACCAGACCCATACCCACGAGGACCACACAAGAAGCTGCCACCATACTTCCACGTAGAAAGCAGACTCACACTCACACAGAAAATGAGACACGACCACGGACCATAATCCGCACCGCAGCTGCATCACTACTTGCTTCAAACCCCCACAACCCATACATGAAGCAAACTGACACCCACCATGAAGATGTGGCATGACCACGAACACGAAGCCAAACAACAGGATCACAGCTCACCAGTTCAAATCCCCCAGCAACTAAGACTAACCTGAGTACAACCAAACCCCCACCAGAACAGAACACACGTCCAGCCAATCAGAACACAGCCAACCCCCCAACCAATCAGAACATAGCCAAACCCCCAACCAATGAGAATACACCCCCACCCAATCAGAACACAGCCAATCATGTCACGCCCCCACTAGCAGTTAAAAGGAAGAAGCAGCTGCAAACTCACATTACTTCGAGAAGCACAAAGCCGAATAACAATAATAAGAAAGTGAAGAAACATTTGTTTTTCTTGATAATTCACTGGATAACAAATATTTTTATTCCTAAACACTTTGGGATGTATCTTATAGATTTTTGGTTGTTGATTGTGAAAATAACATGTTATTTAATTTATTGCATACCATTTATAGAAAACTTCTGTATTTAAAAAAATGGGAAAGTATATTCTTCAGTACCTTTTGGCTGGGCTGCACACATGAATGAAACATGAAAACCTGCAACTGTTATTAAAGCACATCCAGTACACCAAGTTCGAAGACAGGTTGGATATACCAAGAATTATTGAATGGGATAGCAATCCAAAATAGCCACATTGTATTAAAAAGAAATGGCAACTCTGAAAGAATTTGGTCACAAATAAAGAATTGTTCTGGTCCACAGATCAGATACATTAGCAATGACAAGCAGTTCAAAGGTCTGTTAGTGGGGACAGATAAAAACACCTGGAAAGGATTCAAGGATGTTATTAAGAATTTTTGACAACTACAAAACACCAAGCTACATTCATCTGATTGACACACTTCACATTTTCACAGAAAATTCATTTTCTGCATTCATGCTTGGACTCCCCCCCTCCCCCAAAAATCTAGGTTCAGTCAGTGATGAACATGATGAAGGATTTCACCAGGACGTTGGCAAAATAGAAAAAAAACAGTGTCGGAGCAACTGGAATCCCTCAATGCCAGATGATTATTATTGGACACTGCAACGAGCTGCATTGGACATTGAGTAGTAATGAAAATCAAAACTTTTAGCCTTTTTGAATTCATGCAGTATGTCAGAAATATTAGGCAATTAAAAACATAATCTTTAAACATTAGTTTCATATTTCTCAATATTTCTACATAATACAGTCATTCTAAAATTATGTTTCTGTTCAGTTCAATTGAGTCTATCATAATCACCAAATATTTTTCATGAAGAAAAACTTTTGTCAAAAATTGTTGTCCAGTGAATTTACAGATGATCTGTTCATGGCCAAATTTTAGCAACAAATTCAACATTGCCAAATTAGGATTCATTACAAGATTGAGTTCTATTTCTAGCATAAAGTAGCTGTAAAAAGTTTTTAAAAGAGCATGTGTTTTAAAGACTTTGCCAGTTGAAATGTATAAGTATGGCAATAATACTTATCTCACCATCACCATTGGAAGGCACGTTATGAATTCTGTGAGTCTTCATGTAGTTCATAAATCTGTGAAAACTTAGTTGGGTCATGTTTAGCCCCTACAAAATTTTACCTATTTGTAAGAAATCTGGCTTGATCTTGATTCTGATCTTGACACTCCTGAAGCAGCAAGTCTGTGATTATGTAGTTCTTCTGAATTGGAATTTCATACTAAAGAAAACCTACCCAGTGTTTCTTTTGCCCAGCTTTAATTAGTTTTCTAATTGTACACCTTTTTGGAATGGGAATTCCTAATGATTATGATGAATGACCTCATTATCTTCTATATAAATTATTTCATCTAGATTGGTTTTTAAAATGATTCAGCTACAGTTATTTAAAATTCAGTGGCCCCAGTGTTAAATGTATCTAGCAGATTCAGCAATGGTATGGTCATTGCACTGGCTACTTATTTACTTCAGGATCCAATTTAAAATGCTGGTTGTAATCAACATGGATAATCTCCTTAATTTTTTAAGAACTTCTAGCTAGTTTTAATCTGTTCTGTTGGAGCATCCTGGGATGGTAAGTATTCCACCATAGAATACCTTGCTTCCTAAAATATGTGGTCCTTACCACTGCTCTGCTTTTTAGAATTCTATAGAGACAAAGTTCTGCTGCTTTATGGATAGGATAGGACAGGATAGGATAGGATACATAGAATTTAATTCTTGATTAGATCTGTATATTTTATTGGTTGTATATTTATGTACTTGGATTTTCCTTTGTGTTATTGTAAACCAGTTTGGATTTTTCAAATAAGTAATATACAAATTATTGTATAAATAAATATATTGTTAACTTTGTTCTACTTATTTAATAAGCCAAATAAATTACATTTCACAATGAATCTATAACATACATAGAGAATTCTGCTCTATTCTTTTCAGATTCTTCATGGGATTATTTAAATTGTAGGTACCAATGTAATACTAATTCTTGATTTAACTTTTGTGTAGACCAAATATAGAAATATTTCAGAATTAAACTTGGAAATGTGGAATTAAAGTTGCCAATCTGTTCCCATTTTTTTGGCCACAGAATACCTAAGAACTGCTGCATTCATTTCTTCTACTGCAATTCAAATTAAGTATCAGAAAATATAAAGAAAGGCACATTTTCAACTAGTATAATTGCTAGATATTGTATACTTTATTTGTATTAAAGTAGTTAAAAGATACTTTATTCTTATTGCTAGAACTATATCTGAATTTCTCTGGAAATAATTTAATTGGCTCAGTTCATTTTATATTAAAATATGCAATTTTTCCAATCTACTTGTTAGCTTGGACATCTTTAACATACTAAATCCATTACAATGCCTTTCAGGGTACTTTAACCATTTTATAAAATATAATTTAGTAAGGGTTAATGGAATGTTTAGAGTTTAGGTGATTTAATTTCTTCTTAATGTGTCCTGATTAGAAAGCATGAAATTTACATTGCATGAAAATTATCTATTTACAGTACATCATTTCCCATAAATAGAATTTTTGGACCTAAGAACTACATGATAAAATTGCATAGCAAGATAAATGGATATCCCGAACATGGTAAGACTGATTTGGAAAATCATAATTATTTTGTTTTCACTAAATTATTTTAGTTTAAATTATAGTTACTGATATTTTCCCTTATTAATGGCCACAGAGTTGAAGATCAATACAGAGTTTTAAATACTAACCCATGTCCAGCCATTTTATTGTCATGCAAAGTTGGAACACTTTGTCCCTGACTGCCTCTGTTTTCTATAGTTTCTAAATTCTTGTGATCTGTTGTATCTAGACTGAATGGCTTCTACCTTCCAAAATTATGTCCATTTGTTGAAAATGTCATCATTCTATTCATCTGGCTGAAGCATCTGAATAAAACACAAATGGCAAAATATTTAACTGGCCTCCACCCACTCTGACTGGAGGAAAATAATTCCCAAAGTGGCATGCGACTTTTTAGTGTCTGGGGATCACCTGTGAAATAAAATGTTTTAGCTCCTGAAATGCTGCTTGCACTTGGATAAACCATGAGACTTTTCAGCCTTTTTAAAAGAAATTGAGATAGTAGTTATATGTAGTCTATAAAATTATATAAAGTTCCAATATAAATGAGTGAAGTCCCAAAAATTCTGTAGATTCTTCTTTGAGGTGGTTATCCCAAACTGTTATTTTGCTCCATTTGCATGATCCTCTACTATAAATAGTCCCACTAGTGTTGATTAAATATACATTTCACTAACTTAATAAAAGTTCTTCAAAAAATTTATTTAAGAATTTTTGGATTTTATGTAAGAAAGGGACTGCAGAAATATTATACATAGAAATATGCCATGACACATTTGTCTGAAACATCTGAAAAGATCTCAGTCATGAATCTGAAGATGACTGATCTGCAACTGACCAAGCCAAAAGACATCACAATATATTCAAATTGCAATACCTGGCATCAAATTTTTAAATGTTTATTTATTTATTTAATTCTATCATTTCAAAAGTCCAACTTGGGATATATACATACATACATACATACATACATACATACATACATACATACATACATACATACATGGAGGTGTTTCCAAGATCACAGATCAATGTCAATGACTAGTGGCTCCTGGTTAAGAAGTTTACAGTCATGAGCAGTCTTCACCCATGTTCTTTTAGTATGAAAATTGGAGGTGCAAATGCTGGAGAATTGAACGAATAAATAAATAAATCATTTTTTAAAATAATTTCCATTCAGAAATTGTTTCAATTACTTTTAGTAGATGTGCAATGTTAATTTTTAATTAGAATATGGAATTCTGGTTTCAATGACTTGCCTGGTAGGGAAGAAATGCCATAGTTGCCTCCTTCCTGAACACATTGAAAAGTCCAACTACAGGTAGTCCTTGACTTACAACAGTTTGTTTAGTGATCATTTAACATTGCAATGGCACTGAAAAGTGATTTATAACCCTTTTTCACACTTATGACCATTGCAGCATCCCCATGGTCACATGATCAAAATTCAGATGCTTGACAACTGATGCATATTTATTACAGTTGTAGTATCCCAGAGTCATGTAATCAGGGGTGGGATTCTACCAGTTCTGTCCAGCTCTACAGAACCGGTAGCTCTGAACCGGTTCTGTGTCTGCTGTTGTTTTGGCCCACCCGCCCATCTGGGCTCTTACCTGTCCTTTATTTCCTGCTTTTTCAACCACAGCTGCTTTGCGCGGCAAAAGCAGGGAAAAAGGGCTTTTCCAACCGCTGTGCACCTGCACACAGCACTGATCAGCTGTCCGGGCAGCTAAGCAGGTCGTAAATTGCACTTGCGCGATTCACACGACTTGCACATGCACACACAACGCAGAGCAACAGAACCAGTAGTTATACCAGTCAGATACCATCCCTGCATGTAATTCCCCTTTTGTGACTCTCTGACAAACAAAGTCAATGGGAAAGCCAGATTCACTTAAGAACTATGTTAGTAACTTAACAATTGCAATGATTCACTTAACAGCAGTGACAAACTTAAATTCACTTAACAACTGTCTTACTTGAGGCTCAATTGTGGTGATAAGTCAAAGACTACCTGTATTTCCATGGCAAAGCAGAAAATTTTCACTGGGCAGAGATGGGAAGGTGGGATGCTTAAAACCTTGCAATATTGTTCACATTTTGGTGATTAAAAAGAGTTATTTGTACTTAGTGATGATATACATTATGTAACTGTAGCCAATGAATCTACATTATGATGGAAACAATTAAGAAAGTTGTCACCTAAAAAGGCAAGAATTTGTGTGATCTTGCATTGTCAATCGTAAAGAAGCTGTGCATCGGCATCAGCCCAGTTCTTAGCTCCTGCCCATTGTTTCCAGCCTTTCTCATGGCTTAGTGGAAAAAGTGGACCTAGAAAACTTCAATTTGATATCATTATCTAGGAACATCCTATAAAAGATAATCTAGTAGTGGGCTTCTAAGTGCTTAATGTAAATGCTTAAGAACTTAAACTAAATGGAGACTACAATAAAATATAAAATAAAGCAGGTTGAACCAGACAAATCTTGTTGCTTTCTTCGTTTTTCTACATGGGATAAAACAGATAAATATGTACAAGCCAAGTGGTACATGGCTTAGCAATAGTATTTGTGAGAAGAACCTGGAAGTTGGTAGACCACAAACTAAATAGGAACCAACTATGTGCTACAGGTGCCAAAAATGTTTAGAGTATAAATTTATTTATTTATTTATTTATTTTTAAATTTATATACCGCCCTTCTCCCGAGGGACTCAGGGCGGTGTACAGCCCATCTAAAACCCACAAATATACAAAAATTAAAAAAGTATTAAATTAATCAGCTGATAAATGAGACTAAAAAGACCCCCCCCCCCCTTTAAACCCCAATTTAAAATTAAATGCTATGGAGACCAAATTAAAACCATTATCTCAGCCCAGGCCGGCCTGCTCAAAGAGCCAGGTCTTCAACGCGCGCCTGAAGGCCCTCAGGTCCATGCCGGTACGGAGCTCCGGTGGCAGAGTATTCCAGAGGGCGGGGGCACCCACAGAGAAGTCCCTACCCCTCGGCGCCGCCAGACGACACATAGCGGCTGACGGCACCCGGAGCAGACCCTCTCTGTGGGAACGCACCGGCCTGTTGGAGATCACTGGCAGAATGCGGTCCTGGAGGTAACCTGGTCCCATGCCATGGGTCGCCCTAAAGGTCAAAACTAGAACCTTAAAGCGAACCCGGAGAGCCACCGGCAGCCAATGCAGCTCGTGCAGGAGACGCGTCACATGGGCGCTACACGACACCCCCATAATCACCCGCGCGGCTGCATTTTGCACCAGCTGGAGTCTCCGGATGCTCCCCGCGGGGAGCCCCATGTAGAGGGCATTACAATAGTCCAGGTGAGATGTGACAAGGGCCTGAGTGACCGTGAGCAAGGCGTCCCGATCCAGGAAGGGCCGCAACCGGTAGATCCGACGGATCTGATGAAACGCCCCCCTGGAGACGGCCGCGATGTGATGTTCCAGTGAGAGCCGTACATCCAGGAGGACACCCAGGTTGCGAGCCCTCTCTGCGGGGGGCAAAACTTCCCCCCCGATAGCCAGCGAAGGTGTCAGCTGGCTATATCGGGGCGCCGGAAACCACAGCCACTCGGTCTTGGATGGGTTGAGCCGAAGCCTGTTCCCGCCCATCCAATCCCGCACGGCCTCCAAGCACCTGGACATAGCCCCACAGCATCGTTGGGGTGGTCTGGAGTAGAGATGTACAACTGGGTGTCATCCGCATATAGATGACACCTCACTCCAAGACCACGGATGATCTCGCCCAGCGGCTTCATATAAATGTTGAACAAGAGGGGAGAGAGGACCGACCCCTGAGGCACCCCACAAAGCAGGGGCCTAGAGGTGGACCTCTCCCCCCCCGCCAACACAAATTGTGAACGGTCGGAGAGGAAGGAGGAGAACCATCGAAGGACGGTTGCACCAATCCCCAACCCCCCCAATCGTCGCAACAAGATACTATGGTCGATAGTATCGAAAGCCGCCGAGAGGTCTAATAGGACCAGGACAGAGGAGAACCCTCTGTCACGAGCCCTCCAGAGATCATCGACCAACGCGACCAATACCGTCTCAGTGCTATGTCCAGGCCTGAAGCCCGATTGGGATGGATCGAGATAAGTAGCTTCCTCCAGGTACTGGGGGAGCTGATGTGCCACCACACTCTCAACAACCTTCGCCACGAAGGGAAGGTTGGAGACCGGACGATAGTTGTTTAAAATAGCTGGGTCCAGGGAAGGCTTCTTGAGGAGGGGGCGCACCACTGCCGCCTTCAGGGCGGCAGGGAGCACCCCCTCCCTCAAAGAAGCGTTGACAATCCCCTGGAACCAGCCTAGTGTCGTCTCCCTGGCGGCCGAAACCAGCCAGGAAGGACACGGGTCCAATAAACAGGTGGTGGCATTCAGCCCCCCCAGCAGCCTGTCTACACCCTCGGCGGTCACAGGATCGAACTCCCCCCAGATAACACTCACAAGACCTGCCCCGGACACCTCCCCCGGGACCATCCAATTGGAGTCGAGCCCCTCCCGAATCTGAGCGATTTTATCATGCAGAAATTGGGAAAACTCCTCTGCCCTACCCTGCAAGAGGTCATCCCGCGCTCTCGGTTCAAGTAGGAGTCTGGGCAGGGCCGATGAGAGGTGGCAGGGAGTGAGGTACGCCATCAAAAGACCCATCTGAACCCCTTGCCCCCACTTCACAAATAGAGATTCACAGCCAGCCGTCTGAGGGACAGTGGCCTCCCTAGGATGTAGGGCCTCCTTTATAAGCACCGCCACCCCTCCACCCCTTCCCTGAACCCTAGGCTGGTGAAATGCAAGGAAACCTGGTGGGCACATCTCAACCAGAGGAACACCGCCCTCTGGGCCCAACCAGGTTTCGGTGACACCTACCAGGTCCGCGGCCTCCTCCTGAACCAAATCATGGATCAGGGGAGCCTTATTAACCACGGACCTGGCATTGCACAACAACAGCCGGGTATTCAGGGCCTGAGAATCCGGACAACCAGGGCTGCAGGATGGGTATGGAGGGTCGGAGCGCGCTACCGCTTGCAAACATCGGGAGCGTGATCCCCTTACCGGATACGGCCCTCTACCCCCAGCATATCTACCCCTCCCAGTCACCGTGCTAATAGAATTAGCCCCTGGCTGCCCACCCCCAATCTGCCACCCCGACACGGAACCCCCCGAGGGCCCCCAGGCGCGTGGGCCGGCCCGGCTGCCCCCAACTCCATGTGGGCTGTCTCCCCTGCCCACCCTGGATCCATTCATCCCGTTAAAAAACCCCATTAAAAAACCGCCAATCCTGGGTTTCCCGCGCTTCTTCTTTCCATTTCTCCGGCTTCCACGGCCCCACCATCGCTCCGGATCCCAGGATCCCTCATAGCGGAACATCTTTGATATGCAGTCAAGATAAAAAAAATAAAGATATGCAGTCAAGATAAAAAAAAAGTGATAGTATTACTTTATGCTGTACTGGTCAGACTATGTCTGGAATACAAAAAGGACATGGAATAATAGGGATCATCAATCATCTGATTGGACCATGAAAAAGGGTCTTCTTGGTGGTGGCCCCTCTTTATCATTTCCCAAGGGCATGTTTGGTGCCCACCCTGCTGCTTTTCTAAAAGACCCAAAAACATGGCTTTGTCAGTGAACCTGGAGACTACAAATGGAAATGGAACTGATCAAGTAATTATTCTGTTAGCATTGTTGCTGCCATGGGATGGGGTGAGGGTGGCATAGATTTTTTTTTTTTTACTTCATGATTTTTATGTGATGGGATTTTTAACAAATTAAATGCTATAAGCTGCCCAGAATCATCTATGTATGGGTTGGGCAGCTATATAAATTTGTTTAATGAATAAGTAATAAAGGATGGAAGGTGCTTAGATACCGGATATTATGAATAAAGGAACTTGGGTCTATTTTGCTAAAAGAAGACTAAGCAGTCTGCCAATATATAAAGGGATATCACAGCAAGAAGACAGTGAATGTATTCTGCATAGCATCTGAGATTAAGACAATTTAGTTAAATTAAGATAATTTAACTTAGAGAGATTCACACTTGAAATAAAAAATTTCCTGACTGTGAAACTCATTAAGCAGTGGAACAGGCTGCCCCATACCAATGTTAGGATTAAGAATAATTACAGAATAACTTAAATAGAGGCAAATTAAGTTAAAACAAAATAGAAAGCTTGTATTGAACTCCTTTACAACTAGGATTATATAATGATTAATCATTTGTAACCAGGTAATGTATTCAAGGCAAAGTCTGCTAAATAGTTCACCTGTGCAGTTGTCAAACAGGAAAGAATCAAGCAGAGAGAATATACCCACTAAACTGCTAAAACCTACAGGAGAACTTGGAGTTAAAATATTAATATCTTTGTGTCAAACAAATAAGGAACAAAACAACGTGATCTTGAGACTGTGAAAGATCAGAGCATATACCTGTATCAAAGAACATAACATTACTGAACCAGCATACTAATTCCACATCAAACAAAGTTTTTCTTAAGATCTTAACAAATAAGAATATGTCCAAACATGGTAAGAATACTTTTAAAGGCAGCTGAAAATGAAATAAAGTAGCTGGTACAAACTAAATAATGGAGAGAAGAAAAGTTTATCTTTGCTTTATTGTAATACTTTCAATGTGGAATGTACCAATAGCTGTGACATAAAAAGAAAACATCAATGGACAAATATTTAATTCAGATTAATATGATTTCTCACCTTGAATCTAAGTGACTGAACACAATTCTAACAAAGCTAGGAAGCTAATGAAATATACTTATCAGATTCAATACATGTCCACAGGCCACCAACAGGAAAGTAGTAAGATACTATGAACTCATCACAATTCAGAAAAAGTCAAAGACACCCCATTCATAGGTTCCTATTACCAACAAGCAATTGAAAGTTCTTTTGATGCTTCAGCTATTTGGATTTCTAATGTTTTTGCTATCAGACCTCTCTTTAGTGTAATGTTAGCATATACACACATCTCCTAAAAACTGAAACACAAAAATAGTGAAAACAATTAAATGGACAGAAGAATATATTGTAATGATATAACTAAAATGTTCTTCACACCTCCCATGGACTGCACACCTCCTGAAGCACATGTCACAATTTGAGAAATATTTTGACAGTGCTTTCTAATTATTTGCATGTTAGTGAAATTGTGAAATTTTACACCTAAGAGCTGTAGTGGCACAGTGAGGTATTGCAGGCAATTCTGCTGATTGCTGACTAGCAAAGGTTCAGCAGTTTAATTCTCACCAGCTCAAGGTTGACTCATCCTTCTATCCATCCAAGGTCAATAAAATGGGGACCCAGACTGTTGAGGGCATATGCTGACTCTGTAAAGTGCTTAGAAAGGGCTATAAAGCACCGTGAAGTGATATATAAGTGCTACTTCTATTGCTAGTGTAACAAATAAATATCCTTCAAATATCATACCAGAACTTATATCAGAAATCCAATCATATTGTTATAACACGTGTATGTTATCTTTATGTTTGGTTTTGCTTTCATTTTCAGAGAATGCAAAAGATATGAACATGCTAGAAAGTCTACATATACATGAAGTCCTTGACTTACAACAGTTTGTTTAATGACTGTTCAAAGTTACAACAGCATTGCAAAAAATAACTTATGATTGTTGCTTACACTTAGAACTATTTGATCATGGTCACGATCAAATTTCAGATGCTTAGCAACTTGTTCATATTTATGATGGATGCAAGGTCCTGGAGTCATGTGATCAGCTTTTGCAATCTTCCAATAAGCAAAGTCAATGGAGAAGCCAGATTCACTTAACAACCGTGTCATTAACTTATCAACTGCAGTGATTCACTTACCTGTGGCAAGAAAATGGGCAAACTCACTTAACAAATATTTCACTTAGCAACATAAATTTTGGGCTTCAATTCTGGTTGTAACTTGAGGACTGCCTATCAATATTTCTTCCATTATAATGAATGAAACATTCTCAGCAGAAAAGAAACTTCCATCAACAGATTGTAGCTCTTGCCTCCCAAATTAAATACTATCACTGAACAAGCCTATTTATGCAACTATGATGTTGTTAAAGCTTGAAATGTGTTTCCAAGTTAGGAGTAGAATCCAATAGGAAGTTCCTAGTATAGAAAGACTTGGCACAAAGGGTATTAAGGTTGCTCAGCTCTTCAAATTCAGTTTCTAAAATACATGAAAACACAAATGTAACAGCAGGTGCTACAGCTGAATTCCACTATGCTCTGAAACTCTTTTTGGAAACTGAATCTGATGCACTACAGAGCCATAATATATATCTGTCAAAATTGCTGTTTTGACATAAAGGTATTATTCCTGAAAAATACTTTGAATAGCAATAGCAATAACACTTAGATTCATATGCCACTTCACGGTTTTAAAGCCCTCTCTCTCTAAGCGGTTTACAGAGTCAGCATATTGCCCCCAACAATCTGAGTCCTCATTTTACCCACCTCAGAAGGATGGAAGGCTAAGTCAACCTTGAACCTGGTGAGATTCAATCTCCCAAATTGCAGGCACTGGCAGTCAGCAGAAGTAACTCTAACCACTATGCCACCATGGAAAGTATATCATGGAAGGAGTCTTACATAAAGAGCTAATAATAATTTATTCTTTTAAGGTATAAATTGATTATTGTATTTGCAATCCTTAGAACAGAAGTAAGCAGTGAGCAGGCAAGAAAACCTGCATTTAATATACTCATGAAGAACAGTGTTGTTATTCTCTACTACAGATTTATGCCCTTTTGGGGGAGGGGGAAGACTTCCAATTCTTGTTTTACATTCAGTATAGCAGCAAATACATGGGCAATTTGAACTACAAAGATTTTTCACACCAGACAATCCTTTTCACTAGCTATCTCCATACAAGAATGGCAAGTTGCAACTGTAATGAATAGAATCATTTGTTTATCTTTTCATGATGCAATGAAATCATGGTAAATTTTTACTTTTTTCTTTAAACAAAAACTGTTATTCAATACACAAATATATTTTTAATCAACAACATTTAGTCATAAGAGAATAAAGCTCAGCTATAATCTAAACT
Organism: Bungarus multicinctus; assembly: GCA_023653725.1. Classification (NCBI taxonomy): domain Eukaryota; kingdom Metazoa; phylum Chordata; class Lepidosauria; order Squamata; family Elapidae; genus Bungarus; species Bungarus multicinctus. Next base: position 34,288,111 of record CM042849.1, on the reverse strand, counting down.
AGAACAGGCTAAAATCATATGATAATTTCATTGAGAAATTGATCAGTATAGTGTAGTTGAAATTTCAATACTTTTTAAACTATCTCTAATTTTAGATGGGGAGTAAAGTAAGAAAAATGATTGACTTTTGTTGGGTTTTGTTTTTCTTCTTTCATGCCATGTTTTGTTTGTTTTATTTTTGTTTGCCAAAAACATTCTGGGGAAAAAAAACATTTTATCTCAACTCAGTTCTCAACAAAGTTAAAAAAATGTTATAATTCTTTTTTTTGTTAATTGCAAAGCTATATATACACGCAAGTTTAACATAAAGAAGACTAGAACAAGCAAGAAATGACAATTGCAGTGTTCAATCATAATCTTCTTTAGTTCTCTAGTCAGCAGAATATTGCTGTCATTTATAATAAAGAAGACTTTGTGTTCCAAAGCTAAAAACATTAACGGTATGTAAATTGGAAAAAATATATTAACACAGCAATTCACACAGGTATATAATATTTTTCAAAGTTAACTTCATAATGCCATGCACAAACCATTCTGTAATGTCAAAGTGAATTTTAGCTCAGTGATTCAACATCAATGACAAAATGTGGCAGCATTTAAAAAAATATTTATATGAATATTATGGCATTACCAATAGTATTTCTTGGCATTAGAAGCAGATATTAAAAAAAACCCTTGTATATGTTCACTCAAAATAATGTACCAAATGTGCATATATTTGAAACTGCCTATATCACATAACAGACAGTTGACATCTGCTATATGCAGCATTACATTGAAGCTCTTTCAACAGTAGGCATTTGGACTATATTATGCAAATACTTTACCATGGGTGCCAGCTGTAGTTCATTTTGGGTATTATTAAAGTGGTTTTTTTAAAGAATTGCACAAATTAGCACTACTTTATCTAAAGGATTATCTTCTCCCATATATACTGAACCACAAGATACATTTCACAGGTTTTTTTTTCCTATCTGTTCTCTTCAAATGAACAGTTTGGACCCCTTATATTATTGCATTTAAAATACAGAAGAGTGTAAATGAAGGCAATGTCCCAAGATACATGTCCCAGGATAACATTGCAGGATCCAATCTTAATTGGTCACCAGGACCAGAAGTTTATTCTTCCAAGCATTCAGACTTGTGCTGGAACCCATCTTCAGGAAATGTATCTTCCTCTGCAAATTGTAATATTGAATATGGAAAAGCTTTTTCAATACTGCAAAAGGAAAACTTTGTTAGTCTTTGGTAGCAATTTATAAGATATATTTTGGTAGATCCTTTTTCAACTAACGAATGCTACTAACAGTCACATGTTTTTATGAATCCTATCCTCATCAGGCTGCACAGGCTGCATTAGATCTTTATCAGGTGATGGAATGGCTTATCTTCTGTATGAATCAAATTTACTACATCAAAAGGTTTTTGGGCCTTTTCAATGGTCAAAAGAAGTACAGTAGTTTTTAATACATTACAATTGTTGATATTTTTTTCAAGTTGAACAGTAATTTATACAAAAAGAAACAACTAAGCAAATTCCTTCCTTTCTTCTTTCTTTCCTTCCTTCTCTAACCCTCTTTCCATCCCTCTGTCTCTTCTATGTGAGGACCTCTAGCAGATTAGATGTCCCTGTGAACAACTCTGCAAATGGGAAACAACTTTATAGGGAAAATCAGTCTGGAGGAGGAAGACATCAGGGGATCATCCACTTACGTTTGACATAGCACTTTCTTGTGAACATAACACAGGAATTAAGTTTTTTGTGGTCAAGGATGAGAAGGGCAGATTGGAAGTTGACACATGTAAAGCTTTTTTGAACATATGACCAGCAAAACATTTGTTGTATTTAATTTACAAACTAAGAAAAACATTCTAAATATCAGCAAAGAAAAAGTATCTTGCTGAGTTGCCTTCTTTTTTGGAATTTAGTAAAGGAAAGCAATGCTATCTTAAATAATTTTAATTTAAAAACAAAGACAAGATTGTGATTCAAGAAGTTTTCAATTGGTAAAAGGGACAGTAATTGTGGCAAACAATTGATTAATTAGACAAAAAGATCAAAGTTTTGTAGGAATGCTGTTTGCTTACTCTTAAAGAAAGTAGATAATAGATAATTTTTTCAAAATAAAAATAGAAGGGCAATATGAGCTAGGCTGTGAGATGTAACTACAAAGAACTAATTGGGCCCAAAGTGTTAAAGACATAGAAAAGCAAAACAGGAAAAAGGAGAAGCCTGACTTTTCTTTTCACCCTAGTAGTTGACATACTTTCACTTTCTGGCAACCATAAGAAAACCTGCAAGATTGAAAAAAGAAGAGGTTCATTAGAAAAAAGTTACAAATAAGGACATTTTTGCTATATTTATTGCAGAAAAGGTTTGAGGAATTTGGCAAGAAAATGACTGCAATCGTAGTCAGTAATTTAGATATGTTGAGAAAGGATGTGGAAGAATAATTTTCAAGAATAAAAAATGATTTAAAAACCTGTATGGCAGTTGTCTGGAGATCTAAATAAACAAATCTAAAGACAAATTATAAAGATAAAAAGAGTTCTGGTGCCAGAGTGGTTAGAATGCAGTATTGTAGGCAAACTCGCCAACAGCCAGGGGTTCAATCCTGACCAGCTCAAGGTTGACTGAAGCCTTTCATCTTCCAAGGTTGATAAAATGAGGTCCCAGATTGTTGAAGGCAATATGCTGGCTCTGTAAACCACTTCGAGAGAGCTGTAAAACATTATGGAACAATGTATAAATATAAGTGTTATTGTTATGCTATCTAAAGCAAATGACTGACAGAGTGAAAATTTTAGAAAGTAAGACAGAAAGTAAAGGTTGATTGAGAAAAAAATTGAACAATGTGACATTATTGAAACTGGGAAAAAAGCATGTTGTTTAAGATTTATAACAATTTTAAAACAACATGGGAAAGACTGAATAAAGGCATTTCAACTGTATATTTGGAAATGTGAACTAAATTATACAAGAGTTTTAAAAATTACTATTTGGCTTGAAGCAAAAACTTTTCCTCTTAGTTTAGCTGAACAAAAAGAAAAAAGCAATGGAGCATTGTTTTAATGTATGATTACTGCAGCAAGATTACTATATGTAGAAAGGTGGAAACATTCACACTATCCACCATAGAGGTCATTTATGAAATTGACAGAACTTACTGCAATTAATAAAATGATTTCTTTATTTTAAAAAATACACAATATCTACATTTATTAGTGACCGTTATGGACTTCTTTATTAAAATAAAAAAACCTTGAGATTTATGGTTTTGATGATTAGACAGGGTAGAAAATAGAAAGAAAACAGTCATGTAAATGTGTAGAGAAAGGTTAAAATATAATTGTACTTAAAAAAAACTGGTGTGAAGAACTGCTACTTCTTTATTTTTGTATCTCTTTGTTTTTTCTTTCCTATTTTCTTTTTTAATTGCACATATAATTTTTTTTGTTATTTATCTTTTCTCAGTTCTAATTTAGTTTGTATTAGTTTTTATCATTTCTTTAAAAGCTTTTAATAAAAATATATTTAAAAATCAAAATGCTTGGATGCCATTCATTCCCAGAGGCTAGATAACTAAAAATGTGAATAAATAAAATCCTATCCAAATCCCTAATCCAGATATAAATACTTTTAAAAAATAAGCACCCCAAAACATATACGCCAACATATCTGCAACTTTATTTTCCAATTTATAAACAATTTCCTTCTGTGCAAGATGTAGCAGGTAGTTCTTCAAGGGTTTCCTGAAATCTAGCAATGATTAATTTCTACTAGGGAAGACTTCCAAAATTGGGGACTGAAAAAGCCTACTCTTTTCAGCCACCAGTATTCAAGTTACAATCCTGGATTGCTAGGACATGAAGGCAGTGAACTTGTTTGATTTGGTTGGATAGATATATGAATTTGGGAGAAGGTAGTCCTTCAACCAACCAGGTCCAGAGCCATGTAAGACCTTAAAGATGATAATAAATTCAACTTTTAGTGAATATAGTTCACAAAGCAGTAGAGTAATCTGAGTATATTAAGATATGCTATCACTGCCTGAAGTATTTTCCACTGATTTTCTTCAAGGATAAACCCATTTCGAATAGGATAGAATGAGTAGGTTCCAAGAAAGGTTGCAATTGGCGTACAAAATCCACCCTAGTCCCAGGTCTTTATAGCAGGAGCTGTGAATCTAGAATGACTCCCAAATTGCAAACCACCTCTGACCAAGGAATTAGAGCCCTATTCCAAGTCAAAAATAGAGTTTCTATGGGAGAGTTAGGCATACAACCTGAAAGTTACTTAAAATATTAGAGATTAAATCAAAATCTCCTTTTTCCCATCTAGATTCTGAGCACTGCATTAGTATTTCATTGCATCGCTAGTCTAGTTCAGGGTTCAGATTTATAGTTAGGTGTCATCTACTTATTGAAAATACTAATGGAAGACCTGTCTCAGCATATAGCTGTCTCAGCATATAGCTCTTCATTTAGCTTTTAAAAAGATATTAAACGAGGAGGACCATAAGCACTTCATAAACAGATCTGTTCTTATTTATTTCCATTGACTAGAATTGATTCTTCTTGAAGGATGGGATCAACCATTGCAAACAATGCCCCATTCCCTTAGAGGTGTTCTGGAAGAATACTAGGTTAATGGCATTAAAAAATGCTGACAAAATTTTGATTCCAGGGATTACACTCCTCCTTACTGAATATTTCCAATCCAAGGGACATCATTCACTGTTTCACATGCCAGGTGACTATCTAAATCGACCTAATGTTTGTTATGTTTTAATTTTTATTTATGAGAATAAAGAGCCCAGTAAGCCAGGCTTCCTTCGAGAAATAATGTAGTAACACAAGTCCATATTTCTGTCAAAGTCTTTTCTACTAGTATTACATTATATCCTCAGTTTGCATTTCCGCCATGATGTAAATCACATTATAAAAAGTTATTGAAAAACTCTTGAACTAGAGTGTTAAAAAGTGAAACCCTACTGGACATTTAAAAAGTATGTTGGGATGTTTTTGTCATAAGAAAATAAGCGAATATCATGTTGCAGAATAAATAGCTAAAGGGTGAATGAACTGGAAAAAAAGAAAACCCAGAATGTCAAGTTTGTATAGAATTGATAAAATCCTAAAGATAAAAACACCAATGTGAAAATGATTGATCAGATATGCTAACAACAAGCATAGCATGCAAAGATTGAAAAGTAGGAACAAGTTAATAGTGTTGGAGTGTTGTGTTTCTCAAATATCTGCCTTTATTTTTTTTTCTGTTTAGAGTTTCTCATTCATTACACATTCTTTGCATAGTTATTTTTCTGAAAAGAGATAACATAATAGGTATGTATGCATGAATTTTCAATTAAGCACATGAGAAGTCTTGAGGAACTTCCGCTTGTTGATGACAGAGATGAAGAGTTAGCCTTCATGCTTACTTCATAGCACAACTAGTAGAAATTCCTCACTGTGTCTTTTGTGTTGGATTAATCATTATGTTATTATCTCAACAAGAAGTTGGAACTAATATTATTCTTCCCCATTTTCTCACATTCAAACCTTTTCATTCTCTAGAAATGCAAAACGAATTTCTAGCATAGCACTGAAGCCTTCATTGTTAGTGTGCCTTCAGGCATGTAATTAACTGAGGAATTTTATCTTTTCTATTCTATAGTTTGATCAGAATTCATAAGCTCAAAGAAACTTTAAAGTATTGACCAGTATCCTCAATAAAAAGAAGTCATAAGAGCCACTTGGAGGCATCATTATAAACCTGAGTGCACATCACTACTTTTTCACACCAATATTAATGCAGCAGCAACAATTATTATTTTTACAGCTCAGCCAGCACCAGTAAGATCATTTCTTTTGCTATCATTGCTTTAGAAATATTTGGGTACTCAAGTTATCTCATAGAAAACATTTCCACTACCATCTTTAATAGTAAAGAATACTTCTGGAACAAATTTATGTTGGGAATGTGGTTAGAATTGTGACTGCTAACATAAGAAAACCACTAACATTATCATGTCAGGCCTTATATCAAGAGTAGGTAAATTATTAGCCAATGGGTACTAAAAATATATATCCAATCTATGCTTTTCCTAGGAATGAACACAATGCTTTAAGCATATACATATTGTGTATAAGATTTTAACTTCATTAATTTCTAGCATTGTGAGATAAGCATGGCTAATATGGGAAGACATCTGTTTAATAACTATTATTGAAATAAACAAGGCAATTATTTCTATAGATCTGTCTTCTTTAATTCAGTACTTTTTAGAAATGTTGAAATGTAACTTCTACTAACCATGTGGTTTGCGACATTTTGGAGCAATCCAACTGCAATTCATTTAGAAGATGGCATAGGCAGATGCTGATATTTGACTGTGTTTAAGATATCATCACAGGATGTAAGCTGTTCTGAGTAAAGCTACCTTTTGCAATTTAATGCTGGTGAAATTGTCAGTGCTAACGGTGTTCAAGTGATGATTCAGTTATTTATATCTTGGTTATTTCAAACATATTAATTTGATATGCTATATATTTGGAGAATATTCTACATCTGTTTGTCCTATTTTTGTTTATAAATTGTTTAGAGATTATGTATTATGTACTGAGCAAGAACAGCCTTACATATACATTTGTTTACTTTCTAAAAGTGCACAATGTATTATATATATATATAAATGTATGTATGTGTGTGTATATATATATATATATATATATATATATATATATATATATGTGTGTGTGTGTGTGTGTGTGTGTGTGTGTGTGTAAGGTTTTTAAGCTGATAATTTTAAATAATAAATAAGGGAGACTAGTATAGATCTATTTCGAGCTAGTTAGCTCTCTTCAGCTAGCCATACCCTTACTGGGATTCGAACCAGGAAAGTATTACATGTGAGGCAGTTGTAATTGCCACTACACCATCTGGCTCTCTCCTTATCAGCATATATATATATATATATATATATACTTAGTGTTACAACACCCTGTTAAGCCCCAATTAAGGGAGAAAGCATACTGCTTTCTTTTCTGTCTTTCGGCTCATCACCAGAGACCATACCGACAGAAAGCTATTTGTTTCGTTGTCTTTAGTTTACATGTGTGTAAGGTTTTTGAGCTGATAATTTTAAATAAAGTCTCCCTTATTTATTATTTAAAATTATCAGCTCAAAAACCTTACACACATATATATAAAACTTCAGAAAACAAATATATATATATATATATATATATATAAATATATTTGTTTTCTGAAGTTTTCGCAGGTATTTGTATGTGGATCTTTGGTAATTCAGGTTTTCTCCCGCATAAAATTGGAAGTATCTAGGTGACGTTTCGATGAAGTCTCATTTATCATCTTCAGGGTTGTGTCTTCGGCTTTGTGCTTCTCGGAGTAATGTGAGCTTGCAGCTGTTTCTTCATTTTAACTGTCAGTGGGGGTGGCTTGATTGGATATATATCACATACCAAGATGGTTGATTTTGTCCCAAAGATATGATTTTCTACTTATTTTTGTTTCATTTGTTTTTAAGAAAATAATACAAAATAACTTTACAATCAGGGTGGGATTCTCCCATTGTAACTACCGGTTCGCTAATCATGTACTTCGCATGCATGCACTTTCATAATTACTTACCTTTAATGTTACTTCAGGGAAGTAACACATCTGAGGCATGGCAATCCGCTCTGCCATGTGAATCAGCTGAGCAGATATAGGTGAGCACAGTGCAGGGTGGGAAGGCAGACCCACATGATCATTGGATCAAACTGGTTCAGAGCCAGCTGATCATTGCAGCTAGGGGTTCACCCAAACTGGTCCGAACCAGGAGAATCCCACCCCTGCTTACAATTATAATTATAACCATATAATTTTCTGGTAAATGATCAAAATAAAATGATTGACCGACTTTTAATAATTGTATACAGTAAACATGAATATGATAAATATTAGATGGACTTCTAAAAACAAAATGAAGCAAATCCCTAAATCCTATTAGATACCTTGCTGAAAACTATTTTGTTCATCTTCAGGTACCTAAACCATGTACAAAATAAATCTGCAGGAAACAGGACCTTAAAGGATAGAGGACAATGGCTCTGAAGTTATGAAAGAAAAGATAGATTCTTCATTCCTACTTTTCCTGAACCAATTTTTATCTTGCAGCAGATATAAATGCCTGAATAAGGCTTAAGTATCCATATGAAGACAATTTTAGATTTTGGTAGATATTCTTTTGATTTATATTAGTAAAAGTCTAAGATATAACAAAAATGTCACTCATTTCTTCTTGAGCAGACATATGTGAATTTCTATTCATTGTATCTCTCCTTTCTAATCTTAGTGCTCTGATCCCCCAAGACAGCTAAGTCATCTCTTTTTTCTCACCGCATTCCCTTTATTCTCTTCTGTTCCATTGGGAGAGAAACTATTCAAAGTTGCCAATCGTTTTGATCTCTAGGAGGATTAATCAGTATTCAAAAAAAAAAAAATTAGATGACTATTGATGAGCACATCTTGCAAAGTGAGAATCTATATTGAAACTGAAATTTTCTGCTACTTTGTTGGGAGAACTTGCCATTGTTCAAGTACATCTTCGATTGCTTTAAAACCAAGCCTGGCCGCAAAAGTGAAATATAAAATGACAGAAGATGACGTGGTGTGTGTGTGTGTGTGATACTATTGGTGATATTTATCCATTATATATAATATAGGAGAAATGTCATTCAATTTCTTTCAATGTCACAGAATGTTAAAATATAGATTTGTGTAATAAAGAAAACATATAACCAATCAGGCAAGCTAAAGGCTGATTAATGGTTATATCATAACTAATGCAGGCATCAGCAGCTGATATGTAGTTTATACCACAACACATCTTGGTTAAGTAGAAAGCTCATTTGATCTTTATTCTTAATACAAATTAATTTACTTAGGTTAAGTAAGTAACCCCAATTTTCTTTGCATTTCATACTCTCAAGAGGCTATATTAAACAATATTTCAACTTTTTCATCCTATCTCTTGACTCACATTTGATTTCTTGGTCCATTTCAAAGGGTTGACTTTGAATATTGTTATTATTTACACAAAAAACAACAGTGTACACAGAAAATGAATGACTATGCTGGGTTTTGTATCACAAATCACTAGTTGAACACTTCCCAAGCATTTAGGACTGTGTGATGTATCGGTGGATTATGCAAGCAGATCCCACTAAGGTGGCCTTCTGCAGCTGACCAATGCTGATTTTGTCAGTGCCAATTGTTTTCAAGTGCTTGCCTAGGTCTTTAGGCACAGCACCCAGTGTGACAAATACCACTGGAACCACCTGCACTGGTTTACGCCAGAGTCTCTGCAGTTCGATTCTCAAGTCCTGATATCTGGTGATTTTTTCAAGTTGTTTCTCGTCAATTCGGCTGCCACCAGGTATGGCAATGTCGACGATCCACACTTTTTTCTTCTCCACAATCGTGATATCCGGGGTGTTGTGCTCCAAAACTTTATCAGTCTGTATTCGAAATTCCCACCGTAGTTGTTGTTGTTGTTGTTGTTATTATTATTATTATTATTACATCTCTACACAAAGCTATTTGTATCCCTGTGAATCAAGTAACTCAGAAGAGATACTGAATTACCATTTTATGTTTCACTGTCATGGTATGGTCATAGTATGGAATTCACTACTTCAGAAAACTTCTATGTTTAACTTCTGTGCATATTTAGTTTACTGTTTTAGACATGTTTTTTATAGAAAAGCAGTTTCTATGGTTTTGCTATGTTTGCAAAAGTGTACATTGCTTTAAATCTGCATTATTTATAATTTTATTAAGTGTTTAGGAGTTGTGGTGGTGCAGTGATTAGAATGCAGTATTGAGGGTTTGCATACTGCTAGGAGTTTGATCCTGACCACCTCAAGATTGATTCAGCCTTTCTTCCTTTTGAGATTTGTAAATGAGGACACAGATGTTGGCAGCAATATGCTGACATTTGTAAACCACTCAGAGAAGCACTGTTGAGTGGTACAGAAGTTTAAGTGCTTTGCTATTGCTATTATGTTGACATTATACATGCTCTTTATTAATCTCTTTCTTGTGTTGGACATTAACTCTTGAGATGGTTTATCTTTATCATAAAAAGCAAAATATTTCAAATAAATAAGTATATAAAATGGATGAAATATTTATACTTTTAATAGCATATTTATTTAAAATGAATTTCATTTTTGCTTGAAAATAAATTTGTGGTGAATGCTTTTCAGTCTATGTTCATTTTGCTAGTCAATGCATTTAATAATAATAAACTATCTATCTCTATCTCTATCCATCTATCCATCTATCCATCCATCCATCCATCCATCCATCCATCAGTACGCTGATGACACTCAGCTGTACATCTCTACCCCGGGCCACCCCAACGAAGCCCTCAAAGTGATGACCCGGTGCCTGGAGGCTGTGCGGAGTTGGATGGGTCTTAACAGGCTTCGTCTCAACCCGACCAAAACCGAGTGGCTGTGGTTTCCTGCGCCCAGATACAGCCAGTTTGTCCCGTTGCTGGCCATGGGGGGAGAAATTTTGACCCCCATGGAAAGGGCCCGCAATCTACGTGTCCTCCTGGACATACAACTGTCTTTAGAAGATCACATCACGGCTGTCGCCAGGGGGGCCTTTTGTCAGATTCGTCTGATTTACCAGTTGCGGATCTGGACGCACTTCGCACAGTCACTTCCGCCCTCGTCATCTCCCGCTTGGACTATTGCAACGCTCTCTACATGGGGCTCCCCTTGAAGAGTGTCCGGAGGCTGCAGTTGGTCCAGAATGCGGCCACGCGGGTGATCTTGGGAGCCCCTCGGAACTCCCATGTAACACCGCTTCTCCGCAGGCTGCATTGGCTTCCTGTGGCCTTCCGGATCCGATTCAAGGTGCTATTCATCATTTTCAAAGCGCTCCATGGCTTGGGACCTGGGTACTTATGGGACCGCCTGCTGCCATCAACAGCCTCCCGCCGCCCAGTGCGCTCCCACAGGGTTGCCCTCCTCGGGGTTCCGCCACCTGATCGTTGCCGGTTGGCGACCCTGAGGGTGCAGGCCTTCTCTGTGGGGGCCCCCTCCCTGTGGAATGATTTGCCCCCAGAGATACGGGCCATTACCGACATTCAGACCATTCAGTAAAGACCCTGTTCTTTCAATAGGCCGGCCTGGCCCAGTAACGTTTTTTTTTTGGGGGGGGTTAATTAACTAGGTTTTTAAATTTTTTTTAAAAAATTAAATTTTAAATCTATTAGTTTTATATTTTTTATATTTAAATTGTATTTTGGCCTTGATTTAATTGTTTAATCTATTTTTAATTGTATATATTGTCCGTTTTTAGTAGGCTGTGCACTGCCCCGAGTCCCTTTTTGGGAAAGGGGGCGGTATAGAAATTCAATAAATAATAATAATAATAATCCATCTATCTATCTAACATCTATCTGTATCAAAGTCTTCATAATAATGGAAAGTTTCTTTCAAAAAGCAGACAGAAACACATTTTAATGAGATTGTTTACCATCTCTACCAAGCTCATTATTTCAATATTGTGATATTATTACATAACTTTTATTATCCAAAGTATTAATTTGAATAAATGAGGCCTACACATTAATGCAAATGTTGTATGCAAGCCAAACTAGCATCTTGATGATATATTGTGATGTCAGTATGACACAGCAGCCAGTAAGATTTTTAGGTGTTTATTTACATAGCAATTATTAAAAATGGATTGCATGAGAAACTAATTTACATTAGGTAATATCATTAGAATCATTTTCAAGCTATATATCTCTAGGATTGAAATTCACTGAATAAATTATTTTCACATATCTACTGAAGTTATCTTATTGTATCTATTCATATTCTTGCAAAATTCATCTGAGTTCATAACTTCCCTATCTCCTGAATATTTTTCAGTATCATTCTAATTCTCTTCATAAGCATAATTCCTTTGCTTCTGTTTTCCAAAGAATATATATGAATGAGTGAGTGAGTGAGTGAATGAATGAATGAATAAATGAATGAATGAATATGCATACATACATATGCAGAAAGACAGAGTAAGATGATTTATTACTTCAGTTTGAAAGTATTTACCCCTTGTTGCCTTGATTTTACACCTGCTTCTATTTTCAAGAGGTGGCAGGAGAAAAATGTCAATAGTAGAGAAAGTTATTCTATAAGTTCTGTGTCTGTTATTCCAGAGGCCCCAACCTTTTGGGCACCAGGGACCAGTTTCATAGAGAAAGGATTTTTCCATGGACCAGAGGGCTTTGTGTATTGCCTGCATCCTGCAGATGAGGTTTTGCTTGTTGGCATGGACCAGTTTCTGGCATGCCATGGACCACTGCTGGTCCACGGATCAGGGGTTGTTATTCTATGTCATGATACAACATGGTTTGGGCAAGCATTCAGAAAAAAAATAATGATTTTTCTACCGATGGTTGCTTAGTGAACAGAAATATTATTGCCTGAATTATATTTTGATACTCTCTTGTCTTCTCTACTTCACATATGGGACAAAAAACTGAACGGATCAGGATTTACATTAATATGTATCCTAAAAAGAGAGAGATGGATATAATCAATTGTATTTTTTAATTTAAAAAATCACAAAGCACAAAATAAAAACATTGTATACTTTCCTATCCATAAATACATGCAGACTATTTACCATAAATATTTTTAAAAGGAAATCTGTAACAAAATCATTTTTTCCTGAGTAATTTTTCCAAATTTATTAAAGAATAAAAGGTGCTTGAGCTCAGGTTATGATGATAATGATTTGTTATTTATTAAATTTATATGTCATCCAACAAGTCTGGAGGATTTAAAAATAAATACATTAGAACAATTTTTTTAAAAAAACATGAAAAATGAGTAGTAAAGATGGCAATGATGACAAAAACTGAATGGGAATGGAAAGAAATGAACACATAATCCAAAGGGGGCTTTACTCATTCTCACCCAATTCAAAGTCCTGTGAAACACAAACGTGCATGCATAAGCACACAATTGTGCCTACCGTCCCTGTCCTATTGTCCCCAATTATTAATTCCTATTTCTTATATTTAAACTTATGTTCATTCTTATTTCTATTGTATTGTCAACAGGAAAGAAACATTATAGAACAAAGCTCAAATTTTTGCAATGAGAAATGTAAAGTTGAAGGGATCAGACTTAAGAATAGTGAACCAATGAGAGCAGATGTAGCTGCTCTAATTTAATTTATAAAGCAAAGTATAAACATCTTCCCCTTGGAGAAGACTATATATACAAAAGGAGTTAGAATGGTCTACAATGTTGATATGTGGACTAGAGACAAACCAACTACTGATAAAATGAGTTTAATTGCTTGCTGTTTAGTGAACTAATGTTACACTAATGTAAAATGATAGGTAGGAAAGAGAAAAAAACACTCTGAATTAGTTCTTTTGCTGGTTTCAAACTCACATTTCTTATGTTTTGTTTGGCTAGATTGGATAAAAAATAAGCTGATTCCATTCCATTGAGTGAGGGGTTTTTGCCTGCTGCCTTTAAAGAAGCGGTGGTAAGGCCCCTCCTCAAGAAACCGTCCCTGGACCCAACATTATTATCAAATTATCGGCCAGTCTCCAACCTTCGCTTTGTGGTAAAGAATGTTGAGAGTGTGGTGACACAACAGCTCCCTCAGCACCTGGAGGAAATGGTATACCTAGATCCTCTCCAATCGGGTTTCAGGCCCGGGCACAGCATGGAGACGGCATTTGTTGCGCTGGTGGATGATCTCTGGAGGGCCTGGGACAGGGCTTGCTCCTCTGTCCTGGTCCTGTTAGATCTCTCAGCGGCTTTTGATACTGTTGAGCACAGTATCCTATTGCAGTGGTTGGGGGGATTGGGAGTGGGAAGCACCATGTTGCGGTGGTTCTCCTCCTTCCTCTCCGACCGCTTGCAATTTGTGTTGGCAGGGGGACAGAGGTTGACCCTGAGTCCTCTGTTTTGTGGGGTGCCTCAGGGGTCTGTGCTCTCGCCCCTTCTGTTCAACATTTATGTGAAGCCACTGGGTGAGATCATCCGTGGTTTTGGGGTAGAGTTTCATCAGTATAGCTGATGATACTCAGCTATACATTTCTACCCCAGGCCACCCCAACGAAGCCGTTGAAGTGATGACCCAGTGCCTGGAGGCCGTGTGGAGCTGGATGGGTCTTAACAGGCACGTGGGTGATCTTGGGGGCTTCTCGGAGCTCCCATGTTACACCACTCCTGCGTGAGCTGCATTGGCTTCCGGTGGCCTTCCAGCTGCAATTCAAGATGTTGGTGATCACCTTTAAAGCTCTCCATGGCTTGGGATCCGGATACTTACGGGACCGCCTACTGCCAACATCGGCCTCCCGCCAGCCAGTGTGCTCCCACAGGGTAGGCGTCCTCAGGGTGCCGCTGGTGGCTCTGAGGGTGCAGGCCTTCTCTGTTGGGGCACCTCCCTCTGGAATGAGCTTCCTACGGAGATACAGGCCATCACTGACCTATGGGCCTTCCAGCGTGCACTGAAGACCCACCTTTTTCAGCAGGCCGGTCTGGCCTAGTCCCATTAGTAGGGTTTAATTTTTATATTTTCATTTTTAATGGGGTTTTATTGGTTTTACCTTTAATTCAGCTGTTCGTTTAATTCTCTTTTAATTCATTTTAAAAATTTTATTGATTGTATTTTTATTATGGCTGTTCACCACCCCAAGTCCCTATTTGGGAGAAGGGGTGGTATAAAATTAATAATAATAATAATAATAATAATAATAATAATAATAATAATAATAATAATAATAATAATAATAATAATAATAATAATAATAATAATAATAATAATAATAATAATTAGTTCTTTGTAACTGGAAGTAGTGATTCTTATTAAAATTCTGGCAAATCAAGGCAGCCAGTTAATTGTGCCTTTCCAAAAACTACAGCTGTACATCCTATACTAGTTGTATATTAATCCGCTCTTCTTTGCTCAATTGGGTATAAAATCTACTTCATATACATATATAGAGATAAGAGAACCAGTTTAGCTGAGTGGTTAAAGGGCTCATTTTAGGCATGAAACCAGCTAGGTGATCTTGTCCAATCATTGCTTCAATCGGGCTTCAATCGGGCTTCAGGCCCGGGCATAGTACCGAAACAGCATTGGTCGCGTTGGTTGATGATCTCTGGAGGGCCCGTGACAGGGGTTTTTCCTCTGTCCTGGTCCTATTAGACCTCTCGGCGGCTTTTGATACTATCGACCATAGTATCTTATTGCGGCGATTGGAGGGGTTGGGGATTGGGGGAACTGTCTTGCGATGGTTCTCCTCCTTCCTCTCTAACCGCTCGCAATTTGTGTTGGCGGGGGGGGAGAGGTCCATCTCTAGGCCCCTTATTTGTGGGGTGCCTCAGGGATCGGTCCTCTCCCCTCTCTTGTTCAACATTTATGTGAAGCCGCTGGGCGAGATCATCTGTGGTCTTGGGGTGCGGTGCCATCTGTATGCAGATGACACCCAGCTTTACATCTCCACCCCAGACCACCCCAACGATGCTGTGGAGGCTATGTCCCGGTGCCTGGAGGCCGTGCAGAATTGGATGGGCGGGAACAGGCTCTGACTCAACCCATCCAAGACTGAGTGGTTGTGGTTTCCAGCGCCCCGATATAGCCAACTGACACCTTCGCTGGCTATTGGGGGAGAGATTCTGCCCCCTACAGAGAGGGCTCGCAATTTGGGTGTCCTCCTGGATGCACGGCTGTCTCTAGAAGACCATATTGCGGCCGTCTCCAGGGGGGCTTTTTATCAGGTTCGCCTGATCTACCAGTTGCGGTCCTTCCTGGATCGGGACACCTTATGCACGGTCACTCACACCCTTGTCACCTCTCGCCTGGATTACTGTAACGCTCTCTACATGGGGCTCCCTGTGGGGAGCACCCGGAGACTCCAACTGGTGCAAAATGCAGCCGCGCGGGTGATTATGGGGGTGTCGCGAAGCTCCCATGTGACGCCTCTCCTGCGCGAGCTGTATTGGTTGCCGGTGGCTTTCCGGGTTCGCTTTAAGGTTCTAGTTTTGACCTTTAAAGTGATCCATGGCATTGGGCCAGGCTACCTGCAGGACCGCGTTCTGCCGGTGATCTCCAGCAGACCGGTGCGTTCCCACAGGGAGGGCCTTCTCCAGGTGCCGTCGGCCTCTATGTGTTGTCTGGCGGCCCCCAGGAATAGGGCCTTCTCTGTGGAGGCCCCTGCCCTCTGGAATAGTCTGCCCCCAGAGATACGTACCAGCACGGACCTGAGAGCCTTCAGACGTGTTTTAAAAACCTGGCTCTTCGAGCAGGCTGGCCTGGGCTGATACAAGATTTTAACCATCTCCTGTTTTAAATTGGATTCTAATTTGGGGTTTTTAAATATTTGTGGGGGAGGGTGGACTTTTAATTATAACAGCCCAAAATTATTTAATTCATTTTAATTTTTGTATTATGTATCGGGGTAGAATCGGCTGTGCACCGCCCTGAGTCCTTCGGGAGAAGGGCGGTATATAAGTGTTTGAATAAATAAATAAATAAATAAATTGTCCTCCTGGCTTAGGGAGGACACAATGACAAACTGTTGTAGAGCGGCAGAGACAGACAACCAGAGCAAAACTTCAGCTTAACTTTATTAACAAGAATAAAGGGTTGCCGCGGCTGCCGCGCTAACTCGGCAGCCAGCTGGAGTGGCAACAGCTGTTGCTGTTTGACAGCTCCTTTTATAACCATCTGTCAAACAGCATCAGCCAATGGCAGTGGTCTGTGTTTCCCACCAGAAACACGGACTTGAGTGAAGACTTTAGTCAGTACACAACACTCCTCCCTCCTAGCGAGGAGCATGTGTAGTCTTTTAGATATGTCGGGTGCCTGCGCAGACAGTCCGATCTTCTTGGCTCTGCCGACCGCTGTCTTCTTTCTGTCTTGTGGCTTCCATCGATGGTGAGGCCGGCAGCTCATTTGGAGTCGGTTCTGGTCCCTGTCAGAGTTTCTTCAGATAGGCTCTCGTTACATGTGGGCTGGAGGCAGGCTTCCTCAGGCAACAGTGGCTGTTCAGCATCAGGACCGTCTAGATGACCACTGGTTGTAGTGCTCCAGTGCCCTCTCAGGTGGTCTAAATGGCGACACCAGATGTGCCCATCTTGTAGCTGGACTCTTGTCCTTGGCAGATTGGGCAGTGATGTCAGAAGCAGTGACAGGCAGCTGGAGGTCGTTGATCAGGAACACAGCATTGGTTGATGCAGGATCCTCTACTGGAACTGGTAGGGGAAACGACTGGGGGCATCTGCGTGACTGAGAGTTTTGCCAGAGCGATGGACCAGAGTATATGAATAAGCAGCCAGAAATAATGTCCACCTGGTCATTCTTGGAGATAAAATCTGAGCCTTTTGCTCATTGCCTGCTAAGAGTCCCAAAAGAGGCCTATGATCTATGACCAGTTCAAAATGATGTCCATAGAGAAACTCATGGAATTTCTTTACTGAAGCAACTGCAGCCAAAGCCTCCTTATCAATTTGACTATAGTTACATTCAGTGGAGGATAGTGTCCTAGAGAAAAATGCAATGGGTGCTTCTGATCCATTAGGCAGTCTGTGACTTAGAACGGCCCCTATTCCAAATGGTGAAGCATCTGCAGCTAGTACTAATGGCAAATTCTTGTTGAATTGTATTAAGACAGCTTTAGACGTGAGCAGTGATTTCACTGCTTTGAAAGCAAAAGACTCCTTAGGACCCCAATGCCATGCTGTCTGTTTATCCAGGAGCCTATGCAGAGGCTCTGCAATTGAGGCCTTATGTGGCAAAAATGAAGCATAGAAATGTAGAAGTCCCAGAAAAGATTGGAGCTCAGTCTTATTAGTAGAAGTGAGTGCCTCATGAATAGCCTTTATTTTAGATTCTGTTGAGTAGGTACCCGAGGTGTTAATTTTGTAGCCTAAAAACTCGACTTGTGGAGTGGCAATTGTGCACTTTTCTTTTTTTAACTTAAGACCTGACTTTCTAAAACATTCGAGGACGCTTCTGACTCTTTGTAGCAATTGAGTTTTGTCATTGGCAGATATTAGAATGTCATCGAAATAGGGTACTACGCCAGGTAACCCTTGAAGTATCCTTTCCATTAGTGACTGGAAAATTCCAGGGGCCACACTAACCCCAAATTGGAGGTATGTACACTTAAAAGCACCCCTGTGTGTCACAATGGTTTGCAATTCTGCAGTTGTGTTATCAACAGGGAACTGTTGATAGGCCTGTGACATATCTAGTTTTGCGAAAATGGAGCCAGGCTCAAAAGAATGGAGTAGGTGCTGAACAATGGGGACCGGATAAGTGCTGATTTGTAAATATTTATTTATTGTGTACTTGTAGTCTGAACAAATACTTAAACCGCTGTCTTTCTTTTGGAGTGTCACTATTGGGATCTCCCATTTAGCAAAGTCTGTAGGTTGTAGTATGCCTTGTTTGATTAATTTGTCTAGTTCCTTGTCAAGTTTAGGGTGGATTGCAAAGGGTACTCTTTGGGACTTTAAACAAATTGGAACTGCTTGTGGGTCTATGTTAAAAGATATTGGAGTTCCCAAGTAACAGCCTAGGCCCTTGTTGAATATATCAGTATATTCCCTGAACAGGGAGTCCACTTCTGAATTTGCAATGGAATGGATTCCACCTATATGGAGGCCTAGGGCAGGGAACCAGTCTAATCCCAACAGGCTTGCGAGGGCACCATCCACTATTACTAAAGGCAAGTGACCCTTGAAACCCTGAAATTGAATTAAAAACTTGCCTTTTCTGATGACAGGAATGGTTCTGCTTTGGTAGTCCTGTAGAGTCAAATTACAGCCTGGAATCTTCTTTCTTGTTATTCTGGGAAGCAGTAGTTTCAAGGTGCCCCGCGAAATGATGGATAGTGCAGAGCCAATGTCTACTTCCATCCTCCATGGTTTACCTTCTAGGGAAACAACGACACTAATTTTCTTAGAACTTCTATTTGTCATTTTGGCTTGGTAGCATGTGAAGCAGTCTTTGGAAGTACATGATTGTCTAAGGCTTTTGGGGCTGGTTAAAAGTCTTTCCTGCTTGACATATTCTTGCTAAATGGCCCTTCTTTTGGCATTTTAAACAAATGGCATTTCTGAATTTGCAGGATTCCCTAAAATGGTTGCCTCCACAGCTTAGGCAGGTGGGCTGTGGCCGTGGAGGTTGATTTGCAACTGGCCTATAATCCCTTTGACTGGCTTTGAGGTGCCTAAGGTGGTTTATGTCAGTAGCTTCTTCAGAGCCCTCCTCTGTGGTGGCCTCATCACAGTGGACAGCTGAGCAACTTTGTCTAACTGGGTTTCCCTGTATTTCAGCTGCTGAGAGTGCTGACAGCTCAGCAGCTTGAGATTCTTCTATGGCTTGTTTTAAGGTTAAGACCCCTTTAGCTAGTAACCGCCTTTGCAACCTTAAGTCCCTGACTCCACAAACCAGCTGGTCTAACAGCATATCTTCTAAATAGTCTCTGAATCCACAATGTAAGGCAGCTGTTTGTAGTGCTGCCATGTAGTCACTGATAGATTCTCCCTCAGCCTCCTAAAGGCATGGCATCTGGCAATTCTAGAAGGCTTAGGGGAATAATGATTGGAAAGAATTTCCTGCAATTCTTCCCATTGAACAGTCTTAATAGAATGTGGAGCCAATAATGCTGTTGTGGTGTCAAATACCGTGGCTCCACAAAAGGTTAGAAAGTAAGACTTTTTCCTATGGTCTGAAATGTCAGCAAGGTCAATGGCATCTAAAAAACAGTCAAACCAGTATGATTCCCATGTCTCTGCCGTTGGTCTGAAAGGTGGGAATGCAGGGTTCAAAGTCATCGTCTTCTTAGTTGTGCCACTTTTCTGATGTGATTTGAAAATCGCGCTTCGCGAACAGTGACAGCAGCTCTTTAATGTCTTCAGCTCTTTTTGTAGTGACTTCACTCTTATGTCTCTGCTTGGTTTGCCTCTTATAAGCATCCCATCCTCATTGCCAGTATTGTAGAGCGGCGGAATCACTGAGGAGACAACCACAGCAAAACTTCAGTTTAACTTTATTAACAAGAATAAAGGGTTGCCGCGGCTGCCGCGCTAACTCAGCAGCCAGCTGGAGCGGTAACAGCTGATGCTGTTTGACATCTCCTTTTATAGCTGTCTGTCAAACAGCATCAGCCAATGGCAGTGGTCCATGTTTCCCGCCAGAAACACGGACTTGAGTGAAGACTTCAGTCAGTACACAACACAAACCACTCCCAAAATCTTTCCAAGAAACAGTCAGTCACTAGGAGTCAAAACAAATAATCAAAAATAATAATATAAACCACCCTTCCCTCTTCAGTTTTGTGAAATTATATCCTATGATGATTATAGTTTTGTCAGCTATAGATTGTCCATCCTTTGTTTTTATTAGATACCTATCTGTTCCTCATTTAATCTTCTTTGATTTAGCAAAAGTAATCAAACAAGCAAACTGTCTTTGTATGACTGTATGAAATACAGAAGACACACAAAAAAAGACCAATTCAACTACCAGGCAAACTTTTCCTGAGCTTTTCTTCTTCAAATTCAATTTTACTGCTCCTAGTATATATCCAGCTCCCAGAATATTTGCTATAAATTAGTCTGCTGCTAATATGTGTTTATAATTCTGCCTACAAAAAAGAGCCCAGAAGGTAAGAATTCATTCTTTGACCTTCTTCTACCTTCAGATGATAACATACTGTTATGCTGATTATCACTGCAAAATAGGTAAAAGTATTTAAGTTCAAATTACTTAATCCTGGCATTCTAACTAGCTTTAACCCAAAAGATGCGTTCTCTTGAAAACAGTTATATGTATCCTATTAATTTGACTGGCCCAGTTACAAGTATTAGGAAAACTCACCAACAACATTCTGTACAGATTCCATTCTTATATGAATTGAAAGACAGTTTTGGAGGGGTAAGATAAATATAACTGATTTACAGAAAATCCTTCTAAGCATTAATTAATATTGATATTACACAGCAATATGTGTTAGTAGTTAACTCCAGCATTTTCTCTGTCCAAGTATAGATCTGCTTCCAAGTGCCTGAGAAAATGCCTTATTATTATCCAGTATTGATTATAACTTATTAATAATGTGCTTGAATGGCTTGTGCAGTGTGCTGTAAGTGACAACCAGTTTGTTCTGCTTTGAATGTCTGTCTTTTAATGGGCTGTCTTGGGACTAGATCTATTGATTTACATACCGATCTTTTTGGCTGGATAGTTCAAAACCAAGTGCCTGGTTTTGTTCTATCAGTTGAATATTCCTGTTATGTGAAACAGAATTAACGTGTTTATAGCATGGGCCTGGCTGTAGATATTAGGACTGGATAGTATATTTGTGGTGGAAGTTGGAAGCTTGTGTGTGTGTGTGTGTGTGTATGTGTGTGTCTGTGTGTGTGTGTGTGTGTGTGTGTGTGTGTGTGCATGGTGTTCTGTAGGTTTCCTATATAACATTGATGCTTATGTGGCTACTGTATATTGTATTATAAAAATAAGAAAGTGAATTTGTTATGTAACTAGCTTGATGTAGAGATAGGGTAGGGGTTGTTAAAGTGTTGATGTGATGGAATATGCAGCTGGACAAGAGGATGAGAATCTCGGCAATAGTACTGTGGCTTCTCTGGAAGGAGGCCTCTCATTCCAAAAAGACACCCTAATTAAAGAACTTCAGAATTCCTGAACATGAACAGTAAGGGAAGAAAAAAGTTGGAGGTAGCCATACTCTAGAATATCTGAGGGTATTAAGTTAGAAGATTATAGCTTTAATCTGGTGAGATTCTGTCTGTTAGGTGTAAGCAAATAAAAACTGAACTTAATTTGATTTCATTGTGTTGTCTTAGGCTTAGGTCTGACATTTGGTTAAGGGATTCTTTTCATTGGAGCCACATGATGCAAAAATAGTGAGTATCAATTATAGAGAGATTTCAGAGACTGAGCATTGAGCATTCAGCCAACCAGTTTACTTTTAAATACAGAAAGCAAAGTGAAAGTTCAAAAAGTGAAGTTTAGACCCAGGCATGCTTTTAAAAAATGAAATGCTGAAAGGAAGATGGATGCTCATGACTTTCCGGCTGCTCCCAAAAGCCATCTTGGACTATTCCTAAAATGCTCTCATTTAAATCCAGGGACTAGCACTGCCAAAGAACTAACTTTGGAAGCAAAATCAGCAGATTGTGAGCAAGAGAAAAAAAATCTTTCTGTTTAGCAGCCATCTTGGGGAAAAGCTTCCAGAAAGCTGACTTTTAATTTAATTTAATATAGACAATTATTTATTTTTGGTGAAATATTTGAGTATTCACCTGACAAATACGAATTGCATTTTTTCAAAATAATTCATAATATCTTTCTTCCTTTTTTAATTTGGCATTAACTTGGCAATTTCTCTTCCTATTAACATTGATACCTTTGCTGTAGAAGTTTAATTTGATGAAAGACTTATCATCTCTTAAGACTTCTTTAGTTTCTTTTTTACTTTTCTTTTTTATGTCATCTAAAATATACTGTGTTTTCTCTTATATTTTCTTTTTAAGTTCAGTATTGTGCTGTACAAAATAACTTCTAAAAAGCTTTACTTGCATCTCATGCAATTATTAAATCAATGCCTTTATTTAGATTGCCTTAAAATCTTTTTTTTTTTTTTGCAATCCTTTATTCTTGCTACTTTCCATAAGAACATTTCCATTTAAAAACAGATTTACTTTTGTAAACAAAACTCAAATGATTATGATCAGAAAAAAATCTGGTAAAATTTCTACTTTACAGTACTTAATAGAAAATTCTTTAAAATCAAAATCACATATATTTTTGAGAAGGATCTCTATATTTCTGAAAAATAGATGTATTTTAGACCATTTTCACATATACACTACCCTAATTGTTTATCAAATATAATAATAGAAAACTTTTTGTAATTTACTTTGAGTTATACTTAACATTTTTTCTATTGTGCTATCTTGTATGAGGACGTCAAGCCTTTCCAATTCCTTATCAACTATTAATTTTCATAAGGCAAACATATTAATCTCTCCATAAACCATTTGTAAAAGAAATACTTTGTCCTTATTTGCAGCTTAAATTCCCAGCATCACAGTCTTAATTTCATGTGATTCAATTTCCACTCAAATATAGAACAATCCCATTTCTTTTGTTTAAGCCCTGCAATAAATTCTTCATCAATTTTTTTATAAATCAAACATTTGGATCTTATTTCTTAATATGAATCTCTTGTAAAAATATATTTTATTATTTTTAATGAATCTCTTAAATACTTTCTTTTGAGAAGCATTTCTTCCATCTATATTCTGCATTAAATATTTAAAATCCATAGTCAGGGCAAAAATTTAGAAAAGTAAATATTCATAGCACCTATGCAGTATCATCTTTCAGATTCTTTAACACAGGTTGCAAATTTTATATAGGCTGCCTTAAACCTCTGTTTGGGCCAAAGCAATTCCTTCTTTAATTTCTTTTTTTACTTATTTATTTTTTTATTTATTTATTTATTTATTAAATTTCTATACCGCCCCCCCTCCCAAAAAAGGAACTCGGGGCGGTATATACAATATATACAATTAAAAACAAATTAAAAACAATTACGTTAGAGGCCGAATATACAATTTGAAAATATAAAACTAATAAAAAATTAAAAAAAATTAAAATACCAAGTTTTAAAAACCCCAAAAATCGTTACTGAGCCAGGCCGGCCTGTTGAAAAAACAGGGTTTTTACTGCGCGCCAGAAGGTCTGAATGTCGGCAATGGCCCGCACCTCCGGGGGCAAATCGTTCCAAAGGGAGGGAGCCCCCACAGAGAAGGCCCGCACCCTCAGAGCCGCCAACCGGCAACGACCAGGTGGAGGAACCCCGAGGAGGCCAACCCTGTGGGAGTGCACTGGGTGGCGGGAGGCTGTTGATGGCAGCAGGCGGTCCCGTAAGTACCCAGGTCCCGAGCCATGGAGCACTTTAAAAATGATCAATACTACCTTGAATCGGATCCGGAAGGCCACAGGAAGCCAATGCAGCACACGCAGAAGCAGTATTACATGGGAGCTCCGAGGGGCTCCCAAGATCACCCGCGCGGGCGCATTCTGGACCAACTGCAGCCTCCGGACACTCTTCAAGGGGAGCCCCATGTAGAGAGCATTGCAATAGGCCAAGCAGGAGATGACGAGGGCAGAAGTAACTGTGCGAAGTGCATCCAAATCCAGAAAGGGCCGCAACTGGTAAATCAGACGAATCTGACAAAAGTTCTTTCATCTTTTAAACAGAATTCAGTTGAAATCATTTTTGTTTAAGAGTAAAAATCAAATCTAATTTGTCAAAGTAAAATAAAATATTTTTATGCTTTAATGTTTCATTCACAGAAATCTGATAATGATTTCTTTTGAATAATTATATCAGTATTACCAGTCTTTTATTCTTTGTCTTTTTCCTCACAAAGTGTAACAATGTATTACTTGGAACATTTCTTATTCTCACAAATCTTGAATTTATTTCATAAAATTTATCTATCTCTGCCTCTGGGTCTTCCTCATTCTAATTTAAAAAACTCACTGTTTCTCTAATATTTTAATCAGTTGTCTTTGGGCTAGCTCTAATTTTTCTTCTTCAATTCACCATCTATTATTTTTGATAGAAAATCAAATTTAGTCCCTTTTTTCTTCTTTTATTGTCTTGTATTTTTAATATTGTAATTTCAGATATACATTTGCATCTTGAGTCCCCACATTATTTTATTTTATTTATTTATTTATTTATCTATCTATTTATTTATTTCATTTTATCAATTATCTGTGATCTTTTGTAAAAAGCAGATAATATTCCCATGGAAATGTTAGTCAATTGTCTAATTCAGTTACAGTAAAAATTTCTTATATTATCCTTTGTTGACATTTTTACCAAATATTCCTTATATTTTAAATATTTAAAACTTTTACTTCTGTAGTTGTGAAAAAAAATGGGATTTACCAAGTGGAGTATTTATCTGTTGTAAAAGAAAATCGCCCTCAAGTTTTAAAATAGTTGTTTTCAAATTAGGCTTTTGGAGGGCTTTTTTCCCGTATAAAGAAATAAGAGTTGGCTGGTTGCCATATAAGCTAAACCACAGCTACGAACAGTACCTCTCCGTTGTTCAACTTGGAAGTGAACAGCAAAAAATTTCTATTCCTACAGTTTACTTAGTAAGAGCAGCTGTTTCAACATATAGATTATTTCATGCTTTGTTTATTTATTTTTATTTATTTATTTATTTTTCAATTGCTTACAAGATAATAGGTATAAGTAAAACATAGTTATGAATACATAGATACATATAAGAAAAATAAAAAAATAAAAGAAACAATAGAACAGGGACGGTAGGCACGTTGGTGCGCTTATGCACGCCCCTTACAGACCTTTTAGGAAAGGGGTGAGGTCAATAGTAGACAGTCTAAGGTTAAAGTTTTTGGGGTTTGGGGAAGAAACCACAGGGTCAGGTAGAGTATTCCAGACATTGACCACTCTGTTGCTGAAGTCGTATTTCCTGCAATCAAGTTTGGTGCGATTAACCTTGAGTTTGTATCTATTGTTTGTTCTTGTGTTATTATGGTTGAAGCTGAAGTATTCATTGACAAATAGGACACTGCAATGTATAATTTTATATACTATACTTAGATCGGACTGAAGGCGGCGTAGTTCTAGGTTTTCTAGATCTAGAATTTCAAGACTGGTGGCATAAGGTATTCTGCAATGAGTAGAAGAGTGAAGAACTCTTCTTGTAAAATATTTAATATGTGTTAATATCAGGTACTTAATGTGAGTTCCAGACTGATGAGTTGTATTCGAGATTTGGTCTTGTAAATGTTTTGTATGCTCTAGTTATTAGTGTAATATTACCAGAGAAAAAGCTATGTAATATTATGTTAACAACTCTTAGCCCTTTTTGGCTATGTAGTTACAGTGGACTCTAGCACCTAGGTCATTTGAGATGAGTACTCCAAGATCCTTGACAGAGTTTGGATCATCAACAAGGTCTTGACTATTCAGCCTGTATTTTATTTTCTGATTTTTTTTGCCAATAAGTAGGACAGAGCATTTATTTGTTGAGATTTGAAGTTGCCATTTGTTTGACCATTCTGATACATAGTCAAGGTCTTTTTGAAGGGTAGCAGTATTGCTGTGGTGTTGAATAGCTTTACATCATCAGAGAAGAGAATGCAGTTGCTCTTGATATGATCACAAAGGTCATTTATGTAGAGTATGAAAAGAGTTGGTCCTAGAACACTGCCTTGGGGATACCACTGTTGACAGGTACAGAATTTGATAGGATGCTCCCAATTTTGACCACTTGTTGTCTGTTTGACAGACTTCTATCCAGTTGTGCAGGTGTCCAGAGATACCATAAGAATTTAGTTTTAGGAGTAGTTTGTTGTGTACCACTGAATCAAAGGCTTTACAGAAGTCTATGTAGATTGCGTCTATTGCTTTGCCCTGATCGAGTTGTGTAGTCTATATGTTTTTGCAATGTAAGAGTTGCAGATTACAGGATAGTTTTTGTTTCTAAGTGGAGGATGATGGATTGGTTAATAATTGATTCCATGACTTTACAGGTGACGCAGCATAAAGAGATTGGTCTGTAATTTTCAACTAGGCTGGGATCTTCCTTTTTGAAGATGGGGATGACCGTGGCTTGTGACCATAGTTTTGGCAAGGAGCTGGTCCTGAAAGGTTTTTCAAAGATTATGCTTAGAGGTTCTGCTATGGCAGTGGATAGCCTTTTTAAGAAGTAGGCACATATTCCATCCGGTCCAATAGATAGAGATGGTTTTAGATTGCGTAGTGCTTTTTCAACATTGTCTTCTGTAAAATCAATATGTATTATATCATTATAGTTGTCTGTGGTTTGACTAGGAAATGCTGGCATGATCCATTGCTGTTTACAAATAGTGAGCCAAAGAATGTGTTAAAGAGGTTGGCTTTAATAGTGTCATCATTGCAGTCTTTACCATTAGGTCCTTTCAGGGGTGGGATGGGCCTTGAGTCTTTTAGTTTGTTGTTTACAAAATTGTAGAAAGCACAGGTGGAATTGGTGTTCTTTCCTGTGTCCAGACACATTTCAAAATTGGACCCTAATCCCCACTCCAGTGCTATCTCTACTCTTCCCAACATGCTATCCAGAGACCTGTAGAGATGACTGTTTCCTTTACTCTTCACAGGAAATTGTCTCAAATGGAAGTATTGAAAATAGTGACCAACTTTATTTTTGTCAGCTGTCTAGAGACACTGAGAGTGAGTGGGCAGCCATATAAACTTTATAAATTTTCCAAATAAATAAACTTTCCAAAATTTAAAATCCATTCTACAACTATCTTTAGCTACCTACTTAATATTTTGTATTCAAGATGTTAGCAATCAATACCTTCTTAATTTCTAAACCAGCTTATATACTGTATTTATTTATTGATTTAAAACATGTATATAGCCATTCCTTTTAAACCACATGTGCCATTGTCTTTTACTTTGATGAAAAGACAAGTCAAGACAGAACCTACAATGCTACAAATATCTGCATGAATAATTAGAAATATACATTGTAGCAAATGTAGTAATTTAAAGTTTATCGAACAATATATGCCAATGAATTTTCTGGGTGGAAAAGGGCATTTATTTAATTTGCTAGAAACATATCTGTACTACAGGTTACCAGATGTAGAATTTAAAAATATGCATGACCTCTTCATAAAAAAAAATTACTTGATGCCATTTTAGTAAATCCATTTTAAAAAAATCCAAAACTAATTTTTTACCATTAGTAACAGCAAAATTCAATAATGCAGTCCTTCTCAGCATATACAGTATACAGTATGAAGCTTCCTTGAAGCTATTTAATAGAATGTATTAGCCAGAGAAAAAAGCAAAAATACAGTATTAATTGAGCTGCAAAAAATTTTTTTCCATATTATATTTGGTTTTTTTAACAACTCTGATTTATTCTCATTCCATTTATAAAAGTATTTATGAATGTGGCTTAGTTCTTATAACAATCTAAAAAAAGACAATAATCCAAGTGCCAGACTTTTTTTAATTGTGTAAAAGCCTAACACATTTTTGAAATTCGTTTATCAATAGCACAGCTGAAACACTTCCATTCAAAATTGCACTTGGGACTTTCTTCTCTCTTTTTTTCTGTGTTCTTCCTTTTATAATTAACTAATTAAATTAAATTATCCTAGATCCATAGAAGGCATCTATTCACATTTGGAACAAACATACAGAACAGCAATAAGCATCCCTTTTCAGGCCAAGGTGGGCTGTTGGCACCATTACAAAAGGTTGATTGAATAAAAACAAAATGTTAATGAAGCCTAAGTTTATTGAAACTAAATTAAATAAATGCTAGATTACATTTAACAAATTCAATACAGCTTTTTTCATGTTGTATCAAGAATTACAATTAAACATCAACATCAAAACAGAGAGTAGAGGCTATACTTATATTCTACTTTATGGGGGGGCGTTGTGTACATACATTTATGTAAGGCTAAATATGTCCATATAAAATATTAAAGTGATTGAAAATTTATTCAGAGAGATAATGTAATTGAGCAATATCTGAATTGTTTTACTTTCATTTGCATCCCAGCAGGGTTTTTTAAAGCTATTCTTCATCTCCTTATGAGATCTTTGAAATTTTTTTTTTTTTCATCTTTCTGCTGTTAAGATTAGCCAGCTTTTTTAAAAAAAACAATCTACCAATTCCTATTCTGCATGTTGATTATTCAGATTCATAAAGTATTTCATAGTCTTCTGTCATAAGCTCACAAATTTAAAGCAGTCACTTTTTGATTCTGAATAGGTTATCTGTCTACAAACTATCCAAAGCTGTAATTTCTATCAGGAAAAGACATTTAAAATAATATTAAAACATTTCTTCTGATGTTACTTTTTCTTCATCTTTTTAAAAAGGAACACACATACAAACCACATAGAGTGCATAATGATACTAGGAACAAAAGAGGATTTAGATATATCCTTCTAACCAATGACATTCATTTTTCTCTGCTGAACAGGCACATTTCCATATTTTTCTAAATCTAGGTCACTGTTTTTGAATTATAATCCCAGTAGAAACACAGATGCAAAAGTAAATAAATAACATTGATGTTTTATGACAACAGAGAAGCTGCAGATTAGTTTTTATCAGGAAATGTGTGTTCCCTATAGAACTGGAGAGAAAGGACACATTATTTCATGCAGTTAAGACAGTAGTTTAAACTCTTCAATGATTATTACATATTTTGATAAGGAACTTTTGCCTCTGACATTGTATAGATTATACAGCTTGGAAAATGCCTTTAGAATATATTAATTGTGTGTATATTTTTTGCATTATATTGTTCATAAAAATAATTACACACACACAAATGCATACATGTACGTATATACGTATGTACGTATGTATGTATGTATGATCTTGCCTCAGAATACAAGAATACAAGATACATTGTGTCATTTGAATACAAGAATACAAGATACATTTTGGAAACTGTACCAAATTAGACTGACAAAGACTCAAAAGAACCACAGCCCTGAACTCTGAGCAGGTAGTTTTGTATCTTCACACAAGGATTCAGAGATGCTTTATTTGGAGGTGGGAACAAGATTTAAAAGTGAAATATTAAATTTATGAATCTATATGTAACTATTTCCTGTTCTATATTATATTCTATTGTTACTGCATTACTGCACTTACTACTGCTTTAAATACTCTATTGTAATACTATTATATAACGATCAGGGATGGGATTCTACCAGTTCGCACCTGTTCACTAGAACCAGTTGTTAACATTCTAAACAGTTCGAAGAACCAGTTGTTAGAAGAAATTACTGGCCTAACCCTGTAAGGAAGGCAGGAAGGAAACATTCTGGTGTTGCTTACAGAAACTGCCTTTCCGTTAACCCTTATTAGATTCTTGGCAGGACTAGACTTCCTGACTCAGGAACTTCTCTGGACTTTTTTTCCTCTCCTTTGCTGGTACTTTGCTTGAGGAAAAAATAGTTTAGTCAAATGAATGTTTAATATTTGATATTACCTAAGCACAAGCTAGATTGATAAGGTGAGAATTTATATAACTCGTGAGTAATGGTAAAAAAATGTATAGCACAAAAGATTGTAACCAACTGACATACTATATGTAAATAATTGAAAGAGGGTTTTATGTTTTTATGTTTTGTTTGTATGTTTGTTGTAAAAAAATAAAAACTTTGAAAAAAAAATACAATAGCACTGAAAAAAGTGACTTATGACCATTTTTCACACTTACAATTGTTGCAGCATCCCCACAGTCATGAGAGGCCAGGCAAGGAGATGCATGCCTCAATATGAATGATATTGAGTTGGCCACGCCCAGCCAATAACATGACCACCAAGCCACATCCACCCAGTCACATGACCACCAAGCCATGCCCACCAACTAAACCATGGCCACAGAACCGGTTGTTAAAAAAATTGATAACAATGCTTTCTTTTTCCAAACACTGTCCTGCATTGATTCCGATCTCTGGAATTTCTTCTCCTTTTTTTCACTCTGTTACTGTCCAACATATAGAGTACTTTCAACTTTCAACATTATGCTTTTATACATGCATTTTCTTTCCCTATACTTCTTCTTCTCTAGATCATTCACTAATTTGGGGGGGAAATACCTTCTTTTATTCAATACTTTTTACTGTATGTTGCTGGGAGTATTAGATATATAGTATTTATTTATTATTAGATAAAATAAATAAATAAATCACCAGTATTTTCAAGAGCATAAGCATTTACATACAAATGTACCTTGCAAAGAAAACAGAAAATTTCCTTCTGAAGGGATCAAGAAAGTACAATAGTTGATGATGAAGTCACTATGGAAAGCAACTACAAGTGCTGGAAAAGTGTATGACTACACCACCATACTCTAGATAATAGGAATGGAAACAGAGTCTTGCAGTCAGGCTACACCTCCACTTACGCCATCAAAAATTGGAAAATACTTCTCTGATGTGGAGAAAAGAAAAAGACAAGTGCACACTTCTCTTGCACTAATCCAATAGTAAACCAAGGGATAGCAACTGTTAATTGGGCATCTTTGTGCTGATGCATAGGACAAGTGACTGAATAATTGCTAGTATTGAATAGTTGCTGATATTTGCATATCTATCCAAGTTGATGAATGGAGTAATGAGGACAATGCAAATGAACATTTATCCCATAGTATAATGTTCTCTGCAATGAAGCTTGCTATTGGTATTTGGTCTCTGTAAATTGTATTCAGCTATTTCAGGCACAAAATAGCTTTATTTTAATTCTATGTTTGTAAAGATTTTAAGCTTCCAAATATTTATATGGAGAAACAGATGGATTTTACATCATATCTGTATTTAAAAGTCTTAAGACTAGTTATAATTTCTAAACATTTTCTCTTGAAATCCTTCTTTCTTGCATTTATAAAAATGATTTGCTGTAGAATAATGATATACAGAATATAAAATATACAGGGAAATTTTGCATACCTTAAATGTTTTCAAAAATTGGTTTAAAAGACATTATCATGTATAGAGTTTCATATCTTTTCATAATAAGAAAAATCATTGAAACTTTGTAGGGAAGAAATGAGCCAGTTATATTATTCTGCCACTGTCACTGTCTCCATAAATAATTTTCAAAGAGTTCAAGTTGTATGAAGTTCATAATATGAAATCTTAAAGTAATTATAACTTCATGTTTGATATGTGACTTTGAACTAAATTGGATCAAGTTAAACAGTCAACTAAAGGACCTGAAGAATCTTATATGATAGTTTTGTTGAGAGGCCACATAATATAAACAAAATGCAAATTTTATTACATACACAGAATGCTCAATAAGATGTTTTCTACTATATTACTATTATATACTATAAAATTTATAGTCACAATATTTTTTCTTTTTACATTTGATTTCTTGCTCTCTCTTAATATATCATGTGGTATGTCTTGGTTAGTGGGGAACATGGACATGAATATTATTTTCGAATCTGGAAAATCGAGTATTCAAAATAAATATGTTGGTTTTAAGACTAAGCGGAAAGTGATCATTGCATTTTGAGAAGATTTGATAGCTTAAGGAAGTGCCAATATTTAGTTTTATGACACAAAAGTAGAAATGCACTATTTTCTTAAATTATTATTTATTTCATTTTGTTTTTTATTTATTTTTTGTCAAGTCTTTAAATTGGCTTTATTTTCTATTGATGACATTTTCATTGAAATATAAGTGTCCCAGTGTCACTTTATAGGGAAGATGAATGGCACTTAAATTCAACAAATAAATTTTACTAAATAAGATAAAGAATGAATGAATAACTTTATTCTACCTTGATATTTTTTCTGCCATTTTCCAAATTAACCTGGATTTTTTTAAAAAAATGTTCATGATACTTATTTAAGGAATATGTAATCATCTTTCAAACAAGAATTAAAATTACAATCAAATCTTTTTTATCCCTTGGTTTCTATCTTTTTCTTTTCATGCAAGTGTACTTTAGAGCACTATAACATTATTTGACCTAAGAAATTCAAAACCTCACTTGGCTTGAATTATTCATTCAACATCTTCAAAAAGAGGAAGAAATAGAAATAAATTATGCTGATGTTGAAAATGAAACAGAAGAAAGGGCAAAAAGATATACTGGGGCAGGGCAGGAGCTCTGAGCAAACTATGGGGGAAAAATTCTTCACCATCATAACTAAAACTATTCTTGAGACATTAAAATCAGAAAAGAATACTGTATGACATTGCATTTTAAAAGACTTCAGTAAGTCATTTTAATCAGATTAAAAGTTTAATTATTTAGTTTGGTTTGGTTTGGTTTTAGATAATGTTTATTACCAAAAAGAATTTTGTCCAAATATTATCACTAGATTAGTAGAATGAAATTTTATCTAAAAAAATGACTTAATATTTAAAAGTAAATTATCAAGGCCTTCATTCAAATTGCTTTTACATTATAATTTGGTTTATAAGTTACAGTATGGAATTTGTACACAGTAAGAAAACGTGATCATCTGTTTTACCTTGCTTTCAACCTTTGAATCAAATCTTTATTAAGGGCAAAGATCACCATAAGTTCAACCTTTTTTCTTTAGTTCCTTGACTCCTCAATTCTTTATTCAGGTACACTCGTAACTTGATATGCTGGAATATTGCTAAGGTGTTCTTTCTTTCTATTTTGAACAGATCTTGAATTACTGTAGCAATGGGTTTCTAAAATGTGATTGCTTCCAGTAGCACTTGAAGGGTCAGTCTCAAATTCACACCATGTAATGAAACAAAGCCTTCTTGAAAACTGGAAAAAGAAACTGATATTTGCACTCATAGTTTTATGTTACTGTACAGAGTTGAAATAATGGAACTCAGATTCTTTGTCCCTAGTTAAGAAGATGCATTGTCTTGAATACTGTTTTAACAAGAATCTTAATATACAGATAAATGACATTTCTCCCACAACAATTCTAAACACATCTTTTCCTGCTTCTATCTTTTTATATATGCACATTCAAAGTTATTTTGACTCTGAACCTGCCTTATTCTTCAGTGTACTTTGAGTTCAGCTGAAATTCAAGTTTATACTGACTTTGACAGAAACTTTCATCTTGTCTGACTCTGCTTCTTTTGTTCACAATGCGATCTTTTTGTTTAATAGCTATTATTCATTGCAAATGACACCTCCAATTGTTCCACTGCTTATTCATTTATATGTGAGTAAATAAAAATGTATGGAATTTTTAAAGCAATTTTTATATTTCAGTATCAAATTTGAGTAAGAAAAATTTGAGTGCTATATTAAGTAATCAGTGGTATGTTACACTCAGGGGTAGGATTCAAATTTTTTAAACAACCAGTTCTGTGGGCATGGCTTAGGTGGTGTGCATGATTTGGTGGTCATGTGACTGGGTGCACATGGCTTGGTGGTCATTTTATTGGCTGGATGTGGCCAACTCAATATCACTCACATCAAGGCATACATTTCCTCGCCTGGCCTCTTATGACTGTGGGGATGCTGCAACAGTTGTAAGTGTGAAAAATGGTCATGTCACTTTTTTCAGTGCTATTGTGACTTTGAATGGTCACCACACAAGCAAAGTATCAGCAAAGGAAGGGAAAAAAACTCCAGAGAAGTTCCAGAGACAGGAAGTCTAGTCCTACCAAGAATGTAATAAGGGTTAACAGAGAGGCAGTTACATTGCCATGATATTAAGTACTGGAAACTACCATTACTTATATATTTAGGAAATATTAAAATTATTATTTTTAATGTAAATCTATTTGCATGTTTTGATTATTCAAATGTGTTTACTTGCACAGTTCTGTTCTTTAAAAAGTTATAGTATTTAAATAATATTAAGAAAATATGCAGTACATACTTGCTACACAATCTTTCAGTCTATTAGAATGTGAAGCATGTATAAGCTATCATCAACAGGGCAAAGTGTTGTTAAGTGACCAAGTATTTATAACTTAGTGATAAACAATTACATTGCTTTTGGTTATCAGTATATAAGACATGAAAGGCCTAAATAGTGACTTTTCCTAAAGTAGGGCTAGCCTATGAGCTGCAAAATCCAGGAAAAGGGCAACAAAAAGCTTAAGCAAACAGCAATCAACATACTTTTGAAGCCCATGTGTGGTTTCTTGCTGTCCAGCCATTAAATTGCTTTTGGCCTTTTTTTGGACTCAAGGAATATAATTGGATGAAAATTGTCCCCCAGTAATGGCTTCTTGTAAGCTTACTTATTTATTTAAATGATTGATATGATCTCCCATATAGCAGGGCAATGTACTAAGTTAAATCAACAATTAAAACAATCCAAATAATAAATATCCAAGGTCACAAACAATAATTCCAATTTACAATAAAAGAACATTAGCTGGCATAGCTCACTTAACCTTCTGGCCCAAGTACTCTTTATGCCATCAGTAATGGTATTTATCTACTTGGTTTATTCTTAACTTCTTTATTGCTTTCAATTTTTTAAAGCATGATGGTATTATTTAGTAACTTTTAATTTCTAGATTCTGTTTTCAAAATATTTAAACTTCAGAGCTATTGATAAACGTATTTTCTAATTTTTCTCATGTTTAATTATTTGCGTAGTTTAAGATACTATCAAACATTTTTTCCAGAACCTCAATTCAAACCCATAATTTTGTTTCTTCTTTCACTTTTCTGATAATCCAGGTTTCCAAGCCAATTGTTACAAGTGAGAAAGCTACTGCCTTGGCAGTGCATACCTTTGTTGTCAGTCTAGTGTCCTTTCATATTAATATTTTGTCTAGATATGTCACGGTCTCTTCCACAACTGCCAGTCCTCTATTATTTCAGCAACTATAGTTACTATTTCTTTTTTTAAATAAATTTTTATTAAGTTTTATACAGTTAAAAACAACACAAGTAGAAAACAACAAAACAACACAAATACAATCTTTGCAGTATTGTGACATCGACTTTTCCAGTTTCTTCTATATATAGTTACTATTTCTGTTTGATCCTACAAAAGTTAAGGCAGATGCAACTTCATTTTTCTTTTAGCTTGAATTGGGCTTTTATTATAACTATTATAACCTTAGTTTTTTAGAGAGGAAACAGATAACACAATAAATTGCCTTTGGGACTCTTTTTTTATCCTATGTAAAAGATCTTCCCTCAAATCTTTCTTGTTTCAACTAATTAAGTAGAATCATCAATACTGATGTTATTGATATTTAGTATCATCAACATTGATATTATTGATGATTTTCTAGCAATTTTAATTATTATTTCAATTCATTATTTATTATGCATCTAAATTTAATTAATTAAGATAAAATATACAACCTTGACCAAATCCTTTCCCGGATTTATTTATTTATTATTTATTAGTTAAACTTATATACCACCCCCTCTCCCAAAGACACTCGGGGCGGTGAACAGCCAAGGTAAAAGATACACATACGAAACACATGTACAATATTACAATATTAAAAATTAAAAGAATTAAATACAGTTAGCTCTACTAAAATTTAAAACAAAAGAGTTAAGAAAAAATTAAGAACCAGATTAAAATTTAAAAACCCCTAGGCCAGTCCGGCTTGACGAAACAGATGAGTTCTAAGTAAACGATGGAAGGTCATGAGATCAGAGACGGCCCTCACCTCCGGGGATAATTCATTCCAGAGAGGGGGTGCTCCCAATGAGAAGGTTGCCAACCATCCAGCCGGCAGTAACCCGAGGAGGCCAACTCTATGGGAGCGTACTGGTCGATGGGAGGCCGATAATGGCAGGAGGCGGTCTCGCAGGTATCCCAGTCCCGAGCCATGGAGCGCTTTAAAGATATTAACCAAGACTTTGAAGCGCACCTGGAGGGCCACCGGGAGCCAATGCAGCAGAAGTGGCATAACATGGGAGCCCCGAGGAACTCCCAGTACCACCCTCATGGCTGCATTCTGCACCAGCTAGAGCCTCTGGATGCTCTTCAAGGCAGCCCCATGTAGAGAGCATTGGCATAGTCTGGGCGGGAGGTCACCAGGGCGGAGGTGACCGTGTGAAGCGCATCCCGATCCAGAAAGGGGTGCAACTGGTAGATCCTACGGATCTGACCAAAAGCCCCCCTGGCGACAACCGCCACATGGTCTTCCAATGACAGCCGCACATCCAGGAGGACACCCAGATTGTGGGCCCTCTCTGTGGGGCAAGAGTTTCCCCCCCCCCCACAGCCAGCGATGGAACCAGCTGGCTGTACTGGGGTGCTGGGAAGCACAGCCATTCAGTCTTAGATGGGTTGAGCTGAAGCCTGTTC
Organism: Bungarus multicinctus; assembly: GCA_023653725.1. NCBI lineage: Eukaryota > Metazoa > Chordata > Lepidosauria > Squamata > Elapidae > Bungarus > Bungarus multicinctus. The sequence goes on along the minus strand of CM042849.1, from coordinate 34,251,182 downwards.
TACCCCATCCAACAATGCACGGCCTCCAGGCACCGGGTCATCATTTCAACGGCTTCATCGGGGTGGCCCGGGGTAGAAATGTACAGCTGAGTTTCATCAGCGTACTGATGGAACTCTACCTCAAAGCCACGGATGATCTCACCCAGCGGTTTCATATAAATGTTGAACAGAGGGGGCGAGAGTACCGACTCCTGAGGCACCCTGCAAACCAGGGGCCTCGGGGCCGATCTCTGCCCTTCTGCCAACACAAATTGCGAGCGGTCAGAGAGGAAGGAGGAGAACCACCGTATAACAGTGCCTCCCACTCCCAACCCCTCCAGCCATTGCAATAAGATACTGTGGTCGACAGTATCGAAAGCCGCCGAGAGATCTAAAAGGACCAGGACAGAGGAATAACCTCTGTCACGGGCCCTCCAGAGATCATCCACCAATGCGACCAATGTCGTCTCCGTGCTGTGTCCGGGCCTGAAGCCCGATTGGCGTGCATCCAAATAGACAGCTTCATCCAGGTGCCAGGGAAACTGTTGTGCCACCACACTCTCAACAACCTTCACCATAAAACAAAGGTTGGAGACGGGACGATAATTAGATAACAGAGTTGGGTCCAGGGACGGTTTCTTGAGGGGGTCTCACCACCGCCTCTTTCAAGACAGCAGGTAGATATCCCTCATTCAAGGAAGCATTAATAATACCCTGAAACCAACCTCGTGTCACCTCCCGGGTGGCCAATACCAGCCAGGAGGGACACGGGTCCAATAAACATGTGGTAGCATTCAGTCCCCGCAGCAACCTGTCCACATCTTCGGGGGTCACAGGATCAAACTCCTCCCAAATGACTGCTTCAAATTCTGCCCCCAACCCTCCACCCAGAGCTGCCCATTCAGAGTCCAACCCATCCTGGATCTGAGCGATTTTATCTACTAGGAACTTCGAAAAGTCCTCAGCCTGTCCCTGTAAGGGGTTCTCCCACGCTCCCCCTTCCAAGAGGGAGCGGGTCACTCTAAACAGGGCAGCTGGGCAGTTTCCTGCAGACACAATAAGGGTGGAAAAGTAAGAATGCTTTGCCACCCTTATTGCCAAAAAATAGGTCTTGATATAAGACCGTAATAGTGTTCAGTCAGGTCCGGAGCGAGTAATCCTCCAAATACTCTCCAGGTGTCTTTTCCGGCGCTTCATCTCCCTCAGCTCCTTGGAAAACCAAGGGGCCGAGTGAGAGCAGTGCCAGGTCAGAGGCCGCAAGGGCACGACCCGGTCCAGGGCCCCAGCCACCACCCTTTCCCAGGTGGCGACCAGGTCCCCAACCAAGTCGTGTGTTCAAATGTTGGGACATGGCCCAAGCTCCATCAGGAACCTATCTGGATCCATCAGGTGCCTGGAGCAGTACCATCGTATTTGGTCCGCCTCCCTGTGATGGGGAGGAGCGGCCTGGAAGTCCAGCCTAAGGAGCGAATGATCTGACCATGACAAGGGCTCAACAGAAATGTCCCCAACACCAAGATCATCCTGCCACTGTCCAGAGACAAAAACCAGATCCAGGATGTGATCCCTAGTGTGTGTGGGTTCCCTAATTAATTGGGTCAGGCCCAAGGCTGTCATGGAAGCCAAGAACTCCTGAGCAATCCCCGAGGCCTCACCGGCCGAAGGCAGGTTGAGATCCCCCATGACCATCAACCTGGGGCTCTCAACCACCAGACCGGCTATGACCTCGAGGAGCTAATGCAGAGCCGATGTCACATAGCAGGGAGCCAGATATGTGATCAATAGGCCCTTCTGAACCCCGGAACCACACTTTACAAAAAGGGACTCACATCCGGTCGTCTGAGGAACAGTGGATTCTCTAGGACCCAGATCCTCCCGAATAATTACTGCAACCTCCCCACCCGTACCCTGGGCCCTCGGCCGATGAAAGACCTGAAACTCAGCTGGGCACATCTCTACTAGAGGGACACCCCCTCTTGTCCCAGCCAGGTCTCGGTAATGCCAGCCAGGTCCACACACCCTTCCGTGACAAGATCGTGAACAAGGGGGGCTTTATTCACTACGGACCTGGCATTGCATAGCAATCCTTCCATTCTTTATCATTCAGTCAGAACTGAAGAGGCTTCTTGGAAAAAAAGTGAAATGTCTTCAAAGAAAAACAAAGAAAGTCCAGTTGCCTTTTGAAAAAGCACCTCTGGGACAATTGTGACCTGGATGACTTAGAATCTCCATGGACACTGGAGATTGGGTTGCTTTTTCATTCTCTATTAATCATATTTAGGAGTGGACCCTTCCTGTGAATTGGTTTATAGTATCATTTGAATAGCAAACCCTTCCAGTACTTCCAACATTATAGCCTATCTGAAAATGGAAAGGGATCCACCTTTGAAAATTGATGTTGGTATTGTATTACAATAAATATTACAATGTCCTTTTTGCTGAGAATGAGAGAATCTGGATAGACAGAAGTACAACATAAATTAGAAGCAGGTTCCATGAAGATCAAATTTAAATCCATCATTTATAATAAATAAAAATGTCTCAATCTTACATGGGAATAAAAATGTCTCAATCTTAAATGGGATACTCTCAATCTTACATGGGAAATGACCCGAACACACCAAGACCTGCATATCTGTACCTGTGAAAGGAAGTCACAAGATTAAAACTCAGAAGTTCATCACACAGCCCATTACCCAGGTCATTACGACCCAGGAGATTACAGCAAAAGACCCAGGATGTCAAAACAATAGAACTCAGAAGTCATCACACAGCCCATTACCCAAGTTGTTACAACACAGGAGGCTGATAGACACACATCCAATACTTCAGCCACACATGTTCTTAAGAAAAATCCAGCCAATCTGCAAACATCAACTCCGTCAACCAATCAAGAAATGACAACACAGCAAACCTCTCCACCAGTATAAAAAGGGAGACAGCAGCTCAGATCATGCTTTGCTCACAGAAGCACAAAGCTGAAAACACCAACCGGAAGATGGCGAGTGAGATCTCGCCAAAACGTTGACAAGATATTCTCAATCTTACACGGGAAAAAACCCAAACACGCCAAGACCTGCATACATGTGTGTGTGTGTATGTGCGCATATGTGTGTGTGTGTATGTCTGTGTGTCTGTATGTCTGTATATGTATATGTATATATAATTTTATTAGTATAGGCATTACTTGTATTATAATATCTACTTAGCTGAATACTTACAGCTTTAGCAAATGCATTTTTGCATTTATCAGAAATATAGAAAAGACAAACATAGATGCAAACAGAGGCAATTAGGACTCAAAAAACCTTTCTAATACAACTCTAGCTTCATAGCAGTAAACAGGAAAGTAGAAGCTTTCTAAATTTTCTAAAGCTTCATAAATCAGATTCTTAACCTCTATATTCAGAAAATAAATTACGATTGCAGTCGCTGTTTATTTCCTGATTTAAGAGAAAGAAAGGAGAGGTGGACACAAGAGCTTGAAGATGGAATTTGTAGGCTAAAATCCCATGAGAAATTAACTGATTTCATGAACTGAAGAAACACAACTGAGGTTCCTAATATAATATCAGTGCCAGCATTTGCCAAATTTAAGAGGAAAAAGGTCAAGAGAAAGAGTAAAATACAGAGAGAATTAGATTTAGGCAGGTGTCTGCAAATGAAAACTAAATGTATACACTTGGTATCTTTAAATACTGTATACTTACATGCACATACATACACATGTACACCCACACACACACACACACACTGAATATTTGTGCCTGGTTGTGTCTTACTGCCGTCAACTACACTAATGAATATTTTGAAAAGATAAAGTGAATGTATGAAAAAATTACATGCATAGACATTAAGCTTACTTTCATACTTCTTTCAACTAAGAATTAAGGAACATAGCATAAAAAAAGAGTTCACACTAAAAGAAGACGGACAAAGGCAAAGACATAAAACATTAGCATACTTTTCTTAAATCATGGAATACAGAGAAATCTGAAGACTGATAACCCTCAGAGAACTACAAATCATATTTCTAGCTACCCATTTCAGCCTATTCCTCTACATTGTTAGCAGAGGAAGGATCATTTAAGACATTCTGTTGCCCTTAGCAACAAGTCATCCTTGGATATTTTCTTTCATTATAAGTAAAGAGCAATATCAATTTTGCTCTACCAGTATAAAGTATAATTTAAAAGCCATTGAAAATACCAATTTCTTTCACAGGGGTCAATAATTTGAGCACCTAATTTATTTTGTATTTAAAAACTGCAAGAAGTTTGGTCCAAATATTATTCCAATCCTTATGAAATATAGACTTAATATTCAAGCAAAGCTTACACATACTCAATCACATTTCAAATACACATTTAAGTATTTTACACAAAATTAGAAGAGCGGCACTAGAATTGTTTACAATTACTCAATTATATTTCATGATTGTATTTTCAGATTAAGAAACAAAACAATAATTTGAATGAAAGAAGTTACAGCTTTATTAGTATAATTGTGGGAATGGGAAAGTGAGTACCTTTAACGACTACATCTTATGCAGTATCTTATTTCAGATGATCATTTAACTTTTGCTTACTTGTATATTTCATATTAGTAACACACAGTCTTTAATATACTCTTCAACTTACCTGTGTGAAAATTAATAGTATCTCATCTAATTACTAAAATTTCTTTAGAGCTATAAATCCCTATTCATTATTAGTTGGCCAGTTCAGAGCATCTGTATAATATAAATTACATAAATATATGAGACCAGGAGGCAACTGTTCAGTGCTGACATAACATTCTAACTGGTCTTTGAGCTTTGGCTTTACAGTATAACTTATTGTAAAAAAATAAAATGCCATTTTAGGTTGCATCACAGTTTCATTTCTAAATAATGGAAATAATATTTCCAATGTATTTTATAGAGGCTATTATAAGAGGTTCAGAAACAAGCAATATGGCTGTTTTGGGGGCTAGAAATTATGTCATAATGAGCACTATTAGAGAACTAGAAATGTTTAGGCTGAGAAAACTAAAAAGGGGGTAGGTTGAGGTTTTTCAAGAAAAAGATTAAAGCTTGTTCTCTGCCATTCTTTAACGCAATGAATGTCAGGAAAAATTTCCTAATAATGAAGAATTTTTACAATAAATCCAGTCTGAACAATTAGCTGTTAAGAATGCTTTATTTTAAATTTCTGAATGGAAAAGGGAAGGAGCTGGATATCTTAATATCTTATTTCAACAATGTGAGCCTATGTAGGATTCTTTTTGCACAAGCCATTATGTGCAAATACTGGGAACTTAAACTTGTCACCTAGCTTATTTCACACATTGCTGATATGAAGATGGAGGGTAATCATTTAGGAGAATTAACCGTTTTTCACCCAAGTACAGTGATCCTAATCAAAAATGTCCACTCATGTCACATTTTAAATTAGTTTAAATAAAAATCAAAAGGGAAGGAATTTTTGGACTATATGGTCAACAAATGCAAAATTGTACTGGATGGGTGTTTCATGTCCATGTAAAAAATGTCTATCCATGACTATTATTCATAAAAACAATTTATCCCATTTTTTGAAAGTAATGATTTATTAGCATGATATCTCATGATTGTCCTAAAGATTCTGCAAAGTTTCAATCTTAAACCACCACTAAACACCACAATTTTGATTTTCTAGAAAAAGCTAATAGTATTTAATTTCCAGGATGTTTTATGGATACATTTCCAAAACTGCAATAAATTCTGATCACTTTGAATTACATTATTTCTTATTCACTTTTCTCCATATGAGCAGATGAATTCAAAAATCTTTTTTTCCTTTGCCTAGATTGAGAATGTCAGCCCTAGTCTGTTCCATTACAGAATACATCTAGAGATATTTGATTTTTTTTAAAGACTTTGATATATCTGTGCTATTCCCTGCTTGCTGACATATGTCTACCAGCAAGAGCAAGAAGAAAATTCAGGGATAAGCTCCAATCTTTTCAGTAATTGGTATTCATGGCTGCTAGTTCAGATGGATTATTGTTAGAATGATAGATAGCTACCATGAATGTCAAATTAGCATAACATATAAGCATCATAACATGCTGAAGTTTGTACATTATGTTTTGAAATACATCCAGAGAATAATGAATCAAGTCAATATAACATTTATAAGGTGGGATATTTAATAAATACCAACTATACTGATATACTAATTATATACGAATATGATGATAAGAAAAGAAAAATCTTGGACCAACTGATCTTTCAGTAATGATATTGAAATATATGCATTGATTCTCATAAACATAGATTCTTCTTATTCTAAGAATTTTTTTAAAAAAGACTTATAAATAAAGAATTATTTCAACACTAAAATATAAGAGCAGTAGTATTTAATGAATAATCTTACTCAGGTACCAAAGTCATGGAATAGGAGCGAAGGGAAGAGTTGAATGAAGGTTTATTTACAACCTCTGTTTCATGTTTTCTCATAATTACATTTATAGTTATGGACTTTGATAATATGATTTAATAATGAGGACATACAGGCTTTTACAAGAATGTGTATGCTTTTATATACCTGGCTATGTCCTTACCAGTAATACACAATCTATTAAAAAACAAAATAAGTCAGTGATTTTACTCAGCCAAATGAATTTGATCTTCAAGGCATGCAAGTATTTCTTGTAGCTGCAGATTCATTGATCTCTTTAAGACTTGTCTTAAAGAGACTGGTCTTAAAGAGACGAGCAGCACCCAAAATTTCCATAAATGTAATATATCTTATTGCTAGGTTAGGCTAGACTAGACTAGGCTAGACTAGAATAAAATAAAATAGAATAGAATGTTTTATTTGGCCATGTGTGATTAGATACACAAGAAATTTGACTCTGGTGCATATAAGCAATCAGTCTACATATAAACAACAAAGTACACAATCATGAGATACCATTGGAGACGGTAATAGAAAAGATGATAATAAATTATTAATACAGTCATACTACAGGGGTAAATATCCTTAGACATAAGACCGTACTGTGCTATTAATATAAGATAATAAGCAAGGTCTTATTATCAATTATCAATATATACATTACATCAAAAGTAAACAAATAATAGCATATATTTGATTTGCATTCAGATAAACATTTTTCAGCTAAAACCAATGCTATTCAGTTGGAAGTTCAATAATATTCTTCCTATCACTAAATGCCCTTCAATTTGTTTGTTTACTCTTTTATTTATAAACTTATGTCAGGTTATCCCTTCTTGTATTTATTTATTTGAAGAGTATTATTTAATTTATTGAAAAGCATGATTGAATTTTTATACTGAAGAGTATTATTTGGATTTATTATTTGAAGAATATATTTGAAGATAAAATGTTTACTGTTATAGATATAAGCTTTATAAACAAAAAATCTTAGTCTCTAATTTTTATTTTCATTGTAATTAACATAATCATTTTTGAAAAAATGTTAATCAAACCAACCAAGAAAACAATATTAGAAATATTATTTTATTTTAAAAATTAGCATGATTTCAATTGTTGATTAAATATTGGATACATCTACTAGAATACCAGAACAAAGAAATTGCAGGAATTATAACCATTTTGAACCATAAAAATACATAAAAAGCAGGAAAAAGATGAAACAGAATTCTTTCTCTTTTTAATACTACCTTTGTTTTATGTTTTGTACTATATTTGTAGTGAAAATAAGCTTTCCTATTTATTATTTATTAGGTTTCTCCCAGTTTTTAATGAAACAAAGAATATAAAAGTAATTTAAACTACAATAAAATAAATAATGAAATAATGGTAAAATATCAAGAAATTCAATTAATTTCTGTTATTCTCATACTCAAATGTTTTTTAATCATTTTTATCCAATAGATATCTTAAAAAGGAATGTTTCCTTAAAATTCTTTAAGCTTAAAATTTATTGTTAATAAAATAGCATGTTGCAATACAATCAAATGCATATTTACCCAGAATATGTTTCCATTAAATTATGGCATCTATTCATCAGTGTTAGAAGTTCAAAACTAAATTACCTATTATACTTAATTTTTGGCATGGACATTTTAATTGTTATGTTTATTATAAATTTCATTATGTATTATATTTGTTGATTATTCTTTATTTATTGAATTTTTTTTGCTGTCCATCTCATCTTACAAGGTGACTTCACATATCCACACTGAGGTTTTAACTTCCAAGGAACCATTATTCATAGGGAAAGTGGTGGCATACACACTTGGTGAATAAAAATATAAGAACTAATTTAATGCTAAAGTTAAACTCCATTATAATCATATGTCCAAAAATGGGCAGTGATACACATATCTATGAAAATACTATTTAAATACAGAAAAGTTGTCTTCGTTGTTAAAATACTTCCTTTGTCTGGGATGCCTGTAAAAATTCTAAGGATTTGATAGACATTCACTATAAGAGTCCACTTCTCAGTTTTTTTAAACTTTCCTCTTGATGCCAGCATGATCCCAAAGCTCTCATGTTATCTTATTAGTTCCTATAAATATTTAAACTAATGCGTACTTTCAGTTTCTTGTTATCACCAAAGCTAACACATCATGTTTGTTTGGATTTCAGCATGAAAACTTTAATACCTGATCAGCAAGCGGAAAGATGCTGCGAAATGCAGATTGGTCTCATCTTGATAGTACATTTCATTTTACTATAATATATTTGCATTCCAATTGTTTAATTTTGGATCCAATATAGTTGGCTCATTAAGCCAGACCTTGATTTAATACAAATATTTTATACTTATATAAATTAGCAATCTATATAAAAATGGAGCTAATTCACACAGTGTTAAGGCTGATAAGTCAATGACTAAAATACAAAATATATTTAAATGTAATAAAATTAAGAGATTTCAAGGAGGAGAAAGCTGCTTGGTTCAGTTATTTTGGCTGCAACGTTTTATTAGCAGACTAACTAAAAGTTTAATGATAAAGGCTTGTGTATTCTTAACATCTGACATAACAATGATGAAATTATTCACTGCTAGTAAATTTAGAGAATAGTCTTCACCTGAATTTTCAGAAGTCCAAGGAAGAGTAGGCATTATGAACTGATGCAATTCTGCATATTTCTACTTAATATATTTATTAGTTTCTTATTACTGAAGCAAATTTATCAAGTAAAGTAACATAGGTCCCTAATTGCCCTCCAAAATGACAGGTCTCACAAAAGAGAACAAAAGACTAAATGATAATAGACTAGCAGCTCAGTTTGAGAGTCCAATAAATTTAAGTTTCTCTTTTCTAATCTCATTAGTTTCCATCTTATCATTCTACATCTCTTGGGGAGAATCTTATATTTTCATGAAGGTCAGTGATTTTATTTAATTTTTAAAAGGTTACTCTAATTTTGATTAATAACAACAAAAAAGAGAATAGGAAAAAGAAGCTGCACAGTACAACCTTTGGAGTGATAGTGCCTTGAAAGGCACCATAGCAACCAATTGTCAACTATTTCTCACTCAAGAATGAAAAATCCATAAATAAAACTAATAATACAATGAGTCTTCTTTACATGTTGAAGTGGTATATTTTGGGATGAGAAGCAGTCTGAGAAATAATGTACTATTTCTACCCTATACTCTTTAGGAAGAATCAGACAATCAGAAAAAAATGAATTAAGATTGCTGCTATCCTTCTAGCAATCCCAACTTTTGCAAAGGATAAAATGATAATTTTAGAAATGAGAACAAGTTCCTTGGATTTTATATCTAGACAATGTTTAACAAAACAGGCAATTCCCAATTTCAAATGACTAATAACAATAAATAAAGATGTAGATTTCCTTTAAAAAGGAGTTTGAGATATTTACACTAAATCATCTAGACAAATTAATGGCATTTATAGAAGCACAAAATATTGATGTTAAAGGGAAGTTACTGCATCTGCTGGAAAAACACTTAAATTCCAATCCAACTCAAATCTCTACAGGAGGGAGAATGCAGAAAAGAGAAAATTTTTATTATTGTGCAGTAGAAAAAGAGAAGGGAAAATCAAAAATAATTGGGCCCTTGAAACAAGCAGGTATTTTATAGATTATCCTTAATAGACTTAATAGATGCCCTTGGGATGCTAAAAGAGTCATTAGTCTATCTAAAGACAACTTCTCCAATGTAATTCCACCTGATGGTATCTACTGGTATCTCAATGGCTACCTCATGAAACAGAATTTACTGCCATTCAAACACACCAGAATTCTTGATATGCTACTCAAAATGAAACCACTTGGGGATATATTTTTCCCAAATAGCAACATTATATTCCATAATTGCAAACAAGTCTCACTTTTTAACCTACTTCCTGAAGCTGAAACAGAAGGAATAAAATGTTAGTCACAGATAACCTTGAGGACATAGTGTCAGTATTGCTCTTAATAAAGGACAGTTTAAATAAACACACAGAGGTAACTATAGAGAGAAATATTACCCATGAAGCTTGGTGAACAACACTGGTTGACTTTTTTTGAGTATTGCCAAAGTGTTCATAAGATGAACTATTAAAAAAAATGGAAAACTTAAACAGACACTGTTTGTGACACTTAGCTGAATTTTTGATTGACCTAGAGGTAACAACTTCAAAGGGAGATTGCAACAGTCATAGCAAGCTAAGTATGTAGAAATGACTTTGGAAAACAGATCAAGAGATGCAACCAAGGAAACAAGTAAAGGCAGCTTATCCTGAAGCAGAAATGTGAATGGGGCAAGAATATCAGAGAAGACATTCCTCCCTCCCCCCACACACATATACTCTATGTTCACAAGCAGCATGTTTCATATTGATAAATAGGGAGGAATAATATGATAATGTGAAGTGCTAGACTCTAGGCCCAAAACGGATTAAATATTTTATCACTGTAAATGCTACCCAGAGTCAGAGAAATCACAAGAGACAGTAATAAATGTTCATCATATTCATGGCCAATACTCTGACAAGTTCTGTCCTGGCCTTGAAGAAGTTTGGCACTGCCCAAGAAGGACATTCTTCTATGGCAGGGCTGTCAAACTCATGGCCTATGGGCTGGATGCATCATGTACTGACCATGTCCATGCCTGGTTTAGCAAAGATTAGAATAGAATAGAACTCATTATTGGCCAAGTGTGATTGGCACACAAGAAATTTGTCTTGGTACAAATACTCTCTGTATACATAAAAGAAAAGATACATTCGTCAAAAGTCAAGAACCATAGGTACAACACTTAATGATAGGCATGGGGTACAATAAGCAATCAAATCATACTAGGAAATAGTCAATGTAAATCGTAAGGATACACAGGACAAAGTTACAGTCATACAGTCACAAGTGGGAGGGGATGGGTGATAAAGAGTGATGAGAAGATTAAGAGAAATAGTAGTGCAGACTTTGTAAATAGTTGAACAGTGTTGAGGGACTTATTTTTTTAGTAGAGTGATGGCATTCGGGAAAAAAAACTGTTCTTGTGTGCAGTGCTCTATAGCGTTGTTTTGAGGGAAGGAGTTGAAACAGTTTATGTCCAGGATGTGAGGGGTCTGTAAATATTTTCACAGTTCTCTTTTTGACTCCTGCAGTATACAGATCCTTGATTGAAGGCAGGTGGGTAGTGATTGTTTTTTCTGCAGTCCTAATTATCCTCTGAAGTCTATGTCTGTTCTGATGGGTTGCAGAACCAAACCAGACAGTTATAGAGGTTGAGATGATAGACTCAATAATTCCTCTGTAGAATTGTATCAGCAGCTCCTTGGGCAGTTTGAGCTTTCTAAGTTGGCACAGAAAGAACATTCCTTGGTGTGCTTTTTGATGATGTTTTTCATGTTAGGTGTTTTTCCCAAAGGAGGAAAAGTCAGGATATGTCATGTGATGCTGCTGTGATGATGATGCTGTGACACCACTGTTCTATGGGGTCAAGAGCACTTGAGAATTTCAAGAAACCAAGTAGGGGGCAGAGAAAATGACACAGCTCCTTCACATCAGCCATACAGGACTTGAGGGATACCAACTTTTCAATCAAGGGGCATCAGTCACCAGTAGAAATTTATCTACAAATTGGTTGGCATGCTGTTATGTGGGAGAAGAGAAATAAGACAAGTTCACACTTTCTAAATCATCAAATAAGAGAGGCATTATTGGAGATCTGGAATAGAATCAGGAAAAAACATTACATTAAAATACCAGGCTGGCTTTCCACTATGGAAGCTATGATCTACCTAAATACTTTAGATATAAATAAAACAATTAAATGTAATCAATTATTAGATGATCAAGGGATCCTGAAGACAAATCAAAAATTGAAAGAGGAAGGGATAGTGATAGATTGGTAACCCTACCTACAACTGCAAACAAAACATAAAAAGGATGTAGAAGAATTCAGTATAGATAGACCAACAATTAGATAAAATATTATTAGGATCAAAGAAAAAATTTATAACCAAAATGTATAATTATCTTTTCAAATTTGACAGAGAAGAGGAGGTGGTGAAACCAACCATGATAACCTGGATGAAAAGTATACAATTAGAAGATTGGGAAAGATTATGGACCAAAAAGTTATAAATTGACATTGGCAGCCTCATGTAAAGGAAATTTGTACAAAATGATTTATCGTTGGCATCTAGCACCAGCAAGATTGGCTAAAATTTATCCAAATTTAAAACCAGAACGTTGAAAATGTAAAAAGAAACTAGGTTTATTCTTTCACGTGTGGTGGAGCTGCTCAAAAGCAAAGGAATTCTGGAATAAGATAAAGATCTGGTTACAGAAAATAACAAGTTAGTACTCAAAAGTTAGTACCCAAACCTGAAATGTTTCTACTAGGAATAACTAAAGATGAATATCAAAATGATACATATACTAACAGCAGCTAGGATATCATATGCTCAAAATTGGAGATTAGATAGTATCTCCACAGATGACATGATTATTAAAAAAGTAATAAATTGTGCAGAAATGAACAAATTCACAATGGAATTACAGGAGAGGGAAGAAAAAGAATACTATACAGCCTGGAAAAAAGGATATATCTGGTTAGACAACAGAAAGAAAATATAATGCAAAAGTAGAAGTGTTAAAGTGTAATTGTAAATATGTATATGAGCATTACCTCAGAGACAGGAAAGTAAAGTCCAAACAAGTAAATGGTCAGATAAATGGCAGCATAGGCCACACTAGGATTGTGAGAATGGCAAGAAGCTCAGAAGAGACTGTCCTTGGTTTTTGGATTATAAAGGATAGAGAAGTACTTTCAGACTTGCAAGAATCTACTAATGTAAAGTAAAATTAGCTCATCTGGCCATGTTTCCTGTCTACCTCATAAAACTGACACAATATACCCTTGTTCCATTTTGATCCAATGAATGATGTAAAGCAAGGAAGACAACAGAGGAAAAATATAGGCCACTCCTTAAGTGCTGAAAAAGACTTCAGCATCTGATTCTGTAGCATTCAAGATTTATCACATGTGGTAATCCCAATTTATCTGGAAAATGGTATTCTGGTGACCAGCCTCCTAATATAATTACAATCAAATCTCATAGACTTTGGAAAGGTCACATCAGAAAATTCAAAGTGCAGTGGATAGTTAATTGACAGTGAATGCTCCAAGAAATGTTATTCCTTGAAAAATACTGGTAAATGTTCAGGAAAACTAGGTTAAGAAGAATTTATGTTATCATAGTTAAAATTTTATTTCCCTACAGAAAATATGGTTGAAAGAAGAATTAAAGCATGACAGATATTACATAATGTTGTTGGATGCAGTTGTGTCTCTTGTGGGAAGAAAATCAAGCAGAGATTTGGTTGTATGTATTAATTTTCACCAACTGAAACTATTGCATTAAGCTTTATACACTCATGAAAGTGGCAGTATCAAGTTAGGTTTAAACTCCTTTTTGTTGATAAAAGTGTATGTTTCCTTTTCAAAGACATAGTATCATTGCAAATAAATACAGCTGTTTAGAAAGTTACATGTTGAACCTGATAGCATTTTATTCATGAGCATAGAACATTTTCAATTTAAGACTAGGCTCCAATGACTGGATCATTCATTTAAAACATAACAATTATCCTCCATAAATTTTCACACTATAATTATTGGAATTGTACCAATATAGGGATAAAAAAACTACAACTGTACATTTTTCTGCCTGTAAGAAAGTATTAACAAATTAGCTTCTGCAAGAGACAGACTAGGGAAAATTACTTTTTAATCCAGCTCAATAACCCTTCTTCAAAGTTTTTTAAATTATTTTTAAAAAAGGTATTAAAGGCTGGTTGGCCTCAGATAGTAATCATCTAATTCTGATTTTGTGCATTGATTTATATGATAAAGTGAAATTGGTAGATAATTCTTATCTAATGGATCTGAGATAGTCCTGTGCTAAAACTGAAAATATAATCTACCCAGCTGACTATAATTGTTGAATTTCATCTAAATACAGTTACACCTTGAAATAATTCTTAAGTAGTATGAGTTCTTGATTTAGTTTTGCAACAGATCTTAGGTCTATATCAGACCAGTAGAGTACAAAGATATCAGTGCATGTTAAAGTAGTGGTTTGATAAGAATTGTCAGAAACACACACACACACACATGCACACACATAGCGAGAGAGAGAGAGAGAGAGAGAGAGAGAGAGAGAGAGAGAGAAAGAAAGAAAGAAAGAAAGAAAGAAAGAAAGAAAGAAAGAAAGAAAGAAAGAAAGAAAGAAAGAAAGAAAGAAAGAAACGAACTATTAGAAAATATAGAATATATCATTTACATATTACCTACTAAGAAATCCTTTTGAAGAAAAAGATAGTGAATTCCTCATTACTAATAAAAAGAGAGGCATAATGCAAGCAACTTGGATTCAGTTTACAGCACAACATATATTTATATTTTGAGCAATTACAAACTAATTTTGTAAGGCTATGACATTACTGCAATTTCATATCTTGTCTACCTAGCACTGCTGAGATATGAATTTTGGAAAATCCCTTAACCTGAAAGGTTTTGCCTTTGGGGATGTGGACATATTGGATCATAGGTTTATGTTTTGATTTGTATTATTATTATTATTTATTGATAATGACTGCCTAAAACACATTCTTAGCTCTTTTCCTGGATGGACAAAAGAATTATACATATAATTGCTTTTGGTAGATCTTTATCCTAAATTAACTTTTGCTGTAGTTAAATTGGTAATTGTAGGTTATAGAATTCATGATTTGTTTATACCAAACCAATCTTTTTTTAAGGTGTACTATGATGTTTTTCTGTATTATTTAATCTGTGGCTTGTAATAAAGATACTACTACTACTACTACTACTACTACTACTATTGTATGTGTCACAAAAGTTAATTTTTGAGTTCTATCACCAAACTGAGTACTTTTTTCCTACAGATTACCAAAAGATGCTATCTGTGCTAAATTAGTACAAAATCCATGAAACTCCAAATTATATCTGAAGTAATACAGCATATGTTTAATAATATTTTAACGCCTAGAATATAAAAGTTAAAGTTTTAAGGATATATTTCTTAAATTCTGAACCAACTCTTGTAGTTTTCATCACAGCCAGACACATGAAATATTAAATAGGAAAACATAGATTGTGAGAACCCATGGCTGCTAAAAATGCCAAGTAAAATGTTGGGATGAAAGTAACAATGAAAGCTGTTAATATGCTGATTAAATCAGAATAAGTACAGTATCTTCCTTTTTCTTCCTTTAAGTATACTAATACTTCAATTTATTCATATGTTTTACTTGATTCATACTTGTGGAAAGGCTCCTAATTATTAATCAGGGAAGGAATGTCAGGTATATTAACTTAACCTGAGACCAATTCAAGAGATATGTTGCTCTGGCTCATTCTGTCTTCCTAGCATCTTCTATCACTTAACTCTCAAAGCTGATTAGACAAGCAAATGGGAATCCCAAACCATCAGTATAAGATCAAAGATTCTTACAAATGTTTCACCTTTGAACAGTTGCATATTATAGGTCATTCCTCCAGAGTGCAGCTTTTTAGATGAGAATAGAAAATCTAATTAAAAATTCTCTAAACAAGATATGCCACCAATTTCTCCTAACTCACATGAAACTTCTGTGCTAGGTACAAGCTGTAGATTTAAACACACCTTTGAAAAATGGTGGAATGTTTCCCAAGAGCTAACCAGTTGACTTTAACTTTTGGAAAATGAATTGAAATTTTAAAATAATTTAAATATTGTGCTGCTTGCAGAAATTCCCTGGAATATCTTCTTTTTAGGTTTGTTTTCCATAGAAATTTAGTTCTTGCTCTAAATTTGGATCTAATGTTGCCATTCTGCTTAGCATAGTATAAATTCTGTTCAGTTTCTTCATTTGACTTAATGAGCTGTAATATGTATGTAATATGTACATATTATATGTAATATGTAATCTCCTCCCAGACATTATGAGCAGAGGTGGGATTCAATTTTTTAAACAACCAGTTCTGTGGGTGTGGCCTAATTGGTGGGTGCGGCTTGGTGGTCATGTGACTGGGTGGGTATTCAACATCACTCATGTCAAGGGGCACTTCTCCTCACTTGGCCTCTCATGACAGTGGGGATGCTGCAATGGTCATAAGTGTGAAAAACAGTCATAAGTCACTTTTTTCAGTGCCATTGTAACTTTGAATGATCACTAAATGAACTTGTTGTGAGTCAAGGATTATCTGTACAAAAGTATAAAAAGATTCTTTGCCTGCAAAAAGCTTCCCTAAATACCAATCATTCAGATTAAAAATACCTGCAAGCCAGAGTTACAAATCAGACAGGGTGCCAGAGCACCTTGAGGAATTAAAATAGTTAAAATGCAGTGATAACTATCAACAGTCAACTCTTGCTCAAAAAGTGAAACCCTTTAGCAGAGAGGTCATTTAAGCTCTGAAGGAAAAGCACACCCAGGAAGAGCAATTCTTAGGTCCATATATAAATAGAAGATCATATAGCGGCCGTCATTAGTGGGGCTTTTTGTCAGGTCCATAGGATCTACCAGTTGTGGCTCTTTCTGGATCGAGATGCACTCCGCACAGTCACATCTGCCCTCATCATCTCCCGCCTAGACTATTGCAATGCTCTCTACATGGGTCTCCCCTTGAAGAACATCGGGAGGCTTCAGCTGGTGCAGAATGCGGCCATGTGGGTGGTTTGGGGGGCTTCTCAGAGCTCCCATGTTACACTGCTCCTGCGTGAGATGCATTGGCTTCTGGTGGCCTTCCGGGTGCGATTCAAGGAGTTAGTGGTCACCTTTAAAGTGCTCCATGGCTTGGACCTGGGTACTTATGTGACCGCCTGTTGCCATCATCGGCCTTCTGTTGGCCAGTGCGCTCTTACAGGGCGGGCCTCCTCAGAGTGCCGTCAGCTGGGTGATGCCGGCTGGCGGCTCCGACGGTGCGGGCCTTCTCTGTGGGAGCACCCTCCCTCTGGAATGAATTACCCCCAGAGATGAGAACTATCCCTGGCCTACAAACCTTCCGGCGCGCGCTGAAGACCCACCTTTTCCAACAAGCCGGTCTGGCCTAGAATTACTGGTAGGGTTTTAAATTGGTTTTTAATGGTTGTAGTTTTTAAATTTTTCCTTGTTCAGTTTTATTCTCATTGTATTCAGCCACTAATTTAATCTATTTTTAATTCTATTTTAAAATTATATTTGTAAGTGTGTTGTTTTTACTTGGCTGTACACCGCCCCGAGTCCCATTGGGAGAGGCGGCGGTATATAAAATCAAATAAATAAATAAACAAATAAATTTGCACCACTTAAAGATACTAACTGGTTTCACTAATCTCACAAGATATCCTAACGAAATCATCCAGATTTAAGGAAAGGTCATATGCCCCCCAGAAAGGCAGCAAAAAAATCAGTGCCAAGCTTACATCCTGGCTCTTGGAAGTGCACCCCAAAAGGATAGTGCCATACACCACTAAAGCAGTGAAGGAAGACCGCCCCCCTCCCCAGATAGAAAAATAAACCATGAGGCAGGAAAAATTCAAACACAATACAAATAATTAAATCACAACAGTATCTGTTGCTTGTTGAACATGAATAGAGAAAATTATTCCATCAATAAACACAGGATTAAATGTCACCAAGCACAGAATTAACTTTTGCCAAAAAAACAGTTTTAGACCAAAATTCAGAAATGTAAACTCACGTTTGAATGTCACTCTTTCTAGCTAGCCAAGAAGCTTTCTGAATGTCACTCATCTTGGTTCCCTGTCATTAAAACCTTCTTTCTGACAGCTCTGCTTCATTATTCAATTATTTATTTTATTTATTTGATTTGTCAATCACTTACAAGATAATAGGTATAAGTATAAACATAGTCATGAATACATGAAATGGATACATATAAGAAAAATAAAAAGAAACAATAGGACAGGGACAGTAGGCATGTTGGTGTGCTTATGCATGCCCCCTACAGACCTCTTAGGAAAGGGGTGAAGTCAATAGTAGATAGTCTAAGGTTAAAGTTTTTGTGGTTTGGGGAAGAAACCACAGAGTCAGGTAGAATATTCGAAACATTGACCACCCTGTTGCTGAAGTCATATTTCCTGCAATCAAGTTTGGTGCAGTTTCAATTATTATTCAATAATTATTCAATTATTTCTTCAAAGTGCTGATTGTCCAGGAAAATATTTCATCCCAACAGCAGTGTAAAAATCTTAAAACAACCTTCCCCCTTAAGAAAGCCAACGCCCCAAAGCTTCGGAGACAGTAAGTCTAGGCTGTCTGTCAAGAATGTAATAAGGAAAGAAAAAAAACAAAAGGAAATTATTTATAACTACCCGAACTGCTTAGAAAGTTAACAAGGGGTTCTATAGAACCAGTCAGAACTGGTAGAATCCCATCACAAACATGAGAGTCTTAGATAAGCTATATGACCTACAATTGAAAAGGGCTATTTTAAAGTAAAGCAAATAAGAATGCAACAATAGCATTCTGTTGAACTCAGCTGAACATAAATAATAATTGATAGTTTTTTTTACAATTTCTAGGCTTGTTTTGTTTAATATTTTAAAGATGCCATGTGATAATCAATGGATTTAAAGTTGATACAATGGCATTAGTTCTATTCCTTGAACACCAACTGTATGGTTTCTATAATTCAAGCTTTTATGGTTATTTTTCCTTCTTTATAATTTAGCAACTGTTTGCTTCATTGTTCAAAATGTAGAAGCTTAGAATCAGTTTGGAACTATACTGTGAGTATCTTCTTGAAAATTTATTATGTTGTTTTCTTTTCTACTTTACTTTCTTAATGGCTTCATCAATAATAATAATTCATCTCATGTAATAGTCAAAACTTGTATAAAAATAAAAGAAATAAATAAAATATTTATGTAGAGATTTCTAATATGAAAGACAAACAACAAAAATATGCAGACAAATTCAAGACGAAGTACAAATGAAAGTATTTTAGGCTTGAAGAAACTTGATAATGAATATAATACATGAGAGTAAACCTTGTCAGCCATTAAAGATAAAAGTTTTGATGTTGGAATCATTTGCAGTATAAGAACAGTTTCTGAAGCCAATTTTAAAAAATGGTTAGTGATTTCTTTAAAATCATAATTTGCTTCTTTCCCAATGAATGAGTAGATATAACTACTGTTACAGATAGTGAGATGATCATCTTAGATAGCAAGTGGTAGGGAACAATTCTAGATTCTTCCACTGTGTGCATAACAAATCTAAGTATGTTCAGTGGCACAAGCTATGCTGGAAACTATTCTACCTTCACTGCTGAAGTAAAACTCAACTAAAGTGCTTAAAGCTTTGAAGACAGAACTCTAAATGAACTGTGTCTTTTTTTTTCCAAATTTTTTTTTATTTCAATCTACATATAACAACAATACATTAACAGTGTGGCGTCAATATATCATACATCTCTCGTTGCATATATTCATATTAATTCATACTTCTTCAATATTTATTTTCAACTTTATTCCTTCCAAATGCCTGCCACCATATCAGTTAAACATACCTAGTAATTCCATTATTCAATTTTCTCCGTTTTCATTTTATTTTTTTAAATAAAAAATTCTCATTTGGCAAGCAGTATGGTTCCAGGTTTCAATACAAACATGACCATAGTTACCTATTCATTTTATTTGGTTAATTTCACCTTTCGTCATCCTTATCATTATTAAATATTAAGCTTCTCTTATCCAATCCCAATTCAGGTTCTTTTATCTTATTTTACAATATTATCTAAAATTCTCATCTCAATTCTATGTTCATTTATTCAATTCCAAATCCTAATATATATCCTTCCATTTTTGTTAGTATATTCTCATATCTTATTTTTCAATGTTATCTAAAATTATCATCTCCTTTCTATTGTCATATTATTTTTTCATATTTTCTCATATTATTTTTTCCTGTCACATTTGTCATTTTATCAATCCTTATCTTTAAATATAATTATCCCCTCTAGTTAATAATTCGAGCTAACCACCTTCATTCTTCCTTAATATCAATCTCCCTATCTAGTATAAAAACACAAATATATATATTTTTCTCAGATTCTGCATTATATTTTCTCTATAAATCATATATACATTACAAAATGCTATTTTCAATATATTCTTATACATCACAACATATTACCTTGTGGAATCCCCTTCCTTATCCCTTTTTTTTCACCCATTATCTCTCACTCTTTGGACAATATACTTTCTTTTCATCCTTGTTTGTTTCCTGTTCCTCTTTATTTTCTGATCCTTTCTCTTAATTCCCTTTTTTCCCCATTCTTATTCCTCTCCTTTTCTCATTCCAGTTATTAAACTTTTCTCTCTCCCTCTTTTGATTTTCCTTTTGCACTTCCTTTTTCTGCCTTTTCCTTCTCTCTTTAGCCATTTTCCAAACCATTTTCCTTTTTATCATCCCATCAGACCACAATTTTTTAATTCTAATTACTCCCACCCCTGCTTAGATAATTGTTGTTCATTTTGTTCTTCTAAATTGGCTTCTTCATTATAAAACTCCTCTCCCTCCTGTTTATTATGACTTGTATATGTTGAATCACGATTTCTAATTTCTGAAGTACATAATTACACATTTCAAGTTTGATTTTTATCATGTCCCTTGTAACTTGCATATCTGATCTTATATCTTGTGAGTCCAGTCTTATATCAACAAGTAGCTCCTCCATTATATCTTCTCTTTTTTCTTTCTCTTTCTCTTCCTTAATAGCTGAAATCCTCTTCTTTCATAGATATATTCAATCTCAGAGTCCAATATATTATTTCAGGCAATGTCTTTTGAGTTTATTTTCAACAATTCATATTCTTGAATCTTTATTCTGAATTCTCTAATTGGCCTCTCAACTGTTTCCCAAATTACTGGCAATAGTAAAGTTCCTTTTATTTTCTTTCAAGTTCCAAAATCCAAAGTCTTAAAAAGACCAGACACTCATTTTAAAACATACTATTTTTTTTCCTGTACTATCAGGTGGCACTCTTGAGTCTTTTTCTTTTTATCTTTCTTTGTTGAATACAACATTTTTATTAAGTTCATTAATTTCAATCATTAGCTATTCTTTTCAACACACTTAATTCCAGCTTTTAGTTATGCCCTTTAAGTGTCCACAATTCAATATCTGTCCAGTTTAATTTTTAAACCTTTGTTGTGTTAATGTATTTTCCTTTAAATTTCTCTTCCAGATTAGTCAAATCCAAATATAAAAATGTGTTTTCTTTCTCACTTTCTGTGGTCACTGCTTCCACACACTTTTCTCCAAAATAGCCCTTTAATTTGATACCGGGGTACCTCAAAAGCAATGTCCTTTGCCTGGTTCACACTCTGCTCACTACTCCTCTCTCCAGCACAAAACCTAGTTTCCTGGAATGTTCTTCGTCTTCGTGGTGGCCATTTTAAGACTACCGCTGCAACTTGACTTTCGGAGGGATTTTCCTGTCAGGGAGGGGAGTTGTAGCTCCCTTCTACCCTCCAGGCAATTTCCCCCTTCTTCACCACCCCACCAAAGTGGGGGCTTTGGTCTCAATCGGGACCCTCCAGCAAGTGAACTCAGGTGAAACCATGCACGATCGCAGATTCCTTATCGACACTGACAAGGAACAAACTGGAAGTCCTAAATGAACTGTGTCTTGACCTTTACTACATACAGGAAATGTAGTGAGATAGTGACTATATTTTTTTCTCAAGACATCATTCTGTTTATTTCTTTGTTTGCTTTAAATATCATCATAGTCATCACTGAAAATGTATTTTCATAATAAAATTGGAGCTAGTGAGACAAGCCCAAACAACAAAATCAAATTTATTCACAGATTATGACAGTTATAATAAACCTTTTCTACCGCTTTAAATAGAACATTTGGATCTTTAAAGAAAATCTATCAAGCTTTTATTTCCAGTTTTGCTTTGCTTTGGATTTTAAGAATTTCCTATTTCCCTATGCAAGTTCAAAGATGAACTTTTCACCAGTTTTCAAACATGGAAGTTAATTGCACTTCTTAAATAATGATAATTAATGCAGCAGTGATTCATTAAAACCTACTCACAATATGTAACAAAATTTTATCAAAATGCATGTTTGTATTTGCAAATCATTTAATCAATCTGTTCCACACAACAGTAAAATATTTTTGTAAACCTCAAAACCATTTTTATGGAATATTACAATTACTTAACACATATTGTGTAGGTCACTGTTACATTCTATTACTTTAAAAAGAATTTATGTGTGTTTTTGACATTTTTATATAAAATCCACAAAGTGCTTGAACTTAACAGAGAACCTCTGATAGAAAATAGAGTTTTAATATTGTATGTTATTGGAGTTAAGGAAGGAAATGTACTTTTATTATATATTGAAAGAAAATCAACTCAAATAAAACATCAAGGTTATCATTTTCTTGTTATTTTTATATTTGTTTTCCTTAATCCTTCGAAAAGATAAATATATAAAAAGGAATAGAGATTGTCACTTGCAAAAGACAATAGTCTAGCCTACTGCCCAAGAAATGTTTTCCAGATATGCTTGGAATTCAGACAGTTGTATCTAGAGAGATCCAAGTTGTTAAGCCAATTTACTCAGTAGCATAACTTTGTATAGGCAAAGTTTGACTTCTTTGGTATTCATCAATATTTAAATTCCATTATGGTTTGATTAATTTTCCATTTATTTTTAATTATTTATTACAGGTTCACAAAACACACTAAATAAAATTAGCAACATCATTAGCAGCATTATTACAGTCTATAGAATACATAAGAGACTCACTCTGTATATTTGCCCTGCTGCAGTTTCCTCATAACAATATCAGCATGTCTCCACAGGGCTGTAGAAATTGTTGTGATCATATCATGCAGAGGTTTATGACTCCAGGTGGGAGCAATCAGGAGAACAAGATGAGCATTTAGGAGTTAATTTAGAAAGTCCTGCATAAGGTTGTAATGAAATGTAAGAGTCATTCTGACTCTTGCGATTCAGTCCCACGGAATCATTTATATCCATGGAAAAGCTTTAAAAGCAACATTTTATTTAATTATAAATGTTGTGTATCATTTCTTTTCTTCAGAAAGCTATGCTTGTATGTACAGTTGCTGGAAAAATTAGCATCATATAAAGCATGGATTTCTTTTGTTTGAATAAGATTTAAATTGTTGTAATCTGACAGTAAATGAATATAATTTCTTTACAGGGGTTTAATTGTTTGATAGTGACAGTTAGACACTTTGTAATAGTCACCTTGAACTGTGAGATGGGCAGCAAATAAATTTGATGATGGTGATTTCTTCAAATTATTGTTATATATAGCATGTGCTATTTCTGCATCTTCTCTCACTAATACAACCAATTAAATGAGATTGTTTTTAGGATAACCAAAAATTGATGGGAAGAGGGGATTCAGTGTTATATACTGTACAATGTTGAGATAATCTAATTATAATATGCAGAAACAAAGTTAGAATGATTCTAGTCTAAAGTGCAGAATATCTCATCATAATTTGTGATACTCCAATCAATATTTTCAGTTCTTGAAATAACTAATGTTCAGTAAAAAAATATAGACATAATGAAAATATTGAAAGCCTTATGAATCTGAAAATCTTAAGAACTTAAGAAAAGTTAATTAAATAAACTTTTTAAACTTTTATATTTTACACAACTGTTCTATATAGATGAGGTGACATATAAATTTAATAAATAACTTGCAAATTATTGATATGGAAAAAATAATATTGTCCCATTACATGTACATTAATCAGAAAAGAAGTAATACAATTTAGTGTTCCAGAATCCCCTCTGACTGGAAACAGGTGAATTTATAGTATAAGTGTAGGAGATGAAGTGCCAAAAGTATTGATGTTTTATATAATTTATACTATTGATTACAAGGATAATTATTTGATTAATAAACTTTGTATGCTGCCATCTCACCTTACAATCTATAAAAACAAAACGTTACAATCTATAAAAAAACCTACAATCTATAAAAAAACAAAATAAAACTTTGATAACATTAACATTGATAAAACATTAACATTGATAAAAAAAAAATTGACAAATATGGGGAGCAAGATCATATGTGGAGGAAGTGGGCTCATATCTTAGTCCATTAACCGCCTCCAGAATGACATGCCTCCATTATGGTCTGTCACACAGTCAGTCAAATGTTCAGAGTGATTTGACATTTCTGCTTACTTAGTGAGTCCTTCCCAGGGCCCTGGGATAGGCAGATGTGGTTGTTTGAGATGTTACAGATATTGTCACAGGATGGAAGTTCTTCCCAATAAAGCTGCCTTTACGGTTGACTGAGGGTTAATCTTTCAATGTTGATGGAGTTCAAGTTGTGCTCCCTTGGGAATGCCCAAGGTGCCTGTGACTATTAGCACTCCCACTGCCTTCTTTTGCTACAGTTGTTAAATTATGTACAGTTGTTATACTTGTCTTTTTGGGCCTTTAAAAACTACTGTATTTTATAATGGTATGTTTAGAGATGAAAGAGATTCACATCCTGGTAACCTTGACAGTCTTCTCTTTTTTAGTAAATAGAATGACATTCTTGCCAGATCTCACCTTAGTAAAGATGGAAAAAGTATCTGTGTTAACTAGCTGAAGAATAAATTGAGTTATAAAAGCAAAATCTATCCAGTTGCTGAAGTTTCTATACCCTTATTCAATTCTTTTTACTAAACCTTGTTAAGAAACCCAAGGAGATCATACCCTGAGTTGACATATCTCTAGATAGTCTTAAAGGATTTGATTTTTTTTACAAAGGTATACTTTGATAAATACAGAATCAAATAAATGACAAAAAGGAAGGATTACTATAGACATGAGGAAGGGGAAGTGATTTAGATCCAAAATAAACAAGTGCCTGCAATTTTTAAAGACTGAGAATGGTTTCTATGTTATATCTAAGTTTTGCTAAGCTATGCTAACAGCAAGGTATTTTCAACCAATCTAGGCTGATGATAGATAGATAGATAGATAGATAGATAGATAGATAGATAGATAGATATAAATATAAATTTTAAATAACAAATAAAAATGTTTATAAAATATTAAGGATAATTGAATTGGAATTTACAGGCTCAAGAAGATACTAGAAGATATAGGTGGGTGGGTGTGCGTGCATATATAACTTAAAATTGTGTTTTTATCTCCTATTTTACTTCTTAGTTTCTAGTACTATGACAACAATAAAATTCCATGTATTATACTGACAGTTAAATCTTACTGAGTTCAAGGAAGCTGATTTTCATATAACAACATTTAGTAGGACTGCATGCCAAGTCATATTTAAAGATACTAGTAGAAACTGAATCATAAAAGAAAAAAATGACTGTAATATGGGGGAATCAAATCTCAATATCTGTTTCTACTTCAAATGCATTCTTTTTTCTTCCATTCAATTTTGTCTATTTCTCACAGATTGAATGGTCATATCTATGAATTTTTCTTGGCAAGTTTTTTTCAAAAGTGGTTTGTCATTGCCACCCTCTTAGAACTGGAGATCCAAGTTAGTTTTGTGCCTAAGATGGGACTAAAACTCACAATTTCCTGGTTTTTAGTGTCAGCTTTGAAATTAAGCTGCAACATTTTTTTAAGAGAGTTGGAAGAGTTGAAAAGTTCAAGGTTATTCTGTATGGCGTATTAGGAATTTCCAGTGGCAGTTAATTGGTTCTTGTGATTTATGAAGTGTAGAAGTGGGAGGAGAGAAGGGAGGAGAGAAGGTGGATTCTGTGCAACGCTCGAAAAATTTTCACTTTGGGAAATGCCTTTGACATGCCAGATCTGTTCCTAAATAAATCAATTGGAGAGAAAATGTCTTGGAGTGATTGATATCATGGATACTTTCTGGATGCCTTACATCTAGCCTGATCCTTAGCAAATAAATCAATGCATCTCTCAAATGCACTGAGATTGAATTTGTATTGAATTTTGATTGGACCTGAGTTGATTAATTTAGTGTCAGTGGAACCGCAACCCCAAATATATTCTTATCAAGAATATTAAAAACTCTGGGTTTTCCTATTGCAATATTTTTTATGGCTTTTCTTTCTATCTTTTCCAAATGTATTTTATGAAGAAGTAACTGGCAGTGAAAGTGTCACCAAGTAAAAAGTGAAATAGTGTGAATCTTATATACACATATTTATTTATTTAACTAATTAACTTGTACAAAGCCACAATCAAAATGTTCTCAGCAGTTCAACATAACTGTTCATGGTGTAGTAGCTTTGTTATCTTTTGTGTCTGACTAATGACTAATCTCAACAAATAACCAAGTATACTTGGTTTACCTTAGAAAGAGAGGCTACAAAGTAAAAAATGCAGTCTTAATATTTGTATCTATTAATTGATAAAATAATCATAGTTCAAGGTCAAAGTGGTAAAAATGGGAAAATAACAAAGAACTAATCTTTCACCTTCAAGACATCAAAAGCAGGAAGAATCAGAAACTTTCTTCATGTCTAAATTCACATTTATTTTTAAAGTTATTGCTACAACAGTTGAACCAGGCAGCAGTGGGACTTATATGTGTGCCAATGAAATGTTACTAGGCATGAGGCTGAAACTTCCCCTCCTCCCATTCATGCTCATTTTGGGGAATACGTGAAAGCAAGTACTGTATACTTAAATAAGCAATAGAATTGGATGTTTAATATAGAGCTAACAAATCTACAGTCAACAATAACATTCTTTGCTACCAGATTTTTATGCCACATTCTAATACTCCTTCTTAACAGAACTAAACACATACCCATGTTATATCTTTGTTACGCTTTTCCTTTGCTGGTATTAACAGTGCTCTCATTCCCTCCTTCTTGAAAATAAGCTTGGAAAAGGTGGCCCTGATTTAGTTGAGTTTATCAGTGAATTCTAAATAACCGGAATCTGTGAATCTCAGCCTATCTCTGTCTCAACAGAATCATCTACATACTAATTCTGTGGTCAAGCATTAATAAAATACATTAATACAAAAATCAGTAAAGACTTAAATGGTGTTATTACAGTAAGTAAAATATTAGAAAACATTCGGAACTTTTGATAAAATATTCTGTCTCTTTAGCAGCAGCCAGTGCAAAGCTTGCTAATTTCCATAGCATTGTCTCCTTAAATAAATTCATTAGATACAGTATTTAATTTTAAATGAATCAGGCCAAAATGATTTCTGTATCAAGAGGGACTACAGATATTTTCTACATGCTGAAGCAGAACTGGATAATACAATAAATAATGGGTAAAAACTTCTATAATTTCTTTGAAGCAAGGACAGAAGCACTTATATGCATATTAAGAAATCAGCCTTCTCTAGTTGCTTATGCCATCTGCTGGAACCATAACCTTGTAAATGTAAGACATGGCACTGTAACACATCAGAAATTGTTTACATTTATTTTTTATTATGTGCTTATCCAGGGGCATTTTTTTTAATTTTAATTTAAACAAATTTCTTTGGGCAAATACATCCTGTACACTGTTTTTAAATAATAGATTTCTTACTTTATAAAAATAGGTATCTAAATAGTTTTAGATATTAAATATTTTCAACCTTGTGTATGGTGGTGTGAGATTAAAGAAGATATCAACGATTTGATTTACCATTCACTATTTACTAAGTCTACATTACTATTACTATTAATCTTCTTATTGTTCCTATCACCCATCTCCTCCCACTTGTGGCTATATGACTGTAACGTTGTTGCTTGTATCCTTACGATTTATATTGACTGTTTCTTAGTATGATTTGATTGCCTATTTGTACCCTATGACTATCATTCAGTATTGTACCTTATAATTCTTGATGCATGTATATTTTTTTAATCACTCTTGGCCAATAAAGAATTCATTCATTCATTCATTCATTCATCATATGTATTGATTGAAAAATATTTTTTTTAAAAAATGTGAGAGCAAAGGTGAATAATACAAAATTACATATTTGTTATCTAACCTGTATCAACTCATAAAACATTTTGTATACACGTTTTATAAGTGGGGAGAAAGAGGGGAGGAGTTTCAAAGAGCAGACAGAAGTGTGGAATCGAAAGTACATTCCATTCATATTTTCTTCAAAGACTGATTAGATGACTGAAGCTTCTGCCATGAAAAAAATCTAATTGGAGAGCATGATTGTTGAATCTTGGTTATGGACATTTTTCATTGGATGATATACCCAGAGGGGTGGGGAGGGGAAGCAGGATCAAGGGTGACAATGAATTTCATATCTCAGAGTTGGCTGTACCCAGGTAAATGCTGGAAGTAGAACGTTAACTTCCAATAGATCTTTTTTAGTTTTGGGAGTGTGGCTCGAGACTAATGATTTAATTGGAATAACTGCCAGAAGCCTGACAGATAGCCAACTCCCTTAATTAATCACTAGGGTGCCTGCATCCCAGCCTCTCCCATCACCCTGACATCTGGGGTGTATGGAAAGAAATTCAGGCAGCCATGACAGACGCTTTCAAGAGAAAGCTTGGCTTCCATCCAGAAGCAAACAGAAACTGATAGCATAATTACAGAAGGAAGACAAGCCCTTTTCAACTCCAAAGAGGAGAAACCTGCTCCATTGGAAGGGAGAAAACCAGATAAGTACCTGATGGAATCCCTGGGGAGATCCATAGAACAGCTGAGGGAGGGATCTGAACAGGCAACCATTTGAGATGACAGCCTGTCCTGCCACCCAAAACAGAGGGAAATTTTTACAGGGCCTTTTGAAGTGGGGAGAAACAGGCAAGACCACAGGCCCTCCCTCTCTACATACCAGAAAAAAAAAGATCCCACAGTGGAAGCCAGTGCCTCCCACACACAGCAGGCAGTCCCTTCCTTCTGTGCAAATTAGAGCTGGGGAGGAAGGTCAGCCACTTCAAGTGCAGACTTACAGAGGGCAACAGGGAGAGAAAGGAGCAGAGCCCAATGAACCTCCCTGCTCAGTGGGAAATTTGATGGAAACCCAGACCAGCTAGCTTTATTCTTTGATTCAGCTGAGATCTACCTGGAATGCATTATGGACACTCTACCCCTCCCCTAGAGCCATGGTGAATGCCATTTCTCAGGAGCTAGAGGAAGAAGCAAGAGGATGGATAGAAACCCTCCACAAGAGAAGGACTCCCCAACTACATGATATAGATGACATCCTACAACTGCTAGAGATCAGATTTGAGGAGGCAGAGGAGGACCTGTACACAGAAGATGAGCTTAGCAACCTAAAGCAGGGAGGGCGGCCCATAAGGAACACATCTATAATTCAAGAGAATCAGTGGAAAGATACCCCTTTTACCTGAGTGGATGCTGGTTCATTTTTTTCAGAACCAGGCTGGACAAGCAAATTAGCAAAGTAACTGCCTATCAGGACATCCCGTACCGACTCTCTGAGTCATTCCGAGTGGCCATAAAAGTTGATGGGGCATTACGTGTTAATGATATGAAAGACTGAGGGCAGCCAGATCAGAGAGCCAATGGGACACCGCAGCACCATGACCAGTCCCAAAACCAGCCCTTTCACAAAGTCCATTTAAATGTTACCAATGTGTGGAGTAGGGCATATGGCATAGGTGTGCACAACCCCAGACCTGAAACCAAGTCTGGAACCAACTCCCAGAGCAAGACCAGAATGAGGCCCCAGACATGATACCAAGGCATCCCAGATGTCCCTTCAGGCAGCAGAGGTCCCCCCCACACAACTGAAGGGGGGCAACCCCAGGCAACAGTGATCAGTTGATGGATTCTTATGACAGTGATGATGAGGACAAAAATGACCCAATGTTGAGTGGACCAGTTCCCTCTTTGTCTTCCCAATATGGTTCACAGCCCCAAAAACAGGAATTCAGGGGACTTTCCAAGCCCTAATAGATTCAGGCTGTACTAGGTACCTGATCCACCTAACCACAATCCTGAAACTGGAAATCAGAAGTGAAAAATATGATCCACCCAATCCGGATTGAACAAGTAGATGGCTCCCTATTGAGAGGAGCCTATGCCACTCACTTAACTGAACCAGTAAGACTAGAGCTAGTGGATCACTGGGAAACCATTTGATTCATAGTGGCTCCCAAAATGATAGATGCAGTCATACTGGGGCTTTCCTGGCTAAACAAGTGAGCCCGACCATCTGGTGGCAAGGGGGTAGCTATAGACTGAGGATAACGAAGGGACCCAACCCCTTCCTCACCATCAAATAGAAGCACCGCCCCCACAGAGAATCGTTCCAGAGGCTTCACCAGAACAACTGTAGCCACCTCTGACAAAACCCCAGAGGCCGGACAGATTCCAAGAGAATATCAAGACTTCACTGAAGTATTCAGCGAGACTGAATGTGACATCCTACTTCCCCACCATGAGACAGACTGTGCCACAGAAATCATTCCTGGGGCAAAATTACCCAAACCCAAAATATATGCCATGACACCCTGGGAAATGCAAGAAACACACAAAAATATAGACAAAAATTTAGCAAGAGGGTTCATCAGCCAAATCACAAGTTGCAGCTCCAGTCCTGTTCAAACAAAAAAAAAAGATGAAACTATGATATTATGTGTGGACTTTAGAGTGATAAATGGACTGTGCGTACACAATCTATACCCCCTCCCGCTCATGAAGAACTGCTATCCCATCTGGCCAAAGAGAAGGTCTTTACCAAATTAGATCTCAGAGAAGCATACCATTGAGTCTGCATCAGAGAGGGAGATGAATGGAAAATAGTGTTCAACTTCTTCCTAGGCAGCTTCCAATTCAAGGTCATGCCTTTCAGACTATAGGGGCCACTGGAGGTGTTCATGCAGTTAATAAATGAGATGCTACATGAACATCTTTATAAGGGAGTTCTTATCTGCTTGAACAACATTCTCATCTACACTGAGACAATGGACGACCTCTAGTCCGCCAGGTACTAAAAAAATTTCTAGCAACAAACCTGTATGTCAAGCTGTTGAAATGCAAATTTCACTGCACACAGTGAAACACACTGCACTACCTGGGATACCAAGTCTCCAATGAGGGCATAGAGATGGACCCAGCCAAAGTACAAGTAGTTTTGGGCTGGCAGCCCCCTCGTACCCGCAGATAGCTACAAAGCTTCTTGGGGTTCGCAAACTTCTACTGACAATTCACCCCTTCCTTCACAAGGTTTGCTAAACCCATAATGGACTTCCTAAAGACAGGAAGTCCAGGAACGAAACCCCATCTGGGGCAACCCCTACAGTGGGACATAACCTGCCAAAAAGCATTTGAAACACTGAAAGAACTGTTTACAAAAGAACCAGTATAGAAGCATTCTCATCCCAAACAACCCTTCATCATTCAAGCAGATGCCAGTGATGTGGCAATGGGAACAGTGTTATTCCAAAGAAACAACCAAGGAAACCTACAGCCCTGCACCTATAATTTCTACAAGCTCACAGACACAGAGAAACAATGGGTTGCATGGGAAAAAGAGGATTTTGCAGTGAGATGGGCACTGCAAACCTGGAACCAGCTGCTGGAAGGGGGGCAGAGACCATTCGAAGTCTGGACTGAGCATAAAAACTTAGAAGCCCTTAGGACCCTGCAAAAACTATCACCCAAGCAAGTCCAATGGGCTCAATACTTCAACCAATTCGACTTTGTGCTAAAACACATCTCAGGGGAGGAACTTTCTAGCTGATGCCCTCTACCGCAAGCCCTAGTACAAATGTGAAATGGAGGAGGTCATAAACACCATCATCTCCCCTGCCCATATAGCTGCTCAAGTAACCACCAGACGACAACGCCATGATTGGCAAGACCAACTCACAAATGACCGAATTATGAAACTCAAAACCAAACTGCTAGCAGACCCCTGACTCCAGGACAATCAACACACCTTTATAAAAAGAGATAACCTGGCATGGAAGGAGACAAAACTCTATGTCCCGGAATCCCTACACACTCTAGTTCTTCAGAGGAGCCACAACATCAAACTAGAAGGCCACTTTGGGTTCTTAAAGACTTTACACTTGGTTTGGAGGCAGTTCTGGTAGCCTGGCATAAAGAAAGATGTAGACAGTTATGTGAAAAGTTGCACTATCTGTGCTGTGATGAAAAAATGACCAGGAAAATCCCCTAGACTGCTACAAATGGTAGCAGAGCTGACAAGGCCATGGGAAGAGATTGCAATGGACTTCATAGTGGGGTTGCCGAAAAGTGGGGAAAACATGGTGATCTGGACTGTAATAGATTTATTTTCCAAACAGGCACCTTTCATACCTTGCAGCAGACTACCCTCAGCCTGCCAGTTAGCCAAGCTGTTCCTGAAGCACATCTACTGCCTACATGGAATACCATGGAAAATTATCTCAGACAGAGAGGTCCAATTCACAGCCAAATTTTGGAGAGAGTTCCTGTAGTCTATTGGGTCATCCCAGGGTCTTAGCTTGGCCTTTCATTCAACCACCATGATTGAACACCATGGTAGAGCAATATCTGGTGCTACGTGAATTATCAGCAGTCCAATTGGGCAGACCTCCTGCCTTTCACAGAGGTTGCATACAATAATACTGTTCACAGTAGCACAAGAC
Organism: Bungarus multicinctus; assembly: GCA_023653725.1. Lineage (NCBI taxonomy): Eukaryota > Metazoa > Chordata > Lepidosauria > Squamata > Elapidae > Bungarus > Bungarus multicinctus. The sequence continues at coordinate 34,218,165 of CM042849.1, read as the reverse complement.
TAACCCCCTTCAAGGTAGTGAGTGGCATGGACTTCTTCCCAATGCCTGAGCATCCAAGGGATGCCCCCCCCCTCAGTCAGCGTGACCGATTGGATGTCAATTCTGAAAGGAACTTGGGAGAATGTCAAAAAAGCACTGGCAAAAGCGGCACAGACCTATAAGAGACAGGCAGACAAACACCGAGCCCACAACGACCATTCCAGTTGGGGGAGAAGGTCTGTCTCTCCACCAAATATCTGAGGTTAAGACTCCCTAGCAAGAAATTGGGGCCAAAGTTCATGGAACCATTCCCTATTGTAAAGATCATCAAACTAGTCACGGTGCAATTGAAGTTTCCCTGACTGTTAGGAAAAATACACCTGGTATTTCATAGTAGCCTATTAAAACCCATGGTTGGATCAATGCTGAGGCTCCTACCTCATGAGCCTCCAGCTCCCGTGGTCATAGGGGGCCATACTTATTATGAGGTAAAGCAAATCCTCGATTTGAGGTGGCAAAGGAGACAACTCCAATATTTAATCAAGTGGAAGGGCTACTCCTTATCAGAGGCATCATGGGTAAAGAGTAGGAACGTCCAAGCCAATTGCCTTGTAGCAAGGTTCCATGCAGAAAATTCAACCAAGCCTGGGGGTGTTCGTGAACATAAGCTTCTATATCTGCAATCAATTTGATTTTGTATGTGTTGTACAGCTCACCTTCAAGAAGTGAGGGGAGATGAATGTCAACTCAAAACATTTTGTATACATGTTGTATAGTTGACAACAAAAAGAAGGGGGGAGTTTGAAAGAGCAGACAGAAGTGTGGAATCGAAAGTACATTCCATTCATATTTTCTTCAAAAACTGATTAGATGACTGAAGCTTCTGCTGTGAAATATCTAATTGGAGAACATGATTGATGACTCTTGGTTATGGACATTTTTCACTGGATGATACACCCAGAGGGATGGCAGGGAAAACAGGATCAAGGGTGACAGTGAATTACATATCTCAGAGTTAGCTGCACCCAGGTAAATGCCAGACGTTAACTTCAAATACATCTTTTTTTTAGTTTTGGGAGTGTGGCTTGAGGGTTATGATTTAATTAAAGTAACTGTTGGAATCCTGACAATCTGTAAGACACCTGCTAATCTCACTCACATGAATTAAGCAGGGTGAATCAGAACTATATTGAATGTAGCAATAGCAATAGCATTTAGATTTATGTACTATCAAACAATGCTTTAGAACATTCTCTGGACAGTCACTAAAAATTCTATAAAAATAATTATTCAATCTATTGAAGCATTCAATTTTATTTCATATATCAGATATCCAGAGATTTACATGCTATATTAATGCTTGTATTGTTTAAAAAAAACCACGAAGCACTGCTTATAACATCTATCTCTTAAATTTGTCTGAAAACCATATTTTAATTTATTTGACCTTGAAAGCTGTAGCTTTCGTGTTTTATTCTTGAGTCACCCAAATTCACTGCCCTTAAGCCATAATCTAACCTTTCAAAATTCATATTCCCGAAACATTTTTGTAAATGCCAAGTACTTCTGTAGTAATCTTTCATTAGATTAGAAAACTAATTTATTCTGACATAATAGCAATGATAAAAATTTAAAGCAAATTATAGGTGTCAGGCAGTATTTTTGAATATCAAACATGTAATTAATGAAAACAGCTCTTAGGGAAAGCTTTTATTTTACTTTTTTTTAATAAAAGAGGAACACAAGGTACAATAAAACAAAAGGATTCTAACCCAGGTCTCAGAATTAATTACTCCAAGTATGTATAATGAAATATTGGGACTTCTCACAATAATAGTTTAATTATTTCAGCTAGTGCTGCATGTAATAGTACAACTTAAAACTATTACACTTCTATTTGTGGAAATAGTTTGTACTTCAAAATTCAGTTGATATATGTAGTGGGAAAAGATAGTAGCTGTTATATCATTGATGTGCATGCAAGGAATCTGCACATTCATTTCAATTTTTGCTATAATATTTCATTGTCCAAGCATGTTAACTGTAAATATTTTCTAAATTTGTTTTATAATGATAGCTGCCTAATATTATATAAGTTCATTATATAATTAATAGCTACTTCAAAAAACAGTCTTTAATTAAATGAAAATTTTGCATTTTTAGTTCGTTGTACATGATAACTTTATGTTGGTAATCAAAATTAAGTAAATGGTTATATATTGTATAAATATTAACTTATACAAATGAATACTTTACATGTAATATTTAATTATTAAAAACTAGAATCAGTGTGTTTAGTTAAAAAGTGAGAAACTTATAGAAGAGTATTATCTAATTCCAAATGTTTTTGATAAAACTAGCAAAAGAAAAAAGAAAATTGAAAATGTCTATATTTAGACTACATAGATTTTTTTTTAATATCATGTACTATATAATATAATGTTGGACAATGCAATGGCTCAGTTTGAAACCAGAGCATCACATGATGGGTGAACTCATAAAACATATGGAAATAAAAACAATTATAAAATATAATTTCCTGGGAGTTACAAGAAAGGGGAAAACGTGGTTGAAATGTATGATAGGTTGGTCAATATATTTTGCTCCATTGTTAACTCTAAAAACATGAGATGTTTTAGCACTTTTTAATAGACTCTTCAGAAATAGAATCTTGTACATACATGTAAACTAATATTATGTGTGTATGTGTGTGCATGTGTATATGTATATATATATATGTATAAGTATATGTATAAGTATATGTATATATGCCATTTTAAAATGTTTATGTTGAATAATACTCAGTAGAGGAAAAAATATTTTCACAATATACTTCCTCTCTGAGGCTGTAACTTCATCCCTGCAGGGTGGGAAAAAAATCAAGAAGGAGAAGACAGCAGAGAAGAATAAATAGCTCTTTGTTAGGGAATGTTGAATAATGCAGTTAAACTATAAACTAAGAGTAAATGCCATTTGTCCTAATAAAAGTGTGGGGGGAAATTTCTTAAGAAATGGTTTGTGCTGTTTTTTTCATCATATCCTGAAAATTCTCATTCACAAAATAATCCTATAGTTTGCATCTAGCCCGCATGTCAGGGAAAAATGGTAGAACTGTTTTCTTTTTTAATTAAGCCAGAAGGGAATAATTCGTTATTCTGATAAATGTGATCTAGATAAACTATCAGGTCATCATTGTGGCCAAACTAGAAGAAATGTTTGGCATGTGAAAAGAGATTTCCCATGCCAGTTTTATTTCCAAACTATTTATATGTGGGGTTTACCAATTTAAGGCTGAAATATAGAAAAGCCTTGAGTCAGGAAATAATTACTAAAACAAAACCTAGCAGAAATGACAGATGGAGGGCAGAATACAAAGGGCAGAAATGATAGAATTCCTAGCATCTCTTTAAGCATCTCTTCCTAGCATCTGTAAAATTGTCATGCTCCCATTGGATCCTGGTTTGGATGAGGAGTAGGAGGAAGAGAAGGAGGGGGAGGAGGAGGAGGAGGAGTTAGAACCAGAATGATCCAATGTGGAAGGGATACTTCCCATGGAATGTCTGGAAAGTCCAGGGGCTGAGAACAATTCAAGGCCCCTCTGGCATTGGGGGAAGTGGTTGACTGGTTGGGGAGCTGCTTGCCTTCACAAATGCAGGGGAGGATTGGCTGCAAACAGGAATTGGTGATGAGATGCAACAGATTCCCTTGGGTGAGAAACCAATTCAACAGCATGTAGAGTGATGTGGAGAGAAGCTTAGGGGACGACTACGAGGTTGCCCAAGGAACAACTGGCTTGGGCTGATTTAACCAGAAGCCAGATGAGGGTTCATTGAGAACAACTGTTCTCTTTGCACGGAGTTCTCAGGTCTTCGTATTGTGTTTTTTCCCTGTGGACTTTGAACTTTGTTTATGAATTACATAATTCCTGCTTGCCTTGTGAATTATCTTTGGTGACTATTGAATCTAGTTTGTGGTTGGTGTTTTCAGGAAAGTTTGGATTGGAGCTTTATCAACCATTGTAGGGCTATCTGCTGAGGAATGACTTTATTGGTGCCTGCAATTGCCTAACTGGGTCATAATAAAACTTGGGTTATAACAAAAAATATCTTGTTGATTGTTATTCTATTGTAGCTTTCTCTTAAACATGTTCTTATTTTTAGAGAGAAACTTATATGCCAAAAAAACTTATATTTAGTAGTACTTTATGATTAATCAGACCTAAATACTTCAAAAGAATTCAGTTATAAGACCATCTCCTTAAATGTCTTCTCTATTGAGTAGACCTGAGTAGATGTTTCTGGTGGAAGCTTATGGATTTAAGAGACCAATAATATTTTTATGCCATTTTAACATAGGATAATGAACATATTAAAAAAAAAGTAAAGTGGTACCTGCATATTTTATTCTGCTAGTCATTGCCAACTATAGAGGAGATGCTTATTTCCATTTCAAAAGAAATTTCTGCAATCATGTGGCTAGCATGAATCACTGAAACCTGCTATCTGTCCATCAAAGTGGTACCTGTTTATTCACATTTACATACTTCTGAACTGCTAGATTGTCAGGAGCTGGGGCAAACTGTGATAACCCAGGGCATGGCACAAAGATAAAACAAACAGCTGGCAGTTCAAACTGCCCCTTTATTGCCCTAAATTTTCCCAATCACTCCCAAGTTTCTGACAAGTCCCAGAGCAGAGTGATAACAAACCCCCACACAAACCTCAAGCAGCCTCTGGCTTCAATTAGTCCAGAACAATACTGTCCGCACCAAGCTACATAGCAATAAACCCAGCAGGGCAAATCAAGGAGTTCAGGAAGCAAAAGATCCAGGTAATTAGTCCAGAACACCAGAAGGAATGCAAGGACTCTTGGAACATTGGCACACAAACTTCAGGAACTTAGGATTTGTTTCCGACAAATGACTCTCCCCACATCTTCTCCATAAGTCTCATTCCCCAGGTGTGCCTTATGAAGATGGATGTGGCTTTCTTCTCCCAAGTAGCCTTCTCAGTCTGTACTGTTCATGCCTTCTGTCCACTCTCCGGCTCTTGGATCAGAAGTATGTGGTCCTTGCTCCTCGCCTGAGCTCTGTTTCTCATGTTCATCCTGCCTTTGTTCTTCCCTGCCTACAATCTGTCCTACTCCTGAAAGTCCTTGGCCTTCCCCAATTTTCTTCCAAAGATAACTAACAAACCCCTCAATCTCTGTCAGGTCAGGTTACAGCTTGTCTTCCCCCACACATTCAGGCACCAATGGGGACATAAGAAAAGATGGGAACTTACCCTGTGCTTGACGCTTGGGCAGAGGTGAGCTGCACTTATGTTAACAATTGGTTCTTTGGGGCTAAAACACAGCTTCAAATATGCAGCTAATCTACTCAGGCAGCTCCGGTGAGTATAACAGGCATGGTGTGGAACATAGCTGGGCAGCGTGGGTGGAAGGAACGAGCAGAAAGTTAGTTATATATGGAAAAGAAAGCACAGGGGTGGATGGGTGGATGGGCCCAACTAGTGATCACAATTACTGGTTCACCCAAATCAGTCCAACCAGGCAGCAGCCCACAACTCAAACTTGGGCTGCTGCAAATCCAGCAGATGTCTAGCATCTTAACCACTGACGCACTGTGCCACCCCAACAAGTAGATTAAAAAAGGCTATATTAACTCTACAACAGCATGAATGGAAAGCGCAGGAATTATGCAAATTGAATTGTTTGAAAGTACCTATAATTTGATTAAAAAATGAAAATAAGTTGATAGTAAAGACATTAATTATTCATGCTATAATTTCTACAGAGTTTCCAATCAGACTGCAAACTCATTATGTAGGTAGTCCTAAACTTACAACCCAGTTGTTTAATGACTGTTCAAAGTTACAATGGCATCAAAAGAGGTACTTTATTTTGAACACTTGGTAGCTGGCTTATATTACAATTGCCAAGAACCTCACAATTATGTGATTGCCATTTCTAATTTCTCTGCCAGCTTTCCTGGAAAGTCAATTCTGGAAAACCAGGAGGGAAGATGGAGGGGTCAGAGGGCAGATGAAATCTTTCTATGGACTTCAGGGTCAATTTCAGTTGCATACCTACAGCCCCGTAAATAATTTCCTTTCCACATTAAAATTAGAGAGCAATCTTTTCTCCAAATGGTGTATTATAAATGCAAAAGCACTAACAGGGCTTATTACTGAAATAGAACTGAACACTTATCTTAAACACTCATATATATGATAAAATAAGCTCAGATTATTGAAGTGGAGCGATACAATAGCTGTTATTATTAGAAATAAAGGTTTAAAACTAAATTATAATCATATCTGAGAATTATTAAAAATACTAATTGTATTTATGCACCTTTTATTTGGATTTGGTGAAATGTAATGATAATTATAGTAGAAGCAGCATTAGAGCTGAAAAAAATCTTATCACCATTTAAAGTGAAGAAATCTAATCATATAGCTAACTTTAACTTTTGCCTGAAAAATTAGATATGTTCATGTATTTTTTTTCTTTTAACACAAAGAAAAGGATATCAAATATTAAAAATGTTAAATTCTTTAATACTTATTTTTAATTTTATTTTTTTCATTAATTATTTGTTTGGATCAGTGTTATACTTTTGTTCTAGTTTTCTTATTTTGTCATCCAATTGTTCTTTTGTTTCTGATATCAGTTTTGAAGTTAATTTAATTAAAATGTCCCCTATATGTGCCTTATTTTTTCCCCAGATCATATTGTGAGAGATTCCCTGTATCTTACTTATGTTGAATAAGTTTCAACTCTTCTTTACATTTTTGTAAAAATTGGCATAAACCCATCTGGTTATAAATCCTCTGAAGTATATGATCTCCCAAATGCACAAGAGTTAGCTTCTCATTGATGGTTAGTGTAAAAAGATAAAGGGGTCAGCCATTAGCATTGAAATGAAATTAAAGTGGGAGAACTGAGATTGGGTATACTCTAGGGAATGACTGGCTTACTTTTTCTCTTTCATCAAGGCTGATTGGTTTTGGATCAAAATTGGCAGTCTGGAGGGATTTTATTGCCTGTCAGCCATGTTTTATGAGCAGAATCTCCAGTACTTGGAGTTTTGGAGAAAAAAGAAACCCAAATACAAGACAGGATGTCAGAATCTCTTCCATGATAAACAGAGGCAGATACAGAATATAACTATATTTTTTCAAGGCATGGAAAAAACCTATGAAATAAAGGAATCAGGAAAAGCATCAGACTCAGACAGAGGGTTGGTAGGTCAATATTACAAATAATTTGAAGAACTACCATGACCACTGAAAAATATGATAACTGATATTACAGAGACAAAAACAGTAGCACCAACATGATAAGAGGAATATTTAACTTTGATTTATGAAGAAGAGAACAATTCACTTTTGAATGGATTGCTATAGATGTACATTTTGTGTGGACACATATAATTAAATATAAGACTTAATAATAAATAATAAAATACATTAAAACACAATAAATATATTAGGAATATATACACACTTGAATAATATTTGTATTAGGTAAGTGTATAAAAATTGTAAATATTTACTATTAAAGTTATTGTTTTCTTTTTTCCTTTGTTTTTATTTTTTATAAAACATCACCTATTTTTCCTTTTCTTGGAAATGCATGCATTTTGCTATAGTTATTTTTGTGATTTGTTTTGTCATTATTTTAAAGCAATAAAAATAAATTTTAAAAAATAAAGAAGGAAACAATTCCAAAACTATAGTCATATAGATCAGTAGCAAAAAGACTATGACTATGATTAAAGGAACACATTCTGCAGAATTTTCACATCAATAAAAGATCAAGCTAGGCATGCCTGCTCGCTCTTCTACTGTTCCCCATTGCATTCGAAATATTGGCAGAAAAATTCAAGGCCATAAATAAATAGCAACTCTTAAAATTTGGTGTATAATATGACGGCAGACAACAGAATGACAGCAGACAGCAGGGATCAGAATGGGCCAAAAATAGGATGCACAGAGGCCAAAAACAGGGCACGTGGAGGCCGAAAATGGGATTTATGGAGACAGCAATAAGCAATGGTGATCCCTGCAGCCTGAAACAGCTGATCATCAAGAGGCCAATCCAACTGACAATCAGCTGTTTCAGTCTGTGCTGAAGCTGACCAGGTTGTTTGCTGTTTGCTGCAAGGAGGAAAATTGCTGGGAGGCAGAAGCTGAAGGATGGAGGCTGAAGGGTGGACGGGATTCAACAACATTCACTGTCTAAGATTCACAGACATTTCCACCCACTTTTGGAGGGGAGGAATTGCTTTTTTTCTTATACTGTAAAAAAAGGTAATCAGATCAGGACTGGTTTAATATATTTTGTTTGTGCAGTGGAACAGAAAATGGTATATTTTCTGTCCACTCAAGTATATGAATGATCGCTTGAATGATTTTGACTCCTGTGCCATAAGTCCTACAAGTTTCAGTCTTCAGGAGACTGATCCATTCATTGTAGAGAAACTCTATTTTAATGCATTTTAGTATATTACCAGAACATTTAAATGCATTAAATGACTATTATTTGTTTTTATCAATTATAAAATTATTATTTAATACCATATCATATAAAATGTTACAATATCTGCTAAACAGTCTTCAAAAATGTCTTCCACACTATCTTACATACATCTTGAGAACATTGCTTTTGAAATATTGCTTTGGGACAAAAAGTCCTAGTCTATTTTTAGAAAATGTTATGAATATACCATTTATCTTAATAATAAGATTTAGTTGTTTTGAAGTTTTTTCCCCATAGTACCAGTGACTGAAATAAAGCTGAAAGATTATCTGTTTTCCATGTTCAATCTTTATTAAATACACAATATATTGATTGTCAGCTAGCTACATGAAAACAAGACAAAAAAGAAATGCTGAGGTTATCAAGAAGTCTACTGATGCTTATAAGAAAAAGGAAAACAATTCCAAACTATAAAGCAATATATATTTTTCTGAGAACCAGTGTAACTCTATTTTAAACATGGACAATTTTGGAAATAATTGAGAATTACAAAAAAGAAAAAAAGAAATGTTAAAAATCCAACACCAGTTCACATATTTTTATTACATTTAGACAAATTTAAATACTTTATTACCAAAATGTATACTTTACTATAATGCTGACTTCCTAGGGAAACTGTTTTATACTAAAAGTGCTGACAAAATCAACATTTCATATTATTGAAAAAATATAATATAAGTCTGCACTGTGACAAAATGTGATAGATGAATACTTATATTGAACATTTTTCTTTCAGTCAAAAGCATTTATTATGAAACACACACTTTCATTTCTCTGTTATTCTTTATTAAGGTTAAAAATTAAAGCAGTCAGTTCATGACTCACATCACAATAAATTGGTTTTTCCCTCTATCTTTGGAACTATAATATGAATTTTTATCATCTGCAACATAGAACTTTTCTTCTTCCTTTTTTCCTTCTCCTTCTCCTTCTTCTTGATTTAAACCTTGAATCCAACTTATCCTTTCTAATGAGGATTGTACAGCTAGAACAATTATTTCTACTCTTCTTATATTGGAATATAAAAATTTAATATTTTGTAGTTATAAAGCCATCTTTATAACTTTATATGGTGGGGTCGGGGAAACCGGGGAGGGCGTGGTAAATTCGGGCTTGAAAAATTTTTAAGGGGATTTTTTAAGGGGGAAAAGTCCAGGGCGGGCGGGGGAGACAGCCCGCATGGAATTGGGGGCAGCCGGGCCGGCGAGCGCGCCTGTGGGGCCTCGGGGGTCCCCGTGTCGGGGTGGCAGACAGGGGGTGGGCAGCCGGGGGCCAGTTTTAACGGCACGGTAACTGGGAGAGGTAGGTATGCTAGGGGTGGAGGGCCATATCCGGTTAGGGGATCGCGCTCCCGATGTTTACAAGCGGTAGCGCGCTCCGACCCTCCCTACCCATCCTGCAGCCCTGGTTGTCCGGAATCTCAGGCCCTGAATACCCGGCTGCTGTTGTGCAATGCCAGGTCCGTGGTTAATAAGGCTCCCCTGATCTGGGAGTTGGCTCAGGAGGAGGCCGCGGACCTGGTAGGTGTCACCGAAACCTGGTTGGGCCCAGAGGGAGGTGTCCCTCTGGTTGAGATGTGCCCACCAGGTTTCCTTGCATTTCACCAGCCTAGGGCTCAGGGAAGGGGCGGTGGGGTGGCGGTGCTTATAAAGGAAGTCCTTTGTCCTAGGGAGGCCACTGTCCCTCAGACGGCTGGCTGTGAATCTCTTTTTGTGAAGTGGGGGCAAGGGGTTCAGATGGGTCTTTTGTTGACGTACCTGGCTCCCTGCCACGTCTCATCGGCCCTACCCGGACTCCTAGAGGTAATAGCCGGGCTGGCGGTTGAGACCCCAAGGCTCTTAGTCATGGGGGATTTCAACCTGCCATCGCTCGGTGAAACCTCGGGGTTGGTCCGGGAGTTCTTGGCTTCCATGACGGCCATGGACCTGACCCAGTTAGTTTCTGCCCCCACTCACATGGGAGGTCACATGCTGGACCTGATTTTTGTCTCTGGGCAGTGGTTGAATGACTGTAATTGGGGGGATTTAGTTATTACACCCTTGTCATGGACAGATCATTCCCTCCTTAGGCTGGATTTCTGTTCCGCTACCCCCCACCGCAGGGAGGCGGAGCCACTTAGATGGTTCCGCCCCAGGCGCCTAATGGATCCGGATCGGTTCCAGAGGGAGCTTGGGCCATTTCCTGAATCTCTGGCTCTCAGCTCGCCTGGAGACCTGGTGGCCACCTGGGAGGGGTCGGCCGCCGGGGCCCTAGAGCGAGTTGTGCCTATGCGACCTCTGACCCGGCACAGATCCCATTTGGCTCCGTGGTATACGGAGGAGCTACGGGAGATGAAGTGCCGAAAAAGACGTCTTGAGGGCATTTGGAGGGCGAGCCGTTCCGAGTCTGACCGAACACAGGTGAGATCTCATATTAAGACTTACCTTGTGGCGATAGGGGCGGCGAAATCTTCGTATTTCTCCGCCCTTATTGCATCAGCAGAAAATCGGCCTGCCGCCCTGTTTAGAGTGACCCGCTCTCTACTTGAACCGAGAGCGCGGGATGACCTCTTGCAGGGTAGAGCGGAGGAGTTTTCCCGATTTCTGCATGATAAAATCGCTCAGATTCGGGAGGGGCTCGACTCCAATTGGGTGGTCCCGGGGGAGGTGTCCGGGGCAGGTCTTGAGAGTGTTATCTGGGGGGAATTCGATCCTGTGACCGCTGAGGGTGTGGACAGGTTGCTGGGGGGTCTGAATGCCACCACCTGTTTATTGGACCCGTGTCCTTCCTGGTTGGTTTCGGCCGCCAGGGAGACGACACGAGGCTGGCTCCAGGGGATTGTCAACGCTTCTTTGAGAGAGGGGGTGCTCCCTACCGCCCTGAAGGCGGCGGTGGTGCGCCCCCTCCTCAAGAAGCCTTCCCTGGACCCAGCTATTTTAAACAACTATCGTCCAGTCTCCAACCTTCCCTTCGTGGCGAAGGTTGTTGAGAGTGTGGTGGCACGTCAGCTCCCCCAGTACCTGGAGGAAGCAACTTACCTCGATCCGTTCCAATCGGGCTTCAGGCCTGGACATAGCACTGAGACGGCATTGGTCGCGTTGGTTGATGATCTCTGGAGGGCTCGTGACAGAGGGTTCTCCTCTGTCCTGGTCCTATTAGATCTCTCGGCGGCTTTTGATACTATCGACCATAGTATCTTATTGCGACGGTTGGAGGGGTTGGGGATTGGTGGAACCGTCCTCCGATGGTTCTCCTCCTTCCTCTCTGACCGTTCGCAATTCGTGTTGGCGGGGGGGGAGAGGTCCACCTCTAGGCCCCTGGTTTGTGGGGTGCCTCAGGGGTCGGTCCTTTCTCCCCTCCTGTTCAACATTTACATGAAGCCGCTGGGCGAGATCATCCGTGGTCTTGGAGTGAGGTGTCATCTGTATGCAGATGACACCCAGCTGTACATCTCCACTCCGGACCACCCCAACGATGCTGTGGGGACTATGTCTAGGTGCCTGGAGGCCGTGCGGGACTGGATGGGCGGGAACAGGCTTCGGCTCAACCCATCCAAGACCGAGTGGCTGTGGTTTCCGGCGCCCCGATATAGCCAGCTGACACCTTCGCTGGCTATTGGGGGGGAGGTTCTGCCCCCCACAGAGAGGGCTCGCAACCTGGGAGTCCTCCTGGATGTACGGCTGTCGCTTGAACATCACATCGCGGCCGTCTCCAGGGGGGCGTTTCATCAGATCCGTCGGATCTACCGGTTGCGGCCCTTCCTGGATCGGGACGCCTTGCGCACGGTCACTCAGGCCCTTGTCACCTCTCGCCTGGACTATTGTAATGCCCTCTACATGGGGCTCCCTGCGGGGAGCATCCGGAGACTCCAGTTGGTGCAAAATGCAGCCGCGAGGGTGATTATGGGGGCGTCGCGTAGCGCCCATGTGACGCCTCTCCTGCGCGAGCTGCATTGGTTGCCGATGGCTCTCCAGGTTCGCTTTAAGGTTCTAGTTTTGACCTTTAGGGCGACCCATGGCATGGGACCAGGTTACCTTCAGGACCGCATTCTACCAACGTTCTCCAACAGGCCGGTGCGTTCCCACAGGGAGGGTCTGCTCCGGGTGCCGTCAGCCGCTATGTGTCGTCTGGCGGCGCCAAGGGGTAGGGCCTTCTCTGTGGGTGCCCCCGCCCTCTGGAATACTCTGCCACCGGAACTTCGTACCGGCACGGACCTGAGGGCCTTCAGGCGCGCGTTGAAGACCTGGCTCTTTGAGCAGGCCGGCCTGGGCTGAGATAATGATTTTAAATTTGATCTCCATTTTTAACTTTAAATTGGGTTTTAAGGGTGGGGGGGGTTTTTCTAATTTTAGTCTGCAGCTGATTCTAATATTTAATTACTTTTTAACTTTTGTATTTGTGGGGTTTTTAGACGAGCTGTTCACCGCCCTGAGTCCCTTGGGAGAAGGGCGGTATATAAATGTAATTAATAAATAATAAATAAATAAATAAATAAATCTTCTTATTTCAAATATTTCTCCTTTTTTTAAAAAAAAATCTCTTCCTACTGTCTTATCTGAATTAAGTTGTTTGAATGGGTAATTTTACCCCTATGCCATTGTTCTGAGCTTTTCACTCACAGGAACGTCCATTTCTATATCTACAGAGGAAGAACAGACTTACTAGAAAGCAATCTATATGGCATATTGATTAAGTTGTTGAAGGATGATTAGGGAGACCAGGCCTTAAGACCTTAGCCATCGAAATTCACTTGGTGCCTTTAGAAAAATCAATCTTTCTGCCCAAGTCTGCTGTGGAGAAAAACAGAATATCCCCACAGAAGTTTCTCTGATCTCTTTTTTTAAAATTTAAATTTATTGTTTTATCATAATAAATAAAATACAAAATAGTAGAACAAATAAAATGAAACAAAACACAAACATATCTTCAGCCTAACAACAACAAAATAGAAAAAAAAGTGTATAAAAAGGAAGATATTTATATGAAGAAAGAATTCTCTGATCTCTTGATGCTGAAGTAGAATATAAAGCCAACAAAAACAAAAGAACAAAGGAACATAAAACAATGGGTTCCTTGAATTGGCAGTTTGAAATTTCATGAAAAATATATAGTTTTAATTTACTTTATACTGAGTGTTTTGTAAAAACATTTTTTCCAGGAAGAAGAAGATATTGAAGAATTGTTTAATATGTGAAAATAACTTTGATGGCCCTGTCCATCACACAGATTGTCTTCTGACAACATGGCTGCTAGGCATCAAACTGGCCTGATTTTGGCATACTCTATTACTGAATTTATGTCATGTTAGCATAAGAAATAATATAACTATTGATTTTACTTATGCCTTAATGGTTTATTTATGGTTTATGGTTTAATGTGAAAGGTGACTTATATAAAAAAAACAATGCTTTTGTAAATTTTGTGCATCCATTTCAAAATTCAAGATCTGTAAATGATATAACTTCATAGTCTTATTTATATATTTTGTATGTATGATATCTGTTGTCTGATATAAAATTATGCTAACAAGATTAATTTCAAATTCTTCTTGGTAATAAAAGAATCTAATAAATATATGGAGAGTAATTCAAAAAAAGTCACTATAAAGTACATTATTAATATCAAATGGAATGAATTCTGAATTTCTAACACCTGAGGATCAAACACCCCAATATCATATTTGTATTTGCTTTATTATAATTTGCTGTGAGACTTCAACAATTATCCTATTAGATTTCATTTATCTAAAAGTGTATAAGCCACTTGGTTGAAAAAATCTTGGTGTCATAATGATTTAGGTTTAATCTTAAATAATTTTACTGACCAGTGTTCTAGAATATGGAATTCTTTTGCATGTTAATTAATAAAACAAATTTATTTATTGTTACAAAAATGTATATAGACACCCAACTCAGACAAGGTGACTCCAAGCAGCTTAGATAAGAAAACACCCCAAATACAAAACCCAATATATACCCCCTGGAAATTCTCAGTCATTCAGATGATGGTTGTCCAAAGGTGATTTTTTTCAAAAGGCAACTGAACTTCCTGGTTTTACTTTGAAGACATTTCATCTCTTATCCAAACAGGTCAGAGCTAAAGAAGCTTCTTGGATGAGGAGAGAAACATCTTCAAAGAAAAACAAGGAAGTCCAATTGTGTCTTGAAAAAAAGCCAATAAACATCCATTTATCTGGCAACAACAGTGAAATAAATCCTTTCATGAATTTTGTATTACCCTAAGATCCCTTGGCCAACTGGCAAAACTTTGTCTTCAGGGTCTTTTGAAAGACCATCAAGGTTGGGGCCAATCTTATCTTTATTATATCATTTCTATAATTATGCTTTGTTTCCTCTAAGTTATTATTATTTTCATTAAATATATTATATATTATTCAATGGAAGTTTACAACCAAGAGTTGTTGCAGGTCAGGTGGAACATTATGATGATGAGGAAATGGAGGAAGATGGTTGGTCACATAGTCAGATGTTTAAACTGAATCTGGAATTTTTTGTCCACCTATCATCTATCACAGGCTTGATGATGTTAATAGCATTGTCACAGGATAGGTGGGAAAATAAGTGGGAGTGCACCAGAAAATATCTTGAACAAATCAGAAAAGAAATTATCTTAGAAGAACAGTTATAGTGAGACAAAAAGAAAACATATCCTTTTAAACTGTACTTGAACTCTGTGGTATTAGCTTTAAGCATATAGAGTATGTGAATATATGCTTAAAAATCTACTATTTTTTAAGTCTGCTATCCTATGTGTGTATTTGAAAATAAGCTAATTGACTTTACAAATGTTTTATTTATGCATATACAGTAGGCATTGGATAGCAGCACTGTAAATGATGAAACTTAGAATAGGCATTGGATAGCAGCACTGTAAATGATGAAACTTAGAATAGAATAGAATAGAATAGCATAGCATAGCATAGCATAGCATAGCATAGCATAGAATAGAATAGAATAGAATAGAATAGAATAGAATAGAATAGAATAGAATAGAATAGAATAGAATAGTTTATTGGCCAAATGTGATTGGACACACAAGGAATTTGTCTTGGTGTAAATACTCTCAGTATACATACAGAAAAGGTACATTTGTTAAGGATCAAGAATCATAATCATAGTCATAGAGTACAATGAACAATCAAATCATACTAGAAAACAGTCAATATAAATCATAAGGATACAAGCAACAAAGTTACAGTCCCTACAATCACAAGTGGGAGGGATGGGTGATAAGAAGTGATGAGAAGATTAACAGTAATAGTAGTGTACACTTTGTAAATAGTTGAACAGTGTTGAGGGAATTGTTTGTTTAGCAGAGTGATGGCTTTTGGGAAAAAACTGTTCTTGTGTCTAGTTGTTCTGGTGTGCAGTGCTCTATAGCGTCGTTGTGAGGGAAGGAATTGAAACAGTTTATGTCCGGGATGTGAGGGGTCTCTAAATATTTTCACAGCCCTCTTTTTGACTTGTGCAGTATACAGGTCCTCAATTGAAGGCAGGTGTGTAGTAATTGTTTTTTCTGCCATCCTAATTATCCTCTGAAGTCTGTGTCTGTCCTGTTGGGTTGCAGAACCAAACCAGACAGTTATAGAGGTGCAGATGATAGACTCAATAATTCCTCTGTAGAATTGTATCAGCAAACTGCTCCTTAGGCAGTTTGAGCTTTCTGAGTTGGCGCAGAAAGAACATTCTTTGTTGGGCTTTTTGATGATGTTTTTTATATTAGGTGTCCATTATGTCATGTGATATAGTAGAACTGAGAAATTTGAAGGTCTCTACTGTTGATACTATGTTGTCTAGTATTGTAAGAGGTGGGAGAGTTTCTTCTAAAGTTTACCACCATTTCTATGGTTTTGAGTGTGTTCAGTTTCAGATTGCTCCGGTTACACCATGAGGCAAGTTATATAACCTCCTGTCTGTATGCAGATTCATTGTTGTCTCGAATGAGACCAGTCACTGTTGTGTCATCAGCAAACTTCAGTATTTTAACAGATGGATCGTTTGAAATGCAGTCATTGGTATATAAGGAGAAGAGAAGTGGAGGCCCCCTGGTGCTGATTGTACAGGTATCGGATGTGATTCTGCCTAGCTTTACCTGCTGCTTCCTATCTGTTAGGAAGCTTATGATCCACTTACAAGTGTGTTCAAGTACCACTAGTTGGTTTAATTTACTTAGAAGAATGTATGGAATGATGGTATTGAATGCTGAACTGAAGTCTACAAAGAGGACCCTTGCGTAGGTATTTGGAGATTCAAGGTGTTGTAGGATGTAATGCAGAGCCATGTTAACAGCATCATCTGTTGATCTATTTGCTCAGTATGCAAACTGCATGGGATCTAACAGCAGATCTATGATGGTTTTCAGGTGGGACAGTGTTAGGTTTCTTTAAGAAACTTAACTGTATTGGTTTACTATATATGGCTGTAAGTCAGAAATGACTCAGCACTATCTTGTAGCCACGATGCTGATTGGCTACAGAAAGCAGGAGTGCTATATAGTAAGAAGCCAGAGAGCACATGGTTAGTATACTGTTAGTGTCTGTTGTTAGTCTCTGTGAGTGCTACTCACAGAGTACAGAAATGTGCTACAGGAATGCTGCTACTGGTTTCCTAGGCTCCTACTATGCTACTCTGCTATTTGGCAAGTATCTTCAACACTGTAACTATATTTCTCCATTGATGCATGGATGTATTGAAGATGATGTATTCCTGTTATATCTACTGAACAAGAATGGTTAGTAATCTAATCTACTGATGGATGAACTGTGTATGATATTGGAATGAAACTTGGATTGTGCTTACACCACTGCATATAAAGACTTTGCACTTCAACTGCTGTGCTTGTGTGGTTCTATACTCACTGCTACAATCTGAACACTACTTTCATCCGCTGTATTAATCCTTGACACCAAGGATACTCTGCTAAATACTTAACAGACAGCACAAGCCTTTCAAAGATTTTCATAATTACAGATGTTAGAGCAACTGTAGTCATTCAGTTCCTTGATGGAGGGCTTCTTTGGCACTGGGATGATGGTAGAATGTTTGAAGCAGGAAGGAACATAGCACATCTGTAGTGATCTATTGAAGATTCGGGTGAAAATGGGAGCCAATTGGTCAGCACAAACTTTTAAGTAAGAAGAAGTTATCTTGTCTGGCCCTGGTGCTTTTCCTGGCTTCTGTCTGTGTAATAGATCTTGCACTTCTTTTTCAGCAGAGGTTGTGAGCCCAATGGGTTGGGGCCAGTTGTAGGAGGCTTGGCTTATTTTAAGTGTCATTTATTTTTAATAAGTGTTTGCCCTAATATTTTAGTCACCCCATGAATCCAACAGTTTCAATAAATTGAAAGAAAGTATTTCAACAAAACCACACATTGAATATTTTATTCATCTCACTCTCATTTTTATGAACAAAAGGTAGGGAATTTTTTTTGTATTATGTAACATAACATTTATATGTTTTCTGCATATCTTCTAGGTTTTTTTTTTCAATTGCTAAATAAAGAGTTCAGTTAAATCAGTTCAAAAGTCTAAATAAACATTAAGATATTTTCAATTTTAAATGAAGATTTAAGTTTGGCCATGACTGCACAAATGAAGCTATTTGTATAAAAAATCTTTTGGAAAAAATAATGAGCAATATTCAATCCCTTGATGGCCCGGAGCCAGAACCAGTTCTGGAGAACCAGTAGCGGAAATTTTGAGTAGTTCAGAGAAATATCCCCTCTGACTGGAGATTTTACAGCATCCTTCCCCTGCCACTCCCACCAAGCCACATCCACAGAACAGTAAAAAAAAATTGAATCCCATCCCTGCCTGGAACTGCTCCATTGCCAAAATCTCTTGACATCTTGTACAAAAAATTGAAGACTAGTGCAGCTTTTTAAGCAAAGTCTGAATAGTTCATATTCATTTATTTATTTGTTTTAAAAAAATATAGATTAACCCTGTGGCCATATTTATAGATTCATAAGACCCTATTTCTTTTCAGACAAAAAGACTGTGGAAAATATACTAATTTTTCAACTTTTGCTAATGAATATATTTATATTCCTAGACTGCAAATTGTGTAACTTCAATATAAATAAAAATATTGTTTCCCACTGCATTCAGAAGTTGCAGGTGAAATGAGAAGGATGTTCTTACTGGTCTATCTGCATCCCTAAATTTCCATGCTATTTGCTGAATCAATTCCTTTTTGACATCATTGTATGAATTATTTCGATGTTGAAGAGCAAGTTAGAAAGAATATCCCAGCTTGAATATTTGTCTTGACAGATTCTGATGCAGTATATGATTTATAAATGCAAAAATATCTTTCAAAGGCATTACTTCCCTAATACAATCTACATGCCTGGCAAAAATACATTAAAAAAGCTAAGCTAAAGCAAAAAAAAGAAGTCCTTCTGATTTACAAACCACAAATATTGAGAAGGTAGATCTTACTAGACTGGCTAATTATAAGAGTGCAATAAAACTTTTAGTTTGAAACACCAAATAGGTTACAAGAATCTTAATGTAAGATTTATGCATGTAAGTGCCAACAGAATTACTTACTTCTAATTAGGCTAAAGGATGAAGATAACAAGTAAAAAAGAAATTCTCTATAAACAGCAATTACTTCATATAAGTTTTTCTGAGAAAGAAATAATGGAAACAGCACATTTTTGGGAATAAAATCACACATTTTATTCCAATATCACATAATAAATGAATTGAATTGGACATGATCATCTTATAGTCTATTAATAGGTATTTCCTTAATTAGAATATTTTCTATTTATAATAATACCACAACAACTGGAAATTAATGTTATCAAAGTAATTTTCGTACTTTGCCTTCCAAAATTGCTTCCTTCAAAATATAGAAATATTAGATTTTTTTTCCCCTTTCATTCAATCTAGGAAATGTCTGGACAAGTCTCTGCCGTCTTCTTGGCAAGGTTTTTCAGAAATGATTTGCTATTGCCTTTTTCCTAGGGCTAAGATAAGGTGACTGGATTAAGGTCACCCAGATGACTAGAACTCATGGTATCCAGGTTTCTTGATACTATAGCAAACTGGCTCTCATACTAGAATGAGACGTAAGTAACAAGATAATCGTCTACAACTTCTAGGATTTTAATGAACATGGCAACAGTGATTTTCAAGTGTTTCAATGGCCCAAACTATTTACTCGCCTGGTTCTTCTGGTGGTCTGCCAACCAAGTGCTAATGAAAGTCAATTGTATATAGTAGGTATTTCTAAATGTTTTGCCACAATGAGTTATTTAAGTTTGTTAAATTTCACATATACACTTCCTAAAATTCTAAACATCAAATCAGAAGAAATGGACAATGAAAACAATATAATGGAACTTTTGGAAAGATGGATTAATTGCACTAATATAAATAAAAGAGTCTTCAAATTTCCTCTGAACTCTGTCAGCATCTCCCTAAGGGAGGTACACCTCACAATTTGGGAAACTCTGCAGTGTAATTTTTTCATGTTCAAAAATGTTCACTAGCATAATTAATAATTTTTATATGAAACTACATAAAATAATGAAAAGGGGGAAATGTGAAAGAAGAAAATAACAATTGAGAGCGTACAAAACTGAAATTATTAGGGAAAACAAGTTTTTAATTAAGCACAATTAGATGGTATACATACTAAAGTCCGTGGCTAGTTAATTGCTGTCCAGCCAGGGGTGGGATTCTACCAATTCTGACCAGTACTATAGAACTCCTTGTTAACTTTCTAAGCAGTTCGGGTAGTTAGAAGTAATTTCCTTTTGTTTTTTTCCACCCTTATTCCATTCTTGTCAAACAGCCTAGACTTACTGTCTCCGAAAGAGGTTTTTTTTTTCTTAAAGGGAAAAGGTTGTTTAAACTTTTTATACTGCTGTTGGGATGAAATACTTCTTGGCTAGCTAGAAAGATTGACATTCAAATGTGAGTTTACCTACCCTTTCTGAGTTTTGGGCTAAAACTGGTTTTTTGGTGAAGTTTAATTCTGTGCTTGGTGATGTTTAATCCTGTGTTTATTGATGGGATAATTTTCCCTATTCACCTTGGAAGGAACATTTTCCCTATTTGTTTGGAAGGAAAAAGATTAATCTCTGTTCCTGAAAAGAAACTGGTTTGAGAAATCTGCTAGTTCCTGTGTCTATTTGTTCTGGTAACTGGTTTAACAAACAACAACTACTGTTGTGATTTAATTATTTGTATTGTTTTGAATATTTTCATGCCTTGTGATTTCTCTTTCTATCTTTCACTGCTTTAGTGGTATCTGGCACTGTCCTTTTGAGGTGTACTTCCAAGAGGCAGGATGCAAGCTTGGCACTGGTTTTTTTTTTTACTGCCTTTCTGGGGGACATGTGACCTTTCCTTAAGTCTGGATGATTTCCTTAGGATATCTTGTGAGATGAGTGAGACCAGCTGATATCTTTAAGTGGTGCAAATGGATCTAAGGATTGCTTCTCCTGGGTGTGCTTTTTATCATATAGTTATCATTGCATTTTAAGTATTTTAATTCCTCAAAGTGCCTCAAGATGCCTGATTTGTAACTCTAGCTTGCAGATATTTTTAATGTAATGATTGGTATTTAGACAGCTTTTTTCAAGCAAAGAAACTTTTTGTATTTTTGTACAGGTAATCCTTGATTCACAACAAGTTCATTTAGTGACCATTCAAAATTACAATGGCACTAAAAAAAGTGACTTATGACCATTTTTCATACTTACGACCGTTGAAACATCCCCACTATCATGACAGGGCAGGTGAGGAGAACCACCCCTTAACATGAGTGATGTCAAGTTGGCCATGCCCACCAAGTCATATGACCACCAAGCCACACCCACCAACTAAGCCACACCCACAGAACCGGTTGTTAAAAAAATTGAATTCCACCCCTGTGTCCAGCTAAAGAAAGATTTCACAAATATTATTAGGATTTTCTAGACTGTGCTTTTGGTTGTCAGAAAATAAATTTACAGGAGGGCCATTGGGTTACAATGGGGGATCTTTTCTCTAAGAGTTGTTAATGTTTATGTGTATGTTTGTTTGGGGTCACATAAATCATTTTAACCCTGAGATCACAGAAAGGAATTTTCTAAATGTATCCAGTTTTGTTTGCCAGGCTATCTCCTTCTAGCAATTGAGTATGCCAACTTCTTAATATAACTGAGATATTTGTTGCAAACAATATATCTGACCTATACATGTATCCCAATCAAATTAAAGAATATAATTGGAGAAGAGGAGTATAGATGAGGTAATAAAATAAAGGTCTGTTCATACATATATATTGGAATAACAGAATAACAGAGTATTTAAATAGGATCATCATTTAAAAGATACTTTCTTACCTAAACAGAGAAACAAACTGATCATGATTTATCAGTGGGATGGAAGTGAGTTCTTATCAGCTTGCCCAGTGAGAGGGGAAACTTTTCCTTGTGGGAAGTTGTCAGGAAATATTGGAAATCCTTTCTTCCTTCCTTCCTCCTTCCTCCCTCCCTTCCAGCCCTCACTCCCTGTTCTATCTTTCCACTTCAGGTTTAAACTTGTTTCTGGCTTCCCCATTCATTTAATATAAAATCGTATATGCTGGGTTGGAAAGGGGGCATGGTGTTAACATGAGGTCCTGAAGGTGGATGGGGATATGCAAGAAGTATTGTGTGAGTTGGGGAAGTGAGTGGGAAAGGGTGGAGGCATATGATAGTGCACAGGCTGGAAAATATGCATGGGTGTGTGAGAATGGACACTGTGGTACAAGTGTAGAGCATTGAGGAGCTTGCATGGATGTGGAAGACATATTAGAGCAACTTGAGTTCTTCCATGACTGTAGGCTCATTGTCAATATTACTTTATTTTATTTATTTTATTTTGTCAATTGCTTACAAGATAATAGGTATAAGTAAAAACATAGTTATGAATACATATAAGAAAAATAAAAAAGAAACAATAGTACAGGGACGGTAGACACATTGGTGTGCTTATGCATGCCCCCTACAGACCTCTTAGGAAAGGGGTGAGGTCAATAGTAGACAGTCTAGGGTTAAAGTTTTTGGGGTTTGTGGAAGAAATCACAGAGTCAGGTAGAGTATTCCAGACATTGACCACTCTGTTGCTGAAGTCATATTTCCTGCAATCAAGTTTGGTGTGATTAACCTTGAATTTATATCTATTGTTTGCTCTTGTGTTGTTATGGTTGAAGCTGAAGTATTCATTGACAGATAATACATTGCAATGTATGATTTTATATACTATACTTAGATTGGACTGAAGGCGGCATAGTTCTAGGTTTTCTAAGTCTAGAATTTTGAGTCTGGTGGCATAAGGTATTCTGCAACGAGTAGAGGAGTGGGCAACTCTTCTTGTGAAATATTTCTGGACTTTCCCAATTGTGTTAATATCAGATATGTAATGTGGGTTCCAGACTGATGAGCTGTATTCGAGTATTGGTCTAGCAAATGTTTTGTATGCTCTAGTTATTAGTGCAATATTACCAGAGAAAAAGCTAAGTAAGATTAGGTTAACAACTCTTAATGCCTTTTTGGCTATGTAGTTCCAGTGAGCTCTAGCACTTAGATCATTAGAAATAAGTACTCCAAGATCCTTGACAGAGTTTGGATCATCATCTTGACTATTCAGCCTGTATTTTATTTTCTGATTTTTTTTTTTTTTGCCAATATGTAGAACAGAACATTTATTTGTTGAGATTTGAAGTTGCCATTTGTTTGAACATTCTGATACATAGTCAAGGTCTTTTTGAAGGGTAGCAGTATTGTCTGTGGTGTTGAATAGCTTTACATCATCAGTGAAGAGAATGTGGTTGCTCTTAATATGATCTTAGAGGTCATTTATATAGAGTATGAAAAGATTTGGTCCTAGAACACTGCCTTGGGGACACCACTGTTGACAGGTACAGAATTTGATAGGACGCTCCCAATTTTGACCATTTGTTGTCTGTTTGACAGAAATGCTTCTATCCCGTTATGCAAGTGTCCAGAGATACTGTAAGTTCTTGCCAGTTCCCCCAAGCAAAGCATTTGCTTGTGAAAGGTGGCAGGGAGCATGGGCAACCAGGACGATACAGTGCCCTCCCACACTGCAACCCTTAAAGCTCCTCCATAGTCAAGACATGAGGTTAGAGTCTAAGATCAAGACAACTCAGAGAAAGGTGAGTCAGTTAGTGAATTACAATTGTTATAGGATAGCAATGAGATATAGTAATATTATAGTTCCATAAAAATTGATGGTAATATACATTTATATTTATTATACTTTTCTAAATATCAGTATAATGAAATATGTATTTTACACTATCTGTGTATTTGATATTCAAAGCCACATTTATATCTTTTTACTAGAGAGCTCAGACTCTTAGTGTACATGTGAATTTTTATTTATTCTTTTGATTTTTATATTTTATCTCCAAAGATTATTGAAGTTTCTAAATTAAATTAAATTGAGAAAGGTATATTTAATTGAACTAATTATAATAATTAGCTGATATACTTCAGATATATTAAAAGTACCATTCCAATAATTTCCAAACAGGGTATTTCAGCATAGAATCTAAAAACTTCCTTCATTGTGGCTCATATGTCTATTAGAATTAGACTTCAATTAAAATCCATGTATTTCCCCTCTTTCTGATTTTTTATAACTGTTGTCAAATGACATTAATTTGTTCTTCTATCTCAATTTTATTTTTTGTTAAGGTAAATGATATGTCAAATGTCATTTTAGAACTTAAAGCTTCTTATAAAAGCTCTGCTTATGTATGACACAGTTAAAAACTTTAGATGACAAGAATTAAAGGAGATTTATTTATATAGTTAACATTTATATTTACTCATTTTCCATATATATGGGCTACAATTCACATAGCTTTGCCATCTTTCATGGCCTTGAAGGATTCAAGGATTCAATCAGCTGCGATGAAAATGTTTGCATTCTTCGTTCCATGTCATACTACTTATATATTTATTCATCTCAAAAAGTTTTTTATACCGTTTACAATTTTACATTCTAAAGATTCCAAATGTAAACATACAATATATTTATCCTAATTAAATCTAAGCTCTTAAGACAGCCATATTCAAGTACCACCAAATTATAAAAGTCAGTTCTACTAATTATTGCTCACAATATAATAACCTGGCCAAAGGAGCATATGGAAGCTGCCATTGGAGGTTGGAAGCTCCTCACAAACTAGGGAAGTTTCCATTTCAAGTCAACAGTCAGAGACTGTTCAGGAGTTGGAAAGGTCAGGGACAAAAAGAGGACTAAGTTCTGCATGAGTTCCAGATCCAGACAGACAGATAGGTAATGATCAATTACAAGACACTGTAGAAATAGACTAGGAGCAGAAGATAGCAATGGTGACATATGTAGCAATGACAAGTGACAGCAATATCTGGAAGAAAGAACATAAGAAGCTAGAGAAGGACAAGGACCTGAAAGAAGAACTAGAAATAGAGAGGTTTTGGAAAGTAAAAGCTAAAATACACCAATTATGGTAGGAACACTTGAAACTGTGACTCTAAACAAATCTGATAAATAATTGTCAGAGGTCTCTTTCTGAAAGAGTGCTGTGCCAGGAACAGCTAAGATACTGTGTAGAATCCTAAAAGTCCCAGGACTCTGGTAGGGGACCAAGATTGAAGAAAATACATGCCACCCATTGAGGTGAGAAGGGAATTATATATGTATATGAATGTGTATGTCTCTATCTTTGTATGTGGATGTGTATCTGTCTGTGTACATGTTATGCTTATGTATGTGCAGTGGGTAGCCTAGCTATAAAATATCATCTCCTACTGGAAGGTTGAGTGTTGAATCCTAAACAGTTGTAGATATTATTCTCTCATGGTGCAAAGAGAAAATATCTGTTGTGAACTCGATGTAGGCATCTGGAAGAACATCTGGCCTGTAAACACCCAGCTCCATTCAACCAGCCCAACTCTATCTGAATAAGGGACTACAGGATCATAGAAGGAAAAAGAAAAGAAAATATACACACACATGCACAAACACATGCACACTGTATACACACAGATATACATACAGAACAAACATGTGTATGTGTATTATACTGACATTATAAGATATTAGCATGTCCCCAAAGGACATTCAGTATGGTTAAACTGCTATTTTCCTTAACATAGACAAAGTAGCTGCTGTGGTTGGGTGCCAGCATTAAAATATCATGAAGCCAATGGAGTACTTTTCAGGAAATGTTGGCAGTGAAAGTGAAAGACTGACACTGAGAAAATTTTATCTTCAGTTTGTTGAGCTATGGTGCAGTTGCAGAAAACAGCAACGTTCACAAATAAAACAGCGGATGTTTCAAACTGACAGCACATAATTGAACATACGAACAACAGATTTGGAATCTCAAGTACTCTAGACATTTGTGACACTATTCCATCTGTCATATATGGTGGTTTTGTGGAGGTGATCCAGATTTTTGACTGGTTTTAAAACCACCTCAGTGGGAAAATAAAGTCCACTTGTAGAAGCATTTATATTATCCATATACTAGGCACTGTTGAACAAAATATGCACATTAGTTATATTTCATGCCAGCCATGAAAACAAATGTTGCATACCTGGCTGCACATTGTTTTTTGTTTTTATTCATGTTTTCAGTTCACAACTGGCATACCTCCAAGTGTAGATTACATTAAATACATTAATATATTGTGCCAGGAAAATGGCTTTTCTTGATAGCATTAATCAAGACAATATAATATAATGACCTCATTCAACACTTCCTTTGTTCAGTTTTCTAAAACTGCAACTTTAAAATACTTTTCATTATTAAATGCTGCTTTAAATTGTGGAGCTGAAATTTTAAAAAATCAAAAGTGAAATAATACTTTGTTCTACCCAATATTTAATTACAGTATAAGCGTATGTTTTAATTTATTTATATGGTTTTTGTTTTCTTTTATTTTTACAAAACAGTTGAAATGAAAATAAACCAATAGGCTTCATAAAACAAGAACAAGTATAGCAGAAGTTGCTATTCTTTGTTGAATGAACAATGCCATCCATAAATGGGAAGGAGGATCAAAACTTCTTTCCTGCTGATAATTTTGTTAATGACTAAATTAGTATGTATGACACTGCTGGGAGTAGTGGGAAATTTTTATGATACATTAGTGAGAAGGAACAAATATGATGAATTGTGCTAATCATTAAAAAGCCCAGCTATTATAGCTTTTTTTTTTAAAAAAAAAGTAAAATACTATTCTTCTTATTCCAGTAACCTAATTTCTTCTTTGTCGATGATTAGTTATACACAGAATGTGGACTTCCTTCTCAACATAGAGTATGTACAAGAAAGGTTTCTTTTTTAAAGATATGTTTACATACTTTTTCAGTGACCAAGAGGTCAATTGTAGGATGTTAGATGCAGTAATATACCTCACCAAAAATATTTGTGGTACATGTTACATATTTAAAGTATACATTCCCTTTGATATCTCTATGTCATCAATTTTCCATATTTATGATCATTATTCTATTTTGAATATATTAATAGCTTGAAATTGCTAAACAATATAGACAAGTAAAATTATAAAATCCATTATCAAAGATGACTAGCATTGACCAAAGCTCAAAAATAAACATTATTTTAAATGTAAGTGAAGTGTGAATACTGCTATCTAATAAAATGTCAGTAAAAACACAAATGTAACATGTATACAGCATATTATGCTGTATTGTAAGGCAGAAGCAATCAGAATACCATGAATAACTTAAGTCAGCAACTTTGTTGATTTCTATCTATATTACAAGAATCTCTCCAAATGGCTTGTTTTGCCCTGGGACAAACAGTTAAACTTTCATGGATCTTGGTGTGTGTGTATGTATTGGGGGGCTGGGGTCAGGCTTATGCCTCATGGCTTTCCAAGTACTCAAATCTAATTCCCTGTCTGATCCCTCCTTCTAAAATTCAGGAGTTTCCCAACACATCTCCATGTACACAGAATTATTAATACAAGAATTTTTATTTTAGTACGTATACTGTACAGTATAGGAGTAAGTTCTTTCACTGTGCATATAAGTTATATATAAATAGAAGATTAAATGGTTAAATATAGTTAAGGCAAAGTATTTGATACACAGTTAAAAATGGAAGTTGTTATAGTTCAGTGACAATTACGAATATTTAATATTTCTTGAGTTGTGTCTACAATTTTTATTTTCCTGTCTCCTTCTTATTCATTTATATCCATTTGTTAAACCACATCTGAATGGCTCTTTAATCAGTCTGATTAGAAAAAATAATAAGTAAGTCTTCAGATTTCTTCTATACTGAAGAAATGTTATTTCTTGGAGCATGCCTTCATTTAGGAACTTTTAAAAAGCCTATCTTAAGCTTGTGTGCCCATTAAAGAAAAAACTTTCTTGAAAAATGTTTACATTAGATCTCACTTGACAGGACCTTATTATTCTGATTCAGGACAATCAGAAAAAATTAATCATGTAATAATAAAAATCTTCAGCTTAAGATGTCTAAAATATTTCAATTTTCACTAATTATTCAAAATTTTTCTAATTCTTCAAAATCCCACAAAATTGTCTTTCCTTCATTGGAAAAAGTTTAAGTGCTTTCACTGAAGGTGGAATACTGTAGAATAGAATTTGAACAAGGGATTTAGAAAGAAATAAGTTTAGAGAGTATTTCATGAACCCGAGATTCCCCTAACCCCAAAAGGAAAAGACTAACAGAAGCACCAGCAGATAAAGAATATTGAAAAGGAGGAGACAACAGAGGAGTAGCAGTGGGGAGAAAATCTACAACAAAAGAAGTGCCAGCAAATCTCGAGCAGAAAGGAGAGTAACACTTCACAGTGTGTAAAGTGGATATGAGGAGATGTCAGTTAATGCTGAAAGATGATAAATACTATGGAAAAATTGAAGTAGTGGGATGGAAATTATTAAAGGCATTGATGTGAGGAGAAAGGGGGGTGATGTGGGAAATTCTAGTTTTAGAAGCAAATAAAAAAATGGAGAGAAACAGCATGGATAGAGAAAGTAGAGCATACAGTGATTGCATTTCAAAATGTAAATATGACTTGGCTTTAGCTGAAGGGGCACCAAGCATGGACATTCTTGTATAATTTTTTAAAAAAGAAAAAATTCAGCAAAGTAGTGCCTAATTATTATTTAGATGAAAATAACCAGGAAATCCTGGTGCTTAATACTTGCATTGGAAAAAGCACCCCAGAAGGGGGAAAAAACAGAAAACAGCTTCCATATTGTTGCTAATAAATTTGGCTCGTTGTAGTCAGAAAGAGGTAAGTTTGGGTAAAGGAAGACTTTAATTTTTTAGCTGAAGATGAAAACAAACAGATTTCATTTTAATCCTCCTCCCCCCCCAAAAAAAATTTTCCCATTTCCTCCTTATAAATATACCTTTTGCTCACTTCCCAGTAGACTATGCATGCCCCATACTATTTTATATGATGTACAATTTACATTTTGCCATACATAAAGCAAATTCTTACCCAAATTAAGCTTGACTGATCTAGATTTCCTGAACATACCCATGCAGTTTTCCTGGTGACAGAACAAATATAGTTAGCCATTCCTTTCTTCCAATATGCCTTTCTTTTTCCAACTTTCCAAGGTACTCTATTGCTCTTCCATTCTGTAATTATCCCAATCCAGATACTAACCAGATGAAAGATTTCTTTTCATTTTTAATGTTTGTATAAAATATGAAACTGAGCAATTGTTATCTCTTCTGGGACAAGGAAATATTGAGTCTGGGACTTGTCTTCAAGTTTTAATGTGCAATATTTTTGCCAGATGTGACTTTTCATAGTGAAGATGCTGTGTGCCTGATACTGTGCAGTTTCCTGTGCTCATCTTTCAGTTTGGGTTATAGCAAATGAACTCTCTATCCCTTAGGCTATTTTCAAATGATTGGAGACCAACAGGCAAACTTGACTGCTGAACTATCTCAATATTCTTCTAATTACTTCTGACAACAAAATCATGTTGCCATGATACTTTCATGTAACTGACTTTTCCCAAGTCTGCTATGTCTATCTATAACTGCTGGTATGTTCAACTGGCAGCAATATTTCATGAGTGGAATACTGAAATAACTTTTAAAAAAGAATCCAATCATATTTTTATACTTGTTGTTTTTCTTTTAATGGCATTGTGTTTGCATTCATGTGCATAAATGCATTCATTTGGCAAAGGAACCATGATAGTTGACTATCTGAGAAAGAGAATATTTCATAACTGTCACTATAACTAGAGTATGAGAAGTTATTAATGTAGCTGATAGTCCATTATTACATTAATGGTTTTGTTTAGTTCCTTTAGTAGCAGCACTAGGGAATTGGGCACTGAAACATTCTTTTAATTTTCTACAATTATTTCCACTGATCCCTCCTACTTTTGAACAGGGACATTTCTAGGCTTGTTTCATATGACTACAATTGGGTTGTCAAAATGTCTAACATAGTGCCCATCCAATAACAATGAGGCATAAGGACAAATTAAAATGTCTACACTAATAACTCTCTTTGCTACTCTGTTACTAGTAATCCCTACTGCTTTTCTTTGTTGTAGAATGTTTTTAAGTATTAGTGCTTTTTAATTTAAAGTTTTATTAATGTGGTTTTATTTTACACCATCCAAAGTCACATCTATGAGATGGACAGCTAAGTAAGTAAATATATTCAATAAGAGCACTTTATCTGCTCAAACCAGATGAAAAGGGTGGACGTTGGGATTAAAAACAGTCATCAGTTAAAACAGCACAATAGAAATGCTGAGATCAAGGTAGACAAGACATTTCTACACCTGACTCACTAGACCAATTCCCTTTAGCATTTTTACTGCAATCTATCTATGCCTTCATGCACTACAATTAACTAAGTAGAAGGTCTCTTTCCATGTTCCCTAAAAAAGCACTATTTTCATGCTGAAATATCTTGGATCTTTGCCTGCCAGTGAGAAGGAGATTCTATTACAGAAATAGGTATCATTTGCTGTTGCCTACTGAATATTTTTTCCATTTCTGAAAAAGAAAGATTTCTGAGTTTTCTGAAGACCTCACATCGACCAATATGATTTTTTTTCTTTCAAAATCAGCCAAGTTGAATTAGGTGCTTTCTCATGTGTGTTAAATTTCAGATTTTAAAATCTTGCTAGTTAAATTTCACATTAAGAATATTTGGTTGTTTCTGGTAATGACATGGAAAAGAAATGCTTCTTTTAAATCTCTTTCCAATATTTTAGTTCAAATACTCATGTGAAAGAACAGAAACATCATATTCAAACATATCATAGGAAAAACTCTAACCTCTTCAGCAAGGAATGTATTGGGCAAGCTGGCCTTATATAAATAAATTATGGAATATGGCTATTATAATCAAAAGTAAAAGCCAAATTGCAAAAAAAAAAGATGTTCAGGTTTTCAAAGGAAAGGGTCTATCAGTCATGGATCTGAAAATTGCTTGTACAATCTCAGTTCATGAAATGCTAACTTTAGAGAACACTAGAAGAACTAGCTATTAACACTAGAAAAACTAGCTATTGGACTGCCACTCCTTTTCCATGATAGTTTTAAACATCACCCAATTGTACTATAATAAATAAAAATCTTTATTTTTTTATTGCTTTCCTCAAGCTTCACAAACTATACTATAAATTGGTCTGTCATCATTATCTACTGAGCAAATGCCTAAAGGTATGCAAAGAGTACCCATTTAGTATATATGTGATTTGTGGAAGAAAGGGAACAACTCAAGGACTACAGGATTCTTCATTAACTCTTCACAGAAAAGAAAATACGAACGCTAGAGATAATCTTGCTTTAGGCTATAACTACTAGTGCATTCTTCATAAGCAATTTGAAATCACAAAACAAAACATGAAATTTATATTTTATTCAGCATTTAAATACCAATATTCCATGCTCTTTATCTCTTTTGCCCATTGAAAACAATATACATATTTCTTCCAATATTATCCTTCACAAATTTGATTGATTCTCTTATTATAATAAGGTTACATTTTCACAGTGGTAAATATGTATAATTTATATATATCATAAATAATCCAGGCTAATATAAATATACAGACACTGTTTAGGAAATATTTAAAACATTGTTTTCAAACATAAATTATTTTATTTCTCTATTTTATAGAACCATCCACCTCACAAACAAGTGACTCTCTGTGGTATACAGCAAAACTAAGGCAATAAATATATAAAATCAATATCATTAATAGTAAAAATATTTCAAATGCATAAAAGCAGTTCAAAGGAATAATAGATGGAATTAATAGTAATGGAGCCACCTACCTAATTCAGTCATAACTTGCAGTCCTCAAGCTTGCTATCACAATTATGTCTTAAGGGAGGAGCTGGTGACATCATCCTCTCCTCAGAAAGAAAAGGATTCCATAGCATGGGGATCACAGAAAAAAAAAGGCCACCCCCCAGGGCCTGATTGATGTAGATCCCTAGACAATGGAATCTGTAATGGGACAATGCCTTTTCTATAAAATCTAGTGAGACAAGTAGATGAAATCAGAGAAAGGCTATTCCTCAAATAATCCAGTCCCGTATCATGTCAAATTTTAAAGGTAAACACCAGTACCTTGAATTGGACTTGGAAACAAACTGATAACCAGTGCAGTTTGCCTGTGTTCTACCAGATATATACATACATAACTCGTGCCAGTACATTTCAGCTGAAGTTTCCAGATACCCTTCAAGGGCAGACCCATGTAGAGAAATTGAAAATGATAATGCATATTAATATATGGCATAAAGTCAGGCATATCATACGGGTATCCATCCATGCTATGTTCTTATCTGATAAGATATATGAGGTGTGTGGGTGTGGGCATGCGCGTATGGAGAGAGACAGAGAGAAAAAGTGAGTGAGAAGGAGAAAGGAAAGGGAGAGAAACTATGTTTATCTTTATCCAAATTCAGTAGAAAGTTTTATTTACATTCAAGAACAAGATCTGGGATCACACATAGAAACATTGACAGAGACAGAGACACAGATACAGACACACAGACAGAGGGGGGGAGGGAGAGAGAGAGAGAGAGAGCAATTTAGATTAAGGTTACTGTCCTTCTCATATTCAATTGATTGGAAATAATATTCAACAACAAATCATTTTTTATTATATGATCACTAAATAGAAGAAAAGAAGACAGTAATTGCATGTATTAAGTGATGTAAGGATGATATGTGACATATTTTCATACTTGGTTGTACAAATTCTTTCATTAATTTGAATTTAGATTTATGTTAGTTACATATACTTACATAATCATATATAAATTCTAGTCAGAATTTCAGCTCATATGTAGGTTAGAACCATCAGGGTTAAGCTTTAAATTCCATTTTCTGCATCTAATGAGAAAGATCTTCACACCATAGTAGTTTATTCATATGAAACAAGAATTATTCAACTTGAAAACCTTGGTAAACAAGATGAAGATGATGTGGCACATGTT
Source organism: Bungarus multicinctus (assembly GCA_023653725.1). Lineage (NCBI taxonomy): Eukaryota > Metazoa > Chordata > Lepidosauria > Squamata > Elapidae > Bungarus > Bungarus multicinctus. Next base: position 34,185,139 of record CM042849.1, on the reverse strand, counting down.
TTGAAAGTAAACAAAAATCTGTCAGCCTGCCTAAGGATTTATCACAAAAATAATTTACATTTTCTTTATATCATTGAGCAGATCAGCCTACAGCAACTTTCCTAGAAATAAATTATACATTAAGATTTTATCACTAAAGCTAGAATATAAGCTTGAAATTGAAGCTGCTTATCATGTGGCTTCAATTTCATTTTCATTCAGTTAAGAATTTAATCTCATAGTTATAAAATATCTATAATCTACACAATAGAATCATAATTTGCATCTTTCATTGAATGTTGGAAATCTTAAATGAAAAGATGAAATTATCTTTTGCAAAAATTATATTTTGTATAGTACATATACAGTATGTTTTCAATGTAGAAAGTTATCAGAGAAATTCATCTGGCAGCTAAACAAAAACAAGTCAGACTAATCTTATTTCTTTCCTCCCCCACCCCTCCCCCACATCTCTTGCAGAAACTGTTGTTTAACATGAATAACTAATCTGAAAATAATTATGATCCATCTGCTGATAATTTTTTTTATTTTGATCCTGATTTATAGATTACTTTCAATTAATGAGATTTATAGATTTACTTATATATATATTGTTATACTAATAACTTTCAGCTTTGAACCAATTAATAAAATAATAAATATTTTATCTTAATGAGAAAGACAGATTCCAGATTTTAATTAAATGACAACTACAGTATATATAATGATTGGGCTTTTAGGTGTCAGACTTATGATTGGCCTACTGCATATTTTGACTTCAATATAAGCAAAACATCTGTCCTTTAAAAAAAAGACATCAAATAATTAAGTTCTCAATAGCAGTGCCTGCCTCACAGAATATTTATTTATTTATTTTATTTATTTATTATTTAAATTTATATACCGCCCTTCTCCCAAGGGACTCAGGGCGGTGTACAGCCCATCTAAAACCCACAAATATACAAAAATTAAAAAACTATTAAATTAATTGGCTGATTACTGAGACTAAAAAGACCCCCCCCCTTAAAACCCCAATTTAAAATTAAATATGGAGACCAAATTAAAACCATTATCTCAGCCCAGGCCGGCCTGCTCAAAGAGCCAGGTCTTCAACGCGCGCCTGAAGGCCCTCAGGTCCATGCCGGTACGGAGCTCCGGTGGCAGAGTATTCCAGAGGGCGGGGGCACCCACAGAGAAGGCTCTACCCCTCGGCGCCGCCAGATGACACATAGCGGCCGACGGCACCCGGAGCAGACCCTCTCTGTGGGAACGCACCGGCCTGTTGGAGATCACTGGCAGAATGCGGTCCTGGAGGTAACCTGGTCCCATGCCATGGGACGCCCTAAAGGTCAAAACTAGAACCTTAAAGCGAACCCGGAGAGCCACCGGCAACCAATGCAGCTCGCGCAGGAGAGGCGTCACATGGGCGCTACGTGACGCCCCCATGATCACCCGCGTGGCTGCATTTTGCACCAGCTGGAGTCTCCAGATGCTCCCCGCGGGGAGCCCCATGTAGAGGGCATTACAATAGTCCAGGCGAGAGGTGACAAGGGCCTGAGTGATCGTGCGCAAGGCATCCCGATCCAGGAAGGGCCACAACCGGTAGATCCGACGGATCTGGTGAAACGCCCCCCTGGAGACGGCCGCAATGTGATGTTCAAGTGATAGCCGTACATCCAGGAGGACACCCAGGCTGCGAGCCCTCTCTGCGGGGGGCAAAACTTCCCCCCCGATAGCCAGCGAAGGTGTCAGCTGGCTATATCGGGGCGCCGGAAACCACAGCCACTCGGTCTTGGATGGGTTGAGCCGAAGCCTGTTCCCGCCCATCCAATCCCGCACGGCCTCCAAGCACTTGGACATAGCCCCCACAGCATCGTTGGGGTGGTCTGGAGTAGAGATGTACAACTGGGTGTCATCCGCATATAGATGACACCCTACTCCAAGACCACGGATGATCTCGCCCAGCAGCTTCATATAAATGTTGAACAAGAGGGGAGAGAGGACCGACCCCTGGGGCACCCCACAAAGCAGGGGCCTAGAGGTGGACCTCTTCCCCCCTGCCAACACAAATTGCGAACGGTCGGAGAGGAAGGAGGAGAACCGTTGAAGGACGGTTCCACCAATCCCCAACCCCCCCAACCATCGCAACAAGATACTATGGTCGATAGTATCGAAAGCCGCCGAGAGGTCTATTAGGACCAGGACAGAGGAGAACCCTCTGTCACGAGCCCTCCAGAGATCATCGACCAACGCGACCAATGCCGTCTCAGTGCTATGTCCAGGCCTGAAGCCCGATTGGGACGGATCGAGGTAAGTAGCTTCCTCCAGGTACTGGGGAAGCTGACGCGCCACCACACTCTCAACAACCTTCGCCACGAAGGGAAGGTTGGAGACCGGACGATAGTTGTTTAAAATAGCTGGGTCCAGGGAAGGCTTCTTGAGGAGGGGGCGCACCACTGCCGCCTTCAGGGTGAAAGGGGGCACTCCCTCCCTCAAAGAAGCGTTGACAATCCCCTGGAGCCAGCCTCGTGTCGTCTCCCTGGCGGCCGAAACCAGCCAGGAAGGGCACGGGTCCAATAAACAGGTGGTGGCACTCAGCCCCCCCAGCAGCCTGTCCACACCCTCGGCGGTCACAGGATCGAACTCCTCCCAGATAACACTCACAAGACCTGCCCCGGACACCTCCCCCGGGACCACCCAATTGGAGTCGAGCCCCTCCTGAATCTGAGCGATTTTATCATGCAGAAATCGGGAAAACTCCTCTGCCCTACCCTGCAAGAGGTCATCCCGCGCTCTCGGTTCAAGTAGAGAGCGGGTCACTCTAAACAGGGCGGCAGGCCGATTTTCTGCTGACGCAATAAGGGTGGAGAAATACGAAGATTTCGCCGCCCCTATCGCCACAAGGTAAGTCTTAATATGAGATCTCACCTGTGTTCGGTCAGACTCAGAACGGCTCGCCCTCCAAATGCCCTCTAGACGTCTTTTCCGGCACTTCATCTCCCGTAGCTCCTCCGTATACCACGGAGCCAAATGGGATCTGTGCCGGGTCAGAGGTCGCAGGAGCACAACTCGATCTAGAGCCCTGGCGGCCGACCCATCCCAGGTGGCCACCAGGTCTCCAGGCGAGCTGTGAGCCAGAGACTCACGAAATGGCCCAAGCTCCCTCTGGAACCGGTCCAGGTCCATCAGGCGCCTGGGGCAGAACAATCTAAGTGGTTCCGCCTCCCTGCGGTGGGGGGTGGCGGAACGGAAGTCCAACCTGAGGACGGAATGATCTGTCCATGACAAGGGTGTGATAACTAACTCCCCAAAATTACAGTCATTCAACCACTGCCCAGAGACAAAAATCAGGTCCAGCATGTGTCCTTCAATGTGAGTGGGGGCGGAAACTAACTGGGTCAGGTCCATGGCCATCATGGAAGCCAAGAACTCCCGAACTAACCCCGAGGTTTCACCGGACGATGGCAGGTTGAAGTCCCCCATGACCAAAAGCCTGGGGGTCTCAACCGCCAGCCTGGCTATCACCTCGAGGAGTCCGGGCAGGGCCGATGAGACGTGGCAGGGAGCCAGGTACGCCATCAAAAGACCCATCTGAACCCCTTGCCCCCACTTCACAAATAGAGATTCACAGCCAGCCGTCTGAGGAACAGTGGCCTCCCTAGGATGAAGGGCTTCCTTTATAAGCACCGCCACCCCTCCACCCCTTCCCTGAACCCTAGGTGGTGAAATGCAAGGAAACCTGGTGGGCACATCTCAACCAGAGGAACACCACCCTCTGGGCCCAACCAGGTTTCGGTGACACCTACCGGCCTCCTCCTGAACCAAATCATGGATCAGGGGAGCCTTATTAACCACGGACCTGGCATTGCACAACAACAGCCGGGTATTCAGGGCCTGAGAATCCGGACAACCAGGGCTGCAGGATGGGTATGGAGGGTCGGAGCGCGCTACCGCTTGCAAACATCGGGAGCGCGATCCCCTTACCGGATACGGCCCTCTACCCCCAGCATATCTACCCCTCCCAGTCACCGTGCGAATAAAATTAGCCCCCGGCTGCCCACCCCCAATCTGCCACCCCGACATGGAAACCCCCGAGGCCCCCCAGGCGTGCGGGCTGGCCCGGCTGCCCCCAACTCCATGTGGGCTGTCTCCCCTGCCCACCCTGGATCCATTCATCCCGTTAAAAAACCCCATTAAAAAACCGCCAACCCCGGGTTTCCCGCGCTTCTTCTTTCCATTTCTCCGGCTTCCACGGCCCCACCATCGCTCCGGATCCCAGGATCCCTCACAGCGGAACGTCTTTGATAGTCTTGAAGGCCACTTAAGGGAGAGGGGGACGTCCCTCAGGGCCCAAAGTTCCGCCCTTGAATAAATCCGTGGCCCCGGCCACCCCACCCCGACGGTCCCGCAGCGTCCATGGTCTCTGTGGTGATCTCTGTAATGGAGAGGTCCAGGCAGACTGGGGTACACCCCTCTCCCTTCCGGCCGCCCCACCCCTGCCACTGGTGGGACCCCCGGGGGAAGGGGAGTCACAGGCAAAGTCAATCCCCCCCTCCCCGGGCCCACAACCCCTGCCACAGGTGGGGGCCCCAAGGAGGGGTGGAAACCGATCACAACGCCTTCCAACCACCGGTCTGCGCATCGTCCTCAAAGCCATAGGTGCTGCCCCGAGTCCAGACTGGGCCCGCCATGTCCACCGCAGGTCCACCTCCGAACCGATTGGGGCCCCCCAAAATCGCCGCGGCCCGAGCGAGGCCGCCGAGCCTGCCACACTGTCGTGCCTCGCCAGGGACAGCAGGGCCTCTTCATGACCCTTCGGATATCCAGGGTTGCCGCGGCAGCTGTTCCAGGGCCTCAGTGGCCTTGAGATCGCTGAGGCCAGTCCAGGGCCCCCCAGGTGGCTCCCCCAGGTCCGCGCCACCCCGGGAAATCCAGGGCCACCGCTCCCTCCAGGGGGCTATCGGGGCCATGCCACGGCGGTCTCCCCACTCCAGAGACCGCTGGGTCCATCGGCGCCCAAAGTATTAAAGGTGTCACCATGCTGACCACGAAGGCCGCCGCCACCGCCATCGAGGCCACCGCCGCGACCACCATCAAGACCGCCGCTGCCGCCGCGACCGCCGAGGCCGCCATCGCCGCCGCCACGACTGCCGAGGGTGCTATGGCCTCCACCGCGGCCTCCGAGGCCGCCCTCACCGCCGCCGCCGTCATCACGACCGCCGCCGCCACCGCCGAAGCTACTATGACCACCGCAGCCCCCGGCACAATTAGCGCCGCCGGGGGCCTCATCCGCCACCACCAGCCGCCGGGAAAGGCCTCCGAGGCCTCCAGGATCCATTCGGCGTCACCGGGGCCGCATCCGTGCCGCCCTCCGCGCCGTCCTCCACGCCGGTCCCGTGGCTCCAGCGCACCCCCGAATGGCCTCTGGTGACTCCTGCCGACCTCCCCCGGTCCTCCCCGCCTCTGCCACCGGCGGGGGGACCCGGGAGACATGGGGGGCCGCGTCCGGAGCCGCCACGGCCGGAGAAAACTCCAGCGGAGGCGCGCGGCCGCCATCTTCGGAAACCCTTTCATGAATAGGCTCATCTATTCTTCTTGCATGAGACTTCTTGCTTCACTGCATACAATCTATCATTCTTGCCATCTTTTATCTTGTATGTCTTTTCTTTTTTTTATTGGTTTTATTGCTATGTTTTTGTTTTGGTTGTTCTGGACCACCCAGAGACATTAGAAGTTAGGTACCATACAGATTTAGTAAATTATTATGATTGGTCACATAGACAGTCATAGTTAGCTTGAAATTGGATTTGGCTTTTTTATTCACCTATGGAGTCCTTGCTATAGGCAGATATTGTTGTTTGATGGTATTAAAGTACCACTGCAGTATATAAGCTGTTTCAGTTAAAGCCTTTTGCAATTGACTGGTGGAAATTTTGTGGAAATTTTGTCAATGTCAATTTTTGTCAGCTTTGGAAGCTATATTGAGATCCCACACTGTCACATTTGAGCCTGGGAAAGTGGAAGGGGAAATTTATTGGAGTATATCTAGCTAGACATAATAACAATCTTTTTCTGATTCAAGGTCAGGTTATTTGCACATCAGTGAGAGGAAATCTTAACTTGAGACAGATGATGATTGGGCCATGTGATGTGATGATGGGTGTAGGGGATGGATTTGTAATTTTTACTTATTGTAAGTAAGCTTTTTTTTTTTTTTTTTTCAGATTTGGGATTCCCCAGTTGTGCCAGTTGCTATCCAAGTAAAAAGGAGCCTTTGAGAAGATGTCTGTCAAAGAGTTATTGGGCGGAATGGAAGGTTGCTGGAATGCTGACATTATCCTGAATCTCTAAACAAACACCAGCAACCCAAAAGGGGGGTGTCCAGGGTGCTGAGTCCCAGTACTGAGCTGGAGCAGTGCAAAGACTCAGTGAAAATGAAAGAAAGGGAGGAATATATAGAAGGAGCGGTGGGACTGGATACCAGAAAACTAATTGAGATCCCATGTCTTCCTTTTGAAGAATTTGTGCAAGCAATGGAAACTGCAGAGGAAAGACAGAGGCTAGGCACTCAGCCAGTGGTGGGATTAAAATATTTGTGACTGGTTTGGTGGATGTAGTTTGGTGGGCACGTTTTATGCGCATGCACACATTTTGTATGCCAAACACACACTTTGCGTGGGCACAGAGGCATTTGCACACGCGCAGAGACATTGTAACTCACCTCCTTACAAGCCTGCATGATCCCAGTCACTTCAGCAGCCATGTGGCACTCTTCTGTGCCACGCAAAGCAGTTGCTCTTCAAATTCAGAGGATAAAGATGACTTTGGGAGGCTGAGCGGATGGGTGGGCCCAACAGCAGAGCAGCAGAGAGAACCAGTTCAGTCTCCGCTGCTCATTGCAGCTGCGTGGCTTGGTAGAACCAGGCCGAACTGGTAGAATACCACCATTGCACTTGCCCAAGGAACCGGATTCATGGAAAAGCTGCCATACTGAGCTGAATCCAGAGATGGGACTGGAGGGCAAGTTGCTTGAACATCTCTCCTTACTCCAGCCTCTGAAGTCGACCCATGAGCCAAAGTGGAAAAGCAGAGGGGCTTTTGAATTAGACAACTCCCAAGACTGGAACCTATTGCCGTAGCCAGTCATTGGTAGGAATTCCAGAGTAATTCCAGCAACTGAAAGTGGGAAATTACGTCTCACAGCCACAATGTCTTCAGCTGAACTGGGCCCTAACTCAGTCATGTTCACTTTCCCTAGTCCAAGACTTGGCAGTGGAACCAGCATGGCATTGGCCAGAGGTGGTGGGAGATTCAGCTCACCACGGCAGGGCCAAGCAGCAACAAAAGGACAGCAGATGCAGCTGACATTTGGTATGTTACAAACCCCAATTCCTCCCCCTCCAAAACCAGAAGGGAAGTTACCCCCTGTGAAGAGTATTCCTCCAGGGTGGGGATTCTATCCTGGTCAGGGGTGGATCCAATGGCAGTGGATGCCAGCACCAGTTCACATGGCTTCAAGCAGCGATCCAGGCTCAGCAATGGGATCAACTTAGACAGCAGGCTGCAGTCACCCCTCCTTTCTCAGCATGGTAAAGAGTTAAGCAGGCAGCCCCTATTCAACAGATTCCAATCCAGCTGCCCCTCAGAGTACCCCTGCAGGGGCCCTTCCTGCTGCATACACCAACCGCACATCAAATCCCAGCTCAGCATCCCCTCAGGTACCTCTGCAGGGCCCCCTCCTTCAGCCCACTTCAGGTCAATAATTTTCCAGCCAGCGGTCGCTATGGCAATCCCTCCCCCCTCAGACCAGACCTACTAATCTTCAGAGCAACTTTTGACAGATGGCCTGAAATTTTGCTTACTTTCTCACCCAGATCTGGTCACATATAGGTCAATTTGAAAACCACTATGCAACAGATTGTGACCTAGTTTCCACAATCACAGATGGGATAAATGAGGAGGATGCTTCTGCTTGGATGGCCCAGATACCATATGAAGACATGCCCAAACTAAATGATGCTGACACATTTGTTGAGCTGCTCAGGGCTAGGTTTTAAAACCTTGGCAGAATAGGTGAGAGTGAAGATAAAATAATGGAAATGAAACAAGGTAATCAACCCTTAAAAGACTTCGTATGGGACTTTAGTCAGATTGCAAGCAACCTCATGAATTGGCCAGACAGAATATTTTTGCACTATTTTAAATAAGCTATTGATCCAGAAGTCAGAAAAGCCTGTAGCATCAGAGAGATATCAGGGCAACTACAGGACTGGTATACCATGTCCATTAGGCTGGATAGGGAAATCCACCCACACCAAAAACCTTTCTCTGAGGGCCCTCATAGGAGAAATTTGGCCAGACACCTCTGACTAAACCTGCTGATAGCTGCTCCTATCCAACCTACAAGGATTATAAAGTGCTATCGATGTGGCCAGCTAGTCATTGGGCAGCTGAATGTCTGGATCCTGCACCTGTTCCACAACCAAGACCTAGTACAGCTGCCAGAAGCCAAAGAGCTCCACGAATGCCTCCAAACACCACCCATTTGCCAGGCATGCTGTAGAGGCTCCCTTCCCCACAGAAGAAAATGAGGAGTCTCCTGCCAAAGAAACCCTTCCTGAAAAGGCAAATGAAGAAAAGGACCCCATGGTGAGTACTGTCATCCCCCCTTTTACAGTTAAAGTGAAGTTGGTAGTGACTTAGACTGGGGAGACAGGGGAGGTAGAAGCAGTAATAGATACCCGGTGTACCAGATGCCTTATTGGGCTACCTAACATTGAACAATTAGGGATAATTGGGGATAGAGACTATTATCTGGGAAGAGTTTGACCCTGTGACCGCTGAGGGTGTGGACAGGTTGCTGGGGGGGCTGAATACCACCACATGTTTGTTGGACCCGTTGGTCGCGTTGGTTGATGATCTCTGGAGGGCCCGTGACAGAGGGTATTCCTCTGTCCTGGTCCTGTTAGTTCTCTCAGCGGGTTTTGACACTATCGACCATAGTATCTTATTGCGGCAGTTGGAGGGGTTGGGGATTAGAGGAACTGTCCTGCGATGGTTCTCCTCCTTCCTCTCCAACTGCTTGCAATTTATGTTGACGGGGGGGAGAGGTCCACCTCTAGGCCCCTCATTTGTGGAGTGCCTCAGGTGTCGGTCCTCTCCCCTCTTTTGTTCAACATTTATGTGAAGCCGCTGGGGGAGATCATCCGTGGTTTTGGGGTGCGGTGTCATCTGTATGAGGATGATACCCAGCTTTACATCTCCACCCCAAGCCACCCCAACGATGCTGTGGAGGCTATGTCCCGGTGCCTGGAGGCCGTGAGGATTTGGATGGGCGGGAACAGGCTCCGGCTCAACCCTTCCAAGACTGAGTGGCTGTGGTTTCTTGTGCCCTGATATAGTCAGCTGACTCTGTCACTGGCTATTGGGAGAGAGATCTTATCCCCCACAGAGAGGGCTCGCAATTTGGGCTTCTTCCTGGATGCACGGCTGTCTTTAGAAGATCATATTACGGCCGTCTCCAGGGGGGCTTTTTATCAGGTTCGCCTGATTCACCAGTTGCGGCCCTTTCTGGATCGGGACGCCTTATGTACAGTCACTCATGCCCTTGTCACCTCTACTGTAATGCTCTCTACATGGGGCTCCCTGCGGGGAGCACCCGGAGACTCCAAATGGTACAAAATGCAGCTGCGTGAGTGGTTATGGGGGCGTCACGAAGCTCCCATGTGACACTTCTCCTGCGCGAGCTGCATTGGTTGCCAGTGGTTTTCCGGGTTCGCTTTAAGGTTCTGGTTTTGACCTTTAAAGCGATCCATGGCATTGAACCAGGTTATCTGCAGGACTGCGTTCTGCCGGTAATCTCTCACCGACCTGTGCATTCCCACAGAGAGGGCCTTCTTTGGGTGCCATCAGCTTCTATGTGCCGCCTGGTGGCCCCTAGGACTGGGGCCTTCTCTGTGGGGGGCCCCGCCCTCTGGAATGGTCTGCCTCTGGAAATACGCAATAATATGGACCTGAGGGCTTTCAGATGTGCATTAAAAACCTGACTCTTCGAGCAGGCCGCCCTAGGCTGAATTGGGATTTTTAATTTAGTATTTGTGTTTTAATCTGGATTTTAAAATTTGGGTTTTAATAACTTATTGGGGGAGGATATAATTTTAGACAGCCTAAAATATTTAATTTATTTTTAACTTTTGTAAATTGTAACAAAGTTTTATGGTTGGCTGTGCACCGCCCTGAGTCCTCCAGGAGAAGGGCGGTATATAAATATAATAATAAATAAATAAATAAATAAATAAATAAATAAATAAATAAATAAATAAATAAATAAATACTAAAGCCCTAAACCGCCCAATCAAGTTTGAACAGGTAGATGGAAAATTAATTGGAGGAGTCAACTGTAAGTTAATTACATAAAGAAAACTTAATTTTTATTTTATTTGTTTTGAGTTGACTAATATCCTTTTATTGTAGTAGTTGTATTTATTATTATGACTTTGACCACTTTCTGATTTGTCACTGGGATATAGTGTATGTAATAGTATAGATATAAGAACAGAGATATACTCTTCATGTCTTCACAAAGTTTATAAATATTATAGAGTTTATAGATATTAATCTCAGGCTTATAAAAATCTAGATGAAGATAGATATAATTGCTAAAATATAGTATTTCTCACCAAGATGGCTGTTGAATGGTAAAGAAATTTTTCTCTTGTGCCGACAATCTGCTGATTTTGCTGCCAAAGCTGATTCTTTGACAATGATGCTCCATGGATTTGAATGGGAGCACTTAGGAATGACCCAAGACAGCTTTTGGATGGCCATGAACCCATCTGGGAAGGGGAGTTTTGAAGATTCTGGTCAGAAAGCACTGAGCATATATTTTCCTCTTGGCAGTTCATTTTCTTAAGCATCCTAGGTTTTAACTTCACTTTTTAAATCTTCTGTTTTATTTCACTTTTCATCTTTAAGTTGATTGGCTATCAGAATTTACTAATACTACACAGAGGATTTTTAACTTTAGTTATAGTCCATCCAGATACAGAAAAATGCCAACTAATGTAAACAAGGAATTGTTCATTAACCATGATACATTATTGGACAAGCTGAGGGACAAGCTGGGAATAGATTGACCTGGGTAAATTTTATCTGTATGGTTTCTAACAGTAGACACTGACTTAATAGCACACAATTAATCATTCATTGAGGCGTTTATGCAAAAACAAATGTACAAGAATTTTAGCATTTTGGCTTATATGGACTAAAAGGACTAATCTTAATTTTAGAATGTTAAACATTTCCATTCTAAAAACTCTGAGCAGGTACCAAATTCAAAAAAACAAAACAAAAGGAAGAGTATAGCTTAAAGGTGAGGAATACGATATACATGCTGGCTCAGTTCATAAAGGATTAAAAAATAATCTTAACTTAACAATACTTAGCTCTAAGTGAAGCACTGATTTAACTCAGTGTAATGTGGCTTCCTGTTTTTCGAAATAGGAGGTGATTAAAATGTAACTAACAACATACTAATTGATTAAATATGACATTTTAATACTATAACAAGAACAGTGCTAGTAAAGTACACTAGTTTACTAATAATAGTTAACATCTCTAGTGAAAAACACACTAAAGACGTTAACTATTATTAGTAAGAGTTATTCTAGACTCCAACAAAGTGTCTGGTTTGACTTCCATGACTAGCCAACTGAAGGAACCATCTGCTTCTGTTCAGTTTTCCCAGTTGTGATTTTATTACTCAGTTTAATACATTTTCAAATGGTGTTAATTATCTTTTGCTTGAGTGACTGATATCCCAAGAGCTGTCTTGCTTACAACACTTTCTATGAGGATAACTGTAACATTCACTTTGATGTATGATGTTCACGCTATATCACCCTATAAGAAATTGTTTGCTATCAATAAAAACAAAATGTCATTTCAGCCTGTCTTTAAAATAGTCATTCTTTCTTCTATTATATTATTGGATTGTTTCCACTATGTATCCAATTATATTCACTGAGATTATCATAAGCACGCAAAGAGCACTAACCCACAGATATATTCATAAAATAAAATGATACTGAATTCTTAAATAAAAGAAACCTAATACTGTATATTCAACAACAAAATGTTCAGTTGTCAGAATATCAAGGACCATACAGCTAGAATTATAGTATTATATGTGAACAATCAGTTTTGGTATTCATCTGTTGAACACATGTAATTCTATAAACATTTCTGAATTTAATTTCTTTAGTCCTAATTAGGGACTAATTCTTTTTTTTTAATCACTTAAATATGCTTTTAAAAATTAGCTGAATTAAATGGAGTAAGAAGTTTTCTGGATAAATTATCTAATTTTGCAAATAAAAGAGAAAGCTGTTTTCATATCAAAAATATCATGATACCAACATAATGTTTTCTACTTTTCATTTATTACAGAATTGTTTGTTTCATGTAGTCCATGTATATGAAAATCTTATATCTTATATAAGCTTATGTCAGCATTTTGTTTTCAACTATATCAAAGCAGTTGGAAATCCTATAATTTATTTTAGAGTCATATTTGTCTTGGATATTACTTGCAATATCTAGTAGTCAGAAGTGTACTACAAGAGAACATAAAAATATGATTTAGATATCATGGCTCATAGCCTTCATCCTTCAAGAAATTAATTTAATTGCCTTTTAAAGTCATCCATAAAATTATTATCTCATTTCTATATTTACTTTCTCCTGCCAAGAAAATTAAATTATATTTTTATTAAAAAAGAGAGAAAGATGAAATTAAAAGGAAATTTAAACTTTAAATGTTAAAATGCAAACATTCTATGTAGGGACATAAATTATATTACTCTGATCCTCACTACACTTGCAAATAAGTTAAATAAGAAAAAACACAAAGAAAAATATAATCATTCAGCCAGAGTACAAGATCATCTGATGTAAGTGGCATGTCTTTGCAGGAACAACTAAAAGGATACTAGTCTCATTTCAGATTCATATTGCAGATTGCAAGACTTTAATCTCTATATATTTAAGTCATGAATATAGCCTGAATACTGAAGAATGACTGAATTTAACATCAAGTTCTATAATTTTCCAGAAAAAAAAAAAACAAGACTTCAGCACAACACAGAAAGCAAAGACAAATTTTACTCAAAATCAGACTAAACATTTTACTTGATTCTACAAAAATAGCAGCTATCTAAACAGAACTTATTTAGGTTTGATTAACTGTGTTTTCTTTCTTCTTCTTCTAGAATTCCAGACTTTAATTTGAAGCTGGGAAAATGCTATGACAGTCCCATACTTTTCCTACCTTATATCTACACAGTTCACCTTTATCTTAAAAAAAATAAAATATTTTATCTATCATACTTTAATATCTGACTTGTATTTGTCCCAAAGACTTTGGTGTAGTGACTAAGATTTCAGGCTAGATACTAGAAGATCAAGAGTTCTAGTCACTCTTTAGGCACAAATCTCCCAAGTGACTTTGGACCACTCTCTCGTCCTTCCCCCTGCCCACTTTTTTTTCTTCCTCTCTCTGTCTGTCAGAGGAAAGAGGAAACAGCAAGCTTCTTCCAAAAATAATAATAATAACTCTCATCAAGAAAAAACTGCAGAGATTTGTCCAGGCAGTCAACAAGAGTCAAGATTGTTTCAAAACTACCAATAAATAAATAAATAGCCTAAGCTTTAGTAAGACTAAACTAAACACACTCAGAGTGCATCTGGAGGCCATCACTGGAATGTTTGTATGACCTAGAAAAAAATTCTACCAATTAAAGTTTGGATTCAAAAGCAGCAAGTCAAAGAAAGTGAATTTTATGCCATATCAGAGTAAAATCTGTCACTGGAAAAAAGTGAACTAAGTTACAATTCCACAGAATTGTAAAACAGATTTACTGAAATCTACTTATAAACTCTTTCCTTAAGTATATAGGCAATAAAAAACTTTGGAGTCTTTATTAAGACATACTATTTTGGTCAGGAATGATCAAGAATCCAAAATTCCTCTTCAATCGGTCAATAATATAAAAACTAAAGGACTTAATATGGATATTATGAACAATCCATAATACGGATTGTCATGGATATGGATCCTTACCAAAATCAGATAGAGAATCAGTATATTTTTTCTATATGTGATTATGTCACCATTAGGTGACCTAATAGCCAACACCAAAGTTGTTGCAGGTAAATTAGTGAATGTATTCATTAGAATAGACACATCCAAAGAGACCCATGCCCTAAACTTTCAGTATAAATTACTAAAGAGTTTATATCCCGATTTGAGCCAATCTGATATCAGTACTAATCCTTACCACCTTAAAAAACTGCAGGGACTTGACCAGGCAGTCATCAGGGGTTTATGCTGACTTGAAATGCCCCAAATGTTATAGCTAAAGTCCTAGAGTGGATAATGAAATGGATTGAAAGTAACACAATAGAATGATAATGGTGTAATAGTCTTCACATAAGAAACACAATTAAATGTGGAGATATAGGTTGGTGTATAGCCAATTTGGTACTGATCATATACTGATTAAAAAAGCTTTTGAAAGACCAAACAGGGAGAAAAACATATTTTAAAGTCTTTTTTTTTTTCTGTCAAAACAACAAAAAAGTTGATTTGGAAATTTAACTCAAAAGAGATTCACTCAGATACTTTCCTTTTTTTTACACCCCTGTAATCTCTTAATTTGAGGTAAAGCTGGACTGATCGGATAGAGCTTAGTATTTATTGGCTGGATGACCTTCCTGATGCCACACAAAATTCACAGCAGATATTTTTTTCTTTGAACCCTAGGAGAGAAACATCTGCCATTACCTAAGATTGAATTCTCAATCTTCTGAGTGGGAGGCGAGAATCTTCACCACTAGGCCGCCACCATGTCATTACATTCACTCATATCCCTAAAAGAATGAAATAATTGACTTGGACTGAATTCCTGTCCTTAAATCTTTTAGTAATTAAATTATTGTGATTTAATAATTTGATATAAGCAGAAATATTTGTTGAATATAGTATAGTTTTTAAATTGCAATTCAATTCAAAAATTCAAATCAAATCATTTTGGTGAATTGTATTTTCAATCTGAATTATTTTTATGATATAAATTAGATTGCTTATTCAGATAGGAACTACTCCCGTTTAAACTCACTTTCTCTTTTTTACTGAGATTGTACTTAATTCTCTGTGCAGTTTACATATCTGCAAATAAGATTGAAAAAAAATAGAAAAACAAGTATGTCATAGCAAAATAATCTCTACTTATGCACCATGGAACAATAAACTCATTAACCAGAAAAACATATACCTCCTCAACAAGACAGAACACCCCAAGGCATGTTGTGATTGTCAATTTTAATGATTTTTTTTAAATCACAGTAGGACTAAGGCCATTCAGATTTTAAGAGGAATGCTGTTCCAAAATAGAGTAATAGTCATTAGGAAGGCTGATAGTGAAATGATTCAAAGGCATTCCAATCCTCCCTGGTACATTTGATGGACAGAAACAAATAGATTTGATCTTGAGCTATAAGGAATGAATGGTGACAGCTTGCACATTGAATCAAATGCACATTCCATATTGGATATCATAGATAAGTAAATACAAATTTTATGAGAGCTAAAATTCCCAGACCACGGCAGATAGTATTATTTATCCTATTCTTAATTCTACTTGTACAAAATGTTGTTTTACAATTAATCCACATTTTCCCATAAACATTAGTAAATAAAATATGTTGCTTAGGTAATATAGAGATATGTAGCCATATCATATTTAATCTTGTTTTTTTCCACATATCATATGTTTTCCAAGAAAGTACACTTTCACAAAATGCATTTTTATCATTTGCATTTCTCTGAGCCTCAGATAATCAAGTAACAGTAATAGTTTTATACACACCCAGTTGCAAGACATCAATTAAATCAGTTCAGCAGAAAAATGGTTAGGTTTGGACAATGCAACTGAGATCAATTTCTGCATATGCAAAGTGGTTTTTTTTGTGTGTGTATAAAACACACACAAATACATATATGATAGTGAAGTAACATGGGACCATCAGGGAGCATATTGCCTGACTTACAGCCACAGGCACTGCTGATCACATGCTAGAAATACTTAAATTAAACTAATGGAGAAATTTACAGATAGAAATCAAGCCAACTAGGCAATTAACTATACTTACTTGTACTCTCACTGGATGGCAGTGCACTCTGGCACATACAAAAAACATTCTGTGGAATAGGAGGAAAAGACAGAGGAGGGAAAAATAATGGGGAACCGAAAAGATTACATTTTCCTGTAGTTCTCCAACTCTACTGGTTGAGTTATTTATTTACTTACCTGTTTGCCTATTTTGAACTTTCCATCATACCCCATAAATTGGACCTTAATTTGCATAATGCATAATTTTAAATGCACTACTTAAGAGAATCAGTTTGATGTAGTGGTTAAAGCATCAGTCTAGAAACCAGGAGAGGTTGCCTTAGGCAGAAAGTCAGTTGGGTGACCTTGGGTTATTCACTATCTCCCAGCTCTAAGGAGAAGGCAATGAAAAACCCCTTCAGAAAATCCTTGCCAAGAAAACTTCAGGGATTTTTCTGGTAGTCTCTGAGAATCAAACATCATTGAATGGAAGAAAAACAAGTGCACTATTTATTTTACAGAATAAAAAAACTTCTATATTGTAATTACAAATAGAAGTTGTGATAAAATATTTCAATATGGAATGCATAGCAGCTCTATGATGTTGTTAAAAATTGATTCCCCCCCCTTGCAATTTTGTGAAACTTATAAAAATCCTAACAGCCTAATAAGAATTACATATCTCAATGGACATGGAACAATGACTATGAAAGAAACCTAAAGCAGGGAGATGATATATGCATTTAAAAGGAATTATTAACATTGATCTAGCTCTAAAAATATGTATATTTACTTTAGAGTATTAAATGGTTTACAAACTGTACATTACATCTGGTGCTGCATAGCCTGCAAACTAGCTAGTTTCCGAAAATTCTTTCAAAAGTATATTTTCTTATTTTTCTCTCCCAAGCTAAATTGTTGACATCATGCTTAAAATGTCATTGAGTGAATTTATCTTTTGATATCTTGGATTCCATAAATTGTTCTAAATAAGTTGTACTACCTTATATGTAATATGGCTTATTTTCACCACCAGAATTGTGATAGAAATTTGGATACCACAATTTTAGGGGTCAGTAGCAAACCATTTCTGCAGTACTATTAATCAATTTTTTGTTTTGTTGTGCATATTGACAACAAAGCATGGCTTAATTATCTTTTAACTGACTTCAGCATATAGCTAATCTGAAAAGTCACTTCAATTTAACTGAGCTTGTTCTGAAGCTATTTATCTATGAGATTAACTGTAGTTATGAAAATATGATTGGATTTTACCACTTCAGCTACATACAACCTATATTTCATAATCATATAGTACAACCTGAAACTAACCTTTCTTCTTTCTTTTATTTCTTTTTTGTGTAGTATGAATAATCCAATAAAAGGGATTACTGAAAATATCATGTCATACTTTTAGTATTAAACTATCATTATTATAGATTGAATTCAATAATAATTACTTTAAGACTGATTGATTCCTTTATTGCAAACTTTGACCAGCATTAGAAATAAAAAAAAGAATAAAGTGCTACAGAAAATCCATTATCAAACAAGATATATAAACCAGGGAAGTTTATATAATTGTATGGTTTAGTAAAGGTGAGCAATCTTAAATATAAGTGAACATCCCTTAGGAGATAATGTACATTGAATTTATTTGCATGACCCTCAAATTTGGAAATAATCAGGGAAAGCAAGGCACATAGCAAGATATTCTAAAAGTGACACTAGGAAAATACAGGCATAGTTTCTATCTCCCTACAACCCCAAAGGATAAAAATCTCTATGAGGATAAAGATTCCCTTGAAATCTATCCACCAACAATGCAAATATATAAAAATAGGATCTGAAAAAGTCTCACCAATACTTTTTCAGGGTTAAACTCTAAAAATAATCCATAGTATTTGGCTTGTAGCAATTTAGAGTTTGGTTCAGAGCAATAGCAAGGTGATAGATTCTGATGATTGATTCTCTAATTCATCCTTTACCATTGATTTAGTTTCCATGAAAATTAATCAGCACTTAGACTCACCAATACTTGCTCAGGGTTAAATTCTAAAAATAATCCATAGCATGTGGCTTGTAGCAATCCTAGTGATGTGGGTCACCATTGGCATGATTACTGAAGTGGTGAGCAGGAAACCTAGCTGTGGCTCTTCTACTAGGAGCTGTACATCCAGGAGATCCCAAGTTTCAGACCAGAATCATTAGGAAAGAGGAACCCATATCTATAAGTAGCACTGGAGTTATCATGCAACTGATGTTTCTGAACAAATATTTTCTAAAACAGGCACATTTGTCTTCTAGGCCTTTATATGAATCAGAATTAAAAAATAAAGGAGGGTACCATCAAAGGATGAAATATTGCAGACTTTAGTATTTTAGTAAGCCCTTTAAAATCCTTTGGTCTATTCTATTAAAAAGTGAAAAGTATTGCATTGATTGGTGGATTTAAAAAGTAGTACTCAGACTTTTTATATCTCACTCTTGATTTTTCCTCAAATTTACCATCAAGTATTGCTATGCTGTGAAAAATAATTTTTGGTTCAGTAGTTAGAATGCAGCATTGCAGACTAACTTACTGCTCACTCCACGAATTTGATTCTAAGAAGCTCAAGGTTGACTCAGCCTTCCCTCCTTCTGAAGACAGTAAAATGAGGACCCAGCTTGTTAGGGGCAATATGCTGACTCTGTAAACTGCTTAGAGAGGACTGTAAAGCACTGTGAAGCGGTATATAAGTCTAAGTGCTATTGCTATTACTGTTGTTCCATTCACTCTAAAATGTCATCTAGTCTTCTAAATTTCTATTTAAAATATAACATTGTATTAATATAACATGACTTAAGTTTGCTTGTCAAAACTTAAATTTGAAATTATTTTAAAATTTCAATTCAGAAATTATCAACACACCATAGCTTCTGGCATATCTGAATTAGACAACTAGGCAGCTGTAAGATATGTCTAATATATACTCTTCCTTCTTTCACAATTGTGTTTTAAACAATATGCATTCTAAAGAAAGTACTGTGATGCTAAATTGAAGTGCTGAGTGACAAATGCAAAATATTTAAGCCACAAAATCCAAAATGAACTACTGCAGAAAGAGAAACAGATAAGTAATAATAATTTATAATATTAAAAGAGATACAGTAAAAGTGTAAAAATGTTCTGCTTTACCTATAAATAAAATCATACTTTTCTCTTTTTCCTTTCTTTGTCATATTAGTGTGGGTTTCCTTCATTGTCTTCTTTGATTAATAGTTAAAAATGGTTATAAAGTGTTAATAATTTTATATGTTTAAATGTTCATTTGTTTTACAGTTTTTACATCAATCCAATTAGATCCTTGTTTGTACCATTATTATTATAGATAGTGTTAAATAAGTTAAAATTTGCAAAATATGCATGTAGCAGCAACTAACCACATGGCTACTCAAACTGCTCCAGAAACAAATGAATGGGCTCTTTGTTGTGGTAAATAAAATAAGTTGCTTTGTTGAAGTAAATCTATGTCACTTCACATAGGTTAATGTAATTAATTTACAATAAAGTAAATTTATTAGGATTCCATCTCATGTGAGACCTTTAGAACTTATTGGTTTTATAAATTACTGTTACTGATAATGAATGAAGGCAAATATATATGTCTTAGAATAATGTTGCAAGACCCAGTCTGAGTTGGACACTGCAACCAGTTCTTCTAGTTTTTGGACTCATACTCAGGGAATTTCTCTCTACCATAGTGAGTGCTTTGGGCTATTCTAAGTTTGGAATATGGGTCTTTGTCAGTCAACAGGAATGCTGATTTATCACCAGTTTATCAGATTCTTAGGAACCAAGTACTTGGCAGCAGAAGGAAACCAATCGCCAGCCATCAACGCACCCAATCAAGTAATAGGAAGGTGCCACATAAATATGACACATAGAATAGCCCAAAACACACACACTGCTAGAAACAAGTTCCCTGAGGATGAGTTCCAGCCTGAGTCCAAAAGGTCAGAAGACTACATCTCTGGTCCCAGTGACTGATTCAGATTGGATCTTGCAACTTTTATTGATGCTTGGGAGTTTGTTTTGGGTTATTGTTTTTTATTCATGTTGTTCATGTTTTGTATGCATAAGATTTCATTTGAAGTGTGTTTCTATAAAGAACAAAGTATATTAGTTTAATATTTTGGCATAAATGTATATAAGATTTACATGTACTTCTTAGAACTGTTTCTAAGAAGGAGAAAAGGAAAGGATGTAGTCATAATGCACTTTCTAAGAATTTCTTATAATTTAAACATTCAGCAATATTCACAAACTAATGAAGCCTTACAAAAACTATCTTAGAATTTTAATTAAAAGCAATTCATATAATTCTAAAATCATCACTGTTATTGGGAAACATTTTTATAGAGCCATACAATTTAACAGCATACTCAGAGTATTATCATAATTTTAAAAGGTGCTGAACAGCCACATTTCACCTACAGCCATCTTTTCATATATAAATGTTATTAAAAGTTTGAAAATTAATATTAAAAACTAACAAACACTAATACAGAATAAAGAAAACAGATAAAAGAAAGAGAAAAAGAAAATAGACCAAAGAGATAGAAAAAGTAAAAAAAGGCTTCTGATGTCTTTTGCAGCAAATACAAATATAATTACAATTATCTTACTCTATGATAATAAAAAAGCTTTACATGTAATTTCTCATCTATAAAATTCTTCTTCTATTGAGAGCTACAACTTAGATTTTCATTTATTCCATACTTTCAAAATGGCCTACCTGACATATTTTTTTTTAATTTAAAAAAAATTAATATGATTAATATTAGCTTGCTATACCACTTGTAGTCATTCCATCCAAATCTCAGATTGTGTCTTTCACAGCCTAAAATCTTTATATTTATATTTCTTAGCAACCCCCAGGTCACTCATCCAAACTAAGTAGCAAACAGCAAAGTATTATTTCAAATCTGATAAATCCATTCCTCTTCTTTTCTTTTCATACTTGTTGTGTACTGACTGAGTCTTCACTCAGGTCCGTGCTTCGAGCGGGAAGCATGGACCTCTCCCATTGGCTGGAGCCGTTTGACAGCCGGCTATAAAAGGCGGCTGTCAAACGGCATCAGCTGTTGCCGCTCCAGCTGGCTGCCGTGTTAGCGCGGCAGTAGCGGTAACCCTCTTTGCTGTTAATAAAGAGTTAAGCTGAACCTTGCCCTGGTCTCTGCCTGAGTATGTCCGTCGCTCCACAATACTGGCGACGAGGACGGGATACTAAATAAAGGCAAGCCAGGCAAGGAAGAGCGAAATCACTAGCCGAGAGCTGAAATCGCTACAGAGTTGCTGCCTCTAGCCGCGAAGTGCCGTCTCTAACTTGCCTGAGGAAAGAACACCACAGCTGACAGAAGATGACTTCGAATCCTGCATTCCCGCCCTTCAGACCGACTGCTGAGACTTGGGAGTCATACAAGAACCGGTTTGACTGCTTTTTAGATGCTATAGACCTGTCAGAAATTTCTGAGCATAGGAAAAAATCTTACTTCCTAAGCTTTTGCGGAGCCACGGTTTTTGACACCGCAACAGCATTACTGGCCCCACGATCTATTAAGACTATTCCTTGGGAGGAACTGCAAGAAATTCTCTCAAATCATTACTCCCCTAAGCCCTCCAGAATTGCTAGGTGCCATGCATTCAGAAGGCACATCCAAACAGAGGGGGAAACAATTAGTGATTATATGGCAGCACTGAGAACAGCTGCCTTGCATTGCGGGTTCAGAGATTACCTGGATGATATGTTGTTGGATCAGCTGGTTTGTGGTGTTAGAGACTCCAAATTACAAAGACGTTTATTAGCCAAAGGGGATCTAACCTTAAAGCAAGCCATAGAGGAATCCCAGGCTGCTGAGCTGTCAGCACTCTCAGCAGCTGAAATACAGGGAAACTCCAGCAGACTAGAAAATCCAACAGTATATTTTGAGGAAGCCTCCACAGAAAATGGCCCAGAAGAGGCTACTGAGGTAAACCGCCTCAGACAGCCCAACGCAAATCAAAAAGAGTTCAGGCAAGGTATAAGTCAAACCCCACGTTTACAAACTACATGCTTAAGCTGTGGGGGCAACCATCTCAGGGCATCCTGCAGATTCAGGAATGCCATGTTTAAGGTGTCAAAAGAAAGGCCATTTGGCCAAAATATGTCAGGCAGGGAAAACCTTCAATCAGCCACAAAGGCCCCAGAAGCTCATTCAATATCCTAGACAAATTGAGGACTGTTTCACATGCTACCAATCTAAGATACAAAAAAACAAAAAATCTAACAAAATTAGTGTCACTGTTTCTATAGAAGGTAGACCCTGCAGAATGGAGGTTGACACCGGCTCTGCCTTAAAGAGGGACACCTTAAAGAAGCTACTCCCCAGAATATCAAGACACCTTAAAGAAGCTACTCCCCAGAATATCAAGACAGAGGTGACACCTCATGGGACACCTTAAAGAAGCTACTCCCCAGAATATCAAGACAGAAAATCTAACACTTCGGGACTACCAAGGCAGACCCATCCCTGTCATCGGAAAAGGCAAGTTCCTTGTCCAATTTCAAGGGTTTAAGGGTCACTTGCCTCTAGTGATAGTGGATGGCGTCCTCCCAAGCCTATTGGGACTAGATTGGTTCCCAGCCCTGGGCCTCCACATAGGGGGAATCCATGCCATTACCAATTCAGAAGTTGAATCCCTGTTCAGGGACTACGCAGATGTATTCAGTGAGGGCCTAGGCTGCTACGTGGGAACCCCAATATCCTTCAGGGTAGACTCCCAGGCAGTACCAATTCGTTTGAAGCCCCGCAGAGTTCCTTTTGCAATCCGTCCTAAGCTAGACAAGGAACTTGACAAATTAATCAAGCAGGGCATACTGAAACCTACAGACTTCTCAAAGTGGGAAACCCCCATAGTAACACCGTTAAAGAAGGACGGAAATTTAAGGATCTGCTCTGATTACAAGTCGTCAATAAACAAATATTTACAAGTTAGCGCGTACCCAGTCCCTGTGGTACAACATCTACTCCATTCCCTTGAGCCTGGCTCCATTTTTGCCAAGTTGGACATGTCCCAGGCATAACAACAGTTTCCTGTTGATGATGAAACTGCTGAACTGCAAACAATAGTAGCTTTCAAATGCACACGCCTACAATTCGGAGTTAGTGTGGCCCCTGGAATTTTCCAGTCCCTTATGGAACGAATCCTGCAAGGGTTGCCAGGCGTTGTGCCTTACTTTGATGATATTCTGGTATCTGCTACCAATCTACAGCAATTACTACAAAGGGTCAGAGGTGTACTTGACCGTTTTAGACAATCTGGTCTCAAACTAAAAAGGGAAAAATGTACCATAGCCACTCCACAAGTGGAATTCTTAGGTTACAAGATTGATGCCAAGGGTATTCACCCAACTGAGTCAAAGGTCAAGGCCATTCACGATGCACCTACTCCTACTAACAAAACTGAGCTTCAAGCTTTTCTGGGCCTCTTGAATTTCTTCGCTTCGTTCCTGCCCCATAAAGCTTCTGTTGCCGAGCCCCTTCATAGACTTTTAGACAAGAACTCACCATGGCACTGGGGACCAAGGGAAACTATTGCTTTCAAACAAGTCAAGTCATTGTTAACTTCAAAGGCCGTCTTAATCCAATTCAATAAAGACTTACCACTCATTCTAGCAGCCGATGCTTCTCCATTCGGAATTGGGGCCGTCCTGAGCCACAGACTGCCCAATGGTGCAGAAGCACCTATAGCTTTCTTTTCACGGACACTATTTTCCACTAAACGCAACTATAGCCAGATTGACAAGGAGGCCTTGGCTGCAGTGGCTTCAGTGAAGAAGTTCCATGAATTCCTCTACGGGCATCATTTCGAACTCATAACTGACCACAAGCCACTGTTAGGTATTTTATCCGGCACTAAACAAACTCCCCAGATTTTGTCCCCAAGGATGACCAGATGGACAGTTTTTCTAGCTGCGTATTCCTACACTCTAATCCATCGATCCGGGAAAAGCCTTTGCCATGCTGATGCACTCAGCCGCTGCCCTGCCAGTGCCAGTCGTGGACCCAGCACCAGCAACCACAGTCTTTCTCATCAACGAACTCAAGCTACCAGTCACTGCTGCTGACATCGCTGCCCATTCGGTCAAGGACCAGGTAATATCCCAAGTCCTGGACTGGGTAGGGAGGGGGTGGCCTACGGCCCCTTATCCTTCAGACTTCCTACCCTACAAACTACGCCAACAGGAACTTTCCTCCTTGCAAGGCTGTTTACTATGGGGAACCAGAGTAGTCATTCCCCACAAATTGCAAACCTCCATACTGAAGGTGCTGCATGAGGATCACCCAGGAATTGTGCGAATGAAGGCCCTCGCCCGTACTTACGTATGGTGGCCAGGCATGGATGCCCAAATCTCTAACTGGGTAAATTCTTGCCAGGCGTGCCAGGCCACCAGGGCATTACCACCAGCAGCCACCCCTAGGACCTGGGAGGAAGCAGGCAGCCCCTGGTCCAGAATACACATAGACTTGGCAGGCCCCTTCCAGGGGCGTACTTTCCTGGTGGTGGTAGATTCATATTCAAAATGGGTGGAATTGACCTTAATGCACTCCACCTCTACAGAAGCAGTCAGCAAGGCACTGACTAGGATGTTCGCCACACATGGCCTTCCTGATTCCATTGTGTCCGACAATGGCCCCCAATTCATCTCCTGTGAGTTTGAGATGTTTCTAGCAAGTTTGGGCATCAGACACATATTGGTAGCCCCTTTTCATCCTGCCAGCAATGGGCTGGCTGAGAGGGCAGTTAGATCTGCCAAGGAGGTGATACAAAAATTGGGTCCCATAAACTGGCATGCCAAGCTGGCCCAATACCTGTTGAGCCAACATACTACACCCTGTGCCTCCACAAATAGGTCTCCAGCCGAAGTATTAATGGGATGCCGGCTGAGGACCACTCTAGACAGGCTGCACCCAAATTATGCCCCATTGCTTCCCCTTGGGTCAAACAGCCAAGACAGAGGGTTCCTGGTAAATGACAAGGTGTTTGTCAGGAATTTTGCTGGGCAACCACTATGGTTACCAGGGTGTGTGATAGCAGTAACTGGTCCTAAGTCTTATAGAGTCCAGTTACCTGATGGACGGACCTGGAGGCGTCACGTAGACCACCTGAGGAAGCGTTGGAGCACGGCACCCAGAGGTCATCTAGACGGGCCCCATGCAGAAGCAGCCACACCATTCGACGAAACTGTTTCCCAACCCACCGGGGACGACAGCCTACCTGATGGAGAAGCTGACCAAGGTGCAGACCCGGCTCCAGACAGTCCAGCAGCCTCACCATCGTCCGAAGACATGCAGATGGCACAAGACAGCAACCCGGCGCCATTTTTGACTGAGCCGAGAAGGTCCGGACGAGTACGCAGGCGTCCAACGTACCTGAAGGACTACGCATGCTCCTCACTTGGAGGGAGGAGTGTTGTGTACTGACTGAGTCTTCACTCAGGTCCGTGCTTCGAGCGGGAAGCACGGACCTCTCCCATTGGCTGGAGCCGTTTGACAGCCGGCTATAAAAGGCGGCTGTCAAACGGCATCAGCTGTTGCCGCTCCAGCTGGCTGCCGTGTCAGCGCGGCAGTAGCGGTAACCCTCTTTGCTGTTAATAAAGAGTTAAGCTGAACCTTGCCCTGGTCTCTGCCTGAGTATTTCCGTCGCTCCACAACAATACTACTGTAACTTGGATAGATTTTCCTTTCTATACAAATATATGGATGGCATATAATAGATATTACCATTATTTAAATAGTATATCAGTTTTCAAAACAGGTATTGTCTTAAATAAAAACAACATTTTAAATAAAACTTTAATCTTAACCACATTCTTCCAAAGAATGATAATTATACTTTATTTTATCTTAACATATTTTAACTTAATTCTATGTTTTACAACAGTTATGTTGAAATAACATGTAATTCATGTTTAACAGAGTAATAGTCAAGAATTTTAACCCATGTTATTTATCAATTGTATTTAATCTTATATCTTCAGTATTTTTTTTTAATATCTTTCTCTTTTGTTAATATTAAAGTCTGCTAATGTATCATTTCTTTAACTTAATTCATATGTCTTTACATCCACAATCTTCTTGTTTTTTATGTGTCTATTTAATATGTCCAAATTTAAAATAAACACAAAATGGGAACCTTGTCTTCTTCCTTTTGGTGTCATTTCAATTTAACAATTGTTTGTGCCATCTATGAAGTATAAATTAATTTCACCCATTTTATAAAAATTATCTACAAAATGATATCTTTCAAAACTTTAAATAAAAAAATAAAATCCAAATCAAACTATCAAAAGTTCATATTGGTATAATTATGAAAAGCTACTAATAGAGTAACACATATTGAAATAAATCACTCCTGCCTTTCTTATGTGTGTTTGTGTGTGTGATGTAAAAAAATTAAAAATCAAAATATATAATGCTAACAAAAAGTGATAGCCATTCAACTGGTTTATGTTTAAGTCTTATAGACTCACTATTCAACCAAACATAGTGGTAAGTCAAAAATTCTAAGTGTTTTCAATATTTACAGTAGTCATGTTTTAAAATGATTTAAAAGCATAAAATTAAAATACATTTCATCAACTGGATTTGAAACAAAAATAGAAAAGTAGTGAAGACAATGATGTGAGTATGTATATTTGGGGCTATAATATACTAAAGTATCTGATCCATGATTTCTGTGCCTTTCTGGACTCATGCTGTAGCTCAAGTAACAGACAGATGATAATGGGGTCTTTGCCCAGCTCTGCTGGTATGCCAGTTCCAGGCCTTTCTGGACCATGAAACTCTTACAAGAATGTCTCATGCCAGATTGTCATACAATTGCTTTATTGCAGTGATTTTATGAGGATATGACTTCAGTTAGCCCAAATTATATTTGCTTGATGTATGTATGTATATATATATATATGGATCTTTGGTTCTTCGGGTTTTCTCCCGTGTAGAGTTGGAAATATCTAGGCGACGTTTCGATGAAGTCTCATTCATCATCTTCAGGCTTGTGTCTTCGGCCTTGTGCTTTGGCACAAGGCCAAAGACTCTGAGAAGCACAAGGCCGAAGACACAAGCCTGAAGATGATGAATGAGACTTCATCGAAACGTCGCCTAGATATTTCCAACTCTACGCGGGAGAAAACCCGAAGAACCAAAGATCCACATACAAATACCCGCGAAAACCTCCGAAAACATATATATATATATATATATATATAAAAAAAACCTTTCGTTCAAATTCTCAAGATGGCACACACAGTGTTTCCATTACCTATTTTTCTACACAGCAACCCTGTGAAGTAGGTTGGGCTGAGAAAAAGCTATTCATAGAAGATAATATTTGTAACAGTAGGTTGAACTGTGAGGTCTTTGGTGGTCTTTAAGCTTGGTTGTTTTCTTGAAGACAATTTCATTATCTAACTAGATAACCTCATTAGTGCTAGTGGTAAGTGGGGATTGCTTTGATATTATTGTCAACTATAAAACATGTCTACAAAATGTTTTATGAGTTATCATAATTGTCAGGATTATATGTTAATAGCTTGCCCTGTCAGTGTTGCTTGGGATGGTATTGATGATTCTTTTATTGGCTTATTTACTGCTAGCTTTCTTTCTTTAATTGATAGCTCATTGATTGGGATATTGTTTGCTTCTTGATTGTTGGTCTAATATTAATCTTGGTGTTAATCTCTATTCATCTGGGTGTTGATTGCTAGTGAGGATGTATTTTGGTCTTTTTGCTTCATTTTTGGTTTTTTGTTTGCCTCCAATAGAATAGAATAGAATAGAATAGAATAGAATAGAATAGAATTATTTATTAGCCATGTGTGATTGGACACACAAGGAATTTATCTTGGTGTATGTGCTCTCAATGTACATAAAAGGAAAGATACATTCGTCAAGAGTCAGGAAGGTACTTTTGAATGGTCTGTAGATGTTGTTTATGTCTATATGCCTGGTACTAAAACAAATTATGTCAATTTGTCTTAGTACCAGGCTTCCAGGAGTTCTCCAGCATATTTGTACTTAGCCTAAGATCCTCAGATTCCCAGTTGAATCTACCCATGCGTTTTGAAATCACCATGTCTTCTGGCTGCTAGTTGATGTTCAAGGATGTTCTGTGCTAGTCTTCTGTCTATTTATCCTACACAATGACTGTTGCAGTTCTTAGACTATAGGTTACAGATAACTCTATTTTTTTCTGGGATATAAGACTTTTGTTTTACTTAGAATGTTTTAGGTTTGTCTGCAATGTGACAATAGTCTGCTTGAGGTTTAGAGAAGGTTTTGATGGATGGAAGTGTTATCCTTTTCCAGCTTGTGTTGGTTGTGCTATATTAGTAGAGTGGTCAGACCCTTTTTGATAAAACTACATCAATATCTATTTTGTGTAGATTAACTGTTTCCTTCTTTCTTTCTTTCTTTCTTTCTTTCTTTCTTTCTTTCTTTCTTTCTTTCTTTCTTTCTTTCTTTCTTTCTTTTCTCTTTCTTTCTTTTTCTTTTTTTTTTGAAATAATTTTTTATTGTGTTTTCCTTCTTTTTCTTTTTTGCTGTTCAGGGTTGCTGCAATATGTTTGTGCTCATCTATAAAAAGCTTCCACAGCTTGTCTTGTGGGAGATTGGGTTATTATTTTGTAGTGGAACACTTAGTTGGTATGGACAATTTTATGATTGACTTGTGTTTCCAATTTGCTATTGCTACTTCTGTAGATGAGGATAGCTAGGAAGTTTTTTTTATTTTTTGCAGATGTTTTTGATGATTTATGTTTTCTCTCTAATTGGTCCTATTTTTTCATTGTTCTTCTGTCCAGCTACAGAAGCTAGTGAGCTTCTACAGCTGATGATGGACACTAACTTCCCTGTATTTAATCCAACACCTTAATCACCGCACCACAGTAACTTTCACTGCAATGTCCCAGATGTTAGTTAGATTGAGTAAGTTTATCAATGTAGCACTTAGACACTGTATTGGTTAAGAGCAGAGTTTAAGATTTAATTCAAGATGCACATACAAAGCCCTTCATGGCCCAGTTCTTTTTTGTCTCATCCTAGGTTTTTCATTTCTGATTTTTTTCTATTTTCCTGACCAATTGCAGTAATTTCATCACTATAAACTCAAGCAAAAATGAAGAAAGTAATTTCCACTAATTGAAAAAAGTTATTTTGTCAAACGGAGCACTGTATTAATGAATTCAATTCAGAGATTTAAAAAAAAAGAAAGTTCTCAGGAAATGTATCTATCAAAAATGACAATTACTTTAATTGGCCTGCTATCTCTCCTAAGCCTTTTTTTCTTCTGTTCAATCATGTTTGATTCTTGGAAACTACCTAGATAATCCCACAGGTTTTTTGACAATATTTTTCAGAAGTTGTGTGCTCTTGTCTCCTTCCAAGAGTTGAGAGAGAGAATCACTGGCCCATGCTCCTCTAGCTAGACAAAGTCTTAAGGCAGAACTAAAACTTGTGCTTTCTAGCTTGATGTCTTAAACATGCTATCAAACTTTCTCTTAATTAAGAGTTAGTATATAAATAAGTTTAAATCCTAACAAATACTGACTTTTCTGGAATAATTGGTAAGAAAAGTACTGATTAGTCAATATTACATGAAACAATTCAAACTCTAAAGACATATACTTGCCACAAAAATGGTATTGATGGTGGGTGGAATATCAACCAATAAATATTCAATAAAATAAATACCAATTTGTCCTTTGTATAGCTCTGTTACAGCTGTTACTTTACATAATTACTAAATAGCTTTTGATCTAAGATTCATTCAATAGCCCATCCCCTACAGACTGACAGGTTGCACCCCATGGAATAGCAGCATTTATTTCTTTGCTTGAGTTTGTTTAATCAATTTATATAGCTGTCCATCTCACATATGTGGGTCTGCGAGGCTTGCAATAAAGAGATAGAACACATACAATATCAAAAATATAAACACACAGCAGCCTGAAGTAATAAAATAGCTATATCAGTTTGTTCCAAAGTATCTCATCAGTAGTAAAGAATTTTCAAAACACTGTTTGTGAAGTAATTGCAGGACTTGGTGGCATTCAACTTCATTGATGACTGTAAAAAAGCAGACAAATATGACAGTTACTTGGAGTCTTTCCTTCAATTATTTAAAGAACACATCATGTTGCCATATTGGCCTTCACTGGAATTCTTTGGCTTTACATTTTCCAAAGTTGAGATATTAGGGATCTGACATTGAAGGAAGGTCACTGACACTCAAGAGCCTGCTATATATATCATACCTATAGTTTCTTACACCTTAAAAATCCTGATGGAAAATCTAGTTCTTATCTTCCTTCCCTTACTCAATTCCTTCAGAAAATCAAATGAATATACGTGACTGAGAATGATGGAGAGACACACCAGGATGTTTTCATTGCATTTAAATGATCCCTGATTAGCAATTCTGACATGGCTTATTTAGATCTCTGCAAGGCAAGAGAAGTTCTGCCAGATACTAATCCTGATGAATTGAGAACTTTTTTTTATGAAGCAAGAACAGTTTAGATATTTCTATTCTTTGGAATATTTAAATAAAGCCTTATATATTAAACCAACTCAGATAGAAGAAGAAGCTATCTCATTTTCAGTTCTACATTTCTGGGTCACATTAATCCTTGGGCACAAATATTTAGAGCACATATTCAGTCATCTGTTTTTTCTGGCCAAGCCAGAAAAAAGTGTTAGCCACTGAAACATGTAGCCTCAATGTTCTCTATTGATTGGATAGTAGCAATCCCACTGCTATGTCCATGGGTGATACTGTGACTCAAAATGTTCAGGGGGAAATAGCTATTAAATTTCTTATTTATTATATTGGTTCAAAGAGTTCTGCATAATCAGAATTCTTTCAGAAAATCAGAAGTTTTGATTGCATTGGAAAAAGATGAATAAATGAATAAGTAGTTATTTAGGCATATAAGGATGGCCAATAGGATATCTTTCTTAGCTATGCATTTACTCCATAATTACACAATGCATTCTTTTTCAAATGTACAATAAAAACTCACTACTACTTAAGAAACTCTGGTTCTCAACATGGATCTACAAAATGAGATTCATAACATATCCAGTCATTTCTGTCAAGCTGCATTGCTTTAATTTTTGCTACATATTTTTGCTTTTTGTGTCTAGCAGCTATTTTCTACAATACTTTTGGACAAGTGAGAAGTTTAATGTTCTCTATTCTAGAGTTATCAGTTTTCTGAATTTATCCAGTACCTGGGTTTAGACATTCCAAAGTTGTCTGTCCTGTTCAGCAAAACCAAAGATTGAAAGACTCTGAGATTCAGTACCTTATAAGAAGCTTTTACATTTTACAGAGTCAGTATATTTCCCAAACAATCTGGGTCCTCATTTACTGATTTCAAAAGGATGAAAGACTGATTCAACTTCAGCCGCTCAGAATTGAACTCCTGAATTGAACAGTGAGTTAGCCCTGCAATACTGCATTCTAATCACTGAGCCACCATGGGTCTTATATCCCATACATCTATTGGTTCTGTCCCACCCACCACCTACCCACAGACACAGATACAAACACACCAATACACCTACACACACACACACACACACACACCATACTTGCAAATAAAACTTCCCCATCATGAAGGAGACTGCCCTGTGCTGTCTGATGCGTATCTAAGGCAATGTGATGTGGCTGCCCAAAGCAAAATGAAATTCATTATAGACCAGGCATGATACTTCACACTGCAATCTACTTAGCAGGGAATAAAGTGCAGGTAAGGAAGTCTTAGAACAAGTTGTCAATCCTGTTCAATGCTGAAATTTATAAAATATCATCAAAGTTAATCATAGCATAGACTCCTATCAAATAACTCCAAATTTCTTGCAGTTCCAACCTTTCTATGAATCCCTTATCCAGAAGGTCACATCCATGCCTGCCAAGTGTTACTCAAAGAAACCTAGAAGTGATGTATGGAAATAAGGAAAGATATGTCCTATGAATACGCCTATGAAAAGTCATATCTTTTCTGGATCTGTGCTTACTGAATCCCCATTGTTACATCCAAGGCCAAAGTCACATGGGACAACAAGGCTAGTCTGCCTGCTACTGACATCAAAACTGAATGATGATATGCTCACCAACCTCCCACCTATTATTTCTGAAATGTTTGTTGATAATGATACTTAATGTATATATTTAAGGTAAATAAAAAGGAGAGATATAATAAAGTCAACTCACGTGATCCATTTTTTTCCTGATTCCAAAGCAGTTTTGTTTGGGGATTTGGAGATGTATTACTTTGGGAATAAGACTATAACAGGACCTCAGCCAACTATATAATTTAATAAATATAGTCATATGAAAACTGGAAACAGAGTACAGATTAATTCAGCCTCCATTAGTATGGAATTCCTGCTGTTTTAGTCTGGTCTTCCCCTGCTTCCCTCTTGCCTTCTCATGACCCACACAAAGAAATCTGCAGTGTCTCACAAGAGGTCTGAAAAATATTCTGACAGTTTCCATTATTATAAAGTATCTACTTTTCTGAATTCCCAGTTCATTTTTTTTTCTGCTACTGGAACACATGGGAATGCAGGAATGCATGGGAAAGGCTGTTTTAATTTCTCTATCTTGCTTAGCTTAGCTCCCCTTACTCATTTCTGATGCCAGGACACTGGAGGCAACATCTAATAGAAAAACCTGACAATTATTTGGAATTCTGATGCTACAGATGATAATCTTTAAAGAAAAAGAAATTTTCACTGGATGCATGAGAATGAAGAGAAATTGCCACCCCCAGATAAAAACTTGCTATCAATTCAGGTTTTCTTAGTAAATCATAGCAAATACGATTATAATTTAGTCAACCCATCCAAAATGACACTGGGGTCTTTGTCTTAGGGAGATGGAAATACCATCTGCATTATTATTAACTACACTACAAGTAGCAATAGTGTAACAAATCACACATACTTGTGTAGCATTCTTGTGTATGAAAAGAATATTAAAAGAAAGCTCAGAGAATAGATTAGACATTTATCAGTGATGCATAGCTGTTTTCCAAGGATCTCTGTTTAAAGGACATTTCCTGCAACAATCAAAGTACTATAGCACCACCTAGTGGTAAAGCAAAAAAAAAGATCTCTGTTGTTTTTAGAATATGTATTTTCCTGTTCTCTATACAGCTGATACAGATTATATTTACATAGATCTGTATATTTATCAGACCTTTCAACTTCCAAAATATATATTTGTTAGTACTATGTGACAATATAACTCATTAGAAAATGCTTTGAAAGAAAATGATATAAATATATAATTTGTAATATAGTTCAGAAATGCTGTTGATTTCATTGTCAAAAAAGCTTCATAGTATACCATAAACTGCAGGACCATAAATCTGAGTTCAGGGTTTATGGAATGTCACCTAAATTGTCATGAATGACAATACTTCTGTTTTTTTCTGTAATAGTGCATACAGATGCATTTTTAAAATTTCCTTGTTTGATATATTCTGTTGTATTTCCAGAAGGGCTAAATATATCTTACAATTTTTCCATATAAATTAGATAGAGCCAATATATACAGTTATTCACTTAAGGTCAAATAATAATATTCCTCAGCTGGAAGTGAACTTGAATGTGTGCACCTTAGTTCCCTATCTCTCTAATATTATCACAAAGCTTTTAATGATGATATATAACAAATTTTCCAATATACAAAATATGTGGAAATTGTTGATTTCCAAGCACAATGAATTATCATATATGTATTTATGATTCCATAATTAGATTCAGATGTCTAATATTGGATCTCAGTTCCATACAGCTTTATAATCATTCCATCCAAATTCCAAAGGAAAACAGATATACCTTGCAGATTGCAAAGATGTAGGAACCACAAGAGAATCCATTATCTAGTCTTACTTGGAATACAGGGATTATCTTTGGGAACTTACTATGTCTGAACTTACAAGAATTAATCCGTACTACTAAAAAGACTTTAATTTGAGTGGTGCAATGGCCTAGAGATGAAGATGCTCACCTCACACTTAGGAGTCTAAGATTTCAATCCTAGGCAGTGACAGATGTTTCTCTATCTGAGTGAAAAGATAAAATATCTGTTGTGAAATTCCACATAGGCATTAGGAAGGGCATCCAGCCAGTAAATGCTCAGCTCCATTCAGCCACTATAATTCCACCTCAGTAAAAGCGATTACAGATTCCTAAAAAAAAAAAAGGACTTTAATTGGGATACAGCAGGATTATATCAAGTGATGAGTTCTGCTCAAACAAGTGAAACACACAATCTGCAATGTATCCTCTATCAACTAAATTTCACATAAAAAATCATCTATTACAATTAGACACAATAGACACAATTCATTTATGACTGAAAATTATAGAAATGTTCTACAAATGAGCAAGGAATGATTTTCCATATTTTCAATTTCCCCCAAAATGCTATCATCACTGCTCTATATAAGAGTATAAGGTCAGTGTGGAGATAGTTTCTATTTGAGCAACATCTGTATAATCGATGAAAGACTTATCTTGAATTCCTGGAAGATTTTGCTTGGAGTTGAATATAGCTACTTATCAGAGATTTATTCACTAGTTTAGTCAGTGGCTGACCATACTAAACCTCTGTCTTTAAAGACATAAAACATTTTGATGGACTCAGAAATTTAGATGGATGGCACTTTGAAGATGCAGTGGCAGCAGCTGAAAAATGTTTCTCTTCTACATTGTCACTGCTTTTGTAAAAAGAGACAGAGAATGATATGTTGAGAATCAGACATGTACCATTTTCTATCTTCCCCTTGCTTGCAACAGACATTCTTGATAAATGAACAACCAATACAGAAGTCTGTTAATTTTGCCTTTCGTCTCTATTCAATACCAATTATAATTTCATTTTTACAACGTTTCATATTAAGTTTACAATTCTATATACAGTTATTTCAATATAACTATATCTGTATCCATGCATGTGCATATTTTGATTTATTACTAATTCAGTAAGTTTTCTATATACATTTTGTAATAGGTCCATTTTTATGCTTACTTGAGCTTAATATAAGTAGAATTGGGTTGACAAAATACAAAAAAATATAGATTAAATATGATTAATTGAATAAACTACAGATTGTTAGATTTGCATATGTTAAATTAGAAATCATTGTTTAAATGCTGCAATGGTTAGATTACCATTTGGTAATCATCAGAAATCAGAATCAGTATCATCAGAAAACCTCAAACAAATAAATTTGTGACATTCATTTTGTAATCTTCTTAGAATGAGTATTTAATCCAAACTTTATTTTGGATTGTATATAGGTTTTGGTGGTACAGTAAAGATTGAGCATATTTGTATAAAAAACATTCTCCTCAAACTGTCGTCCATTTCCAGTTTAAGAACAATGTCTATTTGCAGATATTTTGATCATTATAGGACTTTGTATTTTCTTTGAGTAATTGTAAAATTACTAAAATCATACTTATTCAATGTGCAGGATGATCTTAATCACATGTGAATTAAATTCAGTTCAGCCCTTGGTAGTTCCAGATAAAACAATGGCTAAGTCATAACTTTCCTAGGGTATTGTAAAAGATAACACCAGTTTAAGTTAACAATAAATGTCACATGGACCAACTGAATTACTCATTATAAGATAGTCTAATATACTTTCTATCTCTCTAGTAGTCTCACTAAGTAATAAAGGAAATCAAGCCGCCCTGGAAGTTTTAACATCTATTAAAGCTTAAAATAGGGAAATAATATATTTTATTTCTCTCCAAATTTTTAAAAAGCAAAGCAAATGGTACAGAATGCCACAACATAAGGCAAAAGGCATTGTCCTATATCACTGTACAGTACGTAGGGTATGCTTCAGATCATATCTTACACCTGACAACATTATCTTTAGGAAAAGCTTTATCCACACAAATTAGAAAACTAGAGTTTAGTGTCTGTTTAAAAAAACCTACACAATGCAACAGGGGTGTCAAACTCGTAGCCCGAAGACTGGATGCGTCATGTGCTGGCCATGCCCACCCTTGGTTTAGTGAAGTGGAAAAAAGTCGTAATACGTAACATGATGACAAAGTGACGCTGTGAGTTTGATACTCCTGCAATACAAGATTTGTCAGGATTGCTGTTGTGGCTTGCCAGTGGCCAGTGGAGCTGGCAGCAGATTCAAACAGTGAGGAGGTTGGGAAACATGGGCCAATCCTGAAGTCTGGGAAAGGCTCTGATGAGTGCTCTGCGTCAGAGGCAGAGATGGGGCCAAGGCCATCTGACAGTTACCAGCTGCCTTTGGAATAAGACGTCAGTGAGATAGAAGGACAGCTAGAGCCTGTTCCCTGTGTGCACATGCACAGAGCTGCCAGAAGAAGGGAACAGCTAAGGAACAAGGATCAATATGGGAGTAAAGCCACAGTGGATGGTGAATGGCCCTCTCATAGGGAATAAAAGAGGAGCTAAAGGGCAGTGGGATTTTTTCAGGAGACAGTTCATTTGAAGATCTGTTCCTCCATTCTTGCCTAGTATTGTCTGCTACAGTGAGGTTTCTGAAAGATATCAGCCTGGCACCTCTCCAAGTCTGATAAAGATCTGTAATTGTGAAGTATCTTGAAAGACTGTTGGCTGGCACTTTGCTGAAGAGGAATTCACTGTAAACTAAATAAAAGGGGTTTATTGGAACAAGGAGTTGGCTTTGGGCTGTTGGGGAAGCCTAGGTCAGAACAATTGCAACATGCAATACACTGGTCAAGTTTCTTGTTCTTTTATTAATCATAAGGGATTTATCTCAACTCGCATCATGCAAACCATATTTTAACTTTTTTTTTCAATTCATGCTGAAATCATTTTTCAGTATGCAATACAAGATTCAAAGAGGCATCTTTCTCATAGGAATTTAGTTGCCATGAAACGAATAGTGCCACAATAACTCAGACCAAATCTCTGTTTAAACCCCAGTGGGTTTAAGCAGCCGGAGTTTCATATCATCCCTAAGTATTTTCAATGATGGTTTTTGATGTGATTCAGTGCAAATCTAATTCTGAAATATGTGAACTCAGTGCAAATCATATTTTTGATGCAAGACAATGAATAGTTTTAATTAAACTGGCAACAAACCCCTAAATATTTCAGCTTACAACATGCTCACGCTAACATCAGGAGAATTAAAATGTACACTCCTAATCTTTCATAATGATGAAATTCAAAATGTTATTGTGTTTTTAAAGGATTCCCATTGTTAGGCAGCATATTCATTATGCTACAGTGGCTGCACATCTAATTCACAGCAGGGAATGTATTCAAAATACAATATTGCATGCAGCAATAATAATAGATTAAAATACACAGAAATTCAATAAGATGAAATACCATGCCAAATTCTAAAATCCTACACAGAAAAAAGAAATCACCCCATAATGACATTTGTAATTATGATTTTTTTTTATTTCAATTTGCACTGTATGCTAATTGTTCTGATAATTACAGCACTTTTTGCATGTTAATTCACATGTTGCCAGCAATATGAAAGAATACTTTCTGAAAAACTTGGTTTGCACCTAAACCTCTGACTAAGGGTATTGGAAAGAAAAGAGCCATTGTTCCTATCTAAAAGCCTTTGTTCTTTCACTAAAGCCAAAATACAAGGCACTCACATTCTTATATTGTAAAAAACAATGAAGAGTGACAAGCGACAGGAGCTACAAAATGACTTAGTATGGCAGAACAGCAAAATTCTAATTTGTGATCTGGGCATGACAACTTCACAGAAAATTTACTTTCTCTTTCTATGCATTTTTCGGTTATACATACCCACTTGCAACATAGAAAATAAGCCATCCCTTATTTCCTATGGAAATAATATTAGATAACAACTATTTATAAAACTTGGATAGTCTCAGATTCAAATTCATTGCTAGTTGCCCTGCACTCTGTAATTATATGTATTGAAATCATCTTACTACAATACAAACTATGGAGTCCTTGGTACTCTCTGACCTTGGTTGTTTGCTAGCAGATGTTTCATTATCTGATTTTGTAAAATAACTAGTGCTAATGAGTGTAAGGTTTTGTCAGGGGTGGGATTCTACTGGTTCGGCCCGGTTCTATAGAACCGGTTGTTACCATTCACAGTAGTTCAGAGAACTGGTAAATCAGGCCTCTGGCTGGCTCTGCCCCTTTCTGCCTGCTTCTCTGCTCCCTGCCCAATCAGTCAAAACCGGGAGTGGGGTGGGCAGCTGTTTGCTTGAGGAGGGTCTCCCTGCACGTGTGCACCCTCTTCGGCCCTCCACAGTCACTAGTCATGAGAAGAGGAGGATGGGAAGGAGGAGAAGGGTGTCCGAAGGGACACTTCCACTGTGGCTGGCGATCTTTGTTCAGTTAGTCTGGATTCCAAAAAGAAGAAATGAAAGAAGTAGCAAAGAGCGCCAAGGAAAGCTTGCTGGCTTGGCCCAGCTGCGGGTTTGAGACACACACACAGACTGCAGACTGCTTTTGCTCACATGCCAGCCAGCCATTGCTGCCTGCCTTTCACTGTGGTCCCACCTGATGTGATCATCTCCCTGGATGAGTGCAAGCCCCGGTCATCTTTCCCCCATTACTTTTGTTTCGCCTTCCCTTGTTATAGTCCTTACACTGTATTTTGTAGAGGAGTCCTATTTTTTTCTTGAGTTATGGGGCTTTTTGGCTTATTTAAAATGTTCTGGGAGGTTTTAGTTGGTTTGTGTACTGGGATAATGTTGTATGGTTGTAATTGTTGGTTGTTTCTGAGATGTTTTTAATGGGTGTTATTCTTGTCCTAGATTCTGTTGAATGTGTCTTGATGGGTTAAATGGTCAGGCACATTTTGGTAAAATTGCATATCCATTTTGTTGGAAGATATTTGTATCAGTGATCTGTTTTGTGGTATTCTGAATTTCTGTGGTGCATTAGTATAAAAATCAGTACACCAAAAGTTTTTCTAGCTTATTTGGATTTTCAAAGTTGTTTTGTTTGATATACTTTATCTTTTGGAATTCATCCATTAATTGTTCCTTGATTTTATTTGGCTCTTTTAATGCTTCTTACCTTGAGTTGGATTTGTGAATCTATTCTAATTCCTTTATTATGGATACTTTTTAATATGTTTTTATGTCTGTACATTGGTTTTTAGCTTGTTTTTATACATGTATATTTTATGTTTTAACTTCTCCCCTCAGACACCACTATGGGATATTGCATGCCAAAACAACTAGGCAAAAAAGACAATTTTCCCCCTCATGCTATCACTCTGCCAGATATCTAATTCCAACAGCACTGTCTTATGCCTAAAGATATCTAACCAGGTAGTAGGACTATATT
The DNA here is from genome assembly GCA_023653725.1 of Bungarus multicinctus. Taxonomy (NCBI): domain Eukaryota; kingdom Metazoa; phylum Chordata; class Lepidosauria; order Squamata; family Elapidae; genus Bungarus; species Bungarus multicinctus. Next base: position 34,145,566 of record CM042849.1, on the reverse strand, counting down.
GCTATTCTCCTCCTCCTCATCTTTTCTATTCACTACTCCTATTGGTATCATATGACTATTATTTTCTTGGTTGTATCTTATTGTTTATGATTTATCACATCATTGCTTGTATACACACTGAGAACTTATACACCGGAGACAAATTGCTTGTGTGTCCAATCACACTTGGCCAGTAAAGAATATTTTTCATCTTATAAGTTTTTTATGTCTTAATATTTGTTTTTAACTTGTTTATATTGTATTGTTTTTACCTGCTTATAAACTAATACCGTGAGTTGCTCTGAGTCATTATGTAAAAAGGGAAGCCATAGAAATCAGATGAATAAAATAAAATAATGTTTTGTCTGTAATATACATCTTGGTATACATACAATATGCATACCGGCAACAGTTTTTTTTTTGATGACTGGATTAATTGTATGTTAAATTGTTAGTTTGAAACAAAATTGTCAAGTCTTCTACCCAGTAAGAAAAAGCATTATTCCATTCCTGAACAATACACTGTCATGTTCTGGCTGTCCAATTCTAGAAGAGAACATTCTCTATATTGCATCAGAAAGCCCCATTCCTTGTGGATCACTGTTAATGGTAATTGATTTTAATATTGTAGCATTCTTTATCTTATGAGTTTGGGGAATAAGGGATGACATTTTTATGGAAAACTGAGATACAATGTGTGGATATATGCAACAGAGCTGAATGTATTCATCCACCGTGCTGCTTGCCTAGTGGTTCAAAAGATTGACAGTTGTTGCCTGAATGCTGAAACTTTTGTCATCTAAGTCTACCAATATAATTATAGCTTTCTACTTTCCATGTGTACAATCTTATGTATGTGTTCAAGTAACAAAGTGTTATTTTACTAATCTCAGTATGCTCTGATTAGCACCATTATCTTTATACAACACATAGTCACTGAACTTTTGTTTAGTGGAGTTCTAATTATTGGCCTTTTTCTTCCATATAATGATGATAATTTTTGCTACTACTGTCTGTTGTTTGTTTTGTAGATTAGGGAAGAAGTCTCGAATAAGGATAATTGTTTCTCTAATCCAAACACATTTAAAAAACTCCAACAAAATATAAGTGCATGTAACAGCTAAGCACAGCATTCAACAAATTCAAGCTGAGTAGCCTAGATTGTTAATAAGACACAGGGGATGATTGGCTGCTGACTGGCAGTGGTGCTTATAGGCAACAGATCTCCTCTGATAAGGAACAGATGAGGAACAGCTATCTACTCTACTCAATCCAAAGGTACAGAGAATGGACCATAGCCAAGCTCATAGAAAGGCAGCAAGTCTACTCAGGAGAAGGTCTCTCCACCCATTCTCGCAAGGCATACCTGCAGTGGAGTGACTTAAGAAGAAGTGCAGTGGAGTGGCTTAAGAAGGGAGTTAGTCTTTGCCAGGAACAATTATTTGTTTCAGATTACACTTCCCCAGCTTTAACTTGTGCATTTTTGCCTTGCTTTGTGGGCAGCTTTTCACTTTTGCTTTGAGGATTGCCATTTATTTTGCCCTAGCCTTTTGCATTGTTTCACTTTCAGAACTGTGTTTGCCTTGTACCTTCTCTTTGCTTTGCGACTGCCATTTATCTTATGCATGGACTTGTCCTGTGGACTTTCTAGTAATATGTGAGCTGGGGTTTGGGGGATGGAGAGTGTCTGTGTTCGGGCCTCAGGGTGGTGTGGGGCTGAATCTTACTGGTGGTTGGAGGACTGTTTGTCGAACACTTCTTGAGAATAATAAAGGACTTTTGTAAAGGCCTGCCTTTCCTTTACCAACTGGGTCATAACACCTATTTGTATATGAACATGTGTGGCCATAATTATCTATTCAGAGTGACTATATATGTGTTGCTTTTATTGTTGTTTTGTGCATGTCTAATCAGGAAAGAAGCTATATATACATATTTGTGTTTCATCACTTCTCTTATTTGTATCTAAGTATCTTCATGTCTACAGGTTATGTGACCCACAGTGTGAGCTGCGTCCCTAATGCGGAACATTTGAGACTTAGAATACAGCAGTCAGAAGCATTGTAAAGGATGAACATAGGATGAATTGGTCTCTCTCCCCCTCCCTCTTCCTCTCTCTCTCTGTCTCAATATTCCATATCTAGCTCTGGCTCATTTTCTGACTCAGTGTGTCAAACACTGAATTCATCGTTAATACTGATAATCTGTCTTAAGGTTTCACGGTTATAATTTGGTATATTTTGTTGTTTTTAGTATGGATATTTTGTAATGTTACTTATGGATTTTTTTCTTATTCAGTACTGATTCACCATATATAAACTCTAATCTGAATCTTTTAGATTTGCTGAATTTTACTGGATAAATTTTATCCTTCTCTCTGGTGAGAAAAAGTGAATCAGAATAAAAATTTAATAGATATATGGTATTTAGATTACGCTCAACTACTTCTATGTGGACATTAGGAGCAGAAAATTACTTGATAGTACATAAACAACTGTTAAGATGCAGTGAGGAAAAATGCATCTGGCTTTTTCCAAGTTAAGCTTCAAAATGAAGTTAATTCTTTTTTGTAGGGTTCTTGATGTTCTCTGAGCATGATAGTTTTCTTGAGGACATTTTATTACCAAACTAGGTAACATCATCATAGTGATACCAGATCATGTTACCTAGTGTGTAATGAAATGTCTGCAAGAAAATTACCAAGCTCACCAAGCTAAGAGAGCACCAAAGGTGCCACAGTTCAACTATGTGCTACAAATATTCTCTTCTATTTTTTTATTGAAAAATTATATCCTCAAAAAGTTCCCAAATGAGGACATGACTAAAAATGTGTGAAGAAGTACTTCCAACCTGAATAAATATTTAGTCAAATTTTAGAAAATTAGACCACAATGTTACATATGAAATTATTACTATAATTTCTATATAATTTGCAGAATTATATTCATTAACATCTGGTTCTTTTCGCATTTCTAAATTTTGTTCATAACCATTGCACATGCTTGTTACTAGTTTTAATTTCATCTATTTTATCTTGCTTTAAAAAGGCTGCCACCATATATAACAATATCCAAAGCAATTGAAATTCACCTCACAGGAAGGAATTAGTTTGTTGTGATTGCATAATTATATAAGATCTATTTAATGTGATTTTAGTAAAACTAAATGCAAAATTTGGCAAAGACTGCATACCCCAACTGTGCAAATGATTTTATAAATATTCCAGGTCACAGAGCAAATCTAGGTGAAGTATACTCACAGAAGAATAAACTATTTCTGCTATTTCCTAATATAAATCACATCTTGCATTTTCACATATGAATATGTGACATTCCAAACTAAATATCTTAATAGAACAGTCTTGTTAATTTGAATTATTTAAATATATAGTTATACATTATTTAAATGGGAGCAAAATATATTATATTGGAGGCCAGAATATATATATATCCTACCCCTTGAGTTGAAGGCATATCTCAAAAGTTGAAGAGGGAGTAGGGGTCAAAATTATCCCTTGGACAGACATCCTTTAAGAGGCATAGAATTAAACAAGCAACCTCTGCAATTTCACTTAAATGTTGGTGCATGGTCTTGATTTTTAACCACAGATAACTTAGCTTGTGCTTGGTGTATATTGTATTTGTAAAAGAAAATGAATTCACTAAATGTCTTTTCTTAATTATTCAGCCTTTCATTATGTGTAACTGATATTTAATGAACATGATATAGTCTTACAATTTATGTACAGGTAATCCTCAACTTACAACCATTCATTCAAAATTAAAAAAGCACAGAAAAATGTGATTTACAACTGGTCCTTATGCTTATAACTATCACAGCTTCCCAAAGTCATTGTCAGAATCCAAGTGCTTGGCAACTGACATGTAAATACTATTTACAATAGTTGCAGCGGTCCACCATTTGAGACAGTTGCAGCTGGCATTCAACAAGCAAAGTCAATCCAGAAAGCTGGATTCACTTAATGACTGCATGATTCACTTAACAACTGCAATGATCCACTCCACAACCACAGCAAAAAGATAATAGAACTGAGCACAATTCATTTAACAGCCACCTTTCTCCCAGTTGTGATCATAAGTTAAGAACTACTTGCATTTATTATGTTACAGATAGTGACTGTTTAAAGTTCTGATACCAACTTAGGATAACTTTGAAGTATAAAGTTTAGGAAAGGGTTAGTTTTACTCAAATCATAGAACAAGGATTCATGAAAGAAAGTGTTTCTTGTAGTAGTAGTAGTAGTAGTAATCATCATCATCATCATCATCATCATCCCAAGGTAGAAAATATTCACTAGCAGCAGCTGTAGCAGTTGGAGTTTAGCCAAGAAGATACATAATTTCAACTCTGTTAAAGCCTATATACAAGATGCAGAATTAAACCTTTAGTTAGCAGGAGATGTATCTTAATTGAACATTGGTCCTCTGCCATCATAATTATGTCAAAAGCTAAATTAGACATTAGAGTTACGAGGAATAATGATAAAGCAAATGAGGAGTTGTACCAAAAGAACAATAATTAATTCAAGCATCAGAGAGCACAAGGTAATGCATTTTTCAACTTGGTGCAATATGCAAGTATTTAGAAATCTATTTCAGGTCCTATTATTTTGAACAAAAGCTGTTTTTTAAGGCAAGTTGTACATATCATTCAGCCACCTTAGCCTGTGACTCAGTTCAGCATGACTGGCAGATGTTACTCTCTGTAGATCCAGGATTGAAATAACAGGGATGTTTAGGGTTAAGGCTGAAATGATTTGGAATAAGTTTTGGATTATTTCATATTTAAATGATAAAGCTTCATACTTTTAAATCAAGTATAAATAGGTTTGACTAGCTTGATTAGAAAAAATCCATGTCTTGGACTCAACCAAAGTAAAACATTATTTATAAAACTTGATGGCTAAAAACTAAAAGAAGGAGAAAAAAGCCAACTGAATAAGACTACACTCTGGTAAAATAATCAGTATCCCTTTTTCTCTCGTTCTGAAGAACCTCTTGGTTCTACTTTTTTCCATTAATAGTAATAATTTTCTTTCTCCCAGACACTTTTTGAAGAGTTTCAAAACTCTTCAAAATATGAGCTTCTTCTCATGTGACAATAAATTAAAGACATAATTTGAAAAGCAATAGCAATAGCACTTAGACTTATATACTGCTTCACAGTGCTTTTACAATCCTCTCTAAGTGGTTTACAGAGTCAGCATATTGCTGTCAACAATCTGGGTCCTCATTTTATGGACAAATAGAAGTTTGAGTCAATCTTGAGCCTTCAAATTATCAAATTTGAAGTTTGATGATCCAAACTCTGTCAAGGATCTTTGAGTACTCATCTCTAATGACCTAAGTGCTAGAGCACAGTGTAACTACATAGCCAAAAAGGCGTTAAGAGTTGTTAACCTAATCTTACGTAGCTTTTTCTCTGGTAATATTACACTAATAACTAGACCATACAAAACATTTGCTAGACCAATCTCAAATACAGCTCATCAGTCTGGAACCCACATTACATATCTGATATTAATACAGTTTAGAAAGTCCAGAAATATTTCACAAGGAGAGTTCTCCACTCCTCTACTCGTTGCAGAATACCTTATGTCACCAGACTCGAAATTCTAGACTTAGAAAACTTAGAATTATGCCACCTTCAGTCCGATCTAAGTATAGTATATAAAACCATACATTGCAATGTCCTACCTATCAATGAATACTTCAGCTTCAACCATAACAACACTAGAGCACACAGTAGATACAAACTCAAGGTTAACCGCACCAAACTTGATTACAGGAAATACGACTTCAGCAACTGAGTGGTCAATGTCTGGAATACTCTACCTGACTCTGTGGTTTCTTCCCCAAACCCCAAAAACTTTAACCTTAGACTGTCTACTATTGACCTCACCCCTTTCCTAAGAGGTCTGTAGGGGGCATGCATAAGCACATCAACATGCCTACCATCCCTGTCCTATTGTTTCTTTTCTTTTTTTATTTTTCTTATATGTATCCATGTATTCATAACTATGTTTTTACTTATACCTATTATCTTGTAAGCAATTGACAAAAATAAATAAATAAATAAAAAATAAAATAATAAATAAAAGTAGTCAGCAGAAGTAGCCTGCAGTACTGCATCCTAACCACTGTGCCATTGCAGCTCTGAATAATGTTATGTCATGACAAGAATTATGCTTAGGTCCAACAAAAAGTCCTTTTTCTGTTATTCATTTGTAAGGCATTGTTTTATATCCTGATAAGGTTGTAGAGGTCAAACTGACTCTCTAGCACTCCAAATCCTACTGACTATAAGGGAGCACTAAGGAATTGAATGAGAATTAAATATTTTTCTATGTGACTAGCACCATGACTGCTCTTATCTAAAAGATTGCTATTTTGAAATCTCTTTCTTTTGCCTTTCTTCTCAAATGCATAAGCTTCTGAACTCTTCTATAATATTATTAGCTAGGCATAGCTTTAGTTATACTTACAACATATTTCTTATAAATATAATTCCTTTTATTATAGCTATAAAATCTGCTTTCCTAATCTTTGCTGAGGTCAGATTCTGGTCATGCTATGTGCACAAATTGAATGCTTAAACTCTTGCATACAATTGCCAGAGCTTAATGTAAAAAAAATCAATTTTTGTAATGAAGGACCACGTCCATGGTCTAGGAATTCTCAGATGACCATTGAATTACTCAAACTCTGGGAGACATGACTATCTTTAGAGTGAACTAGGAAATGCTACTTTATTTCAGTGTAGAGTTCGTTTAAAATAATAATAATCGGTTGGTCACCAACGTTCTTTCTCTCTTTGAACTAGAAATGGTATTTTGTTTTAGGAATGCAAAATATAAGAATATACCTGCATAAGAAGGGTTCATACATATACATATGTCAGACTATAAGCCCATTTTTTGACACGAGGTTTTCTGACAATAGGCAACCAAATGCTTATAATAATTCCAGATATAGATCTTGTGTTTATAATTCATATACCCTTTCAGGTAATATAAAACTATAGTAACCCTTTCCCCACAAATGTGTCTAATATTTTTAAAATTGGCAATGATCTATCTATATGTGTCATAAGAATGACTTTCCTAGTTTCTGTGTGAAGATGTATTTTATTGTCTTTCAGTCACTTGTATTAGATCACATCATGTTCTGGTGTGAAAATAGAAAAAAAAATTGCCAACCTATTACTATGGCTTTGAACCTGAGTCATACCTTTATCTGTGTGTGCATTGTTCAGAAATGAACCCAAATACTACAATGTAACCTCATAAACATGTTGATAAATAATTTGGTTCATTTTTTACTACCTTTATAATCATGTATCAAAATAGAAGGTTAAAATGAATGCAGGATTATTCCAGCTTTTCTTGTTCACTGACTCACCAATGATGATTTAACATCACTGACTCAACTTATGAGCATTAAAGTAATTAGATTTTGCCATGCAAGCATGTATTATATGTTCATATCTCAACAGGCATACCTCATGTCAGCAGTAAAGTTTGGGTCATATAAAAATGGCTTAATTATAATCCTAGGTTTTCTGCAAATTACTGTAAGCAGAGCTCATTAAAAGACTGCTATTCCAATGCCATCTTGCCCCTCCTCCTCAGCATGTATATTAAGTTTTTAAGAGTGGTATCAATCCACAATGAGGTTTATTTCAAATATGTTTTCAATTAACCTCACTTTGATGTTGATAAATCATGAAAGAAATATATACTGGATTAGTTAGTTTACTAACCTGAATTTTACATTTCATTTGCCAGCAGAAGCCCAAAATTCTTCCAATTGGTTCAGCTATAATGAGCTCCCATCCATTCTATTTAACTATCTCTCTTTGATGTACACATCCATTATAATTTGTAGTTGAGGGCTCCATCTACTTATTTCAAATAAAGATCAAATACATGATAAATATGTAACTATTTTTAATTTAATCATTATTACATAATTTCCATGTAATGAATTACAGGATATGTAATAATATACTGGGATGTTCATTAAATACCAACAATCTATATTTTAGTTGTTATAGACTTGATTTTTCTAAGAATCAATTCGGTAAAATAATGTTTCAATTTTACCTACTCAAGTGGGATTATTTGTTTCATGCTAGCCTAAAACTCCAAATTATTTGTCTAATATGCCCATCTAATTTGCCAAATTAGACAGCCAGTATTCTCCATCATAAACTATTCAATTGCAAGCCAGAACAAAGTTCCTCCTCCCAAGAAATAGCATTTCATTTCCAAAACTTTCTCAAACTACAGTGAGCTTTGCAATGTCCCACCTTCCTCTGACTCTGCTTTGTATTTCTATTGTTGTTGCTGGTTTCCAATATATGGTTAAAAAAACCCACAAAAGTTGGTGAAATGAATTCACTTAATGACCATGACATTTGGTTAATGTGTTTGATTAGCAATTATGAGGTTTGCTTAACTACCACTGCAAAAAAAAAAGTCAATCAGATCCAGGCACATATTGCTTCAACCTACAATCATAATGACTTACCACCATAATTCTGGACTCAGTGATAGTATAAGTCAAAGTCCACCTGTAGAGTTGCCACAGCCAGTGCTATTTTACCTTTGTTTGTTTTTTTAAATGCAACTTGTGACCCAAATGATTTTTAGTTCAAATGGAAATAGCACTTTACCTATTCTGTAAATAGGATTTAGATGTTGCTTGCAAATGTTATCAGAAAATACAATGGGAAAATACAATACTTTTACTGGTCTTGAAAGTACTTGCTTTTTTATATAACATAAATGAAAAATCTAAAAGCATGTTTTTTTTATTTCTTTCTGTCCATTATTCTTAGACATTTTAAAATAATGAGTGTAAGTGTTAAAAGTCCAAGGGTTCATATCTAGCAGCTGAAAATAACAATTCTTTAAAGGTGAAACAAAGGCCTAAATGAGAAGGTCCCTGTGTCATTCAATCGACATTAACATTGCCTTAGACAGCATTTATGTAGAATATGAGTAGAGTCCCACTAGCATTAGAAATAGAAAATTTTTGTTTTCCCTTTTATTTATATACAATTGAACAAAATATTAAGAATCCCTTTAATTCAGGGCTTGAATTATCACTGATCAATAGTATTTTCATAACTGTATGATATTTGCATCTAATCATATTTATCTGAAGAAAAGATAAAAAAAATGATGCTGATTCTTGAACCTTCAAATCAGCTGAGTAACTGCAGTGCTGAACCATCTAGTATATTACATTTTGGATCATTTTTCACAATATCTGATCTTTAGGTTGGTTTTTTTTTTCAGATATGGGGGTTTTCTGGGAAATAGAAGTAACATCTGGATTTATCCAGCTAACGCTACATTTTTGGATCGGAGGAAACTCAAAAATTACATCTAATGGTGAGAAATGGCAGAAACTGTACATCAGTATTGGCAGCAATTACTTCATTTTTCTAACTGTTATCTAGGACATAGGTGGATACTTTTTGAAGACGGAGCCACATTTTATATATATATAATGTGTGTATATATATATATATATATATATATATCACAAATAAAGCACAAATGTCAAAGGAAAGAGAAAATACTATAAAAAGCATCACGATGTTCTTTTTGTTTCATTTGGTTTGGGAAGTGTTGAGGAATTTTTGCTAACCTTGAAGTATTATACAAGTTGGTTTCTAAGTGATACCAAGGGCATCCTAAGTAGAGTACATTATAGAAATCAATCTTGAAGGTTACAGTTAAATCTACCACTCCTGTTGAGGAATTATCATCTAGGAATAGAAGCAGCTGGCTTATCAGCCAAAGCTGATAAAAAGGTGCTTCTTCTGAATAACACCAGAATAAAAGAAAAAAATAGAATGCATCTAGAATCATGTTTATGATGTTCTTCCTAAGAGAATGTGGCCTCATTAGAATAGGCATCTTTACCAGAGATAATGTTTCATTATCTCTGAATGACACTTCCATCTTACTTGGATTCATTTTTTAATTTATTTTTTCTCATCTAGCCCATATCCCTTATAAGCAAACATTTGGAGAATCATGCCATTGGCTGATGATGCTGATGCAAAGAAATAGGCTTGATTATCATGTATATCAAGTGATTATCAAAGGTCTATATTGTTTTTCCAGGGATTTCTTACATTGTATTTTGTTTGTTTTTTTAAGCCATCAGAGAAAATGGGTTCTTAAAGGGTTTATACACCTGTATCACTTTGTTGATTAATAGAGGCAAAGAATACTATCAGGGAGATAGAATCAAACTACTTCTATTCAATTTCCAAAAGTGTCAGTGCACTTTTGGTTAGTGCAACTGTCCATGGTAGGTGATTTCAAAATTCACTAAAAGATCTAAGAAAAGCAAGAGTCCTACTCAATTTCTCAGGGGAAGATAATCTATTAAGTTTACCAAGAGAGTTATAAATTAGTTTGTACTAAGTCTAGATAATCCATATTATCTAGGACTGCTTAAAGCTGAAAAACCACTATCTTCTTGATTACATTCCCACCCATGTAAGTATATAAGCTGGACATTAATTGTCAACATTTAAAGGATTGAAGAATGGTTTCTAAAGAAATATACATATGTTGTTTAAACAGGTTGAAAACTTCTTTTCCCTGAATAATTAATAAAATTTACCAGATCAGATTCCAGAGCTTCACTGGAAGTGCTTATAAATCTTGTCAAGATCAAGATGATAAAGCAATCTATTTACATCTGCAGGAATTGTTGACTAAAATGATTCAGTTTAACTACAGGGGAAGAATACTGGGATATCTCTGTCTCATGATGTTGAATATATGTATATGCATTCATTGTTGTTGATTAAGATCCATTTTTCTGGCATTGAAAATAGATATAAATTATAGATAATAGATATAAATATATTATCTGTCCAAAAATAACTTATCAGGCCAATTAGGACACATAATGTTCTTCCATATATTGGACATGTTTGCATAGGCACACCTGATGTGCTAGTGGCTCTGATCTTACACAGCTCACACATGTGTTCTGCTTCAGCAGTGTGCTTTGCTTTAAAAGCTTGACAGACCTTGTCAATGAAGCCACATTAGGTTTTATGCCAGCAATTCTCAAGTGTTTATGTCTATGTCAAGCAATTTCAGGGAAATCTTTAGTGTGTCTTTATAAAATTTCTTCTGCCTTTCATGCAAGCATCCTCCAGCGGAGAATGTGTCAAAGACATGCCCTTGGGTATGCACTTTTCCAGCATACAAATGACATGACTTCCAGGCTGGATCTGTGCTTTCATAAACGATCTGTGGACTGATGGTAGATATGCTCTAGAATAAAGTTTCAATAACCAGTACTTTCTCTTGCCATTAAATGCCCAATATCTTGCAAAGACAGACCATGTGGAAATGAACTGTCTTGCATGCCTTTGATAAATAGCCCATGTTTCACAAGCATGCAGAAGGGAAGTAAGTACCAAGTCTATATAAATCTTCACTTTTGTTTCTAAGCTGATTTTATCAAAAGCATACTTGTCTTTGCAATTCTTCAGTTAACTCCTGCATTAAGATTCACTACTCAGGATAATAACAATGGTCTACAGCCTGTAGTTTCTGCCCTTTGATTATATTTTTTTTTTCTCCAGTGCATGAGTAGAGACTGGTGCATGATCTCCATCTTTTGGATGTTAATGATAAATTACAGAGTTGTTGCAAACCATGGAAAATTTATCCATACTGACTTGCATCTCTGGTTTTGAGTCAGTGTTCAAGGTGCAGTCATCTGCAAATAAGTCTTTCAGATGAGTTTCCTTTGTTTTGGTCAGGAGTCCCCAAACGTGGAAACTTTAAGACTTGTGGACTTCAATTCCCAGAATTCAACTCATGAACTTCAACTTGTGGAGTTGAAGTCCACGAGTCTTAAAGTTGCCAAGTTTGGAGATCTCTGGTTTTGGTGATGGCTGCTTAGGTTGAAAAGCTTTTCATCCACTCTGATGTTGATTCCAACCTCACTGTTCAGAAAGGTAATATTCAACATAGAATTAAACATTATGTTAAGTAGAGTGGATTCAAGCACACAACCATTTTTTATTTATTAGTGACTAAAAATGCCATAGATATTCTCTGCTATCCTGCATTCCAGCCATCACAACATCATAGAACTGAGGTATCATCTGAATGAATTTGATGGGAGCAAAACTTTGACATGATTATCCACAGTTTTGTAAGCCAACATTTCAAAGGCTTTTGGGAGAATAAAAAAGGTAGTGCAAAATTCACAGTTCTGCCCCTGATACTTATTTTGGAGTTGGAACCATCAAAAAGTAAAGTTCCACAACTGTTACTTGATCTACTTTCATATTAAGCCAACTCCAGCAGATAAATCTAAAGTAATGTCAGAGTCAGTGTAAAACTCAGAGATTTTACTGACAAATGTCACAATAGGTTCTGGTTATTCTAATTCTGAATTCTGAAGAATAAATGTTGATTTTTCCCCATAACACTGGACAGACTCTGAATAAGTGTCTCCAAAGGCAGAAAAATATTGTCTTTACCTGTCTGTACTACCACAGCATAAATCTCAAATAAGCAATAAGTTGTACCTTTTCAGAAAGTCTTCTTCCACCTGCATTCCAGCCATTTTTCTAGCCACTTTGGTTCATGGATTGTCTATCTGATCCTTTTTAAAATCAAAGGATCAAGTTTTCTATTTCAGTACATAAGAAGAAAATCATATTTCCTAGCACACTATCCACTCAATATATCATTGCAAGATTTGGGATGGATGGATGGGTAGATAGAAGATATATAGATAGATAGATAGATAGATAGATAGATAGATAGATAGATAGATAGATAGATAGATAGATAGATAGATAGATATATTTAAGATGTGTGCTTTATAAATATGCTAACTTTTCCTAATAAATTAGCACCAATACTTTATTTATTTATTTTTATTTATTTTGTCAAGTGATTATTAGATAACAGGTATAAGTATAAGCATGATTATGAATACATGAAATGGATACATGTAAGAAAAAAGAGAAACAATAGGACACCCCCTACAGACCTCTTAGGAAAGAGGTGAGGTCAATAGTAGACAGTTTAAGATTAAAGTTTTTGCGGTTTGGGGAAGAAATCACAGAGTCAGGTAGAGTATTCCAGACATTGACCACTCTGTTGCTGAAGTCGTATTTCCTGAAATCAAGTCTGGTGCGGTTTACCTTGAGTTTGTATCTATTGTGTGGTCTTGTATTGTTATGGTTGAAGCTGAAGTATTCATTGACAGGTAGGATATTGCAATATATAATTTTGTACTATGCTTAGATCAGACCGAACGTGACGTAGTTCTAGGTTGTCTAGGACTAAAATTGCAAGTCTGGTGGCATAAGGTATTCTGCAACGAGTAGAGGGGTGGAGAACTCTTCTTGTGAAATATTTCTGGACTTTCTCAATTGTATTAATATCAGATATGTAATGTGGGTTACAGACTGATGAGCTGTATTCAAGTATTGGTCTAGCAAATGTTTTGTATGCTCTAGTTAGTAGTGTCATATTACCAGGCAAAAAGCTATGCAGGATTAGGTTAACAATTCTTAATGCCTTTTTGGCTATGTAGTTACAGTGTGCTCTAGCACTTAGATATTAGAGATGCGTAGTTCTTCAACTGTACATGAGATTTCAATATTTATGACATCTACAGACAAATCAACTATTGTACTTAGCCCAAACAAGGAATTTGTTTGACAGAATGTTTTAGAAAGTTGTGTTTGGACACGCTGAACAAGCCACAAGAAGCTATTTTTGTTTGAAGTGCATTCTTATTTGCCGCTTCATTATTTTGATTCTTTCCCTAAAGCTTAGGGGTGGGTAGAAAGTCAATACATTCAAATGAAGGCTGGTCCTGTAATTGAGGGCTATTGCAAGTGGAAAGTCCTTGGAGACAGCAGCCAGTAATAAGTATTTAAGGAGTTGAGCCAAGAGCAATGCACAATATCAATGTCAATCAAAATAAAATGCCTTCCAATTAATTTTGTTTTTAGTTTTGTGGGACTTGTTGAGGATCACCTATTTGTCCTTGAATTCAGTTATATTACTTTGACTTAGAATAAAGTTGAACTGTATAAAGTTGTAATATACATACATACATACACACACACACACACACACACACACACATTTTTCTCCCACTCCTTACTATATTTTATTGACTATTTTTCTTCGTTGAATGGCTTCTTAAGTAAGACTTTTTATTACATAAATGCACACATATCATACAATATTCTCACAGTATTCATAAAGCAATATTTAGAAACAATTTATTTGCCTGATAATGAGATGTAACCAGAGCTCTGAAAATCTAAAATATGCTAATGAAAAATGGATGGGAAGAATACAGTTTGATTTGGGATAGTTTCATGAACATTTCTCTTTGGGGAAAAAGCAGAACACAATTTATTTTTCATTACATTAAATGAAACAAAAAAAGCAGCAGGAGCAGAAAATGTTGGCATAGTTCTAAAAAATTGCAATCCTACAGCCAATGAAGCATCTTGCTATAACAGCAATTAATAGAAAGTCTTCAGAATATGCAACCTCCTCCCTCTTGTCCAAATTAACACTGGTCTTCAAGTAGGACAAAAGGTTGAATTACTTACATTTATATTTTCTAGATTAAAATGTTCATTTGAGAAATCAATATGAATGTTCAAAAATCTCAATTAGCAGGAAAGCATGAACATTAGACTTAACAAAGAGTCCTTTCTGATTAATGATGACTTATTAACTCAGAAAGTCATGCTTGTGGTGATAAGTTGATCTTAGAATAAATTACACATTTCAGATTGGAACTTTTTCCCCTGTGTATGTTCAACATCTTCCCAATGTCTTAGAACTTCTTGCTGCAAATAGATCCAGTAGATGTTTTCACTCTTCTCAACAGAATACATACAGTAAAGCTAGGATGTTGTCCAAAGATGGGTGATTCAAGAAACTACATCTACGCCCAGGGTTCACGGACAACTAGGGATACCAATCTGTTCCAATATTTCATTTCTCAGTTCAGATTAAGAAGACTGAGTTACTTTGTGGGATTGTCTTCTTTTCTCTTTTTTATGCTTCCTTACAATTGTAGTTTCTTGTTTCTTTATGATATATAGACAAATTCAGTTTTTGGTGTAGTGGTTAAGGTACCAAGCAATAAAGCAGGAAACTGTGAGTTCAAATCCTGTGTTATCCATAAAAGCCAGCAGGGCAACCTTGGGCCAGCCACTCTCTCTCTCTCTCTCTCTGTGTGTGTGTGTGTGTGTAAGAAAGGAATAGCTAATACTTAAGGTATAGAAAGTGATTTCAAATATATCAAGGCATCATAATATTTTAATGGGTCATTAACATAACTATATAGTCTGATTGCCCATATTTAACTCAACATGACATACATATTAACTAAGGGTAAAAAAACACCTACACTATTCAAAATAGGGGGGAAAACACTGAATTATACAGGTTAGTATGGTTAAATGTTAAATAAGTGCACTTTCAGAACAAGCCACAAGATGTCACAATTATAAGCATATTATGTTTTCAGGAGACTGAACTTTTTTGTCAGTGTTTATGTGAATGTATCATTACATTCACATTCACCATTAATGAAAAGTGGAAAGTAGAAAGTTAAAAAAAATACATAGCAAACACCCACTTACACATGACAATTAGTATAATAAAAAACTGTTTTAAATTTCATGTGTGAAAGCACCATAATCTGCTATTTGTTCTAACTGATAAAGATATAAGAATTACCTTTCCTTTTACACAATGTATTTGCTCTTGCATGATTGAAACCAAAGCAGCTAATGCTAGTTTCATTTATTATTGTTTATTCAGACATTCAAGTGAGTTGTACAGGATGTATTTCAAATTCAAGTGAGTTGTACAGGATGTATTTCAAATTGTAGTCAAAATCTGAAAAATAATTGCTTTTGCAATTAAAGTCTTAAAAGAATCAGATTCACTTCATATTCAGCGGGGATGACTAAGCTATGACATGTGTTCCAGTTTCAGAAACAAGCATAAAGGTTAGTTCTTACATAGTGGTGGTAAATTGCATTATATACAAGATGTAAATAGACAATCAAATGAAATCCTATAGATTAAAATATCTTCTTATAAAACATGAATTTAGTGAAATTCATGAAAAAATATTTTGAGGCAAAGGATCCCTTATCCTTTTTTTAGTTAGGTAGACCAAGCTAATAAAACTCTCAAAATTTTAATCTACCATGGGACTAGTATTGCCTATGCTATTTTGCCTATGCTATGAGGGTCCATCACTGCCCGTGGTACAAGGGGGGAGATTAAGTTAAGGATCCAATCTGAGTCAGTCAACGTTTATTCTTCAAAGTTTTTGGGTTTGTGCAGGAGCCTATCATCAGAGAACTTTTTTGTCTAGTTTGTGCTGGAGCTCATCATCTGGAGAGGGAGGGAAAAGTCCCCTGATAATGTGCTCTAGCACAAACTTGAAAAAATAGACCTTTGGTTAAAAAAAAATCAGAACTCTGATGTTATATATATTGATGGCAGCAGCACTACTCTATGCACAGAGACGGAAGGTTACCTTGATCCCTACAATGGATGAATGGCTGCAAAAACCAATGGAGTTAGCAGACATGGCTAAATTGACTGTTTCGGTTAAAGAAAAAAACACAAATACCTTTATTTCTACTTGGAAACCAGTTCTGGACTTCGTGCTCAAGGTGGGGGGAAATGAAATGTTGATTTTGGGTTTTACCGATTAGATAGATTTGTTGTTATAGAAATGGCTGGTTTCCATTATTATGAAAAAGTAAAAAGTTGAGGGTAGATGTTAATACCTTATTTTTGTTGAATTTCTTGCTTTCTAGCTAAACTAAATCATGTGGCACAGCTTACAGAAAACCTGGCTCTTTGACCAGGTCGGCTTGGGCTGATTTTAGATTGGGTTTTTTTAGTGGCGATTAGAGGCTTGGGGTTAATTTTAAGGTTTATAGCGGGGTTTTTATCTGTTTACAGCCAGGTTATTTAATTTAGTTTTAATTTTTGTATATTTCTATGTTATTAAATTGGATGGCTGCACACCGCTCCGAGTCCTTCAGGAGAGGAGCGGTATATAAATAAATATTTATCTTATCTTATCTTATCTTATCTTATCTTATCTTATCTTATCTTATCTTATCTTATCTTATCTTATCTTATCTTATCTTATCTTATCTTATCTTATCTTATCTTATCCTCCCTGTCTCTGTTGTACTTACCTTCAAAATTTATTTATTTATTTTATTTATTTGTCAAGCAAGTATTAGATAATAGGTATAAGTATAAGTATGGCTATGAATACATGAAATGGATACTAATAAAAAGAAACGATAGGATAGGGACGGTAGGCATATAGGTGCACTTATGTAGCCCCCTGCAATGCTTCATTTTTCAGCACCCAGGAGGCTTCCCTGAGGTCCACTAGGCCAAAAACAGGATGCGGGGAGGGTGTTGCGAAAGAAAAAAAGAAAGAGAAAGAATGACGGAAGGGAAAAAGAAAGGGAGGGAGGGTAGAAAGAAAGAGAAAGAGAAACAAAAAAAGAAAGAGAGGGAGGGAGGGAGAGAAAAAGGAGAGGAAGGAAGGACCACAAATCTTGGCACTAGATGCAGCTTCAGAGGATGCTTTGAAACAACACAGCAGTCCAGAGCTGGAAGGTATCTGGAGGTCATCTAGTTCAACCCCCTGGTCCAGAAAGTTTCTGTCTTTTGACCCCCCCAATCACATGACCACATAGCCACTCCCACTAGTTACATGACCAAATAGCCACACCCACCAAGCTATGCCCACAGAACCGGTAGTAAAAAAAAATTGAATTCCACCACTGATATGCATACAGTACATACACACCACACACACACACTTTATGTTTCCAGGGCCCTTTGATGCTTCTGCATAGGAATGATAAAGACAGTTTGAGATATGGGATATTTTTTCTTAATGTGAAAAGGACATCTTCAGATATTCTACATTGAAAGTTAGGAATGCTTTATTGATTATTACTTGTAATTTGCAATTCATCTGATATTGTTTTAGGATTAGATCATCTGCTCCCCTATGGCTTAGTATTAATGCTCTTTTAGAAAACTTCAAATTGTACTCCTTTAGGGGATGTCTTGAAACCAAAGATTTTCCATTTTCTTTTTATAGGTACCAAGAGAGAACTGAGTGAAATCCAGATAGTTCATTGGAAGTGATTTCAGAAAATTTGTGAGGTGTGGGAGAAGAGTAGACAATATCCTTTGAGATGAAACAGTAGGAAGCTAGAAGTTAGCAACTTTCCGTTTTCCTTGTTCTTAAGGCACCAGCATGCCTACCATCCCTTTCTTACTGTCCCCATTTATCTGTATTTACTTCCTTTGTTTCTGTTTATGTTCATACTTATACTTGTTATCGTGTACATGTTTGACAAAACAAACAAATAAAATAAATAAACTTATAGGAAAGGGAAGGATCAGTGATGTAGCTTGTTTGTTTGTCTTTTTTATATAGCTGCCCACCTTATAACAAGCCTAGGCCGGTAACTCGCTTTTTTTCAACTTGTAGGCTATTTCAAATAAATGATGCTTCCTGGCTATAAATCCTGTTTTTTAATGTAAGGCCAATTACTGGTTAAACATATCTTACTTATTATTCAATCCTGGATACATATTTTTTAAATATTATAGTATTGTTGTTAGGAGTCAATACTGATTTGAAGGCAAAGAATTTTATTCAATAGTATTTTCATCCAACTATATTTAAAAGGTTATCATACCTACATTCTAAAAGAGGTAATTTAGAGGTTATTTTTTCCCTACATAATAACAATAACAATAATAATAATAAATAATAACTACTCAAGAAAATTATTTTCATTCATTTTTGAATGTACTATACAGCCTCTTTTTTTCAAAGCAGCTTCAATTAATCACATCTTGTTTTTATCCCTACAATAGCAATCTATAATGGGCTGAGATGAATAAATGTGTCCAAGATCATGCTGCAATTTTGTTTTCATGGAAAACCAAGGTTTTTCCCATTAAAGACCACCATAAGGAGTCTTGTTCAAGCACATGACAGTCAAATGTATGCAGATATTTATGCGTTCAGATATTTATACTTACACATACAACAAAAAGCACTCCAGCATATATATTGTATTCCCCACTGTGCTTCTCCTGATGTTCATTTGTTTGTTTGAAATCCCATTTTTATTATTTATGCAAATAAGGCAGCAAAAATATCAAGCATATTTTCTTGTTTCTATTTTGTACAAAGATTATGTACTTTGTGATATAGACTCTGTTTTAAATGAAACACTTTGATGGTTTCAGCTTCTCAGTGAAGATAATTGTAATATATATTTAGACAGTTTTAGCTGTCAAACACAAACAACCATGTTCACATGTGAAGAATCAAAATTACTGATTTATTGCTGAAGCCTATGCACAGTAATCTCCTCAGATATGCAACTGATCAAAACTATATAAGAGTTGATGGTATTCAAGGGTGTATGTTAGACTTTATCTCTTGTGACCATGTAGAAATTCTACACTGATGCCCTACTTGATTCCTTCCCCCTGGCTCTGCCAGTCTGTCTCCTATATAACTGATGATAACCTGGCAAAAGCCACAGTTTCTTTTTTTCTCACTGTCACTTTCATCCTTCTACTCAAGTTAGTAGGAGAAACAACAATTTTATATATGTATATGTATGTATGTGTGTATGTATATATATACATACATACACACACACACACACACATACACAGACAAATATCTCCCAGAGGAAAATTGCCTAGTTTCTTGCAATTTGATTGGTTAGTTCAGTGTATAGCACAGAATACACCACTTTGAGGGATATCCAAATATAAATTATAATAGAATTATGTTATAATATAATCGAATGACTACCCAGAGGTGGTATTCCGTAGGTTCTGACCAGTTCTGGAGAACCAGTAACAGAAATTTTGAGTAGTTCGGAGAACTGGCAAATACCACCTCTGACTGGCCCCACCCCCATCTATTCTCTGCCTCCCAAGTCCCAGCTGATTGGCTGAATCTTCTTTTATTGCCCTGCACATGAGAACAGAGTTGGAAAGCAGGTTCGTTGGGTTGGGAGCGAATGGGGATTTTGCAGTAATCTTCCCCCAGGAGTGGGTGGGAATGAAGATTTTACAGCATCCTTCCCCTGCCATTCCTACCAAGCCAAGCCCACCAAGCCATGCCCACAGAAGCAGTAGTAAAAAAAATTGAATCCCACCACTGTGGCTATCTTACACAAATTGATTTAACAGAATTAATAGTTCTGCACCATACATCAAAGTATATTCCTTACACAACAAATTGATTACATAGAAACATAGCTAGTGTAAAAGAAAACTGAAATTGCTTGTTTAAAAGATTTGTCTGTTTGCCATTAAAATCCATTTTATGCTTTCTTGTTCTTCTTGCTTTAACAGTTTTATGACTAGTTAATATGAAATGAAGCATTATGTTGGATTAAAGAAAACCCTTGTCAATGAAGTTCATCTTAAAAAGAAAAGGAAAGCAGCCTTAGTTGTTATCCAGGTATTATTACAGCAAGAATCCCTAAGCAATCTCACCCTTAAATTTTAATCCTGGATCAAGAAATGACTGTAAGTGTATCAAGAAGTATACAAGTAGCAAAAATGATCTTATTTGGGATTGTCACCTCTCGCCTGGACTATTGTAATGCCCTCTACATGGGGCTCCCTGCGGGGAGCATCCGGAGACTCCAGTTGGTGCAAAATGCAGCCGCGAGGGTGATTATGGGGGCGTCGCGTAGCGCCCATGTGACGCCTCTCCTGCGCGAGCTGCATTGGTTGCCGATGGCTCTCCGGGTTCGCTTTAAGGTTCTAGTTTTGACCTTTAGGGCGACCCATGGCATGGGACCAGGTTACCTTCAGGATTGCATTCTACCAACGTTCTCCAACAGGCCGGTGCGTTCCCACAGGGAGGGACTGCTCCGGGTGCCGTCGGCCGCTATGTGTCGTCTGGCGGCGCCAAGGGGTAGGGCCTTCTCTGTGGGTGCCCCCGCCCTCTGGAATACTCTGCCACCGGAACTTCGTACCGGCACGGACCTGAGGGCCTTCAGGCGCGCGTTAAAGACCTGGCTCTTTGAGCAGGCCGGCCTGGGCTGAAAGAATGATTTTAAATTTTGATCTCCTTTTTAATTTAAATTGGGTTTTAAGGGTGGGGGGGGGGGTTTTCTAATTGCAGCTAATTCTAATATTTAATTATTTTTAACTTTTGTATTTGTGGGGTTTTTAGATGAGCTGTTCACCGCCCTGAGTCCCTCGGGAGAAGGGCGGTATATAAATGTAATAAAATAAATAAATAAATAAATAAATTAACTATAGAGATTATAAAGTATTTATAGAAGCTCCTAGGATTATTTGTTAGTTAAATGTGCTTCAAAAAAGCTGCATACTCTCAAGTTATTCTCACAAGCTAAACCACTGACAATTTTGAAGAGCTGATACTATAGAATACTGTTGAGTGCCAGAACTTGGATTACAACCAGATAGGTTTTTTTCTGGAAGTTAACCTAGCTTTAATTTTACATCCCTGCAATAAATTGTTAAACTGTTTGGCAATAGCAATAGTATTTAGACTCATATACCACTTCACAGTGCTTTACAGCTCTCTCTAAGCGGTTTAAAGAGTCAGCATATTGCCCCCTACAATCTGGATCCTTATTTTATTGACCTCAGAAGGATGGAAGGCTGAGTCAACCTTGACCCTCGTGTGATTTGAACTGCCAAATTGCAAGTAACTAGCAGTCAGCAGAAGTAACCTGCAGTACTGCATTCTAACCACTGTGCCATCATGGCTCAATAAGTTGAGTAAAAAGCAATCAGATCTTTCAACCAAAAACTATGCAATTCATCTTGTTGTATTGACCAATTCTTGTTCTTCCTTGTCATTTGTTTTCCAAAATTTTTGCTGTATTAAAGGTTCTTTCATGAAAAATTTGATAACTTTAAAAGTAATATTATTAGAATCTATGAGAAGGAGTGAAGTATAAAATGTATCAAATTTAGAGATATATAAAAGAAATTGATATCATTATCAATTATGATAATACTATATTATGATAATATAGCAGTGTAAGACTCATAGTTTCAACTGGTTTTTCATGAGAGGTCAATCTTCAATACATTTATTTCAGTAAGGCTAAGGGAAGACTATTTAAAAAGTAAAGTAAATAGTCTACTGTGTTAACATTGATATAACATTGTAATATCAATGTTATAAAGATATTTTATTTATTTTTCATTTATATATTTTATTTTTATTTGATTTGATTTGTCAATCACTTATAAGATAATAGAGATAAGAATAAACATAAGTATAAATACAGGAAATAGATATGAATAATTGGGGACAATAGAAAAGGGACAGTAGGCATGATTGTGCGCTTATGCACACCCCTTACATATCTCTTAGTAGTGGGGTGAGGTCAATAGTGGTTAGTTTGAGGGGAAAGGATTGTGGGTTTGGGAATGTGATAACAGAGTCAGGTAGTATGTTCCAGGCATTGACCATTCTGTTGCTGAAGTCGTACTTTCTGCAATAAGTTTGGAGTGGTTTACATCTGTTGTGTGCTCTTGTATTGTTGTGATTGAAACTGAAGTAATCATTGACTGGTAGTATATTATAGCAGATAATTTTGTATACTGTGTTTAAGTCAAACTGTAGGCAGCATAGTTCTAAGTTGTCCAAGTTCAAAATCTTAAGCCTGGTGGTGTAGGGTATTTTTTTGCGAACAGAGGAGTGTGGTACTTTTCTATATTTAGCCAGGCTAACGATTTCCCTTCTAAAAGGAGAGGAGATCTTGTCTTATTTTAAATTGATTTCCATTATTTACCATCTTCCAACATCTTTACCTTTGAGGAAAACCAAATATCACCAAGCTAGTTTTACTTCCAACATTTTGTCTTGAATTTAAAGTTATTTAGTAGAACAGGAAGCTAAACCCTGAGAGCAGTTGAGAGCAATTGAGCCCGTAAGTTGACTCTACTTAGCCAAACTTACCTACTTACCTATTCATCAATTAGCCTATTTTAAACCTCAATTTTTCCTATAAACCTGGGTTAGGCAATTCTTTATATCTCTTTCTTGTCAAGGAACAAACCATTGTTAAAATATTTTCTGTGTCTAGGGTCCTATTTCACACTTTATTCACTCTTACAGTCAAAACACAATTTTGCCTAACTCAGCAGAAGTGAGAGAAACATAATTTGTTGCTAAGCTATTGTCAGGCATTTTTCCCCCCCTGGAAGCCGGTTTGCATAGAGATCTCTGGGAATCGGTATTGTAATTAATAATACAATTTGCACAGCCAGTATTTCTGGCCAGGCACCCGGGTCAAATATTTCTTAAATGTAACAAGAGTATTAATGAACAAGAATTTAGAATGAGGAGCAGAACATAACTGCCAAACATATCAAAAAATAACTAGGAATTATTACACAAACAATTTAGAAATGTACCAGAAGCCAAAGCTGAGGGATTGCCAGCAGTTTTTGGACAATAAATCTCATTTCTCAAACTTTATTATTTTTATACCTTACAGCATGATGAATAATATCCTTTTCAGTTTTGACTTGAAAGTAGGATATCTTCAGCATTAAAAATGAACTAATTCCTGAGATACAGCTTTTGTAAGTCCCATAGGGGAACATGCCATCTATTCACAAACAAACATGTATGAAGACTTCAGAGATCACTTTGTAAAATTTGACAAAATGTCAAATGTTCAAAAGCTGGGGGAAAAAGACTTAATTAAAAAAAAAAGAAGCTTCACAAATGTGATTGACACACTGGAGACTTTAGCTACAAAGCCTTCACAATACAATCAGTATCATTTTGAGACTCCTGACATTTTCATATGCTTCAGCTTTACCTCAGAGAGATCACAGTCAGAGACAGGAAGATAATTCACTCTCTGTTCACATTTGATAAATGATGTTGATCTCTAGAATACAAATGGTGTTGCTAATTTGTGTCAAACCTGACTGGAGTTTTTGCAGTGGTATCTTGGGGCAATTGTATGCAGCAATAAAGCTACCAATCTCTCTCTCAAATGATTATTGTAACTCATCAGCAATAGTATGTAGCACTCCTTTCAATTTTAAGTATCCTTCTCACATCTTTTAAAAGATAAAAAAACGTAAAAAAAAAAAAGAAGCATCATAAGAATAAATGATTCTTTGAAATACATTTTTCCTGGCTATCTCTTCAGTAAATGTCTCTTTTGTGACTCCATATGTCCTTCAAGACAACAATATAGGGTAATGTCAATATATTTCTCCAAACCTCAGATATCCAAAATATTGGTTATCCATGAAATACATCCTTTAAACAATAAACCTCAGATTTAATTTTTGTAGTAATATTTTCTACTGAGAGAAATGAGCCTTTGGCTTAAATCCTTACTTATATCCTGAGATGTTATAACCAGAATATGAAATTTCTTCCTTTTCTATCACCCCTATAGTATAGGATATAGTGTGCTACACTATATCTGCAATTCTTAAAATTGTACCTAATGAGCATGCTATTGCTGCTTTGAAAATATAATGTGATAAATTGCAGTGACACCTTTAAGGATTTAATGCTCTAACCTGTAGAGTGTATAGTACACAATTTAGCAGAAACTCTGGCAAAGGCTGTTGATCAATAAAGCATCTGTCAGAGCAAATGGTAAAACTTTTAAGGTTCAAATGGCAGCCAGTGGTACACCATTTAATTACAATACTGTTGGTAAAAGGTAGTTATATAGCAATAAAGAATGACAGAAAAAATTGTGGGGACAATTGCAATAATGTCTGAAGTCTTTATTAGCAATATCTGTTCCTAATCTAATGTTTTTATGCAAACATCTTTATTAATTCACTGATCAACACCTTATCTTAGATGTGGCAGGGACATTTATAAATAAAAAATTACCCATAATTATGACAAGTAAAGACTTCTTATAAATAAATGCTAAGGTAGATCCAGATTCTAGAAATGGGTTAAATACACAGAATTATCTGATGAAGGTTGACGAATCAAGGCAAATGGCAATGTTTGAAATATATATACAGAATCAAGAATGCCTATAAGCAGACTTCTGGTTTGTTCCTTGTCAGAGTCAGAGCAGAATCCACAATCATGCGTGGTTTTGCCTGAACTCACTTGCTGGAGGGTCCTGATTGGGACCAGAACCACCTTGGTGGGATGGTGAAGAAGGGGAAATCGCCTGGAGGGTCAAAGGAAATCAAAACTCCCGTCCCAGACAGGGAAGTCCCAAAGGCAAGTTGCAGTGGTGGTCCTAAAATGGCCACCATGAAGACAAAGAACACTCCAGGAAACTAAATTTTGTGCTGGAGCAGAGAAGTAGCAAGCAGACTATGAACCAGGCAAAGGACATTGCTTTTGAGGTACCCCGGTATTAAAATAAAGGGCTAGCTTGCAGCACATTTTAAAAAGTGTCTGGTCTTCTCAAGAGTTTGGATTTTGGAACTTAAAAGAAAATAAAAGAAACTATTATTATTATAGAACCATGCGAACAAAGACTCAAGAGTATGGATTGTTGAAAATAAATTTAAAAGATATTGGCTGAAGTAATATACTGGACTTGCGATTGAATATATCTATTAAAGAAGAGGATTTTAACTATTAAGGAAGAAGAAAGAAAAGGAAAAAAGGAGAAGATATAACAGAGAAACTATTTGTTGATATAAGATTGGATTTACAAGAATCAAGATTGGATTTGCAAGATATAAGGGACATGATAAAAGTTAAACTTGAAATTTGCAATTATGTATTACAGAAATAGTGACTCAGCATATACAAGAACAAAATAAACTAGAGGTGGAGGAGTTCTATAAAGAAGAAGCCAACTTCTCAAAGGAATTCTAATTCCTTTCCCCCCTTGCTTAAATAATTGTTGTTCATTATTTAAGCAGGGGGGGAAAGGAATTAGAATTAAAAATTTGTGGTCTGACAGGATGATAAAAGGGAGAATGGTTCAGAAAATGGATAAAGGGAGTCAGAAAAAGCAGAAAAAGGAAGGGCAAAAGAAAAATCAAAAGAGGGAGAGAGAGAAATTTAATAACTGGAATGAGAAATGGAGGGGAATAAGAATGGGGAAAAGGGGAATTAAGATAAAGGACCAGAAAATAAAGAGGAATAGGAAACAAACAAGGATGAAAAGAAAGTATATTGTCCAAAGAGTGAGAGATAATGGGTGAAAAAAAAAAAGGATAAGGAAAAAGATTCCGCAAGGTAATATGTTGTGAAGTATAAGAATATATTGAAAATAGTATTTTGTAATGTATAGATGATTCATAAGGTGTTTGAGAAAATATAATGCAGAATCTGAGAAAAATATATATATTTATGTTATATACTAAACAGGGATATTAAGGTAGAATGAAGGTGGTTATCTCGAATTATCAACTAGAGGGGACAATTATATGTACAGATAAGGATTGATAAAATGACAAATTGATAGAAAAAAGTAATATGAGAAATGACAACAGAAATGAGATGAGAATTTTAGATAACATTGTAAAATAAGATATATATGAGAATGTATTAATATAAGATGAATTGGAATTGGATAAGATAAGCTTAATATTTAACAATAATTAGGATGGTGCAATATGAAATTAAACAAATATAATGGACATGAGATGTGATACCTGGAACTACACTGCTTGCCAAATGAGAATTTTTTTATTTTAAAAAATAAAATAAAAGCAGGGAGAAAATTGAATAATGGAATTACTAGGTATGTTTAACTGATATGGTGGTAGGCAATTGGAGAGAGTTTTGAAAGGTTGAAAATAAGCATTGTAGAGTTAATCAATGTATTTTTAAAGGAAAAAAATATTTTAAAAATACTATGATGGTTATTTTACATATCAAATATATTATTATAGCTGATAAAGTTTGTCAAATATAAAAGTCTGATTTCTTTCATATAACAATATAACAAATTGTTGTGCAATACTCTGTTGCTATTTAGCTTGTATTCTCTTATAGAAAATATGATTTTACTTTAAAAGTTCAGTAGAACTCATGCTTAATAAATAAGCTATGTTCATTTTTTTCCTAGCCTATTAAACTATAAATTCCAAATTCTTTTAATATTGAAATTATTTAAATTATAAATTTAACCTAAGCTTTTTTTTATCACACACTCAAAATAAACATGTGTATCAATTATTAGTCTTATTATGAGTGGTTTAATTTCCATTTTCAGAGAAAATGAACTAATTCCACATATTTAATAAATAACTGAAAATGAACTAATTCCACATATTAATAAATAAGTGAGAAATTACATAAACCTGTTAGCACCTAAAGGCAAGACAAGAAGCAATGAATGGAAACTAATCAAGGAGACAACCAACCTAGGACTGAAATTTTCTGGCAGAACAATTAATCAGTGAAACGACTTGCCTACAGAAGTTGTGGGTGCTCCAACACTGAAGGTTTTTAAGAAGAGATTAGGTAAACATTTGTCTGAAATTTTATAGGATTTCTTGCTTTCCTGGGGTTGGACTATAAGACATCCAAAATGCCTTCCAACTCTTTATTCTGTTATTCAAAGCAGATAGCTTTAAGAATCAATATGAGGAGACAATTACAGAAACCTATTTTTATGGATATAAAATGAATCATCATAAGCTAATACTGATCATGAAAGATGCTTTTGAGTTCTCCTTTCTGCCCTCTATATAACATGATCTTATAAGAAAATGAACTGCTATTTTTATGTGACATAATAGCCATAAAATGCACAAAAGTATTTCAAGGATATTAGAGGGCTGCAAATGCTGGGTTTTATAAAGAATATTCCATTAACTATAAAGATCAAATACTTTCTGTGGAGGAAAACGATAGGATTTAATATTGAAGATGTCAGTTATGAAGACCACATGGTTACTGTGAGGAATAACATTTAACCTTTCTCTTGAGGCTGATGGAGGCCAATGCCGTATTTTATTATCAACATTGGCCAGTGATTTATTACTACTGTTTCTACTCCAGTAAAACCACATTAGGCTGCTCTTGATATATCATTTGTTATCTTCAGACTCTCAACACACATTCTGCATGCATAAAATCCCTTCCTTACACCATTTTTATAAACAACAGCAAATATTTAAATAATGATTTTAGATTTATCAAAAAGTTGGAGAATATAAAATACAGTTGGCCAATAGATTATGTGAGACAATTCCTGATGCTAGCATAAAGTTTGGGGTTTGCACACAGTGATGTAATGTATCAAAAAAACATCAGATAAATGCATAACAGTGCATTTAACATAGATTCAGAACTGGAGAAAAATAAATCACTAACCAGCTTCAGAAGTAAAGAGAGCTTAATAAATCAGCTATTGGATATCTATACAGTACTTCAATATTAATAGCTAATGATTTTAAAAGAGACAAGCTTAATAGAAGAAGAAGAAGAAGAAGAAGAAGAAGAAGAAGAAGAAGAAGAAGAAGAAGAAGAAGAAGAAGAAGAAGAAGAAGAAGAAGAAGAAGAAGAAGAAGAAGAAGAAAGGCTTAGTTTGCTTACATATGAAAATACTATTTGTACTATGTTTCTGAGATATCGTATCTTATACATGTCTTTTTAAAAGATAGCCTTTGATTTCTTTTGTTTTCCTTCCTTCCTTCCTTCCTTCCTTCCTTCCTTCCTTCCTTCCTTCCTTCCTTCCTTCCTTCCTTCCTTCTTTCCTTCCTTCCTTCCTTTCTTTGCTTTTACTTGCACCTTAACATTTTAATGGTTCACTCACAGTTGATGGAAAACAATAAAAGTTGTCTTTTGCTGCCAGATATAACATTAAGAGAACCTGATTTTTTTTATAACAGGATAAGGCATATTGGCTCAAATATATTGAATTAAATGTTAGTGAAATATACTTCACTACTTGAGAAATTATTTCTGTGTTAATAATGTCAAGAGTTTTATTGGAGCCAGGGTCAGATGAGCTTAATAAAAACAAGACCACATAAATGCACTCTGCAGATCATAAGTTCAAAACAAAAGAACATTATTGGTTAATATTGGCTTTTTTAATTTCAGCAAACAGAATAACTTTACAGTACATGAAAAGAGATAAAACAGACTGCTATGTGCAGTAAATAGTGGCCATTTTTTTTTATTATCCAATTAACACAGATGTTGAAAGAAAAGAATCTACAGAAGTTGTATTACAGAGACTTGATTAAAGTATGTTAATGACTACAATGTCATCCAGTTATTCTGAAGGTCATATAAAGCTTGACATCATTACAGCTATTTCAGCACACGATAATTGAAAGACTTCTCAAGTCATTAGTCGGAACTTTGTCAAAGGTGATAAATAAATTTTATTTTCTGGCAAATGCAAAAAATAGCTTCCACAAAAACATAGCATTTTTGCTTGAAAACTACACATAATAATTAAACTACATTAATTTTTTAAAATAATGTTAGATAATATGGTACTAATTTTTTTATATAGTATTCATTTTTAAAAAAATTATTCAGATCTGTACTACATAAAATATATTATTCCTTAATCATATTATGTTGTTTGAACTGAAATTATAATTATTAGATTACAACTCTTCGTATGTTTACAAGAGCTTGATTCCTATTAAATGCAATGAAGCTTACTTCTAAGTTTGCATGTACAAGGTTGCTTTGTGAAGAACACAGTAACACAATAATAATTTTAAAGAGTTATGAGTGTTAATGCAAAGAATTGTACACTCTAAGAAAAGAAGATTTTATTGATTAATGTGTCATGCACATGACAAGTTCTATAAAATTCCGCTTGAAAATAGCACTATTTATGTGATAACAATATGCTATCTAATCATATCCCAGCAGGTACTGAACTGAGTACAATATTTATCAGCAGAAGTGATTGCCAACCAAGTGATTATCTGCTTTCCAAATTTTATACTGAGGACAGACTGCTGTGCATCACTGCAGCAGCTATCATTACCAACATTTTGTGTAGACAGCAAACTTTGAAGGCACTGGGAATATTTATGTCACTACACAAGACCATATCATAGGATAAACATAAAATTTGTGTGATGTGTTACATAAAGAATTATTTCATATGAAATATTTGTCTCTAGTTCATTATCTTTCTTTTCACTGAATACTCTTAGTATATTCAAGGTGACAGATATAATCAATTTTATGTGGTTCTGACCATATCATTTCATTGTGATCTCCCCAATTTGCAGCCCACTAAGTAGCAATCACACCATGAGAGGTATGTTATATTATAGTACTGAATCAGTGGGAAACAAATGGCAATGTATTATTAGTAAAAGTTGAAAAGTTTTAAATTTTGTTCTTCCGTGTACTATAGGATTTTTTGTTGTTGTTGTTAATGAAAAATTTGAATTCTAAGTTAATGAATTATCATTAATCTTTTTAGTTCTCTTTGTTGTGGTGGTTTATGAAAATAAAATACAATGAGACAAAATAAAGGTTAGAACTGCATAGATTGCTTGCTTGTAAGCTTGACACAGATGTGAGTGCATTAACCAAGACCTGTTACCATGTGCTGTGGCTATTTCATATGTTCTTGAAACTGATGCTCAATAGTACTATCTTTTTAACTTTCTATCTGAATATTTATAAAACAAGTTAATTGTAAAGGTGTATAATTAATGCAGGTGTTAATATTCCATGAGATCATTCTGAGAAGTCTAGGATATACATTTCCTCTTTTATTTATTATTATTTATTGCATTTATATGCCACTCGTATCACAGTTCAATTTATCTATTCCACCATTTATTTATGGAAATCAAGTTGCCAGGTCCGTTACTTTGTAAATACAATGGGAAATACTCATTCAGATATTCTAGATTATTGACATCTTAGTTGGAACTTAAATTTCATTGAAACTTGCTATTTATAATTGCAATTTTATCAACTGAAAGCAAATACAGTTCTGCTATAAATGTCAATGCTTTTGTTTACTTTTGTCCTACCAGCATGTAGCAAAAATTCTTGCACCTAATTCCTAATGCTATTTCTTATTTTATATTGTTAGATTACAAAATATTCCTGAAAAATATCTTCTATTCTCTATATAAGAAATGAGGCCAAATGAGCAATGCCAGTTGATATATTTTTAAAAAGCCTATGCATATATTATTTGATTAGAATATGATCATTATTTTATGATCTTGAAGAATGCTTCAAGTCATTACTGGTTATGTTCTTGTTCATGATCACAATGAGCTATAAAATTAACTTTCAAAGTTGGCTCCACTGGACCCAAACTCCTTCACACAATTTGCAATGGAATTTTATTTAGTTATTTTAGTTATAAATCATTAAGCAGATAAGTAAACAACTATTGCAGTGATTACAGACAGAAAACAACGTACAATTTTTTTTTCTCTTTGGGACAAAAATATCCTGTTTCTTATTTCAAACCAAAGTTGAGGTAGATAATGTAGACTGATTTTTATTTTAATAATATTAAACTTTGCTTTGATATTAATGTCTTATTTTAGACTTTATTTTATAATTTGACTAATTTGAGTTATTGTAACACAAAATAACAACAACAATAATAATAATAATGACCATTGATCACATACTGAGCTGTTGCAAGACAATCGCTCAGACTGACTACAAACAACATCACAACACAGTTGCTCAGGTAGTCCACTGAAACTTGTGTCACAACTACCATCTGCCTTTAGCAAAGAACTGGTGGGATCACAAGCCTGAAAAAGTGGTCAAAAATTAGCATGCAAACTACTGTGGGACTTCCAAATACAGACTGACAAAGTTTTGGACCACAATACTCCGGATATCACAATTGTGGAGAAGAAGAAAGTGTGGATCGTTAACATTACCATACCTGGTGACAGTAGCATCAACAAGAAACAACTTGAAAAAAATCACCAGATATCAAGACTTGAAAATCGAACTGCAGAGACTCTGGCATAAACCAATACAGGTGGTTCCAGTGGTACTTGGCACACTGGGTGTTGTGCCTAAAGACCTAGGCAAGCACTTAAAAAAAATTGGCGCTGACAAAATCACCATTGGTCAGCTGCAGAAGGCCACCTTACTCGGATCTGCTCGCATAATCTGCCGATACATCACACAGTCGTAAATGCTTGGGAAGTGTTTGACTAGTGATTTGTGATATGAAACCCACCATAGTTATCTCATTTGCTGTGTACACTGTTGTTTTTTGTGTATTATAATAATAATAGTAAAGATATACTCACAAGTATTATTATGGAAATAATTGGGAAGGTTTTATATATTACTGTGATAGAATTGAGAAATTGGGTATTTCTGTGTCATTGTTAGTAGAAATAAAATTCAATTGTCAAGTTTTTCTATTTAATCTGGACTTAGCAATAATATATTTGAATGATATACTGTCATATAAAAGACCCATAAACAGAATTAATTTGTGTTATTTCTTTGCTGCAAATATAAATTAAAAGAAAATACAAACTATTGCTTTAGTCATTTGAGCATATTTACCTTTTGTACTTGCCTATAATTATAATTGTGTTGTTTTGTTTTCAAATTGTACTGGGTGATTTATTTTTATTCCAAAATGGAAATTATAATAAAATATTTGACAAGAGAATTTTACATATAGAATAGATGTGATCAAAATGTACAACATTAAGCATTTGTACCAATGAAATAGAACCAAAAATTACTTATGTTTGTTCTAATGCAATATGTGGCAGTTCTGTGTCCATTCTCTTTTTCTGATGGTGTTATTTTTGCTTTTCATATCCTGGTTCTGTTAGAAGCAAACACAAACATGTGGTGATAAATTATGTTCACTATGAAATATATTCACTCTCGTCAGAGGAAGAAGAAAATCAGTGTGTTTGAACCAAATTTTAATATCTGCAAACTGGACTGCAAATGCTAAATCAAAAAACACGAATCTTTCTTGGATGAGAAGAGATCAGTTGTGTGGAAGGCTGAGTTTTTGACAGAGAATGATTGAGAGAGAAAACTCTGACCCTGATTGTCAGTCTATTTGTTTTATTTTTTTCCCTTTAAGATCAATATCATTCTCATTACTTTCACTAAGAGAATTTAAAAACCTACAACAACCTAACATGGTATCAATTGGATTTTTTTAAAAAAATATGTTAATACTTAAATTCTTCCATATCTCATTCTCCAACATTATAAAAACAAATATGCGTATCCACAGAGAGACAAGGGAAAGGAAGGGCCCTTAAGATATATTTGTGATGATGGTAAACACATGAAAGACATCAGTCATACTTACTGTATGTCAGACAACTTGATTTGAACATAAACATGTAGCATGTGCATGATTACATCATTGGACCCTTGTTGACACAGCTTGCTGGAGATATCACCAATAACAAAGGAGAAAAGTTAATATAGTTTCAAGTTATCATGACAGTGGGGTTATCTACTAATTCATGAATTCTAGTATTTCTTCTCCTTTATAATACATTATTGAGGAACTACAGTAATTTGCAGTAACTGATGTACTCTTATGAAGACATTAAAATAATGTATTGAATTTGAAGATGAAAAGATTTTGTCCCAAAGTAGATAAACTGAAAATGGCAACTAGGAAGGAAGTGAAACAAGACTACATATAAGACTGCATAAATCTGTTCACTGTGAGGAATGTTCCACTTTTTTTTCAGTGACAATTCATAGTATTATCACATGCTTAAAGAGGCTCGATTGTCTTCCAAGCATTAGACTTCCACTGAAATGGAAACCCTGGCTTCCATATTGTGTAAAAATAAAAACTATTCCGGGGAATTCAGAAATTTGCTGTATACATTAGGACTTGTGATAAAAACATCTGGACCATTTACATGGTCCTGTGAGCTTATGTCCCAAATACAAAAATATGTTGTTTTATAAACAACATATGATGAGTGCATTTTTCTTAAGAAAGTTGAAGCATAATGGGGGATTGGATGAAGTGGTCTCCTCCACACTAGGTAGAACTTCTGAGGAAAATATTAATATTACACAATGTAAATTATTACAAGTCTTTTATTTGATGTACAATTTAGGATTGATGAAGACAGAAAAATGGCTGCTCAAGAGTAAATTTTCAGAAGGGCAGATCCATTTTAAATATATATATATATGATTGGATTGTAAGAGTTTGGATGCTAAACTTTCAAAATAAATTTTATTAAATGACTTTTTAGACCACAAAATATGAGTCTGAAATAGTATAGAATTCTATACTAATTCTTTCAAATGGAGTCCAAGTGATACAAAAAATAAAATAATGAAGTAAAAATGTTTTAATAATTCAAATAAAGGTACCAATTTGAAAATAATTTGAAATGTAAGATTGAAAAGAAATTAAAATATTTGGGTAGTATTCTGATATGAATTATATGTTATTTCAACATAACTATATTAAGACATGGAATGAAATTCAAAATGATATGTCAAGATGGAAAAAAGTACAGTTGTTATTGTTGGGGAGAATTTCTGTGAAAAAAAAAGTATATTTTGCCAAGAATGATGATTCTGTATCAAATAATACTTATTTGGACAACTATTTCATCATTTAAATAGTGGCAGAAAGATGTTACTAAATTTATTGAAAAAGGTGAAAAAAAAAACTCAAATTAAATATAAGGTACTACAAGATGCAAAGAAAATAGGAGGATTGGGTCTGCCATATTTGAAATTTCCTTTGCTCTCATGTTTAGAATGAAAGAAAGAATAGGTATTGTTAAGAAAGGAAGGACATAATCTAAGATTTTGATGGCATGAATATTTATGGTATGATAAAACTAAAATTAATTTAGACTTCAAAAATCATTATGTCAACTTTATGAATGTAAAATAAATACAAATCTAAGTTGTGTTTGAAAATACATGTGGTTCCCAGCACAAGAAGCATTTTATAAAAGTAATACGTTTGGAAACAACCTCATACTCCATCAGAGGAAATGATTGTTCAAAAAATACTAAATTGTGCAGAAATGGATAAATTAAACCTAGTATTAAAAGATAAAGAAACATCAATGTATTATGAGAGCTGGAACTGCTGGTATGAATGATTAGATCAAATATTGGCTTCAAAAGAGGATAAGCTATAATTGTAGTGGTAATTATATATTCGCATTAAGGATTATTTATAAATATGGCATAAAATAAGGATAGAAATAATGACCCACAAACTGTCAAAGATGAAATTGTTTTTAATCACTTTTTGATTTTGATTTTTCTTTTACTTCTTTTTTCTTTTTCTCTCTTCTCTCTTCTATTTCTCAACTCTGTTCCTCTTCTTCTTTTCTACATTTGTGTATGTGTTGTGTATATATTTTAATTGTAAAATTAATAAAGTTTGTTTAAAAAAAGTAATACATAAACATAAATGGTTATTTTTTGATAGTGTTCTATTATTTTGTCAGGAGGAATTATAAAATAAAGCAGAGAATTTTTGACAATGGGTTATAGTCAATGTTTATTTGTGTACAATTAGTATAAAGGTATAAAGATAGAATATCTTAATGGTTTTGAATAAGACTGAATTTGAAGTAGAATTGTGTACAAATGATTAATATGTAATTCTAAATACTACAAATTTTTGTTGATACAAGAGACAAAGGAAGAACAATTGAAAGAATGTATGATAACATGGGCTAGAATTTTTGATCATAGTATTAAAATAGATAAATGGAAAATACACACTATGACTGAAAGGATTAAATTTTACATTATGTTTTAGCTTTAAGGAGAATTTTTATAAAATGATGTATCATTGGAACTTGTCATCAGAAAAGTTGTCCAGAATGCATTATGGCGCTTTGAATATTTTCTGGAAATGTAGAAAACATATAAAAAGCTTTGATCATGTATGGTGGACATGTAACCTCCCACAATGAATACAAAAAAAAAAAATACAATAAGATTATATGTTCAAAATTGGATAATAGAATCAAATAAACTTTCTTGTAATCATAGCGTAAGAGAGCTTTGCAATTACATTTATATTTGCTCAAATGACTAAAGCAATAGTTTGTATTTTCTTTTAATTTATATTTGCAGCAAAGAAAATTTGAAGTTTTTCTTATTTCTTTTAAAATCTTCTTTCTGTACTTTTGTTATTTTTTTCTTTTATATTAGTTTGTGTATGTTCCTTTTAAATTTTTTTAATTATGTAAGTTAATTAACAAACTTAACTAACCTAATCCTTTACTAATCACATTTAGAAAAAAAATATGTGACAGACAAAAATATTTTAATTTAAGAAGAAATTGAATGTTTCCTTTTCTGGATTGCTTCTTCCAAAAGCCCAAGTGTGATATTATTATTATTATGCTTAACCAATTTACTCTGCATAATCTGCATTGTAGTTTTCATTTTCAATCCCTAGAGGTCTCTATATATCACATTTTGAATCTGACACCAAACCAAATTTGGAAGCACTTTATTTTAAGCTTACAATAAATGAATGCAGAACTACCTATAATTTTCTTTAAATTTTAAAAACGATTATTATGACTAAGTGCCACTATCATATTATCATAGTATGTTTATGATTATGACTGATAAGGGTAATGACCATTATAAATATTGTAAATCTTTTGTGGAGGTGAGATTATTGTTTCATTTTGGTCAAATGAAGATCTGGAATTCTTTCTCAATATTTGGTATTATTAATATCACTAAAGTCTACCCTTTTCTTTTTTCCACATTCAATTGAAAATCCAAATTATCTGTTCAATTGACCATGCCAAACATATTTTTATTTGTAAAAGCAAGTAAAAGAATAGCTATATGTTATACAGCTATACAGTTACCATTTTAATTAAGCAGTAGCTTAATATTGCTTTTGCCTCATTTAGTTAAGTTATTAAGTTAAGTTATTAATAGTAAGAAACTAAATAATGGCTAATTTATTCTGGATTCAACCCTTTTCCATCTAATTCTAAATTTCCCCCATATGTTCTTCTTGATTTGTGGTCTGATAATGTGTAATTATATCATAATTAAAGCAGATATTAGACTTTTTTCATACTGTTTCACTGAGGTGCAAAAAACCAACATGTTAAATGGACACAATCATGTAAAAGTCCCCCTCTTTGATTAATTAGAGCTATTAAATATAGATATTGAATATGCTTAAGAGTTAAGGCAACTATCTTAAACACTTGATTTCATATGTCATCATGAAATTATCAGTTCTTGGAAAATGTTACTGTGATAATGTAGATAGCTTAGAAAATAATAAATGTGAAATTACCCTGATATTTAAGTTAATGTAAAACATGAAATGCATATGCAGTACAATAGGAAGAAATTAACAACCAACAAGGATTAGGATTTTTGTTTTTATTTTTGTTTTTTGCCAGTTTCAGATTAGCATTGACTCCAGACAACTGCCTGGCCTTCTCCCTGGCAAGATTTTGGAAATGGTTTCCATTGTCTGCTTTCTAAAGCTCAGAGAGATTGACTAATCCAAAGTCATCCAGCTGCTTTTCATCCAGCTTCTAAAGAAAGAGGTTTGCTTACAGTAGAACTAGAATGTATGTGTTCTCAGATTTTACTGATAACTTAACTCCTACATCAAACTGGCTCTCTCATAAAGAAAGAGGTTTGCCACTTTTCTGCAGGAAGATAGCAAATTTCCCCATGAATGCCTATCAGATCACTCCAAACAGTTATTAGTATCTCACTAGCTACCTATGAACAACCCAAATATATTTGATGTCCTGATAATTGCAACATAGATTTCAGTTTTTTTCACTTAGGGCTTTCTATACTGAAACAATGCCCCCCCCACAGCTTGTCAATAATTTCTTTCCATTTAGCCATAAAAAATAAAGCAAGTCTATGAGTATTTCAAAATTAAATTTGCTTTTTTTTGGTTAATCTGGTAAAAAGAAATTATAGAATTACAATATTAAGCTTAATTTCTTCAGGTTACATTGAAACAAAATACATTTCATGTCGCAATGAAATATAGCTATATCCAGGGGTGGGGTTCAGTTTTTTAACAACCAGTTCTGTGGGTGTGGCTTAGTTGGTGGGTATGGTTTGGTGGTCATATGACTGAATGGGCATGGCCAACTCGACATCACTCATGTCAAGGGGTGCTTTTCCTCACCTGGCCTCCCATGACAGTGGGGATGCTGCAACGGTCTTAAGTGTGAAAAATGGTCATAAGTCACTTTTTCAGTGCCATTGTAATTTTGAATGGTCACTAAATGAACTGTTAGTCAAGGATTACCTGTACAAAAATACAAAAAGCTTCTTTGCTTGCAAAAAGCTGCCATAAATACCAATCATTAGATTAAAAATACCTGCAAGCTGGAGTTACAAATCAGGTAGCGTACCAGAGCACCTTGAGGAATGAAAATAGTTAAATGCAGTGATAATTATCAACAGCCAACTCTTGCTCATAAAGTGAAACCCTTTAGCAGAGAGATCATTTAAGCTCTCCAGAAAAAGCACACCCAAGAAAAGCAATCCTTCGATCCATTTGCACCACTTAAAAGTATCAGCCGGTCTCACTCACCTCACAAGATATCCTAAGGAAATCATCAAGATTTAAGGAAAGGTCACATGCCTCCCAGAAAAAGAGTAAAAAAATTGATGCCAAGCTTGCATCCTGCCTCTTGGAAGTATACCCCAAAAGGACAGTGCCAGATAGTATTAAAGCAGTGAAGGAAGACCCTCCCCAGATAGAAAAAGAAACCATGAAGCAAGAAAAAATTCAAACACAATACAAATAATTAAATCATAACAGTAGCTGTTGCTTGTTGAAGCTGAATAGGAAAAATTATCCCATCAATAAACACAGGATTAAACTTCACCAAGCACAGAATTAACCTTAACCAAAAACCAGTTTTAGACCAAAACTCAGAAAGAGTATGTAAACTCACGTTTGAATGTCAATCTTTCTAGCTAGCCAAGAAGCCTTGCTGAATCTTGGTTCCCTGTCACTAAAAGCTTTGCTTCATTATTCAATTACTTCTTCAAAGTGCTGATTGTCCAGGGAAGTATTTCCTCCCAACAGCAGTGTAAAAATCTTAAAACAATCCTTCCCCTTTAAGAAAGCCAAACCCCCAAAGCTGCAAAGACAGTAAGTCTAGGCTGTCTGCCAAGAATATAATAAGGTGGAAAAAAACAAAAGAAGATTGTGTCTAACTACTGGTTCCAAACTACTTAGAAAGTTAACAAGGGGTTTTATAGAATCTGATAGGACCGGTAGAATCCCACCCCTGGCTACATCCTCAGACATGTTGTTTTAAGTGACAATATGTTTTACTATGAAATAAAATATTTTTTCCACTGATAAAAAGATTATAAATGATTGTATTATTAAATGAACTTGATATCCTAATTAACTGATATTTTTTGATGTTACTATCATTCATCAATGTAAGTATTCAAGTTTCTATCTGTAAATACAATTTTTACATTGAAGTTAAATTTGTTTAGTTTATTTTTGTAGAAAGTTATCACCCATCCCTCTCCTCGAAGAATGAAATATTCTGGGAAATATTAAAAAGGCAGAATATTATATTTATCTGGATAAGAAAAGAAGAAACATGTTTTTAAAGACAAATAGCTTCCTGCAGCTCCCTGCCTTCCCTTCAGCTCCAGGGTAATGGGATTAAGACATGGCCCTCAGGACAGTCATGAGATTCACATTATTTTACTACCGTTTCTTGGTGGGCGTGGCAGGGGAAGGATACTGTAAAATCTCCATTCCCTCAACACCCCACTAACCTTCTTTCCAGCTCTGTTCTCCTGTGCAGGGCAACAAAAGAAGACCCAGCCGATCAGCTGGGACTCAGAGGCAGAGAATAGATGGGGC
Source organism: Bungarus multicinctus (assembly GCA_023653725.1). Lineage (NCBI taxonomy): Eukaryota > Metazoa > Chordata > Lepidosauria > Squamata > Elapidae > Bungarus > Bungarus multicinctus. The sequence continues at coordinate 34,105,636 of CM042849.1, read as the reverse complement.
CAGGGCCAGTCAGAGGTGGTATTTGCTGGCTTTCTGAACTACTCAAAATTTCCACTACCGGTTATCCAGAACTGGTCAAAACCTGCTGAATACCACCTCTGCCTCAGGACATGATAGGATTAGCCATCTACCCATCTCACTACATGGCACCTGGGAAGATTACATCACCCAGCAAGATTCAACCTGGCTTGGGTCTCAAGAGCATCTACAAAGTTATCCCTGCATGGCCCATGGGCGTATGACAACCAATCAGGATACATTTCTTGCCACAGGAATAGAAAGCACGTTCAAAGTCCAACAGAGATTATAAATCTCTCTCCTCTCAACTATGTACTTTTTGCCCATCATTAAAACCATCCTTCCAAGCAGTCTCCATGTTTCCAGTGACTTTCTTTCCACTTGGAACTGAACCCAGTTGAGAGTCATATTTGCCATATTTTAATCTTATATTTGTGCTTCTACTTGCGTTAACATAACTATGAAATATGTATTTATGTTCCCACCTGAAAAGTTATATTTAGTTATCAGTGAATGTGTGAATGCCTAAACAATTAGAGATGGGGAAAATATTTTTGTACTTATTTTATATTTTCTATAATATAGTGTTTCAATTCCTGGCATGTCAATTCCTGAATTTTTGTCAACTGTTTGATTATTGCTTGATACTGTAATGGAAATGTTACAGTATATCTAATTTCTTCTATTTTATTACATCTTCTCCTTTTCTTCTCATTTTTCCTTCTTTTCCTTATTATGTTACTTATAGCATTATATCTACTTGTGGCCATTGTGTTTTGAAAAGGAAAGCCTTCTTACATATTTTCTTGTTCTTGTTCTTCTGCCTTTGAGTTTTGTTCCTAGCTTTTCCATTATCTCAGTACATCCTCAACATTATTAGATTCTCCTGCTACTTAAGAGATTAAGTCTGTTAGATGAGTTCAGCTAAAGCTGACCTTTACCTGACTACAAGCATGCATTGTTTGGATTTCTTCTTACTTACACTTCTCAAAACTTATTAAATGCTAGTAACTCATTTAAGTACTGTAAATCATTGTGTCCAACACTTTCCTTAATTGCTGCTAATAGCTCAGTGTCCTGACCATTAGCACTTCATCTGGATGCTTCCTCTGCCACTGTTTTATAATTGTCTCTTTTTTGCTTGCATTGTGCCATTGACTTTAAGACTTACTTATGTACAAGAAATCTATTTTAGCTTGTATCAGTAGGCTATAGAGAGCAAAAGGATAAAAGCAAGGCAAAAGATTTGTGTTTATATTTTGCTGTTTTCAGTTCTGGAATTTAAAATAAAATACCCACTTCCATATGTGGCTAAATTTATTAACAGTTTCATTTAACATTGGTCGGGGTTCACAATGTAGGGAGATTTCCATCCCAAGTCCAACATTCATTGCTCATAGCCCTTCTATGAAGCAAATGGATAGTTAAAAAGCATGAAAAAAATATTCAGAGACTGTACAGCAGGAAGGTGGGATTTGGTGAGTATCCAGGACTGTATCAGTAAGATGGTAGCCAAAGATGAGCTGCTGAGAGAATATCTGATGTAGCATCAGACATAGGAGAAAGATTAAGCAGGGGAATGCCATAGTTAAAACAAAACTCTGCATGGCATTTACAATTGTTGGAAGAAATATCCATCTGATTGAGTTCCAAGCTTGGAGAAAGACATTGGGAACATGGAGGCTGATTGGAAAGAAAGTTTAATGATTAACAGAACCAACAGCAGTACTGAATCAGCTAACCAATTGGTTTGATGAGTACATGGATAGATAGGTTGGCCCAGTCTTTCTTAATGGGCACAAAATATCTGCTGGAGGGGAATTAAGAAAGGCTGAGTCTGCTTTCTGTCTTTAAAAAAGACATGTTTCTCAATTTTTCCTGTTGGAAGTTAAAACCCACCGCTCTCCTAGGAAAATGAAATATTTTAGGATATACTAAAAAGGCAGAATATTTCCCCTAAAAAGAAAAGTAGAAACTCAGAGAGGAAGAAACTCAGCCCCCTCCCCACCTTTGCTAATGGACCATTACTCTGGCCTAGGTCAGTCTAACAAAGATCTAGTCCAGATAGAGCTATAATAGAAATTGCCCAAAGCCTGGGACTCAGGACAACCTACAGAATTGCCCCTGCATGGCCCCATGGTAGTCTGACAACCAATCAGAATACAAGCTCAAATTCAAATTTCAACAGAGAGTATAAAACCATGGGACTCTCAGCATCTCTGTCCTTCTTTTTTCATCCAAGGCATGTGATCCTGTCCACCATTAAACCATCTTTCCAAGCAGTCACCATGTTTCCAGGGTCTTTCTTTCCCACTTGGAACTGAACCCAGAAAAATATTTCTTCCAACACTCCCTTTGAAGAAATATTATATTCTGTCTTTTTAATATTCCTCAAAATATTTCTCACACCATAAACAGAGATGAGTTCGCAGATATTAGGAAATTATATCAGTGGCTGCAAAGGATGAATTATAAGACAGCACTGAGGTAATGATCAAGCAGCATAAGAACAGGCACAAAACATCAGATTGTCAGAAATGGAATTACCACACTAGATAGGATCCAAATTACAGACTTTGCACAGTACCCTCAGAAACAGTCTAACCCTGGTTTTGACAGGTTGGTGTCACAGCTGGATGGTTATGGGATAGAAGAGCTCCGTGAACACTGCAAAACCCAGCCAATACTTAGAAGGTACAAGCTGGAAAATTTTAAAGATTATAAATTTAGGGGATTTTTAAGAACAGTTCTGGGGCTGTGTAAATTTTATTAAAACTGGTGTTTTTGGTGTTTCTGGATAATTGGGATATTGAAATTTTGGTGGAATATTGAGCAGTGATTAGTGTATTGTATCAATACAAAATGTCTCAGCAGGGGAGAACAAATGTAGTCCATAAAGAAATATTATTGATGTTTCAATGTATTAAGGAAAATATAACAAGGAATCATAGGGAGATGATGGAATTGATGCAAGATACTGTGAGATTAGGAAAACTCCAGCAAATGACAATAAAAAAAAATGAACAAAAAACTCAGAAAATAGAGGAGAAATCAAAAAGAGCTGAGTAGAGAATAGAAGAGATAATTCCAAAAATGATACAAGCAGACAAAGAGATAGAACGGACAGCAATAATCTCTAACACAGAACAAATAGAATATTTTTAAAAAAATTCAAAAGTGAATAAAGAGAAATATCTAAAGATATTTCTCTTTATTGGTGGAGTTGCGGATGGGTGCTCTAGAGATTCAACAGCAAGAGATAGATGCTGTGGCAGATGAAATGTTTAGATTACATAAACATGATAAAAGGAGTTACAAGATACCAGAGGATTAAGAAAGATTCACCAAAAAGTTAATAAGAATTAAATTCTAAAAAAAACAAGATATGATGGATAGATATAGAATATTTTTAATATGGTTATTTTATTAAATGTTAGAAAAAAGGAGTAGAAAATAGAAATTGGGAAAATAGTGTTATATATACTGAAATATAATAGAACATATTACAATTATTATATATACACAAATGTTAGAAGTTGAAACATTATGATTGTGTATACTTAAATGGAAATATTATTATCAGAATTGTATGTAAGGTATATATGACCCAGATAATACACTGTTCACCAAGCATTTATGGATGTTAAAGAAAATATCATAAAAAGAAACTCTGTCCAATTCCAGAATAAAATAGTGACCATCATTTAGTGACCATTCAAAGTTACAATGACACTAAAAATATGACTTATGACTGTTTTTCAAAATTATGACCTGCAGCATCCTCATGATCATGTGAGATCAAAATTCAGATGCTTGGCAACTGTTTCGTATTATGCTGTGTCCAGGGTCATGTGGTCACCTTTTGCGACTTTCTGATGAGAAAAGTCAATGAGAAGCCAGATTCACTTTAACAACCAAGTTATTAACTTATCAACTGCAATTTTTCACTTAACAACTGTGGCAAAAAAAGTCATAAAATGGGGCATTTAACAAATGTCTCATTTAGCAATGGAAATTTTGGATTCAATCATAGTCTTAAGTTGAGGAATACTTGTATAGCATTCACTGAGTGTCACAGTCAAGTGGCTGGCATTGTATATAGGAACATCTGCTATATGGACTAGACCCTTCCAGATGGAAGATTCTAAGAGGCCTGTGGAGAATAACAGTGCTAAAATCTTGTCAGACTTCCAGATCTGACAGACAGGTAGATTCTAACCAGACATCATGGCAGTAGACAAGAGCCAGAAGACAGTGGTGGTGATAAATATAGCAAAGTCAAGTGACTGTGATCTCAGGAAGAAGGACTATGAGGAACTAGAAACAGGCCAGAACCTTAAGGAAAATTTGAAAGTAAAAACAAAAGTCCCAATTATGGTGGAGAACTGAAAGCTGAAGAATAGCTCTAACAGATCCAGCAACAATGCCAGAGCATTGTCAACTTGTCAGCTTGTCAAAACACCTCAAACTCCCAGTGCTTTATCAGATGATTGAGATTGAGAAAACACATACCACCCATAGAGCTGAGAAGAGAATTCTATGTGTTTGGTATGCAAATCTTCCTAGTTGCAGAACTCTCTAATGATGCCAATATAAGGCATTTAGATTGGAATGTGTGCATAGAATTCAACTGGGAAACAGCTGAATTCCAGTTCAGCATTTTTTTTTCTGGGCAGAGATCATACTCCAAGATAATTAGAAACAGCCCTGGAATTATTTAAAATAGATCAATTAATCACACTCACTAGACAGATTGTATAATATAATAGTTTCTGCATGTGGAAAAAATGGAATTTACTAACTGCATCTTATTATAAATCTGGTTCTAAAAAAGGAATGTATAGAACAACTATCCTGAAAAGAAAATGGCAACAAAAATGCAGAAACTGAGCATTGGCACCTTCTTAATGTTTTCTATATAATAGTAAACTGTGTGGTTGAAACCATTTCATAATTTTCTAATTAATAAGATAAAATTCAACAAATGACATACAAATATTCTAATGAAATTTATAACTTTAGCTTAAGCTGGATAATAAAAAACAAAAGTTGTTACTTGATCCAATAAATAAAATGAAGATTTTACAACAATTGAAGCAATAACTTAGATCCAGATGTATAAGTTAATGGAATTTTACATTCATCAGTTTATTTGACTTCAGTGTTATTGCTAAGTTATATGTGATTTAATTTAACTTAGATCCCTCTATTCATAATAGGTTTATGGTTAATAATATGGTTTATGGTTAATAATATTGTATTCAACCTAATGAAGATGTGATATTAATGAAACAGACTAATCTTATATGTGGCTAGGTATAACTTGGTATCACATGATTTCCTGCACTAGCACCCATCCGTCTCCTAGAAGAATAAAATATTTTAGGAAATATTAAAAAGGCAGATTATTATATTTCCCTGGATGAGAAAGTGAGAAACATGCTATTAAAAACAGAAACTCAGCCTCAGCTCCCTGCCCCCAGCAGATATTTTGGTGCCAGCTTATCTACAAGACAAAAGACTGGGCCAGCCTATCCATAAAACAAAAGACCTCAGCTCCAGAATGATGGGATTATCCTTCAGGGCAAAACCATTCAGCCACAATAGGAAATTGCCATTCATTGCATCACCCAGCAAGATTCAACCAAGCTCGGGACACAGACAGCCTGCAAAGTTAGCTAACACCCCCACCCCCTTGGAGTCTGGCAACCAATCAGTTACATGCCCTTGCCACAGGAACAGGAAGCTCAAGTTCAAAGCTCAAGAGAGGGCATAAATAACACTCAGTCTCTATTCCATGTGTTCAGCTGTACCAGGACCATATGCTTAATAGTTCTGTTCCATTAAACCATCTTTCCAATCAGCCTCCATGTTTTCAGTGTCTTTCTCCCCACTTGGAACTGAACCCAGATGGACATTTCTTCCAACACAGGGAAGGTAAACATGCAGGATAGCAAAATGCAAAAGCTGCCTCAACATTTCAACCTGACCATAGAATGATGGCACTTTCATCATAATATCATAATCCATCTATCTTTTTGGCATTGTTACTGTTAGAAATGTAGCCTAACATTTATATTTGCAGATAACTGCTAAAAAGATTTCAGAATTATGCAGCCATTTGAATGCCAGTTTGTGCCCATACATTCATCCTTACACCAAGCTTATGTTGTCATTTATTTTTATCAATTATAATTTTACATAAATAATGGATTATTTATTGATTTCTACTGGATATACTGGATTATTTTAAATCAGTAAATTTCTTAAACCAGAATAAAGAATCAAGAATTTTAAAAGGAGCTCATCCAGTAAAATAGGTCATTTATTTTTTATTTTTTTAAATTTATTTATCAAGCGATTATAAGATAACAGGTATAAGTATAAATGTAGTTATGAATACATGAAATGGATACATATAAGAAAAATGAAAAGAAACAATAGGACAGGGATGGTAGGCACGTTGGTGCGCTTATGCACGCCCCCTATAGACTTCTTAGGAAAGGGGTGAGGTCAATAGTAGATATTTTAAGGTTAAAGTTTTTGGGGTTTGGGGAAGAAACCACAGAGTCAGGTAGAGTACTCCAGACATTGACCACTCTGTTGCTGAAGTCGTATTTCCTGCAATCAAGCTTGGTGTAGTTAACTATGAGTTTGTATCTACTGTGTGCTCTTGTGTTGTTATGACTGAAGCTGAAGTATTCATTGACAGGTAGGACATTGCAATGTATAATTTTATATATTATATTTAGATTGGATCGAAGGAGGCATAGTTCTAGGTTTTCTAGGTCTAGAATTTCAAGTCTGATAGCATAAGGTATTGCATCCAATAAAAGCTCATCCAATAAAAAAGCTTACTAATTTTTTTTCTCTAACTGAGTGTTCAGCAGTTTTATATATTTTGTACAAAGGTTTAATGCCTTTTTTAAAAAAAATAATAATTATACACTCATAATTTATTTTATTTATTACTTTTATGTCTTCACTTCATAAAAAATAAACTTAAAATTTTGTTACAAGAATATATTCCATTTAAGTAGCTAATGCCAGTAGATCTAACAAATATAGTAATTCTTGTATATTTTTATAACTTATAAAATTAATAAGATGCTAATTCAGCTGGAATTCAAATAATTTGAACACTTCCTTTGCCTTTCTCTGTCTAATATTTACATTTCTGGTTAAATCCTTGACAGAAGTATTTTGTGAATAATGGTAAGGTAGGAAATTTTGTTAGAGATCTAAATGCTTGATCTTTTGTTTTTTTTAACAGCATCTATATACACAGTTTTTCATGCAAATAGCTCTTTGCACAGAATCTAAAAATGGCACAATTTTTTTTAGACAGCTTGGGCCACGCACATAAAAATGCTCATTGTTATAAAGCTGAAGCGTATGAAATGAAATATAGTGTGTCATAAAGGATATACTATGTATAATGTACCATGTACAATAAGACCATGCAGTATAACTGAAAGAAATATAAATGCATTAAGTGAGAAGTCTCTGATTGCCTCTTCCAATATATTTCAGTTTTTGATTGATCCTATTCACTTTTGCTAAACGTATTACAAAAAAGACAAGAAAAGAAGAAGAAGAAGGAGGAAGAGGAGGAGGAGGAGGAGGAGGAGGAAAAGAAAAGAAATGAAATAGGGGAAAGATTATTTAATCCATGCATTTAGTGAGGAGGAGGAGGAAGCAGTATTAAATCAGAGCCTTGATACAAGGGGCAATTCAGTAGAAGTGCCTCGATGCTAAGCAACTGGCTATTAAGCAAGGACCACTTATATTTATTTGACAGTCACATGGTCACCTAGCCACACCTACCCATCATATGACTCACTAGCCACACCCAGCCAGTCACATGACCACAGAGCCATGCCCAGTCAGCAAGCCATGCCCACCCAGTCACATGACTACCAAGCCATACCCACAAATTAGGCCATGCTCACAGAACCGGTTGTTAAGAAATTTGAACCCCTGATCTGACCTTCTATTTTAAGTAGGACTTCCAGAGTTGAAATAGTGTTACAAATAGTAATAAGATATACAGTACATAACCACTGAGAAAGGGTAAAACAATCCTTATGATATTAACCAGGCTGTTGTATGTAAAAGATGCCATAATTATGCTGATTTCCATGTAAAAATAATATGAATTATCAAGTCTTTTAAAATCCACATTTACCACCAGTCTAGGACAGATGTTCCCATGTTATGCTTGGAATCTGTTTTGATACATGTATAATTTTCTTTATTAAAAAAGCAGATTTGCTTGGCTCATATACAATTAAAAAGATGGAAAAATTTGTTGCTGTAAAAGTGCAACAATATTAATTAATAATCTATCAATTGAAAAATTCAATCAATAAATGGTTTGTGTGGGAGACTAATGAATCATAACACTTTCAGAATACTCTACTATTGAAGGGTTGTTTTATATCGTAAATGTATATCTCAATTTTCAAATTATGTATATTGACACCAGCTTAGCATAAAATACAATCTCCACAATCAGTTAATTACAGGATTTTATCAATGAATGATGCCAGGAGCAAAAATACACCTTGACTTATGGACAAAAGTGTTATATACTAAAACGCACATCTTATTCTCAAAATATATGTCATTGATCTAGTAAGATCTTAAAGGGGATCAGTAACTTGAAAAAGTGTGGTTGGGTGGGAGACTAATTTTACCTTTATTATTAAATAATGCAAGTACACTGGCAAGCAAATCATATCTGGAAAAGTATATAAAGCAGAAAAAACAGCACTGTTCAATTGTTCAGTCATTTAATTAATTCACAAATTAATTCTCATCCAAGTCTAAAACATGTCAGAAATAATAGTCCTAGAATATGATACTTTTTGTTCGTTTTTTTTAAATTAATAATTATATGAAAAATAGAAAGCTGTAAAAAATATAGATAACCCAATACTTAATTCTAGCAGGTAAGTGGATACACTTCTTTGAAATTCTGGATCACATCAGTAGCTTATGAAATAAAACATACCGATAAATATCATAAATAATTATAATAAAGTGTTTTTCCCAAAAAACTTTATACAGTAATCCCAGCTGAATATGCATAGTGGATACTGAACAATAATGGAAAGAATATTAAGTTAGTTTTTTTAAGCCAACTAATAAATATCTTTATTATCTTTAAGATCATTCTGTTAATAAGATTGTCTAATTTCTGTGCCCTGCTGCTGCAAATGGGCAAGTATTTAGCAATGTCTCAAAATAACATGTACTAATTAAATGGATGATGATATCTACAGACTTGGGTTATTATTGCAAACAGATTTATCTATTCTATTTCTGCTGTATTAGCTCTTTTTTAAATGTTACAAAAATTTAAATTAAAAGTCACCTAGATACAGTTTAAAAACTTTGATTTAAACATAATAAATTTTGCTTTCCATTTATCATGAATTTATAAAGCAACATCCACACCATTATGAGAAAAGATCATAAATTCTTAAAAAAAATAAGGTAGAAATTATACTTTTATTTTTATGTAGATAAAGGGGTGAGGACGTACCGTCTGATTCAGGTCAGAGTCAAGGATAGTGATTTAATAAAAATAGGATTATATTGGGCAAATTGGAACACACAAGGAAATCATAATTGGAAACTTTTTGAACAGATGAAGGAGATCATTTTAAGCAATGAAGAAAAGAAATGAATTTTAATGTTGGAAAATAATATATGTGGACATTGATATAAAAAGAAAGATAATAATGTAGGGCCAAGAATAGCCATAAAACTTAGCTTTAAGCATAAAGGTGTGATCCAGCAAGATTAACACTTGAGAAACAATTAAGAAAAAGAAATGGAAATGGTTAGTGTACAATAACTACTCTAAAAGGACATAAAATGGATCATGGATATAATGTAAAATAAAAGGTATATTTCAAAGAAGCAAAACTAAAACAAATGAAAAATTACTCATGAGTTGTGGCTTAAAAAGAGAAACAGGAGAGAGGGGACAAAGAATTCTTCTCTCTCTCTGACTACATAGCTATACAACTGTGACATGTTTATCACACTCCAGTTAATTCTATGAGACTTACAAATTAAAGAAAAAAAATAACAAAATACAATAAATAAGACCAAAGCAAATTCCAAAAATATTATATCCATGATTTCCATAAAAATACAATAAGGGAGCTTCATGGTGAATTAGATACCCTGAAAAAGCAGGAATGGCACTGAGATGGAGATCAGTAGATCATGAATTCTGGTTGGAACAATCTTTCTGGGGAAAGGAAAGATTATGGATGGCCCAATTCCACTTTGGGCAGCTTAGCGATTCTAAGGGACTGGACTGCAGAATTCTTACCATAAGATTATCTTTTTGAAGATAATCTTTTACAGTCTTTTCAAAACATGATGAACTCTATTTTATGGGAAGAAAAGATGCCATAGAATTGGAAAGATGCCAATATAACACTAATACCTAACAAGGCACAAGATTTGACTAGCAAGAAACAGTAGGCCAATGTCATTATTTAATAATGACTACATTGTTTAATTGTTTGCAACAATTCTAGTTAATAAGCTAAAATAATTTTGCAAGAATTTATTCATAAGGAGAAGACAGCGTAACACAGCAACTGAGTTCCCTCTAAGTCTCTTTTATCCCAATTTTTAACTAGTACTTTTGCTTTTATTTCATCCCATTTCATTGCATTTTACTTTCACTTCTTTTATTCTCCTGCTGGAAACCTAAATTTTTATTAGTTTTACTGGATATAAGTATTTTTATCATCTCTGCCATAGGGAAAAGGAAAAAGAGGCAGCATTCACATTCAACTTTCTCAGAATTCATTCAGACCTACCAAGCAGTTCAAAGTTGACATATTCCTTAAAAAACTATTATTGAAACAATATGCAAAGCTGCAAAACCTGTAATAGAGCTGATGACCCCAAATGCCTAAAGGAAAAAAATGCCTATTTTGAAAAATTACTTGCTGTCTTTTTCCCTATTTCAACATGGAATTTGAACATGGTAAAAAAAACATGGAAACAATTTTCATCTTACCCCCTTGGTTTCCCAATAAAAGATCATACTACACAAACAATGGAAGTAATATTAGTAAATAGAGGTCAACAGACAAAAGGAAGCAAGATATAACCCAAGCCTTGATGAGGATGGCCTCAGAGTAAAATTGAGTCATAAGGAGGTCACTGCTAATTCAATGTTTCTAACCAAAAGTAAGTTACTCCCAGTCCCTAGGCATTGATTCTGAGTCACCAACCTGCTGAGCTTACACACACAACAGCAAGGCAGTGATGAAGTAAACAAGTCTCAATCCAAATTTACTAACATATTTTTATATGCTAACGACATGGTTCTAATGGGACATTTCCAGATAGGCTTGAGAAGACTGTTGCTAAAGCTAAAAACCTACTGTGCTCTTAATTTCTTAAACATCAATAAAAACAAAATCACAAGTGATAGTATTTAGCAGGAAAAGTGTAGAAATTTAACTGGCAGATAAATACCAGTTTGAACAAGTTAATTCTTTTACCTATTTAGGAATGAGTAAATCATTTTTAAAGAATATCATCAAGGGTCAATGTAAGTACTACCTATATATGTGTACACATACATGCACACACATATACATATAATATAATTATCCATGTATTCTGACTTTTATATTGAAAGTATTCGGGGCAAAATAGTCCCAATGCTGACCTATAGTGCAGGACTGCGGGGCCTTAACAAAGCTACTTTATTTGAACAAATTCAGACCCATTAAGATACATGTTGGGAACTGATAAGTATACATCTGGCCCTGCAGTCAGAGCAAAAACAGATATCCATTCTATACACAATTCATATTTTTACATACTGGCAGATGATCCATATTATGGACCCAGAAATATTTCCCAAATTTTCTTAGAACAGATAAATAGAGCTCAGCCTAATTCCCAGGTGAGGCAACTCATCAATATTATTTCATGGCATGAGTTTTCTACAAAATATTTATTGTCAATAACTTCCTGGACAATGGAATTTTTTTTGAGAATGAAGTTATTGGTTGAAAACAAAACTTTAAATGGAGCTAGGAACAAATTTATTTTCCAATCTGAAAAATACCTGTCAATGAATTTCTCACAATTTTTAAGAAGGGCCTACTTAAGGGAAGATTTGGGTTGCTGGATTCCATGGCAAAATATGGATGCTTCCATCACTTGCTATATCATGACAGGACTTGCATATATGGTACCTCAGCCATTGAAAATATTTCTCATGTGTTCCGGTCTCTCTTTTTTTCTGGCAGTGCCAATGCTACCATGGGAATTTATATTTACCACAACAAGGACCGTAAGATTTGGTGTAAGGAGCCTAAAGGTCGGGATATTTATCTTTGTCTCTTAGTCAAGCTCTACAGATTCCTGGCTCATGGGACCAATGCCAAATTTGACAAACTGATGCTCAAATGGCTATTCCTGAACCACACCAACTGGCCTCCATTGTCTGTGTCTTGTTTGATCCGTAAAATGAAGCTCCAAGGGTGGTAAAACAAAACTGCTGTTGTGGTGTGCACAGTGACAGAAGATGTTTGCATCCAGAAATTCCCAAATTGAAGATTTGTGCCCTCAGAGTCACATAGGGAGCCTGTCGATGCATCCTGAAAGCTGGAGGCCAGATCATGTCTTTTGACCAGTTAGCCATGGCTGTCCCTAAGGGCCAGGGAACTGTTTTACTTGCTGGACCCAGAAAGGCCTGCCAAGTTTATCAGCATTTTGACAAGACTCCTGGCATCACCACCTCATAGTCACACTAAGCCATATATTCAATCCAAGGGTGGAAATTTGAATGAGCTTGAGATTGCCATGTCAGTCGAGGCTACAAAAACTAGAATAGTTAATATAAAAATATAAAAGCCAATATAAGTCAATTAATATTTTTTTGTTCAAATAAAAAAAGAAAGAAAAAGAAAGAGAATGTTTCACTCTCAATTATATTTCTCCTAGAGGCTTAGATAATTATCATCCATATTGGAAAGAAAAGCCCAATGGAATCTGAACCACAGATTATCATATTTCTTCCTGGCCAAAAATGTATATATTGTAAGCAGAACTGCTAAATTTTTAATTAAGACAGTAGAGGCCCAATAGGTCAAACAAATTGGGATATCATGCAAGAAGATTCACTTATCAGAGTGCTGACTCATTATCTTTATCTCTGCTTTATCTTCCATCTATCTTATCCTGGAACCAGATAGTGTATATTTTATTTTATCTTATTGATAAGGCTGCAAGACTAATCAATTAATAAACTATTCATAAGGATGAATGTAGGTTTTCTCCTAAAAGACAGTTGTTAAAGATAATATTAGAAACATATTGGATAGTTTGGACTATTTGGGATGACATAATGATAAACAAGCCAGACTGATTTTCTTAGATAAAGAGAAGGCCTTTGACATTTGAATTGGGCTTTCTTGAGTAAAATGGGCAAGATTAAGTTGGACTTTGCAGGAAGATAAATTACTGTTAGTGGATATTTAACAAAGCCCTGTGAGAAACAAAAGGGAACAAACAGGAATGCTCAGTTTCCTCTCTTTTTTATTTTTATTTTTGAAATACTAAATTGTTGGAATAAAGATTTTAAAACAATAATGTAAATTAAGGTTTTGCAAATGACTTGTTTTGCAAATGACTTAGCTTTAGTTTTGGAAGATCCTCTAAAGGGAATTTAAAATTAATGTGCAGATTTAAAGCATTTGGTGCATTAGCAGGTTTCAAAATTAATAAACAGGTGAAGACGTTAAATCAGATCAAACTGAGCTGATAAATAAAACAGATTTTAAGGCCTTCTACCGACTGAATTCAAATCCACCAGGACCTTATGGAAGTGTATGAAGGATCTCCCTAGATTTGAGCATCTTGCATCTTTATTTTTGGATTGGGTTGCATTTCTTTACTCAAAAATGCTGTACAATTTGGCAAGATTGTGTATCTTCCTTGGTCACATCTTTTTCTATGGCCAAGAGAATCTTCAGTGTGCTAGTTGAACCTGTTCCTGGATTGTGAAAGCCTTAAGGCCTCATCACTTCATGGCATGACTATTTCATGTACTTTGCTATGTCTGACTCTAATGGCTACTTAAATGCTACAAGTATTCCATAATGTATGGGATGAGCAGAGATGGTTTGCCTCAGCAAAGTCTTGGTCACTATCTTTAAAGCGCTCCATGGCTCGGGACCAGGTTACTTGCGAGACCACCTCCTGCCACCATCGGCTTCCCACCGACTGGTACGCTCCCATAGAGTTGGTCTCCTCGGGGTGCCGCCGGCTGGACGGCTGGCGACCCCAAGGGCGCAGGCCTTCTCATTGGGAGCACCCCCTCTCTGGAATGAATTACCCCCGGAGGTAAGGGCCGCCCCCTATCTCATGGCCTTCTGTCGGTTACTCAAAACGCACTTATTTCGGCAGGCCAGACTGGCCTAGGGGTTTTAATCTCTTTTAATACTTGCTTTACATTTTAATTAGAGCCATATTATATTTCAGTTTTTAAATTTTAATATTATTATGTTGTCTCGTGTATTGTACTTTGTATATGTGTTCTTATTGGCTGTTCACCGCCCCGAGTCCCTTCGGAGAGAGGGGGGCGGTATATAAATCAAATAAATAAAATATAATAAATAAATAAATACAGTGTTTGCCAGTTTGTGCAATTCAAGGTGCTGGTTATCACTTTAAACTCCCACATGGCATAGATCCTGTTAGCTGAGTGAATGCCTATTTCCTGCAGTTTCTGTCTTGTCAGTAAGAGCTAACAGAATAGCCACACTATACGAAGAATGTAATCTTTTAGTACCTAGAAGGCATGGCTTTTCTGTTCCAGCACCTGGCCTACAGAATGAAGCCCCTCTAAGATCCAGACAGCTGTCATCCCAATGGTGATCTGGAAGCCCTTAAAGAGCTGGCTGTTCTTCCACTGCTATGGTAGCAGCAGGTTCTGACCAGTTCTGGAGAACCGGTAGCAGAAATTTTCAGTAGTTCAGAGAACTGCCAAATACCACCTCTGACTGGACATTTTACAGTATCCTTCCCCTGCCACACCCACCAAGCCATGCCCACAGAACCAGTAGTAAAAAAAATTGAATCCCACCACTGTATGGTAGGGTACATGGATATGTTTGCTGGATATATTTTCCTATGTTTTTCAGTGGATTCTCCATCTATAAATTTGTATTTGTGTGCTACCCAAGATTGGTATCGAGTTGGTCAATAACAAGCTGTGTGTGTGAAAGAAAATGAATAAGAAAGAGAGGAGAGATTTCCTTTGTCTGGAAATAATATGTTCTCATACTGCTGTAATGTTCAGTTTTACGTGTGTAAATATAATAAAATAAAAGTTGCACTTCAGCTCCTTCTAATATTCTCAAAACAAAAGCATACAGGTTAGCATTATCTTAACCTTTACTCCTACACACTGGGCAGCAACAGAAATGTGTATGTAGTTTAGGGACTTTATGAGTCAGAGTAAATAACCTGGCATAATTGCACAAAGGGGCAGGAAATTAAAACCGTGAACTTATTGGATATCATTGAAGAAACAAAGAAATTTGACTCTGCAAGGAGGCTAATTGCTCAGTGATATCATTTGTGCCAGCTATTGAACCCCTAATCAGAGACATTAAAAACAAATTTACATATTTTAATTTACACCTGCTTCTTCTACAGATACAATTCTAGTGTGGGTTCTTAATATTTCTAGTAAAAAATAGAAAATAAAATCTTGTTTACAATATAAAGACTATGGCATATTTTTATTAATTATATTCTTTTTGATGTTTGGTATCTGGGAGAAAAGAGAAGTGGCTCCAAATAGGTATAGGAAATAATTGCTTAAGAGCAGAAAGAAAGAAAAATGTAATAGGCAAAATTGTGCATGTAGTTGTTATTTTCTTTTGACTTAGATTTGTTTGGAGAATAGGGAGAGGAAATGTGAAATATAAGTGGACATAACATGCCTCCATAATTCAGAACACAACACAAATATTTAAAAAAATCATCTTTTTCTTCCCCAGTGATAATGATAATACATTAAAATGCAATAGCAAATGATAAGACCTTGAAGGGAACAAGTGTTAAATGTTGAAACAGTTACATAGGAAACAGACAAGTGGGTAGAATGTTAGAAAAGATTAATTAGAAGGTTCAGAGGCTCTGGTCATATATGTATCATTGTGAAGGCTCAGCTTTCTGCATGAAATTTTCTAACAACAGTGCTAAATAGAAACGTTGCTTTTAAAGACTCAAAAATGTTGTTTTAAATGTATTGAATATTTTATTGCACTTGCGTAGCTAATGGTGTAAAGAGGCATTCAAAGAACAATGATAAGATAGCAAAGGAAGACCTTTGTCAAGGCAAACAACAGTAAACAACTTCTGCATTGTGTGGCAAAGTAGTTTTGTTCTCTTTAGAATAATAGTTTTAACAGATCTTATGTGGATCAGAGGCTGTTTCTATAACTATCTCCAGGGTGCCAAGTCATTCCTCAAAGTTTTTGTGGAAGGAATTGGTTGGTGGGATTTGGCTTGTAAAGACACGTGAGCATCTGTTGCTTGTTCAGCCTCATTATCATTCATATAATTAAGTCCTGCAATTTTCAACCCACCATCCAGTGTCTGCTTCCCTTTCACACCAAAATAGAATCTGGATTAAATTGAAAAGAGCTGGTCTTATTGTGAAGTAAACACTGGGCTTTTACTAGTATATTATTAGCGATAGCCAAACCAATCTCTTCAGTGAAGGGCTAACTCAGTGTTTTCATAGGAGTGAAGTAGAGTTGGATCAATACAAAATCTTCAACAGTGCTCAAATAAAAGTGTACATATTTTTATATAATACTAATTTATTCATGTGAGGTATTAGTATTAGAAATTATAACATATTAGCTGACCTAGGATACAGGTGGTCCAATATTTTATTTTAAAATTGTAGAAATATGAATTTATCATACTGTATTTTCTTTACACAGTATGGAATATATATGATCTGTTGGTTGACACATCTTATCTAAAGCATCTATCTGGTTTGGTCATGCTGTTCTGATTACTTGCTTTAATGGATTGAGATATCCCATGAACAAGTTCTTCCATCTTGATGAAACCTTTCCCCATCAATAACTTATAAAAGGTGGAGAAATATCAAGTATTTATCTTCTTTGATCATGACAATACAATCTACAATGTCATTGAGGCAATTAACAAAATTTCTCTACACGTGTATATACACATACCCAGAAATCAAGGAGCAGATTATGCTTCTTCCATGCTATGACTAGATAGACATCTAAAAACATGTAGACAGCAATTTGTGTTCCTATCCACAGACTTCCCTGATATTATCATCCCCAAAATAAAGGTTTAAATATAGTCATTTATTAAATGTATGTGGCTATTTATCACACATACATGACTCTGGGCAGCTCACAATTAAAAACAGAATATAATCAATAGTCAAAATTATGCATAACACAAATAAAAGCTGAGCACCAACTACATCAACACTAACAATAATGTCAAGTAACATAACCAAGAAATGGCCAGGCTCTTCTATACCATAATGTCCCCAGACTCAGTGTAAAAGCCAGGTCTTTAAGATCTTGGAAAAGCCAGCAGGGCCAAGGAAAGTTTCCAGTGGATGTTGTTCCAATGTGTGGGTATAAAAATATTGTTGGCTATAAGAATATGGATACATGTGGTATGTGTGTACATGTGAAATTCTGTTCTTAATGTCAGTTCTTCCTTATCATCTGGTGATAATAAATTCTCAACTATTTTAAATTAATATATCAGGAAGACTTTGAAGAGCTTTTGAAAATAGCTGCTAGTTCGTCATAAATGTTCACTGTATACTTTTATAATATTGTCTTTCTCTTTCCTTAAGATGCTTTTATTAATCCTTTAATGGAATTCCCTGGGTGATCCCAGATGCTTTTATATAATATTCAAACTATCTCCTAAATTGCTTCCCATTCTACTTTGTCAGTAATCTAGACTGCAGTTTGCTACCAATTGGTTTCAAAATGCATCTGCGTATGATTTAGGCTAAATTAAAAAAAACACCTCAAAATAAAGTTAGCAACTCTATTCTATGTAGCACTCTTTCAACTAGATTTCTTCCCGTTCAGATTTTGGGGGCTAATCTAAAACAAGCATGCTGGCTAATAAACTGTGCTCATGTAAAATAACGTATAGACAAAAGTTCTTCTACTGACTGATTGATTGGTTGATTCATATGGAGATCTATAATGTATTAGAATTATTACAAATATAGCCTATTGTATTGATCAATGATCAATGTCTATGGTCTAGTGTTTCCTGTATATCAAGATTCCAAGTAATACATCCTATTCAATAAGAACTCCGACAAAGGCATATTCCTCAAATAACATGTTACTGGAATATATCAAATTGGCATTATCTTGGTGGAAAACCGACTCTAGATTCCTGCCAGTTTTACAGACAATTAAAAGTAACACTTTGCCACTTCCTCCAGAGTCACCTATCACATGGTCCAATCAGCACATAGTCCAGTTGCTAGGTGACCTCAGTCTCCACCTTTCAAACACCTGCACCAATTCCCTTGATTCCTAAGGGAAATAATTTATTTTGGCTACAATACCCCCACTAACTCTACAACCCCATTCCCTTACCCCTTCACTGCAGGCCAGAGGTAGTATTCAGCAAGTTCTGACCAGTTCTGGAGAATCAGTAATGGAAATTTCAAGTAGTTCAGAGAACCAGCAAATACAACCTCTCACTGGCCCCGCCCATATCTATTCTCTGCCTCCCAAGACCCACCTGATCGGTTGGGTCTTCTTTTGTTGCCCTGCACAGGAGAACAGAGCTGGAAAGCAGGTTAATGAAGTGGAGAGGGAATGGGATTTTGCAGTAATCTTCCCCCAGGAATAGGGAGGGAATGGGGATTTTGCAGTATCCTTCCCCTGCTACACCCACCAAGCCACGCCCACAGAAACAGTAGTAAAAAAAATTGAATCCCACCACTGCTCCAGGCCATATCAGCCCTGAAGCTGTGAGAAGAAACTCTGTAGAGAAAAATTACAAAAGAAAATGGCCAGAGTTCACCCAACTTCAGAGTTGACAATATATATACAACAGTTTCTGGAATCTACAAAACAATCTGCCTCTATTTAGTGTCTTTTGTTGGATCGGGAGAAAAGATGAGGCCATAGCAATAAATGTGTGATACAAACAAAACAAAGCAAAAGCAAAAACTTCTGTGTGGTTTAAAGAACAAAGCCTGTCATAAAAAAGTAAACCATTTGAAAATATGCACAAGATATTGTTTAAAAAGTAATGCAGGATGCAGACTATATATGAAGTTCCTGAAACAAGGAGAGCTAACTTGGAAATCTATAACATAAAAAATGAAATGAGACAAGCAATTTAGTTGCATCAGAAGCAAACAACAAAATTAAGCCACTGATTCTGGTATATCACAGAAGCAACGTTTTTAAAAGTTTTAAATAACTTTTGTACAATATGCATTCACAGCTGCAGAGGGGAAAAAACACAAATAGATAAGAAATGAGTTTGGTTTGGGGAGTTAAATACTTCAACCTGTATTATTCAATCCATAAAAAGAGACTCCATTTACAGCAGTTTTTCTTTGGAAAACAAAAATCTAATATGGAATTAAAACAAAAAATAAACAATCACGCAAATGCAGATGGGTTGCCTCATTTTCTTCTGAAGGATAAACAATCCAAGAAATCCATATCAAATAATTCATATGACACATGTTTTCTCAAAGAGTCTGAAAAACCTCCCATCATATCTGAGATGATTCAAAGAGAAACTACGAAGATCAAACTCTGTTGTTGTTGTTGTTGTGATGGATACATGCTCAAGAGGGCCAGAAGTATTTCCTCTGCTTCAATAATACCCATGCATATTATATTCAAATTTCAAAATAAATAGTAAGAATGGATTTGTAGCTAAAGAGAGAGAGAGTGTGTGTGTATGTGTGTGTGTGTGTGTGTGAGAGAGAGAGAGAGAGAGAGAGAGAATTGAATTAGATATATAACATCAGCAGACACATTCAAAGTTTTAAGAATGCTTTATGAGCCATACCTGGAAAAAGACTGAACCAAGGCAATTTTTCTGCTTGCATATTGCAAGGATAGGAACGAAATAAATGCCAATCACAATTTGAAATATTTGCTAATATTAAAATAATTGTAGTGGGTTTTGTAGAATTTGACTTTATATTTACTTTATATTAAGCTGCAATTTTCTCATAACTCTCAATATTTCTAAACATTCCTATAGGTTTAAAAAATAAAAGCAAAACAGTCCTTAATTGAATTATGTTGGAAAGAAAATAAAAGGAGCTTTAGAATGAGTTTCTTAAAGCAAAATTAAAAAGGCAAAAAATATTCACTGTAAGATACATTTTGTGGATCAGATTATTTTAAAAAATGAGGGTTTTTTTGTATTTTAAAGCAGTAACATAAATATGTAACTTGACCTTGTGAAAAATGTTTCATACTCTTCAACTAAAGATGACAGACAATGGCTCTGGTTTCTTTTCTCAAGCTATCTCTCAGGGAAGCCTGCAAATGTGTAAAGCTTATTTGTGTCCATTTAAAGTAATGACAAATTTGAGTGTGTGTAAGACAATTCATTCAGGAAGGGAAGTAATTTTTGGATATTTTGTATTAAATAGCCAGGTAGGAACTGGCATTTCAATGCAAATGGCTATTTCCTATGTTATGGGTTGCAGATGTGCAAGCAAAGTTGTTGTTCAGATCCTCTAATGTTTGCCATATGTCATGCTTGGAATCATTTTTAATTCTGCACAGAACGTTATAGATTTAGAGCATATGTGAAGATGTGAAGCATCTGCTTCAAATGAGATAAGGGATGCTTGGGTTCTAATTTATACATAGTTTTTTTTTTAATTTATGAAAGAGAGGATTCATTCCTCCTTTCAAAATAAAACTTTATATCTCTTTCTCAGCAAGTATAACTTTTTTCCCATGTAATAAAACTGATCTAAAGGTTTCAGTCGACTTTAAGGCTCCATTTGTAATATAATATTAGCATTCTTTCAATCATTTGTTTCTATTCTAATTCATTTATAACTCATTTCTTCTAAAATTTATTTGTAATGTGGCTTAAATGGGAAGGAAGAGCAGATTTCTTGTATTGCCAAGGTACATATTTCACTGACTTGCTATTTCATAAAGATAAAATTAGGTACAGTTCTCAATATTGTTAACCCTTTGAGATAGACCAGGTTAGGAAATAGACTCCTTAGGTTTGATTGAAAATGTCAACATCTAGCTTGAGTATACAAATAGAAGTCCAGCATCATTTCAGTTCTAAAAAGTTTATTGTTTATTGAATACATAGTGTAGGAATGGCAAGGAAAACTACCTCTGAATTTCTAAGGCACCAATTCACAATATTAAAAATGAATTTCCCAGCTCAACCCCAAGCTTCCATATAGACCATGTTAAAAAATTCTCTTTGATATGGGAACTATCTGCCTTCTTTTTCACACCTGTAGATATGACTTTGAAAAGTTTCCAGAGTCATGGAACTGCAGAAGTTTCATTTCTCGAAATTAACCCATTCATAGTCAACATCTTCCCTGATTACTCTAATGATAAGTTGAAATGAAAAGGCACATAGCTGCCATTCTTCACTCTTGACAGAAACTCTACTTTAGTGGTAAAATCTATACTAAAATAATTTTAAAAACTTGGCTGTAAGATGTTCCAAGTTAAGCTGACTTTTGCTAATTTTGATAGTGATTTTGTCATTGTCAGTGGTGTTCAAGTGGTGCTCCAGATATTTTGGGATTGCACTCAAGGCACATATCACTAGTTTCACTTTCCATTACTATTGATCAGTTTAAAAAGATAGGTTTACTTGAAGAAATTGATATTTATTTATTTATTTATTTTATTTTATTCAATTTATATACTGCCCTTCTCCCGAAGGACTCAGGGTGGTGAACAGCCTACTAAAACAACACATATACAAAAGTTAAAATGGAATTAAATAAGGGCTGTTACCAAATCTAAAATCCCAACCTTAAAATTCATTACTTAAACCCCATTAAAATTAATTTAAGATCAGCCCAGGCTGGTCTGCTCAAAGAGCCAGGTCTTCAAATCATGCCTGAACACCCTCAGGTCGGTGGTCATTCTCAACTCAGGGGGGAGTCCATTCCCGAGAGTGGATGCCCCCACAGAGAAGGCCCTATTCCTCGGGGTCACCAGGCGGCACATAGAGGCCGTCGGCACCCGAAGGAGGCCCTCCCTGTGGGAGTGCATAGGTTGGTGGGAGACTACTGGCAGAACACGGTCTTGCAGATAGCCTGGTCCGATGCCATGGAGTTCTTTAAAGGTCAAAACCAGAACCTTAAAGCGCACCCAGAAGGCCACTGGCAACCAATGCCGCTTGCACAGGAGAGGCGTCACATGAGAGCTTTTAGACACCCCCATAACCACCCACGCGGCCGCATTTTGTATCAGTTGCAACCTCCGGGTGCTCCCCTGGGGGAGCCCCATATAGAGGGCGTTACAGTAATCCAGGCGGGAGGTGACCAGGGCATAAGGCATCCCGATCGAGAAAGGGCCGTAACTGGTGCATCAGGCGAACCTGATGAAAAGCCCCCCTGGAAATGGCTGTAATATGATCTTCTAATGACAGCTGTACATCCAGGAGGACGCCTAGATTGCGAGCCCTCTCTGTGGGGGCTAAAATTTCACCCCCAATAGCCAGTGATGGAGTCAGCTGACTATATCGGGACACTGGAAACCACAGCCACTCAGTCTTGGAAGGGTTGAGTTGAAGCCTGTTCTCACCCATCCAATTCTGCAGTGGCCTCCAGGCACCGGGACATAACCTCCATTGCATCATTGGGGTGGTTTAGAGTAGAGATGTAAAGCTGAGTGTCATCCGCATAAAGATGACACTTTACTCCAAAACCACGGATGATCTCCCCCAGCGGCTTTAATGCTATAATAATATATTTCATATTACTAAACAATAATATTTGCCTATCCATGGTCATTGGGAAAGATTTAATAGGTGGATAAAAATATCAAATGAGTCTAAACATTTGCTGATTATGTGACAAACCAATAATAATAACAATTGAAGAAGATAATAATATAACATAAAGACTTGCAAATAAAATAGAATGACTGTAGCAAAAGAAAGCAAAGGTAGTACCAATAGTAAACAGGCACCTTAGATGCAATCCCAAAATAACTGGACTACCACTTGAACACCGTCAATATTGATAAATTAAATATCAGTCAATTGCAAAAAGGAATTTTACTCAAAACACTTATTTCTTGTGACAATACTTGTAACACTATCAAACATCAACATTTGCCTATCCTAGGTCCTTGAGAAGGGCTCAATAGGTGGAAAAAATGCCAAATCCATTTCAACATCTGGCTGACTGTGTGACAAACCACCATAATAATAACCAATTAAACATTAAACAATAAAAATATTGACAAATTCACCGTTTGTTGGAAAACGCAGCATGACTCAAAAAATGTATATTCTGTGTTGACATTCTAACATCATCAAACATCATACAACACCTGTCTATCCCAGATCCTTGGGAAGTATTCAATAGGCAGATAAAAGTACCAAACCCTGTCCAAATATCTGGCTGAATGTGCAACAAACCAAAATATTTTATTATGTAAAACCTCCATATTGTTTTTAGTGAGCAATATTCAGCAACAGCGAAAAGAATAATAAATATTATGAAAAAGCAGATTCATTATGTTTTATAACTTTGCATGCACTTATTTTGGGAACACATGGATGCCGTGGATACTTTCCTATTTTATAATTTATATTATAATGAAGAATTTTGTTCTCTGTGTAAGATTGTGTTCATGGACATTTGTGTTGGTGGAAAAGTTCTTTTTAATTCAGAAAGTGTTAAAATATAATTAATGAAATAATAATAATTGCAAATTAGAAAGTAATATTCTTGACACATTTTAAATAGAACACCACTGTTTATCTAAAAGAATGAAAATAACCAGCTGCAAATAGTATAAATCTTCCATTCCCCACCATCCAGTCAGTGCTGAAGAAGTTTCTTGAATGAGAAGTGAAACATCTTCAAAGAAAAACCAGAAAGTCCAGTTGCCTCTTTAAAAAGCACCTTGGGACAACCATGACTTGGATGTTTGATAATCTACATAGACAAACTCATATTTTTAGTAATGTGACTAACACATTACTAATATATAACATCCCTACAGAAATTCAGATTGTAATTCCATCTCAAAGACAAATTTGTAAAACTACAAGCTGTATTGTAATTCCATAAATATTTCTAACCGTGATCTCAAAAGTTTCATAAAATAATCTTTTATATCTTAGACCAGGGATGTCAAACTGGCAGCCCATGGGTTAGATGTGTCATGTGTAGTTCATGCCTCCCTAATTCCACAAAGGGAAAAAACATCACTAAACATCATATGACAGCAATATAACACTGCAAGTTTAACACCCATACCTTAGACACTAAACTGTGAATATATTATTACATCTTTTCCTATATAATAGATTATTTCTAAGAAAAATCACATGGAAAATAGTGAGGGAAATGTCAGGTGGACAAATTGAAAATTATTTTTCAAGCATCCTCCAAATCCCAAATCAGGCAGGATAATTACATACTGATAATATTTAGATATATGCTTATTTATAAGCAGTAATAGTAGAATGGGAGGTCTTGAACTACATGTTCATGCTGGAAAGAAAATGTCAAGAGCCTGACTAATGAACCCAACCAATTCAGCACTCCGAGACATCCAGCTTTCTCAAAGAGCTGTTTTATTGAGTACATCATTTCAGCTTGGATAAAAACAAAAACGGTTCTAACTATTTCCCGTGGTTTTAATATATTTAAAGCATAGATAATTCCCTCCCTTATTGTCACAGGTCTCAATGTCCAATTGGGTGTTCTGGCATCTCCTTGGAAACTCCTTCTAATCTCAGGCCAGGACCTGTTAAGATGGCCTTGGTTCCCATGACATGATCTATTGTTATTGTCTGGTCTGATATTCCAAACCTCTCCCCCCTCCTATAATGTGTGGCAAACTGAGAAACGGAAAGATGGCTGCGGCAGGCCTCATGCATTTGAAGTTGATAGAAAGATTATGTTTGAGCTTCTTGTTATGACTGCTGTGTATCTTCATTTTGGTTCATTAACCCTGTAAATAAAACGTAATGCTATATACATTAATTTTGCATGGAGAGAGAGAGAATGTATATATTTATTCTGTTAATAACAAAAATGAATATTTTTTAAAGTGCAGCCTAAAGACCATTTAAAAAGTCAAAAAGACCTTCAACATGATATCCAAACACCTAAAAGTCTTTATTGTCTTCACTAAAGTCATTATTATTGGAAATTTATATTTCATAACTAGAGTTGTCATATATGTGTATCTCATATGTTTTATGCACTCATAAATTTGAAAAACACAATTGCATGCTTTGACTTCTAAACATTTATTGATCTATTCCACATGTATATTTGTGCATATTATCAAGCTTTTTCAAAGTTTTTATTTCATGGAAATGATCACCCACAAGTTCATGCATTTGAATCTGTTAATTAATTGCACATATACACAAAATTGTAAATACGCATTCAAGTTTGCAGGAAGTTGTGCCTACCTCTATTTTGTGATGGGAATAATGCGAACAGTTTGACCAAGGTGGCTAAATTAACATTCAACTACAGTAGTACTTACTGCATATCAAGCATGAGAAGTAATATGGTGCATTGGTTAAGGCTTCAGTCTAGAAATCAGAAGATTGTGAATTAGGCATGTAAGCAAACAACTGTGTAACCTTGAGCCAGACTCTTTCTTTCAGCCCTAAAAGGAAGCAGTGGCAAATCACTTCAGAAAACCTTGAAAAAATAGATTGCAAGGACTTCTCCAGGCAGTCCCTGAGATTTGGATACTATTGAATTTGGGTTGGGGTGGGATGAAATCAAGCATAGGGATTCTTTGTAATAAAGCATTGAGCTAAGCTTCTTTTTGTTTAATTCATATAGTGTAAAAATAGTATTAAAATATTTGGATGAATAAATTGTGTTCTTGCATATCTTACCTGAATCACCCAAAATCAGTGGAGTATAATCCAAATTTCAACATTGTTGACTTATAGCATAATGGAACTGGTAGAAACACACATACTGTGTGTGTATGTGTATGCGTGTATATATAGATAGAGAGAGAAAGAGGGTAGGAGAGAGGGAAGGAGAGGGACAGGGAGAGACCTTGCCAAATCATGCTGTGAGCCTTTTGTCAAGTAAACCACTTGCTAATAAGCAGCTTAATTTATGGATTGCCAAGATACATCACTGCACTTGGAGTGATGCCTGACAGAAATAACTGTTTCTTAGATTTGGAGTGATGCCTGACAGAAATAACTGTTCCTTAGATTTTCTGAAATTTTGTTTTATAACTTTCCACAATTTAGCATTCAGGTTAGCACTCATCAATAGCACTAGTTAAAATCCTGCTTGCCAAAGCTTACAAAGATTTTTTTCTGTTTGAGCTAAAACTTTGGAATAAGTCAATACTTCATTCTTTTTCACATTCTCTTTTATTCAGAGTTCTATGACATGGCACCTGCCTCTGTCTCTTTTCTTTTGATGTTTTTTCTCTTTTCAATAGCATTTTTAACCTAGACAAATTTTCCAAAATGGCATTGGAACCAATAATGGATTCAATGTATCTAAACCAACACTAAATAATCTTTAAACTACTAGAGAGTTGAATTTATCTCACATGTTAGTGTAGTAACTTTCAATATTTTGTTTTTTAGATCTCAACAATATATGAAATGAAAAATGCATATCTACAGAGAAGAGTCAAATGCACCTATTATACTTACTGTTGCAATGGATATAAAAATAAAAGTATTTCCAAAATAAAGTCTTGTGAATTTTGCTTGAATGATTATATAAATATTGACCATTGGAATGGTCTTAAACATGAACATAAAGCTACACCATCTACACATTGAAGAATTTTATGATTATCAAGAAGCAACATTTGTTTTAATGGTTCAAAATTGGTATAGAAATACATGAGGTCTACATGCTGTAACCTTTCATGTTTAACTTACATGCAGCATATAGATTTCAGCAACAGAGTGATCAATGCCTGGAACACACTATCTGACTCTGTTGTCACATCCCCAAACCCACACTCCATTTCCCTCAAACTAACCACTATTGACTTCACCCCCTTTCTAAGAAGTATGTAAGAGTTGTGCATAAGTGCACAGTTGTGCTTACTATCCCTGTCCTATTGCTCCCAATTATTTGTACCCATTTCCTGTATTTATACTTATGTTTATTATCATGTAAGCTATTGACAAATAAATAAAATAAATAAATAAAAATAAATGTTAAAGCAATAAAAACAGAAACATCACAACCTGAGGTTTACTGATGACAGCAACTTTGATGAATAAAAACGAAGAAGACTATAAAAAATCTCTTACTGAAGTTGAAAAAAGGGAAAGCAAAATCCTATGTGCTGCTCAATGTTAAAACGAGCTTATGCCAGAAGGACATGCCAATCCAAAGTAAACACATAGTGAAAAAGTTCAAATAGGAGACTTTATTTTCCTAGATTCTCATGGATTGTGACTGTACCCATGAAAGGAAGAGAGGAATGTTACTTGAGGGAAAGAATAGGGAAAACGTTGTCAAAACTATAGAGATCTTAAACTTACAATGGAGTGACCTAATATCAAGGTCAGGCTTTACCAATTGACTATGAAAGCTGGATCACCAGAAAAAATGAATAAATGAAAATCACTCTTTTTGGTCTCCTGGGACTTAGGGAAGCCTCCTGCAGGGCATTTTTGATCCCAGGAGGCTTCCCTAAGACCCAGGAAGGCAAAAAAAAAAAAAAAATGGAGCGTGGGAGGGATGCAGCACCCCAAACCCCATGCAGCCCTTTTTGCCTTCTGGGTTTCAGGGAAGCCTCCTGGGTGAAGCAGTAAGACAGAAAGAGGGATCCCAGCATAGCTGATTGTCGGGACGAAAAAAAGAAAAACCTTAAGGAGTGACTGGGTGGGATAGAATGCAGTCAGTGATGTCGGGCATATGGGCGATTTCACGCATGCATGATAAGAACTGACTGGGACGGAAAGGGAAGGCAGAGACAGGCAGGGCAGCCAGGAGCACGATTTGCCGGTTCTCTGAAATGCGCAGAACCAGTAGAATCTCACCCCTGGGAGAAAGGCATGAATATCCTTTGCTCAATATTTCTGTTCTTTTCTAATGGAAGTGGTTGAAATCCTGTATTGTGGTATTGCTTGTTTATAGAAATATGTATTCTCTTTCTATTACTCCTATTTTAACAAATTTTCTTGCATGTCAGATAGATTATATGTTTCCTTCCTCTTAATATTGATATTATATTTAGAGCTACCAAACATGGAGCCATGGCTTGTAAAATTAGAGACCATGTGGTCTATAAATAATTAGTTGTATAGGAAATGGGTAAGAGTAACGTAAGAGTTATTTGAATGCCAAAGCAATATTTCATAATTTTGCAATGCGATGGCAGTCAAAATTGTTTTTTTGTTTGACCTGGTTCTAAATTTTAATGTATGACTGACTTAGTGGCTTACATGTGACTTGCTTATCTTTAAATATCTAATAAATGAAAAATGTATTTCTGTGAGAAGAGTGCAATAAGACAATTCTCAGAACTAGTCATATATGTAAACTTAAACCAAATTTAAGTATTATACCATTTAAAATTTATGAGTATTGTGATGTTCTGGTTTTTACAGATATTAAAGATTTCTCCTCCTCCTCCTCCTCCTCCTCCTCCTCCTCCTCCTCCTCCTCCTCTATTATGGTATGATAATCCAGGGCATGTCACAAAAATAACAAAGTCACCAGTTCCCTTTAATGACTTCAACTTGGTATCATCTTTAACTTGGCAGTTATCCTTGGCTGGAGATCAAATTCTTCCAAAAACAGTCTATGAAGGGAAGAAATGCAGTCCAAACCCAAAGAAAGATAATTAGAAATTTAAAAAAAACCAACACAAACCACGCTAAAGTAATTAACATGACAGGCCAGGATGATAAACTGTAGGTTTCCACAAGATAACGCAGCACAAACAGTTAGGAAGATGCCAAAACCCAGATAAGCCTCAACAAAGATAATGCATGCTTGGCTTCTAGCAACTTTACCATGCACAGTTTTCCCTTTTAAACAGTCTTCCCAGCTGCAGCCCATGAAGGGGATCAGGGCCCTTTCCTCCCCAGTAAAATTATCCATTTCTCCCTGTATGCCCTAGGATGAAGAGGGGGTGGGCCTGGGTCTTCCTCTGAATTCTTCCTTCCCCCAGCCGGACTGTGCTCTTCCCCAGGTTCCTCCACAGCCACCAGATCCACATTCCCACACCCTGTCAGCTGTTCCACATCTCCCCCAGAATCAGATTACAACTGGGGCATGACATATGGGTTGTATAGGACCAAATACCAGGAATAGGCAAATTATATACATACATACGTACATACGTACATACGTACGTGTGTGTGTGTGTGTGTGTGTGTGTGTGTGTGTGTGTGTGTGCAAGTTTCTTGGCCATCAGATGCCACATACAGGTAATCTTCATTTAGCAACTGCAATTGGGTATAGCAAATTTGTGCTAAGTATTGTAGCCACTGAGCAAAAAGTCACGTAACCACAATTGTAGTTATGGCATCACTTACTATTTGGTTATTAAGTAAATCAATATGGTCATTAAATGAGACATCATGCAACATCATGTGATTTTTCTTCCTCCTTCTTCATGAACTCTGCTAATTGGAAGCTGGTTGTAAAGCATGCAAATGGAAATTATGGGATCTAATGGATGCTACAATGGTCATAAATGTACACCAGCTATGAAGTGCATAAACAGCAATCACGTGACTGTGAGATCCTGCAATATTGCGTTAGAGCTTAAAATGGGAGGGAGAGAGAGGGGGGACATAGGGAGAGGGTGTGTGTGTGAGAGAGGGGGGGGGAGAGAGGGAGGGAGAGATTGAGAAAGAGAGAGAGAGAGAGAATGGTGAATGGAAGCCTTGAAGAGTTAGAAGTGGCATAGTATAGTTTCTAGCAAATTATTGTTTACCATCAGCATATCTACCATTGTAAGCACTTTGTAAGTGAGTAAATTTAATTATATTGATAAAAACAAATGTCCAGGCCAGCATTTAGTTTACATATAAATGAGTATGAAAGCAAAAATCTTTCCCCATTTCTTAAACAGCCTAAGAACTTGGAGGGGGGGGGGAGGTTGTGTCTCTTTCTCTCTCCATTATGCCACTCACTGTCCTCTCAGCAGTATTTCTCCCACCACTAATCCCTTCTCCAAAGGTCATTCATATATATTGTTAGATATAGTGTTGGTTTTAGGTATTTGAAATGTCTAGACAAGATGATTTCAGTGGTCATTTTTCTAAACAGGAATTCTTGCAGCTTGACATCTAGTTTCTTACCAGCCTGAAAAGTGAATGGTTGCTACTATTCAACCAATAGTTGTGAAGGCAGATGCTTCCCTGCTGGGAGAAGGTTTGGGAAATCTTCCAATTAGGCTAACATCAGGCACCAGTCAAACCTAGAAGCTTTATCACACTCAATACCTTCACAAATCAGGATGAATGCAGCAGAAGAATGATTATGGAAAGTAATACTTTTCTGTAGTAGATTTTCAAGAGCCTTATAATAAATGATTTTCCAAACCATACTTCATTGTGCAGCAATATGTCCTTTATAGTAATTATTTTCCTCAATATTTGAATGAAAAAAGAAGCGAGGCAGGACAGCACAGATTCATAGGAGAGAGAGATGGTTTTGCACTAACTCTAAATTCTAATTAAAAGTCTAAATTTGACCTGGAGACAGCCATTAGAATAGGACTTGGACAGCTACTTTTTAATCTTCAAATTCTGCTAGCCTCACTACTAAGCTGAAAATAAGTTCTATTAAAATCAATATGGCTTATTTCCAAGTCAGTGTATTTAGACTCTTGTGCAATTCTTCCTGTCATTCCTTATCTTTTTTACTATTTGGCGTTTGGCCTTAATACTATGGGTTCTCCCAAATGACATTTTGTTGCCTGGGGCATAGAAATAGCAAGTGACACTCTTTCCAGACTTAATCTCAAATCATATAGTGCTCAAAATAATTAGCCACAGGGTCCAAAATCAGTGTTAATTCAGCAAATATAGAAGTTCTTAACATTATTTATATCAATTTCTTCCACAAAATGTAAAATAATATGAAAAACAAATTAAGTAACAAAGAAATTTTTGCCTTTTTCTTGTAAACAGAATCTGTTACTTCATGAAATTACATCATGAAAGGTATTTCTGGTTATCATTTGGGAAAACATGCATTTTTTTAATGTTCAAATATTCTAAGGTACATGATACAGCTTGTTGTGTATGGACTGAGTCTTCACTCAGGTCCGTGCTTCCAGCGGGAAGCACGGACCTCTCCCATTGGCTGGAGCCGTTTGACAGCCGGCTATAAAAGGCAGCTGTCAAACGGCATCAGCTGTTGCCGCTCCAGCTGGCTGCCGTGTTAGCACGGCAGTAGCGGTAACCCTCTTTGCCTGTAAATAAAGAGTTAAGCTGAAAGCCTTGACCTGGTCTCTGCCTGAGTTATTCCGTCGCTCCACAACACTGGCGACGAGGACGGGATACTAATAAAGGCAAGCCAGGCAAGGAAGAGAAAGAAAGGAGCAAAATCACTAGCTGAGAGCTGAAATCGCTACAGAGTTGCTGACTCTAGCCGCGAAGCGCCGTCTCTAACTTGCCTGAGGAAAAACTTCACAGCTGACAGAAGATGACTACGAATCCTGCATTCCCGCCCTTCAGACCGACCGCTGAGACGTGGGAGTCATACAAGAACCGGTTTGACTGCTTTTTAGATGCTTTAGACCTGTCAGAAATTTCTGAGCATAGGAAGAAATCTTACTTCCTAAGCTTTTGCGGAGCCACGGTTTTTGACACCGCATCAGCATTACTGGCCCCTAGATCTATAAAGACTATCCCTTGGGAGGAACTGCAAGAAATTCTCTCAAATCACTACTCCCCTAAGCCTTCCAGAATTGCTAGGCGCCATGCTTTCAGAAGGCACATCCAAACAGAGGGGGAAACAATTAGTGATTATATGGCAGCACTGAGAACAGCTGCCTTGCATTGCGGGTTCAGAGATTACCTGGACGATATGCTGCTCGATCAGCTGGTTTGTGGCGTTAGAGACCCCAAGTTACAAAGACGTTTATTAGCCAAAGGGGATCTAACCCTAAAGCAAGCCATAGAGGAATCCCAGGCTGCTGAGCTGTCAGCACTCTCAGCAGCTGAAATTCAGGGAAAACCCAGCAGACTAGAAAATCCAACAGTATATTTTGAGGAAGCCTCCACAGAAAATGGCCCAGAAGAGGCTACTGAGGTAAACCGCCTCAGACAGCCCAACGCAAATCAAAAAGAGTTCAGGCAAGGTATAAGTCAAACCCCACATTTACAAACCTTATGCTTAAGCTGCGGGGGAAATCACCTCAGGGCATCCTGCAGATTCAGGAATGCCATATGTTTAAGGTGTCAAAAGAAAGGCCACCTGGCCAAAATTTGTCAGGCAGGGAAAACCTTCAACCAGCCACAAAGGCCACAGAAGCTCATTCAATACCCCAGACATAAAAATTAAATAAAAAATAAAAATAAAATAAGACAAATTGAGGACAGTTTCACATGCTATCAGTTTAAAATACAAAAAAATTAATAAATCTAACAAAATTAGTGTCACTGTCTCTATAGAAGGTAGACCCTGCAGAATGGAGGTTGACACCGGCTCTGCATTATCCATCATCTCATGGGACACCTTAAAGAAGCTACTCCCCAGAATGTCAAGACAGAAAATTCCAGCCTGCAATCTAACACTTCGGGACTACCAAGGCAGAACCATCCCTGTCATCGGAAAAGGCAAGTTCCTTGTCCATTTTCAAGGATTTAAGGGTCACTTGCCTCTAGTGATAGTGGATGGCGTCCTCCCAAGCCTATTGGGACTAGATTGGTTCCCAGCCCTGGGCCTCCACATAGGGGGAATCCACGCAATTACCAATTCAGAAGTTGAATCCCTGTTCAGGGACTATGCAGACGTATTCAGTGAGGGCCTAGGCTGCTACGTGAGAACCCCAATATCCTTCAGGGCAGACTCCCAGGCAGTACCAATTCGTTTGAAGCCCCGCAGAGTTCCTTTTGCAATTCGTTCTAAACTAGACAAGGAACTTGACAAATTAATCAAGCAGGGCGTACTGAAACCTACAGACTTCTCAAAGTGGGAAACCCCCATAGTAACACCGTTAAAAAAGGATGGAAGCTTGAGGATCTGCTCAGACTACAAGTCATCCATAAACAAATATTTACAAGTTAGTGCGTATCCAGTCTCTGTGGTACAACATTTACTCCATTCCCTTGAGCCTGGTTCCATTTTTGCAAAGTTGGACATGTCCCAGGCGTATCAACAGTTTCCTGTTGATGATGAAACTGCTGAACTGCAAACAATAGTAACCCACAGAGGGGCTTTCAAATGCACACGCCTACAATTCGGAGTTAGTGTGGCCCCTGGAATTTTCCAATCCCTTATGGAACGAATCCTGCAAGGGTTACCAGGCGTTGTGCCTTACTTTGATGATATTCTGGTATCCGCTACCAATCTACAACAATTACTACAAAGGGTCAGAGGTGTACTTGACCGTTTTAGACAATCTGGTCTCAAACTAAAAAGGGAAAAATGTACCATAGCCACTCCACAAGTGGAATTCTTAGGTTACAAGATTGATGCCAAGGGTATTCACCTGACTGAGTCAAAGGTCAAGGCCATTCACGATGCGCCTACTCCTACTAACAAAACTGAGCTTCAAGCTTTCCTGGGCCTCTTGAATTTCTATGCTTCGTTCCTGCCCCATAAAGCTTCTGTTGCCGAGCCCCTTCATAGACTTTTAGACAAGAACTCACCATGGCACTGGGGACCAAGGGAAACTATTGCTTCAAACAAGTCAAGTCATTGTTAACTTCAAAGGCCGTCTTAATCCAATTCAATAAAGACTTACCACTCATTCTAGCAGCTGATGCTTCTCCATTCGGAATTGGGGCTGTCCTGAGCCACAGACTGCCCAATGGTGCAGAAGCACCTATAGCTTTCTTTTCAAGGACACTATCTTCCACTGAACGCAACTATAGCCAGATTGACAAGGAGGCCTTGGCTGCAGTGGCTTCAGTGAAGAAGTTCCATGAATTCCTCTACGGGCATCATTTCGAACTCATTACTGACCACAAGCCACTGTTAGGTATTTTATCCGGCACTAAACAGACTCCCCAGATTTTGTCCCCAAGGATGACCAGATGGACGGTTTTCCTGGCTGCGTATTCCTACACTCTAATCCATCAATCCGGGAAAAGCCTTTCCCATGCTGATGCACTCAGCCGCTGTCCCCTGCCAATGCCAGTCGTGGACCCAGCACCTGCAACCACAGTCTTTCTTATCAACGAACTCAAGCTTCCAGTCACTGCTGCTGACATCGCTGCCCATTCGGCCAAGGACCAGGTAATATCCCAAGTCCTGGACTGGGTAGGGAGGGGGTGGCCTACGGCCCCTTATCCTTCACACTTCCTACCCTACAAATTACGCCAGCAGGAACTTTCCTCCTTGCAAGGCTGTTTACTATGGGGAACCAGAGTAGTCATTCCCCACAAATTGCAAACCTCGATTCTGAAGGTGCTGCATGAGGGCCACCCAGGGATTGTGAGAATGAAGGCCCTAGCTCGCAGCTACGTATGGTGGCCAGGCATGGATGCCCAAATCTCTAAATGGGTAAATTCTTGCCAGGCGTGCCAGGCCACCAGGGCATTACCACCAGCAACCACCCCTAGGACCTGGGAGGAAGCAGGCAGCCCCTGGTCCAGAATACACATAGACTTAGCAGGCCCCTTCCATGGGCGCACTTTCCTGGTGGTAGTAGATTCATATTCAAAATGGGTGGAATTAACTCTAATGCACTCCACCACTACGGAAGCAGTCAGCAAAGCACTGACTAGGATGTTTGCCATGCATGGCCTTCCTGATTCTGTCGTATCCGACAATGGCCCCCAATTCACCTCCTGTGAGTTTGAGATGTTCCTAGCAAGTTTGGGCATCAGGCACATATTAGTGGCCCCTTTTCATCCTGCCAGCAATGGGCTGGCTGAGAGGGCAGTTAGATCTGCCAAAGAAGTGCTACAAAGATTGGGTCCGATCAACTGGCATGCCAGGCTAGCCCAATACCTATTGAGCCAACATACTACACCCTGTGCCTCAACTAATAGGTCACCAGCCGAAATATTAATGGGACGCCGGCTGAGGACCACTTTAGACAGGCTGCACCCAAATTATGCCCC
This sequence comes from Bungarus multicinctus, assembly GCA_023653725.1. Taxonomy (NCBI): domain Eukaryota; kingdom Metazoa; phylum Chordata; class Lepidosauria; order Squamata; family Elapidae; genus Bungarus; species Bungarus multicinctus. The sequence goes on along the minus strand of CM042849.1, from coordinate 34,070,080 downwards.
TTTGCTTCCCCTTGGGTCAAACAGCCAAGATAGAGGGTTCCTGATAAATGACAAGGTGTTTGTCAGAAATTTTGCTGGGCAACCACTATGGTTACCAGGGCTTGTGATAGCAGTAACTGGTCCCAAGTCTTATAGAGTCCAGTTACCTGATGGACGGACCTGGCGGCGTCACGTGGACCACCTGAGGAAGCGTTGGAGCACTGCACCCAGAGGTCATCCAGACGAGCCCCCTGCAGAAGCAACCACACCATTCGACGAAACCAGTTTCCAACCCACCGGGAACGATGACCTACCAGATGGGGAAGCTGACCAAGGTGCAGACCCAGCTCCAGACAGCCCGGCAGCCTCTCCGTCGCCTAAAGACACGCAGAAGGCACCAGACTGCAACCCGACGCCATTTTTGACGGAGCCTAGAAGATCCGGACGAATTCGCAGGCGTCCAGCGTATCTGAAGGACTACGCATGCTCCTCACTGGGAGAGAGGAGTGTTGTGTATGGAGTGAGTCTTCACTCAGGTCCGTGCTTCCAGCGGGAAGCACGGACCTCTCCCATTGGCTGGAGCCGTTTGACAGCCGGCTATAAAAGGCGGCTGTCAAACGGCATCAGCTGTTGCCGCTCCAGCTGGCTGCCGTGTTAGCGCGGCAGTAGCGGTAACCCTCTTTGCCTGTAAATAAAGAGTTAAGCTGAAAGCCTTGACCTGGTCTCTGCCTGAGTTATTCCGTCGCTCCACAACACAGCTGATATTCTTTCTCTGATGCCATTTTCATTCCTTCTCTTTTCCAAGGTATGCAGTGCAGCTTGTCTCTCTTCTGCAATTGTTTCTTCTTTATCACATTCTCTATTCTAAATGGCCAATAAACAAGGAATAAAGGGAGAGCAGGGAGAGCACCATTCTGTAAATATATATTGAAAATGGTACTTGTAACTCTATAGGTCAGTATTTCTGACTTCAGTGTTCTTTGTGGGTTTAGATTGCTTGGATTAGCTAACCAGTGTACACTTTCTCACAAATGAAAACAATTTGCAATGTAAAAGATTCACTGAGAACATAACATGTATAATAAAAAAAATTGTTTTATTTCACCAAATTTCATGTAATTCCTACCTGCTTTCTATTATTCTTATTTAGTCACCAGTTAAGGTTAGCAGGTTAGCAAAGGCCTAAAGTATAAAATAACACATTGTGTTAAAGAAAGATGAACTGTCACACAAGTTCTATAATATTACGTTTTTAGTTCAGCATGTCATTTTTAGCAATTCTATACAATGGTGATATTAAGAAGAAAGCATATTATAGTCAAAAGAAAACATAATGTTTTCTTTGAATGTTCTTGTTTATGCTGTAGCGAAACTGGGTCAAATGGAAGTCCCCTGTGATATTTCATCATTTTTCTTTTTATATAAAAGCAAGAAATAGAGTTTCAGAAAACCGTTGGCTTGGGTAATTGCATACTTTGTCCAGTAGATGGCTCTCTTGTACTCATCCAATGATTGCTTCATTTTCTCAAACATAAATATAAACTTCAGTCAAAATTCATTGTCCAATAAATGCTTCAGTGATGAAGCACAAAACTTGGCCTTTGCTTTTCAAAAGAAAAAAATATATAGACAGTGATATGACTTAAACAGAGGCCCAAAGGCCCAAAGCTATTCCACTGTATAGAAAAACAAGTGAGATCTATAGCCTTTCCATGCAGTGCTTCATTTCTTCCAAGTAGGCTTTCCAGTCACCTTCCTCATCCAATTTTATTTTCCAATACAAAATATTTCAGAGTGACTACTGTGCAATTCAGTTAAAAACTGAACTTTTAAATTGAATGGCTGCCCTATCTTCAATATATATTTTGAAAAATAAAACTCTTTTTATATTTCTGATTAATATGTTCCAAAAACAAAATTATATAATAATGTTGATATAGCCACTTGGAAATCTCTCCCTCTGTCTCTCCCTGTCTCTCTGTCTCTGTCTCTGTCTGTCTGTCTGTCTGTCTCTCTCTTTCTCTCTGTGTGTCTGTGTTTGTGTGTGTGTAAATTTGTTTAAGTCTGAGAGTGTTTCTTTTGGCGTATTCCTGTAATTTTTTTTTAAAAAGTACATGCATTACTTTAACTGAACTATCTGGGCTGAACCCACATCTGGACTCCAGGAGTCATTCTCACAAAGATGAATACATTCCAATTTTTAACATTCATAGTAGGAATACAAAAATGCAGATGCTCACATTCGTACATGCTTTAGCTTTTAAAAATAAACACTGCATAGGGAAAAGCACGTAGTTTCTTTGCACTGTGTATGTTGGAACTGAGAGAACAAGTGCAAGTAAGAATTGCCACAAAGGGGCAAAAGTAAGTCAACCTTCTTCCATGTTCAGATCTGCTCTGCAAATTGACTTTTAATCCAACGATAAAAGAAAATGGACTGTAATTGTTCAGTAAAGAATATGGAGAAAGAGGAGGAAATGGTGCTGCATATTACGTACAAAAAGTTAACCCATATTCTGACCCAGAAATTGAAGTTCAAAGGTTTAATACAAGTCTGTGCTACAACAGAAAACTCAGGAAAATGCAATGCTGAGCTCAAACCCTTGCTGAGTCATAGAGTCACTGGGTGATATTGCGGAAGTCTCCACCTTCAACCCAACTTCCTATTCATATCTCACAGTAGAGTTTTGAAACTGAATGAAATAATAGTGGTAAATACAATAATGTTCCTGCCAGATGTTACAACCTGGGACAGAAAAACACTTGCTTGTTTTTCAAATGAATGGTGATTATTATGATCTTCTCAACTGTTTTGCCCTCTATCTGATTCAAACAGATGATAGAGTGGGGTAAGATGGTTAGATAAACATTTTTTTAAAAAAATCCTAAAGTATAGCATATGATTACCTACATGCTTTCTTAATGGGTAACTGGAATAGATTGGTGGATCTGTCAAACATGTTAGTGATTTCATACCCAAGTTTGCTGTTGTGTAATGTATGAATATCCTTTATAAAACAATGATCCATTTTGTAGTATGGATTTTCATTGCCTGATTCTCAGAATAATGATAATTATATCCTTACATTTATTTTTACCAAGAAGCTAAATAATTGTTCTTATTCTTCTATGCTCTGTCCATCTGAAAACTATTCTTCTGTTACTATGGAATCTTACCATACAGTTAAAATCTGTAAAATAGAAAGAAGTTCTAGCACTGGCCTAGCAAACAGAATTCAGTGAAATCCAATTTCAAAATGGACAATGTTGTACTTACTACCATTATTTTGGAAGTTTTCCATATTAAAGGCAGGGATTTTGAGTTTTTAAGATTTTTCTTCTTCCATGTTGTGCATGTAAGTCTCAGCCATTTTGTCAGTTCCTTTTCCTTCTTGACTGGGTTAAATATGTGAGCCAAACAACAGGTTATTTATCATGATGGTTGGTGATGGATGTTGTCGTGATTGCTTCCTTTTCTTTCCTGACTGTAAAACTGAATTAGAAGCTACACCGTGGAAATGGATACAATACACAATGAAGTGGCAGCTGGTGGACTGATGCTGAAGCCAATGCTAAGTCTTTTGCTGTTCACAATTCGTATTTCTTGTCTCTTCATCCTCAGCACATAGGCCAAAGAAAACATAAAAAAAAAGACTAGGCATTGACACCAGCTGGTCTTGTTTTCCTTTAAAACAGATATTCATTCCCTCTGCCTCAAGTCTGGGTGGCTTAAATCTTCATTTACACAGAAAGCTTTCCATCTTTATTTACATTAAAAATATTCAAACTGTTAAGAAAAGTTCTATAATTTTAAAATTTTACAATCAAAATCAAAGTCTGTATTGAGCTACACACATACAGAAACACCACACTTTCTCTTTACCTTTTTCATTATAATATATATTTTTTCTTCCTTGTTGCTCTTCAATGTAAAGGTTAGAAATGTGTGTGAGAGAGAGGGGGGAGAAGAAGAAGGAGAAGGAGAGGGAGAGGGAGAGGAAGGGAGGGAGGGAGGAAGGGAGAGAGAGAGAGACCCATACAGACACACACACATATTTTTCAACATAAAAATAAGCAACTGAAATCCAGCATCAAATTTCTATAAGAACTAGTCAGCTGTTGGGAAGGAATGAATCAATACTTGTTTAGAACTCAGAAAGGTTTAAAAATAAGAATTCCTTTTCCTATTATTTCTGTTTCCTGACATCGCAGATGCTCTTAATTGTTATGCACATTTGAAACAGAGAACGGAAATCACAAAGGGAGCAAGGCTGTGAAACATATATAAGAAACATTGTGTGTGCACGTGCACACACACAAATAGACACACATAAAACAGCAGTAAGAATCTCCACCCCTTCTTTTTTTCCCTTCTCTGTACCAATTTCTTTTGTTTGTCCTGAATTTTTCAGTGTCTCCGTGAGTGTTTTTATAGTGTGTGAATAGCTTCAAGTTAGAAAAAGTAACTATTTTTGAAGAAACAATTACATCAGTCTTCAATAGATGCAATGAAGTTATAAATCTTTAGATTTTGAATACTATGGTTATTTTCCTGTAAACAAAATACATAACACAATCAATTTATCATACCTCATTAACAACTATCAAATTATAATTCTTTTTCTATGGATTCAAACTTGCAGTTTGAAGCACAACGTACCTTAAGCACCATCTTTGTGCCCAGTTGGGAATAGGTTCTGTCTAGGGATAAGCCTTCTTTTATGACAGCAGGCTGATAAGCACATTGTATTGTCTAATACATGGGTGTCAAACTCACAACATCACATTTCCATCACGATGTTTCACAATGTTTTTTCCCTTTGCGGAGCTGTGGTGGGTGTGGCCTGCACGTGACACATCTGCCAGTTTGACACCCCTGATCTAGTACATCAGAATAGATCTATCCAGTGAGTTAATCAGCTCTTTAGAAATATAGGATTAGGAAAAAGCTACCCTGAGTCTACATATTTCACTTTAATCTGGTATGATGTGTTTAACAAATAATTTTCTAGATTCAATACATCATTCTACAAGTGAAGAATACAATTCATTTTTCATTGGAGTTGTGCATCCATATTTGGGACATAGACCCACCTTGTCTTTAAAAGAACCACAATGAACTGGCAAAGAGACTTATCGTAATGGAATTTAGAACCAGATCAATATTAGTGTGATGCTTCTCCAGTTGTCTCCAGATATCAGCTTGGAAAAAGATGAACCAGTTCCAGGTACATCTGGAGGGGAGTTGATTAATGGCCCCAGACAGCCATTTGAAAAGGATTTGGTTCAAGCAAGCTGCAGTAGGATAGCTCTCAGGCTTCAGGTGAACAAAGCATGCAGCTGCAGCCAGCCAGTGATAAGGAAGAGTAACTGCCTTCTGCACCTGACCCAAGAATATGTAGGGCAGAACAGGGCAGCAGCAGAGAAGGTCAACCAGATTACTTGTGAGGAAAAAGCCTCGCCCTTCTTGGTGGGCTGTGCCAGAAGTTGGCTATTTAGCACATCAGACATATGGAAGTGATGCTGGGAACATCATGTTCATTTTTAGCTGTGTGTTGTCTGGTTGTTGTGATAGCAATAACACTTAGATTTATATACTGCTTCACAGAGCTTTACAACCCTCTCTAAGCAGTTTACAAAGTCAACATATTTTCCCCAACAATATGGGTCCTCATTTTATTGACTTTGGAAGGATTGAAGGCTAAGTCTGTCACTGCGTTTATTTTGTTTGTCTGAAGTGCTTCCACAGAAGTTTACAAAATAAGCTGGACTGGTTATCAAGTCTCCATAGTAACAAGATATGAGTGTCTTGTGATGTTCTGTTTTACTGCGCATGTGTGCAGGGGAGGAGTTTTACTTCCACTTCATCTTTCATTATAGCTTCTTTTGCTTGCTTAGTACTGCTGTTTCTTTTGTTTCTTAATTATTTTGTAAATAAAGTATGCTGGCAACAGAAAAACACGATTCATTTCCTCTAATTTATAAAACTGAATGTTTTTGTTTTGACATGGTAGCAGAGGATGGTTCCTTATCTTTGTTTTGATAATTAGATCACAAAGTCTGAGGAATTTGTGATTAATTTTGATAAACTATACAATGACATGAAAGAAGGCAAAGCAAAGCAGAAGGCTCGGTCGGAGGAAGATTTATTGTCATTTTCTGACATACCTGAGGAGATAAGAAGTCGGCTGGCTACCGCTATTCATCTGGAGAAGGAAGCTGCCATGGGAGGACAAGATAGCAGGTCTGTACCAAGTTTTATTTATGATACATGCTATCAAACTCAGACTGAGAAGCCAGAAGCCCAAGAATTTGAGAAGCTTGGAGCTAATTCTGAAATAATACAGGCAGCTGATAGTTTTTCACCAAAAGAGAAAGGTGAAATTTATTATTCTACATTAAGTCCTGAGCCAATGATGACTCAAAGAGCTATGCAGGATTATATGTAACAGATTGCAGTTTTTGAACAAAGCTTACAGTAAGCTAAAGTGTGTGCACTGTCTATTCAGTGAGATAAGGGTGTGATTAAAGTTCCTGAGTCCTCCATCTTGCCTTCTTCATTGAAGCCAAGGATCCACCCACAAATTGGTCACATGGGAGTGGTGTCAGACCAATCAGAGCAGAGAGCTTGCCTACATCACAGCTACCTCGTGATATGTCTTGTGATGCTGACTCAGTTGAAAGAGCTTCTGCCATTTCTAATGTTTCAGCACCATCTGCTGGTGATTTGCGTGAAATACAGGAACAATTACAAAATTTGCAAAGTGCATTTACAAAGTTGTCAAGGAGTCAGTCTGCTATACAGATGTCTCCATCAAGCCAGCCAGTGCATTCATGCATGCCACGCCACATTTGAGAAGACCAACTGCATCGTGAGCTCCAGATACAAGGCATAATTTCGAGGAAAAGCCTTCATTCCAAGGATGCCAAGATGCTACGTTTGTGGTCATCTGAGACAAATCGTCTGTGATTGTCCCCAGCGATCTCCAGCACCTGTCACATACCAGCCCAGAGGAACAGATTCCAGAAGTAAGGGCAAAGGTGAAAGACAAGGTCATCGTGGTTCCAGGCATGATCTACAAGCTCCACACATCACATTGGCGTTAACCAACGAAGGAAGTCCGGATAATGACAGAATACATCTCTGGGCTTTGGACAGTGGAGCAGCAGTGCATGTTACCTATAGAAGAGATCTTTTCACAGAGATGCACGAGCCTGAACCAGATATGTGTGAACTGTACACTTTTTCAAATAATACTGTTCAGATCAAGGGAAAAGGAACTGTTTATATTGAAGAGCTAGATGCATTCATTCCTGATGTTTATTATATTCCAAAAGCAATCAGAAGTTTGCTTAGCCAGAGTCATTTGTCGAGAGTATCCAAGTACCAGGTTCACCATTTTGAAAAAGCAAGTTATGTGATGAAAGAAGGTAATATTGTTGCTAAAACCATATTAATTGGTGGTGTTTATTACCTAAAGCCGAAGTCTACTTCGCAAGCACAGGCAAGTATATCTGTTCCAATAAGAGGAAGCACAGCCCAGAGAGAGATGTTCCAGAGAGAGATCCTGTTGCTATCCCAAAGGTTCCTAGAACCAACAGAAGTCAGAAACAGGTTGCTCAAAGCAAGCCTAAGGTTCCTAATAAGAATGTTGAAAATTAACTAACAGGTAAACTTTTGCATTCCATAACTTTTGTATCCATAAGTGGCATAGAAGATTGGGGCATGCCAGTTTTCGTGTTCTTAGCAAGATGCCAGAATTCGTAAAAGGTTTGGATCTGAAGGGGTGTAAGGTATTTTTGGATTGTGCTGTCTGCAAGAAAGCCAAATCCAAGGCAGCAGCCATTCCAAAACATGCTACACGCCTGTCAACACACATTTTTGATTTGGTACATACTGACATAGTAGGTCCATTTGCACCAACACTTGGTGGTAGAAAATATTTCTTAACAATTATTGACAATTATTCTAGATATGGATTTGTATTTCCTGTGAAGGAAAAATCAGAGACCTTTCAGATCTTTAAAGATTTTGCAACTTATGTCAACATTCAACATGGTGTTCACATCGCTAGAATTCAAAGTGATCGTGGTGCTGAATTCATGTCCCAGCGTTTTCAGGACTGGATGCGAAAGAATGGAATTCTGCACCAGACCTCAGCTTCTTACGTTCCTGTGGAAAATGGAGTGGCGGAACGTAGAAATGGAGTACTGCAAACAGTGATGCGTTGTCTCCTAGAAGATGCTAATCTGAGTTTCTCATACTGGGGTGAAGCAATTAAATATGCAAACTATATTGTTAATCGTATCTGAGCAGTGTAATTAACTAGACATCTTTCTTCATGTTATATGGATATAAACCCGATTTGAGAAATATCCATATTTTTGGTTCATATGCTATGGTGAATATTCCATTAGTTCAAAGAAAGAAAGGAGGTCCAGCAGCGAAAAGACTGAGATTTATGGGGATTGATGACAATTCCAGATGCAGCAAGTTTGTTGACTCCAGAAATGTAATAGTGGTTTCTCAATCGTTTACTTTTGAAGAAGATGCTGACTGGTCCAGAATTCACTCCAATGATCCTGGAGTTTATTTTCCTAGAGATGATGTTACGAAGTCTGATGATTGAGATTATCAGGTGGATGTTCCATCAACTTGTTCTTCTCAACCTGAGGTTCCGTCTTCGCATGCCATCAATGCTGAGGCTAGCGATAGGAAGAAGACGAGGATGAAATGGAAGAAGAATGGACCGTTGTTCCGAGATGTTCCAAGAGGGTCAAGAAGGGGATCCCTCTGCAGCCATTTTCATGGCAATTGACAAAAGCAATCTTACCTTGGCATAAGGAAATGCAAGCTGAAATGGACAGTCTAAAGCAAATCAAGGTGTATACGCCTGCAATTCCTACTGGATGAAGAAATGGTTCTCCAGATTTCCGGAAGCAAGAAGGGGATACCTGGCTCTTAAACAAAAGTCTTTATGGACTGAAACAGTCTGGTTTAATGTAGTATTTATGTTTTACTCACAAACTAAATTTAATGGGTTTTATTAAATCTGAAACTGATGAATGCATGTTCACAAAAAGATCTGGGAATGCATATGAGATAATTCTTGTTTATGTTGATGAAACAATATCATCAATGATATTGTTTATATTGGTCCAAATAAGCAAATTAGTGAGGATTTTGCTAACACTTTGCAGAAATGTTTTCCATTGAAATTTTTAGGTTACATCAACAGACCACTTCCAGCTGCTCTGCATGAATACCTAAGTAAGGAGATGTGCCTTACCTGATGTCAGCTCATCAGACAAAGAAGGGAGTGTCACTGAGTTTATTTTTTTGTCTAAGGAGCTTCCACAGAAGTTTACAAAATAAGCTGGACTGGTTGTCAAGTCTCCATAGTAACAAGATATGAGTGACTTGTGATGTTGTGTTTACTGCGCATGTGTGCAGGGGAGGCGTTTTACTTCCACTTCATCTTTCATTATAGCTTCTTTTGCTTGCTTAGTAGAATGGTACTGATGTTTCTTTTGTTTCTTAGTTATTTTGTAAATAAAGTATGCTGGCAACAGAAAAACATGATTCATTTCCTCTAATTTATAAAACTGAATGTTTTCGTTTTGACAAAGTCAACCTTGAGCTGGTGAGATTTGAACTGCCAAATTGCTGGCAGATAGCACTCAGCAGAAGTAGCCTGCAGTACTGCATTCTAACCTACTGCGCACCATAGGTCTTAATTCTTGCCTTGCTTTGGACTGACACTGTGCCTTGACTTAAATCATGTCTTGTGAACTCTGGATTTTTCTTGCCTTATAAACCCTCTTGTATTGTGGATTTAATTTTGCCTGCTGGGTTTATTTTGATTGGGAAACTTTCAAGTGCCTTGTGGACTGATTGCCCATTATTCTGTGGACTAGCATTGGTCTACTTATAGCTGGACTTAATTGGGACACTTCTGGGTTTTTGGTGAAGGTAGTTGTGGGGGTATATTAATAAACCCACTAAACCACAGTTGTGTGTTTGTGTGAAAGAGCAGGACAGCACAATTGCATTAAAATCATTTTTGAGCAGATGACTTTCTGAAACATATTGCCATGTATTTTTGCATATGTAAATTACTGCTTCCCTCTCTCCTTTCCATGTGACAAAATGCCAATGTACTACAATCATCCACATTTTCATATTGATCACTTTTGCTGTATATTTAAAAAAACACAGACTACTGAAAATTCTCAATCAATTTTGCTCACAGTGGGCCAATAAAATAATTCAAAAAATTCTCAGATAATAATCTGTTCCCAAGCTATTTGAGCTCTGGTTCTGGAAGGAAGCTGGATAAATTTTTGCAACCAGATACTTGTTGCAGTTCTCTAACATCATTGTAGGTTTCAGTGTATTGCTGATATTTTGTTTGTTTTCTATGACTTTAAATCCATAACAAATGTATCAGGATGAGAGAGTATTTCCATAGCACTCAGAAATTGGGAGATCTGGTAAATAAACTATATTATAGGCAGGAAAAATCAAGTGCTGCTATTTTTGTTTTGTTTTCTTCTTTTCTTTTATAAAAGAATGAAGTAAACTAATCATTAACTAGATGGATAAATCCTAGGTTTTTGATAAAATTGCTTCTTTTTTCTCTTGGCACATTTCAGAAGAAGTAAGAAGGGATTGCTTAAATAAAGCCAGCAGAAAAACACGTTTCCCATAATCTATTCATCTGTTTGTTTATTTCACAGCTTGAATATGCTGCCCAATTTCAGACTTGGAAATTCATAAGCAGTGCAATTAAACACAATCAAGTTTCCAAAAAAGTAGATAGGATAAGTTCAACAATTCCATTCAAAGGCCCTCTCTCTTCTACCATGTTTCTCATAAAACATGACCCACCCCCCAAAAAAGGCCAAGCACTGTTTTGGTAAAATTAAGCCCTGCCCCCAAAATTTGACCCGATTTAAGCGCATGCATGGCCAGTTTCTCACGTTGCTTGCATTGGACAATACAAGGTGGTGAGGAGAGGGGGAAAAGGCAGAAAGGGGAAATTTGCTCCACTCAGTCCATGCACTTACCTGGCCATCGGGCTGCTTCTTTCTGCTTCTTTCTTCTTCTGCTTTTGGCTGTACACAAGGAAAGTAGCAGAAGTCTTTTCTTTCCTCCCCCAAACTCCACCAGAAATGAGCCTTTGAAACCCTGCAAGGCATCCTGTTCCAAGAGGCTGCAGTGGCATGATGAGTCTCACAAAGAGTCATTTCTGGCAGACTTTGGGGGAGAGAAATACTTCTGCTGCTCTTGTTGCTTTCCTTGCATGAAGCCAAAAGTCCCTTTCTCTCTGTCTCCCCCTGAGAATGGAGCTGGAGACGGTATCCTGCAATCCCAAATAAAGAATGATTGATCAGTAGCAAAACCTGGGTGGGGAATTTTTCTGCAGACTTTTTGAGGATTTTCCCAGGGTCTCTGCAGGATTTAAAATTATGAGTTTGGTGGTCCAAAAGGTTGGCGGCCCCTGGTTTACAGAGTCAGCATATCTGAGCATATTTGAGCATATCTTCCAACAATCTGGGTCCTTATTTTACCGACCTTGGAAAGATGGAAGGCTGAGTCAACCTTGAGCCAATGAGATCAAACTCCCAAACTGCTGGCAGCCGGTGATCAGCAGAAGTAGCCTGCATTACTGTATTCTAACCACTGCATCATTTATGAATACTCTTGACTTGTCATCTTAAACTCATAGATACCATGCTGTGCCTTGAACCCATTGATGACAAGCTAATTTCATCATGCCTTGAACCTGTTGAAATCATATTACTGTTATCATGCCTGGAAGTTGAACCCATCAAAGCCAAGTTGCCTTTGTTGTGCCTTGAACTCACTGAGAATATATAATCCCTGGAAACTGTTAAGTCGTGTTGCTTTGATCCTTTGTGCCTTAAATCCTTCGAAATTGTGTTTGTCTCGGCTGCATTGACTATTATTCTGCTGATCCCATTCCCATGCCTAAGGCACAGAAGAAAGTACACCTGACTTTCCCCAATGCTTTTGTTACATCTAGGCTCTTTGAAATGGATTTTAAAAAGACTGTTCACATGGGGAAGACTACAAGCTTGGATCTGTGAAATAAAGTGTGTATGTGTGTGTGTGTATGTGTTTGTGTGTGTACTGGAACAGAACAATTAGTGAGTTACTGGCCTCCTACTTTTAAGGGAAATTTTTACTAGAAACTGGTCAACAAGACTTTTATAGGCTTATAGAGATTATTAGCATATGCATACAGTTTACCATTGGCAAGGAATGATTTACACTGATAAGGAGTGTAGATATGGGTACATAGAACTTCCTATGTCTGGAAATAGAACACTTTGTAATGCGGGATACTTAACTGTTGATACTTAAGTGTGTATCAAGCTGATAATTACTCTAACAATTCGACCCTGCATCCCACTTTGAATGGGGAAAGTTGTAAACACACCCATTATCAGTGTCCTTGGCAACCCTGTAGTTTATAGAGACATTTATTTTATGAATTACATGGCATCCATTAATATATTGAAGGTTACAATTCTGGAAGAATATAAGTCATGAGTGAGTAATCGTGTCATGCATACAAGAAATATCATTTAATAGCCTACAGTTAAGGCTATTGTATCTAGATACATTAATTTTTACATTAAACAGGCAAGGGCAGAAGTGTTCAGGAGCCATCAATGACTTATGTGCATAAAGATAGGAGCTATATAAAAATAACAATTCCTCCATAGTAAGTGTGATATTAATTACAAATTTTCTTAAATTAAGTGATATAAAGCATATGTAATTGAGGAAAGCTCATATACTATTTATCTTGTATTGTTTTTAATGCCCATGCATCACCAAACATACAAAGTACATACATGTTCCTACTCTGCTTTCTTTCTTTCAACTATTACCCTTCTCTTTTCATTAATCCTCACTTAGGAGTAAGTTTACCACACAGAAGCTTAACTCTCATAACACTGCAATAGCAGTGCTGTCTCCAGGATTATGTGTAACTGAGACACCATTTCTCTCATTCTATAGTTAACCTTTGCATCAGGCATGGACAATCAATCAAAGGTTGCAGGATCCAGAGTTTCTATGCTTAGACCTGCTCATTCATTTTCTTCATACTGGGCCGTTTTTAATTTTAAACATTATTTTCTTTCATTTATGTGTTGAGTTGATTCAATATATTTTCAAAAGGTGGGTAATAACAACAACAACAACAACAACAATAATAATAATAATAGGTGTCATGCAACTAAAAACTTGGATCCTGCTTAGAATATCTGTGCATTGACAAAATTTCCATCTGTCAATTACAAAAGGCTAAATTGTTTGGATCTGCATATATACAACTAGCCTAGGTTTCTGGGAACGATTCAGTGCATGTGAAAGCCAATAGCAGCTAAAGAACTCACAGCTTTATTGCACATTATTGTGTATATAGTAATAATAATTACTTTTATATATAGCCAAGATATTTCAATTGAATTTGGACTGGACAAATGTGCCATGCTCATTATCAAATGGGGAAAATAATGAAAACTGAAGGAATCAAGATGCTGTATGAAAATAACATCAAGAGTCTGGGTGAAGACAATTATTACGAATACCTGGGCATCCTTCAAGTTGACAACATCAACACACTGAAGTCAAGAAAAAGGTTAGAAATAAATACATCAAGAGAGTTGAAAGTATCTTAAAGTAAAAACTCAGTACAGAAAATACCATCAAAGCAATCACATCTGGGAAATTCCTGGAAATACATAACTGGAATAGTGGACTGGACTCAAGCAGAACTGAAAGCCTTGAATTGGAAGTCAAGAAAAATAATAGCAATGAATCATGTTCTTCATCCTCATAGTGATGTTGACAGGCTCTATTTACCAAGGAAAGTAGGTGGGCATGGAACGTTACAAATACACCAGACAGATGAAGAAGAAAAAAGGGCATTGGAAGAATATCTGAAGGACAGAATAGAAGATACTGAAGTTAGTATACGAGGAAGGCTTACTGAATACTATAGAGACAAAACTGGCCTACATGAAAGATCAAAGGAAGAATACAAAGTATTAATGACCGATACATTAAAAAAAATAGCAGATAAAGCAGACAATAGCAAGATCTCGCAATGGCTAAGAGCTTAAAAGTTACAGAAAAAGATAATGGGCTAATTCTGGGTACACAAAACCAAGCTTAAGAACAAAGCTATATTGAGATGAGAGCAACAAACAGAAAGTACTACCTCTGTGAAGAAGCTGAAGAAGCAGTGGACCACTTGGTTAGCTAGTACAAGAAGTACAAACAGATTGACAATAAAAAACTCCATGACAAAGTAGCAACAATGCTAACTTGGAAGATCTTCTAGAAATACCATTTGCCTGCAACTGATGGGACCACAAAATATAGAAAATAATCAAGATACTAAAGTGCTCTAGGAGATTAGAATTCAAACTGACAGGCACCTGCCACATAACACCCCAGACTGAACAATTGTTGATAAGAAGATAATAAAAGTTTGGATAGTGAGCAAGCAGTACAGACAGCAGAATAGAAGATAAAGAACTGGAAAATATGTCAAAACATAAAGACTTAAACATAGAAATAGAGTGTCTGTGACAAAATAAAGCAAAAATAATATCAATAGCCATAGGCACATTGAATGCAATTCCAAAACAACCAGAGCAGTACTTGAACGCCATCGGCATTGACAAATTCACAGTCATTGCAAACAGCAGCTTTACTTGGAACAGCTTACACACTTTGATGCTACCTGTAATACCATCAAACATAAACATCCAACTATCTTTGAGAAAGAGTTGATGAGTGAACAAAATGCAAAATTCAGTCTGAGCATCTGGCTGACTATGCAATGAGCAATAATTACTGGACTCAAGCATAGCTAAAAGCCTGGATAGAAATACTAGAAAAATAATGACAATGAATCTTCATGACAGACTCTAATTACTAAGGAGCATAATTTGGTGTAGGATGTTATAGTTTGTTTTAGTTTAGTTTAGTTTATTGTCATTGCACCTTGTACAATGAAATCAAACACCATCTTCAGTGCACAACATGACCATGAAAATAAACACAAACACACATCCTTCACACTCCACACATTGAACTGAAACTCCCGACACTGCACCAACCACTATACAGTAAAATTCAAAAGAGCTACTGCCCTGGGATAGAAGCTGTTTTTCAGCCTATTTGTCCTTGTTTTATTATTCTGTACCATCTGCTAGGTGGTAATAGTTCAAAAAAAGGGTTCCCAGGATGAGATGTATCTTTGAGAATGTTTTGAACTTTCTTAAAGGAGCGGGAGCTATAAAGCTCTTCCAAAGCGGGAGAGGGCAACCAATGATCTTTTGGGCAATAACATTAACCCTCTGGAGTGTTTTCCTATCTGCCACTGTGCAATTGGCAAACCATGGTGCAATAAGTTAAAATGCTCTCTGTGCTGCAGCAGAAGGTCACCAGCAGTTTTTCATTCAGTTGTTATTTTCTGAGAAGTCTCAGGTAATATAATCTCTGCTGGGCACCCAGGTCAGGTCCTCTTTTATGGTAACACCCAGAAACTTAAAACTGGCCACTTGCTCCACTCGGTCTCCATTGATAAGCTAGGGATGGATGTCTGCTCTATTCCTTCCATAATCCACTATAAGCTCCTTGGTCTTATTGGTGTTGAGGACCAAGTTATTGTCTCCACACCACAAAAACAACCGGTCCACCTCATCTTGGTAGGCAGATTCATCCTCCCTGGAGATAAGAACAGCAGGTAGCTAAAGAAGAAGAAAAAGGTATAAATATATCTAACGAGTCATACAGCTGGATTTGGATGTGCTCCTGAAAATCTAAAGTATTTTAATTTCTTTATGTCATTGGGTCATCTTCTCAATTCTTCACATTTTATCTGTAGTCCTATAACACTTAAATTAAGTAAAATTCAATAACTTCACTTTCCAAGAATCCCATAAAAATTCGTACAATGACTTATCAACAATATAAATGTTGGTAAATATAAAAACCAATGGAAAACCTGTAGTTTCCTCAGCAATAGCTGATGTGATAGCAGGCACACATCAAGAATTCATTCACTTTATAGTGTTAGTTTTGACAGATAATAACTTAGTTTTAGCACCTAACTTTCTCCAGTTCTGGCCAATGCAATCATCTACTGCAGAGATGTGAAACTCAATTTCATTGAGGGCCACGTCAGGATTGTGTTTGACCTTGGAATGCTGAGGCCAGGACATGCCCAGGGGGCATGGTCATGGTGGTCATGGCTGGGGTGGGTGTGGTCATGGTAGGCATGACATGGGACTTATGTCGGGGGGAAGCATCTATGGTGGCAAGTGCTAAGGCAGGACTTCCCTGAAACCCTCCCACATTATACACGTAATCCTTGAGTTATGAATGTAATAGAGCCTGCAAATTACATTCATAACCCAAAGATTCATTTGATTGAATCACTTTTTTTAATTTTTAAAAATTCTTTATTGAAATTCAAAATATTAAAAAGTTTACAAAAAATTCTATAATAGAAGATGTGTCAATACCTTTCAACATTGTTTTTTTGACAGTATAATAAATACAATACATACAATTAATACTTGACAGTTATTCATGGTATTAGTAATACTAATTCACAGTCCTTTGATAATATTAATAAAAAGTGATTCATGTATATAGGTCGATAGTTCAAAAAATAAAAAGAAAATCACATTGACACTAAGTACATATATCTATATTTAAAGCCCTATTTGCATGTAAACAGTCCAGTGGTTATGTTTTTTAAATCCTATCACATAACAGTTATTAAACTATATACTAAAATCTAGTATATTATTGAACACAATGTATACAAAATAGTAATTTATTAGAATTATGTGAACTTTTAAAAGAATACAAAAGTTCACATAATTCTTATTTTGTATGCACAGAGTTCAACTGTATATTAGATTTTTCTATTATAAACTTCTGGACTAGATAGCCTCTGAAAACATTTTGACCCCACAGCTAGCCAGCTACAGAATTGAACATTCTGAACATTCAGCCAACTTAACTGAGAAATATTCTACTGGGCCTCCAAGTAGCCTTCATAGATCAAGGCTAGTATTTGATCTGATTCTATGAGAACAATTCTAAAAGAAATTAGACGTTAGAATGATGGACAACCATTTTCTTAGGCATTAATGGTATTATAGCAAAGCATAATTATTGAAATAAATGTTGTCATTTTTGGACATTTAATTGAATCATTTTTACTACCAAAGACATAAAACAAGACTGTATTCTTGACTCACTGTAATTTACCCTTTACGTTAATAATATTGTTAAGAACTTCACTAACGCAGAATTCTATCTTTCCTTACTTGTCCAGCACCCATGTTCTTAACACTGATAATGCAGGCCTCCAAAGATCCTTAAATCTATGTTACTTGATTGCTGTACAGAATACCTTGAAATAAATTATTCAAAAACAAAAGTACTAGTAATTTCTAAGAAATGGTTTAAGATTTAGTTTTAAAAAATCAGTGATAAACTGAACACTGAACAGTTTTTTAAATATATAAAAAATCTTCTACTTCAGAAACAGAACATCTAGTAAAAATCCAAAAGCATTCTTTGAAATTGCTAAATTTGCATTTAGTTTATAACAATTATGTCCCAGCAGCTATTAAACTATTTAAAACCAAAGTTCAGGTTTCATGGTCAGCTGGGTATTTATAAGGATTCTCCTAGTTTAGAAGCAATAGAATCTAAGCCTTGAAAATCTTACAAGTTCCTTGTTCACCTTCCAATGGTTTAAGCCAACTTGAATTAATTGCATTTCCTTTGGGGCCCAATTAAGGTTATTATCTTAGATTCTGGGTGAAACAAATCTATTAGGGAACTTCTGTTAGCTCCTCTGACCTTGCTAGGCAGTTTCTCTTCCAACCTAAGAAAATAAATTAATGATGATTTGGCATATTATGATTTTATCTTATCCACACTATCTGCTTTGATAGAAATCATAGCTGAATAAAAGCATAGGATTTAGAATCTAGACATTTAAATAAAATTTCCATCCAGGCTTCCATAGGAAGACCAGGTTATATGAGGGATCATCTTTCTCTCATTTCAACCATTAATCTGTAAAGACCTCACTGAATGGATATGATTCTGTCATCTAAACAGTTAAATTCAGTGGGCCCTTGCAGATGACTTTTAGTGGTTACCATATTGTAGAATCTTCTCTGGAATCCCACAGATAAAGTTGGCTTCATCATTCCTGAGATGCCAAAGATCCCTCAATATCTTTTTATGCCCACAGATCTGGAGATTCCAAGGGACAGGTGAAGTTGTGAGGTAGCTCCCTTATTATTAACTTCCCTCTATTGTTCTTTTTTCTGATTTAACTCTACTTTTGTTATTTTTAATTAGTTGTAATAATTATTATATAATAATTTTAACTGAGGATTGTCTTATTTATTTATTGTTTTGCTTGGTTGTGGTACTCTTCCCTGAGATGGACAGCCATAAAATTTTGATTAATAAATAGAAATTAATAAGACCTCATACCCAGATGTTTCTAACAGTTTGTTCACATCACAGCTATCTAAATTTTAATATAGATTTCCTCATAGTCAAAGCTGTCTTAGATCTCTTACATTCTTAAACTACAACCCATATTAAATCATGAGTTATGTATGCATTTCTCCTGAACACTTCTATTTTCTTCCCTTCATAGCTTCTATCATTGTGTTTGCTTTTCTAAATGTTTTCAGAGCAAAGCTGATGGTTTTAATTTGGGGCCCAAATCTTTCTTCTCTTTCCAGTTGACCTCTGAAATCTGATTTATTACTTAACTTGGAAAGACCACATGGGTTTGCATTATTAATTCAACATTGGTTTGGCATTTTTAAAAGCCAAGGCAATGCCTAACAGGCAACAAAGTCTTTTTCCAGTCTTGTATGTAAATTATTTAATGCCTAAAAATTGAAAGAATTACATACCATCAAAAAGAGCAACAAATTAATTGTCTTTTGTAGTGGAAAGCATTGTATAGTGATCTCTTTGAAGATCTGAATTCATTAAAATAAAAGATGAAGCATGAGATCAGATGGAACACTAAGAAAAGACATTAAGAAAACAAAAAATGTAATCTTGCAATCATGCTGTAAGATATCTGTACATGCTTAAAATTTAAAGCAAGAGAACAAAACATCCTGAACACAGAATTAATCAAGGTAAACTGTAAGGACAAAACAGTTGATAACTGTTCTTAAACTCTATCTTCCCTAAGTATATATAAATTAGTGGTGTTATTTTGGCTCCTTGGTGTTAATAAAGAGTAAAGTGATTCACTAAAGAATTAGGCCTCCTTTCAAACTTTATCCAACTTACTTTTATTTTCAATGAAAGTAAAGCTATGTAAATGAATACAAGTAAATAATGTGGTCTACATTCTTTCAGAATAAAATACAAATTTATAAAAGTTTCTGGTTATATATATATTTTATGCAACCATAAGCAAACCACTTTATAGTTTACTGGGGAATTCCTGACCATAGACCTAATACGGTAGTATGAGGTTGCTTTCAGAGTGTCAAGAATTATTATCTGGTGCTCGGCTCATATTTTATGAAAAGAAAATTGATCATTATTTATCATGTGTTTTCATATGCTGTTGGAAGATCTTTATCCATACATAGGTAAGAGAAATGTCCATTTATTATTTTTCCCTAAAAAATCACGCACAAAAAACATTAATTCAGCCCATTTTAACTTGAGATGGGGAAGGGACTTCTCAATTTCAAAGAAACAAAATGCTAATACTCATAAACCTTGTACACTCTTACTCTAAATGTCTAGAACTGATCTTTGTGCCCTCATGAATATTGACTGTAACAATTACAGAACTGTGTCATTTAACTATAAACTGTGAATTGTCTGGCACAATCATCTCAGAGGTTTGATATTCATATCATTTAATTTAATTGCATTCCATTATCCTCAAGGAAATTTCCAGACTGCAAAGAAGATGCAGACAAACATTATTCTTAGAATGGGCTGACATTAATGATGTGAACAGAAGCATCTTCCTCACAATATTGATATATCTGCTACATTCCATGTGAAATACCAGAGCTAGTATAACAATGTATAACAATGACTATTACTAATTGACCATGAAAATGGTCAAAGTACGATCTCCTAAGCTTTCTATACCCAACAATCAAATCAATATGCCATTCCATAAAAGATCTACTACTCATTGAATGGGTTATGTGTATGTTATGTGTGCCAGAGGTTCTGTTTTGTTAATTAAAAATCAATTTCACATTTAAGAGTTGTTGGGCAGGATTCCTGCAGTTCCTGTTTTGTAACAATGAAGTTAAGCCTCAGTATATTTCCTCCGGTTTTCTTCCTACGAACTATCAGAAGAGTATAATCTGCTCTTATTCAGTTATGGAACTGGTTTCCTTTCTGTATCTGAAGATCTATAAAAATTAACAAAATTCGGTTTTCCAGATTCATATGAGTAATGTTCAATATGCAGCCACCCAAAAGTTTAAGTCCTGATCGTAAACCTATTCATTTTCTAGATGTATATCTCATTGTTCATTTAGGAGCTCAAGTAATCATACATTTTTCATTTATTAGATTCTGCTTATTTATAACAGCACATGTTAACCAAAATTTCTGTTTTAGGTCCATATATTTATATAGATATGTATGGTGGAAAGGGCGCGCAACTTGGGTGTCCTCCTGGATGTACGGCTGTCTTTGGAAGAACATATTGCAGCCGTCGCCAGGGGGGCTTTTTATCAGATTCGTCTGATTTACCAGTTGCGGCCCTTTCTGGATCTGGGCGCACTTCGCACAGTCACTTCCGCCCTCGTTATCTCCCGCTTGGATTATTGCAACGCTCTCTACATGGGGCTCCCCTTGAAGAGTCTCCGGAGGTTGCAGTTAGTCCAGAATGCAGCCGCGCGGGTGATCGTGGGCGCCCCTCGAGGCGCCCACGTAACACCACTTCTCCGCAGGCTGCACTGGCTTCCTGTGGCCTACCGGATTCGATTCAAGGTGGTACTGATGGTATTTAAAGCGCTCCATGGCTCGGGACCTGGGTACTTACGGGACCGCCTGCTGCCATCAACAACCTCCCGCCGCCCAGTACGCTCCCACAGGGTGGCCCTACTTGGGGTACCGCCGCCTGACTGTTGTCGGCTGGCGGCCCCGAGAGTTCGGGCTTTCTCTGTGGGAGCTCCCTCCCTATGGAATGATCTCCCCCCGGAGATACGGGCTATGACGGATATTCTGACCTTCCGGCGTGCAGTGAAAACCCTGCTTTTCGAACAGGCCGGCCTGGCCCAGTAACTATGTTTTCTAGTTTTAACATTAATTCTTAATTGGGGTTTTATTAGTTTTAATTTTTAATTTTTAACTTAAAATTGACAGCCGGATTAAATTATTTAATTTATTTTTAATAGTATTTATTCTGTATTTAGTGTAAGTTTTTTAGTAGGCTGTACACCGCCCCGAGTCCCTTTTTGGGAGAGGGAGCGGTATAAAAGTATGATTAAATAAATAAATAAATAAATAAATATAGAGTATCTGTGTCTTTCGTTTTCATCTTATCCACACATGGAAAAAGGGCTTCTAAAACTTTTAATATTATTCTTCTGCTTATCTTTCCTCTTTGCAGACATGTGCATTCCAAATTTATTAATGATTTTCTTTTTCATTTCCTTTTGCTTCCTGTTTAGAACTGCAAATATAATTAAATGATTTTGAAGTATTGCTGTTGTAAGTTATTTTTAGCATAATTAAAACAAGGATATGTAAAGTTGGACTATTTTAATAAAAGTACTCATAATCTGATACTTTTATGTAGAATAAGAAAATAGGCTAAAGAGTTGCTGACTCCAAACAATTTCATTCCCTTCTATAACTGTGTTCCTTTCAAAATAAGAAAGTTAAAGTTCTAGTCAGGATGATTAATCCTAGAGTAGCCTTTCCAATTAAACTAGGAAGGGAACCAGCTTTGGAAAAACTGCCTTGTTTTCAGACTGATCATAATGAAGCTAACTCTCATCATATGAAATCTGATCATCACTTCATTGCAGTACCTAATGGTATGTGTTACTAAGATAATGAATTGAATTTTAAACTTAACTAAACATGTTTATAATTGATACAAAAAAGTAAAAATGACTAGGTTGTGTTTGAAACTTTGTGAGATTGATGTCCTGAAGACATTATAGAAGAAAGTGTTCCAACAATAATATTTTACCTATAAAGAATTTTGAAATTAGTTTTTTCAGTTTAAAAATATTTAAATATTTTCAAACTATATTGTATGGCTTTGAGAAATTTTCAGTTTAATTCCCAAACATTCACTGACAGGTTGCTTCTCTCAAGGCTCTAAATTTGTTCTCGCACACAAAATTGTGAGAAATCCAAGGGAGATATGTGAATGTTCTTCCATTCATTATATAGTCATATTTTCCAATGAACTACAGCCTCCTTAGCTTGCAGCTTTCAGTTTAACTAGGAGAAAATATTACAAGGGATCTTTTTCATTGGTCTGTTTCTGCAGTGCTGCCTCTGTCACAGCTAATGGGGATTCCTACTCCTGTGAAGCTGTTGAAAAATTAAAAGAATCATCAACTCTCAAATTACTTGGAAAGTTTTAAAAGGCCATTTGTGCCAGCTGTAGTTTTAAATACTACATGCAACATTATTTTTGCTATTTCAAGTATTTACTCAGTTGCTCCTGAAACTTTGCCAACAGTGCTAGAACACTATTGGCAGATGCTATGAATAGGAAAATACAACTATTTTGGTGAGCAGAAAAATCAAAAACAGTATGACATTTCATTTTCAAATGAACTGCATTGGAATGAATTCCAGGCTGTTAATGCTATTGTTAAGCATCATTAAAAAAAGTCATGCCTCTGTGAAAAGGCAGCGGCAACAGTGAATGTAGCTGAATGTAGCTGAATCCCCAGCAATAGATTTCATTCCATAGATATGGAAATAAAAGGAATACATGGGTCTGGCTGCTGCTGGCTGCTCAAATGATTGAGGGCTATTCAGCTTGCAGAACCATGAGCCTGTCTTTTAATAATATGCAACTTAAGAAAACCTTTATATCAGGAAATTCATTTTGCCCAAAGCATTAAGTGCTACACTTCAGCTCATCACATAATAATGTAAATACAGTTTGTCTACAATAAAGCATATAGAATGCAAAATTCAGTTTATGGTTTTTGGGGGACAAGAAAAATGCTATTTTTGATTATTCTGCATACCTTTTAAAATTCAGTTATTTTTGAGGAACAAGAAAAATGCTATTTTTGGATTATTGTTAGACAGAAAAAAATATAAAAATTCATTTCTGCTGAAATTTTGTAAAATCTTAATAAGTCTTACACAACATGTCATCTTTTGTCTGCAAGTTGACAGACATACATCTGCATAAAGTGTATAGTCAGAATTTAGATTAAAATGTAAAGTTCATTTGTTTTAACTGATTTATACAATATGCCTTTCATATGGCCTATCAAAGAGGTCCCCAATCTCCAGGCTATGTCCCAGTACTGCATTGCAGTCCCAGTTCCATTGCAATGGAAGACAAAAAAACTCCTCTACAATTATTTATTTATTTATTTTATTAAACTTATATACTACCCTCTTTCCCTGACAGGACTCAGGGCGGTGTACAGCAATTAAAAATACCACAACAATACAGAATTAAAAAGCAATTAAAATCAAATGTATAGTGGCTGAAATAAAAGTATATAAAAGGGAATTAAAAAGATTAAAAACCAAATAAAACCAGATTAAAACTCTAAGAGAACCCTAGGCCAGACCGGCTTGGTGAAATAGATGAGTTACACGAAGAAGGAAAAAAGCAACACAAACCAGGCAAGATAAGGGCTGGAGAATGTCCACAGATAACAGACACTGGGAAGGACACCAAACTCAGAGAGGAACCATAAACTAGAGATATTTACACGATTTGTTTCCAGCGTTTGCCAAAACTCTTATTCAGTTGTCACACCTGCAGCCCATGAAGAGATCAAGGCACTCTCCTCCCAAGGAGACCACGTCTCTCCCTTATCCTCTCCTCCCTGCGTGCCCTAGGATGGATAGGGGTCCTGACTGCTCAGCGGACCTCTGCCCTTCCCCAGCCTCCTTCACAACCTCTGGAACCACACTTCCATTCCCTGTCACCTCCTCTCCCTCAGAGTCAGTCTCCACCAGAAGCATGACATAATGGTATTTTATGTACCCTGTAAAGCAGGGGTCCCCAATGGCTTACTATTGGTCGTGGCCTATTCAGAATTGGGCTATGCAAATGGTTGGTGCTCCAGCCCACCACTCCTCAAAGGCTGTGTGTGCACACTCAGTGCCAGCCTGCTGTTTGTGTGGCCCAATTCTCTTATCCCTCCCAGCTGGGCCGCCAAGTCACAGAGGCTGGGGACCGCTGCTTTAAAGACATTGCAAAATTGTTACTGTTCTCTGATCTGTTCATTTTACAATCCACCTTACTCCAAGGAAAAGCCAGACTACATTTAAATCTCTAAAAGATAATTTGGACTGAAAAAGACCAAAGTCACGTTGAGATTCCATGGCTAAGGAGGCCCTAAATCTGGATCATCTCAGTCCTAATGTGAATCTATTAACCTTGACTACTACACCATACTGACTCTCAGTAAATATTTGCCAATGAATGTAATAAGCACCAATGCTCATTTTGGCAAATGAAGAAGCATTCTAAAATAAAGAATTTATGAAAAAAACTGAAGAGGTTATTTCGAGTACTTTTTTGTATTCAGTGTCCTTATGCAGATATGAAGGTAGCACAATCAAACCCAGCTCTTCAGGTTGAGATGAAGTACCATGCTGCTTCAGTTTGACAGAAAACAGCACTTTTTCTATTTTTAATAGAAGTGCCTTTAAATGAATCATTAACATTGAGAACCTGATGAGAACTGAGCTGAAAAGAATACGAAGTATGCCTAAGGCATGTTTTAAAATTAAACAGATTATTTTGTTCCTCATTTATTTAGTGTCTGGCAGTTACGGATGAAGTGATAAAGGAATAGACACTACACCCTGAAAGGGGGAAAGGGGAAGCAGTCATATAAAACTTTACTTCATAGCTGAATCTTGCAATTTTTTTGTTTTTGGTTCCATGCTGTGCTATTTCATAGCAAAGATTCAAGATGAAAAGATAATAGGTCTTGTGAAGAATGGGACATCTTTAGAACACCTTCTCTGCAGCACTGGTTCTTTTTTAATGCCATGGCTATTATATTAATACATTTAACGTTTCAGCAGCCATTGTGTTAGACTCATAGGACTCCTGCCATCGAAATGAATAATTGTAACTTATTGCAATGGTGCAAAGATTTTATAGATCATGAAATCATTGTGATACGACACATTTATTTTTAACTAATCTGAGTCTGAATCTTGTTACAGGTAATGTATCAACCTTATTTGCCTCAGATCAATGAGAAGGAAAATAGAGCACTGGGACACCAGAAATTTCTAGGATGATGTTGAACATTTATGTTAATGTTTAAATGTAGTATCATTCTTAATGAATAAATATAAAGTAATTCTACTTAGCCATTGCTTCTCTCTCTCTCTCTCTACTGGAGAAGCAGTTCATGTTCGTGTGTAATAATAATATAGTAACATCAGGATTGCTTCACAAAGATCAAATATTTTGTACAAGCAACCAAAAGGATGGATGGATAGTTGGATAAAAAAAGGAGAAGAGAGGAGAGGAGAAAAGGAGGGAGGGAGGGAGAAAGGAAGGAAAGGAAGGAAGGAAGGAAGGAAGGAAGAAAGAAAGAAAGAAAGAAAGAAAGAAAGAAAGAAAGAAAGAAAGAAAGAAAGAAAGAAAGAAAGAAAGAAAGAAAGAAAGAAAGAAAGAAAGAAAGAAGATAAGGCATTAGTATGTTTTTATATTATCTTAGAAAAGTTCAATGCAGCATATACTCAATACTGGACCAGTTAAATGGACCAGTTAAATTTGGACATGTTTGTATTACTGTTAAATTAAACAGGGGGTTTAATGCTTTTTTTCCACATGATCAAATCTTGATGAAAATTGTCCCCATGGCATTTATTCATTCTGGAAGGCAAGCCACCATATGTTCTTAAGGAATTTGCTTTTGAGGTTTAATAACTGTGCAAAGTGAAGCACCCCTTTGAGATTTTGTATAAACCTGCTAACAAAGCTCCTTTGTAGAGGTTTAAGTCAAGGTCATGATAGAAAATATAAATCTTAACCATTACCTGTTATATGTCAATATTCTGACACCTGGATTCTTTCTAGCTATTAAAAATTAAAATAGTAAATTTCATATGATGACTTTAATTAAATCATAATTGCATCATCTAATAACTTAAGTTACATGTTTTGATTTATCAGTAAGTTTTACTGAGTTCAATTAAGATTCTATTCATGCAAATTCAGTAAGCATAGTATTATCTTAGTCTTTAAAAATGTTTGATATAACTAGAAAAGACAATGTACCTAAATAATGTATCTCCATTGTAGCTCTTTCTAAATCAAAACTCATTGAAATACATATTTCTGTCATTCAGTTAATATTTTTGGTAAAAAAAAAATAAACACATGCAACTATACATTTAGTAGGTAACTATCATGTATAATGGAACTCATTATCCAGCTTTGGTATGCTGTGTTCTTTTTATTTTGCTTGAATGTATCCTAAGATTTAATGTCACCCAATGAAGAAATCACTTACAAATTTTGCTGCTGAGAACTCTGTGATCCATCATATTTTAGACCCATTAGTTTCATATTATTTATAATATCACATAAAATGTTAGTATTGGGATGTTTAAGTATAATATTTATTTATTGTTTATGTTCTGCCTTTATTACTTTTACAAATAATTCAAGGTGCAATGCAGCTTCCTCCCCCTATTGTCAACAAACCCTTTGTTATGAGTTGGACAAAGACAGAGTGATTGGCCCAAGAATATCTATCTGCCTTTCATGGCTAACACAGGACTAGAACTCACAGTCTCTGATTTTATCTTGGTGTCCTAAACACTAAATTTAAACTGACTCTAAATAAGAAATGTCTTATTTAATCAGTGGATAAGATAATAAAATATTAATCATCTTTTTATAGAGAAAGGAAGGAAGGAAGGAAGGAAGGAAGGAAGGAAGGAAGGAAGGAAGGAAGGAAGGAAGGAAGGAAGGAAGGAAGAATGACCAACAAAACTAGGATAGTTACTCTACAGGTGAAACTCAAAAAGTTAGAATATCATGCAAAAATTCATTTATTTCAGTAATGCAACTTAAAAGGTGAAACTAATATATGAGAGAGACTCATTACATGCAAAGCAAGATAGTTCAAGCTGTGATTTATCATAATTGTGATGATTATGGCTTACAGCCCATGAAAACCCCAAACCCACAATCTCAGAAAATTTGAATATTGTGAAAAGGTTCAATATTGTAGGCTCAAAGTGTCCCACTCTAATCAGCTAATTAAGCCATAACACCTGCAAAGGGTTCCTGAGCCTATAAATGGTTCTAAGTCAGGTTCTGTAGGAATCACAGTCATGGGAAAGACTGCTGACCTGACAGTTGTGCAGAAAACCATCATTGACACCCTCCATAAGGAGGGAAAGCCTCAAAAGGTAATTGCAAAAGAAATTGGATGTTCCCAAAGTGCTGTATCAAAGCACATGAATAGAAAGTTATGTGGAAGGGAAAAGTGTGGAAGAAAAAGGTGCACAAGCAGCAGGGATGATCGCAGCCTGGAGAGGATTGTCAGGAAAAGTCCATTCAAAAGTGTTGGGGACTTTCACAAGGAGTGGACTGAGGCTGGAGTCAGTGCATCAAGAGCCACCACACACAGACGGATCCTGGACATGGGCTTCAAATGTCATATTCCTCTTGTCAAACCACTCCTATTACATATATTAGTTTCACCTTTTAAGTTGCATTACTGAAATAAATGAACTTTTGCACGATATTCTAATTTTTTGAGTTTCACCTGTATAGACATGCTAAATGTAGTACATTTCAAACTGTCATTGTTCTTTCATTTCAGTTAATTTTAATATGAATAGTGTCCCTGTATTTAATAGGTACTATATAGCCACATTAAAAATTAAATTTCATTACTTAGGACCAGGATGTTCAGAATCAGCATGATGATATGGAAATGTGTATTTGAAATAATATGCATATTATTTTTATATAATTTCTATTAAAATATTTAAACAAAAAGATAAAAACTAATACAAATTAATATAAAAAAAGAGAAATCAAATAAGAACAATAATTTCAAGAAAAGAAAAACATTGAAGTAGATAAGAAAAAAAAAGTCAGAAGTGATTTCTGGTATTCTTCACAACAGTTAACAGTACAAATATATTTTAATTTCTCTCAAATTTATATCATATTACTTTTTTCCTATAACTACTTTTCTAATCATAAAAACTATAAATCATAAGTTCCTTTTTTTCATTTTTATGTAAAAAATCCATAAGTGACTCAGATCACTAAAACTGTAGATATTGCCATAGCCAAATAAGTCGATTTACTAATTTCCAGATATATAATCTTCACTATCCTACATATTTTATTTGGAAGTAAATCTCTGAGCAAGCATGTTTGCATTCTAATAGCAATTTTCAAAATTTTCCTAACTTTTTCCTTTTCCTAAAAGCTTAAACCTGAAAGTAAAAGATCAGAAAAGTTATGGCAGGCATATTAAAGAACTTTCAAATATTTTTTCAGGAGTTTTGCTTCTGGGTCTACTTTTCTTTTGTCAAATGTATTAAATGTATGCAATGCATTAAAAATGCAAGAGTTTCAAAAGATTGAAAGTAAGGTGTCTTAATATAATTTCAGCTAGTAATGCACAGGCAGTCTGAAGAAAAAGTAGGTTGTTGGTTTCATGGTCAAAGTTTCTAAATACAATAACATTTATTTATTTATAAAAAATTTTTGCTGCCCATTTCATATCCAATGACTGTGGGCAGAATATCAGAAATTACTGTGCCATTTAAAGATGTTAAAGTTTGCACTTTACTTTACAGTTATATTAGACAGGAAAAATGAATCATAGTTTTCCCCTTCGTTCACATGGATATACAGCTGTCAGACTGGGCTGTGCCTCCTGTTCACAAACGGAAATGGATAAACGTTTCCTTTCTTCCCTAATTTTTTATTAGTGTGAACCTTGGCCAAATACATTATTCACAAATCTATTAAACTCCATCTCTATTAAAATAACTTTCACATTTAAATAGCTAATGTTTATCTTGATGCTGGCATTTTAAGCTCAAAAACTTAAATAGAAATGTGTCGTTCCATTTGGTCCACTAATTCTGAAAACTTAAATGGAGGAACCCATGGCTATTATTTTACATATTTCTAAAAATCTGAATTAACCATTAGAATTAAATATATATAGTCTCTGTCTTTCATTCAGCATTCCTTTATCTGAAGTCCCTTGCATGATGTCAAAGGATTTGTTTATTTTTCTCTTGAGTAATAATATCAGAAGGGGGAAAAAATGAAAGCGAAGAACAGAAGGAAAAAGAGAGGAAAGGAAGAAAGGCAGGAAGGAAAAGAGATAAAATAATTGAATATAATTTTTTTAGAATTTATTTGATTTGTCAATCGCTTACAAGATAATAGGTATAAGTATATACATAGTTATGAATACATGGATACATATAAGAAAAACAAAAGAAACAATAGGACAGGGACGGTAGGCACGTTGGTGCACTTATGCATGCCCCTACAGACCTCTTAGGAAAGGGGTGAGGTCAATAGTAGACAGTCTAAGGTTAAAGTTTTTGGGATTTGTGGAAGAAACCATAAAGTCAGGTAGAGTATTCCAGACATTGACCACTCTGTTGCTGAAGTTGTATTTCCTGCAATCAAGTTTGGTGCAGTTAACCTTGAGTTTGTATCTATTGTGTGCTCTTGTGTTGTTATGGTTGAACCTGAAGTATTCATTGACAGGTAAGTCATTGCAATGTATGATTTTATATACCATACTTAGATCAGACCAAAGACGGCGTAGTGCACGAGTCAAAAAGAGGGCTGTGTAAATATTTACAGACCCCTCACATCCTCGACATAAACTGTTTCAACTCCTTCCCTCAAGGTGACGTTATAGAGCACTGCACACCAGAACAACTAGACACAAGAACAGTTTTTCCCGAAAGCCATCACTCTGCTAAACAAATAATTCCCTCAAAACTGTTCAACTATTTACAAAGTGTACACTACTATTACTGTTAATCTTCTCATCACTCCTTATCACCCATCCCCTCCCACTTGTGATTGTAGGACTGTAACTTTGTTGCTTGTATCCTTACAATTTATATTGACTGTTTCCTAGTATGATTTCATTGTTGATTGTATCCTATGATTATCATTATCATTCTTGATCCTTAACGAATGTACCTTTTCTTTATGTATACTGAGGGTATTTACACCAAGAAAAATTCCTTGTGTGTCCAATCACACTTGGCCAATAAAGTATTCTATTCTATTCTATTCTATTCTATTCTATTCTATTCTATTCTATTCTATTCTATTCAAGATTTTCTAGGTCTAGAATTTCAAGTCTGGTGGCATAAGATATTCTACGAGTAGAGGAGTGGAGAACTCTTCTTGTGAAATATTTCTGGACTTCCTCAACTGTGCTAATATCAGATGCGTAATGTGGATTCCAGACTGATGATTAAGAAGGAACATAAGAATAATCATGTAGTTTAACCAATTAAAAAGATTATGTTTCTATAAAAGTGTTAAAAATAAACAGGATAATAAGGTACAATTCTCTAGTTAGGCCATTCTACAATAGGATATTATTACTAATACTATCACATTACATCACACCATTTCATATTAATCATGCTCCTAAGTCCTAGCCATTTAAATTCACATAGATATGGCTGATATACTTTAAAAAAGTTTGCTTTGGGGTTCTTCAAATATGTTCCATTACCCATATTAGAAGTCAAGAATAATTATTGTTGTTCCATTGCCCAAAATTTCTGTTAGAAAGCAAGACTTTTGTCTCATTTTACAACCTTTCTTGTTACATTTGTTAAGTGAATCACTGTGGTTCTTAAGTTAGCAACATAGGTGTTAAATGAATCCAGCTTCCCTGTTTATTGCTTATCAGAATGTCACAAAAGCTGATCACGTGACCGCAGGACACTGCAATCATCATAAATATGAGTCAGTTGCCAAGTGTCTAAATTTTGATCAGATGACCATGGGGATGCCGCAAGAGCTGTAAGTGTGAAAATAGTCATAAGTCACTTTTTATTATTTATGATTTTTATAATTGAATTGAATTGGCATTCTTCAGTCTTAAGAGACTATGGTTATCATGCTATGAAACCAGTAACTGCCACTTCCTGTGTTGTTTCAATGCTGTATGCAAAGCTGGAGTGTCCTCTCCAGAGCACGAGGCCTGGGTAATTTAATATGGAGGATAAACTGTTACCCAAGTAACAGATCTCCCCTCTCCAGATCACTGAAATAGTTTAATGGAACGGCAGAGCCAATACGATTAGTTCCAGCTGCATCACAGGAATTACCAGAATATGATTGTACACAGTCACGAACTGCTTCTGTGACTCCGGGTCTGGATTTTGCCTCGAGGTTGACTCCTGAAACCTTTTCTAATAATAGATATAACCATAAGACAGTGAAGGTTTGAAATCAGAGATTTCCTTCTCCTAGAAGATGGTTCTACTGTTTTATCTGCCATTGGGGCATAAAGCCCTCTTTTGCCTTCAAAACTGTTGACCATCTTCTCCTGTAATCCTGGACCAAGGTTTTTTAAGCAGGTATTACTTTATTACTATACTTTTATGATTAAACTTGATGATTTAGTAGTCATAAATCACTATTTTTAAAAATAGCATAAATCACTTTTTTCCAGTGCCATTGTAACTTTGAGCACTAAAGAGTTCACTAAATGAACTGTTGAAAGGCAAAGACTACCTATAATATTTTTTTTCCTACACAATTCTGTCTACTAGCTACATATATCACTTCTCCACCAGTTATGACATTCTTATGGTTTCATCAATAATTATGAAGCTGTCCACGTTTAAAACATTTTCCTCATGCAGGCCTAATTGTGGCAGTATAAAGTTCATACATATTAGTGTTATATGTGGGATGACATTGCAAATCACTAGTGTGGATAATCTTTATGTATTATGAGTGAGCAGTGACCAAATATACTTTACTTAGTGTTTTAATGTGTTGCAGGTTTGTTTTCAACTGAAAATTGTCAGCATAAAAATTTCTCTACTTAATTAAAGGCCAATAGTTCAGCCTTCTGTATAATCTAATGTTTTCCTTCTTAAAAAGCAGGAACTAAAGCAAAATGAACTATTGAAAGAAATGTAGCCCAAACTTAGCAGGACTATTAGAATATATTACAAGTGATCCCAATGTCAAAAAAGATATTGCATTTGGAATTCCATTTTGAAAGTTGTATATTATTAAACATACTAAATGTTTTTGACAATAGGGATATGATGCAGAATGAATATTGCCATTCTAGGAATAAAACTAAAGGTATAATTCTATACAATGACATTGTAGTCATTTTGTTATTAAAAATAGTGACTCAGATTGAGAGAGAGGGAGGGAAATATACTGTAAATATTTAAACATGAGAATTTTATAATGATGATGTTAATGGTAAGAAAATAATAACTTCAGAAAAGCTGATCACTTAGCTTGAGTTTTTCAATATACAAAGCTTAAAATCTTTCAGAAACACTGCTTGCCATAAGTCCTGATCAACCAACTTCCCCTTCCTCCCATTTTTCTGTTTCTATATTCTTAACTAGGGAATTCTCAGTAGCCAAAAGAGACAGCAGAAGGAAGGAAAGAGAATCCAGTGTCAAAGTTCTCCTCACAGCTTAGTTCCCTTCCTCTAACTAAGAGTGGATATGTAACTAACCTCATGGCGCTGGGAATAGCATTCCTGATTTCATTAAAATTTTAGCAATATGAATATGAAATAATGGATGAATTAATATATAATACTTCTTTTGTACATGATTAACAACTGTCAAATATTTTTGAAGTTGCAAAATGCCATTGAAATTTTGGACAAGGGGTATCAAGGTGACATTAGTATATTTGCTTTTTCATTGCATTAACCCATTTCTAATAAGCAAGCAGAACAATTGGATTGGACATTGGGTAAATTCACTTTTCCTAAACCTTTTATGCATGTGTTTTTTAAATTGTTTCCATAGAAATAGAACTGATTTCCAATAGGCTAAAACTATCCAACACACTCATTTACAGACTGGATTCCAAAGTTGCCTATTTCATCTCAATTTTGTCTGGAAGTAGTATATCATAACTTGCATGATTTGGCAGGGAGGGGGAAGAAGCAGGCCCAGTTTTATTGGATGATATACACTCCAGTATTTTTTTTTAAAAAAAAAAAACCATTGTGAGCTAAAATGCTGGAATAGGAGTGGTGAGACTGAATTCTAACCCTTTCTTAAGCACAGATTCCAACTGAGTGACTTTGAGCTAGTTACTTTTTCAAACCCCTGGACAGGAATGGTGAAAATTATCTATATAGAAATTGCAATGTACTTGTGTGATAGATTATGGTTCACAACCTGCAATGAAAATCTCATCTTGCATTGAATTGCCTTAGGATGTTTGTAATAAATACATCTGCACAGACATCTTAAGAATGGATGATCCTCCTCCTCCTCCTCCTCTCACTGCTTTTAAGAGTTCCTTACAGATTGATCTTTTTATTAATAGCCAGTGTCTCCAAACAAATTACATTATTTTGCTTCTAAAATTATTGTTTTGCCACCATTTTGCCTTCTGTCATTGAAAAATAAAACAGAATTATTGGCCATTCATTCAAATGCATTTCTCTGTTGTTTTAAGGCAGTTTGTTGAATTGATTGAACTGTTGCCTTACTTGTCCAATGTTTATATAAAGTGGAGAAAAGAAAAGAAAGCCAGCGTTTGAATTTAGGAAAATACAGAAAATCACAAAATGGGTGGCATCAAATGTTTGAGGCTTCTTTTAAAGCCTTTACCTTTGGAAATCTCCCTCAACCTCTTCCTGCTTTTCAAAAACCACAGCAGTTGGTTCATGTATGAA
This sequence comes from Bungarus multicinctus, assembly GCA_023653725.1. NCBI lineage: Eukaryota > Metazoa > Chordata > Lepidosauria > Squamata > Elapidae > Bungarus > Bungarus multicinctus. The sequence goes on along the minus strand of CM042849.1, from coordinate 34,035,886 downwards.
GCATTTTATTTCATGCGCATTTGCCTCAGATGTGAGATGAAACAATGGCACTTCTATTTTCTGCCATGTTATTTTGTTTAATGTCTGCCAGAACTGTCATCTGAGCAGCCTCTTGGCTTGCACTGGAACAGGTTTATATTCCAAAAACCCTTCCATTCCTCCCCTCTTCTCTTTCCCAATTGTGAACATAAATCAGTTTCATCTGCTAGTAGTTTGGTTTCTGGACTTTTTTTTTCTTCCCCTCCATTCCTCCCTCCCTCCCTCTTTCCTTCCTTCCTCTGTGGGCCTCTTTCCACAATGCCATATGGCAGCTGAGAGAAAGCCAGGGCTATGGCCTGCATTTTCATCTCTTAACAAAGGAAGCCCCAGTGTCAAAGAACCTCATGAATGTATGAGACACAGTCATGTATATAGAAGTGCCTGCAGTCCCATCAAGAAGCTTGACATCATTTTGGAGTAGAGAAAGGCAGCCGCTCTTTCATTCAGCATTTCTCCCTCCCATCCTTCTAACCTCCTCCTCTTTGGTTCCATGCCAAAATCCCATTAGCTCTATTAATGACATGTGGTCGAAAGTAAAAACGTGTGGCAGAACAAGAAAGGCACAAGATTAACCATTTAATCTATTCACTGAGAATGTATGCATCACAAGATAGAACTAGCTTGAGAGAATCTATATCACAGCCCAGTGTTGCTGGCTAAGCTGCCCAAAAGTTTAGAGGTAGCAAAATGCAGCAAAGAATTTATGGTTTTTCCCATAAAATACTGTAATAATAAGGACTTAGGTTTGAATTTTAGCTTGAAAGTTTTCTTCCTCTATTCTTGATAAGTTAGAGATATATTAAATACTAATATGAAAACCATATTTTGATGAAGATTCAGGCAGTTTTGAATATATACCAAATAAAAGTCCAAACTCCACATTTTTATACAGTTTCAGTGAAATATTTGGTGCTATTAATTTTCTAATGTTAAGGTAGCCACTACATCCAACAAAAGTGATTTTGATCTTCAAGCAGGAAGATATTATTTTCAGTTACTTTCTGAGGAGGACGGGGGGGGGGGGGTAAGAAAGAGAGTAAAATTCTTGTTTTTTGGTATGTAAAATGATTTTCTGCTAGGAAATTGAAGTAAAATTGTGGCTTACTAGTTCCACTATTACTTCAAACATTGTTGGATTTCAGAAATATAATTTAACTAGAATATAAATTAGGATTTGCTATTTTAACAAAGTATGTTGTGTTAGCCTTTAGCTTTAGTTATGTAATAGATAGATAGACGGATGGGTGGATGGATGGATGGATGGATGGATAGGGAGGGAGAGACGGAGGGAGGGACGGAGTGGGGGAGGGACGGATACATGGATACATGAATACATGGATACATGGATAGATAAATAATCATAAAATAGAAAGCCATAAGAAAATAATAGTTTATATTTGGTTATGATTTATTGCATGGAATAAAGCATTCTTCAACATCTGGACATGCATTTATGTCAAACTAAGTAATTCTTGAATTCAAAGAGTCTCAAGGGCAAAACACATAATGCTGAATCATTTTGTTGGAGTCTGTCAAAAGACTGGCTGTGTTGTTAGTCATGGTATCCGCTTTTAAACTCTGAACTGTCATTCTAAGCTCAGCATCAACTGAACAATTCAGCTATTCAGTGGAACACTTTCGCTTAGTGAACATCTGTTTACATGGCCTATGTCCACCCTACAGGGTGTGGACATTTTATGAGAGAAACAGCAATGGAAGATTACTTTAGGGCCTAAGCATCTTTTGTCCTCTGCAATCTTTAGTATTCATGTGACATACAAGCCTGAGGATTATTTAAGTACGGCAGTCTGCTTTTTGAACTGTGTTTGAAGGTCAAACTATAGTTAGAAGAAGTGTGTCAAGGGAGTCAATACCAAAACAAAATATGCCACAACAACTTTTATTTTATTATATATATTTCTGTTAGATCAAGCTAAGACTTGCTGCATTTCTGACATTTCTAACTGAAGATAAATTTTGAAGACCTTAGTAATTTTACAGATCAGGTGCAAATTTGATGTGACAATTCTTTTTTAAAGAATTGTTTCCTTCCTTCCTTTCTTCTTTTGTTCATGATTATATATCCTTCCTGAAAATTCTCTTGGTTGAGGCCTTTGGAAGCAACAGTTTATAGTTTTCACTGATTAAATATTAATTTATGATCCACATAAATTATTTTAAGATTAGACAAATAACTTTGCTAATCCTTGGCAGATTGGGATATCCTCTAAAACCTCTCAAAAGTATATATTTTTCACACCTTTATTCTGAGATTGTGGTAATTTAGCTATGTGATGCAAATAATTTAGAAAAGGGGAGAAGTTATGCAATGAACACTTTTGTTGTTGTCTTACTCAAAAAGAATCTAAAACATTATTTAGAGGAGACAACACCAATGAAATAAATAGCTAGTTATTGGCATAGCACTACCTTTGATTATCAATTCTTCTGCTATATGCACTTAATTGAAAATAATTTCATTAATTATATGGACACACTACTGTGTAAACTTATATTAGAATTCTGCAGTCAGTGCAATTCAGATAGCTTATACAAAAGGAATATGATTTGTTACACATTTGTAAGGTACACATCTAATCCAATAAATTAAGCTGTTTCTTTCAAGATTTAATTTGAAAGAAAAATAACAAAAGGATAAGATGGGAAAATTTAAAAACAATGAAATTTAACAGATTAACAGAGTTGAAAGGGACCTTGTAGATCATGTAGTCCAACCCATACTCCCAAGCAGGAGACCATTCACCATTTCTGACAGATAACAGACCAGTCTCTTCTTGAAAACTTCCAGGGATGAAGCTCTCACAAGAAGGCAAGCTGTTCCATTGATTGATTGGTCTCACTGTCATAAAATTTATCCTTATTTCCAGGTTGAATCTGTCCTTGTTCAATTTCCATCCATATTCAGTGCTTTGGAAAATAGCTTGACCCTGTCCTCTCTGTGGCAGCCCCTCAAATATTGGAATACTTCTATCATGTCTCCGCTGGTTCTTCTCTGCACTAGACTAGCCATGCCCAATTCCCACAATTGTACTTTATATGTTTTAGTCTCCAGTTCCTTAATCATCTTGGTTGCTCTTCTCTACACTCTTTCTAGAGTCTCAACATCTTTTTATAGCGTGGTGACAAAAACTATATGCAGTATTCTAGGTATGGTCTTACTAAGGCTTTATAGAGTGGTATTAGTACATCACTTGATCTTGATTGTTTGAGTTAGCTCCTTTAAATATTAGTCTCTGTATTTTTTATTGTCAGGAGATTTAAATTTTCTGAATCATGCTGAATTGAAAAGTAAACAGTAAACATTAATCTATATTCAAGATGCTGAGTTGATTTCACAGTTTATGTTATAATATATTACCACAAGATAGAGCAAAGTTACAAGTTGTGACCACATAGTAAAATGAGGAAAAATCAGGTAGCGTGTTGTCTTGTTGACACATCTTATTAAATGGCTCATCAGATTCATAGAATGGTGAGATTGATTAGATTGTTAGTCAGAAAAGGATTATCAGACTTCTGATTCTTTGTTACCATGGAATAACATGGCTGTTCTTCTTTAATGATCACATTAAGGAAACTGAGACTTTTAAAAAGTGAATAAATCCAAAGCAGTGTTAGCTTTGACATACCCAGAGTTCTGATAAGCAGAGTTTAATGAGGCATTAAACTAATTGGCTGTTACTCACATCAATGTCAGAGAGCCCTTCACACCTGTCAGCCCCTCCACACACATTATCCATATATGGAATTTAACTTGCAACATTGAATATTGTCTGTGACAACTTCAGAAGCAGTAGAAAAGCAATCAAATCTGCAAAGCACTTCAAAAGGTTGCTTTGAAGCCATTTGATTTGATTCACTGCTTCAAAGCAGATCTCCACTTTGATTCATTCTTCAGGGATAATTCAGTCAAAGCTTCATTGAATTGAAGCCTCAAACAGCAGTGAACTTTCTTTTATCCTTGAAGTTAGTATTGAGCTAAATTCACATTCATGCCCACATTAATTGGTTTGTGCAGTCTTGTGCATGCTGTAGTATTCTTCCTTAAGGATTCCTCCTTGAATTCAGCAACTTTTAAAATTCCCTGTCTCTAAGTTCAGAGGAGCTCACTGAGACTATGGTCATAGGGCAACTACAAAATGCCCTTTAAAAAACAACAAAATTATCTGGACCCATATTAGCCTGCATCCCAGTGAAGGTATGGAATGAAGATGGCAATTATTGTTCTTTTAGGTGTCCTTTGGAGCAGGGGTCTCCAACCTTGGCCACTTTAAGACTTGTGGACTTCAACTCCCAGAATTCCTCAGCCAGCAAAGGAATTCTGGAAGTTCAAGTCCACAAATCTTTAAGTGGCCAAGTTGGAGACCCTTGCTTTGGAGGGATGTTGATATCATGCCCCTCTTTTTTCTTTTACTACTACAGTGTGTTCTACATGAGACTGCCTTTGAAGTCCAAGAAGCAACAGCCCACTTACTAAATAACTTTTCACCATGAAGAAATAACATCTGTGCTTCAAATGCTGCATAGCTTTCCAGTTTGCTTCTACGTTGCGATTCAAAGTACTGGTTGTTACATATAAAGCCATATTTCATCTGGCAGCAAACTATATTCTGGAATGCCTGCTCCAAGCAGAATCAACTATCCCAATTCATTTGCTCAGGACAATTGCTGGTAGTCTTCCATTACTGAGATGAATAATGATGGGTGGATATACTATGTTCTCTTGTTTTTATTATTTTCTATTTTTTTTTCTGTAGATATTTAATTTGCTATGTTTTATAACTGTAAACTATGCTGAGTCTTAGAATTGCAGTGAGGAATGAAGCTAGAAATAATGTCTTATCAATTTTCTGAAGATGCTGGGCTAAAAAATATAACATCTTGATACTGTTATGTCTGGTGCAGCTGTGTCTTGTTTTTTTATGTGTATTTAATTAAATCATATCATTGTTTGCAAGCCAATCTGCAGTTCTCTCTTCTAGTTCTTAATTTTATTTTTCATTTTAGGATCATTCGAATCTTATTTTCCAACTTTATCTTCATTATGAAATGAGCATAAAGAAGAACATGCATTTCAAGTATGCTGGAGCCATTCCTAGCATATGTTATTTGATTGTTGTTGTGTTCAATTGCTAATTCTGACTCTCCACAACCCCCTGGACCATATCACACCAGACCCCATCTTCCACCAGAGTCCATCCAAACTCATGCCCACTGCATAGATAACACTATTGAATCATCTCATCTTCTGCTATCCCCTTTTCCTTTTGACTTCAATTTTTCCCAATATCAGGGTTTTTTCTCATGACTCTTCTTTTTTCATTTGGTGGACAAAGTATTTGGATTTCAGATTAAGTATCTATCCTCTGAAGAACAATCAGAGTTGATTTCCTTTTGGATTGACTGATTTGATTTCTTGGCGGTCCAAGGAACTCTTAAGAGTCTTTTCCAATACCACAATTTGAAAGTCTCAAGTCTTCAGAACTCAGCCTTCTTTATGATACTACTTTCACAGCCATGTTACTGCAAGGAAATCCATAGCTTTGACTTCACAGATCTTTGTCAACAATATGGTGTTTCTGCTTGTTAATATGCTGTCTAGGTTTGCCATTGCTTTCCTCACAAGGAGCTGTTATGACCTAGGTGGCCAAAGTCAGGCAGGCTCTAGAGAGCCTTATTTCTCTCAACAAACATTCTAGCAACCGGCCAACCAATGATCAATAAGGCTCCACCCCCACACTATTCTGAAAGCAGCCACCTAAACAATGGCCCCTATAGTACAAATAAAGCTCACAAAATAGGAGCATACTCACCGGGCAAGGTCCAGGGTTCCAAGTCCAGTCCAGAAGGCAGAGTCCAGGCAATCTCCAGAATCCATGGCAGTCTTCAGGACAAAGAATAGGTTCAAGGCAAGAAGCAGTTTTAAATGCAAGTGAAGCAAAGGCCAAAAGCAATCCGCCAGACTAGGGCTAGTTTCAAGACAAAAGGTAAAGAACAATTTTTCAAGTTAGGCAGGGCAAGCAGTAACAGGCATGCATCAAAATTAAGAAATGTAAGCCAAAGCAAATAATTGTTCCTGGCAAACATTTGTTCCTTACTAACTCCCCGTGAATTTTCCATAAGTTACTCCACTCCAGGTGTTCCCTGTAAGAAAGGGTGTGTTGATCTTCTCCCAAGTAGCCTTGCAGCCCTCCTCTGGGCTTGCCTATGCTCCACTTTCCTTGTCCTTGGATCAAGTGGGGCTCCCCTTGAAGAGTCTCCGGAGGTTGCAGTTAGTTCAGAATGCAGCCGCGCGGGTGATCGTGGGCACCCCTCGAGGCGGACACGTAACACCACTTCTCCGCAGGCTGCACTGGCTTCCTGTGGCCTACCGGATTCGATTCAAGGTGGTACTGATGGTATTTAAAGTGCTTCATGGCTCGGGACCTGGGTACTTACGGGACCGCCTGCTGCCATCAACAACCTCCCGCCGCCCAGTACGCTCCTACAGGGTGGCCCTACTTGGGGTGCCGCCGCCTGACTGTTGTCGGCTGGCGGCCCCGAGAGTTCGGGCTTTCTCTGTGGGAGCTCCCTCCCTATGGAATGATCTCCCCCCGGAGATACGGGCTATGACGGATATTCTGACCTTCCGGCGCGCAGTGAAAACCCTGCTTTTCGAACAGGCCGGCCTGGCCCAGTAACTATGTTTTTTGGTTTTAATTAATCTAAATTGGGGTTTTATTAGTTTTAATTTTTAACTTAAATTTTGAATAGACAGCCAGATCTAATTATTTAATTTATTTTTAATCGTATTTATTGTGTATTTATTGTATGCTTTTAGTAGGCTGTACACCGCCCCGAGTCCCTTTTTGGGAGAGGGAGCGGTATAAAAGTGTGATTAAATAAATAAATAAATAAATAAATAAGTGGAAGAGGCATCTGTTTCTCATCAGAGGAGATCTGCTTCACCCCTGCCTGTCAGCAGCCAATCCTCCCCTGTATCTGTGCAGGCAGGCACCCCGTCCAATGCCTGAGAGGCCTGGGACAGGCCCCATCCTCAACCCCTGACCTCTCCAAACATGCCAAGGGAAATATGCCATCATTTTGGATGTCCCAGTTCCAACTCTTTCTCTTCCTCCACCAAACTGGGCTCCAAAGGGAAAATAATAGGATCAAGCACATTTTAATTTCATAGCAACAGTCACCATTTACAGTGATTTTGGAACTAAAGAAAATAAAATCTGTCACTTCTTCCATTTCTTCCCCTTCTAATTGCCAGGAAATGATGAGATCCAATGCCATGATCTTAGGGTTTTTTTTTAATGTTGAGTTTCAAGTCAATTTTTTCATTGTTCTCTTTCACTATGATCAAGATGCTCTTTAGTTCCTCTTCACTTTCTGCCATTAGAGTTGGTGCATCTTTTATAGTATCTCATATCTCATATTCATCTTTGACCTTTTTAAGATTATGAAGCTACAATGATAAACACTTTCATTCATTCAATTCACAATAAATATAGGAAAAGAGACTCTCAGGATGGTAAATCCTTAGATGGCAGGAAGAATTGTATAATGTATTTGCATATGATAAATATATGAGTATATATTTCAAAGAGGAATGTAAGCAATTCATATTTAACTTTCATCTTCCGGCATGATCAGGAAACAGCCTTATCAGCATTCCCTATCCTTGGGAGAAATGTAAAAGCATTGTGACAGACTAAATGTATTAAACACTTTACAAATGACTTATGTATACAGAAGTGGAGATGGAAGTTTATGTTATCAGAATTCAATCATATATCTGCGGATAGAGCTTTAGATCAAATTTGATTGTATCCAGAATGCACAAAATAAGAATGCAGTAGCATTACAATCTGTTAGCACATATGTTTTATCTTATTCACCACCTTCAAATTCTTTTTGACCATCCAGCTGAAATGACTCAACAAGCACTTTATTTGTTCTCACCACACTGTATAATTACTACTGCAAACCCAGTAATGGTTGGAATTGTGACTGTAGCCTTGATTCTTCTTCCTCTCATTTTTGTCTATTTTGGTACAACTGATGAGTAACCCTGCTGCTTTTTAAAATGTGTCCTTATGTTTTTCTTGCTTTCTTTAATAAACTTAATCTGGCTTGAGAGTGTTGTAGTTCTACAATTATTTATATTATAGAGTATTCCATAATATTTTTATTATGATTGAGTATTGTATTTTATTGTGATTATTAATAACCACAAAAGAGTTTGAGTCACCTACTTTACAAGATAATCCTCCAAAGACAGATTATATTATATATTTGTTCAGAAATTCAGCTCCAATAATAAGGATACAATAAGAAAGAAAGAAAATCTGGAAAGTATATGTTGCAGTACCTGGACATAGCAGAAGAGAAATGAAAGAAGTGGAGAAAAATCACAAAATAAAAAGACCTGCAAACAGAAGTAGAATGACTGTGACAGAAGAAAGCAAAGATAATACCAATAGTAATAGACATTTTACGTGCAATCCCAAAATATCTGGAACACCATTTGAATGTAATGAACTTTGGCAAAATCACCATTAATAAATTGCAAAAGGCAGCATTATTTGGAACAGCTTATATCATGTGACAATATCTTTAATATTATTAAACAGCAACGTTTGCCATGGGAAGGACTAGGTAAGTGGACAAAAATCCTAATTTAATCAAATCCAATGTAGCTGACTAGAACCAACCAAAATGGCTCCAAAATAAGCTCCTTAAATAGTGTCAAAACTCAACTTCATTAAGTCACATCTTTAATTACCAGTTTTTTATATATCACATCTTGTATTGTTCACATTAGGTGGTCAGCACAAAAGAAATAAAGTTTATTGAAGATGCAGAACAAAGGTTGTTTGACTTCTTATTGCATATATTTTAAATTACAACGTATTTAATCTGATGCTTTTAGTGAAGAGTGGATGTATACCAATATAGTCTCCAAATGTCTAAGCTCAAAACTGTTTATGAAAGGATAAGGGCTTAATGAAAATGTTCCAGTTCCAGAAAATGTTCCATAATATTATTTATGAAGAAAAAGAAAGATCATATCAATATGTAAAGTCATATTTGTATTCAGTATCCTTCTCATTGGTCCTCATTGTTCACACAATTAACTAGAGCATACAAAACATTTGCTAGACCAATACTTGAATACAGCTCATTAGTATGGAACCCGCATTACGTATCTGATATTAATACAGTTAAGAAAGTCCAGAAATATTTCACAAGAAGAGTTCTCCACTCCTCTACTCGTTGCAGAATACCTTATGCCACCAGACTCGAAATTCTAGACCTAGAAAACCTAGAACTATGCCGCCTTCAGTCCGATCTAAGTATAGTATATAAAATTATATATTGCAATGTCCCATCTGTCAATGAATACTTCAGTTTCAATCATAACAATACAAGAACAAACAATAGATACAAACTAAAGGTAAACGGCACCAAACTTGATTGCAGGAAATACGACTTCAGCAACAGAGTGGTCAATGTCTGGAATACTCTACCTGACTTTGTGGTTTCTTCCTCAAACCCCAAAAACTTTAATCTAAGACTGTCTACTATTGACAGTCTAATTTCCTAAGAGGTCTGTACGGGACGTGCATAAATGCACCAACATGCCTACCATCCCTGTCCTATTGTTTCTTTTTATTTTTCTCATATGTATCCATTTCATGTATTCATAACTATGTTATACTTATACTTGTTATCTTATAATTGCTTGACAAAATAAATAAAATAAAAATAAATAAAACAATTAGAAGTAAAGGGACCTCTTGCTCCATTTTTACACTGATTCACATCAACCTTAGCCCCATTGCCATCTATAAGAAAACTTCCAGCATGCAAATAGACCCTCCATCTGATTTTTCAGGAATCCTGAATTATTTGAGTCACTCTGTATGCACAGCAAGTTCCCTGCTTTTATCTATCCCTGCAGTGAATGGATAATGGCAGAAGGAGTGAAATGAGGAAGATATCATTAGTTAATGTCAGAAGATGAATATTTGCTTTCTCCGCCTGTGAACTTGAAAAGAACTATTGTTTCTACGTTTTCTAATAATATTCTTTTCTTATGTATCTTCCTTGTGAATAAGTAAAAAAATTATCCACCATTCTTTGTGCTGAGAGAAAACTCTACAGCCATAAAATTTACTGTTCCCATGACAATAATAGCAGCCATGAAGGCAAATACTGCTATCATTATTTGCAATGTGCTGGGCATGTCAACAATAGAGACTGGTAGATTTCTGGGGTTTCTTTCTTTCTTTCTTTCTTTCTTTCTTTCTTTCTTTCTTTCTTTCTTTCTTTCTTTCTTTCTTTCTTTCTTCCTTCCTTCCTTCCTTCCTTCCTTCCTTCCTTTCTTCCTTTCTTTCTTTCTTTCTTTCTTTCTTTCTTTCTTTCTTTCTTTCTTTCTTTCTTTCTTTCTTTCTTTCTTTCTTTCTTTCTTTTTCCAACAACTGTCATCAGAAAAACATCCGTCACTCTTTTTCCTTTACATGGAAAACTGGGGGACGAAGTGAGTTTTTACCAGCCAGTTTATCTGTCTGTCAAAATTCATGTTTGGCACATGGTTTTTTTTTTAGTATGTTCAAGCTATTAGCTGATAGACATGTTCCTTTGATTATTAGTGCTATTTACTGAAGATTACTGGACTTGTTTTCAAAAGGAGCCTAAATGACATCCCACGTATATGGAGAGAAATATACAATTAAGCAGCAAAGAGAGAGCCATATATTTTTCTCTGATGATTCATACAGTCTGGTGCCACTGCCTAGTTTGGACTGGAGACCTAGTGGGTGTAAGAGGAAAACCATTCTAGACAGAAATTGTGTTTATTTTGCTCTAAACAGAATCTGGACCTTGTAAACAATGAGCATTCTTCAGTGGCCAATAGGTGCTGGGATTCCTTGGGGTTACCCAATTGCATGCACAGATTGATCAGTGAAGGAGAACATAATTTATCTGTAGCACAAATCTATAATAAACCAAGGGAGAAAACATTATTTTAATGCCCGTATAGCCAAGGAGTCTTAAAATGTCAAAGTTATGGGCTGGGGTTAAACGGCACAACAGAAAAACAGATTGTTGGGATATGTTTCTTTTGCAAATCAGGAAATATACAGTTTAACAGTGGGAAAATATCTCTAGAACACTAACATCTTTCTACCCATCCGTTGAGACATATTCACGCCAGGAATGGGATTCAACCGGTGTTCCTACCGGTTTGATGATTATGTTTTGCACATGTACTATACCTAAAGCTGTGTCACCTGGACAACTGATAAGCACTGTGCATGGGTGCGCAACATTTTAAAAAGCACATTTTTATTGCTTTTCAACCTCAGCTGTGTTGCGCAAAGCAGCTGAGGTTGAAAAAGCAGGAAATAAAGGTCAGGTAAGAGGCTAGGCGGGCAAATGTGCTAAATAGCAGCAGACACAGAACCGGTTCTGTGTCTACTGCTCTTCAAAAATACCGGTTCTATAGAGCCGGGCAGAACCGGTAGCATCCCACCCTGATTCACGCATGCGCACACATACACCATTATATAAAGTAACTAAATTGTGAATCCAAGTGTGGAATATTTTGACCATTTCCTTTTTTAGACAGCAGAATATATTAAATTAAGCATCTGACTAAGGATGCAAGGAGGGGTAAAATGTGATGTCCTTCTTTGACATATGTCCTTCTTTGTCCTTCAAATATGTCCTTCTTTGACATATTTTTAAGGATTTATTTTCCCTTTTTGTGCTTAAGATTTGTCTTAAAGAAATCAGAATGATTTTTTTTAAAAAAAGAAGTTGAATGGTATAAAATAGCAAGCTCCTTTTTTTTGGTTAGCAGAATACAAGAGGAGCACAGTGTGAAGTGACATGAAAGAGGCCCATTGGATGCTCACTTTAATCATTGCTAGAAAGGAACAATCCAAAAGGAATCAGACTGGAATATACCATAAAGGATTAAATTATAGATTATGAAAACTTCTTTCCATTGCATCCACTGTCCTCTTCATTTTTAGCTTTAATTTTATTCCTTATGTCCAAATCTGTTTAACTCATGTACTTCCCCCCTTGCTGCTAAACATATTCATTTCTGTTAAACTTCTTTTACTTGGAACTCTTTATCTCAAGGTTTGCATAATTCTTCTAAAATCAGATCAGTAGCTTGGAGTGTAATATTAGTCTGTGAGGTCCACTTCAAGTAAATCCTGCAAGTATGTGACAAGAATAGAGAAACTGATTCCATTTCCTCCATGCCACCCAGTCAGGTTATAATTAAAGACATTTGAAAGTTTCCTAACTCCAGGCCTCATGTTAATCACCAGTTCTCAGTGAAAGAATGTAGTTAAAGTTAGAAACATTTTTCCCTTTTTTGGCATGTTAACATGATGCTAAGCAGAAACAGCAGAGAAAAGTTGTATGTCTTAGACTGTTACCTAAAAAAAAGAGCATATGATCACCATAAATATTTTAATAGTTAATTTCATTTTTAAAAAATCTATAAGCTTTTTTTTGAACGAAGAAATAAAGAGCTACAAATCTTGTGGCAACTCATAATATGCCAGTTATCTGAAGTTCACAATCTTTTTCTATATCTTCCGGAACTATAAAGTTGTGCAATTGACATTTGCTACTAAACCACTCGAGCTCAGTTCATCTATATCCAGCTTCAGAACCTCACAGACCCATCATCATCATCATTAATTCAATGACATATAATATTGTTAAACACATTGTCACCATTCTACCACTCAGGTTGGACACACTGACCACCACATTCAGAACTCTGAAGAGCTTGCTTCAAGAATCAGGGTCCTGAAACTGGATATAGATGAAACAATATTATCCTTTGATGTCTCTGCATTCTTCACTAGCATTTCTACTACTGATACCCTAACAATGTTAGGAAAAGGCTAGAAGATGACAATACTTGACACCCTTGACCATAGAACAACCACAAGCCAGACCAGATCTGCTGTTTTCTGGACTTGTATCTGAACACCACGTACTTTACCTATAGAGGTGACTGATGCAGACCGAAACATAATTGTGTCATGGGTTTTCTTTACCACCCATTGTTGCCAGCCTTTATATGGAAAAAATGGTGAAGAAAGCACTCAGCTCCTTTCAGTAGATAGCACCAACCCACTGGTCCAGGTATGTGGATGATACTGGGTTAAAATCAAGATTTAGGAAGTAATTGTCATCACAGACCATATAAACACAGTGGATTCAGATATCAAGTTCATCAGAGAAGACATTAAGAACAAAAGTCTAGGGTTTTGTGATGTTCTAATTGGGTCCTGTGCAACCTAGAAATAGAAATCCATAGGAAACCCCCACATAGAAACAAATACCTGCTGTTTGAGTCCCACCATCCACTTCAACACAAACTAGGAGTGATCAGGACACTACATCACAGGGCAGAAAACATCCCCATTTCCAAGGATGTCCAAAAGAAGGAAAGCAAGTAATAGAGGATAGCTGTTAGGCCTTGAGCATCCAAATTGGGCCTTTATTAAATCAGTGTCTGAATGTAAAAAATGAATGGCAGACAGAGCTGAGACTCAGTCAATGGAAGAACCTTGACATTCCTTATATGACTGGTGTATTGGAGAAACTAAAATGGGTATTTGGAAACCATTACATACCTCGTAAAGATTATACATTAAAACGTGAAGAGTAATATAGTATATACAGTGAGGAGTGTTTAGAACTCCACCAGGTTCTAGAAACCAAGAAGCCTATAGGAGGTGATCAGGCTGAATCTAAGTGTGGAGTCAAATGCATCACCAGTTTGGAGTGACAGCACCCTATAAGAGCCGCAAATCCAACCCCCCTTGAAATCTATTGATTCTTATCTGACCATTAGTAGATCAAATTCTTGTGCAGAGGCAGGATGAAATAAGGTGCTTTTGAAATCTATCCTGGTTTCTGTTTCAGCTTCCCAACAATTGGGCTGCATGGATTGCCATTGCCTACTGCTGACTCAGCATGCCCATTTTTGGCCTCTGCACGTCCTGTTTTCTTCCCATTTTGATCCCCATAACCCATAATGGGGTAGAAAATGGGGTGCACAGAGGTTGAAAATGGGGCGTGTGGTGGCTGAAAACAGGATGTGGAGGCCAAAAATGGGCATTCAGTGGTAGCAATAGGTTATGGCAATCCCTGCAGCCTGAAATAGCTGATCATTGGGACGCCAATCCAAACAACAATCAGCTGCTTATGCTAATCAGGCTGTGCTGAAACTGAAACAGAAACTGAAATAGGCTGTTTGCTGTTTGCTGCAAGGAGGCAAATTGCTGGAAGGCAGAGGTAGAGGCAGTTTTTTTCTTGTTTTCCTCCCCAAAATCTAGGTGCTTCTTATACTTCAGAACATCTTATACTCCAAAAAATATAATATATAGACTTGCAAATAGAAAACAAAATGATTGTGGCAAAAGAAAGCAAAGATTATATCAATAGTATTACGTGACTTGGATGCAATTCCAAAACATATGGAGACCATTTGAAATAATTGTCATTGATAAAATCATAGTATCATAGGATTGGAAAGAATCTTGTAGTCTAACCCCCTGCCTAAACAGGAGTCCTTACACTTTCCCAGACAAATGGTTGACTAATCTTTCGTTGAAAATTTCCCACAACTCACAGTGCCAGGAGGCAAGCTATTCCATTGTTTGATTGTTCTCCCTCCTTAGTTGTAGATTGAATCTTACTTAGATGAACTAATCATACTTATTAGTTCTTGTCCTGCTCTCAGATGCTATGGAGAATAATTTGACCCTATTTTCTCTGCGAGAGTCCTTCAAGTATTTCAAGTCACCCCAAGCTTTCTCTTCATTAAGCTAAACATACCTACTTTCTGTAGCTATTTATTATGTGATTTAGCCTCCAGACCCCTCATTATCTTTGTTCCCCTTCTTTGCACTCTTTCGAGGGCCTCAACATTTTTTATATCACAGTGAACTGAATTGGATGCACTATGTGGTGTCAGTAGTGCACTATAGAATGGTACTATCACTTTCCATGATCTTGATGCCATCGCTCTGTTGATGCAAACCTAGGACTTGCATTAGGCTTTTTGGCAGCTGCAGAACACTGCTGGCTCATACTTAGGTGCCATTCAACAGAACATCTAGATCATGGGTGTCAAATTTGCAATGTCACATTGTCATCATGTGATGTACTATGTGATGTACTTCATTGAACTGGAGGTGGGCATGCCAGACTGTGACGCATCCAGCCCATGGGCCATGAGTTTGACACCCCTGATCCTATCACAGGCACTATTGTTGGGCCAGGTACTGCATATACTCTACCTGCGTATTTGGTTTTTTCTGCCTAAGTATAAGACTTCCTTTTCTCACCACTAAACTACATCTTGTTGGATAAGACTTAATGCTGAAGTCTGCCAAGATCCTTTAGAATCTTGAGTATATTTTACAAGACATTAAGCAATTCTTCACAGCTTGATGTCATCTACAAATTTGGTGAGCGCCCCTTCAATTCCCCATCTAGATAATTTATCCCCACTGCATGTTTTCCTCCATGTGGATGTAGTTCCCTGTAAAACCACATTCAATATCTTTGGTCAGCCAATTACAAATCCATCTGGTGATCTAGTCTATCCCATGTTGTTCTATCTTATCAAGAAGTACGCTTTATCAAATCCTTTACTGAGGTCTAAGTATACTAAGTGTTTCATGGATCCACTAAATTAGTCACTTTGTCAAAGAAGCCCACAAGGTTTGATTGGTATGAACTGCTTTTAACAAAACTGTGCTGGCCTCTAGTAATTACCTTGTTCATTTCTAGGTACTCAAAATTCAATGATTGATTATCTTTTCCAGGATTTTTATAGATATTGATGTCAAGCTGATTGGTCTATTGTTTCTTGGATTCATTTTTTTCCCTTTTTGAAGTTTCAAAATATACCAGCTTGTTTCCAGTGCTCCTGGTGCCCTAGAAGCTCTGAAAAATTTCATTCAGTAGTTCTGAGATCACATCACCAACTGGGATATAAACCATCTGGTCCTGGAGATTTGAACTTGTCCAAAGTCACCGTCATCAGTTGCAAAAACTTTACTTGGAACTGCTTACATCCTGCAAAAATACTTTTAATGTTATTAAAGATTAACATCTGTCTCTCCCTGGACCTTGGGACGAGTTTGTTAAGTAAACAAAAATGCCAAATTCAGTTTAAACATCTGACTAACTATGTGACTAAACAGAATAATGTATTAAATGTATAATCCACATGACTCTCAGTAACTATAGATGGTTTCCTGATCATAGTCTTCATCTGCTATCCTATTAGGATCTGAAATTATAAACAAGCCTATCATAGGGTAAAATATTTTAAGCTGGACTGTCTACTCTTCACATGACTCTAGCTGGAACTGGGTATTAAAGAATTGAAAATAATTCTAAAATCCATCTTTCTCCATGTTTTAACTAGTTTATAGATTTTTTGAATCCATAAAATATAGCATATACAGTACAGTATGTGTGTATATATATTGCATAAATTCACTTATGGGAATTATGTACATAAGTATACATAATTATATTACATAAATTCACTTATGTACTGTAATATTTCATAATTTATATGCATTTTCCTATGAAACACAGTTAATTGGAACTTCAAACATTAATTTGAAGAACCATATTGCATCTTACATTCTATCTAATATTTGTTGCAAATCATTAGATTTTCAGGCAACAAATAGCATTGGCCTTGTTTACACATAAATTATATGTACAATAAATGTATACCATGCACAAATGTATATAGAGATATGTCCCATTCAACACACCTGTAATATAATCAAAAACATTCATTATACATTTTCCATAAATGTATTAAGGGATCTGGAGATATCATTTACCCTTATTTGTTTTCTTGTTCAATGTGAAACATTTACGAAACATTCCCTGTGTTTTCACATATGCTTTCTGGTAATCATATACCACTCTATATCCACCAATAAATGGGTACATAGATATTAATTTGTCCTATCCATAAAACTTTGATCAAAATGTTCATGTTTTTTTCAGTATAGGCTATTATCCATAGTTACACATAGGAAGTTAGAATGTAAGCAGTGCCATAAGATTTGAACCCCTGGCCTAAAGTATCTAGTCCGTGTCTATATTCACTGTAACTAACTAATTGTAGAATTAGGTAATTAGGTTTAAAAGTGCAGTTTAAATATGGTAACTTTAGAATAACTAATAGCTGGGCAATTGTTGTGCAGTGGCATAAAGAAAAATATATGGCATTATAACAGACAGGAAGCAGCAGGTGAAGCTAGGCAGAATCACATCTGATACCTGTACAATTAGCACAGCCCCCCTCCCCCAAGGCTGCGTGCTTTCTCCACTTCTCTTCTTCCTATATACCAATGACTGCACCTCAAACAATCCATCTGTTAAAATCCTGAAGTTTGCAGATGACACAACAGTGATTGGTCTCATTAGAGGCAACAATGAATCCGCATACAGACAGGAGGCTGTACAACTTGGCTCGTGGTGTAACCGGAACAATCTGAAACTGAACACACTCAAACCATAGAAATGGTGGTAGACTTTAGAAGAAACCCTCCCATACTACCACCTCTTACAATACTAGACAACACAAAATCAATGTAGAGACCTTCAAATTTCTAGGTTCTATTATATAACATGACCGGACACCTAACATCAAAAATGTCATCAGAAAAGCACAACAAAGTATGTTTTTTCTGTGCCAACTCAGAAAACTTAAACTGCCCAAAGAACTACTGATACAGTTCTACAGAGAAATTATTGAGTCTATCATCTGCACATCTATAACTGTCTGGTTTGGTTCTGCAACCCAACAGAACAGGCACAGACTTCAAAGGATAATTAGGACTGCACAAAAAACAGTTACTACCAACCTGCCTTCAATGAGGACCTGTATACTGCACGAGTCAAAAAGAGGGCTGCGAAAATATTTACGGACCCTCAAATCCCAGACATAAGCTGTTTCAACTCCTTCCCTCAAAACAACACTATAGAGCACTGCACACAAGAACAGTTTTTTCCCCCAAATGCCATCACTCTGCTAAAGAAATAAGTCCCTCAACACTATCCAACTATTTACAAAGTCTGCGCTACTATTACTGTTAATCTTCTCATTACTCCCTGATCACCCATCCCTCCCACTTGTGACTGTATGACTGTAATTTTGTTTCTTGTATCCTCACCATTTATACGGGCTGTTTCCTAATATGATTTGATTGCTTATTGTACCAATAATATTGACCTTTATTAAGTGTTGTACCTTATGATTCTTGACTCGACGAATGTATCTTTTCTTTTATGTATACAGAGAGGATTTGCACCAAGACAAATTCCTTGTGTGTCCAAGGAACTTAATCTGGCTTGAGAATGTGTGTGTCCACACTTGGCCAATAAAAGAATTCTAATTCTAATAATGTTTGTAGATTTCTAACAAATATAATAATAATATGCATTAATAAATAATGCATTTCAGGACTTTGGTCCTGACCCACTCAAAGTTGATTTAGTCTTCTATCCCTTTGAGGTCAGTGAAATGAGGATTATTGTGGGCAATTTGCTGATGTTGTAAACTGCTTAGAGAATGCTCCAAAGCACTATGGAGTGGTATATAAGTCTAAGTGCTATCGCTATTACTACACACACACTCACATAATTATATATATTCAACAGCAGTAATTAGAAACATTTTCTATGAAAAATGGAAGCAAGAAAATATGTATTTATTAAATTTACTGCTTTATTATCTGCTACTGTACACCTTTTGTTTCTGTACAGACACCCAATTGATTTAAAACTTGTAGTTATCTAGAATTTTATCCAATAATGCTATCACAGCAAAAAACACTTCTTCACAGAATGACCCAGGTCAATTCAATTAATCTGCAGCCCAGACAATGGATTCATCCTGCAGCAACTGTAATACTGGCAGAAAAGCAAACATATCACCACAAATAAGAAATTATATCCCAGGTAACTTCTCCTGAGTGTGTATAAAATCTAAATAAATTTTTATATCTGCAGTACTTCTGTTTACTTTAAGAAAATAATAAATTCAGCATTTTTGAAACCAATAAAAACCATGTAGGGAAGCTGCAGAGCTTTGTTGATAAAAAGATTTAAAGGTAAATATGAGTTGTGAGTTGAAATATTAAATCATAGAAGTATAAAAAAAACTTCTGCTTTGGAGCATTTCACACTGTATGACTAGATTGCAATTCCCAGAATTCTTAGCAATGGCCTTACTTGTGGGAACATTCTGAAAGTACAAGAAACATAATAACTTTACAAGCAGTAATAGTTCATGTTCCACTGAATATGTTGTGGAATGCACACAATGATCTCTAATCATTGTGCTTAAAATAGATGTGCAGGAAAGTATTCAGATTGGATCTACATGATGAAAGCAAGGCTCTGCTACTTCTGACTTTGTATTTTCATAGGAATTAAATTTTAAGATGCTTATATTTGAATCAGTGCACCAGAATAGTGTTCTAGAAATTTTGAAATCTGTTCAAATGAATCAGAGTGATATGTACATTTTGTAAAACTAGTTGCCAAGTGTTTTAAGGAGAATAGCAAAGTTACAGGTGACATTGGACAAGTGTGGCCTTTTTTCACAGTGTAAAATGTAAAATACAAGAAAAACCCTTATTTCTTTTTATGTCTATGACACATTACCATCATCAGTGGCAGATTTACAGTATATCAGTGTTTCCACTAATATTAGCCTTCTATAGATAGGAAAGTGATACAGAAGAATGTATCAAAGATTTTTACTACAAGGACAAAAACAGTTGAATGGCCACGTTAAAAATATATAAGCTTATACAGGTTATGCGATTGGCAACAGTCAAAGCAGTGATGAATAAAAAATAGGCTTGGATGAGCAAGTTCTCTCAAATTCTGAAACCAGTATAGATAGCTGACCACCATTACAAAGCAGTTAGGAATTTAGAACCTTATTCATTTGAAGTTCAGATTTTTAAAAATCTCATGCTATATATATTCCCTACATACTATTTCAGTTATTTCTTTATCAGATAGTCTTGCTCATTTTTTTATTGGGGTCTTTGGAGAGGGCAAGTTGTCCTTCCCTTCCCTTGTGTTCCACTCTTGCACAGAGTTTCCTCACTAGTTTTAGTGAGTATTTTATGCTTGCCTATTTACATTCTTAATTTTGATTGCTGACTCTGAAATTCACAAAGGTCTGTTCCAACATCTGTTCAGTATAAATCACAACAATATATTCAACCACCAGCATGAATATTATAAGAGGCAAAAAAGGCAGTAAAGCATGTAAACTACAAATAACTAAAAATCTGTCAATAATTTCAGTGACATAAATCTAGCAATGTGTGTGTGTATGTGTGTGTGTGTGTATTCATTTAGTGGCTTTGCCAATATGTTTTTGTGTGCACATACACTCATAGACACAGTCACATACATATTTACAAAGTCATTGAAATTATTGACAGATTTTTTACATGTACCTCTATCCTCTCTCATCTCTATTTTATCCCTTCAAGACAAAATTTGAAAAATAATATCCCTTTTTGGTGGGTGGTAAGTGATATTTTTCTTTTTAATTCCACTTTCTGGAGTTTCATCTTATGCTGAAATAGATGATAAATAACATAGCCTCGGTAATTTTGTTTGTTTCAAGAAAAGTGTTGGAACAAATGACAGTGATGGCCTTTTAGCTTTATTCTTAACTGATTGGAATTTTTATTGTAGCATACTGTACATTTGAAATTGGATAAGTACATTTATTTCATTAAATTGGTAGAAATAAAACTGAAAATGTTTCTTGAGACCAATGTAAGGTGCCATCTTTCTATACATTTGGTTAAACTATTGTAGATCATACTGTAGGCATTACTGTCAATGAGAATTGCAGAGGTTCAGTGCTTTCAGAGATAAAATGAAATTTAATGTTCCCATTTCTGATGCTTTGCTGGTTTTCCTGTCATGCAAAATTTAAAAGTATAGAAGAAGCTTTCCTTTACTCTCTCAGCATAAACTAAATACATAAACTGGAGAAACACTAGGCCTGCTGACTCATTATCTAGTGATAGTTCATCTCACTAGACTCTTCCCTTTATATTCCCCTGTGAGTATACATCAGAAAGCATATACCTAGATGGTTTGCACAGTCAGGAATATGTGATAATTTTGTGAAGATTGCTTATTCATGCACAGCTGCTCTATCTTCTTACTGAATGAGTAGGTTTTGATTAAAGGGCTAGATCTTTCCCCACATGTGGAGGGACTGATTGAAAATTGCCTAAAGAGTTTTATTAAAAGTCTGTGTTTAATTTTCTTGAATACATGAAAAGCTACAAAATTAGGTCTCATGAGAACTTCAGAGTTCTAATTCACACAAAACACTCCATATACATGCTAGCATATAAGGGTATATACATACAAACTATGCTATTATTACCTTTCAGGATAATGCTGTGACAAATTATAAGTCAAAGGAATTCATTCCTGAAATACATTAACTAAACATCATTTATACCAAACATTCACTATGTCTCTATATACCTTAAATCTGAGCAAATCACTCTTGCTATCTTATGTCATATCAAATATTTCCCACTGTTATTCGGACTTCTCACCTTTTTGTTTTTGAAGGAACTG
Organism: Bungarus multicinctus; assembly: GCA_023653725.1. NCBI lineage: Eukaryota > Metazoa > Chordata > Lepidosauria > Squamata > Elapidae > Bungarus > Bungarus multicinctus. The sequence goes on along the minus strand of CM042849.1, from coordinate 34,014,118 downwards.
ATCAATTCTATTGAATCATGATGTTATCCATCTTTCTATTCCATTCAATCTGTTCACCCACTGGTTTCATAATTATGTCATCGTTCATTTTCACTATGTGACCAAACCACTTCAATATATTTCTTTTTATCTAGTCATTTACTTTTCAGTTCATGTTCATTCAGATCTTATTCGTTCTTATCCCCATCATTTTTCATTTCTGAAGTAAGCTATTTCCTACATTTGCCTTAGTTTTTTATTTCTCTGACACAATCAACTTCTGTATAACAAAGGAGTAGAAAAACTCTCCTAGACAGTTATTTTCACTTTTGAAAAACTTCCATTCCTAAACTCACTATCAGCATTTTTACTTTAAAATTTCTCAATCTTTAATAAAAATCTGTTTTCCAATTGCAATTTTCACTTAATTTTTCATTTTAAAACTACCTCATTTTTATACATTAATTTTCAAATCTGTATTTTTCATTTCATCGGACAATCTATTCAATATTTGTTGAAATAAATTTGTTAGCCAACAATATGTCATTGTGTACATGCAAAAATAAGCAAATTCACAGTTTCAATCAACACATTCCTAACTTCATCACAAATTTACCACAAATATCCAAGGAGATACTTGACTTATACCCTGCTTAATGTTGAAATATTCAACTGTAATATTTAAAAATTAAATATGTAAATTTTCACTAAACATTTTATTTCAGCTTTTTTTTTCACCTTCAGTAATCAGTTCAACCATATGTCCATGAAAATCTTTTCATAGTTCAGATCCAATCACTATCATACATTTTCTCTCAGTGATTCCTAGCACTGCACTCTTCTGGAGAAAGAACTGTAATATTGTTCCTGTGATATGTTGGGACAGTTCTGTCAACTTAGGAATTATAGCTCTGAGTGTTCCTACGACAATCGGGACCACTCCACCCTTTACTTCCCATGTCCTCTTTTCTTCCTTCTTCAGGCCCTGATATTTCCCCAGTTGTGGAAGGCCCACAGGATCTTAGCACTTCTCAACATTCTGAGGAATCTCCTGTCTGGACTTGGGAGAGTCTAGCCATTTTTTGTGTAGATGTTCACTTTGTAGTGTCATTCAGTGTATGCTGTTCCTTCCTGTATCTTACACCATGTCCTTCTGTGTTGGACTGTCTCTGAGGCCTCTCTGCAGTCTTAAACCCTGTAATCCCTTCCTTCGGGGTGGGGTCAGGGTAACTATATGGAACTGAGCATTTACTGGCCGGATGCCTTTCCTGCTGTCTGAGTGGAGTTCAGAGAAGATATTTTCTCTTTGTGCCTGGTAGAGAAATATCTGTTGCTGCCTAGGATTGAACTCTCAACCTTCTGAGAGGGAGGTGGGTGTCTTTACCCCTAGGCCATACTATTCAAAAAAAGTAAAGCTTAGTAATGCTATGAAATTGTTACCATATTTCTAGCCAGCCTTTTGTGGGCTGCACATTGCAGGACTATGGGATTTATGACTCTTAATAAAGCTGGACTCTATCTGTCATCAGTCCACTCAAAATAAAAGTCAGGAATTGCGTTTCAACATCATTTATTTATTAATCTACTGTTGTTTTCTATGATTAGAGAAAAAATAGCAAGAAAAAGAAGGAAGCAGTCCTCATAAGCCTTAATAAGACCCATGCTTGATCAGAGCAAAAGCCTGCCTATTCAGGATTTTTAAAAAAAAAATATGTATGGAAAGTTCACAAGCAGAAGATGAGTACAAGTTTATCATCTTGTTCATGTAATGCTTCCAGGCATGCTATTTATATGGAAATCAGCACATTGATAGAATTATCTCCACAAGTTTGCCCCATGGACTTTTAAAGTCAGTCAAGCTACAGGCCAGCATTCCATATCATTTCACTAAGGTGATTTGTGTTGTGTTTTTTGTATTACCTGAAGGAGAGATCCCTTCTATACTTTTCAATATGATGCAGAATTTTATATCTTTATTTTGTGTCTTCTTTTGGGTGTTTTTTCCTAAGTTATAACTTTTTTTCCATTTTTTCCATTGTGTTTTCTATCTTTTCTCTTTCTGCAATATTTCCCTTCAGTTATGGTTATTAGAACAATGTACTGAATTTTAAATTTAGGAACATATTGCTCTGAGCAGCATTATTTGTAATATTAACAATTTGACTTTGAATCATTTTTTCCAAAATAGAATTTGATTTTTCCTTGCTCTCAAACATTTGGGCAATCAGTAGAGTTGGCCATCTTCCTGATCACTCTTTACTCCAGACATTTTTTTAAAGAAATTATAACCCAATTGTTCAAGTTTCTTCATTGTGAAAACTATCTGAATGCCTACTTAGGGGTTTTCTATTCTTTAATCAGTTACTAAGCCTAAAGAAAACTTTTTAAAATTTCTATAGCTTCCACCAAATCATATTTCTATGATTGCAAAAAATGAAATGGAAAATCATTGCTATGGAATTTTCTATGAGATTTGAAAGAATATGTGTCAAACAATCCAGGAAAACAAAACATAAAAAATGTATTTTTGCTAAGTCAAACCACTTACTTATCTATTTAAATATTTATACATTGTCTGTCAATGTCTTATTCCCAGTCTTAAAAAAAATGTAAAAGAACTAAATATTTGTCTTTTTGAATGCAAAGTAAATTGAGTAGCATTGAACTATTGCTTTTTCCAGTATGGCATAATATATATGGCATAAAGAGACAAAACGTAACAATAAAATGTTTTCATAAAACTAAGATAAACCTTTGCAAGTAGAAGTTGTGGTAAAAAGACCTGAATATGAACCAAAGAAAGAAGTGGAGAAAACAGTGAACAAAAAAGGGAAGGGAAAAATGAATTGCAAAATATTTTTGGACTATACAATTTATTGCTTGTTCAAACATACCTGAATAAGCTCTTTCTGTTCAGAAAGAGCTTGTTCATATAAGATCAATACAAAAAGAATAGAAAATACAGATAGAAAAGAAGTAGAGAAAGGGCTGAATTTATCTTCTATTTTAATTCAGGACTTCGTGGGAGGAAATGGTGGACTGAAGACAGCTCTATGAAAAGTGAAGCCAAAAATTACACTTAAGAACAAAGAATCAACAAGATGCTACATTCCTTTGATCTTCTCTGGAGAACCAGAAGATGTGAGATTGCCAGCAGTGCACTCCACACAGCTGTTCCTCATTAGAAGTCTGCAGGACTGTAGTCTCTGAAGATGCAGGAAATGATGTTATTTGACATTTTTGTTTCAGGTTGTCACGTCCACGCAACACAAGCGACCAACGGAGCTCTGATGATGGTGGCAATTCCGATGCACCAGCAAAGATCCTGGACAGTACACAAAGAGTGTACTGACGGGGAGCCATTTTGTTGCAGACATATTGATGTGAATGTAGCTAATGGTGGGTTAATTAAGCTACAATGACTATGCTTGGATAATGAGGAGTAATAACAATAATACCGGGTAATAATGGGAAGTCTCTATAAAGACATGGTTCTGTTAAACTCAGTTTAGAGCTGACTTTATTTATATTGCTTGACTGTGGTCTTAGTGTCCTTGCATGAAAAGGAATTAAAAAACTTTATTTTCCAAAACACCGAAGAGCTTTGGTTTTTCCTTTATCCACGCATTTGACCCACAGAGCGGTTGAGACAGATGCAGCCAGAATCTTCAAAGGTTATTAAGTTCACACTTCCTTTGCTAACCTGGAAATTGCCAATTAACTACTATTATATACTTTAAAGAAGTTATATATCTTAAAATTGCAAGCTGAAAACAACATGTGAGACCCTTCAATACTTAAAAGAAAAGGAAACTGAATCTGTATAAGTTTTGAGAATTCAAAATATGTAAATAGTAAAAAACAAGGAAAAAAATGGACCATGTTTTACATACACTAAGACAGGGGGGTAAAACTGATGGCTCATGCGCTGGATGCATCACATGCAGACCACACCCACCCTGACTCCACAAAGGCAAAAAACATCCTGATATATTGCTATATGTCACGTGATGCTTTCAAGTTTGACACCTGTGCACTAAGAGCTCAGAAAATATTTTATTGGAATATTTGATTTTAAATATTAAGACTTTGAAATTAATCTTAAAGAATAAATGCATTTTCATGGGAAATAAAATTATTTTCAATACTGGATACATAACAAGATAAGAAACTTATAATGGTATTCAGAGATATTGTTGAGGAATGGCAGTGAGACTTTGAATTGTTTATGTCACTTATGTCTTCTTTTATGAAAAGAAGAAGCCGTTACATCAGAAGATGCTATCACAGAAAAAGATTTAGAAAAAAATTATTTGACATGATTGTGGAGAACAATATGAACAAAATTTATCACTGAATATACAAAAAAATGGATGAGTCTCTAAAAAATTAAGAAGGAAATAAAAATGCCAGTTCAGATAAGTAATTGTAATTTTTTTTTCTTGCTAGTCTTACAAAACAGTCTTGTTAAAGTTTTGAAAAGGACAAAGTAGTAGTAGTAAAAACAAAGATAATTTCAATGGATTAAAAACAAGTTTGCTTTATATAAAAAGATTTATAAAGTTGGCTTACTTAATCAGGGTTAAAATTGGATGTGTTGTTACTTAATGAGGGGCTTTTTTCTGGACTTGCTGATATCTGGACTGGAAAAGACATTGTATACAGAACTTGCCTGCAACTTAACAGTTGAATTATCAGGTGAAAAATTTTATATCTGTTCACTACCAGAAAGCGAAGACATACTTTTTTAAAAAAAAAAGTTTTTTTTAAATTTTTACAACAAAAACAAACATATAAAACCATCTTTCAGTTCAATAGTGTGTCTGTTGGGTACATATATCCTGTGCACATAATAATATTATCATATATTTCTTACTTGTTTATATATATATAACCATTCTAATCAATATTTTATCTCGCATTGGTCAATTATTATATTATCATTAATATTGTAATTATTATCTTTCAATATTATCTTTGAATAGCTTTACATCAGCAGCGAAGAGAACGCAGTTGCTCTTGATATGATCATAGAGGTCATTTATGTAGAGTATGAAAAGAGTTGGTCCTAGAACACTGCCTTGGGGGACACCACTATTGACAGGTATAGAATTTGATAGGACTCTCCCGAGTAACTTACTCTTGATCTTCTATATCTTTGAAACAGTTTGGAGAATAAATGAGTAATAAACAACTGGAGGAGATCAAAGATTTTCAATATCTTTGAAAAGCTGGGAAAGAGTGACACTAGAATCTGATCTCAACACCTAGGAAGGTTGTATGACAGTTCCCAAAGCACTTAATTTTAAGCATTTGAAAAAATGCAATTATTACAAGAGATCAGCATGGATTTGCCATATTAATTCTATTCATTTTTGACTGCATAACTTCCTTAACAGATTATGGGAAAGCTATGATATAATATACTTTGACTTCATTAAGGCATTTGATCAAGTACCCATTGTTGTGCAACTGAATCCTTTTAGCCGAATAAAGTATACTAACAGGAATAAAGATAAATCTTATTTTTTAATTTAACTTCTTAATAATAGCCACTGGATCACTGTTGGAGGACCAGATGCTCACCTTTTCAGAATCAGACCTTAATTAACATTTATATATTCATAAAGCAAGTAAACTCATGACTGGCTAAAGTATTCACATACTAACTGATGTAGTGTATACGTTACAATACATGAAATGCAGGCACATATTAAAAAAAACTACAAATGAAAATTTATAAACACACTTGTTTACTTGCAGATACATTATTTTTCTTTGTCTCTCCTTGGTTTTTTCTTTCCATTTTTTTGATCCTTCATTGTCTATATGCTGATTTAGTTAACAGTAAGGCTACTATCTATAACAAAATCAGACGAGGAAACTAATTAACTATGGATAATCTAGATTGCTAGATTTCATCTAAAATGAGGGTACTAATAGTTCTTCAATTAACTAGGGTCAAATTTAAGTGGCTATGATTTTAATATTTTCATCAGTGATAATGATGTTGAATAGTTGAATGGTTTAAATTAGAACTACTTTTGCAGAATTATAAGATATCCTGAATCCATAAGATGGGATAACACATACATTTTCATAAATCAATTAATTTATTCGGTAGGTTTCTCAAGTTTATAGTGAATGCCTTCCCAGGACTGTGGCATTCATTTTTATACTTTATCTTCATATGGTCATCTAGAATTCACAGTTTTGCACTGTGTGTGCCTTGGTTGCCTGGTAACAAAATCTTTTCAGTGATTTGTTACAGACAAAGCTCTGATAGAGAAGCAGGGATTATTCTAAGATCATCCTTGCATAGCCATTTAATAACCAAATTTTCTTGAATATATTCAGAGTTTGCTAGTTTTAAATTGATATATGTAAATGTGAACGCTGTTATTCAAATTGCTTTAGTACCAGGTACAAATTTATAGGAAATGTGTAATTTTTGCAAGCTCTGGTCTATGAACAATGAATTAATGACTCTAAAAATGTCTTTTTCACAGAGAAAAGCATTACCTTTGAATCTAGCACCTGAAAAACATTGTATATCTTACATGCTGGGCTGTGAATGTTAGGTTGTTAGCAAAATAGAGTCATCCATCCAAGATTAAGTTTGCAGACATAAGAACTTCTGAACAATCAAGATAATCCTTTATATCCTACCAATATCTGCTAGCACATGTAAATAAACTATAGTGGTAGTCAATGAGCACCACAGGAGTGTATGAACACAGTTCTAAAGATAAGATTAAACAGACACACATGGCCAAACACAACACAAGCACTTCTGTCAAATTATTAAATAACTAATTCATTAAGCCATAGAATCAAGCCAAGAAGCTGGCTATTTTTTGTGTCCCCAGTATAGTTAGAATAATTGAGACCAGCTGTAATACTGTTTGGATTCTGGAAAGAATCCAACATTACTTAAAGGCAACATAACTATGCAGATGTCGACTGCAAAGAGAAACACTACATTGTAGAGTTGAGTTCAAGCGGTCCTGCTGCACATGGTTTATTAGAGATGGATCAAGTTCTGTCCAGCTTGTCTAATAATTATAAGCCAGCTGCAGCAAGCTAGATTTAGAACTGAGTGATGTAAACAAATCTTTTTGACTTCTTTTAATACATATTCTTTTGTGAATAGACCTTACCCAACTATATGCTCTTTACTTATTTTTTTAAGTGATCCTTTCAAATTTAAAATGGATGCATTATATATTTAAAAGAAAGTAGAAAAATGCTGAACATTTCCAATTTTTTACTTTTGTTCAATATTTTTAGATGTTTCATAATTTAAACATTTCTTGTAAGTAAACATGTTGTACACAGATATTTATAAACATGTATACCTTACTGTATAATATTGCAAACTTTACAGGAGAATGCAGTATACATTTTATAAATGCATAGAATGCAATTAGTCTATGCATCCAAATATTGAAATAACATATTGGACAATGGATGGATCCATAACTGGATAATACTAAACTCTGTAACACTATAACTGAACTACAATTGTCATTTTTTTGGTATATTTTGGAATTACAGTCCTGTTAAGTGATTTATTGTATCAAAATTGAGAACCAGAACAAGAAGTTGTGTTTAATAAAAGACCGATAATTAATTGATTTGTTTTTAAGATTGTGAAAATATTTTTATATGATTCATTGTAATTACTAATAACCAAAACAGCATTTGTATAAAATAATTAAAACAATAAACTATTCTAAAAATACAAGTTCCAGGTATACTTGTAAAAGAAGAAACAGACATCCTGTGATCTCCAGAACTTAAAATTACATTTAATGTACTTACTAAGCTTTCGTCAGCCTCTGCTGACAATGGCAGAGTATTAAGCTACCATTACAGAGATCTCTGCCTTTATATATCATTAATCAATTTAGCCCTTGCATGCGTGATAGCCTTTCAACCACCTCCCATCAGTAATTAGCTCTGCTGTTTTTGCTTCCATCATGTTGGTCAAAGGAGGATTATCCTCTGTTTTTACTTACTCCTGTGTCCAATCCAGCCTGGAATGCTTATCTCTAGGAGGTGATATTAGCCTGCCAGCTATTGCAATTTGTTGTTTTGCTTGTGACCTTGTAGTTAGCCAGCTCATTCTTCATAATGCCTGTCTGCTTTAATTTGAGGCAGCTCTGCCAAGGTCCTCTCTATTTGGACAGGTCTGTCCTAAGTCTTTCTGAGCAATTTTTCAAGTGCATTTCATCCCAGTCTACTACTGACATTCTCAGTTCCAATTGACTACATGTCTCCTGTTTGGTCATTTCCTCTTACACTGATTGGCTATTAGGTTCTGACTGCTTCCTTAGTCTCTCCTCCTCCTTCTCCTCCTCCTCCTCCTCTTCCTCCTGTTTGATTCAACAATGCCAAATAAAGACCATGAAGTTCATTAAAGTCTTTTGGTCATGATGTTTTCCTACTTTTCCACTTGAACATCTCTGTTCCATTCTTATTTCTTCTAGTAGGTGCTATTTTCTCTTTCTGCTCATGCTAGGTGAGGCATATTCATTAAATATGAGTGGTGTGGTGGCCTAGAGATGGAGCTCTCATGCCACAATCAGGAGGCTGTAAGTTCGATCCTAGGTAGAGGCAAATATTTCTTTCTTTGAGCACAATGAGAATATATCTACTGAACAAAACTCCACATTGGTGACAAGAAGGGTATCCAGCCAGTAAACATTCCACTCCATTCAGTTGTTTAGACTCTGTCCTGCAAAGGATTATGAGGCCATTAAAAGAAGATGATGATTCATAGTCATAAATATATGGGAATTCTACTTCTTTGCTTCTATGAACCTGCAGCATCTAAGTGTTTAGGTTTGTTCATCAAAGTGTTCAGTGTTCAAAGTGTTTCTTTGTTTAATAATTATAAGAATGGTACAATAAAGGATAATGGCAATCTGTATTAATATCAATCCATAAAAAATTGGATAGAGGTTTGAAGGAGTGCAAATACAAATCTACTTATTTAAGAACCAATCTTTTATACTATTCTGTTTAGCCTAGCCATAATGCTTACATATTGATCTGAGCAGCTTATCAAAGAAAGATAACTAATCTTCTGAATTTAATATATTTTACTGGTTGGTTTCTGACCTATAATATGTTTTATGTTTGCAAAACATTCAGATTTGTCAAGTAGAAAGGCTAAATATAACAAAAAGCATCACAGTCATATGTATGTTTGAATTGTCTTTATCCAGAGACCTGATGTTACTTTGCATGAAAACAGGTCTTTTATACACAGGTGAAACTTGAAAAATTAGAATATGTGCAAAAGTTCATTTCTTTTAGTAATGCAACTTAAAAGGTGAAACTAATATATGAGATAGACTCATTACATGCAAAGCAAGATAGTTCAAGCTGTGATGTGTTATAATTGAAATGATTATGGCTTACAGCTCATGAAAACCCCAAATCCACCATCTCAGAAAATTAGAATATTGTGAAAAGATTCAATATGCTAGGCTCAAAGTGTCCCACTCTAATCAGCTAATTAAGCCATAACATCTACAAAGGGTTCCTGAGCCTTTAAATGGTCTCTGTCTGTTTCAATAGGAATCACAATCAAAGACTGCTGACCTGACAGTTGTGCAGAAAAACATCATTGACACCCTCCATAAGGAGGGAAAGCCTCAAAAGGTAATTGCAAACAAAGTTGGATGTTCCCAAAGTGCTGTATCAAAGCACATGAATAAAAAATTATGTGGAAGGGAAAAGTGTGGAAGAAAAAGGTGCACAAGCAGCAGGAATGATCGCAGCCTGGAGTGGATTGTCAGGAAAAGGTCATTCAAAAGTATTGGGGACTTTCACAAGGAGTGGACTGAGGCTGGAGTCAGTTCATCAAGAGCCATCACACACAGATGGATCCTGGATATGAGCTTCAAATGTCATATTCCTCTTGTCAAGCCGCTCCTGAACAATAAACAACATCAGAAGCGTCTTACCTGGGCTAAAGAAAAACAGAACTGGTCTGTTGCTCAGTGATCCAAAGTCCTCTTTTCTGATGAGAGCAACTTTTGCATCTCATTTGGAAACCAAGGACCCAGAGTCTGGAGGAAGAATGGAGAGGTACACATTGCAAGATGCTTGAAATCCAGTGTGAAGTTTCCACAGTCTGTTGATTTGGGGAGCCATGTTATCTGCTGGTGTTGGTCCACTGTGTTTCATTAAGTCCAGCATCAACGCAGCCATCTACCAGGAGATTTTGGAGCACTTCATGCTTCCTTCCACAGACAAGCATAAGCATAACCATAAGCGCACCAACGTGCCTACCGTCCCTGTCCTATTGTTTCTTTTATATTTTATTTTTCTTATATGTATCCATGTATTAATAACTATGTTTTACTTATACCTATTATCTTGTAAGCAATTGACAAATAAAAATAAATGTAAATGTAAAATGTAAATGTATGCTCTATAGGGATGCTGACTTCATTTTCCAGCAGGACTTGGCACCTGCCCACACTGCCAAAACCACCTAAACCTGGTTCAGTGATCATGGATTACTGTGCTTGATTGGCCAGCAAACTCGCCTGAACCCCAGAGAGAATCTATGGGACATTGCCAAGAGAAAGATGAGAGACATGAGACCGAACAATGCAGAAGAGCTGAAGGCCGCTATTGAAGCATCGTGGTCTTCCATAGCACCTCAGCAATGCCACAGGCTGATAGCTTCCATGCCACGCCGCATTGAGGCAGTAATTGCTGCAAAAAGGGCCCAAATCAAGTACTGAGTACATATGCATGCTTATACTTTTCAGAGGTCCGATATTGTTCTATGTACAATCCTTGTTTTATTGATTGCATGTACTATTCCAATTTTCTGAGATTGTGGATTTGGGGTTTTTATGAGCTGTAAGCCATAATCATCACAATTTTGACAAATCACGGCTTGAACTATGTTGCTTTGCATGTAATGAGTCTATCTCATTTATTAGTTTCACCTTTTAAGCTGCATTACTGAAATAAATGAACTTTTGCACAATATTCTAATTTTTTGAGTTTCACCTGTAGGTTAACATAGAAAGATAAACTAAGGAAGGAATTCAAGGTCCTTTATACTATTCCTAAATACGTAAGTTTTCAATTGTTACAACAGCACATGATCATGAGGGACCATTATGCATTTTACTTTGAACCGTAGCAATTACCCAGAAACAAACATGCTAAACATGAAATAAGAAATCTGCATGATTAATGCACAAAATAAATATGTAGCCATGCAACATTTTGAAATCATGTTCTTGTTATCTAGATACAGTATGTTTTCATATAAGCGTATGATCTTATGAAGTCATGTATAAATACATCTAATTTTGGTGAGTGAATTTCATGAGTGGTGGTATTGGTGTCTATAATATGATTCAAGGTACCATGGCAATGGTTAAAAAATCAATTTATTGATTGTTAATAGTTGAATAATTATTAATAGTTTCATAAAAAATCCATTATGCAAAATAAGCATGTTGCATAGAATGGGAGGGAGAGAAGAAGGAAAATTAATAAATCCGGACAAAATGGAAAGGGTGGTTTTGAAGTTGCTCATCATCAGTTACAAGCGGTTAGTTGAAGATGAAATCAGTCAATCAGAAAGCAACATGAATGAAATGTTATTGTAAACTGATAAAGTTGTACCAATAGAGAACTATTGTATTTAAAATAAATTAAGAATCCAAAAGCATAAATGCATAAATTTTAATTGCCTAGCATCTCACATGTCCTCCTTTGGATATGCAGTTAAGAAATTAGTCTAAACTGTTTTCTGTGTACTGCTTGTCTCAATAGGATCAAGACCAAAATCCTAAGCTCCTTGAATATCTGAAGATTTGAAAAGTGATAAGCAAATAACTCTTTCCAGTGACAGGTTCATAGAAAAGCATCTAATAGAGAAAATAAATTGTTCACAAGCCTGTCAGTGCTGGCTTTGTGCCCTTGAAGCTGTAGATTCATAAGTTTTTTTCCTTTAAAAAGCTTCTTCAAATTCCTTTAAGAACTAAATATTCTAATTATTTATTATCACCATCATTTCAGCTGTATATTTCCAGGGCTTGGTTACCCAAATTACTGGGGAGAAGGATATCATTGATTGATGAATGAATTGATTAATTTGTTTTATATGGCCACATCAGATCTGGGACTCAGATCTGGGATTCTGGACAGTTCATATAATTAAAACAAACACACGTAAAGCCATAAAAATATAGATATCAATAAAAACAACCCCACTAAAACAAAATCAAAGCAGGTTAAAACTATAATACCTAATAAGCAGGGAAGTGCAAGTCATATACTGATCTTACAGGCTCTGAACCTAAGAACTGTGAAATAATATTATTTTCTTGATCCTGGGCAATGCTTATAGTGAATAGATTTTGCAGTTCCTTATTCCCTGGCTCCTTTATTCCCTATTAGCCCCGTGTAGAAGATCCTGGTCTTAAATTTTGTGTGCATCTTTTCACAAGCCTATCCTTTTTTGCATCTTATTCTTCCACTCTACTTCTGTGATAGCTTCTTGGGATATTTTTTTATTCTGCTTCCTTCTTTCCTTTCTTCAGCCTCAAGGATGCTTGCTTCTTCTTTCCATTCAATTTTATAACTTTCTCACTTTGTGTAATTGTGGCATTTTAAGTATAATAGAAACACAGCACTGTTTTATTTTGGCCTTCCTTATGTCTCAAATCCAGTAGAATGGATACCCCTTTTCCATCCTGGGAGTCCATATTATTACACATTCATATTCTGCATATCTGATTTGAATGAGTTTTGTACTTCAATCTAATTTCAAGAATTCATCACACCATCATGACATATCTTTCTTTGTATTTTTTTTTAAAGCAGACCATATTTTAATAAGTTTCTTGGCAAATTGTGTTGATCTCATTGTTCCTTTTTGGTAGCAAGGGTGATATGCAATTAAAATTTGAGTGGGAAGGTGAATAAAATATTAATTATGAAAGTATATTTACAACTTGTTCTTGAGCATGAACAGATAAAAAAAATTGGGAAGTACTGTACTGTACCTATAGAGGACATATATATTGGTCATGATCAATGACTGAAGTATGCATATGGGTTCATTATTGTCAGCAGATTACAGGGGTCACTTCATTATTTAATTATCAACAAAGCCTCAAAACCCCTTTCAACAAAGTATTTGTTAAGCATTATAATTTAATTTTAAGCTAAGCTTTAAATTCTATTAACATGTGCAAGTAAATTCTGTATATCATTTTAACCTCTTTCATATGCACACATACAGGAAGAGGAAAGAGGGGAGAGAGGGAGGGAAGGAGGGAGGGAGAAAGAGAGAGAGATGCAATATTTGCACACAAGCAGCTTAATTCACCCACATTTTTATTTAACAAATTAAAATCCATTCATAAAGAATCCTTGATCATATGTCCTGTGTTGTTAGGTTAAACTGAAAGATTTTCTTTTACCCTCTAACTTTGGTGCAAAGTTTTCCTTTCAAGATTCAGCAAAAGGAGTTTTACAATTGCCCTCTGGTGCATTGTTCTTCTCTTTTATGGCACAAGTGGTTCATTAAAGATTTAAATAAAGTGGTCTCGAGGCTGTCTGTACAAAGAAAGTGCCAGCTGTGCAACTTTTAAAATATATTTTAATTAAATAAAAAAGGGACAAAATCCAATCAATTTCTTAATACAGTTGAAGGAGATTATCATTGGTGAATAGAGTTTTTGGACCAAATTCATCTATTTCTGAAAATATACTATTTGCAAACTGAAACAAATCATTTGAAAAGGTTTCTTGCTAAATGATTTGTAAATGATAAGTAAAATTTACTAGTACTGTCCGGCCATTCTTTATGGACCAATATCTATGGATGTCCAGGGTACTTTTTGTCAAGTAGCATTAACATCATACTCATCAATCACACTGAAATTTCGTGTATTCCAATATGAACTATAATTTGGGTACCAAACTATCACTAACCCTACGAAATTATGTATATATAGCATATGATTGATATAATTGATTAGAGGAATGCTTGTACATTGCCACTGTAAAGCATTAGAAGTCTGCACTCAGCCCTACTAGCGATGGCAACCTCTCCATCTTCTCCTCTTTTATTCTGATGCTTCTCCTCCAAACCTGGAAAATTTACACTGACACATTTTTATGTTGTATTTGTTGCTGCTGCAGCTGAGTAATGAAAACCAAAGGGAAAGAAGTTATCCTGAAATGGGATTGTAGATAGTGTGTTCAATGTCCTTTAAACCCTTTAAAACTGAATCCTTTTGTCAAATCATGTGAGCAATGGCTCTTACATTCTAAACCTGCTATGGCTGCTGGAGCAGTTTATCATGAAAGAATAGAAAAGAGCCTCCGGCATATCAAGAAAGAAAGGGATAAAAATGAAAGAAAAATCCTAGACTCACTGACAGCACATTGTGTAACTGGGGCTTAAAGAGGCTGCTGTTAAATATATTTCATAATATGAAAAGACAGCCTCGTTTTGGCCCCCTCGTCTAGTGGGATCAACCCTGTCAGTGCCATTTATTTGCAATCCCCCATGATTTCTGTACCTCACAATTATTTTGCATAAAAATGAAGCATAAAGGCATCAAAACACCTGCTTTACTGACAGCCTGATTAATGCTTTGATTTATTTCTCAAAGAGAGACTGAATCTGCTGTTTCTGGGTCCTTGAGCTGGTATATCATTCATCTAAGTTTGAAGGTCTCCTTTTCTCTGTCCCTGTTCTGCAGCTCTGTTCTTCAGCCTCTAAGTTTTGTTAAATTCAACGTAGCTGGAAATTAAGAAAAGAGTTCAGTTATATTGGCCAAAGTATCACCATTAAATTATGAAGTTATACCAAGTTGCTTGAGTGAGAATTTCATGGTTTTCTCAGGATTGAATTTCTCAGTGTACAATCTAGAGCTCAGATTCTTTAGGAAAAACTGTGCCGGATGGAAAGTACAAATGTACTCTTTTGCATATCTGAAAACATTGACATTTGACATCTATTTTTAGTTGACTAAAATTTCTCCATCTGTCTGACTATATGTATGCCCTGCCTGCCTGCCTGCCTGCCTGCCTGCCTGCCTGCCTGCCTGCCTGCCTGCCTGCCTGCCTGCCTGCCTGCCTGCCTGCCTATCTATCTATCTATCTATCTATCTATCTATCTATCTATCTATCTATCTATCTATCTATCTATCTATCTATCAATCTATCATCTATCTAATTTTTCCCTTCCTTCTTTTCTCTGTTGGAGGTTAAAACCCACTTCTGTCCTAGAAAAATGAAACATTTTAGGATATACTAAAAAGGCAGAATATTTCCCCTAAAAGAGAACTAGAAACTCAGAGAGGCAGAAACTCACCCCTACACACACCTTTGTTAATGGGCCATTAAGGCCTGGGCCAGTCTATTCTACATAACAAAGATCTACCTCCTTCAGGCAGAGAGCCATTTCATTGCCCTTAATTGCATCACCCACCAAGTTTCAACCAAACTTAGCACACAGATAACCTACAAAGCTAGCTATGATCTCTGATTATCAATCAGACCATCAACCAACCAGGATATTCTTCCTGTTCCCCAGGAAGTTCAAAGCCAGAGAGAGTAGAAGACTCTCAGCATCTCTTTCCTTTTTTCTTCACCCAAGAGCTCCAAGGCATGTGATCCTGTCCTCCATTAAACCATCTTTCTAAACAGCCTCCATGTTTCCATTGTCTTTTTCCCCACTTGGAACCGAACCCATATGGACATTTCTTCCAACATGTTTTCTGCCTCTCTCTCTCTGTGTCTCTGTCTCTGTCTCTTAACTAAGAATCCTTTCAAGGAATTACACAGAAAACCATATTCATCTCAAGTTCAAATTTAGCACACAATATGTAAGATAATAATAGCACTACTGTAAAGTGTGCCAAAAATAAAACAGTAATTAGCTTGGCCAATAAGCTATTTTTTTAAAAAAAGTAGCATTTCTAAGCATGTCTTTTTGAAATCAATGGTACTAAGGAACAGCTCAAACTGTGCAGAGAAGGTGTTTCTGCCATATGGGTTCTAGCATACATGAGAAAGTGTGAAAGGATACATAGGTGTTTAGGTGTATATTTAATAGATTTTTATTTTTTTAAATATACTGATCATTTTAAGAATAAATCATCACTGCTAATATTATTTTTCTAATGTTCATTCCATTACTGTCATTACTATAATAAACACTTTTAAACTATTCCATAAAGATTCACTATTTTCTGCACAAGACAAGAACAAAGAACAGTTTAAGAATATGATAGAACAACAAAGGAGCAAAACATTACTAACTGAATGACAAATATTAAAACAGTGCTAATGAATGTGTTAGTTCCTTGAAAAACAAGAAGAGTTATTGTATGTATTGGCCAGACAATTGATTAACTGAACTTATGTCATTCCATTTCCAAAGGCTTCGAGTGGTTCTGAATATTAAGGCAATACTATAATAGCACTGATACTGAGATTCAAACTACATAGCAATCTTTAGTGTGATGACCTGTACTGTAAAGATACTAAGAGGCATGTTATGGTGTGAAATATATAATGAAAAGGTATGAAAATGTTTGTTTAGAAATGTATGTTTAGCACTTCTTAAGACCAGTGGTATGAAACACAAAGATCAGAAAACAAACTGTTGATTGTTGAACTCCAAAAGTGTTTCAGCAGCATCTGTTGGAAATAAAAACAGGGATAAGGTGGAATCTTGTTTTGATTCATAGAATTTGTTTTGATTCAATAGTGAAAGTTATAGGAACTTTGAGAGAAAGAGAGAGTGGGGATCATATTTGAATTCATTATAATGCGGATGGCAACAGTGGCCGCATGTGTTTGTAGATGGTGCTCTGAAATGTTGTGCAGAGAGGGTATGTGGAAGTGGAGGAGTGTGTAGACAGTAATGTAACAGGGAAACAAGCTTGATAAGCTAATTGAAAAGCTGGAATTTGTTGAAGAAATGGAGAAGTGAAGAAACAGAAAGGCTGAGAGCAGGAAGAGTTGGAAAGTGAGATGGAAAGACGGAGCAGAGGAGGTGGATGATTTATGATTGTGTAGCTTCCCTGATCTTCTCCTGGGCTCCCCCTGGATTCTGGCTGAAACTAAACCCTGGTCATAGAACCCAAGAGTCAGCAGCTGCAGCTCTGAATGATGGCGTGGGTCATCTGATGGAGGCAAAGGAGACAGAAGAGACAAGCTTCACTGGCCTTTGTCGGCAGCTGGGCCTACTCGTGTGGTTAACAACGCTGTGGAGAGTGGCAGGCTGCTGTTAGGGTTTCCTGAGGTTAACTGGTAAGTGCGAGCTTGGAACTGTGAACTTCATGAGACATTGTAGGACTATACAGCTGCTAAATTTCCAGTGCAGAATAACAGGCTTTCTGGCTACTTTTCTGGCTACTTTCTGCAAACTTGCTTCTGCAATCCTCTGAATGTTCTGGAATTGGGCCTGAGAAAGATGTTTGGGGAATCCTGGGCCCAGAAGGGATAGTTGAGTGAGAGGCGAGTGTGTTGGCCCCTTTTCCCAGGTGAGAACTGGAGGCTCCCTGCTTGGTGGTGAGAGCGATTGGGCAGGATGCTGTTTGTGCATTGAGTGGATATATTCTGAGGTGTTGGAGATAAAGGGCCGCTGGATAAAGGGGTGATGTGAGTTTGAAAGTGCTGAGAGCCTGTAAGTCTCACCTTGCCCCCTACAGATTGTCAGTGGGAGGAGGTTTTCCCCTTTTTAAGGAAGAGTGTTAGGGATGGGGATGGAATGGTTCTCAGGGAAGGCAGAGAGGGCTATCTATTTGTCATGCCCCTGTTGGAATCTGATTCTGAGAGGGAGGTCAAGCAGCTGACAGAGAGTGGAGTGTGGCTCCGGTGGCTGGGCAAGAAACTGGGGAAGGGTACAGTCCGGCTGAGCATTCAGAGGAAGACCTAGGGCCACCCTCTCTTCATCCTAGGGCACGCAGGGAGGAACGGAGAAGGGAACAACATGGGTTACATAGTTTACAGGGCAGGAAACGGCCCTGATCCCCTTCATTAGCTGCAGCTGGGAAAACTATTTAAAAATCCCCTTCATTAGCTGCAGCTGGGAAAACTATTTAAAAAGGCAAACTATGCACAGCAAAGTTGCTAGAAGCAAAGTGTGCATTATCTTTGTTTGTTAAGGCATATCTGGGTTCTGGCATCATCCCAACTGTATGTGTTTCATTATCTTTTGGAAGTCTGCGATTCCTTACCTGCCCTGTCTTGTTAATTGCTACAGCGTGGTTATAATTGATAATTATCAATTATAATTGATAATTATAAATAATTATTGGGTTCAAACTGAATTTCTTCCCTTTAATGACTGTTCTTGGGAGAGTTTTTTCTCCAACCGAAGATAACTGGACATTGGGGGCCAAGTTGGAGGTATTCAAGGGACTTTACCTACTTTGGTGACTTTGTTGCTTTTGTGCCACACCCCGGGTCATCACACTATTTCAGTGGTGTCAGGTAATGGAAGATATGGGAGGCAAGGTAA
Source organism: Bungarus multicinctus (assembly GCA_023653725.1). Taxonomy (NCBI): domain Eukaryota; kingdom Metazoa; phylum Chordata; class Lepidosauria; order Squamata; family Elapidae; genus Bungarus; species Bungarus multicinctus. The sequence continues at coordinate 33,995,604 of CM042849.1, read as the reverse complement.
GACCTGGCAGGGGAACATGACCTCAGTGTTTAGTACTAGTATCATGTTCTACCCCATTGCACTCACTTAATTTACCTGGTCAGAAGATCTGTGATAGCCCTGATCTTAGGGTGATGCTTTTAAATGTCATATCAATTTGCAATAAGGCTAGCCTTATAGCCGATTTGATCCTCAAAGAGAAGGCTGATCTGGCTTGTATAACCAAGACCTGGCTGGGCTGAGAGGGAGGCATTCTCCTCATAGAAATGTGCCCAGTGGGTTATTGAGCATGACCCCAGTCTAGACGTAGGACCAGGGAAGGGGTGTTGCTGTTATCATCAGAGAATCTCTAGTAGCCTCCAGGGGCACTGTTCCACAAGTGCCCAGCTGTAAGGCCCTTTCTTATATTGGACTCAAAGGATCAGGTGGGATTGGACTCAAAAAATCAGGTGGGATTGCTGCTGCTGTACCAGCCCCCCTGCTGCATGACATGTTCCCTACCTGGGCTCCTAAACCTCCTAGACTTATAGTTCTGGGGGATTTCAACCTGCCATCCCTGGGGGTGGGGTCAGAGGTATCCTGAGATTTCATGGAAACCATGACTTCAACGGACCTGTCCCAGCTCATCCAGGGTCTGACTAGGAATAGTGGTCACCCACCCAATTTGGTGTTTTTGTTAGAGCAGTGCCTATGTGACCTTGAATTGGTCCCCTTGTTATGGTCAGATCATAGCCTGGTGGCAATGAGATTCTCTAGAGCTGTACAACTCCCCCACACACACAGGGTGGCAGGACCTATTAGATTGATCCACCCCCATCAACTAATGGACCCAGCTGGGTTCCAGAAGGAGCTGGGGGTTATAACTGTAGATTCACTGTGCAGCTCAGCTCTTAGTCACTGTTTGGAATAGGAAAGTGACTGAGGCTCTGGATAGGATTGCATCCATGTGACCTCTCCTTACCTGTAAACCTCTCTGTGCCCTGATGTATATAGAGGAACTGAGAGGGATGAAATGCATGAGGAGACATCTAGAGCACCACTTGCGGAAGATAAGGATGAACCCAATTGAACACTGGTAAGAGCTATTATTAAGGCCTACCTCATAGCAATTCATGCAGTGAAGTGTCATGATTCACACTAATCATGTCAGCAGATAATCACCCAGAGACCCTCTTTAAGGGGAACCACCTTCTTCTGGGGAAGGAGGTATTTGAGGTCCACCTGAAGGGACATGCTGAAGAATTTGCTCGACTTTGTTCCCAGTTAGATGCCGGTGTGGTTGCGGGTCCGGTGGAAGCCCCTGAGGCAGGTACTTGCCCTGTTATTTGGAAACAGTTTGACCCTGTTGCTCCCAAGGAAGCAGACAAGATCCTAGGGAATATGCATACAAGCACCTGTGTTTTAGACCCATGTCCCTCCTGGCTTGTGAAAACTTCCCAGGCAGGTGGACTCTGGTGGTGATTAATGCTTCCTTATGGCAGGGGGCAGTGCCCCAGCACTTTCAGGAGGCTGCTGTCCACCCACTTCTTAAGAAGCCATTGCTGGATTCTACTTGGTTGGGTAATTTTTGACCTGTCTCCAATCTTCCCTTTTTGGGAAAGGTTGTTGAGAAGGTAGTTGCACAGCAGCTCAAGATACTAAGGCCCCAGAAAAAAATGCAAAGAAGAGCAACAAAGATGAGAGGAAGTATGGAGGCCAAATCCTGTAAAGAGTGACTATAGGAACCAGGTAAATTTAGCTTAATGAAAATGAAATGAAGAGAAGACTTGAGGTACATGAGAACAGTCTTCCAATATTTGAAGCACTCCTACAGGAAGATGGTGTTGATTTATTTTCCATAGCATCTGAGGGCAGGACAAATAAATGGAAGCTTGTCAGGAAGAGATCCAACCTGGAAATAAGGAGAAAATTTCTGACAGTAAAACAGATTATCTCCCAAGATTGCAGTTACTCCATCACTATGAATTTTCAATAAAAGATTGCACAACCATTTGTCTGAGGTGAAACGAAGTATCTCACGGAATTGGAACTGAACTATAAGATCTTCAAAGTCTGTCCCAACTCTATGATTCTATGATTTTTAGCATTTTTCTATTAAAAAGGGAAAAAAATCTAAAGTTGATCTTGACTCCTGCATGTAGCAAACTGGTGACAATTCAAAACTTGTTTCCAATTGCTTTCTTTCAGATTATTTCTTTAAATTGAACTCTGGATATCTTGCTGGTCTTCCCTTCAAGCACTAAGCAGATCCAATCAAAGAAACCAAGAACATGCCAAACCTGCCAGTTTGGATCAGCCAGGCAGATACTATAGAAAACAGGCAATCCCTCAACTAACCTTTGTAAATAGCAACTATCATATTGAATTGCACACACACAAACTGATAACCTGTGCAGCTCACCAAACAGAAATGTTACATGGACATACCAAGGAATGCCCAACCCTACCTAAACCACAGTAATCTGTGCCAAAGTAGAGCTATATTCACCTATTTAATTAGCACTGCAGTCTTTTTTTTTTTGCTTTACAGAATTATTTTCAAGCAGCTCTACTCTCATTATAAAAAGAACATTATTAGAGTTTGAATAACAATTGTCTTGCAGGTAGTACATACAGTAAATTGAACTAAACAAGTAAAATATACTAACTTTTTGACCTCAGATAGTTTCTACTTGAACTTGTTTAAAGAACATACGATCTTATCTGCATATTCAAACTTCTTCAGATGGTTTCTTTAACAAAAAATGAAACAAGGGATAAGAAAATGTTTTTATCCTTCGGGAATTTAAAACAGAGATAATGATATCATGCCAATATAAGCCCTATTTATAAATATGGATTCTGCAGGATATGAATATAAAACGTTCATCAATGAAAAGGCCAAATTCACTCTTAATAACTCCACAGGCACTGACCTAAAACTTCTGAATGTCTTTTTCTGAATGATTGAAAATCCTGTTGCATATAATATTTTAAGAACATTTATCCAAATAAATGAAGAAAATTATCTTTAAACATGGTATAATTTGTATGTGAATATATTCTACTTATTGCAATGGAGATGGCAATAAATAGCTGTAAAGAGTAACAGAAAAGTTCTGGATCCATTGTGTTGATATTCTGCCCAGTGCAATGATAGCACAAATAGTTAATATTTTAATTCGTGATGGCTCATGATGTTATTGTTGCTATCACTGTCTATTCTTGTGTATAGTTGTAACTTTAGCAACAATTGCAAGAAGAGATAATAGCATGAAGATTTTGAAACAGGGCTTTTGAGGCTATCAAACACCACTATTTTGGTCCTATCTTAGGTTTACTGCTAAGATAGTCACTGCATAATGTGCATCTATCTTCTACTATCCAGTTATTAGCTTTGATGTTCCTCAAGGCTATTATAACTTACCAACATGAATGGACTGTTTTGTAGCTTTATTATTATTATTGTCTTGTGGGTTCCTGATTCTCAGTAACATCAGTAAAAACTTCCTTACCAGTATTTAGAATGGGAGAAGCATCACTAAGCAGCTACAATGCTTTTGTTGTTTTAGAACAGGATTATAGTTATTGGGGAAAATAGAATACTTTACATGAAATAAGCATGCTAAGATGATAAAGAATTTTAAGCAAGTACATTTTAATCTTCAAGCCTTGTCATTTCTTATGCCTATAATATGTATATATGTGTTTCTTTTCAGCAAAATAACATTAAGGAAGAAAATATTCACAGAAAGCTAGATGGCTTTAAGCATACTAGGAAAAACATAAAAATATTTCCAAGTTCATGCATTAAGTTCTTATTTTATATCAATCCATAATATTTTTAATTAAGAGAATCAAGGGAAAATTACTGCTAAATAGGTAAGGTGAAGAAGGAAGCATGGAAGCAAAGAATAATGCCACCTTCTTCTTTTGGTGGTATTATTCTTTCACAATCCTTCTTTGCAATGTTCCTTCATTAATGGATCAGAGAAGTCTATTAGAATTAGAACATCTAATATTAGTTTGAATGCAAGGATCACTTTATTTGAGAATAGACCTGTCAGTAACTAAATGAAATAGTCTCACTCCCACTTTTTCCCACCAAGATTTTTAAGTATGCTACCAAGTGTCAAGAAGTGGTATTTAAAAAAACAATAGTATTTTTACCTTTTTGATCCTTCCCACTTACATGCCAAATTCCCAGACATAATAAGGATGATTATGAAGGATGTTAAGAATACGCTTAAAATTAGTGCTAAAAAGATGTAGTTGAAAGAAGTAAAAGAATTCAGAGAAAAATTATACTTTATATGTCTTTTTCCCTTAGTGAAGGCCTAAGGAAAGCAACAGTACATATTCAATAATTCATGTTCCTTAATTAAACCCCACTGAATTTAGTTAAATGCAGAAAATGTTTTATTAAGGTTGTCTAAGTCAACAATTTTTGTTAGAACCTATGGTCCTGTGTGCAAATTTATATGTCATGTTTACCAAAATGTTGTAACAATCCAAACATATACCTTCAGATTGGATTTTCTGTCTGAGAACTTCTAAATAAATTCATACAATATCTAATGAATAACTACATATTTAGACAAATTGGAAGATGGCACTGGTGAGTAAATCTAGAATTAAAAAAATTAAACACAAAGCATAAGCATATCTTATGTGTATAAATTGGTTCATAATTATTCTGTAAGTGCAGCTTTATATTTAGATCACTCTAAAGTGCACGGATTCCTATTATTAAATTATTTTTATAACTATTACAAGTACGATTATTAGGCTTTGGGCAGTAAGATTCATATTATGCATGCCAAAGTTTGTTTACACATAATAATAATAACTTTTATGAGTCATACAAGAGAGCTAGAATTACATTATATTATATCCAATTCTCGAATCACTATTTCAACAAATTTCTTTCATCTCACATTCCTTAGTCCAGAACTTGTGATTCAAAACTAAAAAAAAAGCCCTGAAATACTGGATGATGTGATCAATATGAATCTAATTTAAATGTGATGTGATCAATATGAATCTAATTTAAATGTAGGTTAGTTAATTCATTATATTGATTGCCATTTTCCTATCATCCCCTTGTTCATTTTTTTTAGTTTAAACTTCTTTTTCAATCTTGTCTGCTACTTAAAAGCTATTTTCCTCTTTGTTCCTAAATTCCTCTATCCTTTCTTTTTCCTCCATTTCTTTTTCTGATTTAATATGTAAATATTAATACATAATATTTTTAGTACTAAAACTATTGCTTCACTTCTATTTTTTAAACTTTAGCAATGGTATGGTGATTTTAACTATTGGGAAGTTCATAGAAAGAAAGACTAATCACTTTTCTTTCCCTTCCTCTTTTTTTGGTTCCCCCCTCTGGAGAAAGAACCAAACTTTCTGTTGAACATTTCCCACTTGGATTTAGTTTGTCACTACCAAACAGGACTGTTGTCCATCTGTCTCTTACTTCTGTTCCCAGATTTCTACAACTAAATTCACTTGGATTTTTTTTTTTTGTAGCTGCCAAAGCTTTTTTTCTCCTTCTTCTCTGCTGCAGAAGACTTCTTTAGTAGCCCTGAGCAGCACACATGTACACACACACTGCCAGCTGCAATTCCCCATTCTTTTCTTCTTCTTTCTCCTTCTATCTTTGTCTTTCTATCTTATGGAATTTTGAAATCAAGCTCCCTCCAACAGGTTAAGTCTCATCAGCATGATCAATATTAGTTGGGGGGACAATATAAAATAATTATAGATTCTCTATAGTATCTCTGTAGCTTTATTGGCATTAGGAATCAATATTCTGAAAACACCAGCATTTTTATAGCAGCATTCCTTTCCCTTATAAAGATATTTCTGTTATTTTATAAGTTTCTTTTTCCCAACTTTCTCTGCAATGATATAAAATGCATTGGCAAGAATTTCCCACTTAACATCAAGATGTTGGCCACTATCTGTTCCCAAAATAAAACAGCAACTCATTATTTAATAATGGCATATTTTAAACTGTCTTTCTCAAATCTTGCATAGATTTTAGTTGGAGAAGGAACTTGCCTTTAATAGACCTACAAAGGAATTCTTAAGAGAAAATTCCCCTCTTGTTTGATCTGCATGAGAAAAATGTTATTAGAAAGCTTAATTAGAAACATACTTTTTGGAATAAAAGCTGCAAAATGTAATGTTAGCCAGCTGAGGAACAGCGACAAGATTCTTTGCTCAATCTACAATCTGATGAAACTTCAAACCTCTGTGAATGAATTATTCAAGGCTGTGCTCAAACTGTTCAATCGTACTGATGTCAGCCTTATAAAATCTGGAATACATTTTATCAAACTTTACAACTGGATTTTTAAATGAATATGTTGCAATGAAGAAAAAAAAGAAGCTAATGTGGCCATTTATTTATAATAACTGGGCTATTATTACTTGTAATCATATATACTTGCTGAAGGTGATATGACAATAATCTTGAGTTAATTCAGTGGGGCTTGCTTTGGAGTGATATAGTGACATTATTAATACTATATAGTGAAGACTTAACTATCAAATCAAGCAGAAAACAATGAGTTCTTCTGCCTAGAACTATTAGGAGTACTAGTTCAGCAGTATGATGAACCTACTGTATATATTGTCCCAACTCTGCTTTAAAATGTATTTTCTTTAAGAAGTAAAGTAAAAGATACCATAGTTTTGTAAGCAAATAGAAGCTGTTTTTGAAGCTGTGTGTTCTCCTCAAAGATTGCAATTGAAGTACTACTCCTGAAATAGTCTCTGGAGTCTGAGTTCCCCTGGCCCTCTTTTCCAACCATCCAGGTGCCTTTTCCTGCCACGGTCCATTGTTATAGGTGTTAGTCCACTCTGGTCTCTTGCTCAGGTACCTGCACTTGCCTGAGTTAACTGGACTCTGCTGTTTTGTCATTCCATTGTGATCCCTTCTGCAGCCTCCTCCCAGCAGGCAGGTCATGCAGTGGTGGTCATCAGCCTGTTCTCAAGAGGTAGGACCCTTAGTGGGGGGATGGTCAGATGGCTGGTTGACCCTTGTTCCTTTCTCTCCATCTTCTCCTGCTTCTTGCTGGTCTCTCCTTCTGCTGCCTCTGCTCCTTCCACCACCTTTCTCTTGATCTTTCTCTTCCCCCTTCCTAGAGAAAGGAGGCTTCTTTCTCTATTTTTCCTCACAGGTTTCTTCCTCTATTTTTCTCTCAGGCTTCTTTTTCTATCCTTTCTCACAGTTTTCTTCTTCTATTTTTCCCTCAGGCTTCCTCTCTACCTTCTTCTCAACTTATCCTCAAGTAATGCTTTCCTCTCCTTCACTCAGTGGAGTGGAGGCCAAGTTAGCTGGTAGATCATGCTTCCCTTCTGTCCTTTTCCCTCAGGCCTGTCCCGCAAAGAGACTCACATCTCCCTCTTGCCTTCCCTCTCTAACTCTTGCTCTCCTTCCCCTTTCTGCCACAACCTCCTCCACTTCATTCCCCCTTCATTTGTTGGGTTTGGCCCTGCTTCCCTTCTCTCTCTTTTCCATCAGGCCAGTCCCCCTAAAGAGACTCCTATCCCTATCGCCTCTCTTTCCCTTGCTCTTTCTCATTTATTTTAAAAACCTCCTCTTTTCATTCCATTTTCTACAGCAGGGATGTCAACAAGAATTTCAGATCTTGCAGCCAAACTGTAGTTAAAACCAAATATACAGTTTTACCTAGAGAGAGGCATAGTAAAAGAAAGAAAGAAAGAAAGAAAGAAAGAAAGAAAGAAAGAAAGAAAGAAAGAAAGAAAGAAAGAAAGAAAGAAAGAAAGAAAGAAAGAAAGAAAGAAAGAATAAATAAATAAATAAATAGTCCTATTCAGACTTTCATTTACCAACATTTGATGGGAAGCAGAAGTCTATTATTCTAATTTATCTATAGCAGTGCGTCTATTAGCATGAACAGAACTGTAATTTGATTAATTTCAAATACACATTTTAACCATGCATTAGATTTTAATAGTGGAGTCAAAAGCTTAATCAGTCAAGTTTCTGTCTTCATTCTTTTAAAACTAATTTATGTTGATATTATTCCTTCAAACTAGTGTGTTTTGAAGGATTATTTTGCCATCATACTTGAGATACATCATAAGCTTTCAGAGATTGGAGCATGGACTCATGACTTGCGAAATATACATTATGGTGAGAAAGAAGTTTCCTGAGGATGGGCTCCAGCAGAAATTCAAAAGCTCAGAAGATTAAACCTCTGGTCCCAGTGACTGATCCAGATTGGATCCTGCCACATTATCCTGGAACACATATATTTTCCTTCATTCAAATTACAGATCCTGCCTCAAGATTCTATGTGCAGGCAATGTAGGGAACTGTGGTCTGCATTAGAAAGATGATCCTAAAATTATGTGTTCCATGCTGGCAATCTTATAGCTCCAATTAGTTTTGCCCATTTCCTGTGGAACCATCACTTTTAATAATATTTTTGTCCAGTCCCAATGTTTTTTGGGCTGCAATTCTTTTACTGCAAAGTTTTTAATTGGTTGTTCAACTGGTTAAGCTAGAAAGCCCTGCTAAATTCAAATAATTGGAAGTGTATGATTCTGTTAAGGATTTGTGATTCACCTTCATTACTTACATTGGTAATTATTTTTTTCAGATGCATTTCTGCATCAAAAGTTTGCCTCAAAAATATGTAGTCATTTTCTGAAACTTTATCCAAATATACACATTTTTAATCAAGAAAAAATCTTAGTATAATACTCTAGTATGCATTATTTACACTTGAGTATATATTTTACATGTGCATATTCCCAAGCTATACACATTTTAATTTATTATTGATTAGACCTAATGATATTGGATAGAACTGCTCTGCAGAGCACAAGAAAACTCAAACATTGGCTAGGAAATGCATTATGATTCACCTCTTTTTTGAGAGATGTATTTTTCTTTCGAAATGCAAAGAAAACATTTTTTTCACTCATCTCCCCAGCAATCAGTAAGTATTTGGAACAAATGAGAAATGTTAATGTGAGTAGTAAAAGTTTTGTAAGAAAAAAAATATGCCTGCCAGACAGTTTCATATTAGAGAGCTCAGCTGTGTTCTATAAAGTTTGGCAAGTCAAATAAAAATTCCACAGTGTAATAATAATTCAACACTGCTGCTTACCCCTGAGCCTTCATAGCAATCAGTGTTAAATTGTGCTCTCTTTGTAGATGTGTATTCATGAAAGCTTGTTCCCTACATTTACTATGATTTCCTTGTTTCTAAGTACTGCTTACTCTGCATCACTGTAATGTTTCAAGCATGAGTTAACTTCTTTTTGAATTTATGTAGATAATAAGAAAACTTATTTTTTAAGTTTCTTAGAAAATATATACCCACACAGACACAGACACACACACAGACACACACACACACACACACACACACACAAATCATTAGCATTGGAGAAATGAGGTTCAGGTACACTTTTGGAGTCCTTGGTCTTACTAGGATAGTACTACAGGAAGTACAGTGTCAAGGATTTCTTTCTATCTCTCTTTTTTAAATCTATTAGCAGAGTTAGCACTTCACTATTAAAAGAGGACACCAGGCCTTGTTAAGGCATATTGCCCTAACATAGATGAATGTCTTACCAAAGACGAATGTCTTACCAAAGTTGCTATTCCTGTTCCAGATGGTGCCAGTCAAGTTGGACAAAAAATTCTTTGAAGATTTAAACAAACAAATTTCAAAATTTATTTGGCAGAAGAAAAAAGCCAGGATAAATTACAAATTATTACAAGATATTAGAAAGAAAGGAGGTTTTGGTCTTCCAGAGTTTGAATTATATTATCAGGCAGCAATAGCCACATGGCTTAAAGATTGGATCAATTTGACAAATAGAAGGATACTAATGTTAGAGGGTTTTGACTTACAACTTGGCTGGCATGCATTTATCTGGGATGGGAAGAATAAATGCCACCCATAGTTTCAAAGACATTGGGTGAGAGATGCCTTGCTAAACACATGGGAAAAAATAAAAAGGAATCATTATGTAAAGGTGTCATTATGGTTATCAACAATAGAAGCAGTAATACATCCCAATGTTCTGGATTATACCAAAATGATAAATTATAGAGATTTGCTAAATAAAAAAGGGGAATTAAATACTAGGAACCAATTCCAACTTCAGGAAATTGAGATAAGATGGTGGCCCTATCTGCAAGTGCAAGCACCTTATAATAAGGATAAAGAGCAGAGACTTCCGGTGACATTGCGCCATGGTGAGGTAGGAGAACTTTGTCTAATCCTCCTACAGCGGGAATTTTTGCACAGATCACAGCCATTCGAGGCGGAATTTGATCCCAGCGAGATCATCTATACGAGGAGAAACTCCTGGAACCAGGCTGGTGCTGCAAGCCAGGCAGCAAAGAAGGAGCCCGAAGCATAGGGCAAAGAAGCCAGTTGCCTTAGCTGGCCTGAAGATGCAGCGAAACAGCTGTGAGAAGGAAGTAGAGAGACGTTGTGGAACTTGGAGTCCAGGAAAGGAGTGAAAGGAAAATTGGCATTGGACTACAATTAAAGGAAAGTTTTGAAAGGTAAATAAATTTGTGAGTGAATTTCCGGAGTGGAAAAGGAAAAGCAGAAAACAGCGGCAAGACTGTGGTTTACCCTTAGTTCCAGAGAAAGTAGAAACTTCGTTATTAAAAAGGAAAGTGAAAAAGAAGGGAGAGGATTTATTGGTGGTGAAAGAGTTGTATCTCCAGCCATTCGAGAAACTATGGAAAACATTAACTAAAGAAAAAGAACAGTGGAACTGTGTAAACACTAAAAATAAGTAAGAGAGTGACAGTGCAATTTGTAGAGGCGGACATTGTGATCGAGAAAGCAGAGGAAAGCGACGGAAGTATCAGACTGAACTGAGAGTGGTGAAATTGAGACTTGAGACTTGAACTTATTATTGAAAATGACTGGATTACTAAGGAAATTTCAAGAAAAAAGGAGAGTACAATCATTGGTTTGTCTGTTTGTTCTGTTCCTCTATTTCCTTTAAAATTGACTTGTATAGATTTTCTCCTTTTTTCCTCCTTTCTCGCTTATAGTATATATTTAATTAATAAGAAAACAAAATTAATTGATGAGTTTGAAATAGGATTAATTTGTGTAAAAATATGTAACTCTTTAAAATTATAGCTTATATGTTGTTTTGTTCCTCTTTATATATATATTTGTTTGTGGATAATGAATTTAAAATATTGATTAACACAATGATAAGATAGTGGATTGTTCCTTCCCCCCCTCTCATGATCTCCCTACATTAGAGACTATATTGAATTCTTATTATATATTTATATATAATAATATATTTGAAGAGTTAGCATTGGAAATATAGTTAATATAGTAATTAATTTAATCAAAATATGTAAGGATTATATAAAATTTTAAATAGTTAAAAAAAACTGAATGAGTTTTTGAACTATTAGAAAAGTTAAGAATCGATTTTCCTTTAGTATTTGTTAACTGAAAACAATTGCTTTAATTATTGGCATCAAATAAGATCGAAAAGGAAAAGAGGGGTTATAGAATTGAGAAAATAGAATTATAAAAGATAAATAAAACTGATGGTAATAGGAGGTATGACTTGGGAAAATATAGTTAGGATAGTAGAAAAACAATAAAAAATTATTAAAGATATGACTAGTACATCTACTACCACTACAAAAGTGGGAAGGAAGACGACACCATCGGTAACTTCATTTATTCCTATAATAGTATCGACTCAAAAAAACAATTGATGAGATATTGGCGCCAGAAAAATCTACACCCCAATCCAGCACGCAATCAGTTCAATCTACATTAACATCTATTCAAAGTATGATGCTGACATTACAGGAATCAATGTAGAAAAATCATTTAGAAAGCAAAATAGAAAGAGAAACAATGAAAGAGGAATTAAAAAATGAATTAGAAATGAGAAGTGAAGTTAAAAATTTGGATGGGAATAGGTCAGATTCAAGAACTGATTAAAATAAATGAAGAGAAGATAAAAGTGATTGGAAAACAGGCAAGTCAAATGGAAAAGAAATTGGAAGGCATGGAACAAACAATCAAAGAACAGAATAATTCTGAATTTAATTTTTTTTTTTTTTTTTAAAAGCATTTTCAAGATGGCGACCGGCAGCTCCGTCCGAGGGGAGCTCCGCCGAGCGCCTGCTTCTGCCGGTTAAGCCGGCCTCCCCCCTCGACCCCCATATGCTGAGGGGGTTCCGAGGGGTTTTGCCCCGTTTGGGGCTTTAGAAGAGCCGCGAGAGCCGCCGGGAGGCCGCCCGGGTTACTCTTTGGGGCGGCGGCGGCAACGATTCAGCCGCGGCGGCCGAAAGGCCAGGCGTGGGGGCCGCGATGGTCAAGAGGCTGGGCATGGAGCCCGCCTCCCCCCTCATCCCCCAGCTGCAGAAGAGCCGCCGGAAGAGCCGCCAGGAGGCCGCCCGGGTGATTCTTCGGGGCGGCGGCGGCGGCGGCGGCGATTCAGTGGAGGCCTCGGCGGCCGAGAGGCCAGGTGTGGGGGCCGCGGTGGTCGAGAGGCTGTGCATGGAGCCCGCCTCCCCCCCTCGACCCCCAGGTACAGAAGAGCCGCCGGAAGAGCCGCCGGGAGGCCGCCCGGGTGATTCTTCGGGGCGGCGGCGGTGGCGGCGGCGATTCAGCAGAGGCCGCGGCGGCCGAGACACCAGGCGTGGGGGCCACGGTGGCCGAGAGGCTGGGCATGGAGCCCGCCTCCCCCCTCGACCCCCAGGTGCTGAGGGGGTAGCGAGGGGTCTCGCTTTGGCTGGGGTGTCGGAAGAGCCGCCGGAGGAGCCGCCGGGAGGCCGCCCGGGTGACTTTTTGGGGCGGCGGCGGCAGAGATTCGGTGGAGGCCGCGGAAGCCGTGGCGGCCGCGGCGGCCGAGAGGCCAGGCATGGAAGCCGCGGTGGCCGGGAGGCCGGGCATGGAGCCAGCCTCCCCCCTCGACCCCCATGTATTGAGGGGGTGTCGAGGGATTTCGCCCCATCCGGGGCGTCGAAGGAGCCGCCGGGAGGCCGCCTGGGTGATCCTTTGGGACGGCGGCAGCGGCGATTTTACGGAGGCCGCGGCGGCAGTGATGACGGACGTGGACCTGGCCCCCCCCCTTGGCCCCCATCCATTGAGGGATGCAATTGGCAGGGGCAACAACAGGACTGGCTGGCCTGAAGGACGCCGATGATCTCGGTGGTGGTCCCTGATCCGGCGACGGCGAGGGCTAGAAGAACATACTCCTCGGCGGAATTACGGGCCCTCGGGAGGGTCCCCCACTCCCTGGAGTGGCCCTCCGGTCTATCGATGGCCTACCTCAAGGACGGTTCCTGGGATCCGGAGAGGTGGCATGGCCATCAAAAAAGGATTTTTAGAAGGGGTTTTAAACTTTTTAGATTTTTATTCGGGGTTTTATCGAGGTTAGGGAGGGTGACGAAGAGAGGGTTGGGGGATGGAAATTTATTGGGGTTAGGGAGGGTACCCGGTCCGGGTTTGGGGGATAACCCGGGGGGATTTGGAGTCAGCCAGGCTGGAGTGCACGTCTGGGGGAACCCAGAGGGTCATGAGTCGTGGGGGCAAACACAGGGGGTGGGTTTCATTGGCACCATAAGTGGGAGGGGCAGATATGACGGGGGTAGAGGGCCATATCAAGTTAGGGGATCGCGTGCTCGCTGTCTCCAAGCGGTGGCGCGCTCCGACCCTCCCGACCCGTCTGGCAGGCCTGGTTGTGCAGAGTCTCAGGCCCTGAGTACCCGGCTGATGTTATGTAATGCCAGGTCCGTCGTTAACAAGGCCCCCCTGATTTGCGATCTCATTCAGGAGGAGGGTGCAGACCTGGCAGGGGTCACCGAAACCTGGTTGGGCCCAGAGGGCGGTGTCCCTCTGGTAGAGATATGCCCACCAGGTTTCCAAGCATTCCATCGACCGAGGTCTCAGGGAAGGGGTGGTGGGGTGGCGGCGATTATTAGAGATGTCCTTTGTCCTAGGGAGGCCACTGTTCCTCAGACGGCTGGTTGGAGTCTCTCTTTGTGAAGTGGGGTCGGGGGGTTCAGATGGGCCTGTTGATAACGTACCTGGCTCCCTGCCATGTGTCATCGGCCCTGCCCGGGCTCCTCGAGGTGATAGCCGGGCTGGCGGTTGAAACCCCCAGGCTTTTAGTCATGGGGGATTTCAACCTGCCTTCGCTCGGGGAAACCTCTGGGGTGGCCCGGGAGTTCCTGGCTTCCATGACGGCCATGGATCTGACCCAATTAGTTTCTGACCCCACTCACACGGGGGGACACACACTGGACCTGATTTTCGCCTCTGGTCAGTGGTTGAATGATCGTGTAGGAGACCTAGTTATAAAACCCTTGTCATGGTCCGATCATTCTCTTCTTAGACTGGACTTCGGTGCCGCCACCCCCCATCGCAGGGAGGCGGAGCCAAGGAGATGGTTCCGCCCCAGGCGCCTGATGGATCCGGAACGGTTCCAGATGGAGCTTGGGCCATTTCATGAAACTCTGGCTCATAACTCGGCCACAGACTTGGTGGCCACCTGGGATAGGTTGGCCGCTGAGGCTCTGGACCGAGTTGTGCCTTTGCGACCTCTGACTCGGCATAGATCCCACCTGGCTCCATGGATCACGGGGGAGCTGAGGGGGATGAAATGCCGGAAAAGACGTCTGGAGGGCATCTGGAGGGCCAGTCGTGCTGAGTCTGACCGGACACAGGTGAGGTCCTATATTAGGACCTACCTAGTGGCGATAAAGGCGGCGAGGCGTTTACACTTCTCCGCCCTTATTGCGTCGGCAGAAAATCGGCCTGCTGCCCTGTTTAGAGTGACCCGCTCCCTGCTTGAGCTGAGAGCGCGGGAGGACCTCTTGCAGGGTAAGGCAGAAGAGTTTTCCCGATTTCTGCATGATAAAATCGCCCAGATTCGGGATGGGCTGGACTCCAGTTGGGTGGTCCCGGGGGAGGTGTCCGGGGCAGGTCTTGAGACGGTTATCTGGGAAGAGTTCGATCCTGTGACCGCCGAGGGTGTGGACAGACTACTGGGGAGGCTGAATGCCACACATGTTTATTGGACCCGTGCCCTTCCTGGTTGGTTTCTACCTCCAGAGAGATGACACGAGGCTGGCTCCAGGGGATTGTCAACGCTTCGTTGACGGAGGGGGCGCTTCCGACCGCCTTGAAAATGGCGGTGGTGCGGCCCCTCCTCAAGAAGCCTTCCCTGGACCCGGCTCTTTTGAATAACTATCGTCCTGTCTCCAACCTTCCCTTTGTGGCGAAGGTTGTTGAGAGTGTGGTGGCGCATCAGCTCCCTCAGTATCTGGAGGAAGCATCCTATTTAGATCCGTTCCAATCGGGCTTCAGGCCCGGGCACAGTACCGAAACAGCATTGGTCGCGTTGGTAGATGATCTCTGGAGGGCCCGTGACAGAGGTTATTCCTCTGTCCTGGTCCTCTTAGATCTGTCAGCAGCTTTTGATACTATCGACCATAGTATCCTATTGCGGCGGTTGGAGGGGTTGGGAATTGGGGGCACCGTCTTGCGGTGGTTCTCGTCCTTCCTCTCGGACCGCTCGCAATTGGTGTTGACGGGGGGGGAGAGGTCCACCCCTAGGCCCCTCATGTGTGGGGTGCCTCAGGGGTCGGTCCTCTCCCCTCTTCTGTTCAACATCTATGTGAAGCCGCTGGGAGAGATCATCCGTGGTTTTGGGGTGAAATGCCATCTTTATGCTGATGACACTCAGCTTTACATCTCCACCCCAAGCCACCCCAACGATGCTGTGGAGGTTATGGCCCATTGCCTGGAGGCTGTGCGGAACTGGATGGGCGAGAACAGGCTTCGACTCAACCCTTCCAAGACCGAGTGGCTGTGGTTTCCGGCGGCCCGATATAGTCAGCTGACTCCGTCGCTGGCTATTGGGGATGAGATCTTGACCCCCACAGAAGGGGCCCGCAATCTTGGTGTCCTCCTGGATGTACGGCTGTCTTTGGAAGATCATATTACGGCCGTCTCCAGGGGGGCTTTTTATCAGGTTCGCCTGATACGCCAGATGCGGCCCTTTCTTGATCGGGACGCCTTACGCACAGTCACTCATGCCCTGGTCACCTCCCGTCTGGACTACTGTAATGCCCTCTACATGGGGCTCCCTGCGGGGAACTTCAACTGGTACAAAATGCAGCCGCGCGGGTGGTTACGGGGGCGTCGAGATACTCCCACGTGACGCCCCTCCTGCGCGAGCTGCATTGGTTTCCAGTGGCCTTCCGGGTTCGCTTTAAAGTACTGGTTTTGGTCTTTAAAGCGCTCCATGGCATCGGACCAGGATACTTACAAGACCGCATTCTGCCAGTAGTCTCCCACCGACCGGTGCGCTCCCACAGAGAGGGTCTCCTCCAGGTCCCGACACCTTCTATGTGTCGTCTGGTGACCCCGAGGAATAGGGCCTTCTCTGTGGGGGCACCCGCCCTTTGGAATGGGATGCCCCCTGGATTACGAACGACCAGTGACCTGAGGGCCTTCAGACGTGACCTGAAGACCTGGCTCTTCGAGCAGGCCGGCCTGAGCTGACTAATGGGATTTTAAATGAGGTTTTTAGATTACTTGGGACGGGGTATGAAGTTTTATTGATTTTAATTGGGGTTTTTAGATTTGGGACAATCTAGTGTTTAATTCTCTTTTAAATAATTTATACTTTGTTTACTTGTATTTTAGTTGGCTGTTCACCGCCCTGAGTCCTTCGGGAGAAGGGCGGTATATAAAACTCAGAAATAAATAAATAAATAAATAAATAAAGAGACTAACGAGACCCTGACTCATCTCAATATGGACAAGGCCTCTTACTATCTTAGATTTCAAAATGTGGAAGAAGAGAGAGGAGACAACTTACCATTGGTGATGGCAGACATGCTGGTGGAACTTTTGAACAGAGATAAAGAGGAAATGGTGAACGAGTTGGACAATGTTTATAGAGTATATACGAGTTATGCGAGACAGCATGGACTCCCTCGTGAAGTGCACATAAGTTTTGCAAGGAGATGAGTGAAGGACATAATTTACAAAATTACAAGAGATGAAGGAATAAAACACAAAAGCAGAAAAGTGATTGTTTTAAAACAAGTGCCGAGGAGAATTAGTGAACAAAGGAAAGACTATCGATTTTTAACAAACTATTTAAATAAAAAAAAAACATACCTTTTAGATGGATTATCCCAGAGGGGATACTAGCAATATGGAAAAAGAAAAGAGTGAAAGTAGACAGCATATCTAAAGCCCAAGATTTTTTCAATCAAATAGGAGGAATAGATGAAGAATTGAGCAGTAGAGATGATCATGAAGGTTCTAGTCAAGAAGAGTTACAAACTAGAAATAAGGTAAGAGACAGGAGAAAGAGAAGGGAAGAAGATGAAGAGGTGTTGGAAAGAAAAGAAGTAGGAGTGAGGATGAGAAGTCAGATGACAAACAAAAACATTGAAGCATAGAAACAAGAAAGGGAATCCGATATCCATAAATATTAATGGGTTAAACGACTCAGCTAAGAGGAAAAGAACGTTTCTTAAGTTAGAAAAACAAAAGGCGGATATAATATGTAAACAAGAGGTTCATATAAAGGAGAGTGATAAAAGGTATTTAATTAATGACAAATTGAGGAAAATGTATTCAACACTGGCGGAAGAGAAAAAAAGAGGGGTAATATTATATATAAAAGAAAACATAAGTTCTGAATTAATTTATAAAGATGAACAGAGAAGAATAATAATGGTAGAGGTGGTAATACAAAATAAAAAGACAATTTTAGTGGGAATATATGCTCCAAACAAAAATCAGAGTGAATTTTACAAAATTTTATACGAAAAATTATTAGAATTTGGCAATTCAAGAATCTGTATTGTAGGAGATTACAATGCAATAACGGACAATAAACAAGACTATATATGTGAACAAAGGCAATATAAAAATCGGAATACACTGCCTAAAACATTTACAGAGATGGTCGAAGAACTAGAATTAGTGGACGTGTGGAGAAAAAGAAACCCAGGAATATCACAGTTCACTTTCTATTCCAGCCCACACAAGTCATGGTCCAGAATAGATATGGCCTGGGTCAACAGTGAATTACACAAAGAGATCCAGGACTTAAAAATCCTACCTAATATATGGGCAGACCATAACCCAATACAAATAATTTGGAAAAATAGTAATTATAAAAAAGGTAGATGGACACTCAATTCACAACTGCTGAAAGAGGAAGAATATATACAAAAAATTAGGGAAGAATTGACTATTTTTTTAAGATTCAATAAAAGACAGGATACCTCATTGCAAAACCTATAGGTTACAATGAAGGCCTACTTAAGGGGACTATCAATAGCTTTTATAACAAACAGGAATAGAAAAAGAGAGGAGAAACAGAAAATTTTAATAAAAAGAATAGAAGAGTTGGAAAACAAACAAATGGAAACTCTGGAAGAAGAGCAAACTAGAAATGAATTAATATCAGTTAAACATGAGGAATTAATTAAAAACTTATTATACATGAAACAAAACTATTTTGAACATGCAAACAAACCCGCGAGATGGTTAGCATACAAATTAAGAAAAGAAAATCAGAAAAGAATGATTTTATCAATTACAAGACAAAAATGGAATAATAGAGACAGACCAGGAAAAAAAAAGGAAATCATAAGAGAATACTTTGAAAATCTTTATGAGCAAGAAACAGTTGATGTAAATAAAATAGAAGAGTATTTGAAAGAAGGAAACCCCTTCTTAATATCGGAGGATAAAAAGAGATATTTAATAAAAAAATAACCTTGCGTGAGTTAAATGCCGGGATTCAAAAACAAAAAAGAAACAAAATACCAGGCCCAGACGGGCTACCAATGAGTTATGCAAAGAGATAGGTGAAATATTAGAAATAATGTAACTAGAAGTTTGCAATGAGGTATTATTCGAAGCCAAAATCCCAGAATCCTGGAAAAATGCATATATAACATTAATACCTAAAGAGGATGCAGATGCCAGTCAAATAAAGAACTACAGACCAATTTCCCTTCTAAATTTGGATTATAAAATTTTTATGGCAGTAATGGCAGAAAGATTAAAGAATGTACTTAGTAATAAAATTTATCCGGACCAAAATGGATTTCTCCCCACGAGGCAGATTAGATATAATACAAGAACAATAATAAATATATTGGAATATTTATTTATTTATTTATTAACTTTCTATATTGCCCCCTTTCCCAAAAAAGGGACTCGGGGTGATGTACAGCCAACTAAAAACAAAAATAATATATACAATTAAAAACAAATTAAAAACAATTACATTAGAGGCCGAATATACAATTTTAAAATATAAAACTAATAAAAATTTAAAATTTAAAAAATTTAAGATACCAAGTTTTAAAAACCCCAAAAATCGTTACTGGGCCAGGCTGGCCTGTTGAAAAACAGGGTCTTTACTGCGTGCTGGAAGGTCTGAATGTTTGTAATGGCCCGTATCTCCGGGGGCAAATCGTTCCAAAGGGAGGGAGCCCCCACAGAGAAGGCCCGCACCCTCGGGGCCGCCAACCGGCAATGACCAGGCGGCAGAACCCCGAGGAGGCCAACCCTGTGGGAGCGCACTGGGCGGTGGGAGGCTGTTGATGGCAGCAGGCGGTCCATAAGTACCCAGATCCCAAGCCATGGAGCGCTTTAAAAGCGATCAATACCACCTTGAATCGGATCCAGAAGGCCACAGGAAGCCAATGCAGCACGCGCAGAAGCGGTGTTACATGGGAACTCCGAGGGGCTCCCAAGATCACCCAAGCGGCTGCATTCTGGACCAACTGCAGCCTCCGGACACTCTTCAAGGGGAGCCCCATGTAGAGAGCATTGCAATAGTCCAAGCGGGAGATGACGAGGGCAGAAGTGACTGTGCGAAGTGCGTCCAAATCCAGAAAGGGCCGCAACT
The DNA here is from genome assembly GCA_023653725.1 of Bungarus multicinctus. Taxonomy (NCBI): domain Eukaryota; kingdom Metazoa; phylum Chordata; class Lepidosauria; order Squamata; family Elapidae; genus Bungarus; species Bungarus multicinctus. The sequence goes on along the minus strand of CM042849.1, from coordinate 33,975,693 downwards.
GGTAAATCAGACAAATCTGACAAAAGGCCCCCCTGGTGACGGCCGTAATGTGATCTTCTAAAGACAGCCGTACGTCCAGGAGGACACCCAGATTGCGAGCCCTTTCCATGGGGGTCAAAATTTCTCCCCCCACGGCCAGTGACAGAGTAAGCTGGCTTTATCTGGGCGCAGGAAACCACAGCCACTCGGTTTTGGTCGGGTTGAGACGAAGCCTGTTAAGACCCATCCAATATTATGAAAAACATTCAGGAAGCCACGTAGCTTTGGTCTTTGGATGCACAAAAGGCCTTTGACAATTTAAACTGGGATTTCATGAAAAAACAGATCAATTTGATGGATTTTGGAGATAACTTTGCAAGAATGTTAAATGCAATATACTGTATGCCACACAAAAGGCTAATGTATTAGTAAATGGAGAAATTACTAAATCATTGAAGATAAGGAAGGGAGTCAGACAGGGATGTCCACTTTCAGCTCTGCTTTTTATAACAATTTTGGAAACTTTGCTAGCTAGAATTAGAGCAAATAAAGAAATCAAGGGAATTAAAATTAAAAATCAAGAATATAAATTACAAGCCTTCGCAGATGATATGGTTTTTGTTATAGAGGACCCAATAAACTGAGGACCAATTTTATTAAATGAAATAGATAATTTTGGTAGATTAGCAGGATTAAAAATTAACAAAGAAAAAACTAAAATATTAGTTAAAAATTTAATAATTATTAAACAAAAATATTAGAAGAAAAGATAGGATTACAAATAGTAAATAAAATTAAATACTTAGGGAATTTGGCTGAGAGCGAGAACACTAAATCTGTGAGAGGACAACTATACAAAACTATTGAAACAGATTGAAAAGGAATTGGAAAATTGGAATAAGATGCAAATTTCATTGTTAGGAAGGATAGCAACAATTAAAATGAATGTTCTACCCAAAATATTATATCTGTTTCACACGATTCCGATATTACTGGATAAATTTTTTTTTAAAGAATTAGACAAGATCATGATGAAATTTATTTGGGCAAAGAAAAAGACAAAGATAGAAAAAAACATATTTACAAGACAACAAAAGAGGTGGATTCGGTTTACTTGTCTGGGAGGTATATTATAGAGCAGCGACGTTAATATGGATAAAAGATTGGATTGATTTGAGGAACAATAGGATTTTACAACTAGAGGGACATGATTTGCTACTTGGTTGGCATGCTTTCTTATGGAATTCAAATACTAAAAATAATACATATTTTACTAGACACGTATTTTGAAAATCCTTAATTAAAATTTGGAATGATACAAGGAGGAATCATTACACCAAAATTCTGACATGGTTTTCAATGATGGAGGTAATGTTCCATCCAAATACGATGGATATTAGTAAAAAATTAAAATATCATCAAATAAAAGATAACGAGGGAAGAATTAAAACAAAACAGGAATTAGAAACACAAGGGATATCTATTGATAATTGGTCATATTTTCAAATTGAAATGAGATATAATAAAGATATAAAGGAATACAGAATTGAAGTTAAAAATACATGTTTAGTTAAAATACTTTTAAATCCAGAGAAAAGTTCAATTTCTAAATTATATAATTATCTACTGAAGTGTAAAATGGCAGAGAAAATTGTCAAAGGCTAGCCTGGGAAAAAAACTTTGGCTATAATATCGATCTGGATGTTTGGGAGGAGATCTGGAAAAAAAAATTGACATTAATCAAATTAATAGCACATAAAGAAAACTTATACAAAATGATATATAGATGGTATCTGGCACTCTCAAGACTGGCCAAAATATTTCCGATAGCAAATCTTTGCTGTTGGAAATGTAAAGAAAAATTAGGTACATACTTCCACCTGTAGTGGACATGTCCCAAAATAAAGAAATATTGAGTAAAAATAAAACTCTGATAGAAGAAATTATAGACTGTAGGCTGGAGTGGAAACCAGAACTGTTTTTGTTGTGAGTAATTAAAGGGGATTACCCCTCTAAAGTAAATATTTGACCATTCATTTATTATCTGCGGCACATATTTCGCTATCACAATATTGGAAAAACCCTAATACACGACCGATACACATTACTATTTAAAAAGCCTATAAATGTGTTCAAATGGAGAGACTTACACTTAAGATTAATGGAAAGTAAGACACAGAGTATTATCGAGTATGGGATAAATGGTATAAGTAGGCAGAAAACAAAAAGAAAAATAAGTAAATGAACTTAAGAAACTATTTATATTTAACAATTTATACCAATGTATAATTTATTTATGGTAAATCTTTCTTGTCTCTGATCAGTATTATTATTACTATTAGAATTGTCTATTATATTTCTTTATTTAATAGTCAACTAATATGAAAATATTACAACACATAAAATGAATATATTTATAAATAGAAGAATAGCATTAAACCAATGTGTAAAGAAGAACTAGGACTTACCAAGTTCGATAACAAGTGTAAAGAAATATGGTTTATTTACATATCAATGTTTTTATATTTTCGAATTTGTATGTTTTAAATTTTGTTAATAAAATTGTTTTTAAATTTTTTTTAAAAAGGATAAAGAACAATTTGGCTTTTATACAACCCAGCAAGACTTAGATAAAATATGGCAAGGGGAAGAAGAAAAAAAGATCAGTAAAATTTACAAATATCTATTAGATTATGAAATGAAGAGGAAACCATCAAAGAATGTATGATAATTTGGGCTAAAAATGTGGGCCATACTATCAACTTAGACTGTGGGAACATATTTGGTAGATAAATTATAGATTAACAATGTCGGTCTCTTACAAAGAGAACTTATATAAAATGTTTTATCACTGGCACTTACCGCTAGCGAGATTAGCCAAAATGTTCCCTAGCATGACACCCAAGTGTTGGAAATGTAATTATAATCAGGGAACATATTTCCACATGTGGTGGAGATGCATTAAAATATTGGCAAAAAATTAGAATATGGATAGAGGAAATAAAAAAACAGAGAGTAAAATTCAAACTGGAAATTTTCTTATTAGACATGTTAGAACCAAATATGAATAGGAAGCACCAATACTTGATTCTGCATATTATAACAGCAGCTAGAATAAGTTTTGCTCAAAATTGGAAATTGGCTATGACCCCTTCAGAAAATACGATAATCAATAATGTACATGAATGTGCCGAGATGGATAGGCTAACTAAGTTGTTAAAAGATAACCAAGACAGTGAATATTACAAAAGTTGTTAAAAGATAACCAAGACAGTGAATATTACAATATCTGGTATGACAGGATAAAGAAAAGAGAATATCTGATGACTTGGTAACATTTTGGATAATAAGGGTGACGTGTAAATAAATGTAAATAAGCTATATGTAAGCATATATAGAGTTTAAAATGATGAAGGAGTTATTATAACAATGTATAACACGTTATCAGAAGAAAAGTACAAGTGTATCTAGTGTTTAAACAATGCTGTAAAATGTAAATATAAGTTTTTAATTTCATAAACATTAAATAAATAAATAATTTAAAATAAAAAAATAAAAAAAACAGTATAGCATAATAGGGATCTTCTAATCCATGAAACACAACCAAAACTGAATTGAAAATGATAATCCAATAAAGACCTCAATTTTCCCTTCTGCTATAACTAGAAATAAGAAAGGTATAAAAGTAGTACTTGATTTGTGACCATTCATTTAGCAATTGTTTGATTTTACAATGGATCTATCCTGGGGTTACTTACAACCTGGATTTGAAATTCTGATATTCCTCTTCTGCTTTCAATCATGAAACCAGACTTTGGTCCTTCATCAGCACAACTGCATTAATGGCTATTTGTGGTGTCCCATAGTCAAGTGACCACACTTTACAAGTTTTGTAATTCTGCTGAAAACCAAAACTTCTGTTTTGGCAAAACTGCCCCACCATGAAACATTAGTTTATTTTATGACCTACCATTTGCTTAATGGTCACTGAAAAATGAGTTATGAAATCAAATCAGTCACATGATTGACTCATTTTACAATTGTCATGACTTATGACTATAAGGGGCAGACACCATTATGGTCATAAGTTATGGATTGCTTGTAGTTAAAAGAGATTGGTTTGACGAACTAATACAGTGACAGCTGTGCAGTCAGTGTATACAACTTACATCTCTTCACCACCCATTTTAGTTCATTTAGCACACTAACATCAATTTTCTGAACATTAAACATTCAATGCAAGTTTTTTCCATTTTCCATACAATACCAAGTGGTATTGTATGCATAATCTCGATTTGTAAAATGTTTGATTTATCATCTCTTCCAGACTTGCCATTATTGTAAATGTTTGAAACAGGCATGGCTGCTAACCCTTCTCTCACTTACATTAACTTCTTTTTCATTGCTCTTCTGAGGAATATTTATAGCCAGATATTCTGACATACTCATCAGCTTTAATATATTCCACATTCCAACCCGATATATACAAACAAAGGTTTGTATAAGTAAAAGTAAATATCCTTCTGGTACTCTTCTATTTTCTCCATTATCCAGCTTAAATAAAAGGTGTGATTACATGTTTGCCAGCCTTATTTAGAGTCATGCTTATTCATTTGCCATTTTCTTTTTCACTTATGGCCACATACTTATTTGTAAGATCTTAACCAAAACCTTGTCTGAATATTGAGTTTTTTAGTTCAGCAATAATATTTGAAATTTTACTTGCTTCTTCCTTCTTCACTTATAGGTAATATTTTCCACTACCCCAACTACTATTTTGTTCCATTTTGTTCTATAGAGCTATTAATGGTTTAACTGTTTCTTGTTTTTATATTTTAAACAAGTCAATGGGTATTTCAAATATTTCTTATGCTTTACTGTTTGACAGCTAATCCATTACCTATCATATTTCTAATTTTTATTTTTGTGAATATATCCTCCCTGAAAATGTGTCTATCACTTTATAATCATATTTAAAATCCATGTACAAATGTGTTGAGTATTCCTACCTTAATTATATATCCCCCCTTTACCAAATACTTTAGTTCTCCTTTTTTTTTTTAAATTACTAGCTTCTTCGTTTTAAAATTATTGATGTGTGTGTGTGTTTGTGAGTGTGTACATACACAATTTTATTTTACCTCTTACAATTGCTCTTCAGGTGGTCTTTCACCCAAATTTAATTTAATTTAATTTTCTAAATGTGATGTGTATATTTGACACAAATAATTTATGCTCTATTTAACAATCTGGATTTCTACTGTCTCACTGGATTATACTTTTCTATCTTTTTCTATGTAGACGATTTGACTGACATGGAACATCTGCTAATATCCAGGTATATAGATTATATTCATCTTGCTTGAAGCAGGTACTAGCAATGCCAAATTATTCTCTGTGTAATACTATATTGGCTTATTTCTTGCGAGTCAAACCTTTCTGTAAATTCCATCTTCTCTCTTCCTCCAATATATGCATTCCAATTATTCTATTGTCAGTCTTCTTTGAACAGGATTCTGTAGAAAATTACTGATCTCTTGACTTTATATTAGCTTAACTCAGTTCCTAGTACAAGACTTCTCAGAAACTTACAGACATGACTCACCTACATAAGAATTTTTATGACAGATAAAAATGGGACCATGCAAAATGATGCTTACAATTGATGTAAGGATGCAATCCTCCAGTTAGTTCCACAGCAGGTTAAATCATTTGCTTTACATTTATTATTCCTAATATTTACTGTTCAGTAAATTTCATTTCCACTTCCACAATTCCAAGCTCTTATATCTTTCTTACAACCCTAGACCAGCATAAGGCACAGGGAAGGAATGCAACCAAGAATGGAAAGAATTGAGACATAAAAGATATAAAAAAGCTTTAGAAACATTAAAAGCTATATAAAATATATGAAGGTAAGTGTAATAAGATAAGAAAGTATAAAGCGCTAGGCACTTTATAGTGTCAGGCCAGGGCCAAACAGACCAAACCTTAAGACTGGGCACTACACACGCTATAAGTCTTCTTCCAGAAAGTTTTGAGAATACAGAGCTTGATAATGCTATATGTTGTGGCGAAGTAAAATTTGTCTTGTGCACTCTGGACAATTGTGTAGTGATGGTAGGATTAGGAGGGTGTGATATCTCTATAATACAAAAACTGAAGAAAGACAGTTTCTATGGTTTCTAACTTGAGCTTTGCCATTCTACCAAGGACGTCTTCTTGTTTTGTCCCTCAAGTATGGCTAAAAGCATAGTTTCACACTAAAGTAAAGTATTTTTCTTCATTAATACTACACATTTCCTGCATTTTAAATCAGACTATCATGCAGTTTTATTGCAGCTTTTTTGAAGAGGACAAATCATCACTTTGAGTAAAGTAACTAAAGGACTGACTTCTGATTGGTTGGAAAATATCATCATTTTTGTGTCAATACAGAAATAATTTGCTATCATCTTTGATGTGATACAGAATGGATATGCTATGCTTCCTTCATGCTGGCAGAGCTACAATTATTCTAATATCAGTTTAGAATTATCCTCCCTTTTAAAAAAAAACTACTAGAAGGGTAATCATAGCACGATCTTTAACTGGCATCGCTCTCAGAAAGAAATCTTCATTCAATGGCAATGTGATAATTCCCTAGCAGGAAAGAGTCATTTAAAATGTTTTATTCCCTCATGGGAATGCCATATTAGCAACTATAATAGCTAGAAATGTTTTTCTTGCTTTTTAAATTTTTTAGTCCCAGGTATAAAATATAGTATTAAATACTATATTTTCAGCTATGATACTAAATATATAATGATGCAATTTTTCATTTTCTTTAGTTTATTTGTGTTTATAAGTATTTATTTCGCTACCTTTTTCATATTAGTTGTGTATTCCATTGAACTGGGAAATGCATTGATTTTTGCAAGGATTTAATTTGAGCAATTCTATCTTTTTCTCATTGGAAAACAAATTATAATGGACAAGAATTGCAATAATGGTCCCATTTGCTCTGGATTTTTTTATAGGAATTTTGTACTAGATATAAGTATGGTTAGTGATTGGGGATCCTTTTTCATCTTTATATGGAATTTTCCTTTGAATTAAGCCAAGAGTGAATGAGTTTCTATTACCCTGTAGCAATGCTCTATTATCATTTAGTCAAGTGAAGCTTCAAATATGCAGGTTACTTCAGCATGTTCTTATGCCTGAAATCAGATGTAAAATATCTTTTCAGAATCAACAGAAAGCTTACATTCTTGACATTTTCAAATACTTCTGAATAACTGTAATTAATAGGCTTTTGACAAACTTTAATATTTCTTCCCTTTCAGGGGTTACCAACAGTTTGCAATATGATGACTTTCATGGTTGACTGAATCTGCTTATTCTAAAAAAAAATCTACTCTTTATATGCTTCAAATTAAGCTTGAATTACATCCTGAAGTTTAGGTTAGGTCAGCACAAGAGCATGTAATTAACATGGAACAGATTTCAGGTTTAGTTCATGTCATTCCAAGCTATCGTTGGGGTTAAAAGGTGTAGGAAGTCACATTAACTGTCAGTAATCTGAGTGCATTTCTGTATAAGACATATCAATTGTATCAAAGATTTATCTCCTGTTCCAGAAGGTTACTCATTAAACATTTTTTAACAAAAAAATTTCTATTCAATCCAAGAAACAAAATTTGGGCAGAATAAGAGCAGCAGGCATCTTTGGTTATTTCTGAGGGAAAACTTGAAAAACAAATCATATTTTGGGGGGAGGAGTGGACAATGGTAGATTTTAAGGTAATATGTTTTTTTCTTACAAAAAGTGAATATATTTATTTTCATCTGTATTTTTGATAAAAATATTCACAAATTTTGATATAAAAATTAACTACTTTGAAGCTGCATTTGAATAGTGTAATCTGGGGAAATTCTGGGATCTACAAAATGGTGTTATGTGAGGGAGATGACTCCTGAAGACTTAAGTTTCAGACTGCCCAAATTGTATTAGTTGTCATCATCATCATCATTATCGTCATCATCATTCTAGCCACTGTCTATCCACTGCAGGATAAAGGCCTTTTCTACATGTTTCCAACCCATATGGTCTTAAATGTTCATTTGCCAATTGGGCCCACAATACTTGCTCAGGTTATTGATACATCTGGCTTTAGGTTTCTTTTGTGGAATCCATTCCGTAACTGTTTTTGTCCACCTGCCATCAGTTCTCCTTCCTATGTGATCAGCCCATTTTCAATTCTTCTACTGTCTTGGTAATATCGTATATTTTGTTTGTTTTCTAATTCATGTGCAGGTTTTTCTATCTTGTCTTGTGATGCTGAGCATGCATCTTTCCATGGCTCTTTGCACCACTCACAGCTTTTGTAAGATTAGTGTCTATTTTTCGCTAGTATATGTTAAAACAGGCAACACACACTGATTGAAAACTTTTATCCACGGAGTCTGTTCTTGAAAATTACACTTAGCTTGCCAAATGCCTGCCAACTACATTTAACACATCATTCAATTTCCTTTATTGTATTATCATCCCTTGGAATCCATTGGCCAAGGTATCTATACAGTGGTCTACTACATCTAGTTTTTCTCCATATACATAAAAAAAATCTGAATTTATTAAACATTTATTAAACATAATGTGGCTTTTTCAGTTTTATTTTTAAGCCAAATGGTTCTCCAACTTTGTGCAGTTGTTGTATGTGTCTTTGTAACTCTTCTGAATAAGAAGAGAACCACATCATCTGCAAATATTAAGTAATTTAAATAGGTACCATTGATTTTTATTCCATCTTTTGCACAGTGTATTTTGTGAAATATTTCTTCAAGACAGGCTGGAAAAGGATAGGTAACATTTTATCGTCTAGTCATATAATTTGTTCTAGGTGACACCTACCCCTTGTATTAGTATGGTATAAAATTTCTTTATAGTTATTTCTGCAATGGATAGTGTCACCTTTTTCTGTTTTGACAATTCTAATATTCTAATAAGTTTTTTACTATTTTTTATTTGTAATCATGTGGGAAAGTGTAGGGATCAATTTCAACAAATGGCTTCGCATATGTTGTTTTAAGAAAATATTATGCCTCTCATTTTGAATATTTTCATGCTTCATTATGTCAGCAAGATTCATTATGGTACTCATTATAGCAACAAAAGAATAAGCTGAGCTTGTCTGCAATTTTTCAATTGAGTAGGAAAGAATATCAAAGAATATTGTGAGCTAGTTTAATTTCCTTGCATAACAATAAAGGCACAAATAAGAAATGCACTGTTAAGAAGAGCTGTATATACATATCAAGTTACAATGTTTGATGAGAAAATCTTATGCATTGTTGAATTAACTGTTCATGATAAGAAGTCAAACTTTTCCTTCCATTTGAAGGGCAAGATTGTTCAACCACTTTTATTAATTTTCATCTTTGAAACTAGTTTGAATGATTCAGTTGAATTTCCTCAATATGTTGATAAAAATTATTTGTTATACACTCTACTGTTACTAAATAAAGCTTTGCATGTAATATTTTCTATAGTATTATAAAAATACAGGTCCTGTTCCCAGTTTGTTTTATTTGTCTGTGTGTGTATGCAAAGAAGTGAGTTGTTCACACCCACCCAGTCACATGCCCACCCAGCCAGTCATCAGGGCAGAGAACCAGTTGTTAAATTTTCAGCCCACCACTGAATAACCCCATTCCCTGCTAGCACTGATAACATTATCTAGTTTGGTGATAAAATGTAATGTAATACAAAAAAACCAAGTTCCAAAAGCCCCAAAGACCCCATACTTAGAAACCTATTTGCACTAACCAAACAGTTGCAATTATAGTGCTATAAGGCTTTACCCTGTAACTAACTTTGCCTCTGCTTTCAGTATAAACTGTAGTTTCCATACAATCTTATACTGTGTGCTACAGCAGTTTAACACTATGTGTTATGATCCAAGAATGACTACAACTGGTGTTCATAGTTAAGCTGAGCAACTGCATAACATTGCCACAGCTTCATATACTTAAAAATTGTAAGGGATACTGTAACCACTTTTTTCAAGGGGGATACTATTTCATCCAGAGCACTTATAAACCAATAGTAAGGGCATCAGAATATTTCTGAAAAAGTCATAATTCCTCCTGCCCTGACACGATTTCAGTGTACTTTGTCTAATTGAAATCTTCCAGGCACTGATTCATGACTTCCATAGCATTTCTAGGGTAACATCTTGGATAACAACATATAGTTAGGCATTGCCAGTATATTATAAAGAATGTAGATATTCTTAAAACTAAAAAGATAAAAGGTGAGAATGCAAAAACTTATGAACCATTCTAAAAATATTTTTATTAACAACATGGCAGACTTTATATTTTATGGTTAATTAAAACAGATTTAACAGATTTTAGTTCTCCCTTCCTTTGCTGTCATAAAAAAGTTCAGAAAGCTTTAAAATTACTTTAAAAGTCATTTTAAGCTTTTAGTCTAGGGCTCTAGCTATATTGTCATTGAGGAATTAACTATTACCTGCCTGACAATTAATGCTTCTCATAAAATCCATCTAAATTATTTGATGTTTTTAGCTAGTTTAAATTTAATCAAGAGTTTTGGATAAAACTTTACCTGGTAATTTCTCATGGATAGCACAATTTTATTATTTCCCTTTTTATTTTACAAAATAAGGAATATGATATTGATGAAAATATGCAAGAGTTGTTAGGCAAAGGGAGTAAAAGCATTTTTTAAGCTCTGAGAAACAAGACATTTTTCTTTTTACAACCCTTTAATCCCTTTATTCAGGTGGAGTTGGGGGCAACTGAATGTAGCTGACAATTTACTGGTTGGATGTCATTCTGACACACATGCAGTTTACAGAAGACATGTTCTCTTTGCACCCTGATAAACATCTTCACCTCTAGGCCACTATGCCACTCTATAAGATAACATTTGGAAGAAACTCAAGATGATACTTCCATTGATTCATTGGGATATGAGAAGTAGGGAGATAAATCACTATCAGACTTGCAAAATTTTGTTATTATAACCAATCATAATAAAATAGTTCGAGTTTTTTTTTAAGTTGATTTTCTGGCCTAATGTACTTAATGGTTGCTGACATATTCCTTTGTGGATCCATGCAAGGTAGAGTAATTCTTTGAAACTTCATTGTCTTTCATCTTTGTTATTCATTCAGAAACTTCTTGTTCACCGAGTGAATCAATGTCTTCAGTCCACTCTGGAAGCAGCAGTGTTCAGAAGCTAAAACTGTTTTAAATCCTATTTTGAATTCTTCTTTCCCATTCAGCTTTTACTGTATGTCTGGGAGCACAGGTAACTGGATGGCAGATTGTGTTTACTTGCATCATTCTGTCATAGATACTTCATTCTAAATATATTCTTTAATAAATAACTAAAAATGTACTATGTTCCTTCTTGCTTCAAATGCTCTACTATCATCCCAGTGCCAAAGAAACCCTCCATCAAGGAACTGAATTACTTTGGACCAGTTGCTCTAACATCTGTAGTTATGAAAACCTTTGAAAGGCTAGTGCTGGTCTATCTGAAAACCATCATGGATACGCTGTGAGACCCTTTACAATTTGCCTACTGAGAAAATAGATCAAAAGATAATGCTGTTAATATGACTCTGCACTGAGATTTTCTCCTAGAAACATCTTTAATCTCCAAAGACCTATGCAAGGATTTCCTTTGTAGACTTCAGGTCAGCACTCAATACCATCATTCCAGATATTCTTCTAACTAAACTAAATCAGCTAGCTGTACCTGACTACACTTGTAAATGGATCGTAAGCTTCCTAAAAGACGGGAAGCAGCAGGTGAAGCTAGGAGAAATCACATCAGATACCTGTACAATTAACACAGCCTCCCCATTAGGGCTGTGTACTCTCATGACTTTTCTTTTCTATATATACCAATGACTGCATCTCAAAATATCCCTCTGTTAAAGTACTGAAGTTTGCAGATGATACAACAATGATTGGTCTCATTCACGACAATGACAAATCTGCATACAGATAGGAGGTTGAACAACTAGCCTTGTGATGCAACTGGAACAATCTTGAATTAAAAACATTCAAAACTATAGAAATGGTGGTAGATTTTAGGAGAAACCCTCCTATCCTGCCGCCTCTAAACAACACAGTATGAATAGTAGAAACTTTAACTTTCTAGGTTCTATCATTTCTCAAGACTTAAAATTTATTTATTTGTTTGTTTATTTATTTTGTCGAGCATGTATTAGATAACAGGTATAAGTATAAACATGATTATTAATGCATAAAATGGATACAAATAAAAGGAAACATTAGGACAGGGACGATAGGCATGTTAGTGTGCTTATGCATGCCCCTTAAAAACCTTTTAGGAATGGGGTGAGTTCAACAATAGACAGTCTAAGGTTAAAGTTTTTGGGGTTTGTGGAAGAAGCCACAGAGTCAGGTAGAGTATTCCAGACAATGACCACCCTGTTGCTGAAGTCGTATTTCCTGCAATTGAGTTTGGTGCAGTTTACCTTAAGTTTGTATCTATTGTGTGCTCGTATTTTGTTGTGGTTGAAGTTGAAGCAGTCATTGACAGGTAGGACATTGCAATAGATAATTTTATGTACTACGCTTAGGTCAGATTGAAGGCAGCGTAGTTCTAAGTAAGTTTAAAATTTCAAGTCTAGTGGCATAAGGTATTCTGTTATGAGTAGAGGAGTAGAAGACTTTCTCATGAAATATCTCTGGACTCTCTTGATGGACACCTAACATCAAAAATGTCATAAAAAAAGCACAACAAAGAATGTTCTTTCTGCACCAACTCAGAAAGCTCAAATTGCCCAAGGAGCTGCTGATACAGTTCTACAGAGGAATTATTGAGTCTGTCATCTGCACCTCTATAATTGTCTGGTTTGGCTCTGCAACCAGACAAGACCAACACAGACTTCAACAGATAATTAGAACTGCAGAAAAAACAATTGCTACCAACCTGCCTTCCACTGAGGACATGCATACTGCACAAATCCAAAAGTGGGATGTCAAAATATCTTCAGACCCCCTTACATCCTGGACATGAATTGTTTCAACTTCTGCCCTCAAAATGATGCTATAGGGCCCAGCACACCAGAACAACTAGAGACAAAGACAGTTTGTTCCCAAATACCATCACTCTGCTAAACAAATAATTCCCTCAACACTGTTCAATTATTTACAAAGTGTACACTACTATTACTGTTAATCTTCTCATCACTCCTTATCACCCATCCCCTCCCACTTGTGACTATAACTTTGTTGCTTGTATCCTCTGTTTCCTAGTATGATTTGATGTTGATTGTACCCTATGACTATCATTAAGTGTTGTACATTATGATTGTTGATTCTTAACGAATGTTCCTTCTTTATGTATACTGAGAGTATTTACACCAAGACAAGTTCCTTGTGTGTCCAATCACACTTGGCCAATAAAGTACACTATTCTATTCTATTTTATTCTTATGATTCTTGATGAACGTATTTTTTTCTTTTCTTTTTATGTACACTGAGAGCATATGCATCAAAGACAAATTCCTTGTGTCTCCAATCAGACTTGGCCAAAAAAGAATTCTATTCTATTCTAACTTCTAGCAGTCATCTTTGACCACCATAAGCAGAGATCAAGCCTTGTGTTACCACATATTGGAGCAACCATATGGATTCAACTACTCTTCCCAATGGATAGCATTTGTAGTCATATATTCAATTAATTTGCCACACTCATATGATTCCAATATTCCATAAAACAATGTTCAAACTGTAAACATAGCAAGTATCAAGATACCAGCTGGTACTATTGAAATATCTAGCAAGGAGAACGCCTCTGTTCTTTCATCCAGTTTAAAACTAAAGTCATCAAACAGAAAGACAAGTATAATTTCTGCATTGCTTGCTTCTTAAGACTGATTGAGAAAGATATAAATAATCTATTTTATCTATGATTCTGAAGCTGATTCATTACCCCAGTATCCCAAATCTTCCTGAGAGTAAAGGAAAATTGGACAGCAATTTTTTTAAGAAGCTGGGCCAAAAGAAGACCCTGGCTGTAAAACAGTTAAAACCCCTCCCTTAAACCCTAAAATTTGATATAAAAATTAAAATAGCCAAATCTAAAATCAGCTCAAGCCGGCCTGGTCAAAGAGCTAGGTTTTCAAGGCATGCCTGAAAGTCCCCAGGTCTGTGGCTATACGTAACTCCGGAGGCAACCCATTCCATTCCAATTCATTCCATTCCAATTCCATTCCAACCCAACCCATTCAGTTGTGCTGAATATAGCCTAAACCAGGGTTGTCAAATTCGTGTCATCACGGCAGCATCATGTACATATTGGTATTTTTTCCCTTCACTAAACTGGGTAGGATGGGTCCAGGATATGAGACATCCATCCCCTGGTCTAAACCACAGACGGTAAAAATCAGAGGTGGTATTTAGCAAGTTCTGACCAGTTCTGGGGAATTGATAGCAGAAATTTCGAGTAGTATAGAAAACCAGGAAATACCAGTTCTGACTGGAGATTTTACAGTATCCTTCCCCTGCCACGTCTACCAAGCCATGTCCACAGAATCATTAGTAAAAAAATTTGAATCCTACCACTGGCAAAAACTATACTTTGGAGAAGCTAATTCACTTCCACAACTTCCATAAACTCATAAGCATACCAAATTACTTTCAGGACATTGCTCCCATCACTTCATCAGATTCTGGTATGTATTTAATGATGCAAAGTTCCCAGGTATCTCTTTTACACGTCAACCTTACATAATACCAAACACCAAAAAGATATAAAAGAAATGTATTACAAATTTACAAGCTAGATAGTTTTCAGAAGAAATATGTGGTGCTTGCTATTGTAAAGCAATTTTATTTTGCAATTCTGCCAGGAGCATTTATGTCCAAGTGTATCTGATCCTTGAAAATTAAAATAAGTGACTAACATTTGTAAAGATTGGCTTTTGCAATCCTTTCAAGTTTAAAATTAATGCAATGTTCTATTAGCAAAGACTTTCTGTAATTATGAAATATGAAACTGCTTGATTTCTACAATGCAACTATATAAGGAATTCATGTTTTGTGGCTTGTATTCAATATATGATTCCCTAACATAAAATTTGCATTTGCAAACTCAGTGGACTCAAACCTTTATCCTAAACTCATTAGGTTATATAGATTGCAATGGCTTAATTAACACAACATTAAACAAAGCTTTACAAAGGTGCTGCATTTCACTTGACTGTAAGTTTTAATGGCTTATAATATGTGCTTAAACTATTCCAGCTCTTATAAAAAGTGATCTCATAATTATTGATGGGAGAAAAACATAATTCATAGTATGACTTCATTCCTAAGTGAGACAGTGAGACATAAAGTCAAATTTTATTGTATGACTTAAAAGTTTTCTTGCTTCTAATGATATCCAAATATTGACACTCAGTGCTATTTCATTATTTAAACAATTCTTTTAGCAGGCATACATTTTCGGACACATTTCTTTAAAACCAAAATACTCAACAAACTACAGCTATGTGTGCTAGAAAAATTATTTGAATAAATTTAGTTATGAGGATTATTTTGTCAATGGATATTTCATCTAGCATCATCAAGCAACTCTATTTTTAAAATTATTTAAACTTTTAATAAATTTGTAAAGTAACTGGGTTTTAATTTCATTTATAATTGAAAAATAAAAATAGCAAGTAGTTGCACACTAACTGTCCGCTTCACCAGAAATACATTTGTATGTACATATATATGGGCAGTTAGTAGCCTGAAAAAAGTCAGGGAAGCAGAATCAATTCTCTCTTGCTTGCACTTTCATTCGCATGGTAACATTATTGAATATTATAATTAAAAAGATAAGAATTGATACAAACTGAAAAAAGAAAAGAATGGAAAGAAAAAGAATGAAAGAGAGAGAGGGAGGGAGAGAGAATTAAAGAAAGAATCAAAGAAAGATATAAAAGAAAAACTTCTCCCTTTTAAAACAAGTACTTTTTTATATTTTATTTATCACCCGTTCTTAAAAAATAACAAGTGATCTCTTCTTCCTATATCACATCCATTATCTATAAATAAAATTTAAAGCTTCTTTGTTCAGACATGATCAGCAATAGTTCATTAAGGATCATCAGAGGTAGAAACGTCTGTATTTTAACCTTGATCAAATAAACCAACTGTACATTTTTTCCTTTGTCATGCCTTTGGAATCAGACTCAGTTACAACACAGACGGCTTCAAGTATTCAATTTTCTATTTGCTCTTCTCCCGCTGCTATTCCATCTAAGATTTCTATATCCAATTTCTATATGACTAGAGAACAAGCACCCAAATGCTAAAGTGACCGACAAAGCTTAGGAAAATATTGGTAACACTTATGCATATTTAGTATATAGAGAATTAAAATCTTACAGTAACATTTTTCTGTTTCTAGAAGCAACTTGAACATTTGGCTTCACATTCTGTGACTCTTGTCTGGAATCCAGTTATTTATGACCCCAGTTTATTAACTGACTAAAAATTCATCTCTCCCTTGAGTTAGCATCATAAATCTTTGTCTTGACCTTGGATTGTTTCACTTGGAATTTATCTTTGTCCAGCTATGTTCTTATCTCCAAGTAATCCTTTTTCCCTGTTTTTGCCTTTTTTTCCACTATCTCCTGCTGCCATACTCTCAGAACTCAAAGCAACAAATCCTCCCTTTAACACCACCTGTGATTAAGAACTGTATCTGGCTCCTAGATGAGTGTTAAGAAAGGCAGGACATGAAATCCCTTTACTGTTAACAATCTTGATTCTTCAACCCCTCAAATAATATTTTAGAAATGTGCTTACTTTTTCTTGGTCCCTTCTCACAAAAGTCTTCACAATTTTGTCAAGTATTTTTTGTAAATCCAATATAAGAACATTACCTAAATTACTTTTTGCTTTGGTAAGACATTTTCTTTCTTGTTATTTTTAGATCCACTTTCAATTCAGTCCTAAACATATCCAGTAAAGCTTGATTCTCTTTCATATCATCTTTAAAACACAGTCTATCTATAATGGCTGATATTTTTAAAAATTAACTTCTGGTTCCATTGTTCATAAATAATCTTCAATGCATCCAATATTAAAATATTTTTATTCGATATTAGTCAAATTTAAGTGCTCTTTTTCTTTAATTTTAATATTTAATTGGTTCTTTTAGTGACCAATCTTCATTTCATTCATTTTTTTAAGAATTCAAAACAACAGAGTTTGGCAAAGGTAAGAAGTTTTATAATTAGCTTCAAAATCTTTTTTTAAATACTGTATATCTGGACCTTAAATCCATTTATATCTTTATAAAATCAATGTTCTAGTCACCTTTTTGCTGTTTATTTTTAAAAAAAAGTTCTTAATCTTCTATAAGACTTGTTTTGGTAAGGATTGAAGAAACTCAGCAAATATGTAAAACCTCCAGTATCAAGATTCCTAATGTTGAAAATCAGTTAACAAATAATTTCCAAAAGTGACTAAGAAAGGAAATGTGTGAATCCTGTGTTCTTTTTAAAGGTTCCAAACTGCAGTTTGGACTTTTTTTATTTCTCAGTGCTCTGGAAACTTCTGTTTTGCATTCTCCTCATGAAAAGCATGTATGAGTATCTCAATTGTCTCCCTGTCCAGAAAGAAATTACAAAAAATTAATCCAGTCACCAGTTCCCTATTTCATCACAGCCATCAGGCCACTCTCACAGAGTGTTCAGTGTACTATTTCATCCTTGGAAGTCAGGTTTGTTATTGTTGCTATTTCCAAAACTTAGTGAGATTAAATTCAAGAATGCCATGTATAGCTATTTAAATTGTTTAAAAAGAAACAGACCTAATAAAAGAGGAAGTGGACTTGTACTATATATATGAAATAACTACATCTCTACAGCAAAACAATGATGAAATCCATCATGAATGCATTTAGGTTAATATAAAAGGGAAAAAATGACATTGCCCTATGTGTATACTATAGGCCATGCAACCAAAAATATTGGGACTCTAGAAAGAGTGTAGAGAAGACCAATAATTGGGGGTCTGGAGGATAAAACATATGAATGGTTGCAGAATTGGATATGTCTAATTTAATGAAAAGAAGGGATATGATAACAGTGTATCTAATCTAAGAGGTTATCATAAAGAAAAGGGGCTCAATCTATTCTCCAAAGCACCTAAAGGCAGGACAAGAAGCAATGGATAGAAACTAAGCAAAGAGAGAGCAACTTGGAAATAAGGACCAATTTCCTGACAGAAAAATTAGTGGCTTGTCTTTCAAAGTTGTTGGTGCTCCATCACTGGAGGTTTTTAAAAAGAGATTGGATAATCACTTGTCTGATAATCACGTGTCCTACTTGAGCAAGGGGTTGGACTAGAAGATCTCCACAGTTCCTTCTAACTCTGTTTTTTCTGTTAATGAAGGTGCCTTTCTATTAAAGTCAATTCTCGGTGTTGTCAATTCTCAACAAAATGTCTTGTGTTAAGAAATGTCTTAAGTTGGAGTTTTGTGATTATCCATAAGTACCCACAATAATTGTTGTTGAGAATTCATGAAAGGCTTTTAAAATGCCAGACTTCTAATGCTAACAATAAAATGATACTGGACAACTACTGTATATTCTTTCAGGGGAGAAGCAGCTGGAATTTTACAACTCAAGCATGGGAACAATAAGGCCAAAAGAAAATGAAGAGTTTTGTGAGAAAGATTAGAGTTGGACAGGAATGCTGACTTTCACCTAGATAGACCAAGCATCAAGATAATTTTAGCAATTTTCTCTTGTTTGAGAAAGGCAAGATTCCAAAGATTCTTAAAGTATAACATAGAGACTATCTTTTAGGTCAAACCTTTTCTAAACAAAAAGACCATCAAGTTACCTCTAAGCCAAACTCCTTTGATTGATTACCAAGGCAAAACAAATGTAATAAACTAAGAATATCCCTCAAGTTCTAGTTAATCATCCAATCCCCAACTTTTAGTTTTTCCCAGAAATGAAAAATTACTTACTTATGTAAAGCCAGCAGGAGAGACAATGCTTTTCATTTATTGCACAGTGTGTCAAATGTATGATAGGTTACCTGCTGGGGATAAGTCTTGAGTATTCAGTAGACCTAGCTTCTAGTCTCTCAGAAATGGAATTTGTACCCTTGAATCAAGGTGGTTGAACTTTAGATGGTTAACAAAACTTTATAAAATGTATTTATCCTATTCCAAGAATTACTTCTGTATTGTCACAGATAAAGATGGTCTCATGGAAAAAGAATATTTTTGAACATAAAAAAAAATGTTTTTATAAGATAAACCCAATTTTTGGGTAATAAACCCACATTGTTTTATAGCAAGGATAGTCCACCAAGAGATGGAAAGCTGTTACAGGTGGGTAATTTGATTGTTTGAATCATATGGATTTGTGACATTTGTGTAGATTTCAGAATGACTTGTGTGCTTGATGCAAAGATTCTAGGCAGGTAGGTAAATTGCTTGACAATGATGAGGCAAAGATGGAAGACATTGTCATGGTTCCTGGATAAATTAGACAGGAAATCTAATTAAATGAATGCAATCTATTTTTTTTTGTAAGTCTATATTAACAGAATCTTGTAAGTTTCTGTTACAAGAAGAAACTTGTAAGTTCAAAAATACAAAACTTCCCATCACCATTGCTTGATCCAATAGGATAGGTCATTTTTAAGTCATTAGGGTTTCCTTTTGTCTGATTGTTTCCTATGCAGCATCTCTTCTCCCGTTTCCACAAGGTCATTCCCAATGTGAGTGATGATGTGTATAAGGGAAAGTTAGTGTGGTGGACTGCAGTGAAGTGGCAGAAAAAAGGGAACACATTTGAAGGAAAGGGAATGGTTGAGATAAGAGACATCACAACCCAGAGCTGAAGAGGAGACAGGAAGAAAGTGAGGATACTTCCTAGAATCTCCCAGGGTATATCCATTAGGATGAGAATAGCAAACATTTAGTTTGGTAAGATTCTGTCTATTGTAGTATGTAAATAAATAACTTTGGCTGGATTGTGCTATGCCTTTCTGGGGCTAGGGCTCACATCCAATTCATAATAAACCATGTTTATATCGGCACCAATTATAATGGAAACGATAGTCAGCCTTAGGAACTTTAGAATGCTAAGTAGCAGATTGAAATCTAGAATAGCTAAGATAACTTTTTTAGAAATTCTACCAGTTTCATATAAGGGACTAGGTAGGCTAACCTAATGGCTCTATACATCAATGAGATAAGAAGCACTGGATAGAAGGGTTTGGGTTGGTTAGCCTTAGGCGCTTCACAAAACAAACTAAAGCTACAAACTAATTTTGAACCAAAATTAAATCAAATTGTTGGCACATAATACCATAAGAAACACAGCAGCTTTGTAATTTTTCATTTCTTGGAAAAACTTGGGGATTGGATGGTTAACTAGAACTTGAGGGATATTCTTAGTTTATTACATTTGTTTTGCCTTGGTAATCAATCAAAGGAGTTTGGCTTAGAGGATTCAAACAGATTATACATGCAAAATGTTATCATCTAAATCTGTCATAAAATTGCACAAATTTCCAAAGCTAGGTTTCTGTTCTCAAGTTCACGAAGGAATATACATGATTTCCAGCAGTATTCAACTGCTATTCCAAGGGGTGAATATCATATTTTTTGACTAATCAGCAGTTTTTGGCTTATGAAAATATGAGACCTCCCTTTCTGTTTTTCTCCTGCTTTCAATGCCTTCTTAATATACTGTACTTTATTCTGATTTGATTAGGTCAATATAAAGAAAGTAAAAAAAAACATGTTACATATATTGAACTTTATATACTTCCAAATTGTGTTAATAGGCTCCCAATTGATATGTGTAGTGAAAAAAAAATACAAGTTCTATTACATGTGTTAAAATTGTTTGTGAAAAATGTGTTATGAGAAAAAGTGTAGTTGTGGTTAAGGTATTAGACTAGGATTGAGGACGCCTCATTTCAAGTTTACCCTTAATCATGGAAATCACTGGATTACATTGGACTGATTATTCTTTCTTAGATCAAACTACCTGAGAGTATTGTTACAGTGAAAAAAAGTGAAAATTGATTTCCCTGGAAGTTGCTTTTTGCTCTAAGATAAAGTGCATATAACAATACAAATTGTTATTTTAAATTAAAAATAACAGGAAAAGCAACAAAAGAAATTGGAAAATTTGGAAAAATGTGGGACTGAATAAAAATGAAATGGAATCCTGATTCAACAGGAAAGATATGCACAAATGCTACCATACAGATTCATTTTAGATATCTCCATGTCAGGATTACATTGTTTCCTTCTGTTCAACATCTTTGGGCAAGAAGTGATGTGTATTTCATAAATAGAACTTGCAAAAAAAGGTACATGACTTTTCCCATCCTTTTAAATCCCTATTTTCTGCAATAAAATTTCTTTCCAATTTTCAGTCTCTTACTCCTGTATCTGCTTCTACTTCTGCAAGAGCAAACTGAAGCAATAAGCTTTGATTTTCTTTCAGAGATTTGGTAAACAATCATTTCCAGAGCTGGAAATCTGGAGTACTGTACTCTATCTTTACTAAAAGCACTTGCACTTGTATAATGATCTACTTGTAAAATATGCCATTAACTAAAATGTTGTGCTACACTGATTTATCTTACCTCTGCATATTACTAGATTACAGGTTTTAACAATTTAACATTAGCTATAATCTACAGTAATGTATTTTGGGATCTGAATCTCTTTTAATTCCCCTTTCACTCCTAATGATTTTTGCATTTTATTTACATTTTCATTAAAGGATAGGGTAAAACAAATTCATTTGGGGAAAACATTTATGGATCTCTGGCATTCAATTGTGCTAATTTCCTACTTATCTTCTGAGATAAATTGAACCAAAATGAAATGTATTTTAATTGCTTGTGTTAGTTGAGATTATTGTTCTAAATGGCTATCCTGAGTGAACTGCAGAGGCACTGGATATTTTTCTATCTTAAATTATAGTAACAGTGATCTGCTATTTCTTTTAAAGTATCTTTAGAATAAAGATATTTCTGTCGCTTGTGAGTTATCTTTACTCTAATAGATGGCTCTTCTTTTTTCCATGAGTCTTACACTCTTGACCTTTTGTTGAGAAAAGATCTGCTGTATCTTTTCAGTAAAGACAAACCATTCAATAGTTGCATTAATATTTATGAGTTGGGGTCCTTGGTGTTCTTTGAGCTTGGTTGTTTTCTTGCAGACTAGCATTGATGATATTACCTAGTTTGGGTAATGAAATGTCTGCAAGAAAACAACTAAATTCAAAGAGCACCAAGGACCCTTCATTTCAACCCTGAGCTACGAATATTCTCCTTTATTGATTTATGAGTTACTCTGAAATATGCTTATAAACATTACAGCTAAGCATCTTTACCAGGATTAAGATTTCTTGCTCCTCTTTTCCCCTCTTCTTGGTGAAGTACTTTCAGTCTGGGATGTGGCTGAGAAATAGCAACCTATGTGTAATCTCTAAAGAGAATAATCCCTTTTTTCTAAAATTGGAGAATAATATACAGCACTCTTCCTGTAGCAGACTAGGAGAAAATATTTGTATAAATAAAGTTTTTAGAAGTAAAGATAGGATAAGATGTTTCTTCAAAGCCTTTTTACAGCCTATGGTAACTCATTCAGGAAGGAAGGACAAAATATTAGAATACTTTTGCAACAAAAATGTTGGGTTCTATCTTTGTTTCATTTCATGCTGTCAGTTTGGAGAGTGTACTTCAGACACAGGCTTATTAATGGCTTGAAAATATAGATGGTTTATTTTAGACAAAAAAAGGTTATTTTCTCTTTAGAACAGTTCACTCTTTCTTAATGGTATGGAATTGTTTCTTACTTTATTCCAAGGTTGCAAGTGAGAGCATAAATGTACAGCTCCAGATGCTTTAAACTACAGTATGCTGGGTTTTTTTTAAATACAATGGAACTTTGGCAAACCCTTATAACAAAGAATGAAAGAAGGGAAAGAAAGATTTTATGGAACAAAGTTTTTGCTTTTAAAAAACTGATGGTTTCTGAAACACTTTGCCAACCCACACAATTCATTCCAAGTGTGCTCTGTGGAGCCTTTTCTTCCAATTCTATTTCTACATTTAAAGTTTTTAAGGCCTTAAAAAACCACTCAGTCTTTATTTTATTCTCCATGTAACCTGCTCTGGGTCTAGTGGCTGAAAAGAATGTGGTTTAAAAAAATAAAAACAAATTACACAGAAGAAAAAAATGTTTTTCTTTTTCTTTTAAAAAGAACTATTTTTAACCTAAAAGAAGGCCTTTGATACTTTTTCTATTTTCCTTGTTTTCCTCTTTTTCCACATTCAGACTATTTTTTCTATAATATCATCAACTATTTATATTATATTAATTATATTATTTTAATATATATCCAAATTGCTATCAAGCATCTTAACCTTGGAAAATTTTTCTTATGTACAAGTCACATGTAAATGAAGTCTGGTTTTCTTTCTAAGTCTTTCACTCAGTGATACATTCACTCTTCCAAATACAATTTTTCAGGCCAAAAATAAAATAAATAAACTATCTGATAACTTAGATATTTGAGAGGCACAGTGGCTCAGTGAATTAATGATACTTGATATGGTCTCTGCTCCAGCGGTTTGAGTCCTATGTGTTTCTTCTAGATCAGAGGTCTTATTCATAGTTATTCTACATGGGGTTGTCCTTAAAGAGCATTTGGAGGGTTTGGTGATACAGTGTGCGGTGGCTCAGGAAGTTGGTTATTTGGTGCATGTGACACCACTTCTCTGCAAGATGCATTAGCTACAAGATTTCATCCTGGTATATGATTCAAGGTTTTGGAAATCACTTTTAAAGCCCCACATTGTTTGGAGCAGGTTACTTATATGACTGTCCCTGTTATTTCTATCCATCTTCTTTGATCTGGTAGTGAAGGATACTGCAGATCACATCAGCCTATATATATATTCGGGTTTTCTCCCGCATAGAATTGGAAGTATCTAGGCGACATTTCGATGAAGTCTCATTCATCATCTTCAGGCTTGTGTCTTCAGCTCTGTGCTTCTCAGAGTAATGTGAGCTTGCAGCTGCTTCTTCCTTTTAACTGCTAGTGGGGTATGACTTGATTGGGTGGAGGCTGGCTTTGTTCTGATTGGCTGGGTGTGTTTTCTCATTGGTTGGGGGTTTGGCTGTGTTCTGATTGGTTGGGGGGTTGGCTGTGTTCTGATTGGCTGGGGATGTGTTCTGTTCCGATGGGGGCTCAAAACCCCCAGCAACTAAGACTAACCTGAGTACAGCCAAGCCCCCACTGGAACAGAACACATCCCCAACCATTCAGAACACAGCCAACCCCCCAACCAATGAGAACACACACCCAGCCAATCAGAACACAGCCAAGCCCAATCAAGTCACACCCCCACTAGCAGTTACAAGGAAGAAGCAACTGCAATCTCACATTACTCCGAGAAGCACAGAGCTGAAGACACAAGCCTGAAGATGATGAATGAGACTTCATCGAAATGTCACCTAGATATTTCCAATTCTACACAGGAGAAAACCCAAATAACCAAAGATACACATACGAATACCCGTGAAAACCTCAGAAAACATTATATATATATATATATATATATATGTGTAAGGTTTTTAAGCTGATAATTTTTAAATAATAAATAAGGGAGACTAGTATAGATCTATTTCGAGCTAGTTAGCTCTCTTCAGCTAGCCATACCCTTACTGGGATTCGAACCAGGGAAGTATTACATGTGAGGCAGTTGTAATTGCCTCTACACCACTGGCTCTCTCCTTATCATATTATATATATATACAAAGTATATATATATATATATATATATATATATATACACACACACATACATACATACACAACACACACACGCACAAACACACACTATATATATATATTTTATATATATATATAAAATATATATATATTTTCGTAGATTTTCACAGGTACAGGTATGCAGGTCTTGGCATGTTCGGGTCTTTTCCCGTGTAAGATTAAGACTATCTTGGCAATGTTTTGATGAGATCTCACTTGCCATATTCAGGCTGGTGCTTTTGGCTTTGTGCTTGTTTGAGCAAAGCATGATCTGAGCTGCTGTCTCCCTATATATACTGGTGGGAAGGTTGGCTGTGTTGTCATTTCTTGATTGGTTGATGGAGTTGATGTTTGCAGATTGGCTGGCTTTTTCTTAAGAACATGTGTGGCTGAGGTATTGACTGTGTGTCTATCAGCCTTTTGTGTTGTAACGACTTGGGTAATGGGCTGTGTGATGACCTTCTGAATTCTATTGGTTTGGCATCCTGGGTCTTGTGCTGTAATCTACTGGGTTGTTGGCTGTGTTGCAACATTCTGAGGTTTTGTGGTGTATCTTCCTGAGTTCTGCGATGTGACATCCTGAGCGGGTGGCTGTGATGTAGCATTCCGGGTTTTGAGGTACTCTCAATCTTACATGGGAAAAGACCCGAACACACCAAGACCTGCATACCTGTACCCATGAAAATCTACGAAAACACACACACACACACACACATAAACACACACACACACACACACACACGATGAAGTCTCATTCATCATCTTCAGGCTTGTGTCTTCGGCCTTGTGCTTCTCAGAGTAATGTGAGCTTACAGCTGCTTCTTCCTTTTAACTACTAGTGGGGGTGTGACTTGATTGGGTGGGGGCTTGGCTGTGTTCTGAATGGGTGGGGGTGTGTTCTCATTGGTTGGGGGTTTGGCTGTGTTCTGATTGGCTGGGGGTGTGTTCTGTTCCGGTGGGGGTTTGGTTGTACTCAGGTTAGTCTTAGTTGCTGGGTGATTTGAGCTGGTGAGCTGTGATCCTGTTGTTCGGCTTTGCGTTCGTGGTCATGCCACATCTTCATGGTGGGCGTCAGTTCCCTTCATGGCAACAAGATTCACCCCGCACTTTGGGACAACTCGCTGTCTGGAGAGCTGAAACACAGACCACCCTCAAGACAGACACACACACCAACAAACTCAGAAAACTACAATGCCAGAAACAAACTCCTCTCCCCTCACAGCCACACATGAAACAAACAGTGCACAACATCTTAGACAAGGTCTTCAGCGAAGCCAAAACCAATTTTTCAAATCCTTTCAAAAGGATTCAACTTTGCTGTCGCTCCCAAACACATCCCCACAGAATCCATCATATGCGGAGTTGAAACCAGCCTGACCAAAACCAACCCTGATGATGCGAACAGAATCAGACTCGAAATCACCAAAATCCTCTGCACTAGCAAACCACCCAAAAACAATTTATCCAAAGAAGAACAAACTGCACTACTTAACCTGAAAAAAGACACCAGCATAATAATCCTACCAGCAGACAAGGGCAACTCAACAGTAGTTATGAACACATCTGATTACCAAACCAAGTTAACCAACCTACTCCAAGACCCCACATACAAACCCCT
Organism: Bungarus multicinctus; assembly: GCA_023653725.1. Classification (NCBI taxonomy): domain Eukaryota; kingdom Metazoa; phylum Chordata; class Lepidosauria; order Squamata; family Elapidae; genus Bungarus; species Bungarus multicinctus. The sequence goes on along the minus strand of CM042849.1, from coordinate 33,949,221 downwards.
AAACACAGATCCCACCACCTACCTAGAAAAAACCACCAGATCCAAAATAAAAGCCTCCCCGATCAGCGAAGAAATCCAGCAAAGAATCATACCCAGAGAAGAAATCATCCAGATGCCCTAAGCTTTATGATCTCCCCAAGATACACAAAGAAGAAACCCCATTTAGACCAATAGTCAGCTCCATAAGGTCACCTCTACAAAACCTAGCCAAATTTCTCACCAAACAACTACAGCCCTGTGCAGAATCCATCAACTCACATGTAAGAAAGTCATTCCAGTTCATCGAGATCATAAAGAAACAAAGCTTACAACCCAGTGATCTATTAGTGAGCTTCGATGTCATATCCCTCTTCACCCAAGTGCCTATAAAAGAAGCCTTGACAGCCATCCAAAATAAATACAACCCCCCAAGCACATCCTAAATCTGACCAACCACTGCCTATCCAATACATACTTCACCTACCATGGACAAAAATACAAACAAATAGAAGGAGCACCCATGGGATCACCCCTCTCACCTGTCATCGCAAACCTCTACATGGAACACTTTGAAACACAAGCTCTAGAAAAATATGATCACAAACCCAAACTCTGGCTCAGATACATAGATGACACCTTCATAATCTGGCCACATGGGAAAGAAAAACTGAACAACTTCCTCACACACCTCAACAGCCTACACCCCAAAATACAATTCACCATGGAAACAGAAGCTAACAATCAACTTCCCTTCCTAGATGTATTAGTATACAAAAAATCCAATGGCTCCCTAGGACACACCATCTACCAGAAGAAAACACATACAAACCGCTATCTACATGCACTCTCACACCACCACCCAGCACAGATCAATTCAGTAGCCGAGATACTCATATCCAGAACAAAATGTTTAGCCGATGAACAACACCTAAAAACCGAACTACACACTCTCACTAACGTACTAACAGCCAATGGATTCCAAAGAAAGAAGATTACTCACCTAATCCAAAAAGAAACCACAACCAAAATCCAAGTCAGAGAACAAGAAAATGGCAAAGCCCTCCTCCCATATATAAAAGGGACTACAGACAAAATCAGCAAGATCCTCCAAAAACACAACATTAAAACAGAATTCTGCACAAACGGAAAAATATCCACCATCCTAAAAAACCCTAAAGACAAAATTGAGTTAGAAAACCAAGGAATATACGAAATCCCGTGCACCTCCTGCCCCACCACGTACATTGGACAAACTAACAGAAGAATAAGTGCACGCGTTGAAGAACACAAGAACTCAATCAAAAAAGAAGAACCGACCTCTTCCCTGGTCCAACAACTCAAAGCTACAAGACATAAAATTGACTTTAAAAATACCAGAACTATCGCCAAAACTGAACACTTCAACAATAGAATAATCAGAGAAGCCATAGAGATAGAAAAACGCCCACACAGCATGAATAAACGAGATGATACCTCCTGCCTACCAGCCATTTGGAAACCCGCCCTCATTAACAAATGAGTACCTAACATGAAGAAGGACACCAGACCCACACCCACGAGAAGCTGCCACCACACTTCCACGTAGAAAACAGACTCACACTCACACAGAAGATGAGACACGACCACGGACCGGAAGCCGCACCACAGCTGCATCACTACTTGATTCAACCCCCCCCCCCAACCCATACATGAAGTGAACTGACACCCACCATGAAGATGTGGCACGACCACGAACGCAAAGCCAAACAGCAGGATCACAGTTCACCAGCTCAAATCCCCCAGCAACTAAGACTTACCTGAGTACAACCAAACCCCCACCAGAACAAAACACACCTCCAACCAATCAGAACACAGCCAACCTCCCCAACCAATCATAACACAGCCAAACCCCCAACCAATCAGAACACACCCCCACCCAATCAGAACACAGCCAAGCCCCCACCCAATCAAGTCACACCTCCACTAGCAGTTAAAAAGAAGAAGCAGCTGCAAGTTCACATTACTCCGAGAAGCACAGGGCTGAAGACACAAGCCTGAAGATGATGAATGAGACTTCATCGAAATGTCGCCTAGATACTTCCAATTCTACGCGGGAGAAAACCCGAAGAACCAAAAATCCATATATATGTATGTGTGTGTGTGTGTGTGTAAGGTTTTGAGCTGATAAATAATTAAATAAGGAAGACTAGGATAGATCTATTTCGAGCTAGTTAGCTCTCTTCAGCTAGCCATACCCTTACTGGGATTCGAACCAGGGAAGTATTACATTTGAGGCAGTTGTAATTGCCACTACACCACTGGCTCTATCCTGTTCAGCTGAGGCAGGGGAATAAGTATATACTTTGTGTTATAACACCCTGTTAAGCCCCAATTAAGGGAGAAAGCATACTGCTTTCTTTTCTGTCTTTCGGCTCATCACCAGATCACACACATACACACACACACACATACATACATACATTCTTTGTTTTTACTTTGTGAGCTGGTCAGAGTCATGCATTTAAGATGAACAGACATGTAAATTGAATAAATAAATAAACTGGGATGTGAAGTCATGCATGTGTTGACTTTAATTTTTTTATTTTCATCTCATAATGTATGTGTAAAGCAAATACACATGAAAATCTTTTTATCATGAAAATCTTTTTATTCTATAACATGTCTTTTTTTTTTTAGAAAAGTCAAGAATAAAAAACTTATTAACACAGATCCTTATTTTCTCTACTATTTGCTCTGCACAATTGGAGCAAATTTCCATTAATTCCTTCTATTTTCTCTTTATTCCTCTCCATGTGGACTGTATCCAATAGCATCCCTGTTCAATTTTCAAATCTCACATGTACAGCTTTGAGAATTTTTTGGGAAGGGTTATTCTATGAATCTTCACAAAAAAATCCATTCCATTCCATTCACAAAATGAAAACTATATCTTAAACTTAACTTTGTTACAACTACATAACTATATTGCAAATGCAAAGTTCTAAGAAGTGGATGAGTGATATTTTTAGAGTATTTCCCATCAATATTCAAAAGCATACGGTATCAATCCTAATTAGTCTTTTTTGATTGATGTCATGTCTGCCAAAGACCTTTATTCATTCACAGGAAATTCTGGGTAATATCATTTTTCTACTTGTGATCCACTTACGTTTTTATCATTTCTTCTTTGCCTTCTTTTTTCTTTTTCCACATACACAAAATGTTTTTTAATGTGAAATCTGTGCAATACAGTTTCACTCTTAGCTATAGCAACTAGGCACCCACCTAATTTCAAATACCTCTTTAAGCAAACACCTAAAATTCTCTATTAATGTATTCCTTGGAGAAAATAGGAGCGAGCAAGAGAAGAATAAAAAATAGTATAAGAAAAAGTAAAGATGGGATCAGAAAGTTTCTGATTGCATCTCAGATAATTTCTGCCCATCTACCTATTGGCATTTACCCCCGAACTTATAATGAGGCAATGTGTGTATTGAGAGTAAAAATTATGCCCATACATGATTTACAAAGCCACTGATTTGAATTCTACTGAAACAAATTTTCCAAGTAATTTCCAAGTAAATGTCTGAAGCATTCTATGCAAAACACTTAAGAGGTAAAAGGAATTCAGTGCCATTATTTTCAATCTGTTGGATCATGATCTGAAGTTGGTGTTTTCAAAGGCAAACCCATTAAATACCAAAACTTTGTTTCAGTCAAGAAAATAGCAGCAACTACATTCCTCTCTTCTTTTCTATTCCTTTGTGCCTTTTTATGTATAACAATCACAGGCTTTCTATTGTCACCATCTGCTTGCTCAGGTCTTGAGAACATCACATTCTATGTCCTACCATTAAACTTTGGCAATCTGTGTGCTACTTTCTCCAATTAACTGTAGCAATCTATGTGTTACTGTCAGCAGTTGCCAGCAGACTTATTATCGGAAAGGCTGAAAATTACTGTGATAAGTTTGTCTAGCTTTTCTTTATTTCTTCAGAACATAAAGGAAGCTAAATCATTCTGGTTGGTAAAAATTATTCTTGTGTTGTCTACTTTGGGGGCATTCATACATATTATCTATGCAGCACAACAGATGTAAAGGTGGAATTTAAAATGAGGAATATAGGTAATAAATTTCCTGAAGCTAGTAAAGACTAAAATTTCACCACTCTTGAATGGACACTACTTACTCCCATATAAGGTATTCTGAATTCTAAATCAGAACAAAAATTGACTATAAATACATAAAATAAATAATTATCATGAATTCAATACCCATGTTAATTTGTGTCTGTGCCTTTATTATTAATTATTATTATTTATTGCACTTTTATACTGCCCCCTCTCCCAAATAGGGACTCAGGGCGGTGAACATCCATTGATAAAAATGCAGTCAATAAAAGTGAAAATAGATTAAAAAGTTATTAAATAGTGGCTGAATTAAAATACAAAAACCAATAAAATCAAATAAGAAATTTAAAAAGTTACAAATTTAAAACCCCTTCTAAGAACACTAGGCCAGACCGGCCTGCTGGAAAAGGTAGGTTTTTAGTGCGTACCGGAAGGTTCGCAGGTCAGTAATGACTTGCATCTCCGTGGGTAATTCATTCCAGAGGAAGGGTCTCCCGCACAGAAGGCCCGTACCGTTGGAGCGCCAGCTGGCATCGCCCAGCCGGTGGCACCTAGAGGAGGCCTACCCTGTGGGAACGCACTGGCTGGTGAGAGGCTGATGGTGGCAGTAGGTGGTCCCGTAAGTACCCGGGTCCCAAGCCATGGAGCACTTTAAAGGTGATCACCAACACCTTGAATCGCACCCGGAAGCCCACTGGAAGCCATTGCAGCTCGCGCAGGAGCGGTGTATCATGGGAGCTCTGAGAAGCCCCCAAGATCATCCGCGCGGCCGCATTCTGCACCAGTTGAAGCCTCTGGATGCTCTTCAAGGGGAGCCCCATGTATAGAGCATTGGAGTAGTCTAGGCGGGAGATGACGAGGGCAAAAGTGACCATGCGCAATGCACCCCAATCCAGAAAGGGCCGCAACTGGTAGATCCGAAGGACCTGATAAAAAAAACCCCTGGCGACGGCTGCTATATGATCTTCTAAAGACAGCCATACATCCAGGAGGACACCCAGATTGTGCGCCCTTTCTGTGGGGTCAAAATTTCTCTCCCCACAGCCAGCGAAGGAATAAGCTGGCTGTATCTGGGCGCTGGAAACCACAGCCACTCGGTTTTGGTCAGGTTGAGCTGAAGCCTGTTAACACCCATCCAACTCCGCATGGCTTCCAGGCACTGTGTCATCATTTCAACGGTTTTGTTGGGGTGGCCTGGGGTAGAAATGTATAGCTGAGTGTCATCAGCATACTGATGGAACTCTACCCCAAAACCACGGATGATCTCACCAAGCAGCTTCACATAAATGTTGAACATCAGGGGCGAGAGCACGGACCCCTGAGGCACCCCACAGAACAAGGGCCTCGGGGTTGATCTCTGCCCACCTGCCAACACAAATTGAGAACGATCAAAGAGGAAGGACAACTACTGTAACATGGTGCCTCCCACTCCCAACCCCTCCAACCACCTCAATAGGATACTGTGGTCGACAGTATCAAAAGCCACTGAGAGTTCTAACAGGACCAAGACAGAGGAGCAACCCCTGTCTCGGGCCCTCCAGAGATCATCCACCAATGTGACCAACGCCGTCTCCATGCTGTGTCCGGGCCTGAAACCTGATTGGAGAGGGTCTAGATATACTGCTTCCTCCAGGTGCTGAGGGAGCTGTCGTGCCACCACATTCTCAACAACCTTCGCCACAAAGCGAAGGTTGGAGACCGGACGATAGTTCGACAACAATGTTGGGTCCTCTTTCAAGGCGGCAGGCAAAAACCCTTCACTCAAGGAAGCATTAATAAGCCTTTGAGTCAGTGTTGAATGTTGACAATTGTCTGGACTAGTCTCTGCATTTTTCTTGGCAAATTTCAGGAGTGATTTGCTATTGCCTCTTTCCTAGAGCTGAAAATGACTGGTCAAAGATCACCCAGATGGTTTTATACCTAAGGTGGATCTAGAATTGGCCAGTTTATAGCTTTACACCTTAACCATTATATTAAACTGTCTCATATTTGTTATACCATGCTATAAATCAGGGGTGTCAAACATGGGCCAGATGCATCACATGCAGGCCACACCCACCCTGGCTCTGCAAAGGCAAAAAAAATAATCACATGATGTGATTGAGTTTGACACCCATGCTTTATATAGAATCATAAAGAAACATTTACCTTTTTCACCTGTACCAACATATATAATAACATTCCAAATTCTTGACTTGAGTGAAATGATTTATTTTTTATCATATTTTATTATAAGTTTCATTATAAAATAAAAATACAGAAAAAAGTTAGAGAACTAAGAGAGAGAAAAGAAAAAAAAATGTAGAGAAAGAAAATAAGTGATAATTTATCTTTCTTCAGTGCAGTAAAACAGAGTTCCACAACTTTTCAGCTTTGCGGCCTAGAGGGGGAAGGGAAACAGGGATGGTTTTATACATGAATAAGGGCACATGTGCATTCCTGCAGCCAGTTCTGAAATGCTCAAGGCCTGCTAGTGGGTGGCAGCTCAGAGGTTGGGAACCCTGCAGTAAAATACAAAAGTACAACCTAAAACTTTTGCTTTACATTTCACAACATTTCAAACTATTTCTATTAGAATAATAAAACTATTCTAAACAACAAAACCTGCAATCCAAGTTTTTTTCAGTTTTGACAACATTTTCAGAAGTAATTTCAAGTAGAAACAAAACTAGATAAATTCTTCTCTTTGATTAAAACAGTCAGTTTCACCATCTTCGCTAACTTCATCACTTTTATCATTCATTCTTTGTGGGAATTACTGTGTTTTTTCATTGTTATGCATATAATAATCTTGTCGCTATCAACATATATAATAACATTCCAAATTTTCTTTCACATTTTTGGTCCAGGAAACCTAACAGTTAAAGTTCTGTTTAAAGTTATATTTATTTCAATCTTTAGCTTTTTTAAAAAAAAGCTTTTTGGGAGCGACAATTAAAAAAGAATCTTAAGAATACATCTTGTTTTATATTTAATCCAAATTCAGGATGACACATAGAACAAAATTATTCTTAAAATCTGCATTCACCTAGACTTTATCGGCCACAAGTTGGCATGCCACCCAAATTTCAAATTATGGCCCTCCAAACCTAATAGCCTCTTATTCTTCAAGGTCACCTTATTCTTCATCCACATGAAACATAAGCATCAAAATGTAATTTTAAATCTGGTAGCTCCAACTGGAATGAGGTAATTTCAAAAAGGTTCTCTAATTGGTTTACATGTAATTTTCAAAAGTTTTTTGTGTCATTATACTTCTTTATATACACGGTGCCCTCCCCTTCCAGAAGCTTTGTCAAATGAATAAAAATATATGATTTCCTGTAATAGGAGTGCATATATAAGGAGGATAAAGAAATTAATATTTTTATTAAATATATTGTACTAACCTTTATCAGAGACACATTAAGGTCATGTAGTCTTGATATTGAGGACATATTGTCAGGTTGCTCCAATGTATGATGGTGGAAATGGAAGAGGAGAAGTAAAAAATATGTAAGCTTTGTATTAATAATCATAATAAATATAAATAGTGTAAATATGTGCTATAAAGTATTTCTCCTACCTGGCAAGTTTAAGATGCATGGACTTCAGTTCCCAGAATTTCCCTGCCTGTATGGGAAAATCTGGGAATTAAATCCATATATTTAAACTTAACAGGTTTGAGCAACACAATGCTACCACCCTGTTTCGTATAATTAAATAATTGGGCTTCTTTACTCTTTCTTTTTTTTTCATTCTCATGAATACTCTGAAAATTTTCAGATTGGCATTTGATGCAAAAATTGTAAAACATATCAATTTATTCTGCATCGACATTCATTGATTTAATTCAATATGCTGCATATAAAAACTCCAATTTTGGGTTGCATGCAAATATTTTAAGATAATCCATATTTTGATAGCTAATCAAACTTTTAAATGTTATTAAAATATTTGCCAGTGCAAATGTATAAAAATATTATTTCACATCTCAGGTAAACTGATGACTTTGAAGTATTCAATCTGATTGTTTTAATGAATGTTCAATATATGAAAAACAGCTTCATATTTAGAAATATAACCAAAGAAATGCTGCTGCATTATGTAAAATGAAATCTGATAACAAAACTTTTATTGTAATTGTACTTGGAAACCCTCAAGTGATAATACCCAATATAATAACTGTTTCTTCAAAAAATTACAGCATGAAATAAGAGTTAAATCTTTGTTTATGAAAAGCTTGTCTTAAGGTTCTCTAAACAATGCAAATAATACACATTTTGTTCTTAATAATGGGTACACTTACATTAGTTATTTACAAGTTTAGAAAGACTAGCTTATTTTTAAAATATATATCTCCACAACTGACAAATTTGATATACCAGAATAGCTGTATTCAAAATCTCATTCCTAAAGTATTAAAATATTTCAAAATTCATTAGATATTAGCTATGTATTAAAACCTTGATGCTAACAGGGTAGAAGATTCTAATTTACTTTAAATAATAGTTAATAGATAGATGTATTCTGCAGCATTGGATTACATGAATAAATGCATTTCCTAACTCTGTGATTCCAATTAATCATACTAAGTACATATTAACAAACGGTTCCAAATATGCAATAGTTTAGGCAATAATTTATTCAAGAAATTTTAAACTATAATACTGATACTTTTGCTACATGCTCATCCTTCTTCTACTTCTGGTTAAGCAGTTATTGAAGTGCTTCAAAATGCTGAAAAGCCAGTTTCATTTAAATATGAGAAGAGAAAAAAAAATTGATTTCACCCAGAAGTGACTGTTAGGGATGGAGTGGTCATTTTTCAATCATTTTATGCAATCTTCTCCTACAATGGCTTGCCTGATAACTCCCTGAGCATCTTTTTGGTACCAGTACAGTTATAGTATTTAGTTGCCTTTGGTTATAGAAGCTTTTATTTTGGCACACTGATTTTCAACCTTGGCAATTTTAAGCTGTATGGACTTTAATTCCTAGAATTGGCTGGCTGAGGATTCTGGGAGTTTAAATCCATACATTTTAAAACTACTGAAGTTGAAGAATACTTCTGTAGGGAGTTTGTGGACTTCTGGGGAATAATGCTGGGCTGAAGATGTATCCGAAGAGACTGAAATCAAAGGCTAAGGCAGAAACAGGAGTGTGTGAATGGATTGGCTCTGGAGCAAGTGCAGAGGCAGGATTGTCCACAAATGCTCCACATAAAGGTTCCATATGAGGACAATATAAGATAGAGGTCTCATCTAGAGAGAAAGCCATCTTGAAATAAACCATGATCAGCACTTTCAAAAAGACACTGGGTTCACATATGTCCTATATTAATCAACTTAGGAAATCATTGTGAATGGCTTTTTGGATGCAAAGAATCTTCAGAAAGACAATTTTCAGTATACTGGATGAGTTTCCTTCTATTCTGGATGAAATAAGTTTCATGCAAGTTGAGGGACTTTTAGTTAATTGTGCACCAACAACAAAAAGGTGACCAGAAGGTTTTAGAAAATTATAAACATATTAAAGGCCCAGATAACATTTCCTGTGAGTTCTTTAAAAAATTGTGTGTGTGTGTGTGTGTCTGAGTATACACAGAGAAAGAATGTGGGGGTGGGGGAGAGCATTTAAAATGAACTATAAGAAATTGTCTTGTGGGAAAGTATTATTGATTAGTTTTAAAAAGGCACATGATAAGAGTGGCTTTGAAGTTTGATTAAAGGGAACCAGAGAGAACTAAAAATTGCATTTAAAGGAGATGTAACCCATTAATACAATGGAACAATGTTTTTAAACTGTGGAAAAATTCAGGCATATTTGGAACAGATTTTACTGAAAATAATGTGGATGTAATTCATAATGTAAATTCATAATCTTGAATATGAATCTGAAAGTGGATTTTAAAATGCTAGACTACAAAAATCCAAACATCCTCCTCTTTCATTAGATAATAAATGTGTTTTCTTTGTAAACTCTTCTGGGAAATCTGAACTAAGTAATTACTTTCTCTCCTAGTAAAAAAAAGTTTTTATCCTACATTTTACAGGTTTTAATTTTATTTATTTATTTGTTTGTATTTTTAGCATTTTTAGCATAGTGTCCAAATTTCACTGTGAAGTCATTGTATTATCCATCATATGCATTCTACTATTATTTTTGGTATTTCATCGTGCTTTAAATATAAAAAAGCAAACAAGACCATTTTGCTGCCATGTTTGCAGAAAACAGCAGTACTACTTTACTAATTACTACTACAGTACTAATTGTTACCTTTCAGAAACAATTTGCATCAGTCTTTCCTTAAAAGCATATTTATGTGTTTTTATCTGAAGAATTTCAGATAATAAATTAATATTATGTAATAAATATTCTAGTAAGGAGAGTTGTTTGAAAGGTCTTTGTTGCAGGGTTTCAAAGAATTATAAACTTCTGAAACCATCCTAGCAAAATTACAGCTTATCATATAAAAGATTGGAGCTCCATTAGCTGTTTAATACCCCCCACCCAAGATCTATTAACAATATCTTACCTTCTTACTATCAAATCACCAAAAACTCTGGTGGGCTACAAAACATGCATATTAAAGGCCATATTAAACTATTTAATTTGTCCTTTTGGCTTCACAAACTTGGCAATCAGAGAAGGCAAAATCCTTTGTCTAATGGTAGTAATATTATGGTTGGTTATGGAGGTCCCATATTACAGCAGTCTCCTATCATTGCCTTTAAAGACTAAATTCTGGATACTTCTGAAAAGTCTCACGCCTAATAATATAATCCTTTGTTATATTCAGAAGTGGTGTTATACAGCAAGAACTCCATTTCGTAGTTTATAGTAGCCTGCATTTTAAACAGTGCATGAATGCACTTAGCCTTTGATTTATACTGTGTATGGGTTTTTTTAAAAATAAGACTATGATAATAGAGAAAGAATCTACAATTATGGAGAGAAAGTTTGAAAAGGACATCAAAACAAATGTGAGCAAACAAATATAAAGTCATGATAAATATGATAAATTTTTGAACAACAAAATAATGAGACAACTGATAAGGAGTAAATTAAAAAAAGAAACATATCTAAGCATGGCTCTTGATTGCTTTACTTGTTAGCCAATCCTCTTTAGAATTCAAATATATGTTGTATAATAAATATTTCCCTTAATGAAAGGATACACATATTTCTATGTAAGTATTTATGTGTTTATGTGCATGTTGGTCTGTGTGTTTATACCACTTCCATCAGTCCCATTTTTCTTCTACAAATAGGAAGCAAAACAATCCATTTTGATAAAAGCAAAATACTTTTTGAAGCAAGGTTGAAGAACATATGAAAGTATGCTTTAAGACACAAGTGACTTTGTAGTTTGTCCACTAAGGAAATTTATCATAGTTTTGAAAATTTCCTCCTCTAGCTTTGTCAAGAGAGTACTGTACATCATGGTTCGTATTGAAGAAATAACATGGATACATGAGTATAAGTGTTCACAAACTGGTTTGTGCACAATCCAAAATCTCCATTTGCCTTTTGACTGGCGTCATAAGACTGCATTCTTATTATACTGTAACAATGTGGACAATGTGGACAATGTGGACAGTGTTCTTTATTGCCTATCAATAATTCCAAAACACAGAAGTTTATTTCAAATTATGAACATTACCATATTTTCAGAAAAGGTTCTGAGTTCTCTATTCTGTTTTACATCTATTTCTTAAAATAGAAATCTCTTTAACCCCAAGTAGCTTGAACACTGACAATCATTTATTATTTACTGTAGCTTATGCACCACAAGTAAATCTTTGAGGGGGAAAAAAATCACATTCAAACATATTGTGACAGATTCTCTAAAGAGGAATGTTTCCATATGTAATTTATCAGAGGGATATTCCTCTCTTATTACAGATTTAAATCTGACAAAACCTATCAGACAAATTGCATTGATACCTGTTTCTGCTGTTTTTAAAAGCCAGATTGGACCACATTTTGTGTTTGCACAGATGTTTCATTGGATCAGGTTTCAACACTGGGGAGATACAAAGTGCAGTTAAGCATTCCAAATTCAAAAGCAACAGAAATTGTTTCTAAAATCCACCAGGCTTGCATTGTAAATGTATGGATAACTGATAATATATTTCTTTCACTTGAAAAAAAATAATTTAATTGGAAGAAAGTTGTACAGCATAGAGCTCTTCGACTCTGTTCAAATTATGTGTCTTCTTTTCACCTATTTGAAAGCACTCAAAAATTAGAATTGAAGAAAAGACTTTCATCTTGTAGGTACTAACTAAGAAATGGAAAGGGAGGATGTTCAAAACAGAAGAAGTCTGAACAAAATTTAATCCCTGAAATTTAACACAGAAATGGCAGAGGAGCTAGCAGAGTGAGCAATGTTTGTGCCTGCCAGTTTGAGGATTTCTGCCCACAAAGCAGGCACCATATGTTTGGCTTTCAACCAGACAGCAGTCCCAGGGATAAGACACAGAATTCAAAGAGATTCCTCTCAGAAGAGATTACAGAGCATGAACACTTCAAATAGTTTGCCAAGCTTCTTCAAGAAACAATGCTGGTAATATCTGATACAGCACTTAGAGTAGTATCTTACAGAACTAATATGTCCCAGCAGTATTTATCAGGATGACAGTTGTACAATAAGAAACAACAAGCAAAATAGATGAAACAGATCAGTGAACATATTTATTTTATTTATTTATTTGTCAAAAGCTTACAATATAACAAAAATAAATATAGGTTTAAATACAAGAAATAGGAACTAATAATTAGGGACAATTGGAAAGGGATGGTAGGAACGATTGTGCACTTATGCACGCCCCTTACAGACCTTGGGAATGGGGTGAGGTCAATAGAGGTTAGTTTGAGGGTAAAGGAATGGGAGTTTGAGCAGGTGACAACAGAATCAGATAGTGAGTTCTACACATTGACCACTCAATATTCAATATTCAATGATGACTCTGTTTATCTTCAGTTCATTATAAAAATCCCACAGGAATTGTATATTAACTTAATGTTTGCAGGTTGTTTGGCCATATATTTTTAGACCCAGTTCCTTGATAGTGCTTTATACAATATGTATTAAAAACTATGTTCTGTCAGGCATGGATAAGTAATCCAGCATGGTATAACAACAACAACATTATTATTATTATTATTATTATTAATAATAATAATAATAATAATAATAATAATAATAATAATAATAATAATAATATACCGCTCCTCTCCCGAAGGACTCGGAATGGTGTACAGCCGTACAATTAAAACAATAAATATGTGAAAAATTAAAACTAAATTAAACTAAAACCCTGGCTGTAAACAATTAAAACCCTTCCCTAAAACCCTAAAATTTAATAAAAAAGTAAAAAACCTAAATCTAAAATCATCCCAAGCTGGCCTGGTCAAAAAGCCAGGTTTTCAAGGCATGCCTGAAGGTCCCCAGGTCTGTGGCTGTACGTAACTCCGGGGGCAACCCAATCCAGAGGGCAGACGCTCCCACAGAGAAGGCCCTATTCCTCGGGGTCACCAGCCGGCACATAGATGCCGACGGGACCCGCAAGAGACCCTCCCTGTGGGAGCGCACCGGACGGTGAGAGGAAAATGGCAGAATGCAGTCTTGTAAATATCCTGGTCCGATGCCATGGAGCACTTTAAAAGTTAACACTAAAATCTTAAAGCGCACCCGAGAGGCCACTGGCAACCAATGCAGCTCACGCAGGAGGAGCGTCACATGCGAGAACCTTGACGTGCCGCGCGGCCGCATTCTGTACCAGTTGAAGCCTCCGGATGCTCCCATTCGGGAGCCCCATGTAGAGGGTGTTACAGTAGTCTAGTCGGGAGGTGACCAGGGCATGAGTGACTGTGCATAAGGCATCCCGATCCAGAAAGAGCCGCATCTGGTGAATCAGGCAAACCTGATGAAACGCCCCCCTGGAGACGGCCGTAATATGATCTTCCAAAGACAGCCATACATCCAGGAGGACACCCAGATTGCGAGCCCTCTCTGAAGGGGGCAAAATCTCACCCCCAATAGCCAATAATGGAACTATCTGGCTATATCGGGACGTCGGAAACTACAGCCACTCAGTCTTGGAAGGATTGAGTCGGAGCCTGTTCCTGCCCATCCAGTACCGCACGGCCTCCAGACAATGGGACATGACCTCCATGGCATCGTTGGGGTGGCTTGGGGTGGAGATGTACAGCTGAGTATCATCAGAGTACAGATGACACCTCACCCCAAAGCCATAGATGATCTCCCCCAGCGGCTTCACATAAATGTTGAACAGGAGAGGAGAGAAGACTGACCCCCGAGGCACCCCACAATCGAGGGGCCTAGAGGTGGATCTCTACCCCGCCACCAACACAAATTGCAGACGGTCGGAGAGGAGGGAGGCGAACCACCGCAACACGGTGCCCCCAACCCCCCCCCAACTTCCGCAATAGGATACTATGGTCGATAGTATCAAAAGCCGCTTATAGGTCTAATAGGACCAGGACAGAGGAATAACCCTGTCACGGGCCCTCCAGAGATCATCAACCAATGTGACCAATGCCGTTTCGGTACTATGTCCGGGCCTGAAGCCCAATTGGAAGGGATCCAGGTACGTATCCTCATCCAGATACTGGGGAAGCTGACCTGCCACCACACTCTCAACAACCTTCGCCACGAAGGAAAGGTTGGAGACAGGACGATAGTTGTTCAAGAGAGTTGGGTCCAGGGAGAACTTCTTAAGGAGGGGTCGCACCACCGCCATTTTCAAGGCAGTGGGTAGCGAGCCCTCCATCAAAGAAGTGTTAACAATTCCCTGGAGCCAACTCCGCATCACCTCTCTGGTGGTAGAGACCAACCAGGAGGGGCAAGGGTCCAATAAACATGTGGTGGTATTCAGCCGCCCCAGCAACCTGTCTATACCCTCGGCGGTCACAGGGTCGAACCCATCCCAGATAACCGTCTCAAGACTTGCCGCGGTCACCTCCTTGGTTCATGTTGCACAACATGGCATAGTATAGTGTGCCAAAATGGAGTTTGGATAATTTGTAGTTCAGTATAGTACATACACTTAGTGATCATCCTAACATTTAGGATGCAGCTATAATAAAATGTATTTGCTTTAGTACATCACATTATGTGAACCAAACAAAAGCTATAGAGTTTAGCATATTGTGTGAACTAAGCCAAGATAAACACAGTCTCAAAAGGTCATAGAGTGACTAGATTTGCTTTGAGTTAGTATTATGATGCTTATTAATGAATCTCATTTTGCCTCCTGCATCTCTAATATTGTTTTTGCATGTTTAATATTAGACATGAAAAAAATTATCATATTCATAATGAAATTAATTTTTTTCTCACAAAATGTTATTTTTAGTTTCCTTTAAAGGTACTAGGAAATAATAACTGTGCCTGTAGGGAGTTTTCCTTTTTATATTTCAAAAAGAGCACAACATTTTAAATCAAAGGGTATTAGTTAGAAGTTATTTATTTTTTTATATCTACCCTCCTCCACCCATTTCATGCATTTAAAACTCAGTATTCAGTACTTTGAAAAGATCAGAAAAGAAATGTTCGAAACTAAATTACCTAAAGACTTTATGCTCGTAAAATTATAAAATCTGTGCCTGATTATCTCTAAGATTAGGATTACTCTTTTATATAGTCCTTCAATAAACCATTTGTTAGATTTGTATGTATTTCTTTTCCATCAATATATTTGTCACTGTTTATTTATAACAGGACTAAGATTTGTCTAAACGAGTGTGATCTATTGGTTATGGAAAAATTGACCAGTTGACTTGTCCTCTGTGCCTAGGTCATGGGCTGAGAGAAAGTGACTTGTTCCAAATCATCCAGTTGACTTGCATGTCTTAAATGGGATTAGATCTCTCAATCTCCTGATTTTGAGCCTGGAGCCTCAACCACTAGATCAAATTGTTAATCGTGCATAAATAAAAAATTCTTTTATATTATTCTGTGTATGAATATAAAAATGAAAATGTTTACATATGTTAAAAACATACATTCTCAGAAGAAAAGTATATAGTATAAGATGTCTCACATCCCAAAGCTTTATTTACAAATTTAAACTTCATCTATTGTAGGGCTATGAACTTTCAAAAAATAATGTGGCAGAAGTGCTTTGGACTTCATCCAGTCACACTCCTCATTTTTTTAATTCATATTATTTATTATTTAATGAATAAGAGCAATTCTGAAGGGGATACAAGTTTAATTTGTATTTCAGAACTGTGTATGTGTAACTAACATGTAACAAAAATCAATTGTAATACTAGAGCTAACATTCAAGCATATCTTCAGAGTTGCTACTATATGGAAATAATCTATAGGAAAATAGAAGTAGAATTTATTCTACATCTTAGTTACTTAGAATAGCAAATTTGCATCTCTTTTCATATGACTTGATGTGTGTCCACCTATGGAAGGATAGAGGGTACAACATATATGTGTAACCCAGAGTAGTATGATAGCATCACATATTACTCTATATAGGATGATCTCAAAATTCTGCAGTGTTCCTAAGAACTAATCTAGGATATCTAAATGTGTTCAATATCAAAATGTAGGATCCCCGCATCAAAATATTTAGGTATCAAATGAGCAAACACAGTGATGGGAAAGGAAGGGAAGGGTAGAATGGATAATCTGAAATGTCAATGAGGCATTTAAAGGATCTTTTCAGTCTACTAAACTATTTTAGTACATTTTTTTTATCATTACCTGTCAATAAGTGTTCACATTCTAGGCATAAAAGCCCATTGTAGCCACATTAGCATAAACTATACATTTTCACAACTCTCCATAGCTAGGAGAGGACGGCTGCAAAAAAACAACAACCCTGTACAAATCAAATCAGTATTCATGAGAAAATGTCTTGCTTAGTCTTGGATTTAGCTGTTGAAATGTAAAACTTCAAAATTTCTATTATGCTTTCAGCGATTTAAACTCATCTTTGACAATATGCCTATTACAGCTGAGAGACATGAAGCATGAGCCATATCAGAAAGGAGATAAATTTTAAACTTTTAAACTACTGATGAAATATGGACAGAAAATTGGATTTTCTATTTTCTATTTATTCCAAGAGACAACCATCTTCATTGTGCACATCATCATCAAATTTCCATGTAGCTTATTTGAACTATATTTTTAATTTTAACTGAATGAATAAGTAGATAAAAACATCTAACCAAAATAATCTCACATTTGTTTTAATACAGGTTTTATTGTTTAAAATAGAATTAGGTAAAGAAGAAGGATTGGTGAATTCACAATACTTAGAGTATTTAGAGATTTTTTTTTTAAAAAAAGAAAATTTAAAAAAAATCTAAAATATCATTTATATGTGTGCCCAACACATAACATCAAAACATGTAACATCAAAACTTGTTGGTATTTTATATCAGAAATTTTTGGCATGGAAATTCTCAGTTTAAGCAATACCTCGAATAAAGTTAATCATGCACCAACTGAAGAAGCATTTTCACAGATCTATATTAGTAAGCAGAATTGTGTGACAGAAATAATCCTTGCTTAGATTGAGCTCAGTGGATTTTGGACAGAAGTTGTTGAGAAGGGCACTGTCACAGTACATGTAAGAATTCAAAAGCTATGCTTGAAAGACAGAAGAAAACAGCATTCCAGTCTCTCCTCCCCATCTTTTTAAATTCAAATTTATAATATCATTATAATCTCAAAAAAAAAAGTCTTCTGTCAACTTTAACTCCATTGATCAATTTTTCTGATGATTATATCAGACCCTACATCTCCTCAGCTTTTATCCCTCAGATCATGTCCTCAACTGCTTCACTTCGTAGACTTCAAATGTTTCATGAATGAATGAGAGTCAGCAAAGTAAACATTGCCTAATCTGTTTAAAGATCATTAGTTGTTCTTTCTTGGCCTGAAATGAACAATCCATGTTCAATGGCCAGTAGAAATCAGCCTAGTTGAAAATTATAGAACAATCTCTTTATGCTGAGTCGCCTGTAAAGTCATGGAATCAATTATTAACCAATCCATCATCCTCCACTTGGAAACAAACAACCTACTCTCTAATAAACAATTTGGTTTCAGAAAAAAACTATCATGTAATCTGCAACTCTTACACTGCAAAAACATATGGACTACACAACTCGATCAGGGCAAAGCAATAGACGCAATCTACATAGACTTCTATAAAGCCTTTGATTCAGTGGTACATGACAAACTACTCCTAAAATTAAAATCTTACGGTATCCCTGGATGCCTGCATAATTGGATAGAAGCATTTCTGTCAAACAGATAACAAATGGTCAAAATTGGGAGCGTCCTATCAAATTCTGTGCCTGTCAACAGTGGTGTCCCCCAAGACAGTGTTCTAGGACCAACTCTTTTCATACTCTACATAAATGATCTCTGTGATCATATTAAGAGCAACTGTGTTCTCTTCGCTGATGATGTAAAGCTATTCAACACCACAGACAATACTGTAACCTACAAAAAGACCTTGACTATGTATCAGAATGGTCAAACAAATGGCAACTTCAAATCTCAACAAATAAATGCTCTGTCTTACATATTGGCAAAAAAAAATGAGAAAATAAAATACAGACTGAATAGTCAAGACCTTGTTGATGATCCAAACTCTGTCAATGATCTTGAGTACTCATTTCTAATTATCTAAGTGCTAGAGTCCACTGTAACTACATAGCCAAAAAGGCGTTAAGAGTTGTTAACCTAATCTTATGTAGCTTTTTCTCTGGTAATATTACACTACTAACTAGAGCATACAAAACATTTGCTAGACCAATACTCGAATAGAGCTCATCAGTCTGGAACCCACATTACGTATCTGATATTAACACAGTTGAGAAAGTCCAGAAATATTTCACAAGAAGAGTTCTCCTCTCTTCTACTCATTGCAGAATAGCTTATGCCACCAGACTTGAAATTCTAGACCTAGAAAACTAGAACTATGCCGCCTTCGGTCCAATCTAAGTATAGTATATAAAATCATACATTGCAATGTCCTACCTGTCAATGAATACTTCAGCTTCAACCATAATAAATCAAGAGCAAACAATAGATATAAACTCAAGGTTAATCAAACATGATTGCAGGAAATACGACTTCAGCAACAAGGTGGTCAATGTCTGGAATACTCTACCTGACTTCTGTGGTTTCTTCCTCAAACCCCAAAAACTTTAACCTTAGACTGTTTACTATTGACCTCACCCCTTTCCTAAGAGTTCTGTAGGGGGCATGCATAAGAGCACTAACGTGCCTACCGTTCCTGTCCTATTGTTTCTTTTATTTTTTTTATTTTTCTTACATGTATCCATGTATTCATAACTATGTTTTTATTTACACCTATTATCTTATAAGCAATTGACAAACTAAATAAATAAATAAATAAATAAAATAAAATAGAATTGTTTTTGTTAGCCATTTTAGCTATCAGTCATTATTTCCAAGCATCTTTTTCCTATGGCTTTCTTAAATATTTCAATGCTTATATCTTTACCACTTCATATCTGCCACCCAAATGTTTTCTATGAGCTACTTATGAAAATCATGTCTTTTGAAAATCTAAATGACCCTCAGCTGTAAAAATTGTTTTCTTGGGTGTCTTCATGATGGATTGCTATGTCCTAATCCAGCTGGATTGGATCATCTTTTGGATGTTCTAGTTTTTTTTGGATCTAGAAGCAATGTTTACATAGTATGAATATTTAAGGCTTTATTCCAAGACCGGTAAGAAAATGATGTAATAACATAAGCCAAGATGGTAATCAAAGAACGTTAATCAAAGATAGTAATTTAAAAAATATTCAAGAATACAAAGTACAAAAAGAAGGGAAGATCAGTTCACTCTTTCTGCCAGTTAAATAATCCCAAAATGTATAGGTGAGTAAAACCTTTCAAAGACAGAAAATATGTAGCATCTTCCCACTCAGACCTCATCCAAGTTTCATCTCATGAAGGTTTATGACTAACTTATATAGACTTTGAAATATAATTAAGCAGACCTACTTTTCAATCGTCTTGTCTGACTAGATTGTCTCACCACAGATTTTTTGCTTAACTGTAAGATATAAGACTATATCTTCCAGCCTGAGAAAATAGTCACAGTATTTGATAATACATTGGAAATGGTTAGATATCACCATTATTACATTAGTGCCATCTGAGTGAGACAACATTAATTTAAAACAAAAGTTGCATTTTTTTTCTGTTTGTCTTCTAGGCACAAACTGATTTAAAGATTTTGCATCTCCAGCTGTTAATCCCGAGTAGATTGTGGAAAGTGAATGTAAATCAATATACTGTCTTGTATCTGGAGGCAATTTTGGCATTTATCCTTCTTGGAAAAGTTAAATATACATGGGAAGAGAAAACATATATCCTAGACTTTGGAAATGGAGTTTCATAACTTTAGGGGGTGATGGTCATTATTTTAACAATTCACTGTGTATTTTGGCATACACAATATTCAAGATGATACATAAACTGTCATTTTCATATGCTCATCTTCAGGATCATATATTCAATGACCGGTCATTAATGTCTTTTGTTTCCTACAATATGTTTGAGTCCTTATAACTTCCATGCAGGAAGATCAAAAGAAACACCAAGCTATGGATAATGATTCTATTAGCATACAGTGACCATTTTCTTCCCTTTCAGTGTGAACCATTCATTTGTCAGCTTAGCAGGAAAAGAAAAGCTGTGATTTCTACTTGGTTTCTCTTTCTTAAAAAGTGGGGTGGGTGGGGTGGGAAAAACATTGCATAGAATGTTTTCCCACCCCACTTTCTCTAGCTTCATGAAGTTGCTTTGCTTCTCATTCCTGGTCACTTATAGGGTTACTAGAAAATATACTGTATATATTTCTGTTTATTTGTTCCTAAGATACCATCTCACAATGACCTCACCTCATACAATGAGCTATATGTATTAGAGTGTAAAGCACCTAGACCACTTGTGTTTAACCAGGTGTAAGCATAAACTTGGCAACATATATTTTCTGCCATGTTTCCATGACATTGCCTCCATAATATTCCCAGGCCATGAGTGAGTTAGCCATAAGTCATTTTTGGTGAATTGGTACTGATAGTAAAGTAATGTTTCCCCCTTATTTTGACATATTCACAAGGTCAAGTTCAAAGTGCATAAATCTATTAGATTTCAGCATGTGTTACCTTGCAGACAATTCAGAGACATTAGTGACAGAATAGGGAATATCAATGAAGCAGTATAAATTTCATGCCAGTATAGCTTCACTGAGCCAGTTTTTGCTCTAGTATCAGCGCTATAGTTACTGGAAAAATGATGGCTTGTATCTATTCTCCTTTGTGTTTTGAGGTTGATGGGTAACTGCACATACCTACATTTTACTGTTGGCATTTTCTTCTTGGTATTTTCTATCTTTACATAGTTGGAAATTGCCACTGAATCCCTGCTGTGTTTATTTCATTCTCCAATATGCTGCAAAGCTGGATGCTTATGAAAAATGCAGCCATTTCCTTCTTCGCTTAGTGATTCCTTGCCTAGTTCTCAAATGCTATTTAAAAGCTTAATATATTTATTGAAATTCATTCAAATGTAATTTTCTCAGTCACATCTCAACTATAACTCCTGAATCTCATTTTCAACTTATTACTGCAGATATAATTTTCAGAGGAGGTGGAGGAAAAGGTAGAAGTTTCTCTCCCTTTGGTAGATAAATAACTCTTCCAATACCATTTAATTCCCTAGAAGGTTTTGGCTATCCTGCCTTTCCAACAATTCATATGCTTATCTCTACAATGATATGAGTGTGGAAAATTGCTTTGAAGCTCAAAATGAAAAAAAGGCTTTTAGTCTTGATACTTTTCCTCTATCATCTCTTTGCAGAGGGATAAATTCTTACATACTTGGCTCTGGTGAAAAACATTGATTTTACTGGTTCTAGAAATAAAGTTGAGCAAAATTATGCATAAGGATAAAAATATCATTGTCTGGCACCCTGACTTTCTCTTCATAACACCACAGAAGAAGTTGCAATCTGAAGACAGATTCTGGAAAGGTATGGAGTTTAACGTATTTGTAGAATTAACATGTATGCATGTATAGTTTCCAGTTTCAAATTCAAAGCTTACAGATATTTATATTAAACAGTGTAGCCAAATAATACACAAGAGAAACAAGGAGCCCAATTATTCTTATCAACCTTAATGTTTACAACAACAAACTAGAAAATCCTTAAGGGATACAATACCAAGTTATCTACAGCTGTTGCAATTTTTTTCTAGAAAAAAGCTAGAAATTGACTGAGACAGATCAAATAAGATGTGGTCACAACAGTAATGACATGTTGTAAGTAAAATTAATTAAAACCAAATCAACAAATGGAGCATATTTAATATGGGAATGTTCAT
This sequence comes from Bungarus multicinctus, assembly GCA_023653725.1. Classification (NCBI taxonomy): domain Eukaryota; kingdom Metazoa; phylum Chordata; class Lepidosauria; order Squamata; family Elapidae; genus Bungarus; species Bungarus multicinctus. The sequence continues at coordinate 33,926,718 of CM042849.1, read as the reverse complement.
GAATTTAATAATTTGACCACAACTCTAGCTGTTTGATCTATGTTTCACATGTAGCCAGAAAAATTTGCTATGTATCTCTGGGTTATATTAACTACATGGCATAGATTGACATCCATGTTCTCATGTTACACTAAATACACATGAGAACATACACATGTCTCTTTCAAAACAGAACTACGTGAAGTAAATTAGCAAACAAAAGAAATAGTTGAAGGAAAAGATTTAACTCTTTTGTATTCATATCCACAGGTGGCTTTGAGTTAGACTCTTCATTTCATATGTGTATATATAAATAGATTAAAAATAAAAGTAAGATGAATTATGAAAATTTCAAGGCTGATCCAAGACCTGTCTGTCTGAAGTAGAGCAGAAAATGCCACTATACACGAACCCTCTTCATCAGTAATATTATTTTAACTCTTGAAGCAGAACACTGAAGTCCAATTATTTTTAAACTGTTGACCCACTTACCCCTTTCATGATGTTGCATAATGTCATTATACTCATCTCCATTACCCCTCCCCCCAAAAAAACCCTACGGAAGTTTTCCCAGGTACCAGTCCCAAATTGATCCTCGACACAAAAATAACAAATTGCACCATTAGCCTCAGGATAATCCCAGATTACCTTCCTTGGGGTAATCAACCCAAGTTTAACAACTAGTGATCTAGAAGGATCTTCACTATTGTGAAAAATATAATAATAAAAGTAAATCAATTACTGATAATATTCTGCCTTCTAACAACACAATGTTATCTGATTATTTTACTTCCTGCACAATGTACCACACTGAAAATAAAATAATCTATGTCGAAAACGCATGCTTGCCTACAATCATTTGGGCGTATCATAGTTTTTCTAGCCAGTTGTCAATACTAGCTTTAGATTTTGGTTGAATCAATAAGTGATATTTATTTATTTGGAAGGAACCTATTAACTTTAAACATATGTGTGGGATAACTTCATTAGTTTTAAACTTTGCTTTTTCTGGAAGACAGCTTTGTCAACTCTGTCAGATTCAATGCTAGTTAAAAATGTATATTAGCATCATTTATACCTCATACTTCAATAATGGAACAGATGCAAATATTAAACAAAGCAAAGCAAAAAACAGACCACACAGCATGGCTAGAGTGGAAGGAAAATTAGACCCAATACATGAAAGGGAACTTAACCAAAACAGAGCTGTACAATTAATTTAAGTGAACCAGTTAAATCTATATGCAAAATTAAATTAAATTAAATACAACACAAATGTAAAATATACACAATTTCATTGTTGAAATTATTTGACCATTTGGAATTAGGTTATGATTTCAATCAAAATAATGTACTTCTTTCCTTTTTAATTATATAGGAGAATGAATTATCCAAGTCTGAAAATTTAAAAAAAAATCTAGGCTTCCAGAAAATTGACAACTCTTGTCAATTGATAACTCTTTATTATAAGAATTGAAACATTGCAACAAGATCTTAGATAATTAATTATTAAAAATTCCCTTTGGATAGTTTCAATTGATTCAATTTTGTATCATAACATTAAATGCTTGTGGAGAAAGCCATGGAAAATGGCATCCCTTAGCTTTTGAGTATTTATACACTTGTGATAGAAATACTGCAGGTTGACACAAATGGTGTCAGCTGCTTATATGTAGGAAAACATGCTTGCCATGGGAGTACAAAAATAAAATTTATTTGTTAAATTATGCATAAATATAAGATACAAATGTATTTTTAAAATACAGTTAAAGATAATCACACTTGCATTGTGTACATATGAAAATACGGTATTTTAAGATTCAACATACACAGACACATTTATGATAAATGTAACTAATTGGCAATGCCAGTTCTTTTCATTATGGATTCCCATCTCTTCATTTTCCAAAAATATGGAAAATTAAGATGCTATGAAATAAGACACTCTAGTTCTGCCGGACATCATGTAGCAGCTTGTTAATTTCTGCCACCAGTTCACTAGCATCCATGAGTTCATGTTTACCATCACTGAGATGGTTAAGCACATTGTCAAACTCATCTTCTTCATAGTTCTCTGGAATTTCCTCCATGGCAGGTAGCCATTTTGAAGAAGGCTGGGCACCTGAATGAGTTCCCAAAGTAAGCCCGGTGCTGTTTGCAGGGTTTTGAAAATGAGTACTGGCTGCCCAGGCTGCCACCCCTTGTGGATAGCTTACAGTCTTGGCTGGCAAATGTCCTTTCCTGCGCTCTAGTGAGCTGGGAGGCTCTATTTCATTACACTCTGTGTAAGCATCCAATGAAGGAGGCAAGAGACGTTGAAAGACGCTGTTCATTTCAGAGAGTAGAGATGAGGTACATATGTCAGCTGCTTCTTCCATATTCTGATTGTCTTTGCCAAATGTTGAAAAGCTCTTCTTCTTTTCAGATGATTCAACCTCCTGATGATCCTCCTCCTCTTGTGGTGGCTGGCTTTGCTGAGGCTGAAATTCTTCTCCTGGTATAAACATATTGCTTCTATAATCAGAAGATGGGGAAGGCAGGGGTGGCATCCAGCACTGGTCAGAATGGCCCAGGACTCTGCATTCCTCTGTGCATAATCTCATTGCTGAAAGCAAAGTGAAACCAGATGTTAAAAATGTGAAAGATTCCGGCCCAATTCCAGATATTACTCATGACTGTTTAAAACCTTATTTTAAAAATAGTTTGAACAAACATACGTATATTTTCTGCTCAAAAAACACATTTAATAAATCAGCGCTTTGGTCTCTTTCACTGAATCTTAGAATAGTAATGCTTAATTTTGTCAAGTTTGGCCTTTTAATGACATTAATGACATTTTGAATGACATTAAGAACTATATGAAGGTAAGAACAAAAACTAAATTTCATTTAATTTCCCTTTAAAATGAAATAAAGTATAAATCCAGTCTAATCATGGTTTAATTATTTATTTGATTATATTTAGAATTTTAAAGTAGTAAAATATTGGTTCATGTTTGTGTTACTTTTATATGAAATGTTATTAACTGGCCTGTTTATATCTTATTTCAAATATTTTTCTCATAACTTTTGTTGAAACTACCTTTTCACTACTCAGAAAAGAATAGAACAGGCTAATTATAAAGACGGTCCTAATTTTGAACATACTTAAAACTAGAGTTCTTGATCAACTTCAAAAATCTAAGTTGTTCAATTTTTTTCTTAAATAATGGCAATAAGAGACATCAAATCCTGTCATTAATTTTCATAAATCATTTTGTTGCATTCCATTTTGATCTATATATTTGAATATAGACAAATAGCTGCTATTTAGATTCTAGATCTAAAAAATCTAGAACTCTATAAATCAGATATTACTCATTTAATTTCAGAATATGTACTTGAATTTCTTATAATTGCTATATTTTAAACCATGGTGGCACAGTGGTTGGAATGCAGTATTACAGGCTTATTCAGCCAACTGCGATTGGTTTGATCCTGACCACTTCAAGATTGACTCAGCCTTCTATCCTTCTGAGGTATGTAAAATGAGGACCCAAATTATTGGAGGCAATATGCTGACTCTATAACTATGAAATGGTATATACTGCAAGTGCTTTTGCTATTGCTATTATTCTTGTTATAGACTTTTATAGAAAAAAATTAGATGGATGTGTTTTAGAATTTACTGATAAACTTCAAAGCATCCTTGTTTGGTAAATATATATTGTGCTCTGCAAAGTAGAAGTCCCTTCTCCATTTCTTCCTGTGAGAACAAACCTGCCTACAAAATTTAGTTGAGAGAATCTTAGCCTAAAGTCATGGCTAAGACTGTATTTGATGGTGCATTTACCCATCATAATTCAAGATGTTGACTACTAGACTGCACCACACCGCTCTTATATATATAAATAATTTGGGATTATAACCAAATATTTGTATTTGGCAACTATGCAAAACATGAGCAGCTAAAAGGATAAAAGTAGATAGTTTTTGAATAAATTATATTAATGATATAATGTGATATTAATATATTAATTTAGTTAAGCACTCAAATCTTTGCATTTTTTTTATTGTAATTAAACAGAGATTTGCTTTATGAACTCCAGTGCATGATTTTGGCTAGACCTATCATGACGCACAGTGAGGGCCAGTGATTTGAATGATTTGAAAAGGGGTTGGGTAGATGTATGGAAGATAGGTCCATCATATGTTATCAGCCTTTAAGATTTATCATTATCTCTGGAATGGAAGCAGTATTCCCCATGCAGTTGCAGGGGAACAATAGTAGAAAAGCTGCACGTGTCTGTCTCCTGCTTGTGAGCACCTGGCTTGTGAAGCAGATGCTGTACTAAGATAGACCTTGGTATGAACCAGCAAGCCTATAATATGACCTTATGCCCTCACATTTGGAAAACTAACATTTGGAGAAGAATATGATATTAGTAAAAATACAAATAACTACGCTAACAATAGGCTTTACCACTAGATTTAAATATCTGCAAGATGAAATAAAAATACAGCAAACAGACATGGTTCCCTTATAAGTATCAAAAGTATCCAACTAAAGATCTTAGTTGGATGTTATATTTTACACCTGACAGTCTACCAAAATATTTAGTGTTCTTAATAATATACAGAAAAAAATTATCATGCTATAACCCTGTATACATCTGTAATCTTTAACATGAAATCCATGGATCAGTACATTCATAAGCAATCCACTTGCTACCCATCCAACTTAGTAACAATAACTAATTAACCAATCCATGTCTAATTTAAGCAGGATCTTTAATCTATAAAAACTGGTTTATACTTACTGGTTTATACTATGAGAGCAAAGTAAGATTTCCATTGTAAGGTTTACAGCTCTAATGGTGGTTTCTTTTACAACTGAGATATTATTTTGCAACCCCTTATTTTTATTTGGTCTCAAATTATCATAGGTATGTTCGATTTGTCATGGTATCATCAAAGTGACAAGGATGTTCAGGCCATGGGGGCAAGTCATTTAAGAAGTATTTAACAGTCCAAAACTCTAACTTCCCCCAAAAAAACAATTATTTTGGCCACATCCAGTAAACGAATGTCCTAAAATGGGCCAAGATCAGAGAAGAATGCCAGAAAGTCAAGCATAGACATAGACTTGTGATTTAACAGTAGTGTGATTAACAGTGTTGTAGTCCAAGCATGATAGTAAACTACTTTCCATTAAATTAACAGCAAACAATATCTATTTACCATTAACATTTGATATCTTCTTGCAATTTGGGGGATTCAATTCATGTTAGCAAAAATTTAAAGAGACAATTTATGGGATAGAACTGTATTCCAGAGAGTTGTGAGTATGATATTTTAGACAAACTTTTAAGCCTTTATATGGCAAATATGTATTGCTTTTAAAACCTTGAGCAAGTTCTAGGTGTTGTCCAGTATAGGGGTAAAAAGAAGATAAAAGAGTTTATTTTTCACCAGTACAAATTTGTCTTTGTATCATTGTCTGAGAATGCTGAAAATGGGCTGTTTAATTTTCACAGAATTTTTACCTGCAGGAATTCTCCCATCTGTAAGGAAAAGGTCACTGAATCCTTCTCCAAGAAGTCTGTCAATAGGAGAATCTCTCCCTAAATCATAATCACTGTCTCCTGCTTCACTGTCACCACGACCACTATCTTTCAGGCTGAACTTATCCATATCTTGAAGGGCATATCTGTGATAAAACAAAAGAGACATGTGGGTTGAACTGGGCTTCTTTAGCTCATGAGCTAAGCCTATACCCTCTGATAATGCTACTCTGAACTTTGACCAAAGAAAATCCTTACCTGTAACTTCTGGAATACTTGTTGCCTCGAAAACTTGGCCTTGGTTGATATTGGCCTTGATGAAGCATGGAGAGAAGCTGAGACACCTGTTATGAAACACACAACAGCAGGAAAAAATTAATCCTTACAATTGCCCAAGAAAATCTATCCATATAACTACCCAAGAAAATCTATGTATATTAATGCCCTTCTTTTTTTAAACCATAAATCAGGGCTGTCAAACTCGGTTTCATTGATGACCACATCAGGGTTGTGTTTGACCTCAGGCAGGGTGGGGTGTGTGGCCAGGGTGGACGTGGCCAGCTTGACAGCACTCATATCAGGGGTGCCTGTGGTGGCCTCAGTGCTGTGCCAGAGAAAATAGGCTCCCAAGCTCCGTTTTTGGCTGCAACAGCCTCCTGCAACCCTCTGCCAGGAAAAACAGAGCTCAGGAGCTCATTTTTTACGGCAGAGTGCTCGGGACACTACAGGAACCCCATACATGAGTGACATCGAGCTGGCCATACTCACCCTCCCGAGCTCTGTTTTCACTGACAGAGAGTTTCAGGAGACTGTTGGAGCCGAAAATGTAGCTCATTTTCACTGGCACCGCAGGCCAGTCTTTCACTGTTTCCAGGACAGCCCTGCAGGCTAAATCTAAATACCCTGTGGGCCAGATCTGACCTCTGGGTCTTGAGTTTGATACCCCTGCCATAAAGTGTCTGTTAAAATAATCTGCCAGAAGAAAGAAACATAATTTATTTCCAATATAAAAGACAGTTCTAAACATCTTAGTGTATTAGATATACTTTAGACTTATAACTTAGCCTCATGATCCAAAGCATATAAAAAGCTTAACTCTGAATCTTAAGCTAGTTAAATTCAAGTGTTTGGCTCTAAATAGTTTTAATTCTACTGAAGTCAGTGAAAAATTAGCTATTTAACAGCTCTGAGCTCAAAGGCCTTAAACACATTCATTAAAAATTTGCATGCACAGTTGACACAAGCTGTTAGAACAGATGTAGTTAAAACTTCATTAGTGTTAGTAATATATTTCTTCATTCTTTTGTCCCCTTTAAATATGCAAATACATTATAAATACAGTATATTGAAATGCTGAAGCATAGAACAACATGTGATTTTTACATCCTGGAAAGATTTTAAGGACTAATTCTAAAATATATTTAATTAACTGGAGTAATATTACTGGTAGGCTATTAAAATTCAGTTAATATTGTATCAATATTAACTAAATGTTAACCAATTTAGTTAATATTGCACCAATTACTACAATTTAGGGTAATAGATATAGATTGCAAAACTCTGGATCACCAGTAGGTACAATTAAATGATATACTTTGTTCCCACCTAGTGGTCATCTGGAATTTGGAAAGCAAGAGTACCAAGATCTAGCCAGCCTATTATTCATGGATTTTGTGATTTGTACAGAAACTAAAATCATATTCAGAGCTGGAATTCCATAATTTGGTTATATTTTTTACTCAAGTGGTGTAATAAGAAATGAAAATATCATCCAATACATACTGTGTACATATATAGAGAGGGAGGTACTTGGGAAACTGCAACATATTTTGCTAGTGAATTTCTGGATATGTATAAATACATATCATAAATATAGGTGTGTAGAGTCATCATATATAATAACTGAAATGATACATTGCAAATTATTGTACTAAATAGACATAGGATTTACTTATTTAGGTTAATGCCTTTTATTTAATGCAATGTATGTTCTTACCTCAACAGCAGGAGTAGCATGAGTGAGCTCAAGAGAGAAATTCTCTGGTACATGATTTGATGAGATGGTCACCAGACTATTTAAAGATTGATGACTGTGATGGCTTTGTCGACTGCTCATTTGCCCTCTTTCTAGTGTTGGAGATGATGAAGGTGAAGCTTTGTGGTGGGATCTGATTGGTAAAGTACCATTAATGGTAGGCACTAATGTAATGTCACCTTTGTGAATCTGTCTTGATGGCCTTTTGGGATGATGTTGGTATGTGGATTCTGCAACACGACAATTATAAGAGCGGGTGTCTTTCTTCTCACGATTACACATTGTAGCAAAGACTACCATGACCACCAACAAAACTGCACATATTGCTCCTAAGGATATTATTGTGATCATGGAAATATCTAAAGGGGGTTGGCTTGGATATGTTGCTTCTGTAGATGAAAGTTGATAAATATTTTTAACAACACTGCATTTCAGAAGTGCTTTGGTACTCAGTTGAGGACTTCCTTTGTCCCTAACAACCACTGTAAGTTCCCATTCTGTTGAAGTAACAGTTTCAATACTAGCATTAAGATAAATGTCACATGTCTGTGGATCCATCACGAAGAGGCCTTCTTCACTACTAGTTGCTAATGCGCAGCTTAGCTCTGCATTAACCCCTGAGTCTCTATCTGTGGCTCTTATCCTAGTGATGCAATGGTTACTGTCAGCTTCTTTAGGGATTGAAATCTCTGCTGTATTGTTGTGCAGTGCAGGCCCTACAATCAAAGGAGCATTATCATTTTCATCAATAATAGTTAGTACCACTGTTGTATTGCTAGCCAACTGTTGACTTCCTCCATCTCTAGCTTGAACCATAAAGATTATCAGGTTTACTTCCTCATGATCAAAAGTCCTAAGTGCATAGATTGCTCCATTAGAGGGATCAATGGTCACACATGTAGTTATGGAATTTCCCAAAATGAAACTTTCCAAGATAGTGTAGGTCACCTGCCCATTATCTCCCAGATCTGGATCAGTTGCTGTAACAGAGGTGATATATGCACCTGGAGAATTATTTTCCAAAATTACAATTTCATATCTGTTTGTCTGAAATTGGGGTGGGTTGTCATTTTCATCAATGATCTGGACAGTAAAATGTTTCACTGTAGAAAGACTTGGCGTTCCTTTGTCTTCTGCTATGACTGTCAGGCTATATTCAGATCGCTTTTCTCGATCCAAAGTAGTATTTGTTAGGATGAAATAGTTATTCTCGTATGTCTTCTGAAGTTTGAAATGCCCATGTCCATGAAGCTTGCAAACCACTTCTCCATTCAGTCCAGAATCTTTGTCTTGCACTCCAACAAGGGCCACAAAAGTCTCTGTGGATGCTTTTTCAGAAATATAAGCAATTTCTTCCTTTCCTGGGGACATCAGGTTTAAATTTATTTCAGGTTTGTTGTCATTCACATCAACAACCTTAATAATGATTTTGCAGTGAGCTGGAATTGAATTTGGACCCAAATCTTGTGCCTGAGCATCAATTTCATAGGATTTGGTGGTCTCGTAATCCACTGGTTTGAGAAGAGTTAGTTGACCCCTTTCAGAGTCCATTTTAAAAGTCTCTATAATTTTGGGGGACACGTGACTACTAAAGGAGTAGACAACTTTGCCATTGGCACCTTCATCTGGATCAGTAGCATTGAGATCAATAAGTAATGTGCCAACATGTGAATTTTCTAAAAGTTGAATAATGTACGTCTGTTGTTCAAAAAGTGGACTATTGTCATTAGAATCTGAAATGCTGATTTTCAGGAGAGATGATCCACTTCTCTGAGGTACACCATTATCAGAGGCAGTTAGTTGTAGTTCATAGCTTGATTTCAGCTCCCGGTCCAGTTCCCGCACCACAATCAACTCTGCGTATTTGGCTCCATCGGTCCTTGTTCTAACTTCAATGGTAAAGAAATCATTGGCCGAAAGGGAGTATGTGTAGAGGGAATTGTCCCCAACATCTGGATCAAAAGCGCTATCCAAAGGAATCCGCGTACCTACGGCTGCACTCTCCGAGATTTCAAGAGGAATAAGAGCTCTGGAAAACTGAGGAGAATTGTCATTAATATCCAACACTTCAACCTCGACATGGAAAAGCTGCAGATGTTCAGTCGGCAGAGTGATCACGTCAAACTCTATGGAACAGTTTAAGTTTTTCTGGCAGAGTTGCTCCCGGTCAATTTTAGCTCCAATGCTGATCTCTCCGTTGTCTTCCCGAACCAGCAGCAACGGAGAATTCCCCCTCTGCATGGCTCTGAACCGCACAGAAAAAGGATTAGGCAGCCTATATAAAACATCGGCGACATCTTCGGAAAGCCTGGCAATGACCGAGCCAACCCGCTGCTCCTCATAAATCCTGTATTTCAGATTTTTGCCCGCTGCGCCTTCCCAGCAGGACAGAACGGTCGCCAATGCAAAGAGAAGCCTAAAGTGCATTTTTCGACCCAAACGCGGCATAGGCACAGGCTCCCGGGGGTCTTTCTGCCAAACAAGTTACAAAGCAATTCGCTTAACTTAATCTCGACCCCTCAAACCCAACGTCCATTTGGTTCTTGGGAAATTGGGAGGAATGGGGGGAGAAAAAGGAGAGAGAGAAACACAAAACGCGCTTGCAAACCTTCCTTCTGAAACGGATGCCACGTCCCAGCCGCTCAGGAAAAAGTTGCCTACAGCGAGACCGAGGCGGTGGAGCTTCCACTATACATCCCGTAGGCAAGCCGACTCGGATTCCTCCGCTTCTTCTCGTCCAAGAGGTTTGCACATCAAGGCTTCTTCCTTCCGCTGCAGCTGTTATTCACCCAGTGCTGAGGGAAGGGAGCCGAGGCTGCACGGCGGCGGCGGCGGCGGCGGCGCAGTTTCTTCCCGAAGAGACCCCTCTTAACGCCCGCTCTCCTCAGCTTCTGGCGACTAAGTAACCCAGATTGCTGACTCCCGTCTAAAAAATCGGTGGAACTTCACTTCAACTCAGACAAAGCTTTTGCCCGGCTGGATGTGTTGAATCGCTTCCAGCCAATCAGCTTGCTTCCAAATCAAAGGACAGTGAAGTCACACATGCTCATAGACCAAAAAAAAAAGAGGGAGGAGGGAGGTGGGAGCGGCTTCCACCCTCCTCTCTCCCTCACCTCCCACTACCACAAAAGGAAACAAATTGCTGAAGTATGTCTTAAAATCAAACTTCATGTTCTCCCGTTTTTACGAAGATTTCGGTTGGGGTGGGCTTCTTTCTTTGTCATTTGAACGAGAGCTTTCATTAATATCCTGGCATATGGCTAACACTTCAGGTTTTGGTTAAAAGGCAAACCAAGCCTTTGGAGTAAGTTGCTTCATCAAAAATTTGTCCTCCCTCCCTCTTAGTCCTTTGACTGCTTTCAAGGAATTGATCCTTTTGATTTTTTACCTAAAATGTTTTGTCCCTGAGAGAATTTGGTTTTTAATCTTACGCTTCCCTTCATTTTACTGTCAAGAAAAATCCACTCGTGGTTTTCTTCTTTTCTTGGTTTCAGAAAATGGCTTTATAGCTTTGACATTGTTGGGCTCTTGGCCCTATGAGCTTGGGTTCTTCCTTGCAAATGTTTTATAGCTTGGTAATGAAATGCCTGCAAAAGAAAACAACTAAGTACCAAGACCCCAGCATTTTAACCCTTAGTTTTGTAAGAAGTTAGCACCCATCCCTCTCCTAGAAAATTGAAATAGCCTAGGAAATATTTAAAAGGCAGAATATTATATCTCCCTGGATGAGAAAAGGAGAAATATGTTTTAAAGACAAAGCAGCTTCCTGCAGCACCCTGCCCCCTCTTCAGCTCCAGGGGGATGGGATTAAGGATGGCCCTCAGGAAATGATAGGATTACCCATCTCACTACATGTTCTGGGAAGATTGCATTAGCCAGCACTCAGTTATGGTCCAGACCAAGCCTACAAAGTTAAGACCCCCGCCCCTGGGAGTCTGACAGCCAATGGGATTCATTTCTTGCACAGGAACAGGAAATACTAAGGTGGGGCCCAATAGAGGTTATATAAGAGTCTCTCAGCATCTTGGTCAGCCCTTCTTCCCTTCTCTTCTCACCTTGAAGCATGCGATCAGACTTCTCTGGAACTCCAGGCCATGTGGCCCTGTACACCATTAAACCTTCCAAGCAGCCTCCATGTTTCCAGTGTCTTTTTCCCCACTTGGAACTGAACCCAGAAGGATATTTCTTTCAACAGCTTCATACATCCTCTTCTATTTGACAATGTTTTGTAGGTATGTTATCTTCCACAAAAGCCTTTTCTTTCTTCTTATTATAAAACAGACCTCACAACTTTAGAAGGTTTCCCTTCCTCTTTGTTTTAAAAGCAGCCTTTGTCTTTGACATGATGAGGCATGCTAAAACATTTGGCCCATATGTGAAATCGGTTTAAAATATCTTTGGGATAGGATATTAGAAAAACAGGCCAGCATTTTCCAAAGGACAATTTATTTTATTTTGTTTTATTATTTTAATCATGTACTTGCTAGAATTATATGTTGCTTTTCCTTCCGTATGGTGTTCATAGCACTCCCTCCTTCCCCTACAACACAACACTCTGAGGTATTGTCCTAAATTACTAGCTCAAAATCTCCAACACAGATAGACCTGAAGATCCTCAATTCTAGTCAAATAGCTTAACCACTGCACCACACTATATCTGTACAAGTTCTCATTTATTTCCTTGGAACTGTAGAAAGTTACCACCCACCCCTCTCCTAGAAGAATGAAATATTCTAGGAAATATTAAAAAGGCAGAATATTATATTTCCCTGGATGAGAAAAGAGAAACATGTTTTTAAAGACAAAGCAGCTTCCTGTAGGGTAATGGGTTTAAGAGATGGGTCTCAGGACATGATATGATTAGCTCTCTACCCATCTCACCACATGGCACATGGGAAGATTACATCACCCAGCAAGATTCAACCAAGCCTGGGACTCAAGACAGTCTACAAAGCATGGCTCCATGGGAATCTGACAACAAATCAGAATACATTTATTTCACAGGAACAGGACACAAGTTCAAAGCCCAAGAGAAGGTATAAATCTCTCTCACTCACCAATGCGCTCAATTTTGCCCAGGACCTCAAACCATGTGGTCCTGTCCACCATTAAACCATCCTTCCAAACAGTCTCCATGTTTCCAGGGATCTTCTTCCCACTTGGAACTGAACCCAGATAGACATTTTTTCCAACAGAAGCAAATTTCATTTCTTATAGTCTTTTAAGAGTTTTTTGGCAGCTTCGCCCATAATATGGACTATTGCTATCATAATGCCTAGCCAGGAAAAAAAATGGTTGATGATATAGATTAATTGAGATAATTTCAAACTTGGTTACAAATTTAGATTTAGTTTCCAGTACGGTTTGTATGACACATGAATTTGAAGTTCTGATCCTTCACCCATGCCAAACTGCTTTCATTTTGAGCCATTATAAGGGTCAGATAGGGGTTGCTTACTTGCTGAGAGTTTGGGATAGAGTCTATAGTGGTAATCCCAGCACATCTTAGAAACTAGAAAGACTATTGGTGAGTGAGGTTGCATTTGGGGACCACACAGATCAGTCTATGAATTGAGCAGAGCACATAATTCAGTGTGGAAGGTCCATGTTCAGTTCCTGGTATCTCCAGAGAGGATTGGAAAAACTACAGTCTGAAAAACTGGAAAAAAATGTATATTAAACAGCATTGACAGTATGCAGTAGATGAAACCTCAGTATTGGAATAATAATCGATCAGAATAAGCTTCTTCTGTTCCCGACTATATAGATAACTTATAGCTTATGTATTCTCTTTTGTGTAGTTATGCTGATAGTTATACGCAGGAATGAACAATTAAGAAAATTTTGGCAATATCTCTTGAACAAATTAGAGAAATTTAGGAATGACTTGGTTCAGGCAGAAATGAATCAGTGGAAGAAGCCAAGACCCATGAGCTTCCACATCAGTTCAAAATTATTGTTTATGCTAAATAATGATTACCAATCAGGAATTAAAATCTTAATTGGTTTCCAGTTTGTTTAACCGCATTACTATTTGAACTCTGAACTATAAATCAATTGGCGTTTCCATATTGAATGTGAATCAACATTTTTTTAATATTTTTTTTTCAATAAAATGAATAAGAGTTCATTTCCTTGAACTCTTACAAATATTTGCACCTGAAAATTTTGGCAGAAAATGATGACCTAGGGCAGATGCCTCTCTGTGGAATACTGTGTCTGGAGGCACCTGAAAATAAATACATTTGAACCACATTACTATTTTTAAGGGGACTTGGTGGCTCAGTGACTAAGACGTTGAGCTTGTCGATCAAAAAGGTTTGGAAGTTTGGTAGTTCGAATTCCTCATGCTACATAACAGAGTGAGCTCCTGTTACTTGCCCCAGCTTCTGCCAATCTAGCAATTCAAAAGCATGTAAAAATGTAAGTAGAAAAATAGGAACCATCTTTGGTGGGAAGGTAACAGCATTCTGTGCACCTTTGGCATTTCATGCCACCACACGAGCAAAGAATTATCATCAGACAGCACTGGCTCTTCGGCTTAGAAACAGAGATGAACACTGCCCCTTAGAGTCGGGAACAACTAGCATGTACGTGTGATGGAACCTTTACTTTACCTTATTATATTTTTATTCTTTCCAACTTTTAATAATTAAAGCTTTACGTCTTCATTTTGCAGGTTGCTAATTATATCTCATATTTTGTCCTGTGAAGCTACTTGAAGTGTTTTGAAGATTAAATTAATACTATAAATTTTAAAAATAGAATACTAAAACAAATGTTTTCCAAAATGGGAATATTTTATTGGGCATTTGCCCCAAACCTACAATGTATATGTGGAAAACCATACTTGAAATACTAATTGTTGAACTCATTTATAATAAGAATTGAGATCCATCTCTTCACACGCTACTGTGGCTTAACTATTTATGAATGAAGCAGATGGGATACATCACAGAATGTATTTGATGTAATGGGAGAGCAAGATTTCCATGTCCACTTAATCAAACTGATTCTGGACTGAATAATTAATTGTCATTTGTTAGTTATGACATGTGAACTGAAATTGTTATGAGTTGGACTACATGCTTATCTGCTTACATTGTGCTAATTTAATTACCTTAGTAATATATAAGGATGAGCAGCCAGGCAGATTCTACATTATTTAAGTGGAATATAGCTGACTTTTCCTATTGTATTCCACTCAGCTGGAGTCTTTCCATCTTTCTGGATCCAGAATGTTTTATTTCAGATCAATTTGACTATCAAATTGCATCAGCATGGGCATGCTTAGAAATCTAATACTCACAGAGATCACCAATCACTAAGTGTTTTTTTCTAGCCAAGAACTATCTATCTTTAGTGTTCACATATCATCCAGTAGCAAAGGCTATGTCTTGTCCCCATCATTTCTGTGTTTAAAAGTACATCTCTTTCCCCTCTTGACAAACATAAAGGAATAAATTACAACTGTGCTCATCACATAGCAATCTTTAATTGCCTTCTATTTTCTAAAGTTGGCATTGTCCTAGTAATTCTACATTTTAACTTATCTAATGTTTCTAGCACACCTCCAGGAATTGGGAGTTGAGACAAGACAAAATTCTTCATCAATAAAAGAGAGATTGTTTTTTAAAAAATACACAAGTTAATTATGTATTGCCATTTTGAATGACATTCACTATTTTGAAATGGAATTTGCCATTCATAAATATAGTGCCATTGGCATATGGATTTTTGAACTGTCTTGCTATTGTAAATATCTGGCTATAATAATCAAGCCTATGCTCTGATATTTACATGTGGTTTTTGGCAGTATCTGCTTTTGTTCTTTCTAGGGCTATTGAATCAGAGGTACAAAAATATGGGCAACCTCTAGATGGCTAGGAAAATTTACAGTATTATGTACAACTGTGCTGCCATCTAGGGATCGTCAATATTTTTGCAGAACTGATTAAAAATCATGCCACGTAAGTCCATCTGATGAAACGCTGTTTTTCCATCAATCAGATTTCCATCCCTGATTATGAGACTACTTCTTGGACTTCACCCAATAGGCAGCCCTATGCATGAATGTTTAAACCAGTGGTGGGATTCAATTTTTTTTACTACTGGTTTTGTGGGCATGGCTTGCGTGTGGTGTGGATTGGTGGGCGTTGCTTGGTGGGCATGTCAGGGGAAGGATATTGCAAAATCTCCATTCTGTCCCCACCCCACTTTTCAGCTATGTTCTCCTGTGCAGGGCAACAAAAGAAGATTCAGCTGATCAGCTGGGACTCAGGAGGCAGAAAATAGATGGGGACGGGGCCAGTCAGAGATGGAATTCCGAACTGCTCAAAATTTCCACTACCTGTTCTCCGAACTATTCAAATTTTCCACTTTCCAGAACTAGTCAGAACCTGTTGAATACCACCTCTGGTTTAAACTTACATGCACCTGTCAAGAACAGATATTACATATTATTTATTTATTTATTTATTAGTTTTCTATACTGCCCCTCTCCCTGCAGGGACTCGGGCCGGTGTACAGCCAAAGTTAAAACACAGTGCAAATACAATCTTTAAAAAACAATTAAAAAAATTAAATAAAGTGGCTAAAAGATAAAAACTCAATCGAGAGTATAAAAGACTAAAAATCAATTAAAACCAATTTAAAACCCTATAAAACCCTAGGCCAGACTGGCTTGATGAAATAGGTATGTTTTCAACCCGTGCCGGAAGGCCAAAAGGTCAGGGATGGTCCTCATCTCCAGGGGCAATTCATTCCAGAGGGAAGGTGCCCCCAAAGAGAAGGCCCACACCCTTGGGGTTGCCAGCCATCCAGCCAGCGGCACCCCGAGGAGGCCCACCCTATGGGAGCACACTGGGCGACGGGAGATCGATGACGGCAGTAGGCGGTCCTGTAAGTACCCAGGTCCCAAGCCATGGAGTGCTTTAAAGATGGTCACTAACACCTTGAAGCGCACCCAGAAGGCTACCAGGAGCCAATGCAGCTCGTGCCAGACTGGCGTAACATGGGAGCTCCGAGAAGCCCCCAAAACACCTGCGTGGCTGCATTTTGCACCAACTGGAGCCTCCAGGTGCTCTTCAAGGGGAGCCCCATGTAGAGAGCATTGGCATAGTCTAGGCGGGAGATAACGAGGGTGGATGTGACCGTGCAAAGTGCATCCCAATCCAGAAAGGGCCGCAACTGATAGATCCTATGGACCTGAAAAAAAGCTCCCCTGGCGACAGCCGCTATATGATCTTCTAATGACAGCTATATGTCTAGGAGGATACCCAGATTGTGCACCCTCTCTGTGGGGGCAAGAATTTCCCCTCCCACAGCCAATGATGGAACTAACTGGCTGAATCGGGGTGCCGGAAAGCACAGCCACTCGGTTTTGGCAGGATTGAGCTGAAGCCTGTTTTGCCCCATCCAACCCCACACAGCCTCCAGGCACCGGGTCATCACTTCCACGGCTTCACTGGGGTGGCCTGGGGTAGAAATGTACAGCTGAGTATCATCAGTGTACTGATGAAACTCTACCCCAAAGCCACGGATGATTTCACCCAGCAGCTTCATATAAATGTTGAATAGTAGGGGCAAGAGCACTGACCCCTGAGGAACCCCACAAATCAGGGGCCTCAGGGTCGATCTCTGCCCCCCTGCCAACACAAATTGTGAACGGTCGGAGAGGAAGGAGGAAAACCATCGCAAAACAGTGCCTCCCATCCCCAACCCCCCCAACCGCCGCAATAGGATACTGTGGTCGACAGTATCAAAAGCCGCCGAGAGATCTAATAGGACCAGGACAGAGGAATAAGAGAAATATTATGTAGTGGTTAAAATGCTGGAGAACAGTTATAGACCTTCAGCCCAAAAGCACTATGCTTGATTTTGTTCCAGTGGTTGTGTATGGATCGAACTACAGACAATATTGCTGAAGGGAACCAGGTAGTGAAATGGGGGTTATATACCCTTTCCCTGTGTGAAAGGGAAAAAAGGATTCAAATCTATTTTTTTTAAGTACAAATATATACAGACACACAATGACACCTACAAACATCACAAAAGGTACAGATTTGCCATGCTGTGCTAGACACGATATAACCTTGCAGTAAATACTGATATGATGATCTCTTACTCTACCCTTAATATATGGAATAGGTGGGAATGCTTATTTTAAATATTAGAAATATAATTGATTATTTCTACCCTTAATATATGGAATAGGTGGGAATGCTTATTTTAAATATTAGAAATATAATTGATCATTACAGAGATTGGTTCTGCATTCAGAATAAAGAAATTTACACATTATTTTCCAAGATTACAAAGGATTGTTTCTATTTCTCTTTTTCTATGTATTTTATTTCAGATATATGGTGCTTCATTCTCCCCCCCTTCATTTGATTGTTTTATATGCTAACTTGGATCCTTCCTTCCTTCCTTCCTTCCTTCCTTCCTTCCTTCCTTCCTTCCTTCCTTCCTTCCTTCCTTCCTTCCTTCCTTCCTTCCTTCTTTCTTTTTTTCTTTCTTTGTTATTCCAAATTTTGCAAACATGGCCTCGATATAATTGCAAAACTTTGGTTGTTTCTCTGCCCCTCTACCTCCAGGGCTGTTGTTCTCATCAGAATTCAACCAAAGTCACTATGAGTATTCTTCCAATAAAGAAAGCAGAAGAGTCTCAGTGTGAACTCTCCTTTTTAAGGATTGAAAAGCAGTTTATATGCTATTCTTCTTTTTTTCAGAAACCAATGTTGTGTATCAAATTGCATAGAATAGACATGGCTATAATGAATGTATTTAGTAGTGAGTCACACAGATGAACACTGTGCCCCCCATGAATAATACTGTTTTACAAGTTTGCAGCCTTTTCAAAGTTCAGATTCCCAAACCTTATAAGCAGACTGAAAAACCAATTCAACCAACTGGGACTTTAGAAACATATAGCCATCTGGCCTAAATCACAAACAACCCAAGCCAATAATTATATCAATTCAGACTTTAGTGCTCCAAAAGAGCAAACCAAGGAATTAGTGTCCTTTCTGAATTGGGTACAGAAAATTCACAGATAATTCCATTAGCTCAAGAGTACTCATTTGTGTTGCTCTGCTCTTTTGTTTTGCTTTAAAATCTGAAAATACAATTTGTTGTTTGCTTTTCTTTCCTTTTTTTCATTGCTCATAACTGGAAGTATTTTAACATTCTTCTAAAAGCCAGGTAATAATTCCATTGTTTGAACTGGATTTGTCACCTTTTAAAAGAGTGTCAAGTGACTAATTCATGATTGAAAATAATTTCAGAGCTGCATCTTAAAATATTTAAACTCTCTCTATATATTCTCATATTCCTAAAAATAATAATTAAGTTAATGCATGGAGCTAAACTACACAATATATTTATTGCAATAATTTTCAAATGCACTTCTGAAGGATATGTGCATTAATACAAAGCAACAGAACATATATGAAATCATATCTTAAAGCAAGAATTTAGTCCTTGAAGTTCTATTTGTTGTTCATGTTATTAATTGTTATGTTTTAAATTATTTTAATTATATTCTAGAAGTTGTGAACTATCCAGAATCTTTTGAAATGGGATGGCTGTAATAAATCCTATTATTATTGTTGTTGTTGTTGTTGTTGTTGTTTACAAAGTTATTGAAAAAGAGCAAGTCAAGATCCTGTGAGACTTTTAGATCCAAATAGACAGACATTTGACCCACAACAAGCCTGACTATTGTGGAAAAATAGTCTGTTTCATTGATATTGCAACACTAGATGATGCACAAATTGAAGTGAAACAGCTAGAAAAAAATAACAAAACATTGGGATTTGCAAATTGAAGTTAAGTGACTAAGAAGGAAGACATCAATGGCTGTACCAAAAGTAATAGGAATCCTTGGAGCAGTACCCAAAGGGCAGCCTAGATACATGGACATTTTGAACTTATTAGACCCGAATATGCTAACTTGCAGAAAAAAACACCCTGCTTGAAACTCCCTATATACTCAGACACTACCTTAATAGCTTTTAGCTTCTTGGTTAGGACTTGAACTGTTAAGTCAACCTGGAAATAAGGAAAAACTTTTTGACAGTGAGAACAATCAACCAGTGGAACAGCTTGCCCTCGGAAGTTGTGGGAAAACCATCACTTGAGACCTTCAAGGAGAGATTGGACTGCCATTTGTCAGAAATGGTGTAGGGTCTCCTGCTTAGGCGGGGGGTTGGACTAGGTGACCTATAAGGTCTCTTCCAACTCTGATTATCTGTTACTATCTGTTAAATTTACCAGTCCTAGACTGTGAATAGAATTGAAGATTAAATCTTAAATAACAATAGCAGCAATAATAATAACTGAAAATATATCTGCATTATAGATGGTTTGGTTCACAATATCCCAATGTGGGCAAATATTTGTGGTAAATCTAGATTACTCTGAATTAATATTATGAAAAAAGGTATGAGAAAAAATAATCCTTTAATTATGCATAATTATGCAACACAACAAAAAGCAGTTATAAAGTTAACTTTAAAATATTAAATACTTCATCGAAGGTTTAGGATTTTTTATTTTTGCGTATATTATGTTTACAAACAAAACATCCTGAAGCTTTTCTACATTCCACATCCTTAGAGTTTTTTTGGATATCCTCCTACAATTTTATTTAGTACACTGAGGTCATGAAGAAAAGAGACAATTCGATGTACAAACCACATACATTTCTTTACCTAGGCATTTATTATGGGATGTTGTTAGGCACATATGAGTTAGAAGTAAAATGGCCATTGAATTGCATTCAACTTCTGGTAATTTCATAGCCACATGCTTGTTTTTTCTTAGCAACCATACAGGAAGTGGTTTGCCATTGTCTCCTTCCAGGATATATTTTTATATGAATGAATGGTTTAACTTCTGGGAAGGTTGAAATTATTTAATATGGATTGAAACTGTTCCTTTTTTTTTAACCTCAGGCACTTTCTCTGCAGAATTTTTGTTTTTGTTTTAATCTCCACATTCTATCTAAATGAAACAAGCATGATGTGATGACCCGGGGTGTGGCACAAAGGTAACAGAGTCAAATAAGCAATAAGAGTCCCTTTATTATCTCCAACTTTTCCCCCAGTGTCCAGATTACCTTTGGCTGGAGAAAACTCTCTCCCAGGAACAGCCTTTAACTGTAGAAAATTCAGTCCAAAACAAGTTAGTTACAAACTGTAACTAAAAATCCAAAATACCAAGCTGAAGTAATTAACTTGACAGGGCAGGAGAAGGAGAAGGAATTTCAGACTTGAAAACATGGCAAAACTCACACAGTTGGGAAGATGCCAAGAACACAGATAAGCCACGATGATACCAGATAAATTCACATTTGTTCCCAACAACTTGCTGTGCGCAGCTTTGTCTTTTATACACTGTGTTCCCAGCTGCAGCTAATGAAGAGAATCAGGGCCCTTTCCTCCCCCATAAGCCATGCAACTCACATTGTTCCCTTCTCCATTCCTCCCTGAGTGCCCTAGGGTGAAGAGGGGCTGGGCCTGTGTCTTCCTCTGAATTCCCTCTCCCTTGCTCTACTTTTTCCCTGCTCTGCCCAGCCAGAGTTTGCCTTTCCTCAGTTTCTCCCACAGCCAATGGAGCCACACTCCCACTTCCTGTCAGCTGTCGGCCTCCCCCTCTGAATCAGATTCCGACAGGGGCATGACACATGATAATTCTCAGAAGCCTCCTGATATCAGCAACACTGCTTTTCAAGCTACCAATTTATAGCATGTTAATTAACTTTTATCACAGTGCACACTTAAGCATATTATAGATATTAAAACTGACTACTTTTGTAAGCATAAAAATATGTATTATTTTGATATAAAAGCCTTGGATGTTGAAAACAAAACTTAGTAAATGAAAACAAAGCTTGAAAGCAAGAAACCACTAGATCATATTTTCTCTACAACGAGCCTATCAGATTAAGCAATTCAATCAATAATCTCTGTTTTGTGTTGAAAAAAATAAATTCATATTTGCATATCACCTGATTCATTGTGATATGTCACATCATGTGACAGCATGTCACTTATGGCATTTCACCATAACAATCAAGATTTATAGGAAAGAGATATGACATCTCTATTGTGAGATGAAAGACATGACTTTTCAAAAGGAATTAAAATTTTATAAAATATTTTCATTATAATGGAGAAGACAACATCCATAGGGTATAAAATGCCTCCTCTTGGAAAGGAAAATTATGACATTCACAAAGGGCCTTCCCATTGGAATATATAGCATAATGATACAGAGCAGAAGCAATAAATTTCCTGTACCAAAGTAAATTCTTCTGGCTTCAAACCAGCATTAGGAAGTATTCAGAGGTGGTATTCAGCAGGTTCTGACCAGTTCTGGAGAACCAGTAGTGGAAATTTTGAGTAATCCGGAGAACCGGCAAATACCACCTCTGAATGGAGATTTTACAGTATCCTTCCCTGCCACGCCCACCAAGCCACGTCCACAGAATCGGTAGTAAAAAAATTTGAAATCCACCACTGGAAGTATTGTGGCACAATGTTTACAAGTCTTGAAAAATGAGAAACTATATTCAAAAGTAAGTAGCACATATTGTATAATGGTTACTGGAAAGGTTCATCCAGTTTTTCTTTCTTAGTTCAGGCTATATTAAAAATTGTAATTACATAAGAGAAGCATAAGGTGAGAACGAAAAATTTAAATAATTTGGTATTGCTTGCAGAAATACAAAGGCAGACAAGAATGAATTAGAATTCATTCATATCACTTATCAAAGGTAAAATTGTCTGATTAGTCTTATCCTTTAAGATTTTGTGTCACTGGCAGTATAGAATTTCAGTTGCAATTGTATAATAAAATACAGTTACTTGATTTTAGCCTTTGGAAAGATAATTCTGGCAGTGAGTATGAATACAAATTATAATATATTAAGAAAAGAAAGGTGAGCTTGGCATTATAAAAGTGGAATTGATATCTAACCATATAAACAATTGAGAAACCACCAATTTTAGTGTAGCAATATATTCTTCATTTCCCCCATGTAATTATACATACAATTTCCTTTCTATGATAATGAGTGTGGACTTGGATGTTCATCTCTAGATAATGATTTAAATTATTTGAATTTTCTTATATGGTTCTACTCAACTTTATGTACAGCCTGAATCACAGTATTCTTGCAGCAGCTAACCAGATGGTCTTCTGTTTCTTCAGCTTCTTTGCAGACATGGCATTTTCTGTCAGTTACTTTCTTACTATTACTATTATTATAAACACAACAATGTAAAATCACTATGCTAGTTGTTTAGCTGGTGTTGGCCTTCCTAGGCAGTAAGTTCAACGCAGAAACTAGGGTGTTGTCATGTATTGGCATATTATACGTAATTATATTTTCATTGTGTATAATTTACAGATGGAAAATTTGCCAATACAAAGATTTTCTATGTGTCATAAGATTAGGGTAAGATAAGATAAGGTAAGGTAACATAAAATAAGATTAGATTTAGCCAAGCTATTCTAGTATAATAAAAAGAGAAAATGGCTGTAAACATAATTTGCTTGATTGTCTTCTTTCTTGTTATGAACATCAAAGAAAAGGCAATGTTTGAAACCTTTATTTTGACCAAAGATTTCTTAGGGTAAACTTTCTTAATATTCTATTCTGTTATCCACCATTTCTTCTACTTTCTTGAAGTCATAATAAATATAAGAGAGCAGGATTATAACAGCTATAAATGCATTAAATAGCTCAAGGCAGTTTTAGCATGTGTGAATAGTTCAACGTAATATTTATGTGACGATAAGTCAGCTTTGGAAAACTGTCATGAAAATTTAGTCACACAAACATAAAATCCTATCACTTGCCCTTTCTTCTGGTGACTGATGACTGGGAAAAAAGATTGTATAAACGTGACATATTTTAATATACTGTATTATTTGATTTTCAATTTTGTCTTTACAAAATAGCCAGGCCATTTAAATCCATGATATGTTTTTTAGTAGTTGTATTTCTATGTTCTATATTCTTTTGAATGTCTATTGAAACTAATCCATTTCAGTTATAGATGATTAATGTTTTATTAATCTTCTTCAAGTATCAGGAATTTTGAAATAAAATCTCAAAACAACTATTTTCTAATATTTTTATTGAATATAATTTGATTGATCATTGAAAATCATTATATAGATGGCCCTTTGGCTTGACCAGCAAAATTATTTTTATGATTTGTTTCATTGTGACAAGGTTCTCAATCTATCACACTTTAAAGATTACAGAAGAATACATAATGGGATGTAATAGACATACAAACAGAAATCTCAGATCTTATCTATGGAAAGTCTTGTCAATGAGGGTTTAAAAGGCAGACTATTTCATATAGGAGAAAGAGAATTTTTAATATGGAGCATGCAATTGAATCTTGTTGGATGGTATCTTGGCTAATCTCAGAAAGATAGGGAAAGTTAGAACTACTTAACATTTTAATGGGATAATAGTATGCTAGTCCAGGAAGTAAAAAAATCTGTAAAGCATAAACCATTTCCATATCCATAGTTTCCATGAAACTATGCTAATTTTCATGAACTCACCAAATTGTCACACACACACCCCAAAAAAAGAAAGCAATAAAAACAATGGCCTGTAGGTAAGTGCAGGGTGTGCACAGAGGCTCCGGGAGGGTGAAAAATGGGCCTCCCAGAAATTTGGGAAGGCCAGAAATGGGCCTGTTTCTGGCTTCCAGGGAGCCTCTGGAGCCCTGGGACACCATTTTTGTCCTCCCGAAGGCTCAAAGAAAACCTCCAAAGGCCAGGGAGGGCAAAAAACATCCTTCCCCACCATGGTGTAGGAGGCTGACTATTCCATGGCCACCATGGCACGCCCACCCAGCAACTGGGCAGAGAGCCCTTTCCTAAAATTTTTGAAGCTCATCCCTGCATAAGTAGTCTAATACAGAAGAATAATGGGGATGTTCAAATGATGACAGTTGAAGTGTCCACACTGAAAGTGACTGCCTTTGTTTTTGCTTGTTGGGGCGGGAGGAGTGGGAGCTTGTGATGCACTAGAAGTAGACCAACAAAAAATAGACCAACAGGCATCAATGATACCAGAATCTCAGTTCTGTGGGTACCTAAGAGACATATCCATGTTCGATGAAACTAACTGAAACTATTTAATAATGGGGCCAGTTCTCTCAGTTGCAATCCTTTCAAAGTCTCAGGATCTCTCTGACTTGGATGAAAAACTTTACAACATGAAAATAATTTGTTTTGAATGCGTTTGAACAGAATATGAATGAAAGTTCCCTGTTTGATCTCCCTAGTTCAAACAGTAAATGTATTTGGTTTTTTGGTTTTTTTTTAGTGTTTTTTTAAATTCTGGTTTGGAGTGGAATATAATCATTTCAATTCTTCTTTTCTCTGATTGCTTTCAAAAGTAGGATTATATTTCTAATGTAGCAGAGCCTGATTGGAAACAATTATTTTAATAAAAATGAGCAGTGTATTTTGAAGAGGCTTTTAGAATTTTAAGCATATACATTGCTAGTTCATATTTTAGAATAATTAATGAAGCCATATCTTTGTTTTTAAAAAGCAACATTTTATTTCAATGTTGCCTTGATTAATCAGCTGAAATCATTGTGCATGATTGCCAATTTCCAGTTTATTGGATTCCATTAAATATTAGTTTGGTATCTCACAAATGTGCTTAATTAGAAGTACTCTGTCTCCTTTCTTTGGAAGAATCACTAATTATCTGATCAAGATGAATGACACTGAACTCAAGATTGGAGAGAAATATCAAAACAACTTTAAATATTCAGTTGCTAGCTTGGCAAATCCTAACAAGCTTATTACAAAACTTCAGATTTAGCTTAACCAGAAACTATGCACCAAAGCATTGTACTTGGGAAGCCATATGCTCCATAATTTCTTCAAAGCATCACAAGAGAAGAATTTTCTATTGTTTCCCATAAGCTACATTTACATAACTTATGAAAAAAGTCCATTTAGATCTAGTGGACAGTAAAGATTAATTGTTACCTTGAATTCCTGTAGTGTGTTATTTGTTTATTTGTTGTTTTGCTTTCTTTCTGTTATTCATCATTATATAAAACCCAGAAATTTGGTTAATTTATAATGTAATATATTGTGGAACTACAGAAATTGAATTTGATCCATTACACATGTATACAGTCAGCTACTATATAGAATAAGGATCATCAGTAGTCTTTGATTATAAATCTTGCAATAGTTTAACAGCCCCATGAGAAGATGGGGCTATGACAACTTGCCACAGCCAATTCACCGAAGCCAAACTCGCCATGGCCAACTCGCCATGGGACAACTGGCCATGGGACAAGAGTTACACTAATATCATAGTGGAATAGAATCTTAAAGAAAGGATGCCAAATAAGGGACAAAATGAAATGTGAATGACATTTTTAACTATTTTAAATAATAAAATTGAATTGCTGAATTGTCCCACAGCAAGTTGTCTTGGGGCAAGTTGGCCATGACAAGTCATCCCATGGCAAGTGGACCATGGTGATTTGGCTGCAGTGAATTGGCTATGATGAGTTGTCCATGGTGAGTTGTCCCATTCTGTGAGAAGACTGGTTCACTGACTGGTTGATGTTTAAACATATTCCAGTTATAGTTGCATCTTAAGAAAAAAAATATGAAGACACTGAAACAAATGCTTATGTGATTCCACCCAAGCAACTGACAACTGGGAAAAGAAGTATGATAATTTGAGGAGTGGGAGACAACTTGATTTTTGATCTTCGGTAACAAATGACACTATAAACTAATATGCAGTCCAAACAAATGAATAAATCATATGTATTGTGACATGCTCATTCTTAATATAAAATGTTAATATACTTCTTGTTTCTTAGCCACTTAGGCAGAGAAATATAATCTGTTCTTGATTACAATGCCTGTGGAATCATATGCCAAGAAGAATAAAAATTACTGCAAAGAAGCCATGTATTATCAATTCCGTATCTAGAAATCTGACCTTGACCTTGTATACACTGCAACATCATTGAATTTCAAAACTTTTAGAATTACAGGGTATCTCTTGACCATCTTCCTCTCACAGACAAAAGATTTTCAGTGTACTGAGATACTATTATAGAGAAAAACTATAAATGATTATGGATAATTTTTGATTCTGCATGAATGAAAACTAATATATTATATTTTTTATTGCCAATACAGCTTACTTTGTAACGACTATTTGTATACTATTATTTTTCTATGTACTCTTAAAGTCCATGTAAATGGAAATGATTGTTTATAATTTAATAATACCATAGACGTGATATGTCACATACTTAATGTTGCTTCTCAGCTACAAATCTTCTAAGAAATTCTTATGATCATTTTAATAACACTGACTTAATATTTCTTTAAATCAGATACATTTAATATTTATATTTGTTTATGTCTAGTTTATCATGTATTGGTTGTTGGCAATAAGGTTTCCAATACAATATTGAAATAAAATGATGGAGAACCTGCATGAGCCTGTATTCCCTTGACAAAGTTAAAGTGTGTGAGAAATTATGACTTAATATGCCTTTATGCAGGTTGTATATAATACAACCTGCATAAAGTTTATTTCATGTCAATGGTTGGACTATGAGATTATCTAGAATCATGTAGGTTAAGTATTAACTCAATGTAATGAATATACAGATGTGTGGAATGGAGCAATGAATTATTGTTCTAACTATATGTGTGAGTATGTTTAAACTTTGTGTGACAATTGGTATAAGGGTATGTGTCCCATGCAAATTGAATAGATAATGATATTTTCGAAGATCAGTAACTGATGAGTCAACTGCAGAAGCTCAGGTTTGACTATTCAGTAGTACATTAGTTCTTGACTTCTTCAAAACGTGTCAGATTTTGACATGAAAATATTGTCTCAGTACTTGGCGGTTTGTTTAGTACTTGATGTGCTGATAGGAAGAGGGGTACAGCTGGGGATAATGGACAGGAAGTCAGCCATTGTTGGAAAGATCACTGCAAACGGAGGTGGATGGCCACAGAGAGCAGACAGGAAGTTGGCCATGCTGGGAAGGTTGTTGACATAGGAAAAGGGGCAGACTGGAAGTTATTCCTGGCTGAAACAAAGGGTCATTTAATAAATCATGTGGTTTGCTTGGGGCACATCCGTTTTAGTACTTGTTGCATCTCCTGGAACCAATTAATGATGTGTACCAAGGTACACTGTATATACTATAGTTATCTTAAAAACAATGTTATTTCCACAATTAATACTACTTTTCCCTTGTCTCTTCTGCTTTCTTTTATAGAACAAATTAGAATATACAAAGCAAAGAATAATAATTGCAAGACTTTTATTAATAAGTAACAGTGTATTTGTAGTAGCTTTATTAATATATGTCCACAAACACATAGATAAAAAACCACACACAAACACTTAGAAAAAAGTTAGGAAACAGAAATCACAATAGGTGCCATATAGGATGGAAATCAAAAAGAGAAGAGAGTAGGAATGCTTAAAGAACAAAACATAGATGAATTTTGTGTGTTTTATTTAAAGTTAGATGTTTCAATAGCCTGACTATGATAAACCAAGCATCATAAAGTCATTGCAGAAGACAGCAGTCAACTTGGCAATTGTAACTGTTTTTTATTTTCTTTCTTTTTCAAATGTAAACAATAGTTCTAGCAGGTGGCAAGTGGCTGAAAGTGAGTCTATCACCATCTCCGGGGTGCCAAGTTATCCCTGAAAGTTTCAGTGGGAGGAATTTGTTGGTGGGATTTGGATTGTAAAGGCACGCGAGCATCTGCTGCCTGCTCAGTCTCATTACCATTCACACAATTAACTCCTGCAGTTCTCTCAGCCTAGCAGCGAAGGACGGGATTCAATTTTACTGCCTCTTTGACAGTTCTCATTATCATTCATTTGAATGCAGAGCTCTTCTTCAAATCACTAAAGCAAGCAAGCAGGAAAGAAAGAAATCTACAAACTCTGTAAAAACTGGCAGAAAAACTGCTTCTTTAGCTAAAGTTACCTCTAAGCATTTTAAAATAATCTTTATGATCTGTGTCAAATGTCAATCCTAATAGTAATAATAGCATTTTATGACTACTATGGAAGTCATTTTAGTCCACTCTACATATTTTAAAGCTATTCTGTATGTGATATCTGTCTTATTTTTTTCATTTTCCTCTTTTGTACTTAGAGGCAAATAGGTATCATTGAATATCAATAAGTTGAGTATTTATAGTTATGCTATTATGTGAACAAGTTCATTCATTTTTCCAGCACTTTAAACTAGAGAGCATTTCATACTATATATTTATTATGAGATTTATTTATGTAATTTTCCTTTCTTCGGTCCAAAAGAGTGCTAGCAGCTTATGGATCTTAAAAGAAATAGCCAACAATAATAAACAGTAAATTACAATTCTAACATTCATAGACTCCAAGTTACAATAAGAAACTGATATATTAAATAACATAGGCAGTGATCCAAAACAGCAGGCAACATTTCCAGTCATGTTTCCAGAGAGGAAATTAAGAAGAGTAGACCAAAAAAAAAAAAAAAGGGCGGGAAATTTCATGTAATGGGAAATCATAAGAGTTAGTTTTGAATGAGCTAGAAAAAAAGCAGTTGGCATTAAAATAATAACAACAAAACGCTCTTTAAGTATTCTACCTAATCAAAGAGAAACACCAACATGTCTACTGAGAAGAAAATCTGTTATTGTTCATATAACTATTGGAATAGAACTTCTGTCTTTCTTTATCAATGGTCTATGAAATCTTGAAACATTTGGGGATCACGATTTCCACAATCATAAATTTTTCAGACCAGCCTCCTGTTATTTAGCCCTGAATGAGAATGCAAATGTAGGCTTCACCTCCTGTTACTCCTTAACTGTAATGACAGTTAAAAGCAGATAGTTGCTGTTCTATCCTTTATTCTTTATATGGCAAGTTTTTTTACCCCCACTCCCACCCGCATTCTGCCTGTAGTCTTCTCAATCTCTCAGGTATTGAGTCTCTCTTCCAAATCCTCCCAGTGAGGGGCTGTATAATATAAGACACCTGCAGCTCTCAGCATTTATCTCTGATGTTACCTGGGGTTGTTAGAAAGCATTTGATGGCACTATCAGTGCTTTGTTGATAGATTGTGGCTAGCGTCAGCAGTAAGGACTGCTTAGAAAGATACCGATTAGCAAGCAGGCACAAGTAGAAAAGGATTGAGGAAAGAAAGTCTGTAGCTTGGAAGCTGCAGAGCTGGAGGGATGGATGTCTAGGTAGTGAATGAACCCATTGAACCCAATTTTGTTCTGGGTTTATTTGAAAATGGCTATCCTGCTCCTTTTCTTTCTCTCTGAAAATGTTAGTTGCAGTCTTTCCCAGAAGAAAAATAGAAATTGCTTGTGTTTCCTTCCTTCTCCCAGATCTTACAGCAGCAGCTGCTGCTCTTTCAGTATAGCCATTTCCTTTCTTGTTTGGCATATTAATACTTGCTTCATTCTTAGCTTTTGTTAATTGTGATAGTTTTGGTTGTGTTTGTGTTTACTTGCCCAAATTACTTAAGGTTCAAGGGAAAGTCTTGTGTCTTCCCCACAATAGTCAGTTATATTGTGTTTATTTAGTAATTGTTAATTAGTAGCAGCATATTATTACATGTCTTCTTTTGGTGATGCAAATATATCCCTATCTAAAAAACAGGATTGTTAATAGGCAAAATGGGTTCATGTCCCAGTGTTCATGTCATTTTGATGAAACCTTGAATGATTTCAGTCTGACTTGAATATAAAACATTTTAACACACCCTCATATTGGTTTGTAAGCTAGTTTTGAAAAAAGAGCTTCTTTCCTTTGACATAAAGTTTTAAAAATATTTATTTATATTTTGGGGTGTGTGTGTGTGTGTGTGTCAAAAATAAAAATAGATAATTAAATTTGCCTTAAATATGTTTATCTCTTTTTACAAAAAGGGAAAAGAGAAGGTTTTCCAAGTGGTTTATTTAAGATCATTAACTGTAACAGTACGTAGGAAAGACCTTGGAAAATGGGGAAAACAGACACCTTCAAGGAAACGGTCAGGTAAGAGACAACATAGTCCACACCTGAATAGTAGATGCAGAAAGAGGCTCAGAAAAGAGTCTCCTTAGTTTCTCAAGCTGTAAATAGTTGAAGTGGGGGCAGTGGAGAACTGTACTTTTACACTTGCAAGATTCCGTCAATGTAGCCATTCAATAACATAGAATTAGTTCATCTGGTTGTGATTTCTATCTGATTTGCCTGACATCAATCTTGCAAGGATGAAACTACAATTCTATTCCCCTGCCCCATCTCCTTTATAGTCCAAGAAACTAGGATAGGGTCATTTCTGAGTCTCTTCCCCTGTCTCCCTTTGCTTGCCAATTGCAGACCAGGCTATCGCTTATCTGACCATTCTCTTCTCAGCATCTCTTTGTCCACTCTCTCAAGGATTTCCCACATCCTATTTAATTAACACATTGACTCAGATACAAAGTGATTTAAATACATTTATCATACAAAGTCACTTCTGGCTTAAACATTGGCTTATCAAAGAATATTTATTTATTTATTTTTATTTGTCAATTGCTTACAAGATAATAGGTATAAATAAAAACATAGTGATGAATACATGGATACATATAAGAGAAAAAAAACAATAGGACAGGGATGGTAGGCACGTTGGTGCGCTTATGCACTCCTCTTACAGACCTCTTAGGAAGGGGTGAGATCAATAGTAGACAGTCTAAGTTTAAAGTTTTTGGGGTTTGGGGAAGAAACCACAGAGTCAGGTAGAGTATTCCAGATATTGACCACTGTTGCTGAAGTCGTATTTCCTGCAATCAAGTTTGGTGCGGTTAACCTTGAGTTTGTATCTATTGTTTGCTCTTGGGTTGTTATGGTTGAAGCAGGTATTCATTGACAGGTAGGACATTGCAATGTATGATTTTATATATTATACTTAGATCGGACCGAAGGCGGCATAGTTCTAGGTTTTCTAGGTCTAGAATTTCGAGTCTGATGGCATAAGGTATTCTGCAACGAGTAGAGGAGTGGACAACTCTTCTTGTGAAATATTTCTGGACTTTCTCAACTGTGTTTATATCAGATACGTATTGTGGGTTCCAGACTGATGAGCTGTATTTGAGTATTGGTGTAGCAAATGTTTTGTATGCTCTAGTTATTAGTGTAATATTACCAGAGAAAAAGCTACGTAAGATTAGGTTAACAACTCTTAACATCTTTTTGGCTATGTAATTACAGTGTGCTCTAGCACTTAGATCATTTGAGATGAGTACTCCAAGATGCTTGACAGAGTATGGATCATCAACAGGGTCTTGACTATTCAGCCTGTATTTTATTTTATGATTTTTTTACCAATATGTAGGACAGAGCATTTATTTGTTGAGATTTGAAGTATTTGAAGATTTGAAATATACTATTGTCTGGGTTTATACAGGCCCCAAACCAAAGATGAACCAAACCCATTATGACATAATATGTTGTATTTGCCTGGAGAGTCCTGTGTCTTTTGTATAAGAATGTAAAAGAAATAACATACAGATGCTAATAGCTGAATTAGAAGAGAAGAAACAAATTCAGCCACTGATTATTAAATTTATAAACTGATTATGATATTATATTATGTACAGGGTTCCGATTAAGTATAAACAAATTGCAATCTTTCTTAGCAAAGATCATGTAGAAAAGCCTACTTGCATTTAATTCTCTGCCATATTTAGATGAAGTTGTTCCTATTAAACTGTCTCATGGAGTTTATGTCTAACAATCTAAGCCCTGTTCGAATGCTGTTTCAATGCCAGGACATGCGTGCATTTTATCCAAGGTTTCCTGGGCAACATTCCACATCTAGAATTACCAGGTATTGATCACTCTTGAAACAATCACTGTGTTGCTTTTTTAACTGGAAAGATAAAAGTTCCAAAGATCATCATCAAAATTAATTCAGGAAAGTCCTGGCAAAGTTGTGCCAATGTAGCTAAATTTAATGAAGATGATTGATTCCCTTTCATGTATATTTTTACTTTATTAAGGCACAGTTAATTCAAATGAAAGTTTTGCATTACTTTATCCTCTATAAGATTCTGCCCATGTCTGTGATTTAATGAAAAGATAAACTGTCTCAAATAAACTATGTGGAAGAAATGTATTTTTTTACCTTTCAATATAATTTCAATTAAACAAAAATAGTGAATTTTTGTATTTGGTGGATATTAAGCAAATAAATAAATATTAAAAACAAAAATGGAAAACAATCAACACTATTTTTATAGCATAACGTATTTCTACCCATAGCTAAGATTCCAAATACAAAGAATAAGACAGGTAGTAATTGCTTAACTGATTAATAGGAAGTTAAATAAGATCTCTATAGTAGAAATGTTGTACATTTGTCTAGGTAACGTAGACAGTTTATTTATACTTTGTGGGGTAGCAATTCTTTTTAGAATAATAAGTATGCCATAATTTGATTTCACATAAACGAACTCTATGCTAAATTGTCCTAAATCTTTCTTGGTATGATTTTGTAATTTTAAAATATTCAACCTTTTAGTGCTGAATATTTTTATTCCTTAAACAAAATCTGCCCAACTCTTTTATTAAAATGTTCTGCTGCTATGCACCCACACTTATCCCTACAATAAACCCATTAAGCAAATGCAGAATAAGTCAAGTGTAAATAGAATGGCACATGAGTAATTTCATTAAAGAATATATATTAAAAAATAAAATTTGACACAAAGAAATACCAGCGTCTAATACTGTGGAAGTAGTTATAATGATTTAAGCCTTGTATGAGTTAAACTCAACAAGATGCCTTATTGTAGCTAATCTATGTTTATTTTCACACAATGTGTTTTGTTGCTTCCATTTGTACACTGGAATAATAGCATACACATTGTATGTACACATCATTTAGCATTTTGTCAAACTAATTTGACATACGGTTTCATATTTTATTTATTCTTTGATATACTGTAGTGATTGTATTTCTCAAGGGTTCAAGGTAAAAAAGAACAGAAGAATTTGCAGGCCTGGTTGAGTCATATTACATTCCTATTCTGTTTCCTGAAGGAGTGAAACAACTGTAACCATTATCTTCAATTGCTTTGTCTTGTCTTAAATCTGTGCAGTCAGTTCCTCCAAAATTTAATATAAAATAAAACAGCTTTCATTATAACCAACTAATATGTAGAATTGGCATATTCCCATCTGTACAAGAAGCACACAGGCGAAGAACAGTTACAAAGAAAACCTATTTGTTCCTAATTAAGAGTTTCTGATAATTTATAATAGTTTTGAATAGCAGTTAGGATATATGGAATATATGTTCTATGTGTTGCAGTTAGGTTGAATTTCAAGGCCAAAATACAAAGACCATTGCCTAGTTCACAAGAATCTGAATTACTACTGATAGGGATGAGGAAACGCATGAAGGTTAATAATATATGTAGCAACAATAGCAATTCCTGGACTGCCATGAAGTCCCTCACCCAATAGAGTCAGTAATATTTTCCACTTCTTTTAAAAATAATAACAAAGGAGGTAAACAGTATAGATATATACATACCATAGTTTAGATGGTCATACCTCTGGTTCATTATTGTTTTATTTAACAAATTACATATTTCCAACTAACACATATGATCACCTAATGCAGTGCTTCTCAACCTTGACATGCTGCCTAGGAAAGTTGCCAAGGTTGAGAAATACTGTATATGGATCTATTCCTTCAGCTCCTATACAGAATCTGAAATTGCCTAGCTTCTTCTTCGCAGGTATTTCTTAAACATACTGAAGTAGATTGGTTAGAACTTTTCATGGTGACCTTGCCTTAAAACTAAATGGCAACAAAGAATACTTACTTGGCCTGTCAGAAAGCAGGCTAAATGCCTGGTCTAAGCTAGAGCACTTGAATCATCATGGGTTAGTGATCAGAAGCAATTTTTCTTACTGTGAGTTTTAAAAGCTAAAAGAGATGTATCTGGATCATCTGTTTTATAAAACTTGAAATGCTGAAGGATACATCAAGAAAACTTTGTTCAGGTTTAAGTGCTGTTATTAACTACTATTACCACAGCATGGAGATAAATGGATATAGTAAGTAATATTTCATGAAGTACATTCCCCTGCCTGTCCTAATCATCTTGAGAAGGCTGGCTGAGAGTTCTTCCTGTTGGTGAGGTTTACAGAGCTCAAGAAAAAATATACAGGCTTTCTCTATGGAAGTCTCTGTCTGGAACTTGGAGCTCCAAACATCTACTGTTCTGATATTTCAGACAATGTTGAACCCTAAAAATCACACTGATTTCTGCAGGAGTCTAGCCTTGATAGGAATGAGCTTACCCTGTTTGATGTTATCAGGAAGCGAAACATTGCTAGGACATGATCCACAAAAGACTGCATTCTGGATCCATGGTAGCATCTGAGTGCCCTTGATAGGGAACTCCACGTTGGGGCAATAATTCAATCAAAAGTGACTGATTCTTGTGAATATGGTTGTCCATTCCAGAGGGATTGTGCCTTGTTCTTAAGATATAGCTGTATGAAGGTTCTAGCTGTTCAAGAAGAACTGAGTGCTGGAATTTCTCAATTTATGAACCCATTTTGGGAAGAGCAAAGAATAGAATTTTATCCAAATATAAAGATAGTATTTCTCTCAAATTGGACAGCTCACAAACTCAAAGCTGTTCCATATTTTGGACACTAATCCTTAACCCATTCCTCCCTATTGAAATCAACTAAAAGTCTCCAGACATCTGGACAGCATCATTTGGAAAACCTAGGGTCAGAAGTAAAATAGATATCTGCATACTGATTATACTGATGATACCTAACCACATCAGTCAATGTTCTCAGACAAACCTATCATTAAATTGTTAAATTTGACTAGGGAGAACAACTGAGAAGCCTATGATCCAATCTCTTGTCCCTAGCACTACTAACTGGTACCATTCCTAAAGGAGAAATATCCATTACAGAACAATTCTCCTGGTCCCATCAAAGAAAGTTAGCTTTTTAAAAATACCATGTTCAATAATAAAAATGAGTGATTGTTGATCAGAATCATATCCCTCATCATGAGCTCACGAGACATAATCCTGATGTTGATGATCAAATCTGGCAGTTTACAATTGTTAAAAACATTTAAAAACAAAGAACAATACAAACAAACCCACACAAGAACAACAGAAGAAATCATCCACAGTGAAGTTTGTGACAAAACCACATTCAGAGAAATATTTTTTCAGTCTTCTGCAGGTGCAGCCCCATTACTTTCTCACACCTCTTCCCCAAATGGATACTGGTTGATAATTGTTCAAAATATCTGGATCAATATAGAATATCTTCATAAATTTGTTTAATCCACTTTTAAATCACCGTCCACTACTTTTTTACCAGTGCATATTATTTTTTTCTGTATACTGTATGTCCGCTATTCAAAGCTATTACAGAACGGCAAAGAATCTTCAGTGTTCATCACTTATGCTTAATGGAACTGTAAAATGTTCTTAAAGGACACTTATTTCAGCCTCTTCATTATTTTAGTTTCCCTTCTATATTTTATTTAATTCAACAAGATATTTTTGAAGTGTAGTAGTGCCTATATTTCTACAGCAACAGATTTGGTTTCTTTCCTAATAATTCCCAACATGTTATCTTCCATTTGCAGAAACCACATATTGTGTCAATGCTTTCATCAATCTGTCAATTCCACATCACCAATCTTTCCTGAGTGGTCACCACCAGTTCAGGCTTCATCAGTATATTTATTTTGCTTTACTTAACATTAACTAACTTAACAATTTCCTTTACTTAACGCTAACTTTCACTGAACAATTTACTGGTCTACATTTCCATGGTAACAGTATTCTCTTTTTCTGCCATTTCATTCTTTGTCCTTGAACCATTTATGAACAACTTTAAAGAATGGATGCAATAAATGAAGTCCTTGGAAGAGATTTTTATCCTTTTATTCAGAAAAAAAAATATCTTTATTGTTCCATAATCAGTTACCAGTTCTATACGACAAATCTTATTACTATTCATGGCTACTAAATTTGTTCAAAACTCTTAATTGTGTCTTCTGTTATTTTTTTAAAAAGTTGTCTCAGTATATAATCATTCCATATGTTTCAGATTAAGTTAACCAGAATGCACATTTTTGAATTATTCCTCTACCTCTCAAATATTTCTTGTGATAGATATTTCTCAAATATCTATCTACCTATCTATCTATCATCTATCAAAGTGATGGCTAACCTTTTCCACATTGCATGCCAAAAACGTGCGCGCTTGTTTGCCTGTACCCATGATTCAATGCACGCCATGTTCCCCATGATCCCCTGTGCATGGACGTGCAACCCCCTACATGTGCACCACATGCTTATGTGCATGAATGAGCAACCCCACTGCACATGCACTGTGCACCCCATGCATGCTGCATGTGTGGAAGATACCCTATAATCAGCTGGCTGGCAGGGGGCATCACACATGCACAGTGGGGCTCTTCCGGGCGACCTCTCACATGCCAGCAGAAGTGGCTCTGCATGCTGTAGGTTCGCCATCATAGATCTATCATCTATCTATCTACTGAGAAGAAGCTATTTATATTTTATGTAATCCTTATGCATGAGATTTACTCCTATTAATAAATCTCTGGTTTCATCTTTTGAAGATGAATAAGAGTTATGAAAATGGTTAACTTTATTTTCCATTTACCTCCAAATTAAATTAAATAGGACTAATTTATTAAATTGAAGACATCACTCTGGATCCAGAAGATTTCCAATGAGGATTAAATCTAGAAAGACTTCTCTAGTTGGCTTTATGGGCAGTAGGACCAACTGGAGACAACTTTTATTCTCCACATAATGCATTATTTTTCAGGGAGTAATATATTCTTAATTCCAAGTTCACACTGCATCTTTTGCTGCATATAGAGAAAAGACAAGCATGTTCTAGTACTAAATTGGGTTTATTTTCCAAGCTAAATGCAATGCACATGGCATTTTACATTATGTTTAATGATGCCATTAAAGAAATGATATGAAGGATGTATGATGGAGTCTGTACCATAATTTGTTTAATTTATATGATATTATGAAAGTAGAAGTAATTATACCATTTGTAAAAATAATTCATTTTCAAGCAATCAGTATCTCTAACTATATTATCACATAAAAATGTGAAAGATATAATTTGCATTGCTGAGATAGTCTCTTTGACTTACTCTACTTGGAGAAGAACAAGGCCACCTTTGCCCAATTAATTCATTAAAATAGGTTTCATTATACAGGTGGTCCTCAACTTACAACTATTCATGTAGTTGACCACTCAAAGTTACACTGACAGTGAAAAAGTGACTTATGAACATTTTTTTATACTTAATGACTGTTGCAGCATCCCAATGGTCATATGATCAAAATTCAGGTGTTTGGTAAATGACATGTATTTATGATAGTTGCAGTGTTCCAGGGTCATATGATCACCATTTGGAACCTTCCCAGCTGGCTTCTGACAAGCAAACTCAATGGGGGAAGCCAGATTCACTTAATAACTGCATGATTCCCTTAAAAACTGCAGTGATTTGCTTAATAACTATTGCAAAAAAGATCATAACGTTGGACAAAACTCACTTAATAACTGTCTTATTTAGCAATGGGAATTTGGGGATCAGTTGTGGTTTATTGCTGAGGAATGTAAATTACTTGATTCTAAAACAGAACAGAACACTTTATTTGGCCAAGTATTATCACACAAGGAATTTGTCTCCAGTGCAGAAGCCGTCAATGTACATGCAAAGTAACAGAGTTACAATAATCTTAATAATTATATCAGTAAGAGGAGTAGTAGAGAAGATGAGGAAGATAATAATAATACTACAACTGAATTTTAACTGCCAACTAACTCTATGGTCATAAGGCCTTTCCTAGTGTTTTTGTAGAGACAACCACATCTTGCTGGTTCTCCACCAGGTTCTCCTTTGCTTTTATTTTTTTAAAAAGATTTTCAGGTCTTCTCTTGCTTTAAATTATGCTGCCCCCTCCCTACCCCAGGAATGATAGCTATATAGCTGTCTAGTAGCTATGATATTCTTGATTATTTTCAGGTATATCCACTATATACAATACCATTATTGTTCATTGTTGTTTTCTTTCTCCTTTTTTGTAATGTACTTAACATGCAGACATTTACTTTTTGTTGACCTTTTGTTTTTATGGCAGTTATTTCTAATTTTAGCTGAGAAGTTAGTAATCTCTTTCTTGGAAAGAAGATGAAAAACATATATCTATTTCTTCTCTTGCAATTTGAGAAAACTTCTAGAAAGTAGAAATTGCTCTAAACAATGAGGATTTTTTGGCTGGTGGAGAGAAAAGAAGCAAAGATCTATGTTCATATTACATTGCTTATGCTATTAATAGATTATGATAATAATATAGATAAAATTCATTACATATTTATCCAAAACATGTATTATTCATGAACTTCTATAACATACAGTAATGTTTCAAAACACGCAATGCTTTCATGAGTGCCACAATAGGACAAATGAAATAATGCCAAATGAAATGCAATCACTATTTCATCATTCAACTTTAATTTCTATTAGTATTTTTATTATTACCTATGACTCATTGACTAGTATTTGTTGCTGATCTGTTTTTCTAATTTGCTGTAGCTGTTCTCAAAATATTTGAAGACAAAGTGTCTCAAGTGAAAAAAAGTCTATTTTTAAATTGATAAATTTATAACTTGTGTCACACAGGAACAAGACATTCAAATTGCAGGCCATATGACCCAGCAGCAAGATTCCCAAAGTTAAAGCTTCTACTCCTCTCTTTTTCCAGGCTTCTGGTTCTCTGTGATTAAGATATGTGAATCAATAAAAGTAAGATCCAATGAGGACACATTTGCTGCAGAACCTGTCCAACGTATTGTGTTTCTTTAGATGATGGAGATGATAAGTCTTTGTCTCTTTTTTTACACAAAGAAACAGATTCAACTAGTAAGAGATAAACACAGACACATTTTGTTTGCAATTTATAATTTTTGCCTATTTTTATCACTATTGCATATTTTATGTAAACTCAGTGTTTATATAAACTCAATTCAATATTGCATGTTTGTCAGTCAGAAAAAAACTCTTAGATGGGGGAGGGAAGATAAGTTGGGTTCTGCTCTCATCTAACTAGAGTTGTCTAGAGATTCCAATAATTATTTATTGCCAAGATTATCTAGTGTTGTCTAGAGATTGTAATAATTATTTTCATCTTATAAAATATTTTATCCTGACAAATTATACTCAATTTTTTTACTGAAGAGAAATAGGTGATGAATTTCTATACCAAGCTTAGCTTAACCTGAAGTAAAAGAAATGCAGGAAATATATACTAGACATATTTCCAGTTTGTAATTTGTACTTTATCTAATATTTGGCCTTTTTGCTGATGGCTTTAACATGTCACATGTATAGTTTTGCTGCATTTAGTTTTTTTAAAAACATTGAACACTCAGTCACTTTGATAATTCAATATGCCTTGTTTTGGAGATTATCTTAAAGATATTAAATGCATGGATCATAGTGCTATCAAAGGCTACTAGTTATAATGGCTATGACATATTCCAAGGTTCAGAAGCAGTGTATTTCAAATACCAAGAAAAGAATGAAACTGAATTCATGTTATATTAGCTATCCTTAGATATTTGACTACGTTCGAGATTTTGGTGGAATAAAGATACAGTTTCCAAATCCAATGACATATTTTTAATAGGGTATTAAAATAAATTAAGGAAATTGGTATTAAGTGCCTCTGAATAACATTGCTTCTTCTCAATTATATACTTAGTATTTAATTCAGTATGTGGAATCTGAAATTTGTCCACATGAAAAATTGTAGATATTTTGATGGGTTTGGGGTAGCCAGAGTTATTATTGGACAATATGAAGTCTAGACTGCTCAAATTGGGTGCAGGAGATTATTTGGGAGTTCCAATATGGTGCATGTGTCCAATGTTTTATGTTTTTATTGAGCTGAATGTGATTTTAGTTGGTTTTTCAAGAACCAACTAGAAGGGAAGAGAGAGGGGGGGATAGAAGGAAGGAAGGAAGGAAAGAAAAAAAAGAAAGACAGAAAAAAAAAAGAAATGGTTTAAATTGCTTGTTTGTCAATATTTTAATTAAATTTGTTCCACCCACTTTCCCCCCAAAGCATACCGTGCTGAAAATACATTTTGTTGGTTAGCAGATACTTTGCATGCACACTGTAGTTGGAAATATAACTTTTATAAGACAATATCCTCGAGGTTGGTATTTGCATGAAACAAAAAGATACATTATCTCAGAAACTGGAAAAAAAGAGACAGCAATATACCTTCCAGAAACACAGATTGTTCTCTAAATTAGTGTTTCTTATAGCAGTGTTTTTCAAATTAAAAAACGGTCCTTCCTTGTAACATATATTGACCTTGGCTGAAAAATTCTACATAGATTTCTATACCAAGCCTTTTATAATTTTCTATTTGTCTCACTCACATTTTATACATTTGATATGTTAGACAGTTGTAGTCCTTTCCTTTCTTGGGCTTCGTTTTAGCCTGGACAGGAGAATCGAAAGAGAGAACAGTATTTATCTTCTGAGTGCCCTTTTGTCAAGCTGTTCTCTCTGATGCCAGGTCTGTTCTTTCCAAAGTGTGCAATTTTTTCCACCAGTCAGTTTCTCTTTATAATCCGGGATTCGCTCCTGCTGGGTCCTCAGGGGCAGATTCCTCTTCCAGCTGTTCTTTGACACACAGAGAATCTCAGTATGCACTGCATAAATACACCTCCAATGATATCCAATAATCTGCTCCATTGCTTGAGAGATCTGGCCTTTTACTTAAAGGCAGATGTGTCTGTGGTCAGAATAGAATAGAATA
Organism: Bungarus multicinctus; assembly: GCA_023653725.1. NCBI lineage: Eukaryota > Metazoa > Chordata > Lepidosauria > Squamata > Elapidae > Bungarus > Bungarus multicinctus. The sequence continues at coordinate 33,885,177 of CM042849.1, read as the reverse complement.
GAATACTTCATTGGCCAAGTGTGATTGGACACACAAGGAATTTGTCTTGGTGTAAATACTCCCAGTATACATAAAGAAGGAACATTCGTTAAGAATCAAGAATCATAATGTACAACACTTAATAATAATCATAGGGTACAATAACATCAAATCATACTAGGAAACAGAGGATACAAGCAACAAAGTTACAGTCACAAGTGGGAGGGGATGGGTGATATGGAGAGATGAGAAGAATAACAGTAGTAGTAGTGTACACTTTGTAAATAGTTGAACAGTGTTGAGAGAATTATTTGTTTAGCAGAGTGATGGCTTTCGGGAAAAAACTGTTCTTATGTCTAGTTATGTCTGTTCTTATGTTCTGGTGTGCAGTGTTCTATGGCATCATTTTGAGGGAACGAGTTGAAACAGTTTATGTCCAGGATGTGAGGGGTCTGTAAATATTTTCACAGTCCTCTTTTTGACTCGTGCAGCATACACATCCTCGATTGAGGATGGGTGGTAATTGTTTTTTCTGCAGTCCTAAATATCCTCTAAAGTCTGTATCTGTCCTGTTGGGTTGCAGAACCAAACCAGACAGTTATAGAGGTGCAGATGATAGACTCAATAATTCCTCTGTAGAGCTGAATCAGCAGCGCCTTGGGCACTTTGAGCTTTCTGAGTTGGCGCAGAAAGAACATTCTTTGTTGTGCTTTTTTGATGACGTTTTTGATGTTAGGTGTCCATTTTAGGTCATGTGATATAGTAGGACCTAGAAATTTGAAAGTCTCTACTGTTGATACTGTGTTGTCTAGTATTGTAAGAGGTGGTAGTATGGGAGGGTTTCTTCTAAAGTCTACCACCATTTCTACGGTTTTGAGTGTGTTCAGTTCCAGATTGTTCCGGTTACACCATGAGGCAAGTTGTATAACCTCCTCTCTGTATGCAGATTCATCGTTGTCTCGAATGAGACCAATGACTGTTGTGTCATCAGCAAACTTCAGTCAGGAAACTTAAGTAGGCAGGAAGCTTCTAAGTGTCTACATGCTGGCTGGCTGGTTGGGGAATTCTGGGAATAAGTCAACATATATGCACATATCTAAAATTAAAAACCTTGACATATAATATGGTGTTGGCATATTAAGACCATTTAAAGAACCACTTTGTCGTAACTAAAGCAACTCTTCCTTCCATAAAATTTAGGCAGGCATAATATACAGATAGAAAAGTGAGCTACCTAGAACTATTGTATTTACAACTAAACACCTGTAACCCTCCATTATGATGAGACAATGAGGTTAGACAGGAATCTGAAGTGTCCTGTTCAGTTTTAGAAGTAACAAAAACTTGATATATAGTTAACAGATAACAGAAAATCAGAGTTGGAAGGGATCTTATAGGTCATCTAGTCCAACCCCCCACCCAAGCGGGAGACCCTATACCATTTCTGACAAATGGCAGTCCAATCTTTTCTTCATCTCAATCATCTCAAGTTATGGCGCTCCCACAACTTCCGAGGGCAAGCTGTTCCATTGGTTGATTGTTCTCACTGTCAGAAAGTTTCTCCTTATTTCCAGATTAAATCTTCCATGTTCAGTTTCTATCCATTATTCCTTGTTTAGCCTACAGGCACTTTAGGAAATAGCTTGACCCCTTCCTCTTTGTTGCAGCCCTTCAGATATTGGAAGACTGCTGTCATGTCTTCCCTGGTCCTTCTCTTTATTAGACTAGCCATGCCCAGTTCCTGTAACCATTCTTCATATGTTTTAGTTTCCTAATCATCCTGGTTGCTCTTCTCTGTACTTTTTCTAGAGTCTCAACATCTTTTTTATAATCTGAAGAACAAAACTGGATGCAGTACTCTAGGTATGATTTTACTAAAGCTTTATAGAGTGGTATTAGTACCTTACTTGATCTCAAGTGTATCCCTCTGTTAATGCAATTAGAATTGCATTAGCTTTTTTGGTTGCTGCTGCACTGCTGCCTCATATTTATCTGGTTGCCCACTAAGACTCCAAGATTCCTTTCACAGTTATTGCTATTGAGCCTGGTTTTACCCAGTCTATATGTGTACTTTTGGTTTTTCTTGCCTAAGTGCAAGACTTTACTTTTCTCTACATTGAATTTCATTTTGTTATATATGGCCCAGTGTTCTAGTCTGTCAAGATCCATTTGGATCTTGAGCCTATCTTCTTGGGTGTTAGCTATTCCTGCCAGCTTAGTATCATCTGTAAATTCTATTCCCTCAGCTAAATCTTGGGTCCCGCTTGGTTTGGCCTTTGCCTGGTCGATGGCAGTCAGGGAAGATCCAGCCAAAGACACAGACATTGATATATTCCTCGAAAGATCTGTGGGCCCTGAGATATGTCCCCCTGTCTCAGAGTTGGCCCTCTTATCTCTCCAAGACTTATCTCAAGGACAGATCTTGGGATCTGGAGAGATGGTAGGGTCGCTGGAAGCATGGGAGGGTTGTTTAAAATTTTTAATTAGATTTTTAAAGGGGTTAGGGTTGGCCGGGCGGGGGCTGGGGGACAACCCGCCTGGGGCTGGGACCGGGTCGCGGGTTGAGCGTTGCCGGGAGGGTTTGGGTTCGGATGGGGCTGTATTGAGGATGGGGGGTTGTCCCAGGGAGGGTGATCTTAAAGCTATTCGTTCGGTGAGCGGGAGAGGCAGATTTGGCGGCTATAGGGGGCCACATTCTGTTTCGGGAGCGCGCCCCCGCTATTTGTCAGCGGTAGCGCGCTCCGACCCCCTTGTTATGTCCCGTTCCCCAGGGGGTCTGAGCGATCGGGCCCTGGGCCTTCGGCTGATGTTGTAACGCCAGGTCCGTTATTAATAAGGCCCCCCTCATTCATGATTTGATCTGTGAGGGGAGACCGGACCTGGTGGGCATCACCGAAACCTGGCTGGGCCTAGAGGGGGGAGTCCCTCTTGTGGAGATGTGCCCAGCCGGGTTTCGGGTTTTTCATCGGCCGAGGGCCCAGGGGAGGGGCGGGGGTGTTGCGATGGTTATTAAGGAGGATCTGTGTCCGAGGGAAGCCACTGTTTCTCAGACGACCGGATGTGAGTCTCTTTTCGTGAAGTTCGGTCCCAGGGTGCAGGTGGGCTTGTTGGTCGCATACCTGGCTCCCTGCTATGCGGCATCGGCCCTGCTTGAGCTCCTTGAGGTTATAGCCTGCGTGGCGGTTGAGACCCCCAGGCTTATGGTCATGGGGGATTTCAACCTCCCCTCTGCCGGTGGTGCCTCAGGGATTGCTCAGGAGTTCATGGCTTCCATGACAGCCATGGGCCTGACCCAGTTAATTCGGGACCCTACTCACGTGGGAGGTCACACCCTGGATCTAGTTTTCGTCTCTGATCAGTGGCAGAGTGGTCTGGGTGTAGGGGATATAGTTATAGAACCCCTGTCATGGACGGATCACTCGCTCCTGAAGCTCGACTTCCGTTCCGCACCCCCTGACCGCAGGGAGGCGGGGCCGCTAAAATGGTACCGCCCCAGGCGCCTGATGGACCCGGATAGGTTCCTGATGGAGCTTGGGCCATTTCCCGAAGCTCACACACACGACTCGGTTGAGGGCTTGGTCGCCACCTGGGATAGGGTGGCTGCTGGGGCCCTTGACCGGGTCGTGCCCTTGCGGCCTCTGACCCGGTGCTGATCCCAAGTGGCTCCTTGATTTTCTGAGGAGCTAAGGGAGATGAAGCGCCGGAAAAGACGCCTAGAGAGTAGTTGGAGGGCTAGCCGTTCTGACCGAACACTTCTGCGATCTTATATTAAGACGTATTTAGTGGCGATAAGGATGGCGAAGAGGACCTACTTCTCCACCCTTATTGCGTCCGCGGAAAACCACCCAGCCGCCCTGTTTAGGGTGACCCGCTCCCTTTTAGAGGTGGAAGCACGGGAGGATCCCTTACAGGGACGGGCTGAGGAGTTTTCTAGGTTTCTGCAGGCCAAAATCGCTCAGATTCGGGACGAGCTGGACTCCGACTGGGATCTCTGGGCGGGGGGGCGGGGGTGGATATCGGTGGGGTCAATTGGGTTGAGTTCGACCCTGTTACCGTGGAAGACGTGGACAGGGTGCTGGGGGGACTGAATGCCACCACCTGTTTGTTGGACCCGTGCCCCTCCTGGCTGGTCTTGGCCACTCGGGAGGTGACACGAGGCTGGTTCCAGAGTATTATAAACGCTTCCTTGAGAGAGGGGCTTTTACCCGCCGCCTTGAAGGAGGCGGTGGTGCGGCCCCTCCTCAAGAAACCGTCCCTGGACCCAGCATTATTATCAAATTATCATCCTGTCTCCAACCTTCACTTTGTTGTGAAGGTTGTAGAGAGCGTGGTGGCCCATCAGCTCCCGCAGTACCTGGATGAAGCGAGTTATCTAGACCCCCTCCAATCGGGCTTCAGGCCCGGGCACAGCACGGAGACGGCGTTGGTCGCGTTGGTGGATGATCTCTGGAGGGCTCAGGACAGAGGTTGTTCCTCTGTCCTGGTCCTGTTAGATCTCTCAGCGGCTTTTGATACTGTCGACCACAGTATGTTATTGCGGCGGTTGGGGGGCTTGGGGGTTGGAGGCACCGTGTTGCGGTGGTTCTCCTCCTTCCTCTCCGACCGTTCGCAATTTGTGTTGACGAGGGGGCAGAGATCGTCCCCAAGGCCCCTGCTTTGTGGGGTGCCTCAGGGGTCAGTGCTCTTGCCCCTGCTGTTCAACATTTATGTAAAGCCGCTGGGTGAGATCATCCGTGGCTTTGGGGTGGAGTTCCATCAGTACACTGATGATACTCAGCTGTACATTTCCACCCCGGGCCACCCCAACGAAGCCGTCGAAGTGATGACCCGGTGCCTGGAGGTCGTGCGGGGTTGGATGGGTCGTAACAGGCTTTGTCTCAACCCGGCCAAAACCGAGTGGCTGTGGTTTCCTGCGCCCAGATACAGCCAGCTTATTCCTTCGCTGGCCGTGGGGGGAGAGGTATTGACCCCCGTGGAAAGGGCGCGCAACTTGGGTGTCCTCCTGGATGTGCGGCTGTCTTTGGAAGAACATATTGCAGCCGGCGCTACGGGGGCTTTTTATCAGATTCGTCTGATCTACCAGTTGTGGCCCTTTCTGGATCTGGGCGCAGTTCGCACAGTCACTTCCGCCCTTGTTATCTCCCGCTTGGATTATTGCAATACTCTCTACATGGGGCTCCCCTTGAAGAGTCTCCGGAGGTTGCAGTTAGTTCAGAATACACCCGCGCGGGTGATCGTGGGCGCCCCTCGGGGCGCGCACGTAACACCACTTCTCCACAGGCTGCACTGGCTTCCTGTGGCCTTCCGGATTCGATTCAAGGTGGTACTGATGGTATTTAAAGTGCTCCATGGCTCGGGACCTGGGTACTTACGGGACCGCCTGCTGCCATCAACAACTTCCCGCCGCCCAGTACGCTCCCACAGGGTCGCCCTACTTGGGGTACCGCCACCTGATCGCTGTTGGCTGGCGGCCCCGAGGGTGCGTGCTTTCTCTGTGGGAGCCCCCTCCCTGTGGAAAGATCTCCCCCCGGAGATACGAGCCATGACAGATATCCTGACCTTCCGGTGCGCAGTTAAGACCCTATTTTTTAAACAGGCCGGCCTGGCCCAGTAAGGGTCTATGGGGTTTTAAGTTAATGGGGGTTTTAAATTTTAATCTTATTTTTAAACTTTATCTATCCCGGTTTTAAATGAATTATAGTCGGACGGGATGCAGCCACATTTGTATTTAATCTGGTTTTAAATTCTATTTAACTTTGTATTTTTATGTATTTATTAGGCTGTACACTGCCCCGAGTCCCTTTTGGGAGAGGGAGCGGTATAGAAATACGATTAAATAAATAAAATAAATAAATAAATAAATCATGAATGAAGATATTGAAGAGTACTGGGCCTAAGACGGAACATTGTGGCACCCCACTGCTTCCTTCCCTCCATGGAAACTTAGACCCATTAAGGACTACTCATTGAATACCGTTTGTCAGCCAGTTGCGAATCCAGTTGCTATCTATTCTACCTTTTTCTTTGCATATAGAATAGAATAGAATTCTTTATTGGCCAAGTGTGATTGGGCACACAAGGAATTTGTCTTGTGCAAATGCTCTCAGTGTACATAAAAAAAAAGATACATTCATCAAGCGTCAAGAATCATAAGGTACAACACTTAATAATAGTCAAAGGGAGCAATAAGCAATCAAATCATACTAGGAAACACTAAAAATCATAAGGATATAAGCAACAAAGTTACAGTCATAAAGTCACAAGTGGGAGGGGATGGGTGTACATTGAAGAAGTATTTTCAGAGTTATACACTGTGCTGATTATTTGGAACCAATTTATTGAAACTTGGTCCAGTGTTAATTTGCCTTTAGTAAAATCTAAGCACTATTTCTGCTTAATCAACATGATCTCAATCTTAACCCATATTAATATTTTGTAGAATATTCACTGAATACTTATCCTCCCCAGAATGAATTAAATAATATGGCACTTAATTTATCAGACAGGCTTGTTTAGAATTTTCCATATTGATGGTCATGTATCTAGTGTATTAATCAACCAATAGAACTCTGATATAATAGTTTTAAAGAAATGAGGATGGGATTCTAAACAGAACTCTGGGGAAAAATGAAATCTCACTGCTATGAAGTTACTTCATTAACTCCAATTGTTCTGAAGTCTATCATGCATTTAAAAGATGCAGATGCTTTCAGCAATAATAAAGTATGGATCCCAAGAGTAATGTTGCTGTGAAAAAATATATACTATATACTGCATAAAGTCAATGTTAAGGATCTAGCTTAATTATTATTGAAAGAAGTAAGGAAATACTTTTTTCCCTAGCAGCCTTCCATTTGGGATGTAAATCCTGAAATGGAACACTGCCTATTTTAAAAGAGCAATGAAAAGCCTAATGATTATTTTTTATATTGAAGCCTCCTTGCATGGCAGGAAAAAAATAAAGATGATAAATCTGCAATAAGGCTAATCCTGAAGGCTTCATCTAGATTAAGTATAGCATAATGCTATTTTTTCTGAAATTTGTTTGCCCTTTTTATGCTGTCACTAATTTTTTGGAATATAATTCCTATCTAAAATACACTTTAATGATTTTTTTCTAGGAATAGTCCTGATCCCATAAAATTACATGGGCAGGTGATCATTCTTGGAATAATATGAAGGATGACCAAAACAAAAAAACAAAAAAACACCTGGCATGTTGCAATAAACAAATGAAAATATATACTGGAATTTTTAAAGTCAAAAGAGAGATAGAGACAAAAGTTACACCGGTTGTTTCAAAGTTCTCACAACTTCCTCTGTAAATTTTTATAGATATTTTACTTCCTCTTGTGAAAGAAGTTGGAGAAAAAAAGGAAGTTTCTTCAAAAGACCAAGGAATCTTACCAAAACAGAAGCATGACCTATACTGAAGTTGAAGTTGATATTACTTTATAGTTCTAATTCCTATAATCTGCATATATATTTTAGGCCATGATTAAAAATATTCTGAATCATAAGACTTAATGTGATGATTTATTTTATATACCTGCTTTTATGTTATAAGAGATGCCCATAAGGTTATTTCTGATTGGCACAGATCTGTGAAATACATTGTATGTGGCTTTGTAATAGAATCCTTTATGATTGTATATGGAATAGGTTGGAGTGAAAGGACAAATACATTTTACTGTGCTGTGAGACTGAAATGTTTAACTGAATTTTTAATCTTGTACTGATGTGTGCTGTTTAAATGACAGCTACATGAAAATTGTGTCAGAGGTTATTGCAAGCAGTTGAGAATGAGAACAGTAAAAAAATCAGAATAGTAGGGAATTTTTTAACCGAGATAATGGGCATGAACTAACCAACTGCAGCTGGTTCTGGGCACAACCAGATATGCTTTGAATAAGATAGTGCTACTATCTCTTTATTCATTTTCAATTGTATTTATGGTGAACAATAGACTGAAACAGTCTGTATTTTTTCCTGCAGACTTTCTAATTACACTCTGCTCTGATTCAGAAAATGTAACATGGTCACATGTGATTTCCTGCTGTTTAATACAAGATTCTTTATATAGGTTCTAGTGCATAGTATAACATTAGTTTCAACATCATTTTCATAGTCTGTTTTGACATGCAGTAGCAACTTGAATAGGAACTCTTCCTCTCTTACCAGTCAAATATTATGAGAAAAATATGAAGATTCTCCATCTCAAATGAGTTGTCTACAAGCATAATGCTGTTTTAATACTTCATGAATTCTGTATTTATTAGAATAATGGCTCAATAAATTGAATGCAATACTTAAATGCATCCTTTTGCAAAATATAAATAAGCATTAATTCATTTGTAGGTAGCATTATTTATGATATTTGTTGACTAATTAATAAAATCAGTTATGGGGAATATATCAATTAACACCATGTGGAAAGAAATCTCTTAAGTCTGGAAACTTTTAAAATTGCAAAAGTATGTTAGTAGATAAGATATATTGATTTTGAAGCTTATGTTGTTAATGAATAACATAAGGTTTAAAGACTTTCTGTCTATGACGGGAACAAAATTATATTATATTTTAATGGAATGAAGGACATTCCTTCTTGTGTACAAAGGTGTACAGAAATAGGCCATGTACTTTGTGCCCAATGTTATATGATACATTGCCCTCCCCAACATTTTTAATCAAACACCAGTGTCTAAAATGGATATCTTGGTAGGTGCAGCTGCTCTTGGAGAAACAGTCTCTGAGTTTGGAATCACTGAACTATAAAAGTTTCCCAACCTATTCTATTCATAAAACAATATCTGAGATATTGAGATGGGCATCATATATACTTAATAAATAAATAAATAAAAATCATGGTCATTGTGATCTGCTCAGGTTATAATTTTATTCTCTTCAGGAGTCTGCATTCTGTTATAAATAAAAACACTTTATTAATTTATTAAACAAAGTATATACAAAAACATGTAATATTTCTGTGTATGTGTGTGTGTGTGTGTGTGTGTTTGTGTCTAATGTATGCAATAAGCATGCTAGTATTACACGGTTCTAAAAGAATATATTGTTATATTTGCTGTTTCATATTTTTAATAGAAACACATAGTATTTAAAAGAGACATATCTCAAAATTAACACATACCCTTAAAGATTTCTGTCATGGGTAAAGTTATTTGCAAAGCAACATTTAACTTGGCCCCTCACATGAGGAAACGCTGAAGAAATTTCTGTGAATTTAACTGTATCCAGACTAAATGGCAAGGCTTTACAGGATGTGAAATTTTAGTTTCAGCACTTTTGTCAGAGTCCTATTGCAATTTATGTGGATCCATTGAATAAAGAATAATGTGCACTAGAAAAGCCACTGAGTGTCTGAGAGTATGAGAGACATTGATGCTAAGCTTGTTTATTGCACATGAAATTACTTTGAGTTCTGATCTATTCCTAACTGCAAATAAATCTTTCAAATCTCAAAACAATTGAATGCTTTTAAATAACCTCACTAACTGAAGATGAAACCTCAGAGCACTTTCTGAGTCTTGCTGTCTCCCAGTTTCTTAATAAATGCCAAAAATATAGAGGAAGATTTTCTAATGGCAGACTGTCTTACTAAGTGCTTTGTTAAAAATTGACTTTCTTTGAAATAATGAAGAAATTTCTATTATAATTCTAAAATTCATAGTGGGGTGATTATGCCACTTTGAAAATTTGTATATCCTTTTATGCCCATTTTCTTTGGCCTTTATAAGTGCTTTACTCAGCTATGGATTTTGGATTTTTTTTTTCACAAAACAAGTCAAGTATGACTGCTTTTTATTTGTTATAATTCTATGGCCTAAACTTAAGGTTGGATTCTAACATTCTATTCCAATCATGGGAGGGACGGGGGGGAGAAAGCATGTGGAACTGCAAAAACCTGTCATTTCTTTCTTTTTATTCACTGGAAATTACTCATACATTAAAGGGCTTCAAATTTATATTATTATACAGTTGATCGGCTTAAATTGATGTTCTATTTCCTTATGCAAATGTAAACCTAGGAAGCACAATAGGACTGGGAACTTCATGAAAGCTATTTTTAATCCTTTTTCCCATATGTAGGAAACTGACTATATTCTTTTGTTATACCAAACTACAAACATTGATGCTATGGCATATGAAAAGAAATACCTATTACAGTCATTCCAGATAATGTGTGTGTGTGTGTGTGTTTGTATACATGTGTATATGTGTGTGTGTGTTTTGTGTGTGTGTGTGTGTGTGTGTGAGACAATGGTTATTTTTTTCCCCTGCTATTTAACTTTTGGAGGCTCGCATGAAAATCATATACAAGGAACTGGTTACTTTGGCTTTGCACAGCCTTCATGTATCACATTCAGTTTACCTTACAGGGAAACTAATGGGCCTTTTTATGATTATAAAATTGTTAGCCAGGAAAGCTATCCAAGCTAAGACATCTTATTGGAAAGATAACAGCAATAGCACTTATACACCACTTCACAGTGCTTTACACTGTCTAAATGGTTTACAGAGTCAGCATATTGCCCCCAACAATCTGGGTCCTCATTTTACCAACCTCAGAAGGATGGGAGGCTGAGTCAACTTTAAGCCTGGTGAGATTTAAAATGCCAAATTGCAGGCAGCCGGCAGGCAGCAAGTAGCCTGCAGTACTGCACTCTAACCACTGCGCCACTCTTTGTGACTCTTTGAATAAACCTGGCAGGTTTCACAACTGCATGAAGTATTTCAGAGAAGAAATGCAGGGATAATTTTGTTGAATCTTCAGGTAGTTCTCAACTTACAACCACAATTGAGCCCAAAAGTTCTGTTGCTAAGTGAACCATTTGTTAAGTGAATTTTGCCACATTTTACATCCTTGTTTTCCACAGTTATTAAATGAATCACTCTGGTTGTTAAGTCAGTATCATGATTGTTAAGTGAATCTGGCTTCCCCATTGACTTTGCTTTTCAGAAAGTTGCAAAAGGTGACCACAGGATCCCAGGACACTGCAACCGTCATAATTATGGGGCTGTAAGAGTGAAAAACTGTCATAAGTCCCTTTTTCAGTGATGTTGTAACTTCAAACAGTCACTAAATGAACTGTTGTAAGTGAGGACTACCGATATTCACTTTTTTTGGTTCAGTTCCCCTGAAATTATAACATTAAATAAAAGCTGAAAATGGCTGATATATACATTGAACTGAAACCCTGGAATTTAGAAGTAATGAAGAAAGATAGTATCCAGTGCAAAGTGCCTATTGAAATTATGACTTACTTCAAATAAGACTAGAGGTATACATCAAAGAAGCTTGTATTTTTGCATAATAATATAACAATATATAGTTCTATTTTTAAAAGAAATGACTAAGTTCTGTGAAATATTACCATTTTAACACTGAGAATAAGCAAGGAAGGTAGAAGTCTAGGAAAGAAATTAAACTACAAGAACAAAGGAACAGTAAAATAATAGAACAGGTAAAAATGTAGATGTGACAGTATTATAAACAAAACTAATCACAGACATCTTGGCTTGTCTAATTGGGAAATCTACTGTATTCACACTTTACTTTAAAAAAGAAACAATACAAATATACTGATTATATATTTTGAATATTCCAGTTATGCTCAGGTACATTACTTGATATTCTAGGTCTAAAAGAGCCATCTTTAGTGGAAAGAATGGTTGAGTAATAGAAACACAATTATATGTTGCTATCTGACTTGCTGCAATGAAATTAGATCTTTGGTTCACTTTATATATTGCATTCTGAATTATCTATTTTAATCTGGCAATTGGATTTTTCTTCCTTTCTAGTCTATAATGCTATATCTATTAGATTTATTAGATATGTATATTGATTAAATTTATTAGAATATTAGGATTTTGGATGTAAGAGGATGCACAGTGATCCATCCTGACCCTCAGTTTTTTTTACCCTAATAACACAGGTCCGTACTGTGTAGAGCATCTGACTTGCATTCAGGTTTTGAGTCACGTAGTTATTCAGATCTTTACAATTAACATGACAAGGTCAGTGATTAATGGAATAAGTGCCAGTGGGTTGTTTATCAGCTGTTTATGTATTTATTTCCTTCAGTGGGTGATTAAAAAGTTAGCAGTTCTTGTCAAATTTATTCTTCTTATCTGTTTATCACAGAAGAACACAAAACTGTTCTCTTGATACATCTCTCCTTGGAATAATACATAGCTACTCAATGACAGATGTAATTTATAACTGTTTGCTATTATTTTTTTCATGAATAGGTTAGTAGTATTATTGATTTATTTTTAATTAAAAGCTGCACCCTGCTGTTCTAAACACCATTCTGTGCTGTTTACACTAAAGGCTACAATAACAGGACACAAGGATATTTCCAGGACTTAAAGAATGTTAATCATCCCTCTTTGATTATATAACAGTTCTCGTCTACCCCTAAATTCAAAGTTATGTCCTTGATTCTGCAGTAAAATATTTTGCAACAATTCAAAGGAGTTTCATCATGGAATTAAAAAAGGGATAACATTATTTGTTTCAGAACGCAGCTAAATGGAAATGAAAGACTATTACTATTTCTCTTCCACAATACATAATTCAGTTTTAAAAAGGACAGGCATCTTTCTTCTACAATTTTCTTAACTCTTTCTTACCCCATGTAACACCTCCATTATTTGAGATCATTGAAGACATTTTCATGATCTCGGCCTATGAGAAATAATCTCTAATCAAATTCCAGCAAGACTTTCAACCCAATCATTTTATACAATAAGTCTACTTTCTTGATGTCCTAGTTAAACTACAGAAGGGACAAATAAACCACATATTATAAAGAACTCTCCAGAACATCATGCATATCTATATGCTTCTGTACACATCAAATCTATTATCTATAGGCATTATCTGTCTTTAGATATTACAGAATCAAAACGTAACAAAAAGACATGTGTTCAGTGAATATCATTGTATTCTGTAGCCAATATGTAAACAGCACAGAATGATGTTTAACACTACAACTACATTTATCTTCAAAATCATTTGAAACTGTATAGACTAGGCCTTAATCAGTGGTGGTCCAGTGGATAGGAAGATTCCAGAGTGTGATTCTTTATTTATTCGTTGGTTGTTTGTTTATTTATTTATTTGTCAAAAGCTTACAATATAACAGAAACAAGAATAAACTTAAGTTTAAATGGAAGAAATAGGAACTAATAATTGGGGACAATAGGACAGGGACGGCAGGCATGATTATGAGCTTATACACGTCCCTTACAGACTCTTAGGAATGAGGTGAGGTCAATAGAGGTTAGTTTGAGGATAAAGGAGTGGGGGTTTGAGCAGATGACTACAGAATCAGGTAGTGAGTTCCAGACATTGACCACTCTGTTGCTGAAATCATGCTTCCTGCAATCGAGATTGGACTGGTTTACATTTAGTTTATATCTGTTGTGCGCTCTAGTGTTGTTGTTGTTAAACCTGAAATATTCATTAACTGGTAAAATGTTGTAACATATGATTTTATATGCTATGCTTAAGTCCAGTCTTAGTCAGCATAGTTCAAGGTTGTCTAAGCCAAGAATCTCAAGTCTAGTGCTATAGGGTATTCTGTTGTGAAGAGAGGAATGTAGTACTCTTCTGGTAAAATACGTAAAATATGTATTTGCTCAATTGTATTTATGTCAGATATACAGTGCAGATTTCAGACAGCAGAGCTGAATTCAAGTATTGGTCTTTGAAAAGGTTTTGAATGCCCTAGTTAGCAAAATAGTATTACCAGAGGAGAAGTTTTGTAAAATTAAATATACAACTTTTAAAGCCTTTTTGGCAATACAGTTGCAGTGAGCTTTGGTGCTTAGATCATTCAATATGAGAACTCCAAGGTCCTTTACAAAGTGAGGGTCATCAACATGGTCATATCCGCCTAGATTGTATTTTATATATAGATTTTTTTTACCAATGTGTAGGACAGATCATTTGTTGGTAGATATTTGGAGTTGCCAATTGTTAGACCATTCAAACACATAATCAAGATCTTTTTGAAGAATGGTAGCATTGAGGGTGGTGTTGAATAGTTTTACATCATCAGCAAAGAGGACCCAGTTGCTAATAAAGTGATCCCAAAGGTCATTTATATAGAGTTTAAAGAGTGTGGATCCTAGAACTCTCCCTTGTAGGACACCGCTGATAACTGGTGCATGGTTTGATAGGGCGTTTTCTATTTTTACTATTTGTTGCCTGCTTGTCAGGAAGGCAGATCCTGAGGGGCGAACTGATCTCTTCCTTTCCTCCCCAACCCCTGTTTCTCTTGGAGGTGGGCAGTCTTCACCATGTCCTGATCGGGCCCGACCACCTGGCACTGACGGACGAATGCAGAGAGGAGACCGGCCTAGACGAGGACAATCTAGTGGTCGCCCTGAAGCTGGAATAATCCCTGGGGCAGTTCAACCAGTCTATGAGCAATGAACTAAATATTGGCGTTGGTACATCCTTTTGTCTCTGTGCCGATAAGCAACTTATATCAGGTTTTGTACTCTGAAGCATCAAAAAAGAATATCTTGTTACCTGAATTCTTCTACTCTTTTTTTGATCTCCGAAAGGAATTCAAGAAATGTTGTCTTGGGTCACCTGAAATTGACCGGTTAGATGCTAGTTTCATGATACAGTATCTGAATCCTAACAAGCGGAGCTCAACACAACATTTTGGAATGCAACAATTGGAAGATATGGGCAATGTGATTTTAGCACTAATTTCAGAAGCCTACAACCACAGGTTTTCAGATCCAGAAAGGGTGAACTATACATTTGAAAACAGAACTTGCAGCAAGATGGAGCTTGTGGATGATAATACTGTGATCTGAAACAGAGGCTTACCTTGGCAAACATCAGACCAGGACATTGCCAGATTCTTCAGAGGACTAAATATTGCCAAAGGAGGAACTATACTTTGTCTCAATGCCCAGGGCAGAAGAAATGGAGAAGCTCTTGTCAGGTTTGTAAGTGAAGAAAATTAGCATTGCAAAAACACAAGCATCACATGGGGAACTGGTATATAGACGTATACAAAGCAACAGATGAGGACTTCCTCAAAATTGCTGGAGGTACATCCAATGAAGTAGCCCAGTTCTTATCTAAAGAAAAAAGAAACTTGTGAAGGAATCCAGAAATGCCGTAAGAATTTAATTTAATAGTAATTTGTCATGTACGATTGAGTCAAATGCTTTGCAGAAGTCAATGTAAATTACATCTATTGCTTTACCCTGATTGAGAAGTATAATCCTTATGTTTTTGCAGTGTAGAAGTTGCAAATTGCAGGACAATTTTTTTCTGAAACAAAGTTGATTATTGGAGAGTAAGTTGTTAGACTTTAGGTAGAAGGTATTGCACTGATTAATAATTGATTCCATAACTTTGCACATAACACAACACAATGATACTGGTCTGTAGTTATCAACCAAGCAAGGGTCACCTTTTTTTAAAATAGGGATGATCGTTGCTAAAGACCATAGGTTTGGTAAAGAGCTGGTTGTTAATGGGGCACTTTCTGAACAGAGACCAGTCATGAATGATGTATCACATTATTCAGTCCTAGATCCCATTCTGTTCAATGTGTTTATAAGTGACATAATAGAAGGGTCACTGGATAAGATTGGCCTTTTTGCTGAAGACACAAAGGTGTGTAATAGAGTTGATGCTCCTGGAGCTATTGATAGCATGGAAAATGATTTGGCATTGTTGGAAAATTGGTTAAAATGTGGAAACTGCAGTTCATTGTTTCTAAATATAGGAACGTGCACTTGAGAAAAAATAACCTCTGACAGAATACATTATTGTAAGGACAGTGTTAGAACAACAGAAGAAAATGATTTAGATGTTCTCATAACAGATGATTGC
This sequence comes from Bungarus multicinctus, assembly GCA_023653725.1. Taxonomy (NCBI): domain Eukaryota; kingdom Metazoa; phylum Chordata; class Lepidosauria; order Squamata; family Elapidae; genus Bungarus; species Bungarus multicinctus. Next base: position 33,869,303 of record CM042849.1, on the reverse strand, counting down.
AAAATGAACCAGACAGCTGTGAAGACAAACAAAATTCTGGGATGCATCATTAGAGGGATCAGCAGGAAAAAGAGGTCCTAATCCCACTATATAAGACTTATATCTCATTCAGGTTTCCAATTTTGGAGATCTCACTTAATGATACTGATAAAATTATATCAAATGATATTGATAACAGAGACAGGCAACAAAAATAGTGCAAGATCTGAAGGACAAAACTTATCAAGAGAGGTTTAAAGAACATAATATGTACAGCCTGAAGGACAGAGCGGAAAGACAGAACATCTGAAACCTTTAAATATATTAAGAGTGAAAGTAAGGTTTTGTAAGACAGAATTTTCAATATTAAGCAAAAATTAAGAACATGAGGGTAACTTCAAGCTGACTGTAGGAAAATTTAAAAGTAATGTTAGAAAGTATTACTTCACAGAAGAGTAGTGAAAATTTAGACACAACTTCCAGTAGAGGTAATGAGTCAGACATCAATAACTGAGCTTAAACATGCTTGGGATAAACGCATGTGTGTCATCTAACAAAAATAAAAATAATATACATAAATAAAAACAATAATTAAAAATTTCTTTAAAAAACAAAACAAAAAGCAATAAATAACAAAAAACTCAAAGGGCAAACTCAATGGATCATTGAGTCTTTTTCTGCTATCAGCTTTCTATGAAAGAGATGCTCCAACAGGCATTCTAGGGACTGAACCTGACAAATCAATTGAGCTGGGTCATTCTGGAGGAGGAGATAAAAGGACAGACTAAAAAAAGAGAACATTAGAATACCATTGGTTGTCTCCTACAGGTCACACCTCAAACCACTTAAAGAAATGATTGATTTGCTCTACAATCCAGTTGCACTGCAACGTCTCATGCACTTCATGGTAGAACCAGGGGTGGGATTCAAATTTTTTAACAACTGGTTCTGTGGGCATGGCTTAGTTGGTGGGTGTGGCTTGGTAGTCATGTTATTGGCTGTATCAATATCACTCACATTGAGGCACGCATCTCCTTGCCTGGCCTCTCATGATTGTGGGGATGCTGCAACAGTGGTAAGTGTGAAAAATGGTCATGTCACTTTTTTCAGTGCCATTGTAACTTTGAATGGTCACTCCGCACAAGCAAAGTACCAGCAAAGGAGGGGGAAAATTTCAGAGAAGTTCCTGAGACAGGAAGTCTAGTCCTGCCAAGAATGTAATAAGGGTTAACGGAAGGTGGTTTCTGTAAGCAACACCAGAATGCTTCCTTGCTGCCTTCCTTACAGGATTAGCCAGTAATTTCTTCTAACAATCGGTTCTCTGAACTGCTTAGAATGTTAACAACCAGTTCTAGCGAATAGGTGCGAACTGGTAGAATTCCACCCCTGGGTAGAACCTTACTCTCATACAGACAACCACCGAATCTGAAACAAACAGCAATAAATAAATATTCTGTGTTAATGATATTAACACAGAAATCAACCTTCTAATAAACTAAAATGCCTGCCTTGCTGCCAAATTTACACGAACAGCAACATCACAGAGACCAACAAGTTCACATACAAAATTAATGGCACTTTCACATTATGTTCCTTTAATGTGATATGTAACGTCTTCTGTCAGCAATTTACCTCTGTCAGGCTATGTAGACTTTTACTCTCAAAAATAATAGACATACAGGATTCAAAACAATGACAAAATAATATTGGCTATAGGGCAGCATTTCTTCCTATCTACTATACCATCCTTATCTATCTGAGAAACAAAAAGTAGAATTTCATCTTTTTTCTATTACACATAGAAAGGGAAATACCTATAGTTCAGAGATTTTTTAAAAATTTTACATGATTAAGAATAATGATTTCCTAGGATTTTCATTTATATGAAAAAATGTATATAGACAGAAAAGGCTCTTTCTTATAGTTATTTGTTCAGTAATATAAAGTATAGTATTTGCCCCACTCCCAATGAATGCAAACAGAATATTATCACTTTTTAAAAATAATTTATTGTCATTATACCAAGATATTTAGAATTAGCTAAGTTAAATGCTACAATGATTGTTTACCCTAAATTTCAGGTTAATACTCATCTGAAGTACTTGTTATCAAACTTCTGCTTATTGAACTGAATTTTGAATGCAAGTTATGAGTCCTCCCTCCCTTCCGTCGTCTTATTTTTTTCTTATCTGTACATTTTTCTTTGTTTTTCCTTTGCACTTTTTACTCTTTCTGTTTTGCTTTTGCTTTTATTTTTATAGGTTTTCTTAAACTGATAATAGTAATTTTATTATTGTGACTATAATATTTAATACAATGATTTTTTAAAATAGAAGTCAATAAGAAGATTACAAAATTATATAGCAGTTGAACCTATCAATCAGGTAACTCATAATTTTTTAAGGTTCATTTGAACTGATTTTTTGATAATGAAATTTCCTTGCAATGCAAATGAGTCATGAACAATCATTATAAAACATGTAGACGTATTTCCTTACTGATATGATGAAGGCAAATTTTACTTTTTGTAGAAGATAACATGAAGTCAATGTCTCACCAAACTATTGCTATTTATTTATTAATTGATTTATTAATTAATTTATTATTTCAGAATATCATAGCAGAAGAGTATGAAGGACTATTGCTATTTATTTATTATTTCAGAATATCATAGCAGGAGAGTATGAAGGAATAAGCTGGTATTTATTCTTCAGTGAATAAAGAATTTTATGAAACATCTTTCCATTTTCATTTTGTAGCTAAAGATAAAAGTAGATATCAATCTTCAATCTGATAAAAATAGAATAGATGTATCATATATATTACCAGAACTGAGATATAGATACAGTATTTGTTCTATTTTCAACATTATAAAATTTTAAGTAACTTTACATTTTTTTAGAGATTATTTTGTCTGTTTATTGACACTGATTTTTTATATTCAAATACAATTTCCACAGTGAAAGAAATTGATGATACAAGTCAACAGTCTTTGTATAGTATATTAATTCCTTTTTTGTACACAACAGTAAAATTTACTCTCTTTCTTAACCAGCTGATTCACTTCAGATAAAGAAACAAAACTGTAGTAGACTTTGTCATAAATAATTTAATGGGAGATACATGTGCATCTCATATTCACATACTAATCAGATATATTTCTATAATATTGGTTATATAACTGTGTCCATTCTACTATTTTGTAAAGTTATCAATTTATTCAGAAAATTTTCAACATCATCCTTTTATGTTCAAATTAAATTTCAGATTCAGATTTGGTTTATTTACTCATCATAATGCTTGACCTATAAGCAAAATAAATCTGTAATGCAGCTATTTATCTAGGAAATATTCATATAAACCACCATCTTGACATTATTATGGAAAAACAGAAATAAAATATTTTCTAACTAGAGAATAACATGTTTAGATAAAAATAAAAATATATTTCTGTCCTGTTTTCTCTCATGTGAATTTTAATATAGGATGAGATAATTGTAAGGGAATAGCTTGATTTCCAAAAAGAAATTATGATGTTCAGCAACTTATCTATTATGCTGCTCAAATAGTGGATTTAATTGCTCAGGTCTTGAATGCATTCTTATTCTTGTATGCTATCTAAAACTCCCATTTTCCATGAGGCTTTTAAAGAATATCATAAGATGGAAATTTTATGTTACCTTTTTATTTTAAACTCTACTATTAATATGTAGCAATCTCATCAGATGAGAAATTCAGCATAAGGAAAAGACAATGTACTCAAATTTCATTTTTGCCTCCATCTATCTTGTACAACTAATAGTCCTTAATGGGTCTAAGTCTACATGGAAGAAAGGAGCAGTAGGGTGCCACAATGTTCAGTCTTAGACCCAGTACTCTTCAATATCTTCATTAATGACTTAGGTGAGGGAATAGAAGGGGAACTTACCAAATTTGCAGATGATACTAAGCTGGCAGGAATAGCTAACACCCAAGAATATAGGCTCAAGATCCAGATGGACCTTGACAGACTAGAACACTGGGCCATATCTAACAAAATGAAAAAAGTAAAGAAAAGTAAAGTCCTACACTTAGGTAAGAAAAACCAAAAGTAAACATATAGACTGGGTGAAACCAGGCTCAATAGCAGTAACTGTGAGAGGGATCTTGGAGTCTTAGTGGACAACCAGCTAAATATGAGCCAGCAGTGTGCAGCAGCAGCAAAAAAGCTAATGCAATCCTAAATTGCATTAACAGAGGATACAATCAAGATCAAGTGAGTTACTAATACCACTCTATAAAGCCCTAGTAAGACCACATCCAGAATACTGCATCCAGTTTTGGTCACCACTATAAAAAAGATGTTGAGACTCTAGAAAAAGTACAGAAAAGAGCAACCAAGATGATTAGGGGACTGGAGACTAAAACATATGAAGAACGGTTACAGGAAATTGGCATGGCTAGTCTAATGAAGAGAAGGACCAGGGGAGATATGAAAGCAGTCTTCCAATATTTGAGGGGCTGCTTCTTAGCCATGGTTCTGTAAATTGTAGGTAATAAATTGCAAACTGATAGGTTTGTAATCCTTTAATGTTCCTCTTACAGTAACCGGCAAGCACAGTTAAACCGAACAAGGTTAGCACTGAAATCAATTGTCTTTCAGTGTAATTTAGCCCTTTACCCCACTCACCTAATCGCTGTCTATTTCCGCCCTGCACTCATATCCCAATTACCCTATTAGCGCTATAATTCCATAGCCTACATCGCATTCTAACTAACCCGCGATTCCCAACTACCCGTAAGTCTCCCGTCTCCTCAGTCATCCTCTTCAATCCTTCAATCCGCAACAGGCTGCCCCCTCTACCACTGGTCTCCCTGGAAATGAAACAGAGGAGATTAATATCATATATCTTACTAGCACTGTTATGTTTCCATTTCTTTATGTGGATTTTTTTCTATGAAACTTTTGACATAATCGTGGAGCATGTACATCATTGCCATTAACCCACGATGCTTTTGATATGGAATACCCTTTCCATTTTACTAAATATTGTAACTTTTCCTTATTTTTTCGGGCATCTAATATTTCCTCTACTTCATAATGATCATACTTTATTGGACCAGGTGGTATTTGTGGTGAGTCTACATCTTTATATACACATTTCCATAAACTGCAATGAAATACAGGATATATTCTTTTATATTGTGATGTTAATTTCAATTGCATAGTCACATGATTAATTACCTTTACAATCGGGAATGGTCCAATGTATTTGGTCAAGTTATACGGAAGACCCAGATTTATATATTTAGTGGACAGATACACGAGATCTCCAATGTGGAAAGGTTTTGGTTCACTTCTCCGCTTATGAAATTGTTTTTTACATGCAATGAATGCATCACGTAATGCTTCTCTTACAGACTTCCATGCTTGTTGTATTTTTTCAGACCATTGCTCCTGCGTTACTGGTGTCTGTACTATGTGGCAATTCCACCCACCTAATCACTATCTATCTCTGTCCTGCACTAATGTCCCAATTACCCTATTAATGCTATAATCCTATAACCTACATTGCATTTCTAAATCAAGCTATTTTCTAAAGCACTTGTAGGCCAGGCAAGGAATAATGGATGGAAACTGAACAAGGAGAGATTTAACCTGGAAATAAGGAGAAACTTTCTGACAGTGAGAACAATCAACCAATGGAACAGCTTGCACTCGGAAGTTGTGGGAGTACCATCACTTGAGACTTTTAAGAAGAGATTGGATTGCCATATGTCAGAAATGGTGTAGGGACTCCTGCTTCGGTGGGGGCTTGGACTAGATGACCTACAAGGTCCCTTCCAACTCTGATTAACTTTTATCTGTAATATGTCTCAGAATGATTATATGCACAAAAGTAGTGTACATGTTAATCTCCCTCATTATTGGTTCAGCAGTTTTTCAGAGAATATTGATAGTGTGGCAGAACGTCCTTCTACAAAATGATGCATAGCAAAATTATCCATACCTTTATATTATTAATGTGTTATTTTGCTCATTTTTAAAATGATACACTCTATAACTCAGCTCTAATGCACTAAATAGATGTGAATAGAAAGTGAAATTTGGATATTTCTGAAACATAGCATAATATTTAAAATTGTTGTATGTGTCCCAGTTGTTATTATAGTTAAAACATAAAACATGATTATAGCTGAATTATTGCACTTCAAACAGCATCTGAATAATAGCTAATTTTCAGCAACCTAAATATTTCTGGTTGTATGAAGGCATTTATCCCGGGCAGCCCTGCATATGTAGGATTTTTGAATATTCATTGTCATAATTTTTGCTGTGCTCATAGCTTTAATAATCTATCTCATATGGAGTGTCTAAATGTATACCCCATACTTGTGTAAGTAGAGATGTTGTAGAGATGCAGAAAAAAATTGATTCAAGTCTCCAAATTCAATGATACTACCAACTATAATCATTTGAAAGAAATTACCTATAAATTAGAGATTTCAGTCCTAGCTTCCATTTGGAAATTTATTTTCCATCTCTTTATGCTTCTAAAACTGCATCTCTATAAGCCACCAAAACAGTTTAGGAGATACTACCAAGTTGGTCTTTTGACATTCCACATGATAAAGACTCTGGGGAAAATGTCCCTACGTTGCTGATTAAATCAAGCACTGAAAACTTGACAAAAGTTCCCTCTGAATGAAACACCTCTATTTTAAGAGCTGCAGTGGTGCAGTTGTTAGAATGCAGGCTACTTCTCACTGTTGGCCTGCCTGCAATTTGGCAGTTTGAATCTCACCAGCTGAAGGTTGACTCAGCCTTCCATTCTTCCAAGGTCAGTAAAATGAGGACCCAGATTGTTGAGGGCAATATGCTGACTCTGTAAACCACTTAGAGAGGGCTGTAAAACACTATGAAGCAGTATATAAGTCTAAATGCTACTGCTATTTTCATTTGTATATTTTAAAAAGTAGTTCTGATCCATCCCAGAAATGTCCAATCTGCATATTAAGCATTGTTAAAAGTGCTATACTAAACATTTCCCCCCATAAATTAATGGACTGATTGGAACATTAAAGCATTCTTGCTGAACATCAGGTTGGAGAAGTCAGCTATGGACCAATGCTTGTTTTTACTGTATTTAACAAAAATATATATTATTCTCAGGGGATCCTTATAGGTTTTCATTTATTAATTTAAAACAGCCTTTGATTCAATCTCTAGAGAATGACTATAGTTAGTGGTGGAATTCAAAAATGTTTACTACTGATTCTGTGGGCATGGCTTGGTGGGTGTGGCATGGCATGGCAGGCTTGATGGGCATGGCATGGCTTGGTGGGCATGGAGTAGCTTAGTGGGCATGGCATGGCTTGGTGGCGTAGCAAGGGGATGATACTGCAAAATCTCCATTCCCACTCCACTCCAGGGGAAGGTTACTGCAAAATCCCATTCCTTCCCTACCCCACTAACCTGCTTTCCAGTTATCCTGTGCAGGCAACAAAAGAAGACCAAGTCGATCAGCTGGGACTTGGGAGGCAGAGAATAGGTGGGGGTGGGACCAGTCAGAAGCCGTATTTGCCAGTTCTCTGAATTATTCAAAATTTCCACTACCGGTTCTCCAGAATTGGTCAGAACTTGCTGAATACCATCTCTGACTATATTCCAAACTGCAACTTCCTAACATAATACCCAAGCAGGACAGACTGTGATTATTTTATCCTTTTGCTAGCTGATCAGGAGGCAGGGATTTCAAACTAAATTGGTTTTGTATCTTTTTTTATTTTTTATTTATTTATTTATTTATTTAAATTTATATACCGCCCTTCTCCCAAGGGACTCAGGGCGGTGTACAGCCCATCTAAAACCCACAAATATACAAAAATTAAAAAACTATTAAATTAATTGGCTGATTACTGAGACTAAAAAGACCCCCCCCCCTTAAAACCCCAATTTAAAATTAAATATGGAGACCAAATTAAAACCATTATCTCAGCCCAGGCTGGCCTGCTCAAAGAACCAGGTCTTCAACGCGCGCCTGAAGGCCCTCAGGTCCATGCCGGTACGGAGCTCCGGTGGCAGAGTATTCCAGAGGGAATCTGAGCTATGTTTGAACACAATTGTTTTTTTTTTCTAGTGAGGTGGGCCTAGATTAACCTGTATTTTCTAAACTTCATATATGCACATACATGCATAATTTCTCTTAAACACACACAGATGCCTATTCTAGTTATAGTATCTTTTATTTTTTTAGCTCACCTGTGCTTCTTTTTATTTATTTATATATTTATTATTTATAGAGAGAGATAGTTTTTTATAGTGCTTAAGGCATCAGACTAGAAATTTGAAGACCATGAGTTCCAGGCTCACCCTACCCAGCTGGATGACCTTGTGCCAGTCACTTTCTCTCAGCCCTAGGAAGGAAGCAATGGGAAATGACTTGTGAAAAGCCATCTCAAGAAAACTGCAGGCTCTTGTCCAGGCACTCTCTCAGAATCAGTGCCAACTGAATAGAAAGAAAGAAAGAAATTCTAATTATATCTACAATAACTCTGATCAAATTATAATGTTAGTCCTACTACAAGTTAAAATAGTTTTAAATTGTTTACCATTTTAGGAATTCTAGTATTTTTTATGTATTTATTCAGCTTAACCCTTTAAAGCCTTTATATTGCAGATGGTAATTGTATATATTTTTCCTTGGTGTTATATTGTCTATTCTTTAGTCTTATGCTAGTAATCTTCTATTTTGTTTTAGTAATATGATTATTTGTTATGCTGTTTTTTCTGTGTTTGTAATTTTATTTGTTATACCCTGATGAATGGCTGAAATAAAGCAAAACTAAAAACTGATTCTAGAGAAAATATTTATTTGAAAGAGCAGCTGCCATTTCATTACTTGTTTTGATGTTTGTACCTTCCGCACACATAGGCAATCTATTTTAATGACATTATTTTTATAACCTTGTTATTTTGATAATAAAATAGAGAATGTTCAAAATAGATTTTTCTATAAAATTGGGGCAAGAGGTCTGGGAGAGAAAGGAAAAGGGAATGCATATACGAATGTTCAAACTTTGGGAGGATGTCTCTTTTAATAAATTTATTATAGAAATAACATGAGTCAAAGGTGATAGCAAACCCAGGAGTATCAGTAGAAAAGCTGTGATTACTGAGGAACAAATTCCATTCCCATGGATATGAAAATAGAAAGTAAATATAAGACAGGAAGTTTGGGTGAGTGCAGCAGATAGAAGTCAGCTTGGATGAGAAAAGTGGGGGTGGAATGAGAAGAAAATTGAGGAGAAGACAGAATGAGATAGAAAACAGGACACATAATAATGTGAAAGGAAATAAGTTCTTTATAGTTATTTTTGCCAGTAATGTGAATGTACTAAATGAAAGATTTTTCATTCTTTTTTCCCTGCATCGTTCCTGTGAAGAATTAGAGAAGGAAGAATGTTGATTGTCCTGACATGTTTCCCATGTGAACAAAATTTCTGCATGCCACAAACTCCTGCATCAGCATCTTATTAAGTGCAATACGTATACTAAGTGCAATAGGGTTTACTCTAAAGTAAACTAAGAAAACTTGCATTAAATGAGAATTCCCATAAAAGCTACTTTAAACTAAATAACATGAATGCAGTTCAGCCTGCTTTAATATATGTGGGATTTCAGTCATTGTATTTGAACAATATTATTAGACTGTTATAACCTTATTAAGTTTCAATATATTATTACTGTACTTAGCTTTTTTTTAGTGAGAGTTTTTTGTTATTTCAATTATCATATAAAAATGCTGGTTTGAGGTACTTTAAAAAGGAAATAAATCACAATAACAAATAATATGAAAAGTTAGGAGGAGATGGAAAGATAGCAATAGCATTTAGGCTTATATACTTTATAGCTACTCCTTGAATAGTCACCTCAGGAAGATGGAAGGCTGAGTCAATCTTGAGCCAGCCAGGATTAAACTCAGATTGAACTTGAACTGGATTTGATTAAGAATAACAAATGATATAAAATCATTGTTTTCACATGTGAATATTTCATTTATTCTCAAAATTCCAGAATAAATTGAGTAGGTTCATTTTATTTTATTTTAGAAACTGTTTTACAATAAAATTTAATTTTTTATTAACATTCTATAAGATATGTAGCTGAACTTTAGGGTATTTATGATTGAGAAACTTTTCATTCATTCTTTTTCGTTGATTGTTTTAACTTTGAAGAAACCAACCATACTTCATAACATTGACCTTATGGAAGTCTAAGGGTACTTTCTATGGATTTTTTACAAGGAAGGAAAACAGATAGATAGACCTTATGCAATTTACTTTTTAACCATAAAAATACCATGGATTAGCTGCATAGGAATCAGTGATGGTATGCTGCCAGTTTGCACTGGTTCAAGAGATCCGGTAGAGCCATCAGCAGTTGGCCCTGCCCACCCATACCCACCCTTTCTTGTCCTATATTTCCTTTGTTGGTAGTCCAGTTGATGGGCAGAGAAGATTGCTGTGCCTCAGCTGTTTTACACACCAGCGCTGAAGGTAAATTTCTATGCTTAAAATTGCCCATTTTGGAACGCTCCATGTGCAGAGCATGTGCCCACAGAACCAGTAGTAAAATATTTGAATACCATTGATAGGAATCCCTAAATTACTTCTGACATGATTGGTAGTAAAATAGTTACAAGTAGTCCTTGTAAAATAGTTACAAGTAATCCTAAATATAGAAGCTAAATAATGATAGATATTTTAACATATTTAATCTTCTTGTTCATTGAGTAAAACCTGATTTCATAAAATTATTATATATCTAGTTGTCTATTCTTTATGCGTTCTCGCTAATTTAGCTGATATTAGCAACCCTTAGGACAACAAAAGGGCTTTATTAAACCAGTAAAATGTATAATTTTGGGGATGAGCAAGAACATGCTAAGATCCCCATTCCAAATAAATAGGTAGGTCTAAAACAAATGTGGATATTTAAAAAAAGACAAGATATCAGTAATGACTACTTCAAATTCTTAAAAGCATATGTTTCATCAGCAATAATACTGTCTAGCCACCTTGTTCTTTGTTGGCCTCTTTTCTGACTATCTTCAATTTTTCCAAGCATCATGGATTTTTCCAGTGCTTCAGGCCTTCACATGGGATATTAAAATATTTAATCTTTAGCTTCATTATTCGTGCTTCCAGTAAGGTCTCTGATATACTTCATCCAGTATTGAATTTTTTGTTTTTCTTATGGGCTGGTATTCTGATTAATTTTCTCCAGCACTAGCAGATCAAAAGCATACATCTTCTTTTCTTCAGCCTTTCTGATGATCCAGCTTTCAAGCCATATATTACAACAGGGAAAACCATGGCCTAACAATATATAAAATTATTATCATTATATGTCTCTATACTTTAATATTTCTAGATCTATCATAGCCTGACTCCCAAACAGTAATATCTCTTTATTTTAAGCTAACAGTCACTATCCTGTGAATTTTGAAACCTAGGAAGATAAAAGTATTTTACTATTTTTTATTTCTTCTCAATGTTGGAAAATTACTGTCAGTCCAGTTTAGTTTGCATCTAGAAAACTACTGTTTGGGGACAGGCTATGAGAGATCTAGAAATATTAAAGTATAGAGACATATAATGATAATAATTTTATATATTGTTAGGCCATGGTTTTCCCTGTTGTAATATATGGCTTGAAAGCTGGATCTGACATTCTGTCAGTTTCTATGTCTAGATCAGAACAAGCACATCATTACTTAGTTCAGCTAGCAAAAAATATAGTTTTAAATTTATTGTGATGACCCGGGGCATGGCACAAAGGCAACACTGTCAAATAATCAATAAGATTCCTTTTATTATCTCCAACTTTGTCCCCAATGTCCAGGTTACCTTCTGGCTGGAGAAAAACTCTCCCAGGAATAACCTTTGACTGCAGAAAGTTAAGTCCAAAACAGGATAAACACAAACTGTAACTTAAAGTCCAAACAAGCCAAACTGAAGTAATTAGTGTAGCAGGGCAGGAGCAAGAATTTCATACTTGAAAGTACAGCAAAACTTACACAATTGGGAAGACACCAGGAACACAGATAAGCTATGACAACATAAGATAAAGTCATGTTTGCTCCCAACAGCCTGCTGCATGCAGCTTGCCTTTTTTATAAACTGTGTTCCCAGCCGTGGCTAATGAAGGGAATCAGGGCCCTTTCCTCCCCTGTAAGCCATGCAACCCACATTGCTCTCTTCTCATTCCTCCCTGTATGCCCTGGGATAGAGGGAGTGGGCCTGGGTCTTCCTCCAAATTCCCTCTCCCTTGTTCTACCTCTCTCCTGTTCTGCCCAGCCTGACTTTGCCCTTTCCCAGTTTCCTCCACAGATAACAGAACCACACTCCTACTGCCTGTCAGCTGTTCAGCTTCCTCCATGGATTCTGATTCCGACAGGAACATGACATTTATTTATTAAATATTAGCTGTATCAAAAAATTAATTGGCAAAAATTGGGCAAAAAGCAGGGAAAAGAAGTCAGGGGAATGAAAGACTAATAAAGACTATCTATCTATAGATAGTCTTTGGTTCTTTGGTTTTTTGGTTTTTTTCCCACGTAGAATTGGAAGTATCTAGGCGATGTTTCGATGAAGTCTCATTCATCATCTTCAGGCTTGTGTCTTCGGCCTTGTGCTTCTCGGAGTAATGTGAGCTTGCAGCTGCTTCTTCCTTTTAACTGCTTGTGGTGGTGTGACTTGATTGGGTGGGGGCTTGGTTGTGTTCTGATTGGGTGGAGGTGTGTTCTCATTGGTTGGAGGTTTGTCTGTATTCTGATTGATTGGGGGTTTGTCTGTGTTCTGATTGGCTGGGGGTGGGTTCTGTTCCGGTGGGGGTTTGGTTGTACTCAGTACCCCCACCGGAACAGAATACACCCCCAGCCAATCAGAACATAACCAAGCCCCCACCCAATCAAGTCACACCCCCACTAGCAGTTAAAAGGAAGAAGCAGCTGCAAGCTCACATTACTCCGAGAAGCACAAGGCCGAAGACAGAAGCCTGAAGATAATGAATAAGACTTCATCGAAACATTGCCTAGATACTTCCAATTCTATGCGGGAGAAAACCCGAAGAACCAAAGATCCACCTACAAATACCCGCGAAAACCTCCGAAAACAAATATATATATATATATATATATATATATATATATATATATATATATATATATATATATATATATATATATATATATATATTATTTATATCAATAACTATTTAAAAAGCTACCAAATTTTCCAAGGCCACTGTAAACAATATTGTGAATAATTAGCATGAGCAGTCCTAAAAGAATAGCATTCAGATATTCTAGCTTTAGTCCTTTTATTTACAAAATAATTGCCTAATAAAATAGAAATCTGGACAACAATGACTCTCACATGTTATGCACCATGAAGGAAATTATTTAATGGAAGGGATATTACATGTAATTATCCACCTGTTTTAATTGAATTGGCATTGCTTATCTATCTCTGGTTGTGGATTAAATTTGACTAGTACTGCAATAATAGTTACTTCCATGTATGTAGTCATTTTCCATCTACTTTTCATTACAATTACAATGTACAAGTAATCCTCAATTTACAACAGTTCGTTTAATGACCTTTGAAATTACAACATCATTGAAAAAAGTTATTTATGACCACATCTTACAACAGCCCTGAAAATTGACTTTTCATACTTATGACCATTCCAACATCCCCATGGTCACGTGATTTACATTTGGATGCTTGACAACTCGTTCATAGTTATGACAGTTGCAGTGTCCAGGGGTCATGTGATTTCCTTTTGCAATCTACTGACAAGCAAAGTCAATGGGGAAGCCAAATTCACCTAACAACCATTTTACTAATTTAACAACTGCAATGATTCATTTAACAAATGTGGCAAGAAAAGTTGCAAAATGGGGCAAAAATCACTTAACAAATCCCTTAGCAGCATATGTCTCAGCAATATATGTCTCACTTAGCAACATAAATTCTGTGCTCAATTGTGATTGTAAGAACTACTTGTATAACAACTTTTGGAAAGGCTCCAGGGGCCACAACCACAGAGTTACATAGTTTATATAGCCTTAGAGCTGAGACTGTGAATTAGAAAGATTCTGCAGGCAATACATGCATTCTGTCATTGAGCCTAGCTCATTTACACTCAGGGAAAAGATTAATTCTATCAGCTTTCTGCAATTGGTTGCATTGTGATTATGATTTAGAATTTATTTTTAAATCTTGCATTGTCACAAACACACTCATTAATTAGTTTCTATTTAATTCAATAGCATTTAATATTTATGGCACCGTGGCTTAGAGTACAGTGCCCTTCAAAGAAGAACAAATTTGGATGCTTTTTTCCTTACTTGCCTTTAAGCAATACTATATATCTTTAAAATAGCATGAAAAACTATTCTGCCTTTTTGCAGTATTTATCACTGTTGGAATAAATAAAAAATTTAACAGAAAGAAAATATATAATAATTTATACACTTAGATATTTTAGACAATTATTTCAAATGGAGTTATTTCATATCTCAAGATTCTATTTCATATTACAAGACTGTCCTATATAATATAGGAAAAATATGGTTTCCAAGATCAGAAATGTCAAACTATATTTTAAATACAATTTTCTGGGCTAATTCTCCTTTCTATAAACCCAAAAGAAAGGAAATCTATCTTCCTTCCAGTATGTATACTCCTACATCCATCTCCACTTCCACTACCATCCTGTATGTCATTGTATACATGTCACAATTTATTGTACAATAAATTATGATGCCACATCTATGTCAGAACTGGTCCCCATTTTGTTAGGTGAAGCAGCAATTAAGGGATTTCATTTGATATGCAAAAGCTTTTATTTCAACCCTAGTATGGAAAAAAGGATAATCCTGAGGTTAGTTTCAGGTAGTTTCAGGACATGTGTGGAGAGGGCACCACTCTACTGTCCTACATCTTTTACTGTTGTCATGGGACTTGTTTGCTACATGCCCAGAATAGTAACAGTGATATCAGTGGCTAAAGCAATAAGTAGGTAAGAACTTAGATGGCTGGGTTTTTTTCTCTCCATCATTGCAAAAGCAGCCTTTCTCAATATGCTCCTCTTTCTGTGCTTCCATACATATATGCATGACAATATTTTTCATATTAAAATATGTATAAAGATAGAAAGCATTACAGCAACAGGGATAACATATTGAGGTCTTAATATCCATTATTGGTCTTCTGTCCTTCCTTTACTTACATGAGAAAATTGTTTCATTTCTAGAAGACTAGGATAAAAAGAGAACAAAATCAATAGTTCCCTTACATGAATATTTTACATGTGGCTGCTACTTTTTCACTTTCATCACATCTCTAAGGCAAGAAGAAATAGACTCAATGTTAAGATAATTATGTTAAACTATATAGACTGTTAAGCAATGGAGAAAATTTCTGAATGGAACTTCTTGGCTCAAAACTCTGGTGTGCAAAACACTTTGAATTGAAACCATTTTGAAAACAAGACAGCTGTTTTGATTGTTAAATGTGTTACTTCAACTATTTTGTACCATGGTTTACCTTTTAATGGCATTTATTGTCTCGTTTGATATTAATTTATAATAAGGCTTATTTTGTGTATTGTATGTTAGCCACCAAGAGTTATTTAAGATGGGCAGTCATGTAATTTTTCTAAATAAATAAATCTCTGTATAAAATTGAAAATATTTTTAAATGCTCTAAAGTGCCCATTTTGAACTCAGAACAATTCTTTCAAACTCAAGAGATGGAATTTCATATTCAAAATGGTTTGTATTCAGTATGTTTGCATACCACTATGAGATATTTATCAGGTTTAAAACAAATATGCCTTTTCTCAAAGATGAAGTCTTATTAAAGAATAAATGGTATTTTTTTAATATAGGAGAAATGCAAGTCTCTATTTATTTATATTGCAAATCATGTATAGAATTAAATTGCAAAAAAATTTTAAGCAGCTACTAAATATTGCCTGCAATATGAATGATAGTATCTAAGGGAACCCTTCCTTCTCTTCAACTTCCCATGCTTGGTTTATGCCAGAAGTGACCTATTGTTGGGATTCTTGATGGTTTTTGAGCATGGTTGCTTTTCCTTCAGATATTTCATTGCTAAGCTAGATAACAGCACCAGTGCAAGAGAGAGTGAAGTTTTCAGGTTATTTAATATATATAGAGAATTTCACCTGCTGGTATTAGTGTCGTTTTTCCTCTTGAAGCTTGTTTGATTAGGGTTACTGTTACTTCTTAAATTGTTTATTTACCAATTAAAAGCTGTTCACTGTTTATGTGGTTGATGGCTGCTAAGGAGGAGGTGCTCTGGGCTGATATCTTTTTTGACATTTGGTTATGTCTTTTAAATGATATGTAGATTGGACTTACTGCTGCATTAGATGTTATGCTGATTAATTGTCTGATGGCCAATTTGTAAGGAATACCTTAATTTTTTTTATTTGGTTTGATCTAGAATGTTGAAATTATGGTTGAATTTGGTTATGTCTTCTGATTGCCCATTGATTTTCATGGATGCATTTGTAGGTCTCCTACTTGACTGTCCTATATAGTGGACTTTTCAGTCTTTACATTATATGTTGTATATGATTCCTGTTTCTTTCTTATTTGGTTACTGGGTCTCCAGATTTGCTTAAGAAGTTTTGGAGAATTTTGTTGTATTTTGGATGCATTGATGACGATTAACAATGATGATGTTACCTAGTGTAGGTGTAAAACACCTGCAAGAAAACAAAAACAACCAAGCTCAGAGAGCACCAAATATCAATTCTGAACTACAAACATTCTCCTTTATTGGATTTTTATGTTGCAAGGTATGATAATCTGATACTTGTCTTGGAATCATGCAAGCCATGATATTTCCTGTGACACTTTATGAAGGAAAATTTGGATTTTGAAGAAGGATATTAATGCTTTTGAATTTCGATGTTAGAGAAAATTCTGGAGTCTTCAAACAAACTGACCATAAAACAAAACAAATCAACTCAAAATTGTCATTTAAAACAAAAAATGAACAGGCTAAAATTATTCTTTTTTAAACAGATTATATCATAGTAGCTGTCTAGAAAAGATTCTAATGTTGGAAAGATAAGAAAAGAAAAAAAGTGAGTGACTAGCAGCTGGGTGAATAGATTCAATTATAGTGGCAATGAGTGCACTTTTGAAAGACCTGAACAGTTTGGAGACAGATTATTATGGACAAAATCTATCTATGTGGTTGCTAGGAATTGCTGGCACATAATCAATAAATAATTTCTGACTGGAAGGTGGTAGAGTAAAATCTAACAGTGTTTTATTATTCTTTGTAATCATACCGGTGGCTTTAACAATAAGGGAATATTAGTTGAAATTAAGTATATTTAAAGGGGATGCACATTCAGCTAAAATTTATCCCTACATCTTTCATATTATGACAACAAAATACAGTTTGTCCATAACGAGGTCTTATATAAATGTTAAAAATTATCTAACAATAAACTTTGTTTAAAAAAAAAATCTTGAAAAGCCTTCAAAAATAAGTTTGACAAAAAAGAGCTGAAGGTCACTTAAGGCATAAGTTAAATCCATACCTAGAATTATGTCATGATACAGTAATAAATATCATTTATGTGGTATTATTGATTTTTACAAAGGAAAAAAACCATTTAGGTTTTACCAGTTTGCTACTGTCAGCAACTTTCCAAATATAATGGAGATGGTGTATGCTAGTTTTTCAAAGCTACCTTAGCAGACAAGTGCGTAAATGATTTTATAAGCCAGAGATCCAATACTGGAATGCTGTGGAATATTCCCATCTAATAAAGCTAAAATTATTGTTTTCATTATATTCTGTTTTAATTAAGGTTTTCATGCCCATAAGGGCCATGGAAATATGATTTTATGCACATTTTCCATGAGTAATTCATATAGTGCCTTTTTTCTTACATACTTGAAAAATTCTTATGTGAGCCAAAATAAGAAGTACTGCCAAAAGCAGTCAATCCATTTTGGAAATATTGAGAGCTGCAGCAAAATAGAGACTTCTCCAATATAACAATAACTATAGCTTTAGCTTATTTATTATCCCATAGTCTTTACAGCACTTTCTGGATGTTTATAAGGGAATCATTATTTGCATATTGCTCCCACAATTCTCATTTTACAGACCTTAGAAGGATAGAAAGCTGAGTTAAACCCATCAGGGCTGAAATCTAGACCGTGGACAGAGCTTGCCTGCAATGCTGCACTGTAGCCATTGCACAATGTGAGTTCCAAATATACTGTATAAGATTAGATATGATTGGCAAGATTATTTTTTAAAAAGTTGATCCAATCTTAACAGCTGTATGTTTTGACATCAAGTTAAAGAGATATACTTGCCAATCATCCTATGCAAAAAATAATCAGGAAATAACAGCTTTGAATCAATCTATTACTAGTACGTGAGGAAAAGGACAAAGGCAAACAACATAAACAGAATTTTAGCTGAAGAGACTTGCTTTTTTTGTGTCACAGAAGATATCACTTACCTAGATATTGGGGAAAAAAAGCAAGATTTATCCTGAAGACAGAGGCATACATTGTGAAGTCAGAGTGGGAGAAACAAATTGCTCTCAGAAGGTAAAAAACAATTTCTACAACAACATTATTCTGAAAAGATCTGACTTTTTAAAGTGTTATACAATTTCTGTGTGAAGACAACAGCAATGCTAGACATTTTTCCATAAAGCTGTATGGCCAAAAACGTGGACTTTCCCATATGTATACATCTGTATACATAAATGGAGAAAGAAAGTCATAATATCAGTTACATATTATTCCTCAGAAAAAAATTAGATATTCATATTCAATGCCTGTATTCAGAAGGAATCTTTGTCCAAAATCTGACACCAAGTATAGTGATATTAATAGTGCTTAATACCTACCACTGTTATTCAATCATCTAGTCTACCCTTTGAAATAATAGGTATCTAGGTAATAGGTGGCACGGCCCCATCAATTAAGCAAAATAAAATCACAGCCTGTGATAACAGAAGTTAAGGCACATCAATAGCAAATGCTTTTCATTGACTGCCCTTTAAGGCTTCTTTTTTTAATCATAATAAAAATATAGATGTTATAACTTACAGATAGCCCATACCCCTACACAATCTTGGAATAAAAATTGACATCCTTGACTTGAAGATGTAAGTGTAGTTCTGTAGACTAGTTCAGAACTGAATTTTCTGGCCAAGGAACTCAATAGCTACTGTATTTGGTATTAAAAGCATTTTATTGCATGCATTACAAGAATTATTCCATATGCATTATTTAATAAACTTTATTTAATTCATTGAATAAATAAATTAAAATTTGCTGTATGATTAGTGCTAAATTCTAAATTCAATTCTACTGGTTGATGCCTCTTACTTTTATTTTCATTGCTGGAAAATTTCTGTTGAAATTTTAAGATTGCCAGACAAATCCTTTGACATATTACATATTATGAAGATTTATTTTCTTTTGCTTTTTTCTCCGAGGACTGAGTGAAGTGAAGCATTAGAGATCCCTCTGAAGCCATTGACGTTTATGTCATTCTCAGTCACCATTACAAAGATAACAAAATGTGTGTATTTATTTTCAAATTCAATGTTTACAGAACAAGCAAAGTGTGGCTGTCACACAGAGGGCCCATTAGCCTTCTTGGTGAAGAATTTTATATTGCTAAATTTCTCTTTTCCTCTTGCCAGACTTACTCATTTGTCCCCATTTGCTCAGAAAAAGAATAAGTCAATTTCATCGGCTATCATCTGATTTCTTTCTTCTCTCGGTCTAAAGCTTTCTACCTCTCACTCCTTTTTTATAAGCCTGTTTCTATTGCACCATATGGCAGCTGAGAGAAGAGTAAAGCAATGATCTTGCTTTTAACAAAAGGACTTGCAATGTCAAAGAACCTCATGAATGCATGAGACACATTCATGTATAGAAAAGAGCCTTCAGCCTTGTCAAATGGACTAAAGAGATTGCTGATAGACCTGACATTTCTTTGGATATTTTTTCTTAAAGGCAGTAGCTCTGTCTTCAGCTCATCTGTCTTTTATGTATGCCTTATTTGCAGCTCCTCTTTCCTCTCCCTTCACTTCAGTCCAGTGCCAAAATTCTATTATAATTCGTAACACAGAACACAAACTCAGTATGTGGGATAGAAAAAGTTACTGAAAAATAGTGCCTTATCATCTTACTAACAGTTGCTATCATCCCTTTATTTCCAGCACCACAATAAGCAAATCTCAGTATGCCCATCTAGCAAATACCCTAACCTGCATGGTTTTCATGTCTGTAATGCTGCAGATATCACAATATAAAAATGCCATTGAAAATTACAAAGTGCAAATGATTATCTCTGCTAATTCATCTTAAAATAAAATGCATTGTTTTCTTTGTAATCTATGAATTACAAAAAAAATGCTTCATCAATCATCACGTCACATAGTTTGGTATGCTGCAATTACAATCCCATTTTCACTCATTTTTTTCCTCGTCCTCAAGCCTTTCTCTTCTCTTGCTCATACAGTCTCAAATACATGTTTACACATTTAGGTTTCTGTCATTCTGTAAAATTACAGGGCATGCCAGCTGCAGGGTAGAAAGTGCATGGGCAACTCTTGGTACTCCAAGACCTATAACCTCTAACTGCAATAGCAAATACTTTTAGAAATGATAAGTCTACATCATCATTGATATGACCTGTGCTTTCCTTTGTTTAGCCCACACCAGGCACCAAATACTAGCAAAGCTAAGATATTCATTAATGCCAAGTTGTCCAGACCATAGGACTCCTGTTCTTCCATGAATAAATTGCTTCCCTTTAGTCTTAAGAAGGTAAGAAGGTATGGTTGTAGCTGATAGCTGTTGGAAAATTTACGGAAAGAAAATAAAAACTAGTGCTTTCTTCCCTGCCCTTCCCTGCTCCACCATCCATCTGTCACAAACACAAGTCTTTTGTAATCAGTATAACCTGGCTGGAAGAAAGGGAGAAGGCTAATGCTTGGGACCTATCTTCGTGTAAACCAGCTGACCTTTATAACCTAATGAAGAATAAAAGGGCTTTTACTGCCCAGCAAGATGACTTAACTTTGTGGAAGATGTAAAGGAGTCTGAAAATCTGCAAAGCTGTGGCAAAAGTTAAAAAAGCATGATTTCATTAAACCTTATTTGACAGAAAAACATCCCATCCCAATTACAAAGGGAGGCATATTTGGAAACATCCTGGCAATTGAATTATTATTCCAAGCATTTGGGAGTGTGGGGGATAACACACAGAAGATGTAATTGAGATTAGATGAGGCTGGGTCTTTAGGTGTACAAATTCCAACTTCACTGTAGAACACTTGTTCAGAAAAACTTCAGTACTATTCACACTTATTTAAGTGCTCTATTGACAATAAATAACATTGCTATGCACAGTATATTTCTGAGCAACAAGAGTTTGGATTGAAACTTTCTACATTTGTGAACCAGCAAAAATGTAACTCAATGCCATGTAGGTTATTAGATATTAGGCTCCTTTATTTTTTTAAAAAAAGACAGTGTTTTAAAAGAACCCTATAGCTATTTATGCAAAACTGGGCAACTTTCCAACAACTGGAATCTGTAACTTTTTCCAACACCCCATAATAAGTTTCCTAGTAATATAAATCAATGAACACATGTGCAGTATCAACAGTTGCATGACTTTTTTCTCAGTGAAAATACAATGAATTAATCTACGTATGTTCTCAATAGACTTGGAAATATTCAAAATGATTATGCCACTTAAAGATACGCTTTACCTTCAATATTACACAAATACTTTTTTAGTGTGATTATGGAGATATTATTCAGCACCTAGACTATTGACATATAATGTTCAGAGAGCTTTATTTTATTTCCCTATCCTTTTCAATATCTAAATGAAATTGGTATAGGAATTTATTTGCAACTGTATTGATCCTTTCTGTACAATTCTAAGGGTTCTCTTCTTTGGTAATTTTACACTACAGTTTAATATTGTTTTTGCTTTGTTTTGTTTTGGTCAATTTTTTAGTTGCCATCAGTGCTTGCCAAAGTAAAAAGTAAAGCATAAATCCAAGAAATAAATACATAATCTAGGGCAGGGGTGTCAAACTCAAGGCCCAGGGGCCAGATCTAGCCCACAGGGTGCTTAGATCTGGCCCATGGGGCAAGCCTGGAAACAGCAGAGGACTGGCCTGCAGTGCCTCTGCCAGAAAAAAAATGGAGTTTTATCTGTTTTTACTGGCAGAGGGCTGCAGGAGGCCGTCGTGGCCCAAAACAGGCCAGGGATGCACATGGATCCTTCAAGCTCCATTTTTACTGGCAAACGACTAGCAAAACAAACTAAAAGCAAAACAGAAGGAGAAATGTTTCCCCTTTTGCATTTGAGCATACAAGAAGGGACAGGAAAAGAGAAAGGGAAAGAAAAAAGAAAAAAAAAGGAAAGATGGGAAGAGAGCAAAGAAAGGAAAAAAAAGAAAGAGGGAAAGAAGGAGAATGAAGTGGGAAGGAAAAAGAAGAAAGGGGAGGAAGCCCTCCTCAGCCCTCCGAGGTCAAACACAATCCTGATGCAGCCCTCAATGAAATCAAGTTTGATACCCCGATCTAAGGACATGATGGACCAGAAGTTAAAGATGCTAAGCTTGACAACTGGAAAACTGACAGACCAGGTTTAAGACCAGAGCACCACACAATGGGGTGAACTCTCATTCCTACCCCAGGTCCTGTCCACCTAGTAGTTCAAAAGCATGCAAATGTGAGTAGATTAACAGATATCACTTCAGTGGGAAGGTAACAGTGTTTTGTGTGCCTTTGGCATATAGTCATGCTGGCTACATGACTAAGAAAATGTCTTCAGATAATGCTGTCTCTCTCAGCCAAGAAACAGAGATGAGACCATGCCTTAGAGTCAGAAACAACTGGACAGGGAAACCTTTACCTTTACTTCTTATTCTTAATCTGGAACAGTAATATGCTAACTTTGAACTTCAAACATTAGTTGTACTTATTGAACCATCATGGTACAAGCAATATTTGAAACATCTACAATTTAGTCAAGAATATTGATGGGATGCAAAAAAGCATTAGAAAGTATTTTTACATTCATATAGTACTTAAGCAGTAAACACTGTATTTATTGTAAAAGCTCTTTTGATCATTATGTTACTTAATATTAAGATATGGCCATTTTCTATTTTCTTGCTACATTCAAGCAATTCACTTCTCTTGTTCATTTGTAGGTAGCTGTTGAAAACAAGTGAAATAACTCAGTGCTGTCCACTGTACTAAGGCTTTGCCATATGTTGGAATTGGATTTGACAGCTTTTGAACTCAAAGCATGGATTTACACGGAGTTACATGTAATTAATAGAATTATCTGTTGATAAAGTGCACTATTAACATCATTGAGAAAACCGTCACTGAACCCACATCAGTGAGACTACTTACAATTTATAAATTATTCTTTTAAGCTTTATTATTTATATATATATATATATATATATATATATATATATATATATATATATATATATATATATAAATATATATATATATATATATATATATATATATATATATATATATATATATATATATATATATATATATATATATATATATATATATATATATATATAAATAATAAATAACACAACCCATTACCAACCATCTGAATGTGCTAGGGATTAAAGATGTTTCACAGTTTATCCCAGGAAGGTAGCACCAAAAAAAAAGTTCCACCTAGTTCAAACGTGACAAACAAAATATACACCAATTTGGGAGGGAGGATTGGATTTTTTTTTGGTTTTGGGGCACTATTATGATTGTGAATTACATTTAGACTGATCATAAAAGTACAACAGAAAAAGAACCACTGCTTCTTTCTTCCATTCTATTTGATATTATCAATGTCTCACTAATTTAGATAAATGTTAATTAGAATCATTTGTTTTCATGATTATTGCTCCTAGTTGGTTCCTAGTTGGTTTGCTTTCCTAAAATCTTCTTGCTTTCTATCCTGTTGTCTTGAAATGATTATTGTAAACATTCTAATCTCCCTCCCACAGCTTCTCTTCTTACACTGATTATAAATGAGACTTTTTAGCCTAAATACAATCCAAACTGATATATGTTTTGCCCCACTAATAATATAAAACAGTTTGTAAGTAAATAAGGAAGAGGAGAAAGAATGTGGATCAGATATAATAATGAAAATTGTCAACATTGACATACTAGGAATTCCTTTTTTCTCAACGAATAGAATACATATCATTGTTATAATTTATTAGGGGAAATCTCAATCTTTAGTTTGCATCTCCATAGGTCCTCTCTCCTTGACAGTTTATGGGAGGAAATAAATATCTGTCTAAATTTAGCTTATTTCAACCATATGTTATTCTACTATTTAAAAAGTTTCTCTCTCTTTCTGGATATATATATAAAATTTTATCAGCAATTTCTTTTAACTTTAGCATTTTGTATGCACTTTGTTTTCAGGTTTGCATAAATATCTCACTTTCTAAAACATACGAAGATACAAAAACCAAAAATAATGAGTTAATATTTGTTTCTCTGTACTATTTTAATTACAAAATCAAATGAATCCTGACATTTTTGTCTCCACTACTAAGTTATTTGCTGTATCAATCCAATGTTTACTATTGGCCTCATTAGACCATGGCCAGTTCCTATATCCTGCTTATTTCTATGCTGTTGACTGGCATCTCATCATCTGCCAGTCAAAATTATGTTGGATAAGATTTGAAAAGGCAACAAAACTATTAAACACAAAAATATTCAACATATTCTACCCATTGAAATCACATCTGTTTATATGACCTGGGCCTACTTTTAAAAGGAGTTGCCATCACATCTCCATTTACCTACACTGCACTGTCTGCAGGGTAACTCATTCTGAAGATCTGAGGTTTCAAATTAATTTAGGAAATAAAGCATAAAAGCATTTTAACAAAGCATTTTGTTTTCACCTAGTCTGCCTTGAAACTTAATCTGAGAACAACTCAGACTTTCCATTTAGTTTTTGATTATGCATTTAACATTAAAGAAACAGCTTTAGGTTTCTAAAGTTACAAGTGATTTAGTTCTTTTGTTACACACACAATATCAAAGGTAATGGGGATAAAAACATTGATCAAAAGAATCTGGCTAACTACGTGTGATAAAAACTGACTCATTGGATTAAACAGAGAGATGGAAGATGGAGAGAGAACAAATGAAGAATGTTCTTATGTGAAAAGGGGGGATTATAGTATAATCAAATAACTAACAATATTACCTTAGGCTTTTAAACCGTATCATAAAATCTTGCCTAGTAAAGCTTGCTTGTAATTGAGGGACCATTTGGAAGTAATTGTATATACAATTTCTACTTTGCCATCAAAATGGGATGGTGACCTTTGATTCTCTAAATTTTTGCAACAATAACAGGTTGGAAATAACTCAATATATTGATATTAAAGAACGAGATTATGAAAAATATAAACTTTTGTAGAAACAGAATATTTATTTAATCTATTTCAAATCATTACCTTAATGTAGATTATATAATGTTTATAAAAGCTTACTTTTTCCTGAAAAACTGTAAGCAGGAACAAGATGAGGTCTATGACTACAAGCATGTATACACATTTAAATCAGCAATGCTAATTACAGGTTAGTAAAAAGATATAAATGTGATCTGGATTATGTACAGTATACTGTCATGGTTTTGGAGAGGCAGAATTGAGGCTGGTATCTAAAAAAAAGATTAATTTAAAAACGAGATCAAATAATAAGAATGGTATCATGGTAAACCACCAAGGTTAACTAAGAGACAAAATATATATATTAAGAAGTGTGACTATATTTTTTGTAAGGATGTATGCACTTCTTGTCATGTCAGAGAGCCAGCCAGTATTGATCCTAGATGATTAACTCTAGAATTGGAAAAAATATTTTAAAAGATGAGAAAAGTGCTCAGGAAATGAAAAATAAGACAATGGGTACCTAGAGTTTTCTAAAGGAAAAGGCTTTTATGAGATGTCGGGGTTTTAAATCAAATAAATTAGCATCCTCTTTTTCCTATGTGAAACTTGGCTAAACTTTCAACAGAACGTATCATATTTGGCCATTCCCTACAAGTTCATAGTTCTGCCTTCACTGCTGCACATTTACATTGGAAAAAGTCTGAAAATACAAGTGGTTAATATTCTTTGTTCTTTTGGATCTACTGCAAGATTTATGTCATTATAGAACAATATGTGGTATTAACTGAGCCAAATAGTTTGTCCTTTCTCAGCCAATCAGATGAGATTCTATTATTCTTCAGATAAAATAATCTGTATGAGCAATTTCCAAGAAAGTACCACAGTATATCATAAGAAGCTGCCAACTGGGTGCTTTTGCAAAGCACAATCTGCTTGTGGCTTCCACCCAGCTGGTTATTTAAGCTAAATAATTTCCTATGTTCAGCAGAATAGGAAATTAATCTGGGCAAGAAGGGCTAATATCTTGTCCATTTTGTATAGAACTAAAGAAACTATCTTTGTGCATAGTTTCAATGATATGCAAGAAAGAAGAAAAAGAACAATTATGCTACTGCTCGCTCCTTCAGTTTTGTAATCTTCCTTGCATTTTCATCTTTTGAAGTAGAAGTTTATACTCATGAATGTACTCTGCATGATACAGAAATCAAAGCTTGTTATAAATCAAAGGAATTTTTCATTTAAGAAGTTTGCCCTCAATGTGAAAAAGACAAAGACATGATGGTTGTCTGATCTAACATGTTTGTTCTCACTTTTTATTCTCATTGTCACTATATTTTAGAATTCTTCTAGCAGAACTATTGCATGCTGCAGTTACTACTATAACCAATACATTAGATTCTTTTAACATTGTTTTCCGATTCCCCTATCCTTTAAATTCTGACCAAACTTTCAGATGTAAGAATTTTCAGGAAAAAAATACACAAAAGACTGAAATAAATGGGGTGATAACCCTAATTTGCTTTAGAGGGATAATTTTCCACTAAATAGTATGCCACAGGAATTTGTTACTTTGTCCAGTCATATTGGATACACGGTTATATCAAATTAATAGAATGTCTAGATTTAAATATCATACTAAATCATAAATAGAGATTTACAAATCACAATGGCTGGGTTCATAAACATATAATGCAAAAATGAAAGAAACAATACGTGGCTTAAAATATGTGAACTTACATGAACTTAGCCATTGTGTTTGGGTTTATTTCTAAGAAACGTATAAAGAACTGTGGCCTAAGGCTGCTTGGATTATAAATTGCTACACTAATATTCATTAACATATCAAAGGATTTAATTATCTCTACCTAATATAGTAACCAGCGTGATATTGCATAGCTATTCTCAGGCTAACAATAGTTTGGAAAGTTCAGGTGAAATTGAACTATAAATTTTCAGCCAAGTTATAAATATTATGTTCTAAATTAGGAATGAAATGAAAGCCAGCTATTTCTTGCAATTATTCTAATTTTATTGCAATTCAAATGTTTTTTTGTAGCCAATAGATTTTATAAAATCCAAGAAACTTTCAATAGACCATAAGTTTTAGGTTAGGTTTAGGTTTTATTTAATTTATATACCTCCCCCTCTCCCATTTGGGACTCGGGGTGGTGTACAGCCAGATTAAAACGATACAAAAATATAAAATTTAAAAACAGATTAAATCTATGGCTGAAAGTTAAAGATAATAAAAATAATAAAAACAGGTAATTAAAATAACAAATTTAAAACCCTCCAATATTACTAGGCCAGACCGGCTCGTTGAAAAATGTGAGTTTTTAATGCGCGCCTGAAGGTTCGCAGGTCAGGGATAGTCCGTATCTCTGGGGGTAACTCGTTCTAAAGGGAGGGTGCTCCCACAGAAAAGGCCCATACCCTTGGGGTCGCCAACCAACATCGTCCAGCTCCTTGGCACCCCAAGGAGGTCCATCCTGTGAGAGTTCAAAGGCCGACAGGAGGCAGATGGTGGCAGAAGGCGGTCCCGTAAGTACCCGGGTCCCAAGCCATGCAGCGCTTTATAGATGACCACCAACACCTTGAATCGCACCTGGAAGGCTACCAGAAGCCAATGCAGCTTGCGCAGGAGCGGTGTAACATGGGAGCTACGAGAAGCGCCCAAAATCATCTGTGCAGCCGCATTCTGCACCAAGTGGAGCCTCCGGATGCTCTTCAAGGGGAGCCCCATGTGGAGAGCATTGCAATAATTGAGACGGGAAATGAAAATGGACAGAATTGTCTTTGGTACTCTTCAAGCTTGGTTAAGCTTAAACCTTCTAAGTTTTACATTCTATTTCATAGAAAATATGCTTTATTTTCTGTTTGCAACAAAACAGACACCCTCAGAATATTCAGAATCATCATATCATGATTAGCAAATTGCTTGATAATGCATAAAAAGATCTGGGAGTAATCACTACCTGGATGAAGTGCTAGAATTCAGCATCTTTCTCCATGCTGATCACCCCCAGCTATCTTCTGCACAAGACTATATCTAATATATGGCGAGCTTCCTTTTTATCCCCTCCCATACATGGTGGTTGCTTCAGTCACTGTGCAGGTGATAACCTCTGAGATCAGGTATTTTGTTATTGGTTGATGTTGTTGAGCTGCCTAAACCTACTTGCAGTAAAAGATGTTGCTGATACCTAAACATAATGCACTCACTACCTTTCCCCCTAAACAATGCACTCCGTAACTTTCCCTCTATTAATCGATACCTTAAAGGCACAATGTAGCATAAACCTCAAGCTCAAAATTGAAGTACTCCCACATTACTTTGCTGTCTATTACACAGCATTGTCACTTTTTGTGGCAATGATAGTCTAGTAGTACATAAAAAACCATCAATAGTTTTAGGAGGGAACAGCTCATTCTGATCCTCTCTGTCAGTTCCTGAACTGTTAACAAAGGAGACTGGCAAAAAGCGGTCATCATGACTTCATTCACTGTGCAAAGTCCTTACCCTAGCACTGGGCCTTTCTTCAGCTTCAATTATAAGAATGTTATAGGATGGCAGTACTACTGACCCAAGAGGAAACAGCTTTCTTACATTCATCACTTTCCTCTTTGGTCAGCAGATCTTAGTCTGATGCTCCCTCCAATTTGCTCCACCTAAATGGCCAACATTTGTCAGATACAGTATAGCTTTTCAATATTGAATATATTAACTAGCTTCAAAGGGTTGGAATAAACACTTAAGCTTCTCTTTTGAACAAGCAAACAAACAAAAATGTTTTTATTTAATATTTGTATGTTTGTATTTACGTGTATCCAGCAAATAGTAGTGTTATCACAACCAATGTATGTATTGGTTCTCTAATGGGAAGAATTAATTTTCCCCAAAGCAAGCCGGCCTAATTTTTGTGACGCAATTTTAATGGTGGTATAGATTTGAAAAGAAAATTTGTTTGACCTACTCTACTACTTTCCACCATACTAATTTAAACCTGAAATTGGATAAGGAGCACAACTGATTTGGGGCTAAGGAGGGTTGTTCATAGCTAAAAAAAACAGTTACAGTCACCAGCAAAAATAGGAATAGTGAGTCACAAGCAAATCCATTTTCATACATCCTTAACAACAATCTCAATTTTTCTCGTCTTACCTTGTTAGCAATAGTAGTCAGAACCAGACTGATGGCTTACTGTGTAATACACTTTTTAAATGCATGTTGTTTTGTCCAATACTCTACCCATTCCAACCAGATCACACAAATCAGTCTAAACAAGTAGCAGTAGATGTAGATGACCAGTACCTATTATTATACCAGTAGACTCAATAAAATTAAAACTACAACAGTCCAAATACAGGAGGCAAGATAACTTTGCATCAAACAGAACCACACAGAACTTCTAAAATAATACTACTTGAAACAGTTTCCGTTTGCTTCATTTTAAAAACATAACAGTCCTTTAAAGAACGGAGTGTTCAAAACAGCCATTTTAAGCTTAAACTGATTAATATTTGAACAATTTTTTACATCCCTGCTCTTTTTTTCCTCTGCTTTTCATCTGGTGAACTTTTGTACTGTAAATTATTGATGTATTGACTCAATTTACACATTGCACAAAGCCACAGCATTGTTAATTACATTTTGTTGAATAAATCACAAGTTGCTGAGTTCACATTGCCCTAATCATAAAAATAGGGAATACAGATAACAGGAAATGTATTTGCAATTGCTTAATTTACAAACAACCCTGAGTTTGAACAAAGGTTGAACTTATTCACATATTGGTAATACATTATGATTACATTTCTACAGATACTCCTCAACTTATGACTACGTGTGCCCAAAATTTCTGTTGTTAAGTGAAACATTTCCCTCCCCCCATTTTATGACCTTTCTTGCTACAGCCGTTAAGCGAATCACTGCAGTTGATAAGTTAGTAACCCAGCTGTTAAATGAATCTGGCTTCACCATTAACTTTGCTGGTGAGAAGGTCTCAAAAGATGATCATATGACCTTGGGGACAATATGAACCAGCTGCCAAGCATCTGAATTTTGATCACATGATCATGGGGATGCTGCAAAGGTCATAACTGTGAAAAATCATCATAAGTCACATTTTTCAATGTCATGGTAACTTGGCATGGTCATGAAATTAACTGTTGTAAATCAAGGACTACCTGTACTTGTAACTTTTTCCCCCCTTTCTGACCAATATATGTAGGGTTATAGTTAATTCTTGTTTTTTCATACAGAGTACTTTATTCTTCCTTCTGTTTTTTCACTTATGTCTTTTTATGCCTTTCTCTAATTCTCAATCAGTGTGCATTTTCTGGTATCAGCCTCTGTTGATACTCTTATTTTCTTAGTTTCATCATCTTCTTTCTTATTATACCAATACTACCACATGATTACCAAGGTTTTAATCTGATGGAAGCCTGGAACCTGAAACACTATCCCTAATTGTTCGCATCCTGGAGCAGGCCATAAAAGATGCATACACTGAAGCCAGTATTTTAATTGGGCTTGAACATTTATTGCTAAAGATGCAATGGTCACAGCATTGGTTTTGCAGTCTTCTTGTCATTTGCTAAGATTCAGTTTCAATTTGTTTCATCCCATGAAGCTCCACAGCTTCTAAACACCATATTAAACTTCAATATCATCTGTGGCCCACTTGGAGTGACAAAATATACTGGAATATTATCAACATACAGACAATACCTCTTTCTAGACTGACAGAAGATGGCTTTATTAGATGCAAACAGCAAAGGGGAAAGACTGACTCCTATGGTATTCCATAATGAAGCAACCACATACTCAACCTCTCCCCCAGGGTTATTGACTAGAATTGCCCACTTAGGTATCACCCCTACGGTGACAATGGTCCCTTGTTAATCTCTTACAGGATTTTTCAGACTCCTCTAGCCATAGGGATGATAATAAAATAGCAATAAGGTCTTATATTACTTCAAAAACAGAGTGGGAGTAACATATGAAGCAAGAAGATCTTTAAGTGAAGGTTGGGGAAATGACCTCAATCAAATTATATTTCCAAGTAATTATTTTAGAAGACAAAAAGACAAATACAAGACTAAATATCTATGGACACTGGGCTTACTGATATCAAATAGAATGGGAGACAAAGCATATCAATACCATATTTTTCTGGGATGGAAACAGAACATAGGCTGCATGGGGCTGGACCTGACATCTTTCTTCATAAATGAATAGAAATTTAAAAAAAAAAACCAACCTCAAGTGTTCTGAGTATTTTGTAGTTCAAAGGGAATTTTGCCAGTAAGAAATATACTCCAGATCTGAGAGCATGTCCCAGTGGATTGTCCATAGCCCTAACCCAATACAAGGTAAAGGAAGTTGGCTTCAGAGCACCAGTTCAAGTTGTTGAAATGAGTCAAATAACCTTTTCATGAACTTATAGTACTATATTCTTGTGCATTTTCAAATGTTGTTTCTACCAGCTTTGGTTGTTATGCAATGATGACAAATAATAAAACCTACTTCAGCAATACCTGAAAGGCTAAAGGTTGGATATCTTTCACTAAACTGTTAGTTCTCATCCGCTGAAACAAAAGTTAAATATATGCAATTATAGTTCCTTTGATTTTCCCCCACCCATTTCCTTTTCCTTTCTCTGATGCCTTTATTGTATTCCCAAGGCATTGGTGTAGGGGAATTAGCTTCTACTAAAAGAAGATGTGCAAGGCATATTTCTTTTTCTTGCCCTCCAACCTTGATTACAACTTCATTTTGAAGAAATGTAAGTGCAGAACCCTTTAAGCTTGTATAGATCTATGAGCTGGGCTTTGGAACACCAGCTTCTGACATCTCCCAATGTCCTTTCAATGCTGATTATTCACTTGATTACTTTCTCTTGCTCTTTTATACTTAACTGCATTTTTCTTAGGTCATGATAATAGGCATAAATCCCTTTA
This sequence comes from Bungarus multicinctus, assembly GCA_023653725.1. Taxonomy (NCBI): domain Eukaryota; kingdom Metazoa; phylum Chordata; class Lepidosauria; order Squamata; family Elapidae; genus Bungarus; species Bungarus multicinctus. Next base: position 33,836,794 of record CM042849.1, on the reverse strand, counting down.
TAACCTTTATTCCTTCTATTATAGCTAAGCATTTTAAACACAGTATTCCTTTTTTCAAATATACCTATAATATTTGTAGTATATATAAGGACACTTATTTTCACTTGTTCTATTTTGTAATTAATTTTACAAACACTAACAATAGAATGTTGATATAAGTGTCTAAAATATGAACTTTACAGAAAATATTTTCTCATTTAATGGAATGGAAATAATTAGAATAGTAATGTTATGAAACTTACAAATGTTAGGTTCAATGAAAAGATATTGAAATAAACTGCCAATATCATACTAAATTTATACAAGTTGTAATATGTTCAAAATAATATTTTAATTATGAAAAAGTACAGTCATTTCCATCTTCCACTACATTGGGTTGGTGGGAAGAAGATGTTGCCTTTTCACTGGTCCAAAATCACCCAGCTAAGGCATGAGAGCCAGAGAAGTGACTTTGGCCCCACATTCTTTCTCAGCTCAACCTACCTCACAAGATTGTTGTGGGGACTATAGGATGGGGGATGAAAATTAGGTATTCTTTCTTCCAATTAATTATGTATAAAAATAAGAAATGTAGTATATAAAAGTAATAAAATAGCAATAGCACTTAGACTTATATACTGCCTCATAGTCTCTGAGAAGCTTATTGGATGAGAAGCGAAAGTCTTTAAGAAAAACCAGAAAGTCTTCAATAACCTTTGGGACTGCCTCATAGTATTTTACAATTCTCCCTAAGTGGTTTACAATGTTAGCATATTGCTTCAAGAATCTGGGTCCTCATTTTACTGACTTCAGAAGGATGGAAGTGATGAGCGTCTCAGAATCAAACTCCTGAAATCAGCAGTCAGTTAGCCTGCAGTACTGCATTCTAATCACTGCGGCACTGGTGGTTCTTATAAAATAAATAAAATAAAATAAATGCAAGTAAGAGATAATAGGAAAGTTTAGGCAACCCAGTAGCTGTGTGGTGAATGGTATGATATCGTGAGAATTACAAGATATATGATGGTCATTAAATTGCCAATCTCATTTGGGATTAATAAAATAATATGAATAACTGAATAAAATGCTTCTCTCCCCTCACAAGGACTTATGATCTGTTATCACACATTCACCTGAGTAGTTGAGTCCTGAAAACTAAACAAAGAAGGGAACTGCATATACAGCCTCCAATCAACCCTACTCTCTTTTCTACTTCTACACATTCAACTGAAATCTGGAAATGATTGCAAATGCATTGCTTTGACTACTAAAATAGTTCTTGTCTGATCATGAACACTAATGTATTTATTATTGGATCATGTAAATGCCTGTTGTCATGTTCAAATCAAATTAGGGCTGCCTTTGGGTTCCCATCTAATCACATGAATATTAGAAAGAATAATAGGTGGGACTAGGACATTTGTCTGTTCTCTACCAAGTTTCACACCTTTGTGTATTTTAGCAACTCCATGAAGGCTAATAAACTGAATATCAGTATCAGCTTTCCTCTGTTTTTGAGACTATCAGAAACATGTAATTATGTGCTGTGAAGTAATGTATCTTGGTTGTTCTACTGTTAATTAATATTTCAAGAAATCAAAAATCAAATATTTATGCTCAAGAGTATAAGCAGGTTTATTTAATATATTTTTCCTGATACATTGGAAATGCCATTTATGAATGCAGTTACAGTTTCTTCAAAAGCTAAGTGGTTCAGGACATTCTTATTATGATGGATCTCGGGTGTATTATTTTCCTTCTTTTTCTTTTTAATTGCTTAGCAATTGTCCTTTGCTCAACAGGTATCAGGAAAGATAACTATGACAGCATATATTGTTCCACAATGCACACTTAATGAGCAACGGATCCACTTTGCATACCTATTAAAAAAACTAATGATAGACTTTAAATCATGGCAGTGAAATCTGCTTGCATTTGCTGAAAATAACATAAGAGAGCATTTGGATAGTGCTTTTAAAAGAACAGCACAGTAGCTTTTGTTTTAGAAAGACAATGAGCAAATATATGAAGCAAAGAATTATGGGTAGTGAAATCTGTCAGAATAAAGCATCAGTCATAAACACAGTTCACAAAACTGTAATTTGCAAATTTAGTGAGAGAGTTGATTTTTTAAAAAGCCGTTAACAGTGGGAGTAAGAGTTGTTGGTAGACATCTAAATGTTATAGAGAAGTTTTCTCATCTTTATGGTAATCATTGCTTGGGCACACAGTTGACTTAGGGAACATGGAAATAGCATAATCAATGCTAGATTCATTTTGGAATAGACACTATGAGATATTTCTTAGCTCAGATTTGAGCTACAAAGGTAGATTTTTGCCATGAGGTTATGGGAATAATCTTGTGTAAATTATTTGTTTTCAGCCTATTCAACTGTACAAAAAATAATGATAATAGCAGTTATCCCATCCAATACCACTCTATGAAAATTATGTTTTGAATTCTTTAAAAGGGTACTGATGTAAGATAAATTATTATAAAAAACCCAATATTTATTTCTTAATTTTTCTCTCTGATCATTGTTTTTTAGACCTCAAATTTAGTATTATATCTCACAGCCCTGTGTGAGAAGTTGTCACTTTAATAAATAATTTTTCAATCTAAGGGAAATTCATTTTATTTTACATAAAACAGATGATTGTATCTTATTGACATAAAGTATGTGTGTCAAGTTCGTGGCATCACTTAGACATCATGTCACATATCATGAAGTGTTTTTCTTTCATGGAGCTGGGGTGGGCGTGGCCTACGCGTAATGCATCTATCCCATGGGCCACCAGTTTGACATCCCTGATATAAAGCATAACCTTGGTTCTCTTATATTTCTAACCATATTACCAAGATTTCTTTTGAAAGATCAGAACAGTGCTTATGGAAATGAAAGTTGGATTTTGAAAAAAGCAGGAGTGAGTATATTGACACCTATAAACTGTGACATTGGATAAGACACCTAAGAAACTAGCCAAAAACCAAATAAATGAATAGCCAAACAAATCACTCCTAAAATCTAACTTAAGGAATAAATGATCAAGTTCAAATTATCCAATTTTAGACATATTAGATCATGCTCCTTGGGAAAGGTTCTAATGCTGGGAAAGGTAAAGGCAAGCAAAGAAGATTAGGACCAGAAGCAAGGTGGATAAATTCAATTACAGTAGCAATGAGTGCATATTGGAAGGCCAAAAGGACCAGAATAGGACACATTGTCATGGAGAATAACTATTTATATAGTTGCTAAGAGTTAACATATAATTTGATAATGCATATGCAATCAATCTATTAATCAATTAATCAATCAACTGTTTTATTTAATATGCAGCACAAACAAAATACCACCAGAAATTATAATTTAAGTATATTTAAATAACTCAGTTGTAGGGATAGCCAGGAGAAATCGCAAACAAGGCTGGAAATGAGGCTAAGAGAAATATTTTATTTTTCAGTTTATGCATTAAGTATGTATACAGTGAATACTTTAAGTATATATTAAATGCATATACTATATGGAACAACTATTCAAATAAATGAATTGACTCTAGCCGTGGTAATCAAATTAGTGAATAATATTTGTTTTGTCTTCTCATGGAAATTTAAATTTCAGTATCCAACCTTCCATCTGATTAAACAAATCCTTTAATCAAAAACAATACTCAATGAACTATGCCATTTAAAATCTAATGTTCCACAGCAGCGGTCACAATGTTTCCACCTTGGTGGCCAGCATGGCGGGGAGAGAGGGAATGGTTCTGTGTAAGCGGCAGGCACACACGCCCACCATTCACATAATGGAGCTGCACACACAACTGTGAGCACGAGCATATACACACCTTCAGCCAAGTGAAGCTTCACTCACACGCACATTCACCTACCACTTGTGTAGCCCAGTTCTGGTCATGCCGTGTCCCAGTAGTTGGGACTCTGTTCTACAGTAATCAGGACATCCTGCGAAGATTACATTTCAGAAGTGTGAAAGGTTCACTGGCACTGAGGGTGACGCAAGTGTATAAAACCTTTAGATTTGCATTATAAGATTTATTCTATCTTATCGTGATGTTAGTCAAAATTTAGACTAGCTTAATGAAAATATTTATTTTATTTTTTTAGAATAAACTATTTATTCAGTGATAAAGGATTGTTACGGGGAAGGGATGGTTGTCTAAAGCTTCATGCCTACAAAATAAGTGTTTTTCATGTTCCACATCATCTCTCGTGAATTAAATCAAGAACACAATGAAATAAAAGCATTCTTTGGTTTCTTCTATGAATTCCCTTTCCCTTATCCTAGCATGTATAAAGAGAGAAAAGAAGTATTTGGAGCATGACTTTAAAACAGTTCGATTATCTTGTGAGCTTTCTGCATAGAGTGGGTAAAAAGAGAAACATTATAAAATATAGCTGATATTGTATTAACAAAGTGCTTTCTGAAAATTTCTCCCAAGTCAGTCTAATGCATTTCTAAAGGATGAAAGCGTCATACATCAAGATCTTTTAAAAGAAAAAAGAAGAAACAGTTTAATTATTAAAGTGGTGCTATCAAGCTGCCTGCCTCTAGAGAATTCTTTAATTTTGTGCTTTTTCTATACTGATAAGGAGATGTGAAGTAAAATATTAAATGCGTCCCCTGCAAATGCTTCCTGAAAGATCCTTGCAACTCTTTTCCTTTTCTTGCTGTTCACAAGGCATGTACATGTAACAAATAATTAAGAAAGGAAAAGCAAACAGCTTTCTTTGATATTCATTTCCACTGAAACAGTGCCAAATGTGCTGTTCAAGGGGGCTCATCTGAGTGTCCATATAGGAAACAGAATGTCTGCTCATTAAACTGCAAGAAGTCAAAAACAATTATCAAAACTGTGCTCAGTACTCCTGCCAAGGAAAGCTGCTTTTTGGAATAGTTAAAACTGCACTGGGATAATTCCAGAAAAGGATTATAGAATAATCATGTAAACTGCCTTAAGCCCAAGCAACTGGACTATGAAATAAAGCATAATCATGAATCATAAAAAAACCCCAGAATATGAAATACTGAACTCCAGGTACTGTGGACTTTATATTTTATATAAAGTGGACATTATTAGAAGTGAGTAAAAGCCAAGGCCATTGTGTCCTAGAACTGACCCCATTATCTTCATCTAGCATATGATTCTAGTTTGGAAAGTATATGGGCAAAGACCATAGGGACTAGTACTCCAGACCGTCACTAGGATTCAAAATGAACTCAAAAGTGTGCACATACATATACACAAAGTGCCTAAAATTATTTGACTAAATGAATAAATAAAACATAGATTCCTTATTGACATCAGCTTTTAAATATTTAGGAAAAATAAACATAGCTCAAATATAAAATGATAAAAAGGACCAGAAGGGTATGTAGGATGTGTTTGCTGCCTTGAATTATTTGTAAAAATAATAAAGGTGAGATATAGAGATAGATAGATGACAGATATGGACTCTGAGCATGGGTTTTGCCATAAAGCTGGCCTATATAAATTAAATCCTATGAATTTAAACTTTCCTTTTTTTCATCCAGGTTTAATTATAAATCAATAGCTTTCCATTTTCCTGATGCGAGATAACATATGTCAAACTGCAACTTTGTCACTTTTTATGGCTAGCCATCATCCTTGTGGGCTAGGAATGTACATTAGGTGATCTCAAAACAGCAGACCAATCATTCACAGCTACAAGCAGGTTTAGCAGTTCTACCTGTAAACATCTTCTTGAGCCACTCTGTATGCCTTCTCCAACCAGCAAGATTATTTAGTTGTATAACAATTCCACAATTTAGAAGGGTCTGTTCTCAGGGGAGGGAGTCAATTTTTTTAATAACCAGTTCTGTGGGCGTGGCTTAGTTGATGGGGGTGGCTTGGTGGTCATATGACTGGCTGGGTGTGGCCAACTCAACATCACTCACATCGAGGCACGCATCTCCTCGCCTGGCCTCTCATGACTGTGGGGATGCTGCAATAGTCGTAAGCGTGAAAAGCGGTCATAAGTTACTTTTTTCAGTGCCATTGTAATTTTGAATGGTCACTCCACACAAACAAAGTACCAGCAAAGTAGGGAAAAAAACTCCAGAGAAGTTCCAGAGACAGGAAGTCTAGTCCTGCCAAGAATGTAATAAGGGTTAACGGAGAGGCAGTTTCTGTAAGCAACACCAGAATGTTTCCTTCCTGCCTTCCTTACAGCATTAGGCCAGTAATTTCTTCTAACAACCGGTTCTCCGAACTGCTTAGAATGTTAATGACCGGTTCTAACGAATAGGTGCGAAATAGTAGAATCCCATCCCTGTCCCTTGCCAAGAATCAATGCCTTCCCAACAGCTGTTACTGAAGGGAGATATCAAAACATTGCCTTTGAGTAGAGTCTCCATGCACTGTGTTGGCCTCCATGCAATTAATATGATGGAAAACGTGTTTCTAATTTTAGAACATTTTTTTCTTTTTTTATTCTAATTACTTGTAATTTTCTTGTTTATTTGGCTAATGCCAAAATAAAAATTGATTGATGGAATCTCTTTTTCCTCACCAAATGCCTGGATGAAGGGCCTGGTCTTCAGGTCTTTTATAAACAACAGCAGAGTGAGGATTGTCTAGATCTTGCAGGTAACCTCACTGCTTAGGGCAGGTACTTACAGAAAAGGTATGCTTCTTGGGCTCACACATAGAGTGTGCTAACCCTGCAGAATTGAATAATCTCTGCAGATGTCTTGGGAGGCATGCAGTACCTCAAGTAAACAGGCCTTATGTCATGTAGGGCTTTATAATTAATAAGCAGCACACTTAAGAGCACTCAAAAGCAAACTGACAACTTAGTGCAGCTTGCAAAGATCAAGTTATGTTCATTTAACAGACAGATAATCAGAGATGGAAGGGATCTTGTAGGTCATTTAGTCCAACTCCCCACCCAAGCAGGAGACCCTACACCATTTCTGACAAATGGCAGTCCAATCTCTTCTTGAAAGTTTCAAGTGATGGCACTCCCACAATTTCTGTTCCATTGGTTGATTGTTCTGTCAGAAAGTTTCTCCTTATTTCCAGGTTAAATCTCTCCTTGTTCAGCTTCCATCCATTATTCCTTGTCTGGCCTACAGGCAAAAAAAAAATGCAATTAAAGGCGCTTTAGAAAATAGATTGACCCCTTCTTCTCTGTGGAACCCCTCAAATATTGGAAGACCGCTATCATGTCTCCCCTGGACCTTCTCTTTACTAGACTAGCCAAGACCAGTTCCTATAACCGTTCTTTGTATGTTTTAGTCTCCAGTCCCCTCGAGTCACATTCTGGACCAGATAAAGCTTCTGTGTGGCTCTCAATGGCAGCTGCATATCAAGTGCATTACACTGGTGAAGCATTGATAGGAGTAGGGTATGAGAGGTTGTCTGAAGTCCCCACCATTTAGGAAAGGACACAGCTGGTACATTAGATGGAGTTGTGCAAAGGCTTTCTGATATCAGCTGATATCCACTATTGAAGAAGGAGCTGCAAGTCCAAGAAGATTTTCAGATTATGTGCCAATTTTGAAGAGGGAAGTGGAACTTCATCTAAGGTCAAAAATGGAATATTCCCAGATTTTTGTGGCCAAAACACCTCTAGCCATTCAGTCTTGATGGAAGAGAATCAGAGACATGTACTGAGAAAGTACACTTGGCTATCTGTGATCAAAAAATATAATTGGGTTTCATTAACATACTGATGATACTGAACCTTAAATTTGCAGATAACTTCATGCAATAATTTTATGTAGATATTAAAAAGGTGGAAGAGAAACTAGAACCCTGTGGCAGTACACACTGCAAGAACCTAAGGAGATATCTGTCTTCCTCCAACCAACACCAACTGAAACTGGATTCAGGGAAAATAAAGAACCACCATAAAATGTCTCTAAGTTGCTAATCCACAAAATCAACTCGGGTTGTCATAGCTGATCTATAACCAGCAATCAAGAAATCAAGGTATGGTGTAGTGGGCTTCAGTAGGCTAGAACAAGACCAGCATAGCTGTAACAGCATTTATTGACTCAAAACTGGAACTGAAAAACTGAGGCAAATGCCTGTGATTTATACTCTAGGCCCACAGGGCCTTAACCAATCTTACAACTAGAAAAAGTCCTCCCAAATATAAATGTTCTAAATTTCCGTCCAAAACAGTTACGGTCATCTAAAGGTTAGTTTCACTTTAGCACAGTTAACACAACTATATACTTTTATTTTTATTTTATTTTGGTTTGTCAGTTGCTTACAAGATAATAGGTATAAGTAAAAACATAGTTATGAATACATGGATACATATAAGAAAAATAAAAGAAACAATAGGACAGGGACGGTAGGCACGTTGGTGCGCTTATGCACGCCACCTACAGACCTCTTAGGAAAGGGGTGAAGTTAATAGTAAAAAGTCTAAGGTTAAAGTTTTTGGGGTTTGGGGAAGAAACCACAGACTCAGGTAGAGTATTCCAGACATTGATCACTCTGTTGTTGAAGTCGTATTAACCTTGAGTTTGTATCTATTGTTTGCTCTTGTATTGTTATGGTGGAAGCTGAAGTATTCAATAATAGCTAAGACATTGCAACGTATGATTTTATATACTATACTTAAATCGGACCGAAGGTGGCGTAGTTCTAGTTTTCTAGGTCTAGAATTTCAAGTCTGGTGGCATATGGTATTCTGCAACGAGTAGAGGAGTGGAGAACTCTTCTTATGAAATATTTCTGGACTTTCTCAACTGTGTTAATATCAGATACGTAATGTGGATTCCAGACTGATGAGCTGTATTCGAGTATTGGTCTAGCAAATGTTTTTTATGCTCTAGTTAGTAGTGTAATACTGCCAGAGAAAAAGCTACGTAAGATTAGGTTAACAACTCTTAACGCCTTTTTGACTATGTAGTTACAATGGGATCTAGCACTTAGATAATTAGAGATGAGTATTCCAAGGTCCTTTACAGAGCTTGGATCATCAACAAGGTCTTGACTATTCAGCTTGTATTTTATTTTCTGATTTTATGGCCAATTTGTAAGACAGAGCATTTGTTGAGATTTGAAGTTGCCATTTGTTTGACCATTCTGTACATATACATTTAATACATAACACAAGGAGTACAAGGAGGAAATATCACTGCTGTACCACTTTCACCACAGGTCATTGACAAGCACAACTAAGGTTTTTCAGGGCTGTGTACTAAGTAACTCAGCATCTCAGTATATGCTGGAGGAAGTTCTACGTAATGGGATATATCAATGATCTTGAGGAAGAAGGGAAAGAGCTGCTGCCTAGGAAAAAAATCAGGCAAAAGAGACAGGAGCTCACAGACCCCATTCAGAGAAAGAAATGGAAAGAAACTTCTTCAAATGGATCAAGCAGTTAAAAATGATGGCAAGAAGTTGTATTTCAGACTTGCAAGATTCAATTAACGTAGCTTTATAATAAAGTAGGATTGGCTCCTCTAATAGAGTTCCCTGATTTACTTAGGACAATTTATGACTTTTGCTATAACCAAGATCTTGGAAATTATCCCTTACCATATAGCAAGTAATATTAAGTTTTCCCTTGCCACATGCCAATTAATAATTGTTGAATTTGTTAATTGTAATAAGCATTGAGTTTATAATTAAAAACTATGAGAATATTTAATAAAATTAATGATTGTAGAAGTTAAGCTGAATTATAAAAAAAAAATAGAAATGTGATGGAATTTTGATAATCCAAAGGATTGCAATGCAATTTCATTTATCACATCATATATAGACAATGCTAAAAAGAATAAATGTGAGAATAATGTACAGAAGTTATTTTATAGGAGTACAAAAAGTTTAAATTCAGAATTTAAATTCTCTATTTTTCTGTATGTCTATAATATCAAAACAATTTTATGTGATATTCTAATATCCGCTAACCAGACTTCATCTTTAATATAATGAAATTCATTCATTCAGACGGCGTTGGTCGCGTTGGTAGATGATCTCTGGAGGGCCTGGGACAGGGGTTGTTCCTCTGTCTTGGTCCTGTTAGATCTTTCTGCGGCTTTTGATACTGTCGACCACAGTATCTTATTGCGGCGGTTGGGGGAGTTGGGAGTGGGAGGCACCGTGTTACAGTTGTTTTCCTCCTTCCTCTCCGACCGCTTGCAATTTGTGTTGGCGGGGGGGCAGAGGTTGACCCCGAGGCCCTTGTTTTGTGGAGTGCCTCAGGGGTTGTGCTCTCACCCCTGCTGTTCAACATTTATGTGAAGCCGCTGGGTGAGATCATCCGTGGTTTTGGGTAGAGTTCCATCAGTATGCTGATGATACTCAGCTATACATTTCTATCCCAGGCCACATCAACACAGCTGTTGAAGTGATGACTTGGTGCCTGGAAGACGTGCGGAGCTGGATGGGTCTAAACAGGCTTCGACTCAACCCGACCAAAACCGAGTGGCTGTGGTTTCCTGCGCCCAGATACAGCCAGCTTATTCCATCGCTGGCTGTGCGGGGAGAAACTCTGACCTCCACAGAAAGGGCGCGCAATCTGGGTGTCCTCCTGGATGTACGGCTGTCATTAGAAGACCATATAGCGGCCGTCGCCAGGGGGGCTTTTTGTCAGGTCCGTCGGATCAACCAGTTGCGGCCCTTTCTGGATCGGGGCGCACTGTGCACGGTCACGTCTGCCCTCGTCATCTCCCGCCTAGACTATTGCAATGCTCTCTACATGGGGCTCCCCTTGAAGAGCATCCGGAGGCTTCAGCTGGTGCAGAATGCAGCCGTGTGGGTGATTCTGGGGGCTTCTTGGAGCTCCCACGTTACACCGCTCCTGCGCGAGCTGCATTGGCTTCCGGTGACCTTTCAGGTGCGGTTCAAGGTACTGGTGGTCACCTTTAAAATGTTCCATAGCTTGAGACCCTGGTACTTACAGGACTGCCTGCTGCCACCATCGGCCTCCCGCTGGCCAGTGCGCTCTCACAGGATGGGCCTCCTCGGGATGCCGTCAGCTGGGCAATGCTGGCTGGCGGCTCCAAGGGTGTGGGCCTTCTCTGCGGGAGCACCCTCCCTCTGGAATGAATTACCCCCAGAGATGCGGGCTATCCCTGACCTACGAACCTTCCAGCACGCATTAAAGACCCACCTTTTTCAACAGGCCGGTCTGGCCTAGTATCATTAGAATGGTTTTTAAATTTTTTAACTTTTTACCCTGCTTTTATGGTCCTATTGTAGTTTAAACTTCAGCCATCAGTTTAATCTTTTTAAATCTATTTTAAACTTTCTATTTGTAACAGTATAGTTTTATTTGGGCTGTACACCTCCCCGAATCCCAATTTGGGAGAGGGAGTAGTATATAAATAAAATAAAATAAATAAATAAATGCAGTTTTGTCTTTAATTTCTTGCTTAAAATACTCCTCTTGAAATATCTTGTTGGCTTCCTTTTCTGTAGAGACAGCTGCATGCTGCTGAAGTTATCTTTCCTGTACAAAATAAATATACCTTGAGATCCATTAGGATGAAAGATTCTCTAAAGTCATCAATATTTTACTTGTTGAACAGGGACTTAATGTTATTCAGGGGAATGAAATTGAGTTTTGCTGGATAATTTTTTTTTTGCTTCCCTTCACTACTCTTCAGAGTAGACAGTATTAAAAGTTTAATATTTTTTACAATTGATATGGAAATCATATCATTTTTAAAAACCTTTTGAAACTGTGTAGAGTTGTGTATTGTACTGGTAAGAGACTACTTGCCAGAGCTTTAGCCAGCCACTGACTCTAACCATCCCTTCTTCTTTTCTTGGCATTTTCTTTTAATGAGACGTGAATGCCAGATAGATATTTTGAATTATTATCTTTCTTTTAATCCATGCCCTGGAATTTAAAATGGCATTGAACATCTAAAATATACGTGAAAGTATCAAGCTACAATTACTAATGCATGTGTGCTTTCATTATCTTAGATAGGAAGTTGGAATGATTACTCTAGAAAGGTACAGTAGTTCAGATTGGGAAGATTTTCTCTCAGCAACAAGTTTTCGGATATGAATATGATCAGTGTTTCATTAAGTTTAATGAAAGCCCACAATTATGAAAATATGAATAAAGCAACACATACATGATATACTGTGTACTGTATTCTAATAATGATTTCACTAAAAAAAACAAGATTAAAATTTTATTGAGAGTCCACCCTATCCTGTTGCAATGGAATAGTGCAATGAAGTATGATAACTATGCAGTATTGTCGGCTTGATACACAATTTGATCAGGGCAAAGCAATTGACGCAATTTACATAGACTCTGTAAAGCCTTTGATTCAGTGGTACATGACAAATTACTCCTAAAATTAAGGTTTTATGGTATCTCTGGATACCTGCATAACTGGATAGAAGCATTCCTGTCAAACAAGCAACAAATGGTCAAAATTGGGAGTGTCCTATCAAATCCTGTACCTGTCAAAAGTGGTGTCCCCCAAGGCAGTGTTTAGGACCAACTTTCTTCATACCCTATATTAATGACCTCTGTGATTATATTAAGAGCAACTGCGTTCTTTTTGCTGATGATGTAAAGCTATTCAACACAACTGACAATGCTGCTACCCTTCAAAAAGACCTCGACTATATGTCAGAATGGTCAAACAAATGACAACTTCAGATCTCAACAAGTAAATGTTCTGTCTTGCATATTGGCAAAAAAAATCAAAAAATAAAATACAAGCTGAATAGTCAAGACCTTGTTGATGACACAAACTTTATCAAGGATCTTGGAGTACTCATCTCAAATGATCTAAGTGCTAGAGCCCACTGTAACTACATAGCCAAAAAGGCATTAAGAATTGTTAACCTAATTCTGCGTAGCTTTTCCTCTGGTAATATCACTCTATTATCTAGAGCATATAAAACATTTGCTAAACCAATACTTGAATACAGCTCATCAGTCTGGAATCTGCATTACATATCCGATACTAATACAATTGAGAAAGTCCAGAAATATTTTACGAGAAGAGTCCTCCACTCCTCTACTCATAGCAGAATACCTTATGCCATCAGACTTGAAATTTTAGACCTAGACAACCTAGAACTACGCCGCCTTAGGTTTGATCTAAGTATAGTACATCAAATTATATATTGCGATGTCCTACATATCAATGAATACTTCAGCTTTAACCAAAACAATACAAGAGCACAAAATAGGTATAAACTAAAGATAAACCGCACCAAATTTGATTGCAGGAAATACAACTTCAGCAACAGAGTGGTCAATGTCTGGAATACTCTACCTGACTCTGTGGTTTCTTCCCCAAACCCCAAAATCTTCAACATTAGACTGTCTACTATTGACCTCACCCCTTTCCTAAGAGGTCTGCAGGGGGCGTGCATAAGCGCACCAAAACATGCCTATCGTCCCTGTTCTATTGTTTCTTTTTTTTTCTTATTCGTATCCATTTCATGTATTTATAACCATGTTTATACTTATACCTATTATCTAATAATTGTTTGACAAAATAAATAAAATAAATAAATAAATAAAACTATGCAGTATGCACAATAGCATACTATTCTTGGACCAAGGAAATTCAAGCTTGAGTCTGTATCCAGTTATAGAATCACCAAGTGTCATTTGAATCCTATTTCTTAGGGTACTTGTTGTATGGAAAAATTAAAGAACTGCCCAAGTGTGTCATTGAAGTACTTGAAGAAAGATGGGGAAACAAGTAAATAAACAAATGAAGTCACTTTTCTGATTTATTATTCATGTATGTATTACTTATGTATTCATGTATCCTTTTTAACGATTACAACATCAGCTATTTTCATTTATAAGGCTTATGTAATATCTTTTTCTGTATCATACTTTTATCTTGTCATTTTAAATAAATATACTAAACATGCTGGTTTTCAGTTTTATTCACTTCTAGTTCTTCTTTTCAGCCCATTTTTATGGTAGCAGACAATCCTGAAAGAAATTCTGAGTGGCTTATTCTCAAATATCCTCAAACTCATCCAAAGTTAAAACTACTTTTCTCCATTCTGTATTAGTGATTCTCTTTTCCTTTAATAATTATCTTGAGCTCTTTAGGGTTGCCTGTAGTGACCAACCTTCCTTTTATCATGTTTTTTTGTAATATACAGTGTTTTTCATTTGGAGGATTCAAAATCTTCATATATTTTAAACAAGATTTTAAATAACTCACAAGAAGGATTCTTGTAATTCTTTACAAATATTATTTCCATCTGGCCCTTAGTTTGTTTAAACATTTTTCCAAAATTACAACATAATCATAGTTTTTCTGTTTAGTTTGTTTTAATCTGTTTAGTTTTAAAAAACATTAAATTCTTAAATTAAACAAAAAAATTTTTTGTTAAAGATTGAAGGAAAATCACCCATAAAAATTACAATTCTGAAGATTCTTAGTTTTCAAAAAACAATTAACAAAGTGAAGTAAATCACTGAAGTGATTGAGGAAGTAGATGAACCCAGGGTTCATTTGAAGGCTTTGAATCATGCAAATGACTTTTCTGTTGCTCCCAGATCGCTAAAACTCACTGGACTGTCTTTTTATGGTGTCATCATGAGGAACATGTATGGAGTACTTATAGACTATCCCAGGTCTTCCTCTTTACATAGGTATGAATATTGTGATATTCTTTGCTGACTCATTTCACTGCAGTTCGGAGCCATCTTCAATTTACCATTGATTCCCTGGAAATCTATTTAGCTTGTTTCTTTCTCTGTGTTTATCAGCTAGCCCTAAGGAGATAATGTGAATGTGCAAAATATATGGTAGGAATCAGCAATAAGGGACATGGTGGTTAGCAGTTAAGACAATGTCTTAACCAGAAGGTCAGTCAACCAACTCCATCAGACTCAAAATTCTAGACCTAGAAAACCTAGCACTACACCACCTTCAGTCCGATCTAAGTATAGTATATAAAATCATACATTGCCTACCTGTCCTACCTGTCAATGAATACTTCAGCTTCAACCATAACAACACAAGAGCACACAATAGATACAAACTCAAGGTTAATCGCACCAAACTTGATTGCAGGAAATACGACTTCAGCAACAGAGTGGTCAATGTCTGGAATACTCTACCTGACTCTGTGGTTTCTTCCCCAAACCCCAAAAACTTTAACCTTAGACTGTCTATTATTAACCTCACCCCTTTCCTAAGAGGTCTGTAGGTGGCATGCATAAGCGCACCAACGTGCCTACCATCCCTGTCCTATTGCTTTTTTTTTATTTTTCTTATATATATCCATGTATTCATAACTATGTTTTTACTTATACATATTACCTTTTAAACAATTGACTAAATAAACAAACAAACAAATAAATAAATAAACAAACAAACCAGAAGTTCAGTAGTTCATGATGCAAGTACTGTGTGATGGTGTTAGGTCCTGTTCTTAGCCAAGCTCCTGCCAACATAGCAGTTCGAAAAAATGTAAATGCAAGTAGATAAATAGGTACCACCTTGATGGGAAGGTAACAGCATTCCAGATGTTTTTGTGTATAGTTATGCTGGTTATGTGACTAAGGAAGTATCTGACTGGAACACTGACTCCTTTGGCTAAGATATGGAGATGAACACTGCCTCCTAGAGTCAAACACAACTAGACAGGGGGAAACTTTTCCTTTTCCTTTACTTTAGGAATTGATAACCTTCACTTTCCAGAAGTTTTGACAAATGCCGTGTTATTTGAGTATTGTTTATGCTGCTAAGAATCACGCAATTATAATTTGATAAAAAATCATAATTAATTTATTCATAGGAGGTAGCTCATTGCCTACAGATTTCTCCCTTCTGAATTCTCCAGCATTTCTACAGTCAATTAATATTTCAGCATTTAATTTTCAAAACGTAAGTTTGATTTGGGGGCTATGCAGTGGTGAATATTTTGCCATATAAAAGATAGGCCCAACTACACACAGTCCTCCAATTCTTTAGTTGCAGCTTCCAGAGATATCTGAAACACATTACCAGTTTATAATTCTTATAATTTATAAAAGGGGATCATTAGTAAATATAGATATCAGAAAGGCACATATGAAATGCAGTTAATAGCAGTGATATTTACGAACACAGGAAAGCAAAGTCAGTTTTGTATGAACCAGTTAAAATTAATATCCTTTAGTAAGGAAATGAAGAGGCGCTCACAATTGTTCTCTGAGAACAGCTTTTTATCAAGCCCACTCCCCCTTCCAAAAGCCTTGGCCTTTTATTTTATTAAACAAAATTAAACTAGTATTCTTTGGCCTGTATTTTGGCCCTGACCAAGTTTCCCTGAGAATTTTTTCTTTCCAGAACTAATTTCAAAGCAAACACCGCATGAGACTGTTGTTCCCTTGTGGGCTACAAGCAAAGTATGCAGCCCTCATGGTTTAGATTGCAATGACTTCCTCTTCCTAACTTAGATTGTTTCTTTAGGGATGAGTATGCACCAGAAGCTTCACAGGAAGTAAAGCTTAACAGATGGCTTTCATTCCAAAGCATATATTCTAGGATGTGCATTCTTTATGTTATTGTCCCAAATGAGATTGTGAGATAGATGGTTGCATATTCACAGGAGACTATGGAAGTGACCTTAATAGCTTCAATCTGAAGGGTCAAGAAGAGATCACATGTTCAGTTAAGACTAATTATCTAAGGAAAAATTTGCTGGACTGGTTGCTTCTCATATATCCTGTCATTTTCATCTTCCTACAGTTCTTGCTTAAAAGTATTTGTTAGAGCAGCACTGGGGGTTGTAGAAAAGAACACTGACTTGAAAAATACTATACCAACTATTTTAAAGCATTATGTTCTGACTCCCAAACATGACAAGCACACTGTTTTTAACTAAACATTCCCTTTATTAGGAGCGCCAGCAGCCCCGGCAGAGTCTCTCTCTCTCTCTCTCTCTCTCTCTCTCTCTCTCTCTCTCTGTCTCTGTCTTAGCAGGCTAATGCAATTTCAAAGTGCCTGTGGAAAGCGACACTTACTTACTTTCCCCCTAAAATGGCCCCAACACACCAGGAGTCTTTCTCTTTTTCCCCACACTCATAAAGGAAGTCCTGGAAGGTGCATTTGCTCATTTCCAGCATTGGAGACATACACACATATGCTCAGAAGGCATGTCAACCTCAGCACTGCAGATTCCACAAAATAATTCTGATACAGTTCCAGACAGGATTCAGAAGTTCAGACTATTAGTGGCTGACCAATAGGGAAATGAATAGTTGTCTGCCACACCTATTTGTCTCCACCTCCCGCCTTTTATTCCTAGAGCTAAGGTAGGGCTTAGCTAGTAGTGATAGCACTTCTGTCCCAATGACAGCCCCTAGAATCCTGCTGCTCTCCTCCCCCGATTTCTGCACATCCATGCATCAGGCACAGGACCCAGCTCTTCCTTGTCTTCCATATCAGCCACTTCTGGACCTGGGGGCTACTCCCTGGGTTGATGGGTTGATGGACATCCCAGGCTCTGTCTCTATCTCTGACAGCTCCATTTCCTCTTCCCCCTCAGAGCTCTCTGATTGCATTGCTGCTAGCCCTGACTCCTACTCCACCTCCTTCTCTGATTCAGCTGTTGGAGGGGCCAGTGGCATTAAAATTAAGCATTAAACAGTTGAAGACTAATTGTTTTCTATTTTATATGAATATGGAAACAATATTCATGATGATGATGATGATGAAAAAATGTATGATAAATAATGATCTATAAGTTATGAGTTGTTTCTTACTCCAAAAAGTCCAATTGTAATCAATGGGATTTAAATTACAAAAGTAAAACTTTCAAGAGACAGAAATCAGGAGCTGATTTGAGATAGGGTTCAAATGTAGTACAAGCTTATTTCATGATACCTGTTCCAAAGATCTGTAATGGCCTTGGAGCAACGTTGGGTCCTGCCGGCCCAGCGGCTGGGGGACCATTGCCTGGTCCAGAGTCAGGACTGTCCTCATGGCCACCGCCGCCACCACCACCATCATGGACCGTTTTCGGGCGGCGACGGGACCTGGGAGTGGAGTCGAGGTCGCTGGCCTGGAGTCCACCTGTCCAGAGACTGGGACCATGGCCGGAGAGGCCGCAGGAGCTTTGGAGGGGCCTCGGAGCAACATTGGCTCCGATTGGCCCAACGGTGGGAGAACCATCACCCGGCCCATGGCCAGGACTATCCCCGCCGCCGCCGCCGCCGCCACAGATGGCTTTCAGACAGCAGCGGGGCCTGGAGGTAGAAACAAGACCACCCACTCACAGGCCACCTTTATGGAGACTAGATTCCTGGCCGTGGCCACCATCGGACCCTTCGTTTCCCCCGCCGCCACCACAAACGGTTTCCGGACGACGATGGTGGCCAAGGGCAGAACAGGGGCGGAGCCCAGGGACGGAGCTGAGATCGTCGGCTTGGAGACCGCTTGTGGGTAGACCCGGACCACGACCATGGCCATCAGGACCTCCGCCGCCACCGCAAATACTTCACGGGCGGCGCATGAGGCCAAGGACGGAACCGAGGTCTCTAACGTATGGCCCGCCATGGTGTAGACCTGAGCCACAGCCAGGACTCCCGCTAATAGAGGCGAGATCGCCGAGGTTCAGAGCCAGGGTCAGGTCCAGATCTTTATACGGGACCCAGACTATCACCACGGACAGTGAAAGTCCCTATACCAAGGCCAAGGACTATGACCTGCACCCCCAAGGGATGGGCCCCCAACAAGACTGGATACCATCTACCAAACAGTCTGGGAGGTTACACCCAAAGACAATGACCTACTCCCCTGAAGAACTAAGGACCCTAAGATATGCCCCCCTATCCCAAAGTTGGCCCTCTTACCTATCCAAAGCCTATCTCAAGGACGGATCTTGGGATCCGGAGAGATGGTGGGACCGCCGGAAGCGTGGGAGGGAGGGTTATTTAAAATTTTTATTTAAATTCTTAAATAGATTAGGTTTGATCGGGCGGAAGTTAGGGGACAACCCGCATAGGGCTAGGACCGGACCACGGATGGAATGCTGCCGGGAGGGTTCAGGCTCTGACAAGGCTCTATTGAGGATGGGGGGTTATCCCAGGGAGGGTGACATTAAATCTATCAGTACGGTGAGCGGGAGAGGCAGATCTGGCATTTATAGGGGGCCACATTCTGCTCCGGGAGCGCGCCTCCGCTATCTTTCTGCTGTGACGCGCTCCGACCCCCTTGTCACATCCCGTTCCCCAGGAGGTCTGAGCAATAGGGCCCTGGGCCTTTGGCTGATGTTATGTAACACCAGGTCCGTCATGAATAAGGCCCCCCTCATTCATGATCTGATCTCTGAGGGGGGGACGGACCTGATGGGCATCACCGAGACCTGGCTGGGCCCAGAGGGAGGAGTCCCTCTTGTAGATATGTGCCCAGCCGGGTTTCGGGTCTTTCATCAGCCACGGGCCCAGGGGAGGGGTGGGGGTGTTGCGATGATTATTAAGGAAGATCTATGTCCAAGGGAGTCCACTGTCTCTCAGACGACCGGGTGTGAATCTCTTTTCGTGAAGTTCGGCTCCAAGGTACAGATGGGCTTGTTGATCGCATACCTGGCTCCCTGCCATGCATCATCTGCCCTGCTTGAGCTCCTCGACGTTATAGCCGGCATAGCGGTTGAGGCCCCCAGGCTCATGGTCACGGGGGACTTCAACCTACCCTCTGCCGGCGGTACCTCAGGGACTGCTCGAGTTCATGGCTTCCATGACAGCCATGGGCCTGACCCAGCTAATTCGGGACCCTACTCACGTGGGAGGTCACACCCTGGATTTAGTTTTTGTCTCCGACCAGTGGCAAAGTGATCTGGGTATAGAGGATACAGCTTTAGAACCACTGTCATGGTCAGATCACTTACTCCTAAGGCTCGACTTCCATTCCACACACCCCAACCGCAGGGAGGCGGGACCATTAAAATGGTACCGCCCCAGGCGCCTGATGGACCCAGATAAGTTCCTGATGGAGCTTGGGCCACTTCCCGAAGCTCACACACACGACTCGGTCGAAGACTTGGCTACCACCTGGGAAAAGGTGGCTGCTGGGGCCCTAGACCGAGTCGTGCCCTTGCGGCCTCTGACCCGGCACCGATCCCAAGTGGCTCCTTGGTTCTCCGAGGAGCTAAGGGAGATGAAGCGCCGGAAAAGATGCCTAGAGAGCAGTTGGAAGGCCAGCCGCTCTGAATCTGACCGAACACTATTACGTTCCTATATTAAGACGTATTTAGTGGCGATGAGGATGGCGAGGAAGACCTACCTCTCCACCTTATTGCGTCTGCAGAAAACCGCCCAGCCGCACTGTTCAGGGTGACCCGCTCCCTCTTGGAGGTAGAGACACGGGAAAATCCCTTACAGGGACGAGCTGAAGAATTTTCTAAGTTTCTGCAGGACAAAATCACTCAGATTCGAAATGAACTGGACTCCGACTGGGCATCTCCAGGCGGGAAGGTGGGGGTGGATATCGGCGAGGTCAACTGGCTTGAGTTCGATCCTGTTACCATAGAGGACGTGGACAGAATACTGAGGGGACTGAATGCTACCACCTGTTTGTTGGACCCGTGTCCCTCCTGGCTGGTCTTGGCCACCCGAGAGGTGACTCGAGGCTGGCTCCAGGGCATTATAAACGCTTCCTTGAAAGAGGGGTTTCTACCCGCCTCCTTGAAGGAGGCAGTGGTACGACCTCTCCTCAAGAAACCGTCCCTGGATCTAGCACTGTTATCAAATTACCGTCCTGTCTCCAACCTTCGCTTTGTTGCAAAGGTTGTAGAGACTGTGGTGGCACGTCAGTTCCCGCAGTACCTGGATGAAACGAGTTATCTCGACCCCCTCCAATCGGGCTTCAGACCCGGGCACAGCACAGAGACGGCATTGGTCGTGTTGATGGATGATCTCTGGAGGGCACGAGACAGAGGTTGTTCCTCTGTCCTGGTGCTGTTAGATCTGTCAGCGGCTTTTGATACTGTCGACCACAGTATCTTATTGCAGCGATTGGAGGGGCTGGGGATTGGAGGCACCGTCCTACGATGGTTCTCCTCCTTCCTCTCCGACCGTTCACAATTTGTGTTGACAGGGGGATAGAGATCGACCCCAAAGCCCCTGCTTTATGGGGTGCCTCAGGGATCGGTACTCTCGCCCCTATTGTTCAACATTTATGTGAAGCCGCTAGGTGAGATCATCTGTGGCTTTGGGGTGGAATTCCATCAATACGCTGATGATACTCAGCTATACATCTCCACCCCAGACCACCCCAACGAAGCCGTCAAAGTGATGACCCGATGTCTGGAGGCAGTGCGGGATTGGATGGGTCATAAGAGGCTTCGTCTCAACCCAACCAAAACTGAGTGGCTGTGGTTTCCTGCTCCCAGATACAGTCAGCTTGTTCCCTCGCTGACCATAGGGGGAGAAGTACTGACCCCTGTGGAAAGAGCGCGCAATTTGGGTGTCCTCCTGGATGTACGGCTGTCTTTGGAAGAACATATTGCAGCCGTCGCCAGGGGGGCTTTTTATAAGATTCGTTTGATCTACCAGTTGCGGCCCTTTCTGGATCTGGATGCACTTCGCACAGTCACTTCCGCCCTCGTTATCTCCCGCTTGGACTATTGCAACGCTCTCTACATGGGGCTCTCCTTGAAGAGTCTCCGGAGGTTACAGTTAGTCCAGAATGCAGCCGCACGGATGATTATGGGCGCCCCCAAGGACACCCACATAACACCACTTCTCCGCAGACTGCACTGGCTTCCTGTGGCCTTCCGGATTCGATTCAAGGTGGTACTATTAGTATTTAAAGTGCTCCGTGGCTCGGGACCTGGCTACTTACGGGACCGCCTTCTGCCACAAACAACCTCCCGCCGCCCAGTACGCTCCCACAGGGTCGCCCTGCTTGGGGTGCCGCCGCCTGATCGTTGTCGGCTGGTGACCCCGAGATTACCTGCTTTCTCTGTGGGAGCCCCCTCCCTTTGGAACTATCTCCCCCCGGAGATACGAGACACATCGGACATCCTAACCTTCCGGCATGCAGTCAAGACCTTACTTTTTAAGCAGGCCGGCCTAGCCAATTAAAGGTTTTCTGAGATTTTTAAATTTTAGATTCAAATAAGACTTTTAATTCTATTTGATGGGACTCAATCATTTACTTACTTACTTATTTTACTCATTTATCCTATTTTCATCTATCTATATTCAATTCTGAGTTAATTACTGTTACTGTTGACTGTATCTTTATATGTTTAGACTGTACACTGCCCCGAGTCCCTTTTGGGAGAGGGAGCGGTATAAAAATACGATAAATAAATAAAATAAATAAATAAATAATGGTCAAGGCAAATTGCGGCCACATAAGAATAACAGATTTCGGAAGTGGGGACAGACTTGGTCTACTGCATAACTAGCAAAGTTTGAGAAACCAAAATGATAAATCACTTTTGGAAATTGCCAGAAAGCTCTTATCTTTTGTATTTTTTGAGGATTCAACAACACACACACACATGTATATATACATATATACACATACACACACACACACACATATTTTGTAGTCCAGAGGCGGCCTGTAGAGCTGGATGTTGAGTCGGACAGTGGGGAGGAACATGGGCCAGTTCTGGAGGCTAGGGTGGACTCAGACAAGGGATATGCATGTCACACAGAAATGGGGCCAGGGCTATCTGTTAGTTATGTGCTGACTCCGGAGCCTCCAGAATCTGACATCAGCAAGGCAGAGGAACAGGGGGATCCTGTTCCTAGTGAGCACTTGCACAGAGCTGCCAGAAGACAAAAACAGTTAAGACAAAAGGAGTGACTTAGGAGTAAGGCTTTGAGATGATTGGCCTATCCCATAAGGCATAAAGGAGGAGCAAAGGGACATGGGCCTTTTCAGGAAGCAACTTCGTTCGTTCTGGTCAGTTTAAACTCTGAGGTTCCGTGTTGACTTTGTGTTCCATTTGGCCTTGTACAGCTAATTGGCAATTTAGTTGTTGGCAGCATTTCAAGGGAGATAAAGGTGGGTTCCTATCAGCTTTATCCTGAAAGACTGTAGCAAGCTTCTGTTGGACTAATCATAATTTTGATACAAACTCAATGTAAACTGCTTCAAACTCGATTGCAGAAAGTACGACTTCAGCAACAGAGTGGTCAATGTCTGGAATGCACTATCTGTTGTTACATCTTCTAACCCCCACTCCTTTAACCTCAAACTAACCATTTTTGACCTCATCCCATTCCTAAGAGGTCTGTAAGGGGCATGCATAAGTGCACCATCGTTCCTACCGTCCCTGTCTTATTGTCCCCATTTATTCGTACCTATTTCCTGTATTCTTACTCATGTTTATATTATACCTATTATCTTGCAAGCGATTGACAAATCAAATAAATAAACAAACTGTTTGGGACTTATTATGGGCTGTGAATGCATATAATTCACAGCCATTGGAATAAAACAAAAGGTTTTTTGGAACAGTGTGTGATTGTTACTGTGTCAAGAAGCCTTGGTCAAAACAATATACATGGAACAGTGTGTGATTGTTACTGTGTCAAGAAGCCTTGGTCAAAACAATATACATACATACATACATACATACATATATACATACATAAATACATATGTAAATACATACATATATACATACATACTCTGTGTGTGTGTGTGTGTGTGTGTGTGTGTCATGCCCCTGGTGGAGACTGACTCTGAGGGAGAGGAGGAACAGCTGACAGGCAGTCGAAGTGTGGCTCTGGAGGTTGTGGAGGACCCTGGGGAAGGGCAGAGGCCGGCTGAGCAGTCAGAGGAGGACCCAGGCCCATCCCCTCTCCATCCTAGGGCATGCAGGGAGGAGAGGATAAGGGAGAGATATGGTCTACTCAGGAGGAGAGGCCTTGATCCTCTTCATGGGCTGCAGCTGTGACAACAGAATAAGAGGTTGGACATGTGTATGGGCGAATGCTGGAAACAAAGTGTGGAAATATCTCTAGTTTATGGTTCCTGTCTGAGTTTGGCGCCCTTCCCAGTGTGTGTTATCTGTGGATATCCTCCAGGCTTTATCTTGCCTGGTTTGTGTTGCCTTTTTCCTTCTTCTTGTAACTGTTTGTCTGGGAGCTTTTTGTCTTCTGTCAAGACTATTCGGAGTTTGGAAGCAAAGTGAAGGAATAAGAGGGGCTTCACCTGTTTTCTGTGACTGTGTTTATTTTGTATCACAATATGTATATGTATAAGTACACTGAGTATTCCATTTCAATAAATCTTCTGGCCTTTCTGCTTAGTCTATCATTTCTATATTATCCCACTCAAGTGTGTGGTTCATTTTAAGGCAAGACTAGCTGTTAGGCATTTCTGGTATTGTCCTTTGTTGCAGTTTTATGGTCATTGACTTTGTACTTTAACTTGGGCATTTAATTTAATTTATTAATTAAATTAATTAAATTTATTTATTAAATTTAAGATAAGGGGCTGGAGCTAAAACATATGAATAACAGTTTAAGGAATTGGATATGTCTAGTCTAATATTTCCAATATTTGAGGTGCTCCTACAAAGTCGAAGGAGTCAAACTATTTTCTGAAGCACCAAAATGCAAGACAAGAAACAATAGTTGGAAATTAGGAGAAAACAAGGAGAGAAACAATCTAGAACTAGGGAGATATTTCCTAACAATGAGAACAATTAAACAATGAAATAGCTTGTCTTCAAGCTATTGTGGATGCTCTATCACTGGAGTCTTTAAAGAAGAAACTGGACAACCAGCTCGAACTGGCGGGGGTTGGACTAGAAGACCTGTGAGATCCTTTCCAATTCTATTATTTATGTTCTATGTTCTAGATGGCATTCTATTTTTCCTATGTAGTCTTGCTTGCAATTTCAGCAGTTGGTTCTATACATGATGCTAGTTCTTTCTTGCTGGGTTCTGCAATTTTCCTATTCCCGCTTTTTATTCCATAACTATTACGTTTGCTTGATGGACCTTGGAAAGGACTTTATTAAAAGTCATTTGAAAAATCTAGGTATATTGGATGGTCCCATTCATATTCTATAGTACTCTAAGAGAAACAGGAGTTTTATCTGCCTGCCTACCTGTTCATCTAGCTACCTACTTACCTACCTATCATCTACATCTGTCTTTCTGTCTCTCTACCTACCTATTTATTTTTCTTAGATGCCATTTATCTTGTCAAAGGCAACTCTAAGCAGTTAACACTCATTCAATAAATATTGAATATAAAACATTAACACAATAGACATCTTTAAATTATTTTTGCATAAGAAGGTTACTTTTATAACAAGATATACATTTCATATGTTTAATCATTTTATCTTTAATAGCATCTTCTACCGGATTAATGAAAAAAAACATTAAGTTAAGTACCTTATAATGTCCTGGATTCTTACTCCCTAAGTCAAAATTTTTAAAACAATATTATTAACTATTTTCCAGCCCTCTAGTATAAAAGCCAATTTTAGAACATGAAGATAAGTAACTTCTTAAGAATTAAGAAGTAAGTTCTTAAGAATTCAGAAGGACACTGCCCCTAATCATGTTGGGGAAAGTTAAGATTTCATTCCAAGGCATCTACAAGTTCCTAACTTGGAAAGGATGGATTACAGAATACAGTTTAAAAGTTTCATGTCCTGTATTAGATGTAAAAGTTATATTTATGTGTTAATGCTAAAAATGGCTGTTACTACCATACAAAATCTCTCAGATATATAGAAGACCCAGACAATGCCCAGTATTACAGCAGTATTACAATGATGATGCAATCAGAATGTTGTTTATAGCTACCTCAATGTGGTAAGTATAATTTCTGGGCCAGCCCAAAGTTAATTATATGATAGCACTAACAGTGGCAACACTGCCAACCCCACCAGCAATAGAATACAGAAGTAAAACAGAAGAGAGTCCTGATGATTCATTCTTATGTATGTCAATATTTTTGAGAAGGTAATTATACATGTCAGAAATAAATCCTAAATGTGTTTTGAATATGTTAAGAAAACTGCATGCATACTTTCATGAAATCACCAGGAGTCAGAAGAAAGTTACAGGTAGTCATTGACTTACCTGCATTTATTTACTGACTGTTCAAAGTTACAACAGTACAGAAAAAAAAGACTTACGACTGTTTTACACACTTACAACCATTGCAGCATCTTCATGATCAAAATTTGAACACTTGGCAACTGGCATGTATTTATGATGGCTCCAATGTTTCAGAGTCATATGATCACCTTTTGTGACCTTCTGACAAACCAAAATCAACCAGAAAGCCTGATTCATTAACGACTGTGTTACTAACTTAACAACTGCAGGAATTCAATTAACAACTGTGGCAAGAAAGGCCATAAAATGGGCAAAAATCACTTAACAACTGTCTTTTTATGAATAGAAATTTTAAGTTCAATAGTGTTCCTAAGTTTTAAGTTTAATAGTGTTCCTAAGTTGAAAACTAATGACCACTATTCAATATACTACCTGTATACAGGTGGTCCTCGACTCACAACCACAATTGAACCCAAAATTTCTGTTGTTAAGTGAGACATTTGTTAAGTGAATGTTGCCTCATTTTATGACCTTTCTTGCCATAGCTGTTAAGTGAATCATTGCAGTCGATAAGTTAGTAACCCGGTTGTTAAGTGACTCTGGTTCCTCCGTTCACTTTGCTTGTCAGAAGGTCACAAAAGATGATCACAGGACCTTGGGACATAGCAACAGTTGTAAATATGAACTAGATGCCAAGCATTTGAATTTTGATCACATAACCATGGGAATACTGGAAAGGTTGTAACTCTGAAAAAGAATGGTAAGTCACTTTTTCAGGGCCATTGTAACTTTGAACAGTCACTAAATGAACTGTTGTAAGTCGAGGACTACCTATATTGAAAACACTGTCAAAATGCAGTACATCTTGCCAAATTGTGTTTGAAAGATGCTGCTTAAAAAAGCTGTGTCTATGTAAGTCCAGAATTGAGCTAAGTGTTGGAACAATGTGGAAGAAAACTATGTACCCTTTGAAACAAACCTTTGAAGAAACTTTCATCTTCGGTTGTATGGAAATTGTCCAGCAGCAGTAATGCCAAGGTTCGCAGACATAATGTTGATGAACCTTTAAGAACCTTTAAGAAATAATAAAGCATAAAATAAATGACCACTCAGTCTTCAGAGAGAAGGGAATGTGATAAAGAAACTCACTTGATTGAAATCAATGGTGGGAAGAGAGGGCAGGAAGTTGACTAGTGATAAGCAGAAGGATATATGCCAGGTTATTGAGTGTGAGCCATTTATAGGTGTCTAAGATCTATCTATAATCACATTTCATTTCACTGGTACTACTACTGGTCCTCTCTCATAAGAAGACAGAATATATTAAACAGGCCAGGTAACAAATGGACCCTGCTTGTACTCTGTGGGAGGTTGAAAGCTTGGGTTTCTTCCAAGGATAGGATGCTTTTTCAGATGACTAACCTTAACTGCTGCTACAGTGGGCAGGCAGTAGAATCTTTGTTCCTATATGGGTTCTCACTGTGTTTTGAATCCAAGGTATTCCTTGATGCTCTTGAAAGAGATAAAAAGCCAGAAGAAATGCCTAAAGCACTGCTGGAAGTCAAAGAGTAAATTTAAATGAGTGAGAGAAGGAGCTTAGATTAAGGATTGCATTGTGGTAATAAGAGTGGCAAAATATACCCTCCCCCCTCATTTTTGTACTGTCTAAAGATAGCCACTTAGCAACTCTTTTAATTCTCCTATTTTGCTGGAGAGAGATGGGAAGAATATTCTAGGCATCTGGCATATATATAAAATAATATTTGAGATCAGTTAAGAGAGCAATGGTTAAGGTGCTGAATTAGAAACCAAGACTATGAATTCTCACTGCATCATAGGCACAAAAATCAGCTGCATGTCCTTGGGCTAGTCAGTCTCTCTCAACTCAGCCTACTTCATAGAGTTGTTGTGGGGACAGTAGCAGGAAGGAGCATTATGTATGTTTATCAACTTGAATATAAGCAAAATACCACTCATGCATCATCACAAAATCTTTAGAACTGTAAAGCCTAGAAACTTGAAATTTGGCACATATGTTCCTCTTGGCTTCTAAGTGCTCAATAAGAAAGGATTTTTCAAAATGACCATCAGACCATTAGTATTTCGTATATTATTATTAATATGCTCTGATGCTAAGGAGTTCTACTGCCCCTCCCCACCTGAAAAGAAAACTGTTCCAAATGCAAAACATAAGCAGAGGAGAAGAGTTTCAGTTTCACAGCACCAAACAGCTTTAGTACAGAACAGTTGAGTTAAGCCACATCCAAGTTCCTTGCTGTTTCCTTCTTGTTCACACAGCAGATACTGCTTCAGTTTAAAAACAGCCTCAACTCTCACACACACTGACAAGACACTAGCCAGATGAATACCAATGGATGTGGTAGGCAAAGGCACATTTTTTTCCCTTATTTTCTTTCCCCAAAACTGAGCCTGATCACATAGTTTTGTAGCAAAGCATGCGTATAGAGCTAGTTATTTATAAAAAATATAATAAAGGTGAGATATATGTAGATAATAATAGCTACTAAGATTATCTCAGACTTATATGATAAATGAGGAAGTTTTGTTGAGGTGATATAGGCAGGATCTTTTGTGCTTATCTGGTAAGACTTGGAATCCATAACTCCTGAGATCCAGCTACTATTTACTGGATCCCTGTCCTGTAGTTGGTGAAAACTACCCTGGAAACTACCTATGGCAAAGCTCTCTTTTATATGCTTCTTTCTCAATGTTGGACCCAATTGTCCTGGACAAATTTGTCCAGTCTGCAATCTCCCCTTATGGGAAAGGAAAAGATCTTTTCACTCAAGTTTCAAACACAACATAATGCAAAGTTGGCTTTAGTCACTTTGTTGATGATCTTTGGTAGAACTTGGATGTGGACAATGCAGCTATGCGCCTTCATCATTCAGTAAATTTCAATGTAATCAACTATGGTATATTCTGGACTACCTACAGGGATTAGATAGCCAGTGATATGGTCCAGATCTTGAAAAGTATGGAAACTATGAGGTTCTGCACAGACTTCCGCACAATCCTGAAAAGATTGAATTGATTTATAGATGCTTTATGTTTAGTCTTGAAAGGAATTGCATTTCTAACTTCAGTCCTGGTACACAATTTGGATATCTCTTGAATTTACAACTTTGCTTGAGGAATAGGCGGGTTAAGGAAGCCTTCACATCATTCATCTAGTGCACCAATTGTTCACTTCATATGAACTGGCAGACTGTTAAGATTGTTACTTATGCTGTTACTTGTGCTTTGGTCACTTCACAAGGGGACAATAGTAAAGTGCTATGCATGGAACTGCCCTTGAAAGCCATTCAGAATGCAGCAGCACAGACAGTTATATCAGAGATAATATTCAACAGGTTCTGACCAGTTCTGAAGAACCAGTAGTGGAAATTTTGAGTAGTTCAGAGAACCGGAAATCCCACCTCTGACTGGAGATTTTACAGTATCCTTCCCCTTGGTATGCCCACCAAGCCACACCCACAGAACTGGTAGTAAAAAATTTGAATCCCACCTCTGAGTTAGGAGCATGCCATGGTACATTGCTTACCTCTTTTTTCTAAGCTGCCTGGTTACTAAGTAAGTATACTATTGTATTATGCTATGCCATACTATAGAGATTTTCATGGCATATAGTCTGATTATAAATGTTTAAGTGTCATTAAATTAGAATTAAAATCAAGATAAATAAAGCAAAGTAATGCTTAGCTCTTTCTTTTTCAATCTAGCCAGGTCTCTTTTTGATTCTGATGGAGATTTGAGGAAAAAAGCCTTATTTCTTCTTTAGTATTTTAGCCAAATCTCATAGAATGTTCTTGGGCTATACATGAAACAGTGCATGAAATCATCTGTCACCTTTTCTCAGCAGGCCATTATTTGCTGCTTTCTCTGCCAGCTTTAGATAGGATCTGCCAGTTTTGCAAACTAAAATATTAACATGCCATCCTGCTGCTAGACTGTTTTATTGTTAATTTGGCCATGGCATATAAAAGAGCCACAATGCTGTGTTCATGTGGAGAGTACAGGGAATATACTAGTAAGTAAGAAATGTAGACATTTATGGTTTCTACAAATTTATGGTTTCTACAAATTTATAAGATCAGAATTAAAAATCAGGAAAAAAATAAGAGAAAATGTCACAGCAGATTAATTTTACAAGATGTGTGTTTTATTTTTCTGTGGTCAAACTATTTACAAGATGAGCAGTGTGTATCCTTACAACCATATGTAGACTTCAACCTAATTTCAGAATGTTATGAATTTAAGTTATTAACTATATTACAAGTAGTTAAAGTACCCGAACTGTTGTGGAGCGACGGAATTACTCAGGCAGAGACCAGGTCAAGGTTTCAGCTTAACTCTTTATTAACAGGCAAAGAGGGTTACCGCTACTGCCGCGCTAACACAGCAGCCAGCTGGAGGGCAACAGCTGATGCCGTTTGACAGCCACCTTTTATAGCCGGCTGTCAAACGGCTCCAGCCAATGGGAGAGGTCCGTGCTTCCCGCTGGAAGCACGGACCTGAGTGAAGACTCAGTCCATACACAACACTCCTCTCTCCCAGTGAGGAGCATGCGTAGTCCTTCAGATATGCTGGATGCCTACGAATTCGTCCGGATCTTCTAGGCTCCGTCAAAAATGGCGCCGAGTTGCTGTCTGGTGCCCTCTGCGCGTCTTCAGACGACGGTGAGGCTGCTGGGCTGTCTGGAGCTGGGTCTGCACCTTGGTCAGCTTCCCCATCTGGTAGGTTATCGTTCCCGGTGGGTTGGAAGCTGGTTTCGTCGAGTGGTGTGGATGCTTCTGCATGGGGCTCGTCTGGATGACCTCTGGGTGCCGTGCTCCAACGCTTCCTCAGGTGGTCCACGTGACGCCGCAGGTCTGTCCATCAGGTAACTGGACTCTATAAGACTTGGGGCCAGTTACTGCTATCACAAGCCCTGGTAACCATAGTGGTTGCCCAGCAAAATTTCTGACAAACACCTTGTCATTTATCAGGAACCCTCTGTCTTGGTTGTTTGACCCAAGGGGAAGCAAAGGGGCATAATTTGGGTGCAGCCTGTCCAAAGTGGTCCTCAGCCGGCGTCCCATTAATATTTCGGCTGGTGACCTATTAGTTGAGGCACAGGGTGTAGTATGTTGGCTCAATAGGTATTGGGCTAGCCTGGCATGCCAGTTGATTGGACCCAATCTTTGTAGCACTTCTTTGGCAGATCTAACTGCCCTCTCAGCCAGCCCATTGCTGGCAAGATGAAAAGGGGCCACTAATATGTGCCTGATGCCCAAACTTGCTAGAAACATCTCGAACTCACAGGAGGTGAATTGGGGGCCATTGTCGGATACGACAGAATCAGGAAGGCCATGTGTGGCAAACATCCTAGTCAGTGCTTTGCTGACTGCTTCCGTAGTGATGGAGTGCATTAAAGTTAATTCCACCCATTTTGAATATGAATCTACTACCACCAGGAAAGTGCGCCCATGGAAGGGGCCTGCTAAGTCTATGTGTATTCTGGACCAGGGGCTGCCTGCTTCCTCCCAGGTCCTAGGGGTGGCTGCTGGTGGTAATGCCCTGGTGGCCTGGCACGCCTGGCAAGAATTTACCCAGTTAGAGATTTGGGCATCCATGCCTGGCCACCATACGTAGCTGTGGGCTAGGGCCTTCATTCTCACAATCCCTGGGTGACCCTCATGCAGCACCTTCAGTATCGAGGTTTGCAATTTGTGGGGAATGACTACTCTGGTTCCCCATAGTAAACAGCCTTGCAAGGAGGAAAGTTCCTGCTGGCGTAATTTGTAGGGTAGGAAGTCTGAAGGATAAGGGGCCGTAGGCCACCCCCTCCCTACCCAGTCCAGGACTTGGGATATTACCTGGTCCTTGGCTGAATGGGCAGTGATGTCAGCAGCAGTGACTGGAAGCTTGAGTTCGTTGATAAGAAAGACTGTGGTTGCAGGTGCTGGGTCCACGACTGGCACTGGCAGGGGACAGCGGCTGAGTGCATCAGCATGGCAAAGGTTTTTTCCGGATCGATGGATTAGAGTGTAGGAATACGCAGCCAGGAAAACCGTCCATCTGGTCATCCTTGGGGACAAAATCTGGGGAGTCTGTTTAGAGACGGATAAAATACCTAACAGTGGCTTGTGGTCAGTAATGAGTTCGAAATGATGCCCGTAGAGGAATTCATGGAACTTCTTCACTGAAGCCACTGCAGCCAATGCCTCCTTGTCAATCTGGCTGTAGTTGCGTTCAGTGGAAGATAGTGTCCTTGAAAAGAAGGCTATAGGTGCCTCTGCACCGTTGGGCAGTCTGTGGCTCAGGACGGCCCCAATTCCGAAAGGAGAAGCATCGGCTGCTAGAATGAGTGGTAAGTCTTTATTGAATTGGATTAAGACGGCCTTTGATGTTAGTAATGACTTGACTTCTTGGAAAGCAATAGTCTCCCTTGGTCCACAGTGCCATGGCGAATTCTTGTCTAAGAGTCTATGAAGGGGCTCGGCAACAGAAGCTTTATGGGGCAGGAACGAAGCATAGAAATTCAAGAGGCCCAGGAAAGCTTGAAGCTCAGTTTTGTTAGTAGGAGTAGGCGCATCGTGAATGGCCTTGACCTTTGACTCAGTCGGGTGAATACCCTTGGCATCAATCTTGTAACCTAAGAATTCCACTTGTGGAGTGGCTATGGTGCATTTCTCCCTTTTTAGCTTGAGGCCAGATTTCCTGAAACGGTAAAGTACACTTCTGACCCTTTGTAGTAATTGCTGTTGATTGGTAGCAGATACCAGAATATCATCAAAGTAAGGCACAACACCTGGTAACCCTTGCAGTATTCGTTCCATAAGGGATTGGAAAATTCCAGGGGCCACACTAACTCCGAATTGTAGGCGTGTGCATTTGAAAGCCCCTCTGTGGGTTACTATTGTTTGCAGTTCAGCAGTTTCATCATCAACAGGAAACTATTGATATGCCTGGGACATGTCCAACTTTGCAAAAATGGAACCAGGCTCAAGGGAATGGAGTAAATGTTGTACCACAGGGACTGGGTACGCACTAACTTGTAAATATTTGTTTATGGACGACTTATAGTCCGAGCAGATCCTTAAATTTCCATCCTTCTTTAACGGTGTTACTATGGGGGTTTCCCACTTTGAGAAGTCTGTAGGTTTCAGTATGCCCTGCTTGATTAATTTGTCAAGTTCCTTGTCTAGTTTAGGACGAATTGCAAAAGGAACTTTGCGGGGCTTCAAACGAATTGGTACTGCCTGGGAGTCTACCCTGAAGGATATTGGGGTTCCCACGTAGCAGCCTAGGCCCTCACTGAATACATCTGCATAGTCCCTGAACAGGGATTCAACTTCTGAATTGGTAATGGCGTGGATTCCCTCTATGTGGAGGCCCAGGGCTGGGAACCAATCTAGTCCCAATAGGCTTGGGAGGACGCCATCCACTATCACTAGAGGCAAATGACCCTTAAACCCTTGAAAATGGACAAGGAACTTGCCTTTTCCGATGACAGGGATGGTTCTGCCTTGGTAGTCCCGAAGTGTTAGATTGCAGGCTGGAATTTTCTGTCTTGATATTCTGGGGAGAAGCTTCTTTAAGGTGTCCCATGAGATGATGGATAATGCAGAGCCGGTGTCAACCTCCATTCTGCAGGGTCTACCTTCTATAGAAACAGTGACACTAATTTTTTTTTTTTTTTTTGTATTTTAGACTGATAGCATGTGAAACAGTGCTCAATTTGTCTGGGGTATTGAATGAGCTTCTGGGGCCTTTGTGGCTGGTTGAAGGTTTTCCCTGCCTGACAAATTTTGGCCAGATGGCCTTTCTTTTGACACCTTAAACATATGGCATTCCTGAATCTGCAGGATGCCCTGAGATGGTTGCCCCCACAGCTTAAGCATGGAGTTTGTAAATGTGGGGTTTGGCTTATACCTTGCCTGAACTCTTTTTGATTTGCGTTGGGCTGTCTGAGGCGGTTTACCTCAGTAGCCTCTTCTGGGCCATTTTCTGTGGAGGCTTCCTCAAAATATACTGTTGGATTTTCTAGTCTGCTGGGTTTTCCCTGAATTTCAGCTGCTGAGTGTGCTGACAGCTCAGCAGCCTGGGATTCCTCTATGGCTTGCTTTAATGTTAGATCCTCTTTGGCTAATAAACGTCTTTGTAATTTGGGGTCTCTAACGCCACAAACCAGCTGATCGAGCAGCATATCGTTCAGGTAATCTCTGAACCCGCAATGCAAGGCAGCTGTTCTCAGTGCTGCCATATAATTATTAATTGTTTCCCCTTCTGTTTGGATGCGCCTTCTGAAAGCATGGCGCCTAGCAATTCTGGATGGCTTAGGGGAGTAGTGATTTGAGAGAATTTCTTGCAGTTTCTCCCAAGGAATAGTCTTAATAGATCTTGGGGCCAGTAATGCTGTTGCGGTGTCAAAAACCGTGGCTCTGCAAAAGCTTAGGAAGTAAGATTTTTTCCTATGCTCAGAAATTTCTGACAGGTCTAAAGCATCTAAAAAGCAGTCAAACCGGTTCTTGTATGACTCCCACGTCTCAGCGGTCGGTCTGAAGGGCGGGAATGCAGGATTCGAAGTCATCTTCTGTCAGCTGTGAAGTTTTTCCTCAGGCAAGTTAGAGACGGCGCTTCGCGGCTAGAGGCAGCAACTCTGTAGCGATTTCAGCTCTCAGCTAGTGATTTCACTCTTTTCTTTCTCTTCCTTGCCTGGCTTGCCTTTATTTAGTATCCCGTCCTCGTCGCCAGTGTTGTGGAGCGACGGAATTACTCAGGCAGAGACCAGGTCAAGGTTTCAGCTTAATTCTTTATTAACAGGCAAAGAGGGTTACCACTACTGCCGCGCTAACACGGCAGCCAGCTGGAGCGGCAACAGTTGATGCCGTTTGACAGCCGCCTTTTATAGCCGGCTGTCAAACGGCTCCAGCCAATGGGAGAGGTCCGTGCTTCCCGCTGGAAGCATGGACCTGAGTGAAGACTCAGTCCATACACAACACGAACAATAATAGATACAACAAATGAAATTTAATGGTTCAAATAGGAATAGTTTGTCATTCTCTTCCAACAAACTTTTCAGCTCCCATTCTCATGCCCCCACTCCCCCCCCCAAAAAAAAATCCAGGAGGAACAATTAACCCCATCTTTCCTTAGCAGTCTTCTAGTGGTGACATTTCCTACTGAAAAAAAATTGTCATAGAAAGATTATTTCTCAATTATGCTTGTGTGATAATAACAACTGCACATCAAACAAATCAAAATTTCTTGGGTATTTTTTTTTAAAAAAAGGAATGATAAGGTGAACCTTTGCATCATTTTGGGGAGAAAGATCTTCTTGAAAAGGGTGAGCAAAGGATATTAGGAATGTATGGCCAGAATATATATTTCAAGTAGGGTATACGGTGTAAGCTAATTTCGGCTAACTCATTCCAGCAAACTAAAACAAGCAGGCAGAAACTTCTATGGGTAAAAACAAAGAAGGAAGATGCTAGAGGCAGACAAACGTTTTAGTGACAATGGAAAGGCATCTATTCATACTATGAGAGAGAAGACAATGATAACCAGTCCTGTATATTTATCAAGAAAACTACATGGATAGAAAATAAAATGATTGAAAATATAATGCTAAATGATGGGGTCTACCATTTACTGGTCAGTTGGCATCCATATGCTACTGAGGAAGACCGAAGGGTCTTTTGGCATACTAATGGAGTTTATGATATGCTTAGATTAAAGCTTTGGGGATCTAGTTGCTGATCTTGCCGTTCAGGAAAATAAATTCCAAAGCTGCAAAGATAGAATAGAGAAAAATAGAATATAAGAAGCATGAAAAGCTCAGCCCAGTGAAAGATGAAATGAATTTGTCTTCCTAGTCCTGCTCCAGGGATTGCTGCCTGGACTGAATCTTGTATCCATCTGAAAACAGACTGCCAGTTGACCATGTTTTTTTAAATAAAAGTATATCAAACAGAAAAACCTTCTTCATAAAAAACAGAGTTTTTAGACTTCTTGTTCTCTCCTGTAATATGCCATGAAAAGACTGTCAAGGTTTTAGAAGTATCCAGAAATCAGTCAAAATTTCCAGTACAAGGTATTGACAGAAGTGGATTTCTTGGGTACCAATAATGTGGAATGTTGCCATTCTTTAAAATTAGGGTCAGATTTAGTGGAGGTGGCTGGATTAATCTATCTTCCAATATTTTTTAAAACAGAACTTATACTTTTTCTTCCTGCAATCATTACAACTTCACTCTCATCTCTTTTTTTACCTACAATGTTAATATTCTTTCTCAGTATCTATTTTTAATGCTATCAAATCTGCCTCTCATTCAAAACTTCTTATCACTCTTTTATTCTTCATTAACTCTCAATCTTTCATTCTACAAAATCCAATCAATCACACTTTTTATATTCATTCCTTTGCTTTGAGTAGATACTGCATTAAGACACATGAAAAAAGTCACACATTTGAAACTAATGGACCTTTTTCTAAACCAATACTTACTAAATGCCATAAACATTCATTGTCAGGTCTCAGAATCCCCAATAATTTTTTTGTATTATTTTCTGGCCTCATTTCCACCATTACCAGATGATGAAAGCTATGCCTCATAGTTTTTTCTCAATTAAGGTGTATTATGTAATCAGTTACAAACCTTAATAGTCCCTGTACTATATATAGAATTGCCTGCTAATGGAAAGGACACATTTTGGCTACTCTGCCAAAAGTACAACCAAACTAACTTTTACCAAGATTATTCTATTTTATGTGACCTATGTTCTCTGTTCTGGAGATTACCTTATAAGTCAACATAGTATTGCCAACTATCCCATCAAACAGGAGATATATACATTGACTGGCATACACTTAGACTTTCATAAATTAAACATTATGGCAAAATCAAAAATTAAAATACTGCAGCCTTCTAGAGAGCTAAGAGGAAATTAGAGCATACATACATTTATTACAGTGTGCGGAGCACCAGATTTAAGTAAAAAGATGTTATATAAAAGTACATTAGACTTGGTTTTGTTAATATTTTCAACTGTAAGTTATTGATCTAAAAATGCTTGTATCTTTCAAAACCTTTTTTTTCATACCACTACCCATTTGAAAAATGCATTTGAAATATGCTAACACAAATACCTTGTGTACTTGCTTATTTTGCCTATTATCTTGCATCAGCAATTTTTGAAGAACAGTTTTCTTCTTCACTGACATAAACACTTCCAAAATTGACCATTTCTCCTCTAAGCATGACCCTGACATTTAAAACTTAACAGACATCCAATTATTTGACTCTGAATTCTTATTTGACTGTAGAAACAAATGACCCTTACTTTTAACTCTTAATCTTCAACATAGTGATCTCATGCTATAAAACTGCCAGGCATTATTGAATTCCTTGCAAAGCCTCCCTCTCCAATTCTGGTCTCAGAGGGTGGAGGGTTTTTTTTCCCTGCAAAGAATTAGCAGTATGCTATTAAATAACTGACTTCCTTCTCATTGTTTAGATTAACTGAGCTATAGTGAGGCCTGAGCATGGAGCAGCTTGGGATCTACATTTGGTTTAGGCCCCTGCAGCTCAAAGCAGTTTCATGTGAACCATCTGTAAATGATCAGATTGTGGCAAAGAACCTAAACAAAAATCTCATCTACCAGCACAGTCTCCTTTTTGTTCTGCTTCTACAGTCCCATTTCCTGTAATAAACAAAACCACATTCCAGGTCTGAATGTATGGAAAATTGTGAAGGTCCTTCATGCAACCCTCCCCCCTTGAATTTCAACTGTTATTATAAAAAGACTGTAAACAAATAACTTTTCTGACATTCTCAGAACATATAGCATAAATCAATTCTCTACCTCAAGGGCATTTTTCTCATCTTGGTAAGACAAGAAAGGTCAGTCCATGACAAAAATACATAATTATTCTTCTGTTGGTTATTTTTGCAGTGAATAGCCTGTAATTTAAAAGGAAAAACGCTGAGCTCCAGATTTTCAGTTTTATGCTGCATTTCTTTGTGCACACAGCATAACTATCCACGATGCTAATATACTTCTAATGTTATGTGCAAGGAGCATGAGGGTCAAGAGGGAGATGATTATGTGAATGTAGAATGACACAAATCTTTACTGTTTGTTTTGCATGCCTAGAATTATTTCTGAAAGGTTCAGATCCTAGTCACTGTAATATCTTAATATGGAAGCAGAGCGAGAAAGACTTTGTGGATATACATTTTGGTTCTCAAATACTTAAACTTTAGTTAGAAAGAGTAAACTCAGAAATGAAGGTTTATGACTGGATCAGAGAAGATGACAGTAGTCTGTAGTGAGACTGAAGGGGCTCTTTTGAAACATCATCATCTCTTCACCTTCTGTACCAAAATTGCCATTCTCTTGTCATAGCTTGTATAGGCATGGTAGAGATGGGAATAAACAATTCAGCTACTGGTGCTTTTAGAGCTTTCATTGTTTAAGAATGGAAAGGGATCCAGCCATATGCTTAGGTTTGAAGGTTTGAATACTGAGTGGCCTGATAATTGAGCCACAGATACATTAATTAATATAATAGATGTCCAATCAATAGCACACATTTCCCAATAATGGTTTCCATTTTGAAAGGTATTTTATCACAAATTTGACTTCCAATTCATTTAGAATAGCTGGATAGTAATTTCAACCACTGTTCAACAATCATAAATTTCACCAAAGAGAAGTGTGAAAAACCAATCTTCAGGTATTTTGGAGTAAATCCCATTGTTCTGCAGCAACATCTGGTCTAGCTCAACATTAATGCTGGGAATGCTATCTATGAATCAGCACTGTACAGTAGGTGTTTATTGCTAGTTTATCAACAAATTCCAAGTGTGAAAAATTGCATTGTTAACAAAAGCCCCTTTTCCATTTTAGTGACAAACTTTTCAACTGTGAAGCATAATTTACTTCAAAACTTGGTTTTTACTCCTACTCACTAGGAGTTGATTTGACAGAATTACTCTTCAAAGGAAAGGCTGGGCAGTGATAAGAGACAGGAGGAAAGTTAAAATAAGGCATGTTATCTGAGAGCCCCGTGGCCTCACATATATTGCTAAAGTAGTACTTCTAGAATTATTGCTCTGTCCCTAGAAAATATGGGTGAGTTGTCAACATACAGCCACACTATTCACTATCTCTGCAAACTTCAATGACCTTGATTAAACAAAAAGGCCTTCATAAAATTAAAAGTCCACATTTCTGTTCTTCTGCACTCTCAGTGCATCATGCTCACACTGCATCAGCATTTCTATAACAAGGTATATGTTCAGCATTGGCAGAACAGCCTGGCAGACAATTAACTGCTGGAAAAGGAATTTTACCTATAAAGCTGTATGATAGCACTAACAATTTATACCTTGCAAGAGAGAAGCTTCCTGTGGTATTATCCATTAGAAGCCAAAGCAGATAAGAAAGGTAGAGATGGCTGTAGCTGAATTATAAATTATTCAGATTTATTGTTAATGAAAACTAATTACTGTGTATCTTTTATGGGAATATAAATTGGATGTCTATAGCAATTCTGTATTTCTGTGATTTTCAGCCACCTTATTTAAGAAATCATGGCATCTTCAATCAGCTCACCACGGAACTGAGGATCTTATACATTGATTTGCCATCTACATAATTTCAGTGGAAAGTTATACTGCAAATACTTAAGGTCCCCGAAAAAAAATTGACATTTTTTTTCCTGTCATTTGTGATTAGGTTTATGGTATACAGAAGAAATAGCTAGTGTTGAAGAATGAAACATTTAAATTACCTAAGAATTTTTGAGAATTTGATAGTAGCCCCAGACTTCTATGTTCATTTCTTTTTAATCCCACCCTTGTTATTTGTATAAATAACTTTAGGTTGTAAACATACCTAATATTCCTATCTCCTACTTTTTTCCCCCAACAAGAACCCTGTGAAATGGGTTATGCTGAGAAAAAGTGACTGGCCCAAAAATTACACAGATGGCTTTCCTGCCTAAGATGGGACTAGAATTCACATTTTCCCTTTTTTTAGCCTGATTGCCTTAACTCCTAGACCAGGGATGTCAAACTCACATTGTCACATGACGTATCACCACTTTTTTTCCCCTTCACTGAACCGGGCATGGGCGTGGCCAGCATGACACCATGAGTTTGACAGCCCTGCACTAGGCTAAACTGGTTGTCTCATTTCTATAGACAGGCTAGCTGCTATATTCTTGTTTTTCAGTAGTATTGAAGAAATGACCTGATTTATTTCTGGCTGAGCTGAAATTGAAATTGTTACAAAACTACATTATTTGGAGATTCCGTTGCTGTTTTTTTTTTTTATTATTATTGGAAGAAATTTTTGTGTTATCCTTCTACTTGGCTCTTGAGCTTTAGGTCCTGTAAGAGAAATCCTGCCTTAGCTGTTATGTAATTCTTTCTCATGTCATATTGCACTTAAAATTTAAGCTATTTCTGTTCTGTGTTCATGCCAGCTTGACACTGAGCCAGTTTAAATACATCCTGTCTGCATTGAGACATATTGGCAACAGCTTGCAAGATGTTTAGTCTGGACAGCAAGATACCACATACCTCCATTAGACAAGCCTCCTGCTGGATTTTTTCTCTCCAGGAACAATTTCCAATCACTTTCCTTCCCATAAGCAGTTCTTATTGCTGTATGATACTTTATATGTGTGTACATATATGTGTCTTCATACACACACACACACACACAGGGGAATAAGATTATATATAGATCTATAACTTATTTTACAACTATTATTAGTAATGCTATTATAGTATTTGCCTTTTGAATGTTTGTAAATAGGAGGTTGCTGGTTCAAAAACAAGATAAAACTTATGTACTGTTAACTAATTCTTTTTAATTTAGTAATTTTCTTTTTCTGAACATGCTATTTTTCCCAGTTTATGTGTGTGCATAAATCCAAGAATTTACTGCTTCATCATTTTTACAGTTACTCAACGGAGAAGGTTTTGTGTTGAGAACCTGGCTCATCTAAAGCAATCAAATCATTCTGAAGATATAGTATAATTTTATTGCAAATAGTTTGCAAATAATTAAACAATGACATTAACTCCCAGCAAAGCATTGCCAGCTTACATATGATATTGGAACCTTTTTGATAAACCCATTATTGCCACAAAGGATTTAATATCCATTCACAAATAGCCTTTATGATTGTTTAGAACTGAAAATGATGAAAGAACAATTGAATATTCTATAAGAATATTGATCTCCCATGCCACTGAACAATATTTCATGCATACATAGTTGTATTCAATAGATTTGCTAAGATTTCACGTCTTAAAATTGCTACAGAAAGAGAATCCAAATATAAGCTTGTGTCCAAGATAGACCCAAATCTTTTTGATAGCTATAGCAATAGCACTTAGACATATATAATGGCTTCAGATATCGCTTCTGCCATTCAGCCAATTGAAAATGTATACATGTGGTCCTTTTTACCAGCTACCTCTTCAATCTGATTTAAAGGAGTTTGTTTCAAGGAAATTTAGTTCAGGATAATGCCTTGACTTCAAAAGTGAAGATACTCTTATTCACACTGAAAGTCCAATTCTATTTGGTTCACTGTATCATCCAAGTAAACTTATGCTACACATGTTCAGTGACATTTACCCCAAGTGAAGTGTGCATCAGACTAAGATGGACATCCCTTTAAAATTTCTCCTATAAATATCTGATATTAATAAACTTGGAATCAGTCCTACTTAGTGAGATAATTACTTGATCAGGAACCAGCAGAAGGAAGTTGGAAATCACAGGTATTCCCAATATAACTCAATTCCTGTATGTTATCTATTGCCACAGTCATAGTAAAAATCAAATGCCAGTTCAGCTGCTTTCTGTACAGCAAATGGAAGGAAGTGTTATCTTGTTGTTTAAATCAAAGAGTAAAAATATTAGCCAGCTTTGGATGCAATATATGCAATATATGTGACTATAGTCTTGAATCTGTAATTTGCCACATACTGTTAACATTTTAAAGGTCAGAGTCTGAACGAGTTAAAAGGACTGATTTATAGGAGATAACAGAGGGTTCCTTATCAAGGACACAAGCCCAATTCTATTTTTTAGTATCTGAGGATGAAGTACTAAATAAAGGTCTCAGAGCAAAATTCATACCATAGCTAGACACACTATAGTGTTCTTTGGGCATCAGTTAACATCCAGCGCAAAATGTTAGGCATTTTTTAATTGACTGGAAAAAATGTCTGGTATGAACTGTAAAAGAAAAGGCAATAATGAGAGTTCATTCTTCTTTCTTTATTTTATTTATTTATTTATTTATTTATTTATTTATTTATTTATTTATTTATTTATTTATTTATTTATTCCATTTATATACCGCCCTTCTCCCGAAGGACTCAGGGCGGTGAACAGCCCATCTAAAAACCCCACAAAGAATACAAAAGTTAAAAAATATTAAATTTCAATCGGCTGCTTGATAAAACTAACAAAACCCACCCCCCGCCTTAAAACCCAATTTAGAATTAATAAAATGGAGACCAAATTAAAACCATTTCAGCCAAGGCCGGCCTGCTCAAAGAGCCAGGTCTTCAACGCGCGCCTGAAGGCCCTCAGGTCCATGCCGGTACGGAGCTCCGGTGGCAGAGTATTCCAGAGGGTGGGGGCACCCACAGAGAAGGCCCTACTCCTCGGCGCCGCCAGACGGCACATAGCAGCCGACGGCACCCGGAGCAGACCCTCTCTGTGGGAACGCACCGGCCTGTTGGAGAACGCTGGCAGAATGCGGTCCTGAAGGTAACCTGGTCCCATGCCAT
Source organism: Bungarus multicinctus (assembly GCA_023653725.1). Classification (NCBI taxonomy): domain Eukaryota; kingdom Metazoa; phylum Chordata; class Lepidosauria; order Squamata; family Elapidae; genus Bungarus; species Bungarus multicinctus. Next base: position 33,793,989 of record CM042849.1, on the reverse strand, counting down.
GGGTCGCCCTAAAGGTCAAAACTAGAACCTTAAAGCAAACCCGGAGAGCCACCGGCAACCAATGCAGCTCGCGCAGGAGAGGCGTCACATGGGCGCTACGTGACGCCCCCATGATCACCCGCGCGGCTGCATTTTGCACCAGCTGGAGTCTCCGGATGCTCCCCGCAGGGAGCCCCATGTAGAGGGCATTACAATAGTCCAGGCAAGAGGTGACAAGGGCCTGAGTGACCGTGCGCAAGGCGTCCCGATCCAGGAAGGGCCGCAACCGGTAGATCCGATGGATCTGATGAAACGCCCCCCTGGAGACGGCCGCGATGTGATGTTCAAGCGACAGCCGTACATCCAGGAGGACTCCCAGGTTGCGAGCCCTCTCTGTGGGGGGCAGAACTTCCCCCCCGATAGCCAGCGAAGGTGTCAGCTGGCTATATCGGGGCGCCAGAAACCACAGCCACTCGGTCTTGGATGGGTTGAGCCGAAGCCTGTTCCCGCCCATCCAGTCCCGCACAGCCTCCAGGCACCTAGACATAGCCCCCACGGCATCGTTGGGGTGGTCCGGAGTGGAGATGTACAACTGGGTGTCATCTGCATACAGATGACACCTCACTCCAAGACCACGGATGATCTCACCCAGCGGCTTCATGTAAATGTTGAACAAGAGGGGAGAGAGGACCGACCCCTGAGGCACCCCACAAACCAGGGGCCTAGAGGTGGACCTCTCCCCCCCCGCCAACACGAATTGCGAACGGTCGGAGAGGAAGGAGGAGAACCATCGAAGGACAGTTCCACCAATCCCCAACCCCCCCAACCGTCGCAACAAGATACTATGGTCGATAGTATCGAAAGCCGCCGAGAGATCTAATAGGACCAGGACAGAGGAGAACCCTCTGTCACGAGCCCTCCAGAGATCATCAACCAACGCGACCAATGCCGTTTCAGTGCTATGTCCAGGCCTGAAGCCCGATTGGAACGGATCGAGGTAAGTAGCTTCCTCCAGGTACCGGGGGAGCTGACATGCCACCACACTCTCAACAACCTTCGCCACGAAGGGAAGGTTGGAGACTGGACGATAGTTGTTTAAAATAGCTGGGTCCAGGGAAGGCTTCTTGAGGAGGGGGCGCACCACCGCCGCCTTCAGGGCGGTAGGGAGCACCCCCTCTCTCAAGGAAGCGTTGACAATCGCTGGAGCCAGCCTCGTGTTGTCTCCCTGGCAGCCGAAACCAGCCAGGAAGGGCACGGGTCCAATAAACAGGTGGTGGCATTCAGACCCCCCAGCAACCTGTCCACACCCTCGGCGGTCACAGGGTCGAACTCCCCCCAAATAACACTCACAAGACCTGCCCCGGACACCTCCCCCGGGACCATCCAATTGGAGTCGAGCCCCTCCCGAATCTGAGCGATTTTATCATGCAGAAATCGGGAAAACTCCTCCGCCCTACCCTGCAAGAGGTCATCCCGCGCTCTCGGTTCAAGTAGAGAGCGGGTCACTCTAAACAGGGCGGCAGGCCGATTTTCTGCTGATGCAATAAGGGTGGAGAAATACGAAGATTTCGCCGCCCCTATCGCCACAAGGTAAGTCGCCGCCCCTATCGCCACAAGGTAAGTATTAAAGAAAAATTGTAAAGGAAGGATCTTTTTTCATTCAAAAGTATCAAACTAAAGGAACTTTTCTTTTAGTACAAGAGCAAATAGCTCTTGTATGTGTTTATTTTTGTGAAATGCCACATTCTGAATGAACCTGTTCCGTATCCCAAAAACTGTCCTATGCAATATAACATTTAGCAATTTATTGTCTATCTGTCATGATATGGGCAAATATTCAAGGGGAAAAATATGGCTCCACAAACAATAAGTTACTAGCCAGACTATTTGCTTCTGACATGCTATCTGAAGGAAGATGGAAGATGGAAGGTCACATCCCAACTCAGGAAGAAAAATGCTGCAATAACAGCTTCATAGTGAAAAGCAATAGACTCAATCTAGGAAATCGAATGATCCAATATGCATCCCTAATTAATTCACTGTTTGTGATAAGGCATCTTATTTAAAATTTAAAATCATTTAAAATTTAAAATTTGTTAACCTAATCCTACGTAGCTTTTTCTCTGGCAATATCACACTACTAACTAGAGAATACAAAATATTTGCTAGACCAATACTTGAATGCAGCTCATCAGTCTGGAACCTACATTACATATCTGATATGTAATATCAGAAATATTTCACAAGAAGAGTTCTCCACTCCTCTACTCATTGCAGAATACCTTATGCCACCAGACTTGAAACTCTAGACCTAGAAAATCTAGAACTACGCTGCCTTTGGTCTGACCTAAGTATAGTATATAAAATCATACATTGCCTACCTGTCCTACTTGTCAATGAATACTTCAGCTTCCATCATAACAATACAAGAGCAAACAATAGATACAAACTCAAGGTTAATCGCACCAAACTTGATTGCAGGAAATACGACTTCAGCAACAGAGTGGTCAATGTCTGGAATACTCTACCTGACTCTGTGATTTCTTCCCCAAACCCCAAAAACTTTAACCTTAGTGTCTACTATTGACTTCACCCCTTTCCTAAGAGGTCTGTAGGGAGCGTGCATAAGCACACCAACGTCCCTACCGTCCCTGCTCTATTGTTACTTTTTATTTTTCTTATATGCATCCGTTTCATGTATTCATAACTATGTTTATACTTATACCAATTATCTTGTAAGTGATTGACAAATTAAATAAATAAATAAAAGTTATAGGTTTCCACAGGACACATCCTAACCAAACTTATAAGACAATACTTCAGAAAATGTAGCTCAATACGTTTGGGTGTCTGTCTATCTATCTATGTTTCTCTGCAGTATTGTGAACACAGCAATGGTGATATTCAAAAAAATTTACTACCAGTTCTGTGGGCATGGCTTGGTGAGTGGGGGTGGCTTGGTGAGGGTGGCTTGGTGGGCATAGCAGGGAAGGATACTGTAAAATCCCCATTTCCACCACACTCCAGGGGAAGGATAGGGTAAAATCCCCATTCCCTCCCCACCTCATTAACCTGCTTTCCAGCTCCATTCTTCTGTGCAGGACAACAAAAGAAGACCCATCCAATCAGCTGGGACTTAGGAGGCAGCGAATAGATGGGTATGGGGCCAACCAGGGGTGGTATTTACTGGTTCTCCGAACTACTCAAAATTTCTGCTACTGGTTCTCTACAACCTGTCAGAACTGGCTGAATACCACCTCTGGAACACATTCATATATGGTAATGTTCACTTGATTTTCTAAATAATTTTCCTTGAATCACATTATATTACATTAAACTTTATAAAGGCAGGCTTTAAAAACTTGAATTAATACAGTAAGTAATTAATAAAAATGCACATAAAAGCAGATTTATCTTTAATTACATCTTGCCTTCTTGATTTTTTTATCTCACCTGAAGACACTGCTTGGGGAGCAATTTTTATGAGTTTTTATCAATTGAATACATTCCAACTGGGGAATATTTTTTTAAAAAATGTATTAACATAAGGTTCAGGAGAAAAAAAAGGAACTTCAAAACATTTCAGAGTTTTAAGAGGAGCCTCAAGACCACAGCTTCTGGAGAAGCTTGTATATGTACAAATATCAGTGTCAGGATATAATCCTGGTCAATCATACAAAGATGGTCACCTCTAACAAGTATCATACTATTGTATTTCTCATTATTTCGATAGTTTCAGAATACGTTTTTTTTTCTTTTTCACTGATATTGTTAGTGAAACAAGGTGGTGCTTAAAGTGTAGATTTAAGAATAACGTGAGTTTGGAAAGCAGGTGTGTCATGGTGATATTCTTTCTGCAATACCTCAATCACTAGATATAAATGAGTTCAAAACTCCCAGGTTTGCAACATCTAGACTTCTTGAAACACTAAATGGCTTTGGACAGTTGCAGTAAATACAAGAAGCTAAAATTGCAGATGAAAAGGTCTGACATTTATTCCCATGTGACCTTTACTAAGGACAGTACAGAGCTGTTTTCATCTTAATCAATTGCAAGATCTGTGTGCTAGTGACTTGGATAAAGGTCATCTTAGTCGCCAATGTTGGATGTTTTGATGCTGCCTACCAAAAGAAAATATATTGCATATTACTACCAACAAGGTATGCTAAAGAACTGAGACAGCCCACACTTCAGCTGAGAGGAATTATCTGTAAGTTTTAACAAAAGGGCAACTCAGAATGTATTTCAGAATTAGAATTTCAATGCATACTGTTATATAATGGATACTTTTATTTGCTCAGTTTTCTGTTTAAAAAAATACGTAACAGAAGTTTTGAGTGTACATGTAATTCTTGACTTGCAACTACAACTGAGCCCAAAATTTATGTTGTGAAGTGAGTTTTGCTCCATTTTCTTGCCACAGTTGTTAAGTGAATCATTGCAGATATTAAGTTACTAACCCAGTTGTTAATTGAATGTAGCCTCCCTCATTAACTTTGCTTGTCAGAAGGTTGCAAAAGGTGATCACATGACCCTAGGACACTGCAATAGTCATAAATATGAACCAGTTGCCAAGTGTCTGGATTTTGATCACATGATCATGGAGATGCTGCAAAGGTGGTAGCTGAAAAACAGTCGTAAGTCACTTTTTTCAGTGCTGTTGTAACTTTGAGCAGTCATTAAATTAACTGTTGTAAGTCGAGGACTTCCTGTATCTGTGTCCATGAGTATTATGCATGAATGGGGCACCAACAATTCTAGGAAGCATTTACAACATTTGTTGCCAGGGTCACTGGGTGTTCAAATGAATGCAATACTTTTTTTCTTTAAAAAAAAGATATTCAAGTAATCTCCTATCCAAGCACAGAAGGAACTGAGATTTGCCATTCCACTCTCATAAATATTGTTATCTGACATTGCTTCAGGCTATAGCCACCTCTGTTGTCTCATCCTGCTACATGTGAAGAATCACAGGCAAAAGCATTTAATTACCAATCAGCTGGAAGTGACCAGTGAGGCTAAAAATAAGTCAGTGTCTAAGCAGATCCGATTTTCATAAAATTATAAAAATAGTATGCATAGAATGTAGGTGTACACTTAATAATGAGTTAATCTAATTTACAAATCATAAATTAATGAACATATCAGAATGCACTTGATGTCTGATATTCAGTTGTCAGAACTTTGCAATGCATTTTTCTAATTTAAAATCAATATATATTTTAATTAAGCATCAGGAAAAAGGCATATAACATTAAATGCTGTGAGGGTAAAGGTTCATTCTCCGAACTTGTGGTTTAATTTCCAAACATTTTGTTACTAGGCTAGGCAACATCTTGAGCAGAGTTTAGGAATGTCAGTGTTCTACTGTTTATAAGGGTGTGGGTGTTTCAAGTGAGGGTCTTGTAATAGGTCTTGTAATGGGTCAAGTGTCATCAGTGAGAGACTTGTGATGGGGAAGTTACATCAGGTGAGGATAATTGGGATATAAAATGCTGGTTGGGAGTTGTTGAGGGTCAGTGCTGGTTGGCTGTGCAGTTGATTTGGATTCCGAGGGTTTGTAAGCTGGTTGTAGGTCAATGTACAATGTACGTAGCTTTTTCTCTGGTAATATTACACTAATAACTAGAGCATACAAAACATTTGCTAGACCAATACTCGAATACAGCTCATCAGTCTGGAACCCACATTACGTATCTGATATTAACACAGTTGAGAAAGTCCAGAAATATTTCACAAGAAGAGTTCTTCACTCCTCTACTCATTGCAGAATACCTTATGTAACCAGACTCAAAATTCTAGACCTAGAAAACTCAGAACTACTCCGCCTTCAGTCTGATCTAAGTATAGTATATAAAATCATACATTGCAATGTCCTACCTGTCAATGAATACTTCAGCTTCAACCATAACAACCCAAGAGCAACAATAGATACAAACTCAAGGTTAATCGCACCAAACTTGATTACAGGAAATACGACTTCAGCAACAGAGTGGTCAATGTCTGGAATACTCTATCTGACTCTGTGGTTTCTTCCCCAAACCCAAAAACTTTAACCTTAGACTGTCTACTATTGACCTCACCCCTTTCCTAAGAGGTCTGTAGGGGTCATGCATAAGAGCACCAACGTGCCTACCGTCCCTGTCCTATTGTTTCTTTTATATTTTATTTTTCTTATATGTATCCATGTACCCATAACTATGTTTTACTTATACTTCTTATCTTGTAAGCAACTGACAAATAAATAAATAAATAAAATGTCTCTTGATGGAATTGTTTGTAGACTAAGTCAAGTGCCTTTGATGAACTCATGAGTGTGGTGGGTGGTAGCTTGGCCAATGATTTTTGTGTTGCTCCAATCGAGTAGGTGCTGTTTGGTGTCCATTGGGTAGAGCTTAAGAATTGGGAATTGTGGTGTTTGAATGCCAGCAGGTGTTCATGGATCCTAGTTTTCAATTGATGTAATGTTTACAATTGATTTTGTAGATTTCATTGTTCCTTTCATTCTTCTGTATCTTGTCTTTGGTTCTGGATAATTCCTGGTATAGTGTGGCTGTGATTTTGTGGGCTATTGCTATTCCTAGGGGTTAGAGAATTCTGGCTGTCATTAAATATTGTTTTATGACACCTAATAAGATTATAAAGAACTGAACTTCAGCAGGCACAAAAATTCATCTGAATTTCAAGGAGACTTGAAATGGTTATATGGAATATATCCTGGGGAAAAATAAAAATATTATAGAATATAAAAATGTGCATATTAATTTCAATTTTATTTTAAAAATGTTTTGGGATGTACGGAACATGAACATAAAACCCAAACATGTTGAAATTTCATTTTTTTTCCCCTTGTTTGAAGTAGACATTTGCCATGGAAAAAAGGCAAAATTCCTTTAAGTAGTTGAGAGAGTGCTACATTCATGCCTTCTATATGCTGAAATACATTTTGGGAATGAATTCTTACAGTTGAAATCTACGACATAAATACAAAAATAATTCCTATTATTGAAATTTTCATAAAAATGACTATAGAATATAGGTTTAGTGGAACTAATCACTCAGTAAGCCCTAATGTTAAATCATAAAATCAGCCTTTTTTTTTTAGTTAGACTTAAGTTGAGATAATTGTAACCAGCTGTTGTTTCTCAGCCATCATGGAAGGCATGTATAGCATCTGCATGTGGCAAATAAAATGAGGAGAAAGAACATGAAGAAAAACGTTGAAGTTCTGTATGAAAAAGCCTCAGGAATTTATAATGTGCTTCTTTTGGAAAATATCTGATTTTTGTCTAGGCATGCCAATTTGAAAGATGAGAGCAATAAAATGTTATTCATGTTCAGATTTTAATTTCCATAGTGCAATTTCTGCAGACTTCATAACTCATTGTAGACTGTTTTTCTTCTCACTGAGGTGGTCACAGTTAAATATATATTTAAGTGAAACCACCTTGAATCAATTACAAAACACAAGCAAAAGAAACAAAGCATACCCAGCATTTAATTAATCTTAGAAGTGAAAAATGTATGCCTTGTGCAAACCATTTCCATAGATTCATTTGTTGTTCCTTATTTCCCTTAGAGGTTGTGCATTAAAAGTTTGTATTTGTTTTGGCCGAGCTGATGTGCTGACTTTGTTCACGGCGATGGTTAAACAAAACAGCTGCCCCAAAAATACTAATAACGAATTCAGCCAATAATTGTACATGGATCCAACAATTTTTCTTCACAGGGATTCTAAAAAAAAAAAAAAATGAACGTCCAGAAGAATTGTGAATAGGATCTTTATTTCTATTTGCCATATCACAGTCATTCTGACAGATTATTATCAACAATAAATTTTCCAGAGAAGGAGAGGGAGAAAACATTTTAGAAGGGGTGTAAGAAAAAATGATGCAGAGATTGAAAATTAATTCAAAGATAAATGGATTGATTAGCATTTGACTAATATGTGGAAAAAGAGTTGTTTAAAAAAATCATTTTTTAACCTCTTAGAGCAGCGACCATAAGCAATTTCTATATTTGCTCTGGTATAACAAGTGTGTGCAGGTATCTCAAAAGACTAATCAGGTGTGTGTATTTATCTCCTGTTTCTGTCTGTGTTTATGGATGGATGGATGTATTTTAAGGTTTAATCAGGGTAGGTACCTGCTTGTTGTCTCTGTATGCAATCACATATGTATATGTTGCCTCAGAGTGTGTGAGAGAGATAAAGTTCTAATCAGCTGTTTTGACCCATACTCCTTTCCAACAAATCAAACACAATCCAAAGTGAACAGAAACCTTGTAATGTTTCTGCAAAATAATTAGCTGTGATAAGCACTAGTTTTGCCAAACTGTGCGAGACTTGCCAAAAGATAACAGACAAGAAATAATTTGCAATACAAGAATCTTAAAATACAAACTCAGGATACTGGAATGTCCATGAAGAAAGACATTTCAAAATGTCTTTGCTTTCTGCAAAGAACTTTCGTTTCACAGCTGGCTTTTATCTTCTTGAAGGATGGGCCATTACCTTGCAGCCTTATTCCCAAGTTGCCCGTGCTGTTGTAGCTGCTCTTTCCTACAAGCAATCCTGCATACACATGCATTTGGCACAGGCTCCTCGGGAACCTCCTCATCACTGCTGCCAATCCCCACAATCTCTAAAGGCAGCAGTCCACTCCCTAATGGTCCTGGCCCCTCTCCTCAGCCATCTGCATCTGCTACCGGCTAACCACAACATCAGGCGATGTGCATATTTATTGCTACTCTGTATGTGCATATTTATTTTATTTATATTCCATTTTATTATTTTTATAAACAACTCATGGCAGCAAACATATCTAGTAACTCCTACCATCTGTTTTTCCCACTACAACAACCCTAGGAGATGAGTTGGGCTGAAAGAGAGTGACCGGTCAAAGTCACCCATCCAACTTTCATGACTAACGTAGGACTAGAACTCATAGTCTTCCAGTTTCTAAACTAGTGCCTTAACCACTAGACCAGACTGGATTTCTAATAGTGTGGTGTGATGTGGTTTAGTGTATGTGAGAGAGAGAAACAGAGAGAAGGAGAGAGAGAGAGATTCTAATTTGCATTGAAGTATATTTGTTGCTTCTACTTGCATGTGCTTATTTGAGAGAGGGTCTAACTCTCAATAACCTTGTGATCAGCTCTATGAGACACTTAGTCAAGCTCTGAAATCGAGAAGAAATGATGGATACTGATAGGATTTCCCCTAAGCCACTTCTCCTGTGCTTTGATGGAGAAGTGTTCTTAATTGAGTCTATCATCTGCACCTCTATAACTGTCTGGTTTGGTTCTGCAATCCAACAGGACAGACACAGACTTCAGAGAATAATAAGGACTGGATAAAATACAATTACTACCAACCTCCCTTCCATCCGAAGACCTGTACACTGCACAAGTCAAAAAGAGGACTGTGAAAATATTTACAGACCCCTCATATCCCAGCCATTTCAACTCCTTCACTCAAAATGATGCTATAGAGTATTGCATATCAGAACAACTAGACACAAGAACAGTTTTTTTTCAAAAGCCATCACTCGGCTAAACAAATAATTTCCTCAACACTGTCTAACTATTTACAAAGTCTGTACTACTACTATTACTACTTCTCATAACTTCTTATCACCCATCCCCTCCCACTTGTGACTGTATGACTGTAACTTTGTAGCTTATATCCTTACGATCTATATTGACTGTTTCCTAATATGATTTGATTGCTTATTGTACCCTATAACTATCCTTCAGTGTTGTACGTTATGTTTCTTGACTTTTGACAAGTGTATCTTTTCTTTTATGTATACTGAGAGAATTTGCACCAAGACAAATTCCTTGTGTGTCCAATCACACTTGGCCAATAAAGAATTCTGTTCTACTCTATTCTAACTTGGCAAAGAGCTCCATAAAAATCAATCAAAGGAGTCATTTGACCAAAACAGTTAGTATGCTAAAACATGAAGAACAAATATGATTGACCATACACTCAAATTTGTATCTGAGACTATTTCATGATGATAAGAGCATATTTTTTCATAGTTGCTGAACTAGCAGAAAAGTTTCCATTGGTCCTTTTTAATGTTAGTTGTTCTTTTAGGAATTTACTAGTCTAAAAGACTATCCTACTAATTGTTGTGGCAATAGGCATTTTGTGGTCAAAACTATCCATACTGGTTATGGACTGCAAGAATAAAATATTTCATTTGACACTCATAAAGTCTTGGAGCTGTGGTAAATTTGCAGGGTATCACAAAGATGAGGTAACATTTGAATGGTATGGGAATCTCTCAAGTCTCTTATAAGTTAGAATTAGTCCTGCCTTTTGGATGTTAGATACGTGTCCATTCTGACTAGTACTTATGAACACAGGGAATATCAAGGTGTAAGCATGAAATTATCAAGAAATCACAAAAAATCAGAACATTATCAAGCCTGCCTATTTATATAATTAAGGGAAAAATCCTTAGTAAAATTGGATTAAAATCTACTTATCATTACATTGATACTTGTTCCATATCTCCTCCATCCCCCTCCAAAAAACCCACCTGGATTATCTTTCAGATTTCTGGACTCAATGTTAAATAATTAGATGGATCAAAAGTGGTTTTTTTCAGATTGTATGGATTTTATAAACTGAAAAGTTCAAACACTGCATTCTTTAAAAATACTGTCAAGTATGGAGGTGATCATGTTATGCTTTGAGGATGCTTTGCTGGCTAAGGATAACTTGCCATTGTTGAAGGAAATATGTTTCTGTTTTATGTATCAGAGTATTCTGCAGAATATCAGGCCATCTGTTAGCTGAAGCTGCAGCACAAATAGGTCATGCAAAAAAATCACCATCCAAAACATAAGCAAGTCTACAAGAAAATGAACAAAGAGGAATAAATTCAGTGCTTTGGAGTGGCCCTTGACTTAAATCCTACAGAAATACTGTGCACGATCTGAAACAAATCATTCTTGTTAGAAAATATTCAACTGAATTCAGTTGAAGCAGTTCACTGAATTTCTGCATAGTGACATTAGACATTCATCACGAACTGCAGGGTATGTTTGTTTGCAGATACTACAACTAAAGATGGTAAAATTCAGTAACTCCTAAATCTAAAGAGGTGACTCTTTTTGCACAATGACACATTGTATGTTTAAATACTTTGGTCATGAAATAAAAGAATTTAGCTCCCAAATCCCCTTAGATCTACATTAAGTTCTATTACTATTCAGTGGCAGAATAATAGAAAAGAACAGAAAAGGGGCAAACGCACTTTCACAGAACTGTAAATTTATATGTTTGCCCATTGGAATGAAAGTTAACCTCATTAACTTAATTTAAAAGTAAGAATATATTCAAAAGAGATATTTAAAAGGGAAAGGAATTTTAAAATGTGGCAGAAAAAGAAAGTATACACATCGGGGGAGAAAGATTCTTTCAACTGATGTTTAAAATGTGCACTGCTACTGATAGTTAATGTTTGTAGCAAAAAAACTCCCTTGTTCACAGAAAGTTAGGTCCATTGATTTTGATGCCATTATTTAATACAAATCTCATTAAGATGATACAAGAGCTCAATAATAAACATCTGCATTGTTTTGACCTTTAATACACTTTTTGTTCGTTTCTTCACTATCATAAGTGAGATGAACCAAAGTCTGCTTGATTCCAACAGACACAGATACTTGAGAAGCAAGGTGGTATTTTTTTTTTTTAAAAGCTAGGGTTTTTTTCCCCATTAATTGTTTTAAGACAGTCAGATTCCTTCTTTCATTCCAGCAATTACAAAACATTTTTCACCCTGCCTGACTTCATATATGTAATTCTTCTGCATGCTGTTTTAATTTGTCTACATTTGGCTAAGAAACAGCTTTTTTTTTCCAAGTGCCTGGGTGTTATTGGGTTTTTTTGTGTTTATTTGGGTTTCTTTTCTTTCTATTTTTCTTTCCTTGATCAGACAATCATTGGAGGTTTAAGAAAATCTAGAGTCAGTCAACCTTCAACACATGGAAAGATAATGGAATCTGTTTAGAAGCAACCAACAGAAAAATAAAAAGGTGCAGATGAGCTTACTGCCAATAGTTCCAGCCTTGCCAGGTTGGACAATGTTGCTGATGGACAATCCCCTTATGTTTGCCTCCTAACAATGAAATTGATAGGATAAGATGAAATGCAGCTTTGAGAGGGATTGACTTTTTGAACAGGGAGTATATGTGCATCACTGATACTGCAAATGGAGTAAGGTTTATTTATTTATTTAAAACCTGGATATAGCTGTCTATCTTATATCAAAGTCCTTGTCTTTCATGTTGTTGCATTGGTTCAAATTTACTATGAGCAAATGGGACTAATTAGCTTTAGAGCAAGGGTGTCAAACTCGATTTCATTGAGGCCACATCAGGGTTGTGTTTGACCTTGGGGGGGCTGGGATGCGTGTGGCCAGGGTGTGCGTAGCCAGTTCGACATAACTCGTGTTGGGGCACCTGTAGTGGCCCGAGCATTCCGCCAGCAAAAATGAGCTCTTGAGTTCTCTTTTCTGCTCCGACGGCCTCCTGCAATCCTCTGCCAGTGAAAATGGACTCAGGAGGGCTACAGGCAGCTCTAAGCACTCTGCAGGCCGGATCTGGAACCCATGCCTTGCTTTAGAGGATTTAACCAGGGAATGGGCTAGAAGTGGAAACACTTATATTGGCAGTGTCCCTATCCTTATGAGTATGAGGCTGGCATCCCAGACTCAAAGTCTGTCATATCCTGCATGAATAATCTTGGTTTTTTTTACATCTGCATGCCATATCAGAGGTGAGTACTATTTTTTTAAATCTTCAAACAACTAATGCTGAGATATAGCACTTTTAATCTAGAATACACTGATCCACTAATGGAATATAGGGAAATTGGCATGGGGAAATAAGCCATTGCAATGATAAAGTAGCGTGGGAAACTATATCAGAAAATTGTTCACTGCTGTCCGTCTGAGTCACCATCGGTAAATCAGGGTTTTTTCTTCCTTAAAGATTAGGAGAAGTGAGGAGGGGGAAATTGTGCGATTTGAGTGGGGGTAAGGTAATAACAGGAAGGACTTCCTGAACCAAAAAGTGATCATTAAACAAACACTATGCTGCTTACTTTCAGAATAGTGGTTTGCTATTCATATGAGGATTTGTGAAAGCTTTCAGAAACAGTTTTCTGGAATCACTCTTCAATCCAATGCCAGAAGGAGAGAAAAGGACAGAATTTATAACAGAAATATGAAAAGAATTAACTGTATCAAGTGCGAGAAGAAAAGAATGTATTGTACAGAACAGTACAGTATTGATTATTGGTTTTATTTCTTTTAAACATGGATGTTTTAGATAAACCTTGGTTCACAGCTAAACTTAAGCAGCTACGTCGTTCCAAAGAGGAAGCTTACAGAAAAGGTGACAGAATGCTATATAACCAGGCCAGAAATATATTAACAAGAGAAATCAGAGCAGCAAAAAGAAGCTACTCTGAAAAGTTAAAGAACCAATTCTCAACAAATGAACCAGCAAACATGTGGAAAACTCTTAAAAACATCACTGGCTTCAGCAAACCTCTTTCCCAGGCAGAAGGAAATCAACAACTAGCAGATGACCTGAATGTGTTCTACTGCAGATTTGAAAAGAAACTACAGCCATCTATCTCCACAACACACATCTCAAACACACCAACAATAGACAAGCCTCCTACAACTGGTCCCAATCCATTGGGCTCACAACCTCTGGTGATCACAGAAAAAGAAGTGCAAGATCTATTACACAGACAAAAGCCAGGAAAAGCACCAGGGCCAGACAAAATAACTCCTTCTTGCTTAAAAGTCTGTGCTGAGCAATTGGCCCCCATCTTCACCCGAATCTTCAATAGATCACTAGAGATGTACTATGTTCCTTCCTGCTTCAAACGCTCTACCATCATCCCAGTGCCAAAGAAGCCCTCCATCAAGGAACTGAATGACTACAGACCAGTTGCTCTAACATCTGTTGTTATGAAAATCTTTGAAAGGCTTGTGCTGTCCCACCTAAAAACCATCACGGATCCGCTGTTAGATCCCATGCAGTTTGCATACCGAGTAAATAGATCGACAGATGATGCTATTAACATGGCTCTGCACTGCATCCTACAACACCTCGAATCTCCAAATACCTATGCAAGGATCCTCTTTGTAGACTTCAGTTCAGCATTCAATACCATCATTCCAAACATTCTTCTAAGTAAACTAAACCAACTAGCAGTACCTGAACACACTTGTAAGTGGATCATAAGCTTTCTAACAGACAGGAAGCAGCAGGTGAAGCTAGGCAAAATCACATCCAATATCTGTACAATCAGCACAGGGGCCCCCCAAGGCTGTGTGCTATCTCCACTTCTCTTCTCCCTATATACCAATGACTGCATCTCAAATGATCCATGTGTTAAAATATTGAAGTTTGCTGATGACAGAACAGTCATTGGTCTCATTCGAGACAATGATGAATCTGCATACAGAGAGGAGGTTATACAACTTGCCTTGTGGTGTAACCGGAACTAACTGGAACTGAACACACTCAAAACCGTAGAAATGGTGGTAGACTTTGGAAGAAACCGTCCCATACTATCACCTCTTACAATACTAGACAACACAGTATCAACAGTAGAGACTTTCAAATTTCTAGGTTCTACTATATCACATGACCTAAAATGGACACCTAACATCAAAAACGTCATCAAAAAAGCACAACAAAGAATGTTCTTTCTGCGCCAACTCAGAAAGCTCAAAGTGCCCAAGGAGCTGCTGATCCAGTTCTACAGAGGAATTATTGAGTCTATCATCTGCACCTTTATAACTGTCTGGTTTGGTTCTACAACCCAACAGGACAGATACAGACTTCAGAGGATAATTAGGACTGCAGAAAAAACAATTACGATCCACCTGCCTTCAATCGAGGACCTATATAGTGCACGAGTCAAAAAGAGGGCTGTGAAAATATTTACAGACTCCTCACATCCTGGACATAAACTGTTTCAACTCCTTCCCTCAAAACAACGCTATAGAGCACTGTACACCAGAACAACTAGACACAAGAACAGTTTTTTCCCGAAAGCCATCACTCTGCTAAACAAATAATTCCCTCAACACTGTTCAACTATTTACAAAGTGTACACTACTATTACTGTTAATTTTCTCATCACTCCTTATCACCCATCCCCTCCCACTTGTGACTGTAACTTTGTTGCTTGTATCCTCTATTTCCTAATATGATTTGATGTTGATTGTACCCTATGACTATCATTAAGAGTTGTACATTATGATTCTTGATTCTTAACGAATGTTCCTTCTTTATGTATACCGAGAGTATTTACACCAAGACAAATTCCTTGTGTGTCCAATCACACTTGGCCAATAAAGTATTCTATTCTATTCTATTTATATACAGTAGCTTTGTTTCTAAAGGCCTTCACTTAACTCTCCAAAATTATAGCTTTTTTTCTTATAGAAAATGGTGAAATAATGTTTTCAATCCTTAGCCTACCTCTCTGTTGAATAATATGGTGTGCAAATAAGACCTGGGAAACCAGGGTACACTGAAACCTGAAATTATGTCCTTTCATTTATGCACAGTCCCTTTCCCAATTACTCTGAACAGTCTGCTAATAAAAGATGTTCACAATTTAGAACCAGATTGCTTTATACGCTTTTTAAAAAATGAAAATAGTTTTATTCTTGTATTTTTATTATCCTACTTTTGTTTTATCTTGAAAATTAGGTGATTGATAGGTTATGGATTAATTTTAATATGAATACCCAAGCTAACAATTGAATGATGTACATGTATCAATCAACTCCAAGTCAAGACAATAAAGCATATTTTCCATCATGAAGGGTAAGATTACAAGATGCTGATTAAAGATATAAACTATAGTTCTTCCTACAATGATTTTCTTCCTGCAGAAGAATTCAAGTCAGGTTCATAGTCTGCTCATTTTCTCAGTACAGTTTTATGATGTAGTGACTTTTTAATAGACAAAAGCACATGTCATATTACTGATTAATGGACTGTTTCATCTGACATGGAAAAGACCCTATAGTAGCTATCTCTGAATTATCACAGTATTTCGGCAATCAATTCAAAGAATAAATTCAAGTATAAGCCAAACTGAAGCAGAAAAGAGAAAAATATGGATAATTATTTTACTATATATTTTCTATAGCAATAGCACTTAGACTTATATACTGCTTCACAGTGTTTTACAGCCCTTCTAAGTGGTTTACAGGGTCAGCATATTGCCTCCTACAATCCAGGATGCCGAAGATGGAAGGCTGGGTTAATCTTGAGCCAGTCAGAATCAAACTCCTGGAAGTGAGCTGAATTAGCCTGCAATACCGCATTCTAATCACTGCACCACCACTGCTCCTATAGAACAATGGTCACCAACAGGTGGGCCGTGACCCAGTGGTGGGCCATGAGAAAATTTTGGTGGGTCGCAGAGAAATCTCATCCCCAGAGCACCTCCCCCATAGCAATTAATCCAGGCTGCGCAGAAACACAAGGCAGCACCGCCAACATGGCCCACGGGAACCCTCCCCACCCACTCACTTTTTACCCCGTAAACTTGCCTGCTAAATTGCTATTTTTCCTTTTTCTGTCCATCAGCTGTTCCGCTGTGCCAGGAGATTTAGATTAGCTAGGAAGCAGAAAATGTTTGGATTTCTTGCTTCTAGCTAGTCTTTAGATCTTCAGCTCTGCTTTTAAGTACAGCCGAACCTCTGTTTGCTTGCAAGCAAATTCAGTGCAGACTCACGGCAAGCAAATTTGAGAGACTGAGCTAGCCAATGGCAGATCACTGAACGATTCTGTGAGCAACTCAATCTGCCTGCTTTGCCTGATTTTGGGTAAAAGTTGCTCTTTTTTTATAAAAAATGCAATATTTACATACATGGTGTGTTGTGAGTTAATTTTGTAAGTTTGCTTGCTAGCAAATTTTATGAGTTTGCTTGCAAACAAATTTTATGTGACAGACTAAGCTAGATAGATAGATTTCTGAATGAATCTGTGATTCTGTGAGGAACTCAATCTGCCTGCCTGCTTTGCCTGATTTTGGGTAAAAGTTGCTCTTTTTAAAAAAATTCAATATTTATATAAATAAATATTTATAATATTTACATACAAGCCATTCCCAGCCATGCCCAGCCACCAAGCCACACCCACAAATTAGGCCACACCCACAGAACCAATTAGTGGTCCCTGGGATCTAAAATTATGAGTTTGGTGGTCCCTGAGGTCCAAAAGGTTGGCGACCCCTGCTTTAGAAGGTTCAAACAGTTTTATTACTAAAAAGGGGATATTCCCATCAAGAAATTTTCAAAGCAGACCATGAAACCTTCTATAGCAGCCACAGCAAAGCTTCCTACTTCTTATTCCTTTTATCTGCCATTCAACCTTTCTTCACCACTTTGCTTCTCAACCATTTTGTGGAATCAAGCAGTCTTTGGTTCATCATATCCATGAAAGAAAAGAAACTAATAAAAAGTGCAGTGGAATCTTTCTTTTTAGTGATTTAGTGCTGAGCAGTAAGCCTACCCATTTCCCCTTCCTTCTTATCTGCTACTCAATGTCATTACAATATAATTTCAATTACCATGCTAATAATGGCCAGTGGCATCAGAAATTGCAGTGGGGTGGAAAAAAACAAAACCTCGTGTCCCTGCAGAATAAGGTGAAGTTGATAGAAAAGTCTACTTGCACATTTCTTTTGGGGAAAAAAAACATAGCAACACTTTAATGGATTCTGCTGTCTGAGGGAGCAGAACAAATGCTTCTCAAACACAACCACTGCCAAACAAATCATCTCGACATTTGAGGCAGAAAATCCTTGGACATTATCTCCCTTTCAAATAAGTAACAATTTGTTGTTTTTTTTATTACTCCCAAAATTAGCTGCCAAAAGCAGCCTCTTTAAGCTTCCTGAGAGTAAGGCCAAAGAAATCCCAAAATAGAAAGTGAAAAGCAACAGCAGACTTCAGACTTTTTGAGTTCATTTCCCCAGATCCATTTTGATAGATGTACTGAGCTTGATTCAAAATGGATCAATTTCAAGCCGCTGCATAAAAGGAGTTTTCTTTCATCCCTTGCATTTTATTAAATTTGCTGAGATGGAAAAGAGTGGCAAAAGGGCTTTTAGAATAAGCTATGGTAAGCTAAGAAAGGGATAAAAATTGTTTGATGCATATTTTAATATGAATATATTTAATTTTGTGCTTCAACCAATATATGATATGAAAAGTCACTCTTTAGGATCTGCATTTGTCTCAATGTTATTATGCACATAACCAGTGGGGAAAAGAGGAAAGAAAATGCATATATTAATAAAAAATATATAAACAAAACAGCATTATATCAATGAAAATGCATTTATAAGTCGTATTCATGGAAATACAAAGTTTTCATGCAATCAAAAACAATGAATTTTAAAAATGAGACAAAGTGACCTGTATTGTCACATTGATTCTGAATTTACATTTTTCTAAACAAGTTCCAAAGCATAAGCAGATTAACACAATCCCAGGCTTTCATGTAATCAATGAAGTATATAGTGCTATTTTTTAATATTTTAATTATTTGATTTTATGATGTAGCAGCAAAAATATCCATATAGAGTTCTACTCTATATTGGAAGATTCCAAGCATAAATCTTGTGTGGAATTTAGGATAATGTATGATAATTTGCACACAATGTTTAAATTTTTGAATCAGAATCCAAATATCTTCAAATCTGCTGGTTATTGTGTTCTTCACTATATTTATATATATATAGCATAGGTGGTTAGAATTTCTGCTAATTCCTCCTTGACTGATTGCCATATTTTTGAGGAAATTTTATTGAGATATTTTATTATATCTAAATAATAAATCATTTGTAATAAATCATTATTTTAACTAAATTGTTATACTCAACTTTCATTACTAAATCGTTGTACTAATAATTCTAAAATTCATGCACACTGTACATTTAAGGTGTATGTGCAGACACATACACCTTAATATACATACATATCTCCTAATTCTCTAACCCAGGGGTGTGAAACTCGATTTCATTGAGGGCCGTATTTGGATTGTGTTTGACCCTATAGGCTGGGTAGACAAGGCCAGGGTAGGCATGGCCAGTTTGATGTCACTCATGTCTGGGGCACCTGTGTGGCCCAAGTGGGACTGGAATATCCATTCTCTCCTTCCTTCTTTCCTCCCACCCTTCCTTCCTTCCTTCCTTCCTTCCTTCCTTCCTTCCTTCCTTCCTTCCTTCCTTCCTTCCTCCCTCCCTCCCTCCCTTCCTTCCTTCCTTCCTTCCTTCCATCCTTCCTTCTCTTCTTTTTCCTTCCACCTTCATTTTCCTTTCTTCTTCTTTCCCCTCTTTCCTTTTTTTCCCCCTTCTTTGCTCTCTTCCCATCTTTCTTTCTTTTTCTTTGTCTTTCCTCTGTCCTTTTGTCCTTTCCTGCCCCTTCTTGGATGCTCAAATGCAAAAAGGAAATATTTGTCCTTTTGTTTTTTGTTTTTACTTTTAGTTTGTTTTGCTATCCCTTTGCCAGAGAAAACAGATCGGAGGGGGAGGTGCACATGGCCACCCCGGGCCCTGTTTTCAGCTGCAATGACCTCCTGCAGCTCCTTGCCAGCAAAAATGGAGTTCAGAGACCATGAGTGGCTGCCCCAGGCCCTGTTTTCAGCCACAACACCCTGAAGCCCTCTGCCAGTAAAAACGGAGCCTGGGGGTCCCATGCACCTCCCCAAGCTCTCTTTTCGCTGGTAAAGGCTGCAGGAAACTAAATGGAGGTCTGTTTTCACTGGCAGGAGCTGCACAGACCAGTCCTTTAAGGTTTCCAGGATGGCCCCATAGGCCACAGGTCTTGAATTTGACACTTCTGCTCTAACCCATATATCATTAGCATCATTTTTTCAGTAAAATATTCCTTCAAATATTAACAAACTTTGTATTGCCATTCCCAGAAAAAAATGAAAGAAAAAACTGACTAAACAGAGAAAATTCTCATTCGTTACAAATATTCTTCCTCTTCTTATTTCTGCAAATAACCTTTATATTTTAAATCTTCCTGGTTCTAGCAGGAGTCATTAGAAAAACAATTAAGACAAACCATAAAATCTGACCCTTTGTCATCTCTGTGACTGCCTGACTATTTAAAATAGCATGAACATAACTTAAGAATGTTATCAAATATAAATGGCTTTTATTTTATTTTTCCCAAGTGCAAGAAATTATTTGCTGGTGGCATCTTTTCCCTATAAGTTCCCATTTCCTGAAAAAACCCTTGTTTTTGAACTCAGTTTTAAAAAGTTCAGCAAATAAATATAAGGTTGGATATTTTCTCTTTTGTTACATTTTGGTGTCACATTGTGTACTACTTCACCAAGATTCTGGGTAGAATGGTTACTAGCCAGAGTGAATTCTGGTCAATTTCCATCCCTCCATGGACAGAGATGTAAAGAAGTTTTACTTTTGACAGAAGATTAAAATTTATTTTATTTATTTATTTATAAAAACACTTATATACCGCCCTTCTCCCGAAGGACTCAGGGCGGTGCACAGCCGATTCTACCCCAAATACATAATACAAAAATTAAAATGAATTAAATAATTTTGGGCTGTTATAATTAAAAGTCCACCCTCCCCCCTAAATAATTAAAAACCCCAAATTAAAATTCCATTTAAAACGGGAGACGGTTAAAATCTTGTATCAGCCCAGGCCAGCCTGCTCAAAGACCCAGGTTTTTAACACATGTCTGAAGGCTTTCAGGTCCATGCTGGTACGTATCTCTGGGGGCAGACTATTCCAGAGGGCAGGGGCTCCCACAGAGAAGGCCCTATTCCTGGAGGCCGCCAGACGACACATAGAGGCTGACGGCACCCGAAGAAGGCCCTCCCTGTGGGAACGCACAGGTCTGTTGGAGATCACCAGCAGAACACGGTCCTGCAGGTATCCTGGCCCAATACCATGGATCGCTTTAAAGGTCAAAACTAGAACCTTAAAGAGAACCCGGAAAGCCACCGGCAACCAATGCAGCTCGCGCAGGTGAGGCATCACATGGGAGCTTCGCGACGCCCCCATAATCACCCGCGCAGCCGCATTTTGCACCAGTTGGAGTCTCCGGGAGCTCCCCACAGGGAGCCCCATGTAGAGAGCGTTACAGTAATCCAGGCGAGAGGTGACGAGGGCGTGAGTGACCGTGCGTAAGGCGTCCCGATCCAGGAAGGGCCACAACTGGTAGATCAGGCGAACCTGATAAAAAGCCCCCCTGGAGACAGCCGCAATATGGTCTTCTAGAGACAGCCATGCATCCAGGAGGACACCCAAATTGCGAGCCCTCCCTGTAGGGGGCAGAATCTCTCCCCCAATAGCCAGCGAAGGTGTCAGCTGACTATATCGGGGCACCGGAAACCACAGCCACTCAGTCTTGGATGGGTTGAGTCGGAGCCTGTTCCCGCCCATCCAATTCCGCACGGCCTCCGGGACATAGCCTCCACAGCATCGTTGGGGTGGTGGGATGGAGATGTAAAGCTGCATACAGATGGCACTGCACCCCAAGACCACGGATGATCTCGCCCAGCGGCTTCACATAAATGTTGAACAAGAGAGGGGAGAGACTGATCCCTGAGGCACCCCACAAATAAGGGGCCTAGAGGTGGACCTCTCCCACAAATTGCGAGCGGTTGGAGAGGAAGGAGGAGAACCATTGCAAGACAGTTCCCCCAATCCCCAACCCCTCCAACCGCCGCAATAAGATACTATGGTCGATAGTATCAAAAGCCGCCAAGAGGTCTAATAGGACCAGGACAGAGGAAAACCCCCTTCACGGGCCCTCCAGAGATCATCAACCAACGCGACCAATGCTGTTTCGGTACTATGCCCGGGCCTGAAGCCCGATTGAAACGGATTGAGGAAGTCGCTTCCTCCAGGTACTGAGGGAGCTGACGTGCCACCACGCTCTCAACAACCTTTGCTAAGAAAGGAAGGTTGGAGACTGGACGATAATTATTTAAAACAGCCGGGTCCAGGGTAGGCTTCTTGAGGAGGGGCCGCACCACCGCCATTTTCAGGGCAGTAGGGAGCAACCCCTCTCTCAACGAAGCGTTGATAATCCCCTGGAGCCAGCCTCGTGTCATCTCCCTGGCGGTCGAAACCAACCAGGAGGGACATGGGTCCAACAAACATGTGGTGGCATTCAGCCCTCCCAGCAACCTGTCCATACCCTCGGCGGTCACAGGGTCAAACTCTTCCCAGATAATATTCTCAAGACCTGCCCCGGACACCTCCCCCAGGACCACCCAATTGGAGTCCAGCCGTCCCGAATCTGAGCGATTTTGTCGTGCAGAAATCGGGAAAACTTCTCCACTCTACCCTGCAAGAGGTCATCCCGCGCTCTCGGCTCAAGCAGAGAGCGAGTCATTCTAAACAGGGCTTAAAGATAAACACGCTAAAAGATACAGTAGCTGAGATGTACCTTAATTTTAACTTTTTAAACAGAAACTGATATGCTTAGGGCTCTTAAAATGTTTATGTTTTATAGAACAGTGATGTTCTCAAAAAGCAACAAAGCAAATTTAATATGGTCTCCTAAGTGAAATGCAAAAGCATCATTGTCTAAAAAGTGCTAAAACTACTCAGCCAAATGAAGTGGGCAAAATAAGCAGAAACTACATTGTCCATTTCTTTCCTTCTGTCATTTGCTACAATGAGAAATGTAGATCTGAACAAATACCAGACCAGGAAATTTCAGAATGACTGAGAGCTCCACTTCTATCTGAACCTCATTATGAATCCTGTGTTACTGATCCCGATTCAAGATTTGTTTCTACACTTGGATTCCCTCTTAATTGTCCCAAAAGTGTTTTTTCAAGAGGCAACTGAACTTTCTGGGTTTCTATTTTTTTTAATGTACCATTAGTAACCCCTAAAAACAAAAAACAAAAAATCAAATTACCCATAACAATAAGAAAACTCCAATTAAAAAAATCACTATGGCTTAAAACAAAACTAGTTATGTAGCAAACTTTAAAAACCGATACAACACCTTATGACAACAGATAAAGGTAGAATGCACAAATTATTACTGCAAACAGGAGGAAAACCTCCTATATACAAAATCCACCTGCCTTCTACAATTTTGTAAACACCAAACTTAAAGACTCAAGAACCATCTCACTTCTAAAGGGACCAAATGGGAAAGACTGCAGCAACCAAGCTGTTAAGGCCAACCTCTTCAACACATCTTCAGCTCAGTCTTTGTTAACAGCAATGGCTCATGCCCCACATTTCCTAGTCGTACCACAACTAACTGCAATGATCTACTATATATTGACGTTACAGAAGATAACATAGAAAAGGCATTACGTAATCTAAAAACTATCCCTATCTATTGGCCCCAATGGATTATGTGCATACTTCTTTAAAAAGCTTTTCTCTGCCATAGCAGAATCCCTAAGCATTATATATGATATCATTCAGAACCAGCTCCTTACCGAACCTATGGTCCTTAGCTACCGTCATCCCTATCTTCAAAAAGGATGACCCCAGCCTGGTTGAAAACTACAGACCAATCTCACCATGTTGTTTCACATGCAAAGTCATGAAATCAATCATTAACCAATTCATCACCCTCCATTTAGACTGAAACAACCTACTCTCCAAAAAACAATTTGATTTCAGGAAAAAAATTGTCATGCAACCTACAACTTCTACACTTCAAAAACATATGGACTACTCTACTCGACCAGGGTAAAGCAATAGATGCAATTTACATAGACTTCTGCAAAGCCTTTGATTCAGTGGTACATGACAAACTACTGTTAAAACTAAACTCTTATGGCATTTCCGGATCCCTTCATAAGTGGATTCTGCATTGCTGTCAAACAGGCAACAAATAGTAAAAATAGGAAGCTCTGACTAGGGCATTCAAAACCTTGCTAGATCAATACTTGGATACAGCTCATCTGTCTGGAATCCACACTGTATATCAGACATTAATATAATTAAGCTAGTCCAGAAGTATTTCACTAGAAGAGTGCTATACTTCTCTGCTCGCAACAGAATATCCTATATCATCAGGCTTGAAATTTTGGGCTTGGACAATCTTAAACTATGCCACCTATGGTTGGACTTAAGCGTAGTCACAAAATTATTTGCTCCAATATCCTACCAGTCAATGACTACTTCAGCTTCAACTGCAACAATACAAGAGCACACTACAGATACAAACTCAATGTTAACCGCTCCAAACTTGATTGTAGAAAGTACGACTTCAACAACAGAGTGTCAATGCCTGGAATGCACTATCTGACTCTGTAGTTACATCCTCAAACCTCCACTCCTTTAGACAGCTGGTCATTTGCACTCTTTAACAAGTCATTAAGGCCACCTGGAGGTTTATCTGTGTTTTCAGGGTCATCTGAGTGCAAATGGGTGTAGAGCCTATTTGGAACAGTTGAAAGGAATGTGTTGTAGACTAGAGATAGATGATGTCATATTCACACACACCCCATGTTAAGAAAAGGCCATTCAATTTTTTATATATGGCCTCTTTGCCCTTTCTTTCAAACCATTGATCCTCTCTATCCAAAATATGGACTTTGCTGTCTTCAAAAGAGTGGCCTTTGTCTTTTAAATGCAGATAGACTGCTGAATCTAGTCCTGATGGGTTTGTTCTCCTATGAACTCCTAAAATGCAAATGATCAGTTGTCTGCAAGGCAGTGGTGTATTAACCAATAAGCAGACTAAGGACATGCTTAGGACACCAGGCCCAAAGGGAGCACCACAAAGTTGAGAATATGGCTTTCTTTGTACAGTGTATACAAAGGAGGGGGGCACCAAGATTTGTCAGTGCTTACTGCACCAGTGAGCCTTAATCCACCACTGCTGCAACGAGTATAAATCTTTCCATTCCCCACCATCCAGTCAGAGCTGAAGAAGCTTCCTGGATGAGAAGCAAAACGTTTTCAAAGAAAAAGCACCTTTAGGACAACCATGACCTGGATAACTGAGAATCTCCATAGACCTCCCTCTTAATTCCACTAACCACCTGAAGACAAAGATTAGAATGCTACAGCTTATTCAGTTCCAAGTTGTCAACAGGAATTTAATATCTTTTATTAGCAATTTTTTAAAAATTATATTATTTAAAAAATAAACCAAACCTTCCAAGAGTTTCTAGCTTAGATGTATAAAAAGCTCAGGCAATGATAGTAACATAATGTTTCAATCAACCCCTAAGTGTACAGAAACTGACACAGTCTCTATGTGGTACAAAGTTAAATGTGTTACATTCCTGCAGATTCAAATGCATGCTTAACTAATTAAGAAAACAGTTAAAATGGCAGTTGCAAAAGTGTAGACAGGCTTTAAGTCAGTACTTGGTAATACTTCCTTTGGCAGAAATAACAGCTTTGGAGATCTGGGGCATATTCTGAAAATTACATCTTTCAATACATATGGAAAAGAAGCAAATATCCATTCTGTTTTGCTGATTTGAGCAGTTTCAAGACAATTATAGCAGTGTTTTTTTATCTTCAAGTTCATTTTTTAACTTGATTTTTAGGTTTTTTTTATCTTCAAGCTAATGTTCCACAGTCAATGAACATATAATTAATAATGTAATATATGTTAGTATCTGATCTACTATAATACTTCGCATTTTATAGTAACAGTATCTGTTGCTTATCATGAAAAAGACCAGTTTTGTTTAGGAGAATCTTTTTTCTTGTTATATGTTTTATGAGTTCAGCAGATACCAAACAGATTATCACAACCTAACTCAAAGGAGCTTTTTCAAAAGGCAACAGACTTTCTTTTCTTTTTTTTGAAGATGTTTCGCTTCTTATCCAAGGAGCTTCTTCGGTTCTGAAAGTCCAGTTGCCTTTTGAAAAAGCACCTTTGCCTGGATAACTGAGAATTTCCATAGACATAATACCTCCATGGTACTCAATATTGGTTTCACCAGTATATGGAATCGGCATGGATATTGATGCTTGCTTAGTTAGTTAGTTATCCATCTTATCATGGGACTATTGTGAGCAGCTCACAACAATAAAATGGAAATTAATAGTAAAAACATTAAAATAATAGAAGAATAAAACAATAAAAAGTGGAAGTGGAAGCAATATGAAATTAAAAAGATGAACAGAAGGGAAGCAGGAAGCTCAGAGGGAGGTGGGGTCAGCATGTAAAATATACAATATTATAAACTACTAATCTGTTACATGATATAATCTTTAATTTCAAAAGTACACTAGCAGGTAGTCTCAGCAGTTTGGAATTATGGGATTATACAGAGGACATAGAAAATGGCCTTGGAGATCAATAAGGAGATCCATTAGCAAGGGTGGGTTGAGCCCATTCACAAAAATAAACTGTGGGAGGAGAGAAGCATATTCATAGCTATAAGATATAACAATAATTATTATAATAAAAGTAATTTTATACCCATATGACATGTATTTCTTAATATGTCTATTAAATCCACATCTCCTATGACTGTCATAACACACAACTTATTAACCAAATTATTTTTAAGTCCTTCAGCATGTTTAACTGCTGGACTGAGGGCAACTATGCAAAATTGTTCCTGTCCATACCAATACCTTGGATGGGTTAAAATTCATTGAAAATCAAATTACACCACCCATTGCCCTGCTACAACTTCATGCTGTAATGAATAATGCCTTAGTATTGACTGAAGTACTGATTGATGACCAAGTACAGCTTCACAAACCATGATGCTATGTGAGCAGTTCAAGGATATTACATTGGCAGATATGCCAACACAAATATTTCAGAGAGGAATGATAGTGAAAGAAGACATGCAGCAAGAGAAAGTCTTGTTTAGGTGAGTTTAAAAAACACTTTTTCAAGACTATTACATTGCTGTTGTTATTTGTCTCAAATGAATTTCATGTAGCCAAGTATTCCTTAAAGTAAAATAAATTCCTACTTTTAGGTTGCTCATTAACAAAAGAACGAAGTTAATTGCCTCCCCCAACATATACCTTAAACCTTATGTGCAAATAATCTGATAAAAGGCAGAGCATAGAGTGCCTTCCTTAAACCAAGTTTAGGGCTATTATTAACAGGCTGAAGATCACACCTGAAAATAATTAAGTGCAGCTAAATAAATAAAATAACCTCCTTTGTATTTGTTTTAATGTAATTAAATATGTGTAATATGCATGTTGAATATCCGTCACTTTGTACCACATTTACAATTTTTGGATGTCTTTAGGAGTATCATTCCAAGACTTTTAGCAATCAAAGACAAGCTGGAAGTTTGGATTAAACACCTTTGTAATGTCAGCATTAACTGGGAGTTGGAATTGGTCATTTTATTTGTCATGAAAGAGATAAATTGATTACTCCTTCCTTCCTTACTCCTTCCTTCCTTCCTTCCTTCCTTCTTTCCTTCCTTCTGTACTTTTAATTTTTTTGCTAATAGAATGTGCTCCATTAGTCCTTTCACTTTCAACAACTACCAGCCTGAAAGCTAGATGATTCTTGATTTCCTGATCTCCTGGATATTGCAGAGATGAAAGTGTTTTTTGTCCTGAATAATATCCACCCAAGTTGTTTTTATCAGCTGAACATGGCTATCTGAATCCCAGTATTCTCCAAATGGTTAATACTTCATTTCATTGCCCTGCCAATCAATTGAATCATCTTGCTTGCAGTTGTCAGTAGACATAGTATTGTATTCTTCCTTCTGTCTGGCAGAATAAATGTGAAGGCTGAGCAGCAATTGTTGAACAGCAGAAAGATGGAAGAGAATTAAAATATAAAGAAGACATGTCATTTTTAATGCTGATGCAAAATTGTTCTGATTGTTAATGTTAGATAGAGCTACTGCATTTTGTCAAATATCTTTTTACTCCTGTTTAGACAAAAAGGAGAAAACAAAAGAAAATTAAGCATCATATCAGCTATTACAAAAAAAACCCATTCATCCTAATTTTTAAATAACTCATTAAACATGGACCACGTAAAATAAAGTATAAATTCATAAATGGAAAGTGAACATATATGTAAAGTTTAAATCCAGCTTAATTCTGTATTTCTAACATTTAAATAAATAAATAATCTTATTTGGGACCCCATTCATGATAAATCTTCATATGATTCCAAATTCCAAATGGGAGTATGTAATTCAAGAACATAGCCATGTTAAACAATTATTGTACTGTATTATCATATTAACAGAGTTGTAAATTCCAAAACCAAATGTTGAAATTGTTTCAATCATATATTGGTTGATTAATCTCATAACAGACAAATTCATGCTCCCTAAATCATGTTTTATTTATTTATTTGATTTGATTTGATTTGATTTGTCAATCGCTTACAAGATAATAGGTATAAGTATATACATAGTTATGAATACATGAAATGGGTACATATAAGAAAAATAAAAGAAACAATAGGACAGGGATGGTAGGCACATTGGTGCGATGTGCACGCCCCCTACAGACCTCTTAGGAAAGGGGTGAGGTCAATAGTAGACAGTCTAAGGTTAAAGTTTTTGGGGTTTGGGGAAGAAACCACAGAGTCAGGTAGAATATTCCAGACATTGACCACTCTGTTGCTGAAGTCGTATTTCCTGCAATCAAGTTTGGTGCGGTTAACCTTGAGTTTGTATCTATTGTGTGCTTTTGTGTTGTTATGGTTGAAGCTGAAGTATTGATTGACAGGTAAGTCATTGTAATGTATGGTTTTATATACCATACTTAGATCAGACTGAAGATGGCATAATTCAAGGTTTTCTAGGTCTAGAATTTCAAGTCTGGTTGCATAAAGTATTCTGCAATGAGTAGAGGAGTAGAGAACTCTTCTTGTGAAATATTTCTGGACTTTCTCAACTGTGTTCATATCAGATACATAATGTGGGTTCCAGACTGATGAGCTATATTCGAGTATTGGTCTAGCAAATGTTTTGTATGTTCTAGTTAGTAGTGTGATTACCAGAGAAAAAGCTGATTACCAGAGAAAAAGCTACATAGGATTAGGTTAACAACTCTTAATGCCTTTTTTGGCTATGTAGTTACAGTGGGCTCCAGCACTTAGATCATTAGAGAGGAATATTCCAAGGCCCTTTACAGAGCTTGTATCATCAATAAAGTCTTGACTATTCAGCTTGTATTTTATTTTCTGGTTTTTTTTGCCAATATGTAAGACAGAGCATTTATTTGTTGAGATTTGAAGTTGCCATTTTTTTGACCATTCTGATATATAGTCAAGATCTTTTTGAAGGGTAACAGTATTGTCTGTGGTATTGAACAACTTTACATCATCAGCAAAGAGAATGCAGTTGCTCTTAATATGATCACAGCAGTCATTTATGTAGAGTATGAAGAGAGTTGGTCCGAAAACACTGCCTTGGGAGACACCACTATTGACAGGTACAGAATTTGATAGGACAGTCCCAATTTTGACCATTTGTTTTCTGTTTGACAGGAATGCTTCAATCCAGTTATGCAGTTGTCCAGAGATACCATAAGATTTTAGTTTTAGGAATAGTTTGTCGTGTACCACTGAATCATTACACACACTTCCAACTTTGATGTGCTGATACACAATTCTATTTGAATATTCTTTAAGAAGTGCAATGAACATGAAATGTTTTAATCCCAAAACATAATTTTAAAAAACTTTTGTCCCTGAATCAAAATATTTTGTAATTTCTTATTTCAGACTAATAACATAAAGAAGGCACCAACTGGAAATGAATACTTCCAAGTGGAAAAGAATATTGACATTTTCTACTTCTCAAATTATCTACCAATCACATAATCTTTAACATAATATATTTATTTGATTTAGTGGAGTACTGATAATTTAATTAGAAATAAATTTAGACAATATATTTCAATGAATCAATGATTTGTCACATTAATAAAAGAGTTCTTATTTGGAAAATATCTTGAACAATATCTATTCCAGTAGATGAGTTGATAGGAACCTAGGAAGGGAAGCCCAAGATAGCCTTTGACTTTGGAGGAAAGGTTGCTCCCTCCAAAGTTTGTGATTGTTCCAAAACTGTCTATCTCATACAGCCTTAATTCAGATAATAATAATCAAGCCCAGCTGTTTTCAACATATCAACTCATGACAATACTTTCAAGTCAGGGAGATGAAACTATATGATAAAAAATTATAATCTTAGACACTCATCTCTTAGCCTATTTTAATCATAATTTTATCCACTGTAAATAGAAAAAATATGATTAAAGTTTCAAGAAATCTCAGGAATATGTTTCTGTGTGTATCTTATACATCACACTTTTAATATATGAATTGTCTTTAAAGCATTACATTTAAAATTACTATATAGTCATTGTGTTTTATCTTTCCACATTTAGCTGATTCATTATTATCAAATAGTTGACTTCCAAGAGGTATTTTTCAACAGCTGTGAGGTACTTTGGAACAAGGCCACAAGGACATATGTAATATCTACTCTCTGTCCTTGCAAATAATGATTCATTTATTCATATATTCCCCTTTTGGCAAGGTATTAAATGATGATGTGAATGCACATAAATTTCCATGCCAGCTTAGGAACAACTCTAATACTTCACTATCAAAGAGTATAAAAGGATCAGTGGCTGGGCATATTTTTCTTATAAAACAATTGTAATTCTAAATCGCAAAAATGACTGACAGACCGGTTAAACATTAAAAAAAAATACTAGGAGGATAAGATGACTATAAAAGAATTCTGATCCTAGATGAATAGATAATAAAAAAATCTAGCTATGGCAAATGCAAAAGGTTTGATAGACCTATAGAGATTTATCTGAGGATAAGAAAGCAAAATTAATGGGAAGAAGAAAGATTATAGTTTTTGACTGCTAAAAATATTATTAGGAAGATAAAAGTAATGAGAGGAAGAAATGTGTTCACGTTTTCTCTAAAAATAGGATTACTATTCTTTAAAAATATTTACCAACTATTTATAATACACAAATAATAGTTATTATATTCTGTTTCTATCTGTGGCCACAGTGCACCTTCGAAAGGTATTTAAATAGTCTGATTCCAATAGTTGTTCAACAATATTTATTTCCATGCACAGTTTGTGAAAGATCCCTGCAAAGACTCCTTTATTTATATAAGTACATATGACCCTATCTGTCTGCTTAGGTGTTTCCAATATTTCCACTATTGTGGAATGTGCATGCAGATTAGTCAGTACAAAACAAGTAACTTTTTGACAATCCACAGATGTAAATCTACAGTGTAAATCTGTAGGGTTTTATTAAGTCCTGCCTTAACCATGGCAGCCAGAGAAGGATGGATACATACATACATACATACATACATACATACATACATACATACATACATACTAACGATTTGTACTAGTCATTGGCTTTGGAGAAGGAATGCAATGCTTTTAAAGTAACATGCAAAGTTTAAAGTAACATGTTCCTTTCAGATTAAGATTAGTATATGTACTTTCAACTAAATACTGTACATATTGAAATATAGCACTTAGCAATAGCACTTAGACTTATATACCGCTTTATAGTGCTTTACAGCCTGCTTTAAGTGGTTTATAGAGTCAGCATATTGCCCCCAACAATTTGGGTCCTCATTTTACTCACCTTGGTAGGATGGAGGCTGAGTCAACCTTGAGCCTGGTGGGATTCAATCTGCCAAATTGCAGTAGGAGTAACTTGCAGTACTGCATTCTAACCACTGTGCCACCAAGCTCACTAATATGCTTTATAAAAGCATAATAAAATCGTATGTTAAAAATAAATATAAAGAAAGATACATAATCATAATTTTCACTATTATAACACACATTTTTAAGAGTAATAACTGATTCTTATCACAGTTAAGAGGGAAGATCTAAAAAGAGTGAATAAAAATGGTTGTAATCTTTGCCTCCCTTGAATATATAAATACAACATCACTAATATTTATACTGCTGAAAACTAACACAATCTGGGCTAGTAACTACACACAGAAAAAAATATATTGTTCTGAACTAAATGAATTGGAAGTTATATCTCTGGCAAATCCACTGATGGTTATAATATTTCATGATGATATTTCTGTCCAGAAAGCAATTTCTGTGCCCCAGAGGCCAGAGAACAGTAACAAGCAGTAATAATAGTCTCTACTTTATAATCCAGATGATCTTGCCCTTTTCTTGATGGGATCTTTAGGAGCAACACTTCATACTAAATACATCAATAAATTCATTCACTAAGTTCATGTTGGGAAGTCGTGAAAGGAAATAATGAAAATGATGGCAAAGTTCTCTTTCTAAGAGACAGTGTGTGTAGCATTTAAAGTTTTGGATTAAGAGTCAGGAGACCCAGTCCTACTCAATCATTCATAGAAGTTCTCTGGGTAACTTTGGGTCAATTACTCTCTAACTCTCCCTCCCTCCTCCCTCTCTCTCTCCCTCCCTCCCTCCCCCCCTCCCAAACCCACTTTATTGTTGCAGAGATAAACAGGACATGGGAGTGCTATATAAATCACCATGAGGGGCTGTACAAAATGTGGGATATAAATCTAATTAATAAATAAAAATAGAGTCAGTTAACACTATTTCCTATCACAATGCAATGAAAGTACCAATATCCATTATATCTAGAGTCAGTCACAACTCTAAATTACACAAACATGAATAGCAGAAGTGGCTTTGTTTTCTTTTTAAACATTCCTCTTTCTGCTTTGACTTTGATTGTAGATCACTTTGGGTTAATGGCACACATGTACTGTCAGCTGTGCCTTCTGTGATGCCAGATGGAGAAAATGAATGAACAAAAGCCACTCCACTTTCCACCAGTAGAAAATATTTTCAGCCCTGGAACTTGGTAAACTCTATCATTAAAAACTAAATAGCATTTCCATCACGGAAACATAGTCAGAAGGAAGAATTTTGTTTCCTACGAATATTAAATAAATTGTCTCCTTCCATTATGCACCCTTCACATATTTCAGGATGCATGATAGCATTTTTACTACAGATAAGTAACAAAATGTATCTTGTTTGTGGGAGTTATTGAAACCTCTGTTTGGAGTGACACATTTATAGTGAGGTATAGATGCAGTTATATATAGAATTACTTTGCTATAAATTTTCATTTTCTTTTTAAGACAACTATCCTAAAGTCATGAAAAGTCACTCATTCAACACCTGGAGCATTTGGGACCTAATCAATAAATGATTAGTATTAATTTGTTTGAAATATAGTAATGGAAAATGCTATCTCTTCTGACTGTAGTGTGTAGTTTTGATTTTATATTAAAGAAAGGGTATACCCTGAAGTATTGCTAACAGAACAGAAATTATAAAGGTCATCTGCATTGTTGCTACTATATTTCATTTCTCAATGGCAAAAAAAATTGAAAATATAAAGCTTCTGCTTATTGCCCTTGACAGATAAAAAATTTATAGCATTCAAAACAGAACACTGAGACTTCATTTGTCCAATATGGGAACTCTTGTTAATACTTAGAGACTATATGTCCCAGATTGCAGTCTTATTCTCAGAAAAAGAAAAAAGAATCAGTTTTATTTCTTTATTTGAGACTTCCCTTAGTCTTCAATTTAATTTAACTACCTAAAAACAGGACTATTCCAAGAGTTAAGATAATTATTAGATAAGATACATTGCCCTGCACCTGAAGGTGTGAGAGTGCTGCCTATCTTCCTCCATGTGTTTGTCATATTAGTTCATTGATAATTGAAGAAAAAATGTTTTATTTAGATGTGTGGTAATAATGGGAATGGTAAAGGATTTTACACAACAGTTGTTTCTTACATTCCAGTCTGGAATCGTTTAATTTTACCAAAAATAAAATAAGTTTTACGGGAAAAGTAAGTTATTTTTCCAACACACCAAATGTTTAAAAATCAATTATACACACATGGATGTTTTCACTGCATGGCTGTAGTAAGGATGCAGGAATGGAAAAGAAATTTTAGTTGAGTTCTGCTCAGTGAGAGGATAAATAAGTGGAATCAAACTGGGATTCTGCCATTACTAGAGACTGAATGTGACATGGATATCAATCTTCCAGGCAAAAAAAGTCCCTGCTGGATAGGCCTTTCAAAGTTCAGATGAAGTTTGGCACAATTTGCTTCCTTATCACAGGATCATAGCAGTTTGGCTGCACTAAGACTTGAATCCAGAAGCAGATGGAAAGCAGGCAAGCTGCCTAACAACTGGCTTATTGCAATAGGAATGAAGAATCTCATTTTACTAAAGGGACTTCCACAACTGAAATTAAATTATTTAAACTGTGTAAATTATATATAAAGTTATAAATTAAATTGTTTATAATTACTGATGAGAAAAATTTATACCTTCCTTTCCATTTTTCAAGGCAGAAATGTCGGGTATTGAGCAACACAAAAGGAGAATGTTTAAACCCAGTCTAACTTTATTAAATAATTGAAAATATATTTATCAATTAAGAAAAAAGCAAATAAGTGAAAATGCATTGATGTAATTGACAAGATGTTAGACCAGGGGTGTTTAAAATTGGCTTGCGAGGTCAGCTTGGAAATAGCAAAGGAACTGCCTGTGGTGCCTTTGACAGTCAAAATGGGGTGCTGGAGGCGATGCCCCATTTTGACCAGCAGGGTGCTGCAGAAGGCTTCCAGGCTAAATATAAGGCATGCGGGGAGGGGGGGGGGGGGCTCACATGGCCCTGCTATGCCCCTTTTTGGCTGGCAGGATGCTACAGGAGACCATCCAGGCTGAAAACGGGGTGCAGGGGGCTTCATGTGTCCCTCCACACCTTATTTTGTCTGGCAGGATGCTGCAAGAGGAGTCCATTCCATCTTTTCTCCTCCCAGGTAGCCTGAGGAGGAGAACTACAATGCTGATCTGGACCTCGAAGAAATCCAGTTTGACACCCCTGTATTAGACTATACTGGAAAAATGAGTCCATCATCAACCATTAAAAAAAGGTTAATTGCTCACAACTCAACATAACATATAAGGTTGTATGTCAGAAAGATGATTGGAAAAATGATTTCCACTGTATGCTATCCTGAGCTCTTGGAGTATAACCATATGTGAGTGATGAAATGATTCATAATATTTATTTTAAAAAATAGCTAATAAAATCAGAATGATTACATAACGATTTGGTTTTTTTTAATATTTTATTTTTAAAAAACAAAAATACAAATCTCTATTCACATTAACAGTGTTCATGTTGTTGTTGATACATACATCTCCTTTTATACATAAACATCAATCTTATTTCTATCTTCCACCCATTTGTACACCTATTCCAACACCCATTTGTAGACCTATCCCAAACCGCGTAATAATCCAAATCATCTTTGCCTCTTAATTCCAAAGTGAATTTATCCAGTTCCACACAATCTATTATTTTTTGTGTCAAGTCTTCTTCAGATAGTATCTTTTCCTTCTTCCATCCCTATGTGAAGGCTATTCTCGCCGCAGTTTACATAACGATTTGTTTATGACGTACCATGTTAGCTGACTTAGCAAGAGAGAAGTATCAGAATCATACTTCTGGTCTTTCCCCTGTCTTCTTTGTGCATAAGGCCTATATGCTGTAGTTAACAAGCATTGTCTGATTGATTGAATGTATTTATTCAAGTATTTCTTGATCTTTCTGTAGGGTTCAAATGCAAAGCTATAAGCATGTAGGGGTATACAGACTCTACAAAAGTTACTGTGTATTTGTTGCAATGATCTTTTTTTTCCATATTTTGGCATTCATTGAGTTGGAAAAACTTTTCCATTCATATATCATGTGTATATACTATACATATACAATTTGGATGCAAATAAACTATATTTGGAAGGGTGAGTAATGCATAGGGATTGGGAACAGAAACAGTAGAAGCTATATCACTCATTCCTTCCATCTACATCAATGGTACAAGGTGATTATGACCCAGAAAAATGTTAGTTCCATTTTAGATGTCTCCTGCTTCAGCAGTGCTGCTGTATTCTTAATCAAATGTATGCATATTTAATTACTATATTGACAAATGGATGCATTGCTAAATAGTTTCAGGAAACAAACTCTAGTTACCACAGCAAAACATACAGCATTTCTTTCTAAATATGCATAGTAGTGCACATGGGCAAATGTGAATGAGTTTTAATTTGTCAGAAATGATCCTACTAATAGGAGCTCTAGCAGCCTAATGTTCTAAAGTTGTCAGAAATCTGAACATGCATAACTAATGTATAAACTTCCACTAGTGTGTTAGGAAGTTGCTTATTTGCTTTTTGCAAAAAACAGATTTTTGCAAATTGGAAAAGATAGCTTGAAGTAGCTTTTACAAGAGACTCCTGAGGCACATCAGGTAGATCATGCAAAAGAAATAATTCAAAGTGAAGAAAGAAAAAAGAAGAAAAGTGCTGGAATAATGCAATATAACATCCATAAGAAAGGATGAGAAATAAATTGATGAGATGGATTGAATCTGTAGGAATTGGAATAGTTGTATTCAGAATGGGACAAATAAATACACAAATATTAAATTGTTGCCCAGAACAGTATATGATTATCTGCCTACACAAAATATCTGACATCTTTGGAAGTTTGAGAAAAAATAAATGTCAGCTTATGTTATCAAGAGGAGAGAAGAACAATAGTGTCTAGTGTTTTTCAGGTTTAAGGTGACAAGAGTTTTCATTATCTTTTTTGGAGTCTGAGATATATTCTGTAACTTATGTCTTTGAATATAGACAGACAAGAAGAAAATCTAAACATCTCAAAGAACATATTTAGTTTGCACTTCTAAATAGTTACCTGTAAGTAAATACCATTGTATTCAGTGGTGGTATTCTACTGGTTCAGCCCGGTTCTGCCAAGCCGGTAGTGATGATGAGCAGTGGAGATCGAACCGGTTCTCTCCATTATTCTCTGTTGGGCCCACCTGCCCGCCTGGGTTCCCATACTCACCTTTATCCTCTGCTTTTGAAGTGCAGCTGCTTTGCATGGTACAGCAGAGTGCTGCACTGCAACTGATGAAGCGACCGGGAGAGTGCAGGCTTGTAGGAAGTACGTTGGAATGCCACTGCACCTGTGCAAAGTGTGTGTTTGGCACAAGTGCACATGCACACAGAGTGTGCATGTATGCAAAGCACACCCACCAAGCCACACCCACCGAACCGGTGGTAAAACTTTTTGAATCGCACCACTGATTGTATTTATTTAGGATAACTTCTAATAAATAACTTCTAATATTCTAATAAATATCATTATTAATAATAATAATAATAACAACAACTTCTGAATAAGAATTCTTTTGGAAATCTTTTGAAGTAACATAAATAGATATCTATTTATATTTCAAAGCTATTTTAATAAAATATCCAGACATAAATTTGCTACTTCTTTTGAGAACTCAACATGTATTAAGTAATCATAAATCTTAGCTGTTTCCATATTTACATCAAAACAATACTTTCTCTGGTCATAGAGTACTTTTGACTACAAAAATGCTCTGTCTATTCATAAAAACTTCCAGTCATTTTCACATAAAATTTTCACACATTTTCATAAAGGATGAATTTAGCAGAAAAAAGACACATTAAGGACAGCCTGGGAAATTAATTATATTTTATTTTTCTTTGCACATTAGAAGATGGCATTTTAGGTATCATCATTTTAAAGCAGAAAATTCAGATTGCTTGATGATTTGTGGTCTTGGATAAATAAAACTCATAACAACTAAAAAAAATCAAAGACCAAAAAGAGTAAGGTTGTGAGAACCAAATTAAATTTGAAACATGAATTTTATAATTGAAATATAAATCCTATGATTAATTGTAAACAAAGGGCCAATAAAAAAATTTCCCTGCTTAATTCTAAAATAAAAATTCACTTCATCTTTTATTGATCCAACGTGTACAATACAAAAAACATTTTAAGTTAAAATTTCAGATAAGCCAGCATTCTTCTTTTTCATACAAATTCATCAGGACAGTAATATAATTGTAATCTAGGAAGGTATCCTTCCTTTTCCACCAATTAAGATAGAGCTCTAGGAACTCCAAGAAATAAACACAAGTAATAGCTATTCTATATTTACATCTATATCCTAATCTTGTGTACTGGAACACTTAATCTTCCCTTTTGACTGTGAGCTGAGGACTGCAATGTGGTTATACCAATGGTTAAATCAGATTTGTCAGAATATTGAGCTTGTTATTGGAAAGCTTACTAGTGAATTTATATACCAGGGTGAAATTATTACAACATAATAACAGGCTGCAAATCAACAGAGGGTTGAGCATGTTCACATGGCCTACAGAATCCTAATTCATTGCTTCAATGTGTAAAGTGATTGTGCAAACTTTCTCATCATTAGTAATGCTCATTAACACAATAATAGAAGTATATCATTCTGAAAAGCACTAGATATTAAACAGTTGAAATATAAATAAATACAATTTGTTCCATCTTTGAAGTTGTTTATAATAGGAACTTGCTGATGTAATTGTATTTTTGTTTGTTTTCCCCTCAAGATTGATCCTAAGAATTACCTTGTTGGCAAAAATTTCTCATCAACATGGATTGTGCCATTGATTCAGTGGGCACTGACAATAAAAGCTTTCCTGTGCAAGTGATAAGAAGCTTTATAAAACAGAAACTTGCAGAATTGCATTGCTGCTCACGGATCAATAAGTATTGTCTTTTTGCAGTCAAAATCTCATTTCTCTAATTTAGCCTCATCTGCAAAACATCCAGATGAAACAGGTAGCCTTATTTTCATAAATATTTTTTGCCAAGATGCAGAGATCTATGATATATTTTAATTCAATCCACAACTAATTTCAAACAAGAGGCAATTATCAATGTATTGACAAATCTTTCATTCTATTGAGATATAATTTTGTTCAATGAACATTGGAACTTGGAGATGTTATGGATGCTTTTCATCTGTTTCCTTTATCTTTTTAAATACAAAATAAGCAAAAATAAAAGGAGCTTTAAGATGTAATGCACTGGTGCAGGTGGTATTAATCCTCATGTCTTTAAATGTCTAAACTTCTGGACCTTGGGCTTTCTAATTCAACCTGCCTTTGGATTATGGATTTCCTGTCTGGCCGATCACAGAGGGTCAGATTAGGTAATCATACCTCTTCAGCTCTTATTCTTAATACTGGTACACCACAGGGTTGCATGTTGAGTCCCTTACTTTATACTCTTTATGTGCATTATTGCATTCCCATTCATGCTAGTAATACTATTGCTAAATTTGCAGATGATACAAGTGGTGGGACTTATCTCCAGAGGGGATGAGTCTGCCTACCAAGATGAGGTGGACCGGTTGCTTTCGTGGTGTGGAGACAATAACTTGGTCCTCAACACCAATAAGACCAAGGAGCTTATAATGAATTATAGAAGGAACAGATCAGACATCCAGCCCTTGCTTATCAATGGAGACCTAGTGGAGCAAGTGGCCAGTTTTAAGTTTCTGGGTGTTACCCTAAAAGAGGACCTGACCTGGGGTGACCACATTGCAGCCCTAATCAAAAGGATCCAGCAGAGAATATGCTACCTGAGACTTCTCAGAAAACAACAACTGAATGAAAAACTGCTGGTGACCTTCTACTGCTGCACCATAGAGAGCATTTTAACATATTGCACCTCTGTATGGTTTGCCAATTGCACAGTGGCAGATAGGAAAGCACTCCAGAGGGTTAATGTCATTGCCCAGAAGATCATTGATTGCCCTCTCCCTTCTTTGTAAGAGCTTTATAGCTCCCGTTGCCTTAAGAAAGTTCAAAATATTCTTAAAGATCCATCTCATCCTGGGAACCCTTTTTTTGAACTGTTATCATCTGACAGATGGTACAGAATAATAAAAACAAGGACAAATAGGCTGAAAAACATCTTCTATCCCAGAGCAGTAGCTCTTTTGAATTCTGCTGTGTTGGTGTGGTGTTGAAGGTTTCTAGTTCAATGTGTGAAGGTTTCTAGTTCAATGTGTGTTTGTGTTTATTTTCATGATCATGGTCATGATGTGCACTGAAGGTGTTTGATTTTGTTGTATGAAGTGCAATGACAATAAACTAAACTAAACTAAAATGTAGATCTTTAAATTTAATGTAAACCTTTCCAGTAGTCTTGTCATATGAAAATACTATGAGCACAAAACATATTATCTATACTAAAAGATTTCTTTGAAAGGTATTACCGAGCAATCTAAGTGCAACAGATTAAAGCCATTGTAATTCATGATACTTGCATAATATCATCACACAAATGAAGTAATTTGCATTACTTGCATCACCCAGATGACATATACCAATTTACCAAACTATAATGATTCCGTTTCAGCAATGTCAATTAAAAAGTATTACAATATAAAGCCTTTTATAATAGCAGCTTCTTTTCTGTTAATGTTTGCATAGCATATACGCAAAAAGTATATATTTTCTCTTTGAAAACATTCAAACTTACTATTACCTTATAATTTTAAATTCTTTTCATACATTTACAGCAGTGTAAAATTAGCATGCTAGTCTGATGATTAGATGAATTCAAAAAAATGACTATATTTGCATTTAATTATAAATCAGTGTCAGAGATGATAATATGAATCATGTGCCTTAATATTGTGCACTAAGATTTATTAAGGTACTGCCTAAGGATATAGGTAGGTTTAAACAAGATGGGTGTAAAATTAGGGTATTCAGATCCAATGAATTCAATATTTCTAAATATTGAAGGAGACCTTTAGTTTTGCTGTAATGCAGGGGTGTCAAACTCCCAATGACATGTTGTCATCACATGATGTATCACAACATTTTTCCCCTTTGCTAAACCGAGGGTGGGCATGGCCAGCACATAATGCATCCAGCCTGCGGGCCGCACCTGGATCAAACATTTTGCCCAATTTTACTTCAGCCACTAATCAAATGATCAATTGTCCAGTTTTTTTAAATTTATTTATAAAGGTGATATTTACTGTTGTTTGTTACATGCTGAATTTTCACCATCATGCAATTAGCTGGCAATTCTTGAGACATCATGCAATTAATTGGCAATTCTTAAAATAAAGCCTTCAGGTTTTTTTTCTTTAAGACTCCTGATTTTAATCAACTCCATGTGGGGGTTTTATTGGCTTTCCTTTCTATATTGACAATAATACTTCCCTTTCAAGTATTGATCATCAATTGGCTTGTTTTTCCAATTTAGAAAATAGTTTTCAATTATTTCTATTTTTTACTTGTTGTTTTTAAGAGTTATTCTTGATTGACTTCCTTCAGCAATGGTTGTTGGGATTTCTTAATGCAGTAATTCAAGCCGTGATTTTTTTCTTACAGTTTGTTTCATCTGTAGGAATCCTTTGTCCCTCTTGTTCTTGGCAGATACAGCTAATCAATATAAATTTGAGTGTAAAGTATGGTGCATTGTCATTAGTTTTCTTGTTTTCTGATCCAGGTTCCACCTGGATTCAGAATTCCTGCTGTACATGGAATAACGTATTAACTGCTTTAACGATATATCCACCCTTTACTGTAGATTTCAGTTTTTTCTGAACTCGTTTGCTGTATTTGGTAGAAGTGCTTCCAAATATTCTGAGAAATTTCTCAATATAGCTATATCAAAGAAAATTAAATGCTTTTCTATAATCTGTCCAAGAGATAAATACATTTCTTATTGTTATTGGTTTGTCACCCAGTCAGCTGGACATTTATCAATCTATTGAGTGTTTATCAAAGATTTGGGATAGGCAGTTGTTGATTTTTGATAGTATTAAAGGTTTCATTGCAGTATGTAAAATGTTCTGAATAAAGCTGAGTTTTGCAATTGATTGATAGTGATTTTATCAATGCTAATGGTATTAAGTGGTGCTCCGGTTGTTTCCACTGTACACCCATTCCTATGGATAGTACCTTTGCCTTCTTCTGCCACAGCTGTTCTATTTCTATCTGCAGATCTTTTTATTTTATTATCTTGTCTAGTTCTTTCTATTCTCTTTTGCTATTTACAGGAATTGCCATATCGGGATTATGATGTAGCAAATGCATATCTATTTGAATTCTAAAGTCCCCTGCATCTGCTACATCATAATCTTTTCGTTTTCATAAGCTTTTTCATTTTCTATTACTTTTTCTATTTGATAATCCCACCAGTTTTTACTTTACTTTATATACATATAAATACACATACAATAATTAAAATGAATTAAAAGAATTAAATAGATTGGCCATTATC
The DNA here is from genome assembly GCA_023653725.1 of Bungarus multicinctus. Classification (NCBI taxonomy): domain Eukaryota; kingdom Metazoa; phylum Chordata; class Lepidosauria; order Squamata; family Elapidae; genus Bungarus; species Bungarus multicinctus. Next base: position 33,751,772 of record CM042849.1, on the reverse strand, counting down.
AAAAGATTAAAAAAAATTAGGAGATTAAGAAAGCTAAAACCATTTAAAATCAAATTTAAAACCCTACATGTAACTTTAGGCCAGACCGGCTTGATGGAATAAGTGGGTTTTTAGTGTACGCTGGAAGGTCAATAGGTAGGGGACGGTCCTCATCTCCGGGGGTAATTCGTTCCAGAGGGAGGGTGCTCCCAAAGAGAAGGCCTGAGCCCTTGGAGTCACCAGCCGTCCAGCCAGTGGCACCCCGAGGAGGCCCACCCTGTGGGAGCGCACTGGTCGATGGGAGGCCAATGGTGGCAGTAGGCGGTCCCGTAAGTACCCAGGTCCTAAGCCATGGAGCACTTTAAAGATGATCACCAGCACCTTGAATCGCACCCGGAAGGCCACTGGGAGCCAATGCAGCTCGCGCAAAAGTGGTGTAACATGGGAGCTCTGAGAAGCCCCCAAAACCACCTGCACGGCCGTATTTTGCACCAACTGGAGCCTCCGGGTGTTCTTCAAGGGTAGCCCCATGTAGAGAGCATTGGCATAATCTAGGCGGGAGATGATGAGGGCGGATGTGACCGTGCGAAGTGCGTCCCAATCCAGAAAGGGCCGCAATTGGTAGATCTTATGGACCTGATAAAAAGCCTCCCTGGAGACGGCTGCTATATGGTCTTCCAACGACAGCCGTACATCCCGGAGGACACCCAAATTGCACACTCTCTCCGTGGGGGACAGAGTTTCCCCCTCCACAGCCAGTGATGGAGTTAACTGGCTGTATCAGGGAGCCGGAAAGCACAGCCACTCGGTTTTGGCTGGGTTGAGCTGAAGCCTGTTCGGCCCCATCCAACCCTGCACAGCCTCCAGGCATGGGGTCATCACTTCCACGGCTTCATCAGGGTATCCTGGGGTAGAAAAGTACAGCTGAGTATCATCAGCATACTGGTGGAATTCTACCCCGAAGCCACGGATGATCTCACCCAGCGGCTTCACATAAATGTTGAACAGGAGGAGCAAGAGCCCCGATCCCTGAGGTATCCCGCAGATCAGGGGCCTTGAGGTCGATCTTTGCCCCCCTGCCAACACAAATTGCGAGTGGTCGGAGAGGAAGGAAGAGAACCACCGCAACACAGTGCCTCCCACTCCCAACCCCTCCAGCCGCCGCAAAACTTACAAGCTGAAGACAGACCCCTCACATCCTGGACATAAAGTGTTTCAACTTCTTCCTTCAAAACGACACTATAGAGCACTGCACATCAGAACAACTAGACACAAGAACAGTTTTTTCCTGAAAGCCATCACTCTGCTAAATAAATAATTCCCTCAAAATTGTTCAACTATTTACAAAGTGTATACTACTATTACTGTTAATCTTCTCATCACTCCTTATCACCCACCCGCTCCCACTTGTGACTGTAACTTTGTCGCTTGTATCCTCACGATTTATATTGACTGTTTCCTAGTATGATTTGATGTTGATTGTACCCTATGACTATCATTAATGTTGTACGTTATGATTTTTGATTATTAACGAATGTTCCTTCTTTATGTATACTGAGAGTATTTACACCAAGACAAATTCCTTGTGTGTCCAATGACACTTGGCCAATAAAGTATTCTATTCTATTCTATTCTGATCTTTTTGTTCTACATGTTTCACTATTCACTCAAATAGTCAAATAGTGAATAGTCACTCCTAATCTCTGTTTTTGGCTGCAACAGCCTCTTGCAACCCTCTGCCCGTGAAAAAGGAGTTCAGGAGGGCCATTGTTTTTGCTGGCTGAGAGTAGCAGGAGGCCATCCCAGCCTAAAATGGAGATTGGGAGCCTGTTTTTACTGAAAAAGGCACCATGGGCCAGTCCTTCGCTGTTTCTAGGGTGGTCCCGTGGGCAAGATCTAAGCACTTTGTGGGCCGGATCTGGCCCCTGGGCCTTGAGTTTGTCACCCCTGGCATAGATTTTGCTTGAAACATCTGATTAGTCTGTGCCCACTCAAGCAGTTAACAACACACTGCAAGATAGTGAAACTGAAGAGTGACTAACAGCTGGCAAAATTTAGCTGATATAAAAGATAAAAAAAAGAACACCTAAGCAAAAGACAACTACCCAAACAGTAGAGAAACAGAATACTAAATCCTAATTGACAAAATAATTTGGAAACCTACAAAAGAGGGAAGATCAACTTAAATGTAGAATGAATTGATTACAAGAAGGCATTCGACTGTCTGGAAGTATTATTATTATTATTATTATTATTATTATTATTATTATTATTATTATTATTATTATTATTATTATTATTATTATTAAAAATCAACTTGTCAATCAATAACTGGTTCTTTGTTTCTCTCAACTTTTTGTAACATGTTTTTTTCCACAACATGTTTTTTTTTCCAGATAGTTATAGATTTGATTTGCAGTTATACTGATAAATAGTTTATATGTTGTTAGCAAGCAGTTCTGGGTCTGTAGTTTCCAGGATTATTTCCCTTCTTTTTTCATTTCTGAATTAGGAATATCCTTCCAGTTAACCATTCTTCATTTTCCAATGCTTCCAAAACTCTGTTCATCCTGCCTGCCAATCTTGAATGCAGATTTGCCAGTAATTTTAACCAGAATCCATGGGACTCATCTGGTCTAGGAGCACTCCAGGTTATTACCTTCTTTGATTGCTTTCATACCAGTTCCTCAGCTACCTTAATGTCTTTCATGCTGGGTACTTTCATTGCATTTTAATTTACATGATCCATTGTTGTATTCATATTGTGAGTCCTGTTGTTCTCTCACAAATTTGTCCAAGATTTTAGGACCTTTTTTGTCAGATTTTTCATTATTTATGCTTAATTCTTTTCTGTTTTTAAAGGTTTTGTAGAATTGATGTTGATTTGCTCTAAACAGCAAATTCTGCAGGAATTGGGTTATTTAATTGTTACATATATTATTATCACTATAGCAGTAAAAATTAATATTCAATGTTTGTAATACTCTTTAATGAGTACAAGAGTAGGAACTACTCTTTACATTTGCTTGAATCTTTTGTGGGTTTGAGAACATACTTTATTTTCAAAACTGGAATATTCCTAACAGAGGTGCTGAGAATAGAACAATGAGAAAGAACAAGAAAAGCTACCATTGCTCTTTTTAGCAACATAAAAGTAATATACAGTATGCCTTTATAAATTCATCAGCAAGCTATCAAGCATTGCATTCAGCATCCAAAGATGCTGCTGTAGTTAAAAAGAAAAATAAAATAAAATGTATTAGAAGGTTGCATAAATGGAAGTTGTTCCCTAAAAATAAGTTTTGTTCCATTTATGTGACAGGGAAACAAATCAATATTGCCAAATGGAAGAAGATAAAATCAATTGGGGGGAAGGGGATGCATTTTCAAGGCATTAAAACATTTAAAAGTAAAAATAATGTTTAAAGTCTCAGAATAATTACCTGAATGCATCCTAAAAGTTCAGGGCTGTTTTGGCTGGTATGATATTAGCTATTGCCAAGCATTTTAAATGAAATTGCACTTTTATTTTGCAGTTTGCTCATGTAATGGATCAAAACTTGAATTTTGCAAAAGATGATTTATGATTTACAGATAAAATATTTTGGGCTATAAACAGTTTAAAAAGTAAACGTGAAGCTTTTATTTCATCAATGGTCTTCCATAACCATTTTAAAATAAAGAAAAAAAATGCTAGTAAGCCATTTTTTAGGAGAAAGGTCCTTGCTGATAGTTCTGAAAGGGAGTTAAAGGTTGTAATTTGCAAGAATTGGTTTTCTTTATTGATTTGCATTTTGAGAAGGTAGGCTATCATTTCTGACTTCAACTCACAAACAAGAGTAATTTTTTGTTTACAATTTTTTCTCTTTTTATGCACTTTATGTATTGGTATGAAAAAACAAAACACAAAACCAATATTAATGGCAACACAAAAGTGCTACAGAAAATAGAAGCCCCTATCATCTTTTCCTACAACTACGTAGTAAGTCTTACCCATTGTCCTAATGGACCAGCTTCTTCTCCTGAACATTAAGTACTTGGTCATTGTATATATAAGAAATAGTGTTTTGATTAACCTAAAGTAGAATGATTTTACACAACTAATATATACACATACGTACATACAAATGCACACACACACACACACACACACACACACATACACACACATATATGAAAGGGCCTACCACGCATGCAAGAGCTAAATTGATTAATGATATATAAAGGCAGAGATCTCTGTAATGATAGCTTAATACTCTGACAATGTCAGCAGAAGCTGACAAAAGCTTAGTAAGTACATTAAATGTAATTTTAAGTCCCGGAGATTGAATTTATAAACAACATTGATTTCTATTGGAAATTCCAGGAATTATTGTGCAATATAGCAGATATGTACTATACTAAGGAAGGCTGATGTAAATTTTAAGCAATCCTTTGGCTAAAAATGTACACTGTACAATGAAGGTAGACTTCCATTTCTCTTTATTCATTCAGGAAATGTGTAAAGATCAGTGCCTGTCTAATGTTGAGGCCAATTTGAAATAAGACTGAAATGTGTGGTCCTTACACACTGTATGAAGTTCCTGTTTAGGCATAAGAGAAGAACTGATACAAGACAAAAAAGAAAGGTGTTACATTACATTGCAAGATGGGTGGGCAGAGGGGAAGGAGTTTAATTTTCTTTACTGCTATTTTGAAATCCAGATTTATGATTTCATCAGCCCCTAAGATCAGATAGTGGAAATGTAAGAGGAGGAGGGGCAGAATGGAAAGAAAAAAACAATGGATGAGGTTTCTCTGAGCATATCTGCAGGATTATTTCTCCCTGAAGGCATCTGCATATTCCAATGTTCAAATGGAAGGTGAGGGGACCTGCTCCAGGTGATTTCCATTAAATGTTGTTACCTATGAAAATCTAGAAAGCATGCTTTTTAGTACCAGTTCATGCCTTTTGGAACTCCTCCCCTCCCCTTCCCAAATGCTGGCAAGCTTTCTCACAAATATTGCGTTTGAGTGAGAAGTATATAGCTCTGCAAACTGGAATACTGATACAGAGGAAATGTTATTTTTGTGTGCCATAACTTTTTGTTATGGTTTTATGTTTGTATCATTTTTTGTGAGACATCAAAGTGATATCTCACCTTATATGATACATAAGATTAGATTAGTCTAATAAATGAATAAATAAAACCAGAAAAGTCTTTGCCCTTTGATGATTTTATTTATTCGTTTATTAGACTAATCTGGTTACCCATCTTAAGTGGCAAGTGTCATGCATTACCATTTCATATGTGCATTAATGTAGCATTGGCATTCCAAAGGATGAGACTTTCAATGTTATATATAAAATGTTTAAATAAATAAATATTTAGTATATTGAAAAGTTTTACTGTTTCTGATTATTGCTAATCTGCTAATAATAAAGGCAAAGAAGCAGACAGAGAAGAAATGATAATAAACATTAGGAAAGGCATTAAAAGGTGTGTATGTTTGAATCCACAAGCATGTATCTACGGCTAAAGCTAATCAGAAGCAATTGGAATCAGATGAAGAGAACCACTGAGGAATCCATAAATCTCATTGCCAATCTTCCTAGTCTGGCCAGAAGGATACATGATTGATAATATTAAAAACTATTCCAAGACCCATGGGAGTCAGAATGGACACAACATTCTCATCCTGAGCCCTATCAGGCTTTACCCACAAGCACAATCAGTGTTATGTCAGTCTTATATCTCAGCCAGAAACCTGAATGTAATGGTCAAATAATCAGCTTCTTCCAAAGTCTTTTAAAGCTGCATGGCTACCACCTTCTCAACAACTTTTCCCAAAAGTTGGATATTGAAACAAAATTTCCCATTATTTCCAAATCCAGTCATAACTTCTTCCCTTTGCTACCTAGCTACATGTCAACTCCCAGGAAACCATGACAAACCAGAAGGGTTATGAATCTAATGCACAGGTGACAGAATTCAACAACCCAACTCATTGATAAGATGTAAAAACAAAAATTGAGGATAGTTGATATAATGACTTGTTGCAAATTCTAATTTATAAGAATTATTCTCACAAAAAATTAATTAAAGCTGCTGTAATAACAAGATGAGTTCCTTCTACGTTCACTATCGTATTAGCACCATATATACTCTATAGCATATAGTAAGCAGAATGAAAGCAAGTGCTAAATTGTTGCATACAAATTGTTTGTTTACTTGAAATACTAACAAGACCTAGGGAAGTGTAGATTCAGTTACACTAACTGTGAACAGCAAGCTCAGAATTATAAATCAGACACCGAATTATTCGAAAGAAGTCCAACATAAGTCTGTATTTGACTGAATTTGATACTAGCTTAGGTTTAAAAACTACCTTTCCCTTTACAGATTACATTTAATTTATCTATTAGCTTTTAGAAAAGTGAAACATTTCAAGCATAGTCATAAATAATGCTACCATGCCAATGTTTGGAACGGCACCAGTTCCTACTATTACATCAATTGTTTCCAAATCAGACTAAAAAGCCCTAAAAATAATATAAAATATAATTTGGGGGGGGGGGGGGGGGTTGAGCTGCCATTTTGTAGGCTTTTAAAAATGTGCTTCCAGATGCTTTTATAAATAATTAAATATTTTAAGAAGACTAATAGTAGACTCATCTCTCCAATATTGGCCATTGTCCCACCACATTAGTTTTGTTGCATAAGACAACTGCTTTTTAAAAGGTTTCTAAACGATGTGGTTAAGAAATACAACACATTATCCAATGGTTATTGAACAACATCTGCTCACTTCCACTATCCAGGCTAGTGAAATTACTTGATCTTTTTTTATAATATCTTTATTAGTAGGTAAGATGAAAGGGCTCTTCTTCACCCTTTCAGGTTGCAACTACTATATCAATGCTTTATTTCTAAATTCTAGGCACTCTTACCTAAACAAATACACGTAGCTTTGCTACCAGATCTATCATATAAGGAGTTAACAAACAAAGACTCATATAAAACTGAGAAATAAAGTTTTAGAGCATTCATAAATTATAACATGAATTTCAAATAATTGTTAATGAGTTTTGGAATTTGGAAATTGGTGTAATTTTATTTCTGTGCCTATTAATGCAATCTACAGTTAAAATATGTTTACTTACATAAATGTAATTTATTTAAATCTAGATACTTTGAAATTTGTGTTAATTTTTGTGGTTTGGATTTGATTTTAAGGTATAATCTCTATATGTGTTTCTAAACTTATATTTGTGACATTTGTCAATTGAATTACCTATATACCACAGAAAGATAAATTGATATTTTGGCGTGTTGTTATTTGATATCATCCTAATAATACTGAGCAGGTATATAGTTTGCAACAGTCTTATAGGACAGCAATTATCAGTGATATTTTGTTCAAATATTTACTTAGTCCTGATGCTTATTGGACAATTGGAAGCATATTACCATAAGATCTAAATAATTTCTGTTAATATTGACAAAATTATTATCTATTATCTGCATCTGTTTTTTGATTATCTTTTCCAGGATCTTCCCAGGTATTGATGTTAGACTGAATGGTCTACAGTTTCCTGGGTTGTTTCCCCTTCTCCCTCTTTCATGAAGATGTGAACCACATCAGCCCTTTTCCAATCTTCAAGTACTTCCCCAGGGCTCCAAGAATTTTGAAAGATATGATGCAATGGTCTTAAGATAACATCTGCCAGCTCCTTCAGAACTGAATATGTAATCTGTCAGGTCCTGATGACTTATATTCACCAAGGTCAGATAGGTGTTCTCTTACCATTTTCTTGCTTATTTTAATTTTTATTTCTAGTTTGTCTTTTGCAGTAGTTTTCTTGGTACGTTGGGCGATAATTTCTTTTTGTGTGAATTTTAACATACTGGTTCTGATCTTGCCTTCTTGAGCAGCAAATGTTAAATACACTACTTCTCATATATGACTTTAGATGTTGCAAAATCATAATCAATCTTGTTAACCCTCTTTTAAACTTGCTTTGTCACTGTCTTTCTAAACTCTAATTCCTAGAATTTGACACAATATTCCAAGTAAGACTTAACAAGAGAAGATTAGATAGATAATCATTACTGATGATTTCCCTATAATTCTGTTAATGCAACCTGATATAGTATTTGCTGACCTGAATTACATAGCTGGCTCATTTTAATTTATAATTGACAAAGACAACCAGATACTGGCAAGTCAGGTCTCTCTTACCTACCCCTGTGACTTTCATTTGCTAACATCTGTCAATATCCATTCTATTTATTTTGAGACGATATAACTTTTTTCAATATTTTCTGAACTCTGTAGTATATTAACTACCTTTCAACAATTTTATATCATGTTCAGAATTCATAAGCATCTTTTTACCTCTCGTATCCATCCTCTCATTATTGATAAATAATTATAATGCAATCAATCAATAAGAGAATAACAGGTAAGTTATTTTAGCCTATCTTTGACATCTTGGTAAGTCCCTACATAAATGCTGAAAATTCATTAAATTCTATTACTATATATTGTACATCTCTATAGCTTTGCCAGATGCATTTTGCAATTTATACTGTCAATGAACTCAATTAATTTGTGTATTTCTGTCATTAGAATGATTTGATGACTAAGTGCATTATTTTTGTTCATAATATTGCCCACTCTTCCCCAAAAGTGCCTTGTAGATTGTAGACAGTGGCAATACATAGTTACATTTGTATAAATCTAATTGAAAACATGGTTGAATAGTCACAATATATTCTGAGTTACATACTTCTTTTCTTCTTTTTCAGTTAACTTAAATAATCTAAAAGTATGATTAGACTACTCAAATATTTATATGATATCTCTACAAATAGAGATTCAGTATTTCATTCTTTCTTCCTCTACTTTTTTTTAATGTTATACATTCTACATGGATACATTTGCAGTTAATAAACATAATTCATCTTTCAACCCCATCAGACCATTTCAAAACATATCAATAAATTAATTTTTTAAATTTGAGTTAGATATTACTCTTGACTATTTGAACTAATCAAAAAGATTATTTTAGCCTCTCTCTTTAATCAAAAAAAGTACATTCAAACGGCATGACCAGGGAAGCAAGACCCAAGAAAGGCAGATAAATGATACTAGGCTTGAAAAAGCCTTGGATTAATTTCATTCTGGCAACACCTATAGTCTGTGAATGTTCGAATGATTCAGTCCAGATGTATTTTTAAAAAGCACATTTTCAAAATAGGAGTCCCTGCAGATTGCATTTGTGTTGCAGGAATAAAAAAAACTGTCTGCCTCATTGAAAGGTTAACAGACTAAAACCTTTAGAAGCACTTGGATCTATACTTCATTTAGTTTTCCATTCAAACCAATAAATAAAGATTTAGCCATCTTTAAAAGTTGTATAAAGCTGTACTTTATTCATTCAAACATTTGGAATTGAAATGGCATTTTAATGTGGTTATAATAGAAACTGGTTGAATGTTATATTTGAAGATATATATTAATATAATTCCACCCCATGTCCTAAAGTATTGTGTCACTATGAATGTGTTGGAACTATTTTAAAAATCATTTTAAAAATAAGGTCACGTGAATAGAAAATATGCCTGCTAGTTTGTCATATAGACATATCCTCATCACTCTTCCTTGTATAGCTATAATTCCAATATAAAATTACTTTAGTAGTTTACATCAATTGTTTTTTATTTGATTGATTTTTATTTCTTGGCATGTGGTATTAATATAACTATTATGATTTTGAAACCATGGGTCAAATCTGGGCATTATTTGTGAACTCAGCTGCACCATGCTTAGCATAATTTGGGACTCAGATATTATTACACATTTGTTATAGTACTCAACCATAATGTACATACTTGCAGAACAAGAATTTTCTAGACACATGATGGAATGTATGTAGTAAGTGTCATAGATTGGCAGTAAGCATGTTACTTCCCTAATTTGTTTATAGGTCAGTATTTATTGACATAGTTATGAAATTATTATTTAACTTTATTTCAAGCATTTTATCATTTTTTTTATTTCCAAAGTTAAAATACAAAATCCAGAAGGGATAAAAAAATGAAGACAATTAAATAAGACAAAAAAGGGGAGAAATGCCAAAAAATACGATAGAGGAAATATTGTTTCCCCTAGTTCAATGATTATAAGTATATTTCAACATAATACTTTCCTATTTAGGTCTCCATGAATTTGGGTTAGGTCTCCATGAATTCAGAACAAAATGAACATTGCCAGTGGATTTGGAGCCCATCAATATGATTAGAAAAATGAATACTTTTTGAGCCTGCCTTATCTACATTTCCTGGCAAAATACATGGGGAAATCCCAGTTAAGGAAAATCCACTTAGGGTTAGGGTTAGGTCTCCATGAATTTGGACAGCAAAATGGACGTTGCCAATGGATTCAGAACCTATCGTTTAGGTGTGTGCATACTTTATGAGCCTGCTTTATCTACATTTGCTGGCAAAATACATGGGGAAATCCCATTCATAGAAAATCTACTTAGGGTTCAAAATGGACATCGTCATTGGATTTGGATCCCATTAGTTTTCTCCTTGTGATAAAAGTCCAGGATTTATGAACTTCTACCATCAATTTGACCTACTATCCACCTGTTGTATCTATCTACCTGCTGGAAAACAGTTAACAAGTAAATAAAACAGCAAAGGTAAACTTCTGTTAATAATCTATGATTGTAATTAATTCTCAGCAAGTCCACAATAACTTCTAATCTAACATAAACCATTTTACTAATTATCTCTGATCCATCCAGGATCTTTGATTGATACTTTTATTGATTCTTAATAATAAAACTTTTCCTTAAAATTATAACTAGGATACTTCCAAACAATTGCATCTCATTCCCCACAGTTATAGATCTCTGTAGTAAACATATCCACCGCACTTGTTGGTCAATTTTTTCTACCAATATAAACATAACATCTCTTGACAATTGTTTCCTGATTGCATACGGTAAATCTGTTCCATGGTTTCCATTAGTTCTCTTAAGAAAATCCAGTTCAACACACATCCATTCTGCCATCTCTAAATCTTTTGAATTCATGCTTCTTTTAGCCTTCTCCAAGGAACATCCAACTCTCATGCGGAGCTCTTTCTCATTCAAATCTGCCAGCAACAAGTTAGATTCCAATGCATTCAATGGCAAGTCTGATTTAGCTGCTATTACTTGTAACTGGGTGTCGTCTTAGCCTGATTTAAAAGTATTGTTAATTCATCAAACTTTTCATCTAAATTTACATTTGGATCTTGTAAATTAAAAAGTATTTTTTAAAAGCTTCCAAAAAAGCTTTGACATTAAGCTGATCTGGCTCCTGCCTTTCTTATCTTTTCTATATCTTTTTTTCTGGACATTGTGAAGAATATGTAATATGTAATGTTCAAAGTCCTTAATTTATTGTTGTTTTAATTTTATTATAGTCCAAATCTCTCTTATCTCTAGGCTTTCACAATAAAACGAAGGCAATTCCTCTCAAGTTCAAAACAAATAGATGTTTGATAACCGAGTAACCATGAAGAAAATTGAGATATTTCCCACAATAAAAAAGGGAAATTTCCTCTTCAAAATAACAGAAATATATGCAAAAATAAAATAGAACACCAACGTTCTTTTTAAATATAATAAAATACAAACTTCTTGCAGTAAAAATCCAATGTAAATGTAAATTAAATCAGGTCATTTTGACTACCAAAAGAAAGCTCTCATGCCATCACCTTTCATGTGGCAAATCCAAAGTAAAACAGTAAAAACAAGTCAAACATTCACATTTATAATCCAGGAGTGTAAGCCAGTATTCAACTGGCTATGCCCTGAGACCAGAAAATACTGGATTAAAATAAAAGATTGGCTACATGATATTACCAAATATCAAATTGAACTTAAACCAGAACTTTTCCTATTAGGAATAATTACAGATCAATATCCAAAAAAGATAAAATACATTATTCTGCATATTCTGATGGCAACCAGAATAGCTTTTGCACAAATGTGGAAAGTACCCAACATCCCCTTGGATGAGTTAATTATACGTAAAATACTGGAATGTGTGGAAATGGATATGCTCATGTTAGAAATGAAAGAGAAGGAAAACTCCGAATATTATGCAATATGGCATAAATGGTATGAACTGTTAGAGAATAGATATAATAAGTAAGAAGATTAGAGTAATGTAACTAATTTAAGAGGCCTTAAGAGAATAACATATCGAATATAACATGTTTAAGATAGAAACAAATATAGATAAGATACAATAGAAGTGTTGATGTATATAAAGAAAAATGTATATAATAAGATTTATATGATATATATATTTGTCAATACCAATGCACTGTTAAAAATATGAATGAGAGTTGTATTTTTGGAAAAACACAATAAAAAACTATTTATATATAACAATTAAAAATGTGAGTCAAAATGAAAGGAAACTTCAAAGTGTGATGTTAAAAGAGAGATGTGTCTAGAAAGAAAACAAATATTGACAGGAAAAGATGGAAACCCAATCTTGTGGCTGCTCTCATAAGAAATCATGATCCTCTGTCTCTGCTTCCCAAGAAGTCCACAGTTGTCCAGTTGTTCCTAGCTGCTCCTGTTCAAAACTTGGAAGCATGCTGTCTGAGAAATGGCTCAGGATGCTATTTACTGAAGGAGTCCAAAGAACATTAAAAAAAAATTAAAAAACAACACCACACTGGGTAGAACCTCACATAAAAACAAAAAAAATCACATGGAGAGAACCATAATTTTTGAAGCTGCCAATTTTTGTTTTATTATAAGGCAGAAGAATTGAATTTTGTAAACCATACCTAGATTGTGTACTATGTCCATAAGGAATGCTGGATTTAATGTCATGAAATTTGTTTCTGCCTCTAGATCAGTTATCACATAAGGGAGGGCAATTTCTCAGAGAATTAACATGGTTGATATATGGAACAGGCTATTTACTCAATATGGCAACAATCAGCATGCTATTCTACTGCAGAAGGATCATATAACTGTATGAAGGAAAAGGGAAAGAAGTAAAAAGTTTATAAATATGAATGAAAGGAAAGTAGTATTCATATAGTAAATATTATTTATTTATTATATTTATTTATTCATTAGATTATATATTCCTTTCCTCCAGGAGCTGTTCTCATTCTGCATAAGGCTGGTCTATCCTGCATAAGGCTATATTTCATTCCAGTAGATATACTAATTGCATTTCTGAAATCAGACTGTCAAAATAAATCATCAAAGTGAGTAGCTGCACAAATTATGCATAGCAACAGCTGTATTCAATATTTCTAAATATCTGGAATACATTATTTCAAAGTGCATTAAGAATCAACAAGTGCCCAGCTTGTGGGCTTTCAAAAATTTTAGGGAAAAGAAAAGAGAAAGAGAAGGAATATAGACAGAGGTGGGAAGTTGAGATCGACCAGATTCCAAAATGAAAATGAAACAAAAATGCAATCAATATTTTATTAGCTGGAAGCTAGCAGAAGATACATAGCATCTTTTTTAAAATGAAGACGTTATTTCCTGTTTTCTGGTCTCTATGTCTTATTATGTTTCTTGCATTGTGAAAGCTTCTTTATATTATTTTATTTAGGTGCTAAACTAAAACAAATTAATGTATCCACAGCTGAAGCTGAGTTGTGATAGATCTTAAGTGACATGCTTGTATTTATCTCCATTTCCTTAATGGACAAGCTTTGTTGAGTTAGAAAAAATCAAATTCTTGAACACTGAATGAACTCTGGCCTTTTTCCTTTGAAAGTTGTTTTCATGTTATTGTTTTATAGATAATGTCAAGCAGGAGATATGAAACGTAACATGAGATATAAAGTTTAACTGTAATGAAAAAGCAGAAGAAAGAGATATTTGAAATAAATCTGTTTTATAGAGAAAAATATTCTCTTGCATTTTACAACATATATTTCAGCCACTTACATGCAATGAAAATTATTAAAATAGTTGACTGAATTTTAACTCTCTTATACAAATCCTGGGTTGTGATTGTAGAAGAATATAGTAGCTCAGAAACAGATACTAAACAAATGACATATTTTGGTAGAGTAGTCTTATAGCCAATAGAAATGTTTCACCCAGAATCCAGTATTGGCAAGAGATTTATGCAAATTGCTTTAATGACAATCATGTTTTGTCACTAATGAAATCCATAGTATCCAGGTAATGAAACAGAAGAAATGTTGCACCTAGGAACATGAGCTTCAAGTATTTCTAAAATGGTTTCATGCACTTAACAATTTGTTCATAACACTCTCCATTTCTTTCTTCTGATCCTCCATTTAGCAGCTGAAAGATACATGGAGTTCAAAACAAACAACTTCAGTCTCTGCCAACTGAGTTTGTTAATTTCTTAAAAGATTCATTTTTGGACCAGTTTTGGCTGATTTCTTTTGCCCTGGAAGGGTTTTTGAGCACATTCCAATTATTTTTATTGTCTTTTGACATATTTTTTTCAAAAAGCATGAAGCTTAGACTTCTTGTAAGGTCATCTACTATACACCATACTCCTAGAGACTAGCTATTTGTTAATTCATTTGCTTATTTATTCTCCTCTTGTTGGAATGTGTAGTAACTTAGCAAGTAATAAATAAGCTTGAATGATGTAAGTGACCAAATGAACCTCTTTGTCAACTAAGAAAAATGACTTGGCTCAAACCAATTGAACACAGTGCATTTCAATGAAGCAGAAATTATTTTCTATCCTGAGGAAAAGTGCAAGTTTTTTTTCTATGTATATTTAAATTCATAGTAACTTTTACATTAAGTTGCTTTGCTATTTTCTGGTGAATATATTTTATTATGCATTTAATATCAAGTATGTACTGTAATATATATTTCAGGGCATATTCATTCAGTTACATGTTGAACTCAAAAGCTTTTACTGTGTCTGTAATTAATGCTTAGTTGTGGTGATTCTCAGGAGATGCTCTTTTTCACTCTCTTCCTTGATATATAACTTTTTTTCTGTCAAAACTGCATTTTTTAATATAATTTTAGCTTTAAAAATAAACAAGATCAAAGCAATACAAATATTAGAAAAGAAACAAAGAAGACTCATTAATATGTAAGAAAGAAAAGAAGAAAAAGAAAAAAATTAAGAAGCTGCTTCTGATCTTTTTGACAGGGGTTATAAATGCATTTATATTTTACCCTCCCTTTCTAAGGTTACATCCTAATTTCCTTATTTGTTATCTTATGAGCCACCCCTTCTAATCATCAAACCCATAAATCACAAATTCATTTTCATCACTAATAATTCTAATAGTTTATCTTTCTCTAAGCAAACAATATAATTACCCCATCTCTGCTACTTCCTCATCTTCACCAACAATTTCTTCATTGTGGATATATAACATTGGGGTCATTCCTAAAAGCCATATTTCTGAATGTGAGCTTGAACTAATATTTCTGGTGAAGTACTGGTAGTTCTTGACTTACAACAGTTCATTTAGTGAACATTCAAAGTTGCAACAGCACTGAAAAAAGCTTCTTATGACTGTTTTCACAGTTACTACTTTTCCAACATCCCCATGATCGTGTGATCAAAATTCAGATGCTTGGCAGCTGGTTCATATTTATAATGGTTGCTGTGTCCCAAGATCATGTGTACACCTTTTTTGACCTTCTGACAAGCAAAGTCAATGGGAAAACCAGATTCACTTAACAACCGGGTTACTAACTTATCGACTGCAATGATTCATTTAACAACTGAGGGGAAAAAGGTCATAAAATGGCAAAATTCACTTAACAAATGTTTTACTTAACAACAGAAATTTCCATTGTGGTCTTCCATATTCCATTGTGGTCTTAAGTCAAGAACTATTTGTGTTTATAACTATTTGTGTTATAAAGTACCACTTTATAATTTAGTAAGGCCACATTTGGAATACTGAATCCAGTTTTGGTCTCCATATTACAAAAACTATGTTGAGACTTTGGAAAAAGTGCAGAGAATAGCAACTAAGCCTGGACACTAAAACATATGAAGAACTATTGCAGGATTTGGGTTTGGCCAGATTAAAGAAAAGAAGAATTAGGGGTGAAATGATAGCAGTGTTCCAGTATTTGGGAGGCTGTCACAAAGAAGAGGGGGTCAACTTATTTTCCAAAGTACCAGAAGGCAGGACAAGAAACAATGGATATAAACTGATCAAGGAGAGAAGCAACCTGGAATTAAGGAGAAACTTCCTAACAGTGAGAACAATTAATCAGTAGAACAGAAGTTGTGGGTGCTTTGTCACTGGAGATTTTTAAGAAGACTCTGGGAAGTTACTTATCTGAAATAGTAAAGGGGATTGGACTAGAACAGAGGTCACCAACTGGTGCTCCGTGGACTACTGGTGGTCCACAAGAAAATTTTGGTGGTACACAGCACAACTGGGTAGAGGAGCTGTTCCGGGATGACCAATGAGACAATCCTGTGACTAGAGTTCTGGAATATGGTACTGGCTAGGCAGTTCATATTGGGGTTGGAAATCTCCGCTGTAGAGGGATATACATGCAACTTGCAATTCTGCAGATGGTGAATGTGCAAGGAATAGCGCAGCCTTCACCAGCCAAAATGAGGTAAAGGTGCTGTTATATGGCAAGGGCGGGATTGCAGTGCAGGTGATCCAAAGCAATGGAAGTCGGCTTTGGAATGAAAGCACAGCCCCTGCTGTGGCTTCCTGTCAGCTGGCCCCACCATTGGCTGGCCCCACCTCTCACCATCCCCTCCCAGTCACTCTTCACCTGGCCTGAGAAGGTGAAGGTGAGGGATGGAGATTTGCTCCATATTCCAGAATGGGAGAAAAGTTTCATCTCTTACTGGTTCTCATGAGCATTTCTTCTGGCCCTTGTTGATGCTGTGTGCACCTGTTTCTCTCCATCACTGCTTTTGGCACCTCCATGGCCTGCCCACTGCTCTTGCAGCACCTTGTGCAGCACAGTTAAATTTAGCATGCTTCATATTGGGGAATACAGTGTTCCCTCCTCCTCCTGGAGCCCATTACAATGCAGAGCATCAGCTGCAGCCAATCATGTGAGTGTCTCGGGTGGAAAGCAGGTTGTGCATCTCCCCAAGCAACCAAGGTACGTCCAGCACTAATAAAGGCCGAAGAAGCACCTGCAAGACCCAGAGAGTGCAGGAGAATCAGAATGAGAGAGAGAGAGAAAAAGAGAGGTATGAGAGAAAGAGAGAGACAGACAGGCACAGTAAGAGATATGAGCAAGATACAGAGAGAGAGAGAGAGATGAGAGAGTAAGAGAGATAGAGACAGAGAGAGTTAGACAGTGAGAAAGAGAAAGAGAAATGAAAGAGTTGAGAGAGAGAGAGCGGTACAGAGAGAGAGAGAGAGGAGAGAGAGAATGTAGCGGGCGTTACAGTAGTCCAGTCGGGAGGTGACCAGGGCATGAGTGACTGTGCGTAAGGCATCCTGATCCAGAAAGGGCCGCATCTGGCGAATCAGGCGAACCTGATGAAATGCCCCCCTGGAGACGGCCGTAATATGGTCTTCCAAAGACAGCCCTACATCCAGGAGGACACCCAGATTGCGAGCCCTCTCTGCAAGGGGCAAAATTTCACCCCCAATAGCCAGCGATGGAACTATCTGGCTATATCGGGACGCCGTAAACCACAGCCACTCAGTCTTGGAAGGGTTGAGTCGGAGCCTGTTCCCGCCCATCCAGTTCCGCACGACCTCCAGACAACGGGACATGACCTCCATGGCATCATTGGGGTGGATTGGGGTGGAGATGTACAGCTGAGTATCATCAACGTACAGATGACATCTCACCCCAAAGCCACGGATGATCTCCCCCAGCGGCTTCACATAAATGTTGAACAGGAGAGGAGAGAGGACCGACCCCTGAGGCACCCCGCAATCGAGGGGCCTAGAGGTGGATCTCTCCTCCCCCCGCCAACACAAATTGCAGACGGTCGGAGAGGAAGGAGGTGAATCACCGCAACACGGTGCCCCCAACCCCCAACCCCCACCAACCGCCGCAATAGGATACTATGGTCGATAGTATCAAAAGCCACTTATAGGTCTAATAGGACCAGGACAGAGGAATAACCCCTGTCACGGGCCCTCCAGAGATCATCAACCAACGTGACCAATGCCGTTTCGGTACTATGTCCAGGCCTGAAGCCCGATTGGAAGGGATCCAGGTACGTATCTTCATCCAGGTACTGGGGAAGCTGACCTGCCACCACACTCTCAACAATCTTCGCCAAGAAGGGAAGGTTGGAGACAGGACGATAGTTGTTCAAGAGAGTTGGGTCCAGGAAGGGCTTCTTGAGGAGGGGTCGCACCACCGCCGTTTTCAAGGCAGTGGGCAGCGAGCCCTCCATCAAAGAGGCGTTAACAATTCCCTGGAGCCAACTCCGCTTCACCTTTCTGGTGGTAGAGACCAACCAGGAGGGGCAAGAATCCAATAAACATGTGGTGGCATTCAGCCGCCCCAGCAACCTGTGTATACCCTCAGCGGTCACAGGGTCGAACTCATCCCAGATAACTGTCTCAAGACTCGCCACGGTCACCTCCCCCGGGACCTCCAACTAGAGTCCAACCCGGCCCAAATCTAAGCGATTTTATCGTGCAGAAATTGTGAAAACTCCTCCGCCCTTCCCTGCAAGAGATCATCCCTCACTCCCGTCCCAAGCAGGGAGCGGGTCACTCTAAACAGGGCGGCGGGTCGATTTTCTGCCAATGCAATAAGGGCGGAGAAGTGAGAACGCTTCACCACCTCTATCGCCACTAGGTAGGTCCTAATATAGGACCTAACCTGTGTTCGGTCGGACTCGGCATGACTGGCCCTCCAGACGCCCTCCAGACGTCTTTTCCGGCATTTCATCTCCCTCAGCTCCTCCGTAAGAGGAGGAGAGAGATTTCTGCTGGGTCAGAGGTCGCAAAGGCACAACTCGGTCCAGAGCCTCGGCAGCCAGCCTATCCCAGGTGGCTACCAAGTCTGTGGCCGAGTTATGAGTCAGAGTTTCAGGTAATGGCCCAAGCTCCGTCTGGAACCATTCAGGATCTGGGGCGGAACCATCTCCTCGGCTCCACCTCCCTGTGGTGCGGATTGGCGGTATAGAAGTCTAGTCTAAGGAGAGAATGATCAGACCATGACAAAGGTTTGACAACTATATCCCCTAACCAATCATTCAACCACTGTCCAGAGACGAAAATCAGATCCAGCATGTGTCCTCCCATGTGAGTGGGTCCAGAAACTAATTAGGTCAGGTCCAAGGCCGTCATGGAGGCCAAGAACTCTCGGGCCACCCCAGAGGATTCACCAAGCAAAGGCAGGTTGAAGTCACCCATAACTAGCAGTCTGGGTGTCTCCACCACCAGCTCGGCTATTACCCCAAGGAGCCCGGGCAGGATCGATGATACGTAGCAGGGAGCCAGGTACATTATCAAAAGACCCATCTGCCCACCTGACCCCACTTCACAAAGAGGGACTCACAGCCAGCCATCTGAGATACAGTGGCCTCCCTAGGACATAGATCCTCCCTAATAATTACCGCCACTCCACCACCCCTACCCTGAGCCCTCGGCCGATGAAATGCCTGGAAACCTGGTGGGCACATCGCTACCAGGGGGAAACCCCCCTCTGGGCCCAACCAGGTTTTGGTGACCCCTGCCAGGTCCACGCCCTCATCCTGTATCAGGTCAAAAATCAGGGGGGCCTTATTCATAATGGACCTGGTATTGCATAACATCAGCCAGGTGCTCAGGGCCTGAGACTCTGCACAACCAGGCCTGCAAGACGGGTCGAGAGGGTCGGAGCGCGTTACCGCTTGGAGATAGTGGGCACGCGATCCCCTAACCTGATATGACCCTCTACCCCCGCCATATCTGCCCCTCCCATTTACGGTGCCAATAAGGTCCACTCTCGATAGTTCTGACCCTGGTTGCCCCCCCAACCCTTGGTCCCCCGGGTCCCCCCAGGCGTACTCACTGGCTTGGCTGACCCCAAACCCCCCACCCACTAACCCCACTAAAAATCTATCCCTCACCCTCCTCCCAACCTCCCTCCCCATACCCATGGCATTCCTCCCTAACCCCATTAAAAATCTAAAAATAAAGGGAAACAGTTGAGTACCCCTCCCCCTCCCCAAACATTTCACGGAATGGCCAAAAAGAGGGCTATGAAAATATTTACAGACCCCTCACATCCCGGACATAAACTATTTCAACTCCTTCCCTCAAAACGATGCTATAGAGCACTGCACACTAGAACAACTAGACACAAGAACAGTTTTTTCCTGAAAACTATCACTCTGCTAAACAAATAATTCCCTCAACACTACACAATAATTCCCTCAACTATTACAAAGTCTGCACTATTATTACTATTAATCTTCTCATCACTCCTTATCACCCATTCCTTCCCATTTGTGACTGTATGACTGTAACTTTGTCACTTGTATCTTTATGATCTATATTGACTGTTTCCTAATATGATTTGATTGCTGATTGTACCCTATGATTATCATTAAGTGTTGACTCTTAACAAATGTATCTTTTCTTTTATGTATACTGAGAGTATTTACACCAAGACAAATTCCTTGTGTGTCCAATCACACTTGGCCAATAAAGTATTCTATTCTATTCTACAAGCTATCACACACACTTTTCAGATTGCATTTACAATGTATTTCTCTTAGCTTAATTATCCAGCTCCTTCTGAAAACAATGTACAAATGAGGATAACTAATTGAAAAAGAATAGTTTATAGATTATATGTAGGCAGTAAAAAAGTTTTATATAAAATTGACTTATTTTTATAGCATTTGGAAATATTGATATGAAATTTCAGGGCATTGAAGTGCTTTGCTAAGTGGTAAGTCAGCTGTCAAGTTACAGATTGTTGTAAATTAGCTCACTTGTCACTGTTCCCTTTCTGCATGGAAAGATATTATAAATAAAATGGGCTTGACACAGATTTATCTTTTTTGAAAATATAGTTTTTTCTTAAACCTGTAAGCATATTATAATATATTGTCCTTTTTGGATAAAGTGAGAATTGCAAATAATCAAGGAATATTTTTTGTTAGTATTCCTCCAGGAAAATATATTTAGCACAATATATTTCTTAATATAATTTGATATTCTTTAATTGTACCATTTTACCTTTTCAAAACTTTTTTTTTTTTAAATATTACAGACTATGAGGTAATAAATTCAAACTCCAGATTTTCTTGCCATTCAGTTATTTGGAAATAATATCATGTTATTGCCAGCTTGAACCAAGCCCTCAAATTAATGTTACATTGGAACAGGTTTTTACAGCCAACCTTCATGACTCCGTGTTACTAATGAGCAGTTTAATTTAAAGCTTAAAATTATTAAGTGTTCCACAGGAGTTATAAATAATGTGATTTATAATATTCCTATCAAGCATATAAAACTACATTTGTCTTCCATTAACAACGTGCTTATTAAGAAACCTGATCTTTTCAGATGTAAGAAAATGCAATTAGTACAATTTGTCACAGATCTTTTACATTTTAATAAGACATAATTTATTGTCTCTTTAGTCTAATTAACTTTGAAACAATGGCAGATTTTGTTCCTTCAAAAAAAAGCAATACATGTTTGCATTGCTAATATCAGGCATTGATTCATAACAGACACTGAGTTTCAAAGCTGTATAACACTGATGCTACTAAGCTTGCTTATATCTTAACTTCAGTTGCTATTTCTCTACATCAGAATTCAGTAACCTTTTCATATTCAATGTTTCTCTTTCCAGGGTCATACAATTGCCCAGAGACTGTCCTAAATGTTCAAAATTTTATAAATCACTAAATTTTGTGATATTTCAGTGATCAAGGCTGAGAGCTCCTGATGTTTTTTTTAGATGTTGAATGGGCTTGAAATAACACATATATAAAACACATAAAAGCTAGATGAGATATTAATGTTCTTATCTTTCAGGCTGACAATTTTATTGTTTTCTTTTTTTAATTTAATTTTTAGGCATTATGCATAGTATTTGATATAACATGTATGGCCTAAGGCTACAGGCTGACATCAATTATGCTCTATGTATAACCTGATCTTTAATTCCTTGAATAATCTCATTGTTACTTCATTAATTTTACTTTGGTCATAGACCAGCATAGAACTAATAACATAACAATTACAAAAAAGAGAAAAAGTCCACTGAAAAAATAAAAAGGTGAATCTACAGGAATCAAAAGATAAAAGAAGCCTTTAAAATTATAATTAGTTTTATAATGAATAATCTAATACTATAAATAACTAAGATAAGCAACTATAAAGAAACAAGTAATACTACAATTTATAAACTACTCTGAGAATATAAAGGTGTGCTAATTTAAGTTGAATACTTGCTAAAACCATGTTTATTGGGATTAAGACAATTTTGGTCCAACTGATTATAGCAAAGAAATATTGAAAAATAAAACATACACTGGTAAGTGTATATTTAAAAGGAAAACAAAAAATGTAAAAGAGAAAGTCTCCTGGGACTGCTGCCACCCACATCCTCCTTCTCCCGGGAGTGAAAGGAAGAAAGGCAAGGCCACAGCATGCTCCACCCTCCGCCGCCCCCCACTGCAACCCCACCGCCTGCTTTCTACCTTCTTGTGCTGCTCGCTGCTCTGGAGCTCACCAGATCATTTTGTCACAGTCAGATCAGGTGTGTGTGTGTGTGTGTGTGTGTGTGTGTGTGTGTGTGTGTATGTATGTGTGTGAGAGAGAGAGAGAGAGACAGACAGAGAGAGAGAGAGGGAGGGAGGGAGGGAAAGAGAGAGAGGGAGAGAGAGAGAGAGAGAGAGAAAGAAAGAAAGAAAGAAAGAAAGAAAGAAAGAAAGAAAGAAAGAAAGAAAGAAAGAAAGAAAGAAAGAAAGAAAGAAAGAAAGAAAGAAAGAAAGAAAGAAAGAAAGAGGAAGATAAAATATATTGGGTTGTGAAGTCTAGTTAAGGAGCCTAGTCACTTAGAGGAGCTGCTTATGTTTAATTATCACCTTAACACAAAACAGAGCTATATTGCCTAAAATTCTTACCACCTGGCAATGTAGCAAAAGACTAAGGTAATCAGTCACAAGTCTGTAATACAATGAGAAATATACATTTCTTGCAAATTTCTATAAAAAGGTAAGGCAGCAATACATGCCCATGGTTCAATTTTTCCACAGTTTTTGTTATTATAAGTCTTTGCTCCCAAGAAAGCAGGAAGGGGGAACATGACAGGATGCTTTTCTGGTGTTCTGGGAATAATATTGTACAAGTAATGTGTAGGAACAACACTTTTTTTCTGGGTTCATTCAATTAATATGTAATGGAACCTGATTAAGATCATTTTTCAGGGCCATTTCTCTAACATCTAGCTTGAAAAATTCTTTGGCCTGATCAGTCCCACTGGAATCAATACATTAATAAAGAATCCACAGGCTTAGGGTGGCACTGTGGCACCAAGAATTTTTTGCCAAGGAGTCTGGAATTTGCTTGAAGATTCAAAGAACTCAAGACAACATAACTAGTATATGCTATTTGTTTTAATTAGAGCCATTCCAGCCTAAAGGATTGAGTTAGGAACACAATAAGGAACTGATGAAAAGAATACATTCATCCTTTCATACATCTTTTGTCAACTTAAAAACAGCTCAGAATGTCCATTAGAATAAAATATAATTAGAAATGTACATTCAGAAGAAAAAGTATCTTTTGTAAGAAAATGGATCGGGTGATTTCTACAGATTAACGCATATATCAATATTAAATTTGCAATAGGTAGCTGGTTGGTTATCTATTATTTCATAACTGCAATGTCTTTCTCAAACAGGTCCTGACATTTCTAAGTATCATCTGTAAGTATCTGAGAGCCTGATGGCTCCTTAGCTGCAAGATCAGGACCTGCTTCTCCATACAAAGCAGCTATAGTGGATCCTCTATGAAGTAGAAAATTGGAATAAATGACTTGGAAGCCTATTCAAACTCCATGATTCTGTAAATCTATACTAGCATATTTTTTGAAGACAGTTATTTTATCTACCATGCAGTAAGCAGATTTCCCCCCCAAAAAGGACCGTGCTTATCATGAAAGATCTCCTATTAGGAAACAGCACTTGGCACTTGATCTTGGTACTTATCTCTCCACAACATGGAAAGTCATATCAGTCAAGCAGCAGGACTATATGAACTAGTATATGAACATATCTCAGAACAGCATTGGAAAGAAAACCAGAAACTCAAAACATCAGTTGCTCATACAAGACAACACTCAAGGCACCTCACAAGTGGCCATCAAGTATGGTAGAAACCAAGATGATGTACTGTCCTCATTGCTATTCTGCATAGATCTTGATCTTGAACCCCCTTAGACTGATAATCACAAAGACTAGCCAAGATCAAAAATGAAATTAGGAGCCATAGTGGTGAAGGTGTAGAATGTAGTATTGCAGACTAACTCTGCCCACAACCTGGAGTTCAATCCTGACTGGCTCAAGATTGATTCAACCTCTCATTCTTCCAAGATTGGTCAAATGATGACCCAGATTATAGGGGAAAATATACTGAATTTGTAATCCACTTAGAGAGTGATGTAAATAGTGCTATTGCTATTACCATAAACACTTCCCCTACAGGGATGACATCAATTGTATACTAAAAGAAAATGAGACATTGACTTACTTATCCACTTGATGCAGATTTACAGTGAGGACATTGGTATGTCATTCACATTGGATAAGAGTGACCAGATGGTAGCCAGGAGAGAAAAAGTAGTAGGACTATATAGCAGACATATAAACCAATCACAAGTACCTTGGTATCCCATGCTCATGTGGGGCATGAGAAGAATGTAAAAAAGACAGCAGTATCCAAATATAATCAAAGAATAAGTCCGGAAGAGCCAGCTGAATAAGAAGAACAATATCTATGCTATCAACATGTATGCCCTGCCAGTCATAAAACACTCTGTTGATATAGTGAATTTCCAAACGGGCACATGGAAGCTACCAATGTAAAGACCTGGAAGGTTCTCATAAAGTATGGAGGTTTCCACTTGAAGTCCAACATTGTTTTGGCGGCGGAAATAACGAGGCATGCACTCTTTAGTGATTTCAGCTCTTCTCTTGTTTATTTCAGAACGGACACGCTGGAGAGTCGCGGCAGCCTCTCTTTTAAAGGCTCCCCGCGCCTCACCAGCCAATGACAGGAGAAGGATCTCCCGCCGACTCAACGACCAATGAGCGGTGAGTATTTTAAATACAAAACATCCAATACAGAACACCCCTCCCTTCTTGGTCCAGTCCGACCAATCAGGAGCTCCGCCTATGTTACGTAATCACGTAGATAGGCGGGGCTCCTGTGGGTCCGACTGGACCTGCACGGCTCATTCACTTCATCGCTGATGGTCGGTGCAGGTGGACCTGTTGGTCCTTCTGTCCCTGGCCTGGGAAACTTCTGGAAGGTCGAGCCGGCTGAGCCACTCCTAGCGGGCCTAGCTCGACTAGTTGAGATGGCTAATCCTGGCTTGGATTATCGTCGGCCGTGTCTGGTGTTTCATCTGGAAGTTCCCCTGGCTCAGGTGCGTAGCTGCGAAACTCGACCGGAGCTAGTGTTGAGGGTGTATGTGTGGAGGTTAGGTTGTCGTTGTTCGTTTGTGGGTCTGTTGTTCTTTGATTGTTGGTTGGGTGCGGGTATGCTGTTTCTTGGTTGTTTGGTGGTTGATCCCCTTCCCCCCCAGGGAGGTCGTAAGGTCTGGTAAGGGTGCGGGATCTAAGTTGGTCGATGTGCCGCTTCCAGCTTCTGTTGTCAGAAGTGGTAAGTCGGTATGATCGTGGGCCTGTGAGTTGGGGGATGGTGTCTGGCACCCATAGGGGATGTCCCACCAAATTTTTTGCATAAACTAAGTCTCCAATTTGGAATGTTCGGAGTTTGCTGGAAGAGTCTAGTGGTTTGTCTGTGGAGTATGTGGGGTGAAGTCTATCCAAAGGGGAGCGTAATTTTCTCCCCATGAGTAGTTCGGCTGGGGTTTTGTTCGTAGTGCTGCTGGGTGTGGTATGTTGTATAAATAATAGTTTATCGATGCGTGCTTGTATAGGGCCCTGGCCTAACTTGTAGAGTGTCTCTTTGGTGAACCGAACCATGCGTTCGGCTCGTCCATTCGCTGCCGGGTGTGCCGGTGCGGTTAGGGCATGCCGTATGCCCAAGCTGGCTAAATAGCCCTCAAATTCTGTAGCTGTGAATTGAGGGCCGTTGTCTGAGACTAGGACATCTGGTAACCCATTTATTTATTTATTTATTTGTTTAAACTTCTATACCGCCCCCTCTCCCAAAAAAGGGACTCGGGGCGGTGTACAGCCTACTAAAACATACAAGATATACAATAAATACAATTAAAAATAAATTAAATAATTTAATCCGGCTGTCTAATTCAGATTCAATTTAAAAGTTAAAAACTAAAAACCCCAATTAAAATTTAATTAAAAACCTGAAACACAGTTACTGGGCCAGGCCGGCCTGATTAAAAAATAAAGTTTTCACCGCGCGCCGGAAGGTCAGGATATCCGTCATAGACCGTATCTCCGGGGGAAGATCATTCCATAGGGAGGGAGCCCCCACAGAGAAAGCCCGAACTCTCGGGGCCGTCAGCCAACAACGGCCAGACGGCGGTACCCCAAGCAGGGCAACCCTGTGGGAGCGTACTGGGCGGCGGGAGGTTGACGATGGCAGTAGGCGGTCCCGTAAGTACCCAGGTCCCGAGCCATGGAGCGCTTTAAATACCATCAGTACCACCTTGAATCGAATCCGGTAGGTCACAGGAAGCCAGTGCAGCCTGCGAAGCAGCGGTGTAACGTGGGAGCTCCGAGGGGCACCCACAATCACTCACGCGGCTGCATTCTGGACCAGCTGTAACCTCCGGAGACTCTTCAAGGGGAGCCCCATGTAGAGAGCATTGCAATAATCCAGGCGGGAAGTGACGAGGGCGGACGTGACTGTGCGAAGTGCGCCCAGATCCAGAAAGGGCCGCAACTGGTAAATCAGACGTATCTGATAAAAAGCCCCCCTGGCGACGGCTGCAATATGCTCTTCCAAAGACAGCCGTACATCCAGGAGGACACCCAGATTGCGCGCCCTTTCCACGGGGGTCAAAACCTCTCCCCCCACGGCCAGCGAAGGAACCAGCTGGCTGTATCTGGGCGCAGGAAACCACAGCCACTCGGTTTTAGTCGGGTTGAGCCGGAGCCTGTTACGACCCATCCAACTCCGCACGGCCTCCAGGCACCGGGACATTACTTCGACAGCTTCGTTGGGGTGGCCCGGGGTGGAGATGTACAGCTGAGTATCATCAGCGTACTGATGGAACTCCACCCCGAAGCCACGGATGATCTCACCCAGCGGCTTCACATAAATGTTGAACAGCAGGGGCGAGAGCACCGACCCCTGAGGAACCCCACATAGTAGGGGCCTCGGAGCCGACCTCTGCCCCCCTGTCAACACAAATTGCGAACGGTCGGAGAGGAAGGAGGTGAACCACCGTAACACGGTGCCCCCCACTCCCAACCCTTCCAACCGCCGCAATAAGATACTGTGGTCGACAGTATCAAAAGCCGCTGAGAGATCTAATAGGACCAGGACAGAGGAACAACCCCTGTCCCGAGCCCTCCAGAGATCATCAACCAACGCGACCAAAGCCGTCTCCGTGCTGTGCCCGGGCCTGAAACCCGATTGGAGGGGGTCAAGATAACTCGCTTCATCCAGGCACCGCGGGAGCTGACGTGCCACCACACTCTCAACAACCTTCACAACAAAACGAAGGTTGGAGACGGGACGATAATTAGATAACAGTGCTGGGTCCAGGGACGGTTTCTTGAGGAGGGGCCGCACCACCGCCTCTTTCAAGGCAGCAGGTAGCAGCCCCTCTCTCAAGGAAGCGTTTATAATACCCTGGAACCAGCCTCGTGTCACCTCCCGAGTGGCCAAAACCAGCCAGGAGGGACACGGGTCCAACAAACAGGTGGTGGCATTAAGCCACCCCGTATCCTGTCCACATCCTCTAAAGTAACAGGGTCGAACTCAACCCAACCAACTCCACCGATATCCACCCCCACCCCCCCACCCGGAGATGGCCAGTCGGAGTCCAGTTCGCTCCGGATCTGAGCGATTTTGTCCTGCAGAAACCTAGAAAACTCCTCAGCCCGTCCCTGTAAGGGGTCCTCCCGCGCTCCCACCTCCAGGAGGGACCGGGTCACCCTAAACAGGGCGGCTGGGCGGTTTTCCGCGGACGCGATAAGGGTGGAGAGGTAAGACCTCCTCGCCATCCTTATTGCCACTAGATACGTCTTAATATGAGAACGTAGTAGTGTTCGGTCAGACCCAGAGCGGCTGGACCTCCAACTGCTCTCTAGGCGTCTTTTCCGGCGCTTCATTTCCCTTAGCTCCTCAGAAAACCAGGGAGCCAGATGGGATCGGCACCGGGTCAGAGGCCGCAAGGGCACGACTCGGTCAAGGGCCCCAGCAGCTACCCTATCCCAGGTGGCGACCAAGCCCTCAACCGAGTCGTGTGAATGAGCTTCGGGAAATGGCCCAAGCTCCATCAGGAACCTATCAGGGTCCATCAGGCGCCTGGGGTGGTACCATTTTAATGGCCCCGCCTCCCTGCGGTCAGGGGGCGCGGAACGGAAGTCGAGCTTCAGGAGCGAGTGATCCGTCCATGACAGGGGTTCCACAACTATATCCCCTATACCCAGATCACTCTGCCACTGATCAGAGACAAAAACCAAATCCAAGGTGTGACCTCCCACGTGAGTAGGGTCCCGAATTAACTGGGTCAGGCCCATGGCCGTCATGGAAGCCATGAACTCCTGGGCAATCCCCGAGGTACCGCCGGCAGATGGCAGGTTGAAATCCCCCATGACCATAAGCCTGGGGGTCCCAACCGCCACGCCAGCTATAACCTCAAGGAGCTCAAGCAGGGCCGCTGCCGCATAGCAGGGAGCCAGGTATGCGACCAGCAAGCCCACCTGAACCGTGGAACCGAACTTCACGAAAAGGAGCTCACACCCGGTCGTCTGAGATACAGTGGCCTCCCTCGGACACAGATCTTCCTTAATAACTACCGCGACCCCCCCTCCCCTCCCCTGGGCCCTCGGCCGATGAAAGACCCGAAACCCGGCTGGGCACATCTCCACCAGAGGGACTCCCCCCTCTTGGCCCAGCCAGGTCTCGGTAACTCCCACCAGGTCCGCGCCCCCCTCACAGATCAAATCATGGATGAGGGGGGCTTTATTAACGACGGACCTGGCGTTACACAACATCAGCCGAAGGCCCAGGGCCCGATTGCTCAAACCCCCTGGGGAACGGGAGATGACAAGGGGGTCGGAGCGCGCCACAGCAAGTAAACAGCGGGGGCGCGCTCCCAACACAGAATGTGGCCCCCTACAACCGCCAAATCTGCCCCTCCCGCTCACCGTATCAATCGATTTAATTCCACCCTCCCCAATGACCCCCCCATGTGTGGCAAACCATTTTCTGAGCTGTCGAATGACAGCTTCGGAGGAGGTTGATTGCATGAGGCTTACTTCTAGCCAGTTCAAGTAAGTGTCTACCAGAATTAAAAACGTATAACCCTTAGTCGGACCCGCGAAATCTATGTGAACCCTTGACCATGGGCCCCTGGGCAGATCCCACTCAGCGACTGGTGCTTTCGGGGGTGAGGGACGGGATGTCTGGCATGGCTGGCAACCCGCAACCCAATCAACAACGTCCTTGTCCAGCCCAGGCCACCAGACATAGCTTCTGGCCAAACCTTTCTTTTTAACAACCCCGGGGTGTCCTTCATGCAAAAGGCTCAAAATCGGATCCCGCAGTCTTGGTGGAATAACCACTGGATCCCTCCAAAGTACACAACCTTTAAGTACGGAAAGTTCCGTTTGTCTCTGTTTAAAGGGTTTATAGAAGTCCTGCAAGTTAGCATCTGGCCATCCCTTGGTAATCCACCCACTCACTTTGTGCAGTAGGTGGTCATTAGCGGTTTCGTGAGCGATGTCTGCTGCTGTCATTGGAAGGTCGGTTAGGGCTTCAATCAGCAGCGCATATGTGGTGGGGTTCGGTTCAGGATCACTGTCCGGCAATGGGCAACGACTTAATGCATCTGCGTGTATGATAGACGGACCGGGGCGGTAAGACAAGGTATAGTTGTATGCAGCGAGGAATTCTGACCATCTCGTCATTCTGGGTGATAATATGTTAGGCGTCGCTTTGTTTCCAGCCAGAATTCCTAATAATGGTTTATGATCGGTAATTACAGAAAACAGGCGGCCATAGAGGTATTCATGGAAACGTTTAATACCTGATATGATGGCTAGTGCTTCCTTGTCTAGTTGACTGTAATTTCGTTGGCTTTTAGACAATGTTTTTGAATAAAATGCAATCGGAGCCTCTCTGCCATCAGGTAAAAGGTGGCTTAGAACAGCTCCGACCCCAAAAGGCGATGCATCGCAAGTCAATATCAATGGTAAAGTCTCGTTATATTGTATTAGTACCTTTGTTGAAGTAATGAGGTCTTTTATTTTGTTAAAAGCTGTTTCCTCCCGACTGTCCCACTTCCAAACCGTGTCTTTGTCCAGGAGTCTATGTAAAGGTTCCGCAACCGTGGCTTTCTGCGATAGAAAAACATGATAAAAGTTTATTAACCCTAGAAAGGCTTGTAGTTCTCCCTTGTTAGTCGGAGTGGGGGCGTCTTTGATTGCGCGGATTTTTCCTTCTGTCGGGTGAATGCCATCGCCATCAATTAGGTATCCCAGGAATTCGATTTTCTCTGTGATTAATGTGCATTTGTCTTTTTTAACTTTGAGGCCTGTTTCAGCTAATTTGGTGAGAACTTTTCTTAGACGGTCTCGCAGTTGCACTTTGTCTTTAGCTGCGATTAGGACATCGTCAAAGTATGGGATGACTCCCGGTATTCCCTGGAGGAGGCGTTCCATTAAGCATTGGAAAATGCCTGGTGCCACACTAACGCCGAATTGGAGGCGGTTACATTTAAAAGCGCCCCGGTGTGTGACAATTGTTTGGGCTTCTGCTGTTTTTGCGTCTACAGGCAGTTGTTGGTATGCCTGGGCCAAATCGAGTTTAGCAAAGATCTTTCTGCCTTTGATAGAATGTAACAAGTGTTGGACGACCGGAACGGGGTATGCACTCTGTTGTAACGCATGGTTAAGGGTTGCCTTGTAGTCCCCACAGATACGAATCGACCCATCCGCTTTAATAGGGGTGACTATGGGGGTCTCCCATTTAGCGTGGTCAACTGGTTCGAGGACTCCTTGCTTAATTAATTTATCTAGTTGTTCCTCTATTTTTGGTTTTAAAGCGAAAGGAACACGCCTTGCCTTTAGTCTAATTGGGGCTACCTTAGGGTCTAGGTTAAAAGATATCGGGTTACCCCGGTACTTGCCTAATTCGCCGCTGAACAGGTCCTGGAATTCTTGAATAAGGTCTGCTTCCCAGTCTGCGTCTGAGATGTGGTTGATGCCGGTCATCCCAATTCCAAGCGTTTCGAACCATTCCAATCCTAAAA
This sequence comes from Bungarus multicinctus, assembly GCA_023653725.1. Lineage (NCBI taxonomy): Eukaryota > Metazoa > Chordata > Lepidosauria > Squamata > Elapidae > Bungarus > Bungarus multicinctus. The sequence continues at coordinate 33,720,205 of CM042849.1, read as the reverse complement.
GGCTTGGTCTGTTCCGGTCAACAATTGTTAGTAGTAGAATTTCGGTGTGATTTTTGAATGTGACCTGGAAGTGCCCAACGCCCACGACAGGAATTTTGTTACCTTAGTAGTCTTTTAGTGTCAAGTTTTGTATTTCAAGTTCGCTCCGTTGGATGTCTGGAATCAAGTTTTTGATAGTGTCCCACGAGACCATAAAGAGAAATGATCCTGAGTCCACTTCCATTTCACAGTTTTGTTCCTCAATCCTTACTTGGACGTGGACCTTCCTTACATTTTTTGTATTTGAGTGTCCAATTATAACTGTTTGGTGTGTTTCTTCTTTCCTGTACCTTGATTCTTTGTATCTCCTTTTTCTTCCCTCTTGGCTCCAACGGCTGCTTGTCTTTCTCTCTTTCTCTCTCTCTCTTTCTCTTGGGGGAGGGCTTCCTTTTCGCCTCGGGCTATAGCTTGATCTGGATCTGCATACCTTTGCGATGTGCCCTTTCTTCTCGCATTTTCTGCATATCGCGTCGATGAAACGGCACTCTGACCTGGGGTGATTTCCTCCACAGCGGTTACATTCAAAATCGAACCTTCTGTTTGCCCGCTCTTTTTTTCTTCTACCTGTCTTCAGGTGGCATACATCGTCTTCCTCGCTACTGGTCTCAGTTTCCAGATCCTCATGGTGTGTTGTGGTCTTCTCTCGATCCCCCTCTGGTTTGGGTGATTCTCTGGTGTTGTAGTTTGCAGCTTTGTTAATCTTTTTCATTTTTGCCGCTGATTTCTGGGTGGCTTCGGCTGCGGTGGCTTCTTCCATAGCTTCCTTCACTGTTATTTTGGGCCGATTTAACAATCGGCTCTGTAGTACTGGGTCTTTTAGCCCTAGCACGATTCGGTCTCTTAGGGCTTCGTCGAAATCCGAGAATTCACACTCACCCCCAATGTCTCTTAGGACTGCCACGAAATCAGCGATAGATTCATCTTCTTTCTGATTTTGGAGATAAAACTCGTGGCACTTAATTAGGCAGGAAACTGTAGGAGCGTAGTGTGCTCGCAGGATCTTTTCCAGCTCGGGCCAGGTTAACGTCTTAACATCGATCGGGGATGCTAGCACTTTCACCATGCAGAATACAGCCTGGCCGCAATGGGTCAGGAAAACCGCTCTCTTCTGATGTTCCAATACGCCGCTCAGATCGCTGCTCTCCAGGAACATGAGGAAACGGTCTACATACGACTGCCATTCTTCCTTTGCCGGGTTGAATTGTTCAGGCGGGGTGTTGTTTCCAGACATGGTGCCGCTCGATCTCCGCCGCTATCGCACTCACTTAAAAGTGCTGTCTCGATCCCACCTTCGTCGCCAGTGTTTTGGCGGCGGAAATAACGAGGCACGCACTCTTTAGTGATTTCAGCTCTTCTCTTGTTTATTTCAGAACGGACACGCTGGAGAGTCACGGCAGCCTCTCTTTTAAAGGCTCCCCGCGCCTCACCAGCCAATGACAGGAGAAGGATCTCCCGCCGACTCAACGACCAATGAGCGGTGAGTATTTTAAATACAAAACATCCAATACAGAACAAACATCCACTGGAAAAAAGGCTGGCAGATAGGGTTTGGTGAATGCCAATGCCATTGTCTTAGATGCAACTCAGAGCATCCAAAACTGCATCAGTTAGATGGCACCCAAAGATTAGTGGCTGAGTGATTGCCTGACAAAGCAGCAGATAACAGAGGAAGTGTCATGGCAAGGAAAGATTCTATATGAGATGTACCCATCAACAGATAGCTGAGGTGGCAGACATTGGGAAATAACTACCAATGATTGGAAAGGCTTGTAGTGAGAGACAAAATTGTAATACTGATTATAACACACAAGAACAGGCACTAAGCATAAGATCTACAGAAGCAAGAGTCTACCATACAGGAGTCAAAGTGCAGACTGTGTAGAGAGAACTCAGAAATCACCCAATATATATTGGTAGGGTGTAAGATGCAAGCAGTAACAACATACATTGTCACTGTATTATACACCAAGTAGCTGGCATTGTATACAGGAATATATGCATGGGTAATGTCCTTCCAACCCTAGGTGGAATTGCACAGAACATTATGAAGAATAACAGAACTAACATCCTTTGGGGCTTCCTATTCAGATGGACAGGTATCAATCAAATGATAGAATAAGAAGCACAGGAGAGTGGTGGCGATAGAGATAGCAACATCAGGAAGAAGTATAATAAGCTGGAAGAGTATTAGGACCTGAAGGAGCAACCTGAGATGAAAATAAAGGGCAAAGTGATCCCAGTAGGAGTGCTTGGGGCTGTGACTTCTAAACTGGGAGAAAAGCTCCAACAGATTCAAGGAACAACATCACAACTCTTTGTCCAAAAGACTGGTGTGCTAGGAACAGTCAAGGTATTATACCGAAGCCTCAGACTCCCAGGCCTATTCTAGAGGATCCAAGATTGAAGATGATACATGCCAGCTATGGGACTGAGAAGGGATATACTGTATAAGCCAGGAAGTGAACTTGGACATTTGTCTTCAAATCATTTGCATATGTTTTTGTATTTGCAACAGCATTTTTTAATATTTCCAAATTAAAGATCAGTTCCAGAAATACTATAGCTGTGCAATGGCATACAGTCCCAACAGTTCTCTGACCGTAAAATCTCACTGGCTGTCATTTTCTGAATGTGTAGGTATCTGATTTCTATTCTAAAACAATGACAATGCATAAAAGTAGACTTTCCTGCCTATCTTGCAGTAAATCTAATGTGTTTTCTAAATATCTCTTTGCTATGCTGTATGTGGACTGACAGAGACAGAATGAGTACAAAGGCAAATATGCAATAAAGAAAGATTTTTTTTATTACTTTAGGTAATTCTAGATGTCAGATAAAAATGAGAACTTTAGTGAAAATTTTGCACAATGACAGCTGTGTTTCACAGATAACATTTTATAGTTTGATGTATGAGGCAGAAAATATGAAACATATTGTGAAGTTCTACCTTGACATAATGATGGAAAGCTATTTGAAGTGCATTAAATCTGAGAAATGTGATAGACCACCATGAAATAGTCCATCTTTGGTGAAGAAATAGCATATTGGGCCTGCCAGAAACTAAATAGCCATTTACAGCTGTTTTATTTTAGCTCCACATTTTGAAACTTCAACCATAGCCTCATTTATTTGTAATTAAAGAAGGAATTAAGTCTTATTACAATGATATAATAATTTCATTTTCATTGTATTTATTCCATGCTGCTCTTAAATTGAATGCCATTGCATTATATAAAAATCCACCAGTCTAATATTTGCTTGTTAATACTGTATAAATTTACTGAAAAATTCATTTTAATTACTAACTTTAATTATTAACATAAAATATGATCAAAGGCACATGTTTTCAAAAGACCTTTTTATAATTAATTATGATCAGAATTTACTTAAAAGCTTCGATCAAACATATTAATATTTAGTTTTAAAAAGTGGAAAAGTGTAGAGTATGAAGAATAAAGTCTATAATCCGATACAGAATTAGTTGTAGTTAAACTTCAGGTTAAAGAGTGGGGATTTCTATGCTGCCTGGCTCTTTTCAGTTCTGGGTGGCTGACAACAATCAAGAAAACTAATTACAATAAAATCAATAAATAATATTAGATAAAGATTAAACATTTCAATGCAATGAAGCAAGGAGCTTTGGTGAAGTCTCCAGGGCTCTTCTAAGCAACAACAGAGTGGGCCATTTAGGTTTCAGGGAAAACCTTGTTCTGGCAGGTGCCAGTTCACAGAAGGTGTGCTTCTGTGATCCTGATAAATGAGATAGTTTAATTGAAGGCCTTGGATCATGCCAACACTGAAGGATCAAATTAGTTGGGCAACCATGTCATGGGAAAGTGATGAGCCCTCCATGATCAGACCCTATGACATGTAAGGATTATAAATAACAAGGAACATCCATTACTGCTTGCATTGGGAAGGAAGGGAGGAAGGACATTTTTAAAAGCACTCCCAGATAGGTATTGGTCAGTATTAAATAACTTCTTCCCCAAACCCCAAAAACTTTAACAGACTGTCTACTATTGACCTCACCCCTTTCCTAAGAGGTCTGTAGAGGCTGGTAGGCACACCAACGTGCCTACCGTCCCTGTCCTATTGTTTCTTTTATATTTTATTTTTCTTATATGTATCCATGTATTCATAACTATGTTTTACTTATACCTATTATCTTGTAAGCAATTGACAAATAAATAAATAAAATAAAATAAAATAAATAAAATAAAATAAAATAAAATAAAATAAAATAAAATAAAACTTAAAATGATTTGGAAATCCTATAGGGGTATGTGTACATTATATCTGTAGGTGGTTACATGTAATGTAACCAATGGTCCCAACCAAACCTCATCTTTGGAATAATAAAATTGAAATCTTTGTTCACATCATTTTTATCCTTGGGTAATAAGAACATTTGATCTTGAAATCAGCCTTACTGAACTCATGTACACCATTTTTCTAATTTAGGTAAAACCATAAAATTATACTTTAAAATATTAAATAGGTATGTTTTATATCAAAGCTACTGTATATATCTCCCAGTCTTCTTGCAATATTAAGTGAAAAAGCCTGGAATCTTGAAAAAAATGATTTACATAAAGATTTATGTAAAATAAAGAAAGCAGTAGAATACCATAGGGTTGATTTCCAATTCCGTCTTCCATGGTTTGGAACACTGTTTCCAAATCATATTTATAAAAAGAAAAATCTAGATGTTTCTAGTGCACATAAGTACATAACGGCATTGACTTGTATTTCATTTTTTTGATGGGAAGGAGCTGTGTATTATGTTGTGTCTGTTTTGGTGCATTTCAGTGTCTAAATAAAGCAATATTTTGTATTTAGTTTTTATTTAGCAGCTGTGACCAAGTAAATAATTAAAGTTAACAGTAAGATATTGAATATTCATTTGTAAATGTGTTATATTTACATTTAATTGTTACAAATATGTGTTGTCAAGTGGTGCATGACTGTTTTTACTCTTAAATTTTCATCTGCTTCATTTTAATAACTATTTTTAAACAGTATTAATAAATAAAAACACTGGTATTAAATTCTTAACAGCTCTATTAGTGCAAACTGTGTTGTAAAGCTCCAGGGTAAAATTTGTTACAAGGTTTTTGGTTTTGGTTTTGTTTAGTGAGCTGTATGCAAACATCTGTCTGATAAATAAGCATACCAGAAAAGACTCCCTTATGGAGGGCATGGATAGTCTTACTTTAGTGCTTTAATGCAATATCATTTTAATTAAAGTCCCTCATTGTCTTGAACAGGTGGTGTGGCCAGCTGTATAACTCAAGAGATCCTATCAAAAGTTCCCAAAGGACCAATAAAATTACCACCTGGGTCCTAAACTATATCTTATTAGCCATACCTGCATGCCATATTCACATGCTCAACTTTGGATAAAGACTTTTGAAAAATTGGATATTTTTGTATTGCATTTACTCCCAGATGGTTAGAGAAGGGGAAACAAAGGGAGAAAATAGAAGAAATATTTTTAGTTATTTACTAGAAAATATGAAGCCTTCAGACTGTGGATGAACACAATATTCTTCACTTCTAAAATTGTAGCTGGGAAGTTTGGAAGGAATTGTACTCAGATTTGTTTGCATCATAAAGGCAACTGTTGAGATAATCTGGGGTTTTATTTCATTAGGTTCCAAAAGAAATGGTGGGCTATAGACCCACTTGAGCAAATGTTAATACATTTCCCCTTCAAACCACACAATGGTTTAGAAAAAATGGAGAGCAGAACTAGATGCACAATTCTGATATGTATCTAATCTTCATACATTTAAGCAAATTCCTAGCCAGCAATAGAAAACAATCAAATACCCTTAGTACAACTCCTCACTCTTCTTCAGATTCTTCACTCTGAAGATTCACTCTTTTTCTGCTTGTAAGGTAGATACTTATAAATTTTGTACTCGGAAATCTGTCAGCTTTCCCTAGGGAGGGAAAAAAACAAATTGTCATTCACAGAGAGCCAATCTTGTATCTCTATACTGTTTAGGCTATATCCACTGGATATCATTACTGTTTTGGATGGATGGTAAGAACAGTATTTTGATACTTTCCAATGCCTATAGACCTTATAAAGCCCGAAGAAGGGGAGGCAGAAATTTGATTATATTAACAATATACACATGAAAGAATAGAAAATTATTTGTTTTGCATTATTTGTGTCTGATCGAGATTTTATTCCAGAAAAAGTAAAATGCTGAAGTGGTTTGGTTGGGCTTCAATGTAATTACATTGATTGAGAATGAAAGGTAGCATATATTGTTGCAGCTGAAATGAGATGTTTTTGGAACAGTTTTCTAAAAAGCTTTGCTGTGCCTCTGCTCAGTCTCCTCCAGTAGTCTATTGGTTATACATTGGTCAAGTTTTTATATAGTTTTTTTCCTGTGGAATCTATAGTAAAGTCCTTATTTAGTTCTCTACAATGACCAAGAAAAGTTATATGAACATTTTGGACAGAAATGCTTGATCAAATCAAAATATATTCTTTCCAGAAGCGAGAGAAACTACAATTGCATCAGAAGGTCTACCCCATGTTGTCCAAATCTCTCACAACTTTTCATTTTTCACCCCACACTGTTCATTTACAACTATGGAACAAACATCTAGATTTAGTTTGAATTTGGTGCTAATAAGCATGTCTGTATACAAATTTAAACATACATACACACATTTATCTCTTTAAAGAGTTAACACAAATGAAGGCAAAGAGTTAGTTAACACCCAAGTTCTCTATGTGACCTGCACTGGTTGCAATTAGCCAAGAGATTGGCTACCACCTTCAAAACTTTAAATAACTCAGGATTTGGATATATTTGAGACAATGTTATTTTGATTCAGGTTTCCCCCATTTAGTAACATCTGGAAAAGAAATCTTGTCAAACGTTCCTTCCCCAAGGGCATATCCTCTCTAGGGACCCTAGTATCAAGCATTCTTGATTATGAATCCCTTGTGCATAGCAGTTTGCCACCAGATATCCAGACCACCCACTCAACTAGGCTTATGAAGAATCATAAAGACTTAATTCTTTATTAAACCATTTGGGAACATTAAGGATTAGCCTGCACCTTTCTGGCAGCTTATGTAGTGTTTGTCCTTGATGGTTATCATGTTTTTAATCCTTTGTTATTGATTGATGTAAGCCACTCTGAGTCTTTTAGAACTGAGGGGCTTAGAAGTTGTAATAAATTAGTCAGTAAAAAGAATATCTATATTATCCCACAATATGCTTAATATTTTCAATTTGATTTTTAATTATTGCTTTAAATGTTAAAATGGTCACTGTCTACTGGAATACCCCAGGTTATATTTTAATTATTAACTTTTCACTTTTTATTTTTTCATCTTCCCATTTAAAGCCTTACCTCTTTCATGCCTTTTACCATTAAATTAACAACAGCATGGTTTAAATTTTTAACTTTATTTAAATAAATGCTTATGTGTTAACTATCAGATGATACATGTTCTGTTTCATAAAAATAACCTAGAAAAGAGATACATGCTTCTCTCTTGTTTCCAATTCTATGACACCATTATAACTAAAATAAAGATGAATTCTGGTTATTTTATATTTGTTAAATTCTTTTGATTGTTTTTTAAAAAATACCATAGGACTTGAACTTGGACTTTTTTTCTAAATATTTGTTGAGTGTCAATGTAAAACTCTGCCATCTATCCATGGCCGGGTATTTTCATGAATTATATGCACAAACTAAAACAACTTTGTGCCTAAGGCTAGCATGCAAAGTCAGTCTACCATTGCAAAACAAAGCAGAGTAATTACCCAAGGTGTACTGAACATGTGCCTCTCTTTGTAAATTATGACTGACCTGACAATTGTTATACCTAAGTTAGCTTCTTTAAACAAAAACAGTCCAATAAAGTTATTACACTAAAAAAAGTCAAACAAATCACATTAAACAAAGGCATAGTAATGTACTTGGATTATCATTCAGGGCAATACCAATCAGATATTTTATTGATTAATATTTTATTCCGCGTAGAAGTAATCTTTAACATTGAGTGGAGCATTATTAAGAACTGGGTTTTCTAAATTGATGACAAATGGTGAAGTAATATCTATATGAATATATATATATATATATCTGATTGGGTGGGGCTGTGTTCTCATTGGTTGGGGGTTTGGCTGTGTTCTGATTGGTTGGGGGGTTGGCTGTGTTCTGATTAGCTGGGGTTGTGTTCTGTTCCGGTGGGGGTTTGGTTGTACTCAGGTTAGTCTTAATTGCTGGGGGATTTGAGCTGGTGAGCTGTGATCTTGTTGTTTGGCTTCGCGTTCGTGGTTCGTGGCATGATCACGAACGCGAAGCCAAACAACAGGATTTGATTTCAGTTAAATCTTTATCCTTAAAGTTCATTATATCATTATATGCATTTATTTGATCCTTAAAGTTCATTATATTATTATATGCATTTAAATCCACAAACATCTGCATTTCTATATCTGCATTTCTGCATTTCACCAAGCATGAAAAAAATAACCCTTCATTTTGTCCCAACATAAATTTGAAGCAATTTTATCTATTTTAGACAATGTATACATAATGTCAATGTCAACCCTTTTAACCACATATTTTCCATTGTTCAGCAATATATATTATCCAAAGTTTTAGCTCATTTTATCTTATAGGATTTTACTTACTTTTTTTCCATTTCAGATTTCAAATTAAATTAATCCTCAACATTTGTACACAATTCAATTTTAAATTCTGTATTCTGCTGCTCAATTCCAAATGTCTATTATATATCCTACATTTTCTTTTAAGTGTGCATAAAAAAGCCATGACAATCTAAATCCCTCTACAGTGAATTGCTGTCCTGATTTTATCTTATCTTCACCAAGTTCCTGTTCTAACAATTCTTGATAAGTTAACCATTTTTCTTTACTTACTGTTTCTTACATGAAAAATGCTTCTGTTTCTGAGAACCATAAGGGCATTTTAAAATATACTCTGATCTTATATTTTCAATATGACCATCCTGATATAATTTTTTTTAAATTATAAATTATTAATTAGATTAATCTTAACTGTATTGTACCTTAGAGAAGCATGCTATTAGAAGCTCACATCATGAGCTTCTAATTCTAAGTTCTTATTTCTCAATACAGGTAATCCTTGAGTTACAATAGTTCATATAGTGATCATTTGAAGTTACAATGGCCCTGAAAAAAGTGAGTTATGAACTTTTTTCACATTCACGACCATATTTATGATGGTTGCAATGCCCTCGGGTGATGTGATCACCTTTTGCAACCTTCTGACAAGCAAAGTCAATTGGGAAGTCAGATTCACTAATAATCATGACTAACATAATTGGTGTGATTCACTTAACAACTGTGGCAAGACATGTCATAAAATGGGGCAGAACTGATTTAACAACTGTCTTGCTTAGTAAAATAAATGTTGGACTTAGTTGTAGTCGAGGACTACTTATAAAGCCCACCTGTTTTATCAGACTAAGTGGGAGACTGCAAAGAATAATTTGAAACAAGCAGTTCCAACCTTACTCATTCTTTTACAGTTTGAACTATTTTACATTTTATTCTTGGTCTTTTCTCCTTGCCACACAAATTTAGATATTTCTCTGCCATTGTTTAAATAGTATATCAATTGTCAAAATCGATATTGTTTGAAATAAAAACATATTTTTGGCAAAACATTCATTTTTACCACAGAAATTATCCCCATGAACCACCCTTGTAATTTCTCTCATCTTAACATAACTTTTCTATTTCATTCCAAGTCTTAACATAATTATCATAACATACAATTCATATTGACCATAAAAATTCCTAATTATTGCATTTTTCCACAATCTTAAAGCCATTTTTCCCATTTGTTCCTTTTGTTTTTTGATATTCATATACTTTGTTAATTTCTTCACTTTTTGTTTGTTAATTTTAAAACCATGTGATATGCCAAACTCATTTAGCTTTTCTATTAATTTTTCTATATTTTCAGAAAAATCTTGCAAGTTATCCACAAACTCCTGTAATTTATACATTTCTTTTTTAATTTTCAATATAGCAATTTATAGCAATTTTCTCATTTGTCTTAAATTTCTATTCAACACTTTCAAAGTGAAAATAAGTAGCAATGGAGATAAGAAGCATCCTTGTCTATTCGTATTGCACAATGTTTTGTTAATACCTATTCATAATTATCTGTGCCTTTTGTGAAGAAGAAATCAATTTTTCCTTTCTCATCAAAATCCATTTCCTTAAAAATTATAAACCATAAAGTCCAATACAAATGTCAAATATATTTTCTGTATTAAGAAAAAAATCAATCCTGATCATTCTGTCAAAAAGAATTATCTTTCCACGTGGTATATATTCTAATTGGAATTTCTTTAAGTACAATCACAGCTGAATTATTAATATTTAATTTGATAATAAAACTTGATCTCTAGTCCTGACAAAGCACATAAGAATATACCTTTTACAAATCATGTATTGAATCTATAAATGTTATCCATTTATGTATCCAAATCATTTTATCCCAATTCAGAAAGTTTATTAAAGACTGAACAATGTTTTATCTTATATGTGCTTCTGGATCCTATAGTTTAAAACCTCTTTCAGGCATAATTCTTTTTCTTAAATGCAAAAATAGCAATAGCACTTGACTTATACACTATTTCATAGTGCTTTAGATTCATCTCTAAGCAGTTTAATGAGTCTGCATATTGTCCCTAACAATCTTGGTCCTCAGAAGAATGAAAGGCTGAGTCAATCTTGAGCCAGTCAAGATTGAACTCTTGACAGACTTAGCATGCAGTATTGTATTTCTAACCATTGCACCACCAGAGCTCTAATGACAGTTCCTTTAAGTCTTTTTCCATTTCTGTTTATTATTTCTGTTTTACTTTCTACTAATTATTTATTTAGTTAATTATTAAATTTGTATGCCACTTATCTCACTACTAAGTAACTCAGGTGGCATTTAACATATCCTTGTTTAATGTCTCCTGTGCGGTGCATATAGATTCTTCAATTTTTTTTATAACTCATCTTTAGGAAACATTTTTCCATTCTCTCTTCAAATGCAATCAGTTCACTTTTAATAGAATTGGCAATTTCAGATACCTGCTTCTCCATTAATTCAAATAATTTTTGTAATATTTCTCAAGTAACTCCCTTTTCTATCAATTGCCCTAACCTCAATACTATCCTTTTTATTCATTTATAACCTTCATAGTCATTTTTTTTTCATTTTGCTGTTTTTTTAAACTCTTTTAAAAGAATTGATTTTATTCTTCCTTCTATAATTCAGAAAGAAGACTGCCTCACTAGGAAATTTCCACTATTTTTAAACACTTCTTTTCAGTTGTAAAATAATTATATTTCAAAGTGATTAAGAAAGTAAAGATTGGTTTTTTTAGTATACTTTAAAAGGCTGGCTGGCTAGTTAGAGCTATTTCTCCCGTGACCCCTAGCTGTTCTACACACAAGACTTTTATCCTACAGTCCTCCTAAGGATCAACTGTCCAAGGCTTAGTGAGTGATCTCTTATTCTCTCCTATATTCAGAAATATTTTTGCCAACCATTAATCACAACTGGTTAAGGTTCACTTTACTAAGCCAACTATTTTGCAGATTTCTGGTATGCCATAAAGCCTCACCTAGAAAGCAGGTATCTAAATTTTAAATGGCCTTTTCTTGTTATTGCATTCAGATTTCTGTGATACTAGAAAATGAAATTTATGCAAGGAAATGATTTTCTGAACCAGAAAATAATGCTTGCGTCTTTGCCTGGTGACCTGAATATTGAACAACTTGTCCTTTCTTTTAAAAATAAGTTTGAATTTTATCCTTATTGGTGTCTTCTGTTTTTACTTAAGCATCCAGAGACTGTGACATTCAAGTGAATTAAAATGTTTTAATGACTAAATAACTAGTTATACACAAATTAATCTCATCCAACTAAAAATGTGCAATGAATTGATTTAACAATCAACGACATTCCAATTTGCATTCACTGGTGTTTTTCTGAACATTCATTTGCATTTAGAGCTTATATTTATTCTATCCAGATAAACTATATGATTTTTTAACTAAAGCAAAGCATGCCATTGTTCTCTTTTCTGAAATGAAAACAGTGGCATACATAATCGTGTTTATGTTTTTTGTGCAAAGAATAAAAATGAGATTTTTTTCATGTTACAAATGAGTTTTGACATCCTATTTGAAACCTTTCATACCCCAAGGTGTACCAACATAAGAATAATAATCATAAAATTTCAGTGTTTCCCATTGGGTATAATGGTTTTTAGTTTGTTTTAAAATGCATAAATTCTTTGTGGCAGACATTTCATGCATGTTTTTTTTTTCCTTCAGCAAAAAAGTATTGTTGTTCATCTATTGAACAACAAATGTTTTTATTCATCCTGAAGTGTTTCTATTTTATTTTCAGTTTTTTTATTGTTTGCAGAATTTATGACAAACCTGAAAATCAAAGCAAATTAAGTTATACAGTGCAATCCAACAATTTTATATACTGCAAATTGGCAACTACCAGCATTTTTCAAGAAAGGACAGCCAAACTATTCTTCATTCTTATTGTATATTTTGTTATTGCTCATTGATAGTGCATGCTCCAAACTCAGAAATAACAGGGGAGGAGTTGCTCAAGAATAAATAATCTTGTTATGTGTGGCAGTTCTTGAAATAGAGATTCTGGTGTTAAGAAAGTTCCTGTAACTCAACATTGGTAGCAAGGTAAAGAGTTGGAATTTAGTTCATCTCTAAGTATTTTGTTGTATGCCTGCATAAAGAGATTATTGAAAAGTGCAGCTTATGAGACCTTGAACAATTATTACGAATGTGAGAAGATTAATATACCTACCATGATGGGCTATAATCAGTGTTTTATTTTCCAAACAATTTTTTCTGATTCAGGTTCAATTTATCATTTGCACCTTTGTATATATTTCTTTGTTTATATATGTAGTTTTCACTTTCCTAATATATCCCCTTTGTCAGCAATTTTCCCTAAGGTGGTATGTTTTATATATTATTTCAGTATTGCATGTGTCTAGGGACTCATTTTCCTTAGATTGTAGAACTACACTGCAAAAATTGGAAAATGTAACTAATAAAGAGTTGCATTGATTGATTTTATGTACTGTCTCATGAATTGCTGATTAGGTAAATTTAATGAACATATTCCTCTCCTAGCATAGCTGATCCCATTAGTGTAAATAAATAGATTTTCTTGGAATGAAATCAGTGATCAAAGTCCCTGATACCACTAGCCTCCAGCAAAAGGTACTTTTACTGTCACCATACTGAAATCATAATCAATAAAACTATAAGGATAGAATTAGAGCACATCTTGACCTTGCTACTATTTCACAGCTATCCTAGTTATGAATAGAGTGAATTAAGGTTACAAAATGAAAACTCAGATCTTCAGTGTTGATGGTTACTGGCATGTAGTATTTCAAATCCAATCTACAAAAATTACTCTGAAAACTACAGGAGCATTTCAGAGCTGGTATTAAGCAGGTTCTGACCAGTTCTGGAGAACTGGTAGTGGAAATTTTGAGTAGTTCAGAGAACTGGCAAATACTGAATCTGTCTGCCCCTCCCCATCTATTCTCTGCCTCCCAAGTGTCAGCTGATTGGCTGGATCTTCTTTTGTTGCCCTGCATGACCGGAGCTGGAAAGTAGGTTAGTGAGTTAGGGAAGGAATGGGATTTTGCAGTAACCTTCCCCTGGAGTGGAGTGGGAATGGAGATTTTGCAATATCCTTGCCCTGCAATGCCCACCAAGCTATACCATGCCTTCCAAGCCACATCCACAGAACCTGTAATAAAAAAAAATTGAATCCCACCACTGGAGCATTTACCTGCAAAACTAGAAACAATCAAAACATTTTCCAGAATTAAGTGACAATGAAAGGAAATTGTGTGATCCAGTGACAACATGTAGTTGCTTTAAGATGTTGTAAACAGATGTTTCAAATGGCATTCCCAACACTCCAAATCATTTTTGGAAGCACTATAATTTTTTTGTGGCTATATTAAATTTATTCAGTTTAGGTTAGAAAACAAAACAAGATATATTGATTTGTCTGCTGTAAATCTTATTATCTTGATAAGTTTGTCACAGACAAATCATTTTGATTGTATGTGTAAATACCTGTTTTGTAGCTGGAAGTCTTCTCAATGTAAACATACATATTTATGCACACATACAAAAAGAGGAGAGAAACATCTTTGATCCTAGTTTTTCTGCAAACATTCAAAAAACAAATTACTATTTGTGGTATTTCATTTTGTGTTCCTTGGTCAATTGACAACTGACAAGTTGTGAAGCTATGAATTCAGATTGAGGTCCAGACTGTCCAGCTTTGAGAATAACCAAATGATAAGAGAATAGAAAGGCAACACATTTGCTTGAAATCATTACCCAGAATAATAAAATCTATAATGGGCCACTAGGCTAACATTGGTTATTGTAGCAAACTTTTTTTTTTATTGTTAACTGGCTTGGCATTTATTTATTTATATATTTCATTTTATTAATCACTTAACTCCAATATAGTCTAAGTGGCATACAACATTTGCTTATTTAAATTTTAGTTATAAAATTTATAACTGGATTAAGGGTAGACATGGATGAGTAACGTAATGGGTTAGAAGTGGAGCTCTCACATCACAATCAGGAGACTGTGACTTGATCCTAGATAGAGGCAAATATTTCTCTCTCTGGGCACAGACAATCTCCTGAGAGCTCAGTGTAGGCATCAGAAAGGGCAGGCGGCCAATAAATGCTCAGCTCTATTCAGTTGCTCTGACTCCACCCCAAGGCAAGGGATTACAACATCATTAAAACAAAATAAAAGGATAGACATGGATATGTTTAGTCATCTATCTGGTTTAGGGGACAGATTTTCAGCCATAACAGTTAAATTACTTTTTAAAAAAAATTGTTTGCTTGTTTTTCATATTTTTAATCAGTATATCATTTTACAGCTCAGATACATTTATTCAGAGACTTATGGATGTAGCTCATCACATGGTTACATAGTCATTATAGGAAGTGCCAAAAGAGTTCTTCAGAGCTTCTCTAAGCAGACCTAAAGAATAAAGTAAAAGAAGTAAATAGTTTCCAGTTAGAAAGTAACTAAAAACCATTGTAACCTCTGTTCCCCTGACCCACCTGCACAGGAATGGGAAAATGCTAACTTTCCAATGTCATTCACTGTAATTAAATAGGTCTACAAAGCAAGACCATAACGTTCATATATCTGTGCAAGTTATCTCTTGGATTAATAGGGGCACTACATATACACAGCTCCCAAAAATAATATATGAAATGTTAATTACACAAAGGTTTCACTTAAAATGTCACATAAATTCAAGATCAAACCACTTTCCAGGTACAAACCAAAACATTTTTAGCCTAGCATAAGCTGTAACATAAAATTACTTTAGTACATGGCAGTAGTTTGGTATACATAAAGTCACTGTCTCATAGAAACAATTGTGTTATTTCTTCTGAGAAAAGCCTCCAGGTAGAAAACTGTTGATTCAAAACTATTTACAAGATTGGAATTTGTAGGGTTTCCATATTGTTGCAGTCCTTTGCTGAGATGGAGGATATGAACACAATATAGAAAACCCGCCTGCTCATGATTTTAGTGCTCATTGACAGCTTGCAAATATTTCAGGCTGCTACCTAAACTAAACAAAAAAAGGCTTTCTTTGAAAAATAATGTTGGTCACAACAGTATTCAGGAATGCAATGGAATGGAATATTGCTAGTCAAGGAGATATTTAGTAGGACATTATTACATAGAAATATAATTGGTAGGATTTAATGTGTAGAATTGCAGGAACTAGATGTTTTACATGTCAGGTAAAACATGTAGCTACAAGATTACAGTAGTCTGAAAGTTTTCCTAAAGTATAGGAATGGGTCATCATAGAGAAGATTAATGTCACAGGAGTCATTAGCTTGTGCTAATGTCTGCTTGATGGATCAGGGTTTAAAGCTGTCAGAAATGGGGGAAGGATTACATTTCTTAATGTACCTGCTGTTATATGATATTAAATGCTTATGTTATCCTAGCTGCAATGGTGAACAAATTCTAGAATGTCAGTTGAGGGAAGTAGAATATCCATAGAACTTCAATGAAAATGAAAATGAAACCTAATATACTTAAATAAACAAATCTATGTGGGGTTTGATCCTGAAAGTAGAGTATCACAGTATTCCTGTTCAAAAATTTCCATGCATATATCCTTAAATAAATAAACTTCTATCATAATCAGAGGTAGTATTCAGCAGGTAGTATTCTGACCAGTTCTGGAGAACCAGTAGTGTAATTTTGAGTAGTTTGTAGAACCAGCAAATACCACCTCTGACTGGCCCCACCCCATCTATTCTCTGCCTCCTGAGTCCCAGCTGATCGGTTGGGTATTCTTTTGTTGCCCTGCACAGGACAATGAAGCTGGAAAGCAGGTTAGTGGGGAGGGAACGGGATTTTGCAGTAACCTTCCCCTAGGAATGGGGTGGGAATGGAGATTTTACAGTATCCTTTTCCTGCCACGCCCACCAAGCCATGCCCACAGAACTGGTAGTAAGAACATTTGAATTTCACCACTGATCATAATGTATATGAGTTATATAACCTGTTAAATATGTCTTGGTTTCTAAGATATTTCTCATATAAAAACTTCAAAGGAGTTATTTGTTTCTAATTAATATTATATAAATGTATAAATGTTTGCAATACTTACAAAGAGCTGCTTTATTCCCAAATAATGGCTTATTATCAACCATTTTAATGCTAATTTCCAATATGACTAATTTGATTTATCTGGTCAAATTATTAGCAAATTAATTCAGTCTTCATATTTTCTATCTCTTAACTTTTTTTTTCATATCCTTGATATTTCCATAACTCATCTCTTCTAAAATAGGGCTTGTATTATAATATTCTCTCAGTCTGTTACAATGGATAACTTGGATCAAAGAAGTTAACATTATTTTTCTTACAAACAAAAAAGGTCAAAAATTCTTTTGCTAAACATGTCTTTAGCAATCAATATGTTATGTTCTCCATATTGGAGATTATTAACTTTTATAATAAAGAACTCAAAATAATCACTTATTCATCTTAATTTAATTATTTTCTGTAATCTCCTTCTGTGATCACCAGGTATGCAACCATCTTTAGACCTTCTAATAGTGAATACCATAATTTTACAGCTGAAGTTTTTGAATAGTCTCTATATCATCACATTCAGTTTCATCAGATAATTCTATCCGATCCCAAAAACTGTTCAGTTCTGTTACGTTCATAAGTTTTCAGATCTATGTCATATTGGCTTCTGCTGTATTCAATTTTTTTCTTCTCCATTAGAAATTTTAGTTCTAGATAGTCACACTGAATTAATAACTTTATTTCCTCAATGAATGTTGATGAGCAATTCTTGTTTTTGTTCCTGGGGATACAAAGGAGATGCAAAAAGCTTGTACAAGTCAAGGTTATAATTCTGGGTACAGAATCTGTTTTTTCCACTCTATTTTTTCCACTCTATTTTTCCACTCTATTTTTCTCTATTTGACATTTCAATCACATATTCTCACATGCTTTCATATTTTACTAACTATACAGTTAAATCTCAATGACTTTCTGCATATCTATTAAGTGTTGGGCAGCTTATAATGTTTCACAAAAACATAAGAACATATCATAAGAACCTTATATAATAGCAATCCATATAAAACATAAAGTTTAAAGCAGCAACAACATGGAAAAGCCTTGTGAATATACTATATCAGTTTATTGCATTCTCTGAACTCTATCTCAGACTTGAATTTATTACAGATGTCAAATATGGCATGTTCCTTAAAAGTACCGCATCACTTAAAAATTATATGGCTAAAAATACCTCAAAACAGTTTGGCCCAAATATTTTATTCGATTTGAATAGAATTTTTAAAAGTCAAGCTACATGTGATAATACCTACAGAGTTCAAGATCCTGTTTATTAGGTAAAGTAGTAGATTTTGTATATAAGAAAAATGTAAACCTCATATCAAATACACTTTGTGAAGGAAAAAAGTCAAAAATCATGATATGAAGGAACAGCTATACTTCAGGTAGCCCCTGTGTTCCATACAAGGCTGTCTGGAGGGAGTCAGGGCTGACTTCATTTGAAACAAGTACATGGATTTTTGAATTATTGGCTGAAATTACTGTTCTTTCCCAGATATTGGAGCTATTTCCTTAGTAAGGATTATTACAAATCAACATGGATTAGAATGATTTCATACAACTCCAACATTTTGGCCTCTCCAAGGAGGAATTCCTACTAATGGACTATGAGCACACTCAGTGTATTTAAACAACAAGTAAGTCCAACAAGACCTGTTTCTTCTAGCCAAGAATGTTTTCTTGAGAAATCAATCCCACCCCCATTCACACTCCAAGTCATGGAGGGTTTCATTTCATATAAATTCAAAGTTTATATCATAGAATTATATATTGGAAAGGACCTCCAATCCCTACACACCAAACCATACTGAATAATAGATGTGTCATTGTTCCAGAAAACCTCTACTCCAACCAATAACTCTGAGACAGACATCTTCTCAAAAGTTCTTTTTATTTGAATAGTAAACTGGCACAACTGGGGAATCCTGAATCTGAAAGTTCTAGGCTTCCTTGCAATAAGTAAAAATTACAAATCTATCCCCTGCATCCATTATCACATCACATGCCCCAATCACCATCCGTCCCAATGAGACTTCCCCTCATTTATGCACAAAATAATATGACCTTGAACTAGAAAAAGAATGTTATTATGTCTAATTACATACATTCCAAGAAATTCCCCCATCCCATTTTCCCAGGCTCAAAATGGGGCAGCATGGGAGCATCTGGTCTCGATATGGCTTCTAAAGCTTACAGGCATCCCTCCCTTGAAAAATCACATCCTGAAAAATACAGTAAACAAAACATAATAAGGGGTTAATGAATTGCCCCATAACCCCTCTCCCCCTCCAAGGGGACCCTTTGGCTTGTCAGGGAATTGTTCATGAAATTGTTTAACCAATCTATCTGTATGTATATCCCAACTTTGCACCCAAGTGGCTTCGGACAAAGGGTAGCCTTTCCATAGCATTAAATATTGTAATTGTTCTCGGTGTAATCTAGAATAGAGGATTTTCTTTATCTCATAACGTGTTTCACCCTGTACTATCAGAGGTTTGGGGGGAGCTGCTGAAACAGGCTGCAGATTGGAACCAATAGCAGGCTTCAACAAGCTACTATAGAATACTGGGTGTATTTTCCCTAACAGCTGAAGGAGGCTAAGTCACTGGATTGATTACCTTTGATATAGGGAACGGACCCAGGGATTTTGGTCCCAACTTCCTACTAGGAAGTTTTAACTTAAGATATTTAGTTGATAGAAGCACTGTGTCCCCCATTTTGAAAGGTAGTTGGAGATATCTATGTTTGCCTGCTTGTTTTTTATATTCCTCAGTTGCTTCCTCTAGAGCTCTTTTGGTGTCCTCCCAACCTTTTTTTAATGATTCCATCCAATCCGTTAAATACATGGATGTTGGGGGTTCCCCTAGTGAAAGTTCTGGGCTTCCTTACAATAAGTAAAAAACTACAAATCCATCCCCTGCACCCATCACATGTCCCAATCACCATCCATCCCAACTTGAGACTTCCCTTCACTTATGCACAAAATAACATGACCTTGAACTAGAAAAAGAATGCTATTATGTCTAACTACATTCACTCCAAGAAATTCCCCCTTCCCATTTTCCCAGATTCAAAACATGGCAACGTGGGAGCATCTAGTCTTAATATGGCTTCCAAAGCTGACAGGATGATTATCCAAGCCTATGTCTGAAAACATCCAGTGAAGATGAAGAAACCATTTCATATGATAATCTATTCAATTGATTACAGCTCTTACTGTCAAGAGGTTCTTCCTAATGTATAATCTACGCCTACATCCTTAAGGATTCAGCCCATTAGCTCTAGTCTTACTCTCTATATCAAGTGAGAATAAGTCTGAACTATGTGCAGTGTGACAATCCTTCAGATATCTGAAGATCTCTCAATTTTATTTTTTGCAAGCTAAACATACAACAACCTACCATGCCAAGAAAAAAACCCAATGCCAAACCATAACCTAAAGAGAAAGTAATCCCCACCAAAGAACCACAAGACTCCTGCACATGCCTTAAATGCTATAAAACTCTAAAGGATAATGAAAATTCCATCAAATGTTCTCTATTTAACAAATACGCTCATCATGACTCTTGGGATTATCCGAGCAAATGATTCAATACCTAGAATCATCCAATGAGTTTCCATATCTTTGCAAATCATGCAGACCCAAACTGGATCTGCTTGAAAGAGTTGATACCACAGAAACACGAATAACATCTCTTGATACCATAGTAGCATCCCTGGATGCTTTAAAAGAAAGATTATAAAAACTTGAAAAAATAGACACAACACAAAAACCTGAACATCCAATAGCTACAAACCACATCTCTACCCAACAACCACAATCCAATCCATAACCTAATTCACAAAAAAACATAAATCAGACAAATAATGATATCCCAATCTTCATCAGAGAAGCTATTGAGCGCAAACAGACACATCCAAACGCCATCTTATTTGGTCTAGAGGACATCAATGACAATGATGACATCACAACTGTCTGAAACATCATCAGTGATTATCAAACATCAACCATCTCCCCTGATGAAATACTTGACATTTCCCGCATTGGCCGAGAGCTCAAAAACCGAGACAGCTCTGTGGCCCCATGCTTCTGCAGGGTCATTTGCAAAAATGAATCAAGCAAACGTAAATTCATTTATACTATAAATTCACTTGCCAAAAGCAACACCAACCATAAGAACCTCTATTCTCGCCCTGATCCAACCATATAGCAATGTGCCTACTCCCATATACTCTGCACAGAACTAAAAAAACATCTAGACAATGGAGAGAAGGACCTGCACATTGACTACCATGCTGACTGTATTAAAAGTAAGTCACACAACTCGCAACTCAGTTTTAACCTTCAACCAAACCCTACTTCAACCAATCCACCATCACCCAAGACTAGGCATGCATGCCCCTAACTACCTCAATTCCAACTACAGCTGGCCTTAAATGCAAGCTACTCAATGCAAGAAGCCTTGTGAATAAAATACTTGAATTTCTCCTCTTACTAAATATGGCTAAATTTGACATCATATTTGTCTGTGAAACATGGCTCAATGCATCTCTCCCTGACTCCATTACTACAGTAAGAGACTAATGCATCTCTCCCTGACTCCATTACCACAGTAAGAGACTATCATGTTTATCGATCAGATCATGAAATTCATAGAGGAGGTGGTGTTGCTATCTTCTATAAAAAGTCCTTACATCTAAAAAACATCCAAGTTACCCAGGAGCTTGCTCTTCCTGAGACCATCATCTGCGAACTATTATGACATCGAACATATAAACAAGCTAAATTCACTACTAACATGGGCAACATCTTTCTTGGTGACTTCAATCTACTGCAACAATGACACTATTAAAGCCTACATGTTTAACACATTATTTGGTTCAGTATTTGTAAACAGCAATGGATCGTGCCCAGTATTTCCTAGCCGAACCACTGAAAACTACAATGATCTAATACATATCGATTTTACAGAAGACAATATTGAAAAAGCACTACGCAATCTACAAACCATCTCTATCTATTGGACCGGATGGAATATGTGCCTACTTCTTAAAAAAAAGCTATCCACTGCCATAGCAGACTTCTAAGCATAATCTTTGAAGAATCTTTCAGGACCAGCTCCTTGCCAAAACTATGGTCACAAGCCACGGTCATCCCCATCTTCAAAAAGGGAGACCCCAGCCTAGTTGAAAATTACAGACCAATCTCCTTATGCTGCGTCACATGTAAAGTCATGGAATCAATTATTAATCAATACATTATCCTCCACTTAGAGACAAACAACTACTCTCTAATAAAAAATTTGTTTTCAGAAAAAACTATCCTGTAATCTGCAACTCCTACACTGCAAAAACATATGGACTACATATGTTAGTATGTAGCTCGATCAGGGCAAAACAATAGATGCAATCTACATAGACTTCTGTAAAGCCTTAGATTCAGTGGTACACGACAAACTACTCCTAAAACTAAAATCTTATGATATCTCAGGACCAACTGCATAACTGGATAGAAGCATTCCTGTCAAACAGACAAAAAATGGACAAGATTAGGAATGTCCTATCAAATTCTGTACCTGTCAATAGTGGTATCCCCCAAGGCAGTGTTCTAGGACCAACTGTCTTCATACTCTACATAAATGACCTCTGTGATCATATTAAGAGCAACTGTGTTCACTTTGCTGATGATATAAAGCTGTTCAATACCACAGACAATACTGTTACCCTTCGAAAAGATCTTGACTATGCATCAGAATGGTCAAACAAATGGCAACTTCAAATCTCAACAAATAAATGCTCTGTCTTACATATTGGCAAAAAAAAACCAGAAAATAAAATACAAGCTGAATAGTCAAGACCTTGTTGATGATACAAGCTCTGTAAAGGCCTTGGAATACTCATCTCTAATGATCTAATTGCTAGAGCCCACTGTAACTACATAGCCAAAAAGGCATTAAGAGTTGTTAACCTAATCCTACGTAGCTTTTTCTCTGGTAATATCACACTACTAACTAGAGCATACAAAACATTTGCTAGACCAATACTCGAATACAGCTCATCAGTCTGGAACTCACATTATGTATCTGATATTACACAGTTGAGAAAGTCCAGAAATATTTCACAAGTAGAGTTCTCCATTCCTCTACTCGTAGTAGAATATCTTATGCCACCAGACTTGAAATTCTAGACCTAGAAAACCTTGAATTACGCCATCTTCGGTCTGATCTAAGTATGGTATATAAAATCATACATTGCAATGACTTACCTATCAATGAATACTTCAACTTCAACCATAACAACACAAGAGCACACAATAGATACAAA
Source organism: Bungarus multicinctus (assembly GCA_023653725.1). Classification (NCBI taxonomy): domain Eukaryota; kingdom Metazoa; phylum Chordata; class Lepidosauria; order Squamata; family Elapidae; genus Bungarus; species Bungarus multicinctus. The sequence goes on along the minus strand of CM042849.1, from coordinate 33,697,066 downwards.
CTCAAGGTTAATTGCACCAAACTTGATTGCAGGAAATACAACAACAGAGTGGTCAATGTCTGGAATACTCTACCTGACTCTGTGGTTTCTTCCCCAAACCCCAAAAACTTTAACCTTAGACTGTCTACTATTGACCTCACCCCTTTCCTAAGAAGTCTGTAGGGGGCGTGCATAAGCGCCCCAAGGTGCCTACCGTCCCTGTCCTTTTGTTTCTTTTATTTTTCTTATATGTATCCATGTATTCATAACTATGTATATTCTTATACCTATTATCTTGTAAGTGATTGACAAATCAAATAAATAAATAAAATAAGTAAATAAACATACAGTACCTACGTTTGACCAGTACAGTACTTAAGTCAACCATTTGTTGAAAGACCTTTTACCATCTTTTAACACTTCTCTAGACTTGTTACTATTTATCAATTTTTTTTAAACTGGTTTGAACATAATACTCCAAATAAACCCTGACGAAGGCAGAATACAGCAGACTAATCTAATATAAAACATGGAAATAAAATAAAAGAGAAAATTAAGCTAAATCAAACAAAGTAGAATAAGAAATATCATGTCTACTCTGATAATTGAAACTATTCAATTACTAAGGCTTCAGTGAAAAGACCATTGTAATATAACTATAAATATAAATGTTATCGTTATTGCTAAACTTACTAAACCTAGTACAATCAAATGCTATATAAATAATACAGTTTTTCTCTTGTATTGTTTTCAAGCTGTCAGGGTTTTTTTTTCCTACTTAACAATCAGGACCAAGTCAGGCAAAACTTCCCTAAGACCAATTGGCCTGTGCATAGTAATAACTGCAAAGTTTTCTTTCAGGTAAACTTAAATATGTATCCACTCTTGAGACTCTACTACTAATCTATTGCCTTTTTTTCTGATAGTGATACAATGCATGATACATTTTATACCAATATAGACTGAAGGAAATCCAAATGTGACTAAAAGGATTCCTAGGTTTAGTCAGCATCTTTAATGAACAAGGAGAAAAAGATACCAAGCTATTCCTGGAAGTCCATTAACTGCCCAAAATAAAAATGAAATTCAGCTAACAGTCCAAAAACAGAATAATAGCAATAAATCACACTGAGTATTTACATTGTTTATTATATAATTGTTTAAAAATGGTAATCAAAAGTTTGACATAATGGCTATGAGCTCTACTCTCATATTTTTAAATGAAATCCTCTATTGAAGCTAATGGAAAATACCAAAGAAATAAATCCCTAGAGCTGCAAAACTTCTGTCCTATGAAACAACTTAGAATATTCACTTGTTCATGAAACTAAATACAATATAAATATTTCTACTTTCTATTTCAATAGTTTTGCTTCTCATAAAAATAACTGTTAAACACTACAATAATTTCCATACTTACTTATTTGAGTAAAACTCAGTGGAGGTTTTACACTGCAAACAGACTTAGCACTGAGGTTCACTACTTTAATTTTGTTATTCTCAATAAGTAAATGTGAAAATAAAATATTGTTGCTGCATCAGCAGCAGCAAGATCAGCTTGTTGTCTCTTGTATTAAAATGTTCCTCATGACTAAATCATGTCTGACAGAAGACTGTAAATTAGCAGTACTGAGACCATTTCAGAAACAGCTGAAGCACCAAATCGTTTAGGCCAGGGGTGTCAAACTCATGGTCCTTAGGCCTGACGCAACACATGCTGGCCACACCCATTCCCATTTTAGCAATACATCATGTGATGACAACATGACACTGCAGGTTTGACACCCCTGCTTTAGCCTTTGATTTTAAGCATTTCTTTTCCAGTTTTAATTTTATATATTTTTCTCTTTTATTGTACCTTATTTTCTAGGTGCAATTAGCTTGTCCTGCTATCACAGCATTACTCAGCTTTGACTTCTGGTATTTGTACATAAAAGAAGAGTTATATTATATATATCTTCATTTAACATACAGGTTTTACTGACCACACATATAACATACAGGTTTTATTGGCCATACAAATATGTCTGCAAGCCATCTATACTTCATTGTTCTGAAATAAACTAGAGAGCAAATTCAATTAAGTTTTATAAAGTTTATATTTTAAATTCTTCTATTATGCTCTCAATTGTCTTTTAATTATTTTAAAGATCTGTATTTGCAATTCAGCCCTGTTTGCTTCCATGATTACCTTTCTTATATATATTTCCATTTGTAGACTCCATTTCAGTGTTTTATTGTAAACTGATCCTAGGTTCACTTCTTCTTATCTATACTTTATGTAATAACTTGTTTGTAAGCCAGAACCATAAAATTACATCCTCAAATCTGTAGATAGGATTCAGATACATGGTACATAAAGTTATCCCTTCTTCAGTTACCTAATTATGCTAATACAATCATCAAATCATAGGCTGGTACTTTTTCTACCACAAGAATTTATTACTACTGTATCTCCAACAGATGGTTAGCCAGATTCTCTTTAAACACTTCCAAAAATAAGAATCCATCATTTAGTAGTAGTCTGTTTCATTAGTTCTTATTACCATATTAGAAAATGCTTTCCTGATTTTTTTCAACTATTATTTAAACTATTATTTCTTGTCTTCTGGATCTGGAACAATGCTGAACTCGTCTTCCACATGAAGATTTCTATTTTTTATGGTGTTTGCCAACTTGTCCTTATTCTTTTCTAAGGATAAAAATATCAATATCTCCAAATTGTTCTCATAAGCTGTTCCCTTAATGCCATTAGCATTTTGGTTGCTGTCCTTTGAATACATTTGAGTTTATCAATATCCTAAAATTCAGTGGCTAGAACAAGCCACATCACTTTGATAACAGATCTTTTTCTTATATATTGCTTCCTCATAAGTTGTCCTTGATGCAATTTTCATACCTTTGAGGTTTTCTACTGATGTATGTTCCTAAATCTGCATGTTGTTTCAGTTTCCAAAGTTCCCCTTAAATCTAATATTGACTTTTAGAGTGTTAGCTGCCTATGTGTAGCCTGAAAACTTGATATTTTCTAATATTCATCCAAATCATAAATATGCTAAAACAACATAGTAAGTTGAATCAAGACCTTATCACTTCCTTCTAGCTAGATGAGCAGCTACTATATCTCAGTAAAGACTGCTGAAGATAGCTGCCAAAGATAGCTGCTGAAGATTGCTCACAATGCCCACATTTTCATCCTTTGTAATGTTTATCACTCAGTCACATGTTCACCATTACAGCCAGTTGGTACATTTGCCCTGTGCCTAACCTATTTTTCCCGAGGCAGAGATTAAACAAGCAATCACTTCCTAAACTGGTTTAGTCAACATAGCAGTGCTTCCTGAAAAGGTGCTAACCATAAATTGATAAGGTGCTTTAATTATCCACCTTGCAGATGTTGCAACTTATAAGACTTTAATTACTTTCAGACCTCTGCCTTTTGTTTGTCTCCTAAGTGGCTCAGACTCAAAGCCATCCGCACAGTAGGGAAATAGTGAGCATTTCTTTGATCACATTTCTCATTGTACACCTGCCTGTTCTCTTATAATCCCTTCCTTTTCAATGAATGCAAATTGAAACCTTAATTCTTTCTGGTTGATTATCCCAGTGTCAAAATGTGCATTCCAAAGGGTAGGGAATGGGGGGAAAGAAAATTTGAAATAAAATTGAAAACACAATTGTATTTGCTTGATTTTCCACTTAGCAACTAAGTCATTGGTTTCATGTGGTTGCTATATGAGAAATATATTTGCTTTCCTGCTTTAATATTTGTAGTTCTTCAAGTTTGTTTCCCAATCAAAGCATGTATAGAATCATTGCTTAGGCCATAACTTAATATATTATTTCCTCTATGTACTCATTATTATTTGTATTTTTCTCTTTATATCCTTTCCAGTCCTCTTCCCAATACTTTTTTCAATATTTTAATACTTTTTCAGGATTCTTTTCTCCTTTTCCATATGGTTAAATTTGAGCTCAAAAATTAGGTTTGAAAGGCCCATTCTAAATATATTCAGTTTTCATGAGACATACCCCATCTTTTCCAAAGAGTTTCTCTACATAGAAAAATACTTTGGGACTGAAGAATCTGGGTTGCTCCCTTGATGCCATCTGTATATAAGCCTATGACAGGAAGAATGAAAAACATGTAGATGTGGCTTAGGCAAAATCTTTCCATTACTTGGGTTCTATTCAAATCTGTGTCTGGCTGGATCAATAGAATTCTTTATTCAGGAACAAAGTTCAATGGGGCACAATGTGGAATGATAGTTTCTTTTTAAATATCATTGTAATGATGTAGATATATCCTGCATAGATCAAGGACAAAAAGAGACAAGTGAGCAAGGAGAAAGATGATAGACAGACAGACAGATGATAAATTTAATTTAAATTAATTTACTTGTATTTTAATCCCTATGTTGTTATTCATTTTTCCTCAATCGTAATGTTACAGTTTTATGCTTTTAATTTAATCAACTGTTTATTTTTAATTGAAGCTTCATTGAATTATTCTAAAGTTCTTCAGAAGAAAGACTTTCAGCAACATAAGGAATATTTTTACTCAGTGAAGATCAGTCCTATAAATTTATACTTATTCTTTTCATGGTGTAGAAATGTGTGTGACTCCTACAGTTCATAGCAACTACTAAATAATTCCTTTTAGCAAACATTTCATTGAATTAAGTATTTACACAGAATACAGATGGGAGCTACCCGAATAGTAGAGAGACACAGAAAAAAAGAAAGAAACACATAGCTGAGCAACATGCTCATTTTCAAGTTGGATGGCAATAATCTATGGGTAAATATACTGTAAGGTATAAAAAACATCCAAACCTGTAAAATAATTCCTTAAGCACCTTACAGTATTTCCACAACTCTGTATTGCAATACCGAACCATGTTAGGTGCAAAACGGAAATGTTTGTGAAATGTTTCTCACGTGTTACTTTTTCCTATATTTTGAAACATACATTTGAAGAACTTCTACATATTACTATAAAATTATCATATAAATATGACTGCACATTTAAGCATGCATTTTGAATTGCCTTCATTCATAAATTCTCCATTCATTTCTGAAATGTGAGTGTGCCAATGTATCTTAATAAACAACTTACTGAGTTACAACTCAGTTTGTGTTTGTCTTTGAAACAGTTTCATTAAAGGAAGAAGCAAAGGTTTCTTCTATCATCTCAAAAAAAAAAAAAAGGTTTTGTTAAGAAGCAACATTATAAATGAAAGAGCAGCTCATTTTTCTCTTGAGAAACCTGATTTATATTGTTGTATTTATTTCACTGTATAGAAAAAAAAGTATTGCATCAACTGAAATATAAGATAACGCTTTGCAAGGACAAACTGTATTAACTTACAGACCACTGACAATAAAATATACCTATTTTTATGACTAATGGTTTCTAATCTCTTAAGAGAAATTATACACACTAAATCCTAACACCCTCTTTTCTAGAAAATTTAATCCCAATTTCATTTGCATGAATTAAGATAGGACATACCTATCAAATATCCATAGATATTTATGAAAGACAGGTTCACTGAAAATAATTACAGTTCCTTTTCATATTTAGTGAGAGTGTTCAAAGCTTTAATATCTTCATAAGAAATGCTTACCTATGAATAATAGAAGAAACTTATTGATTTAGACAACATTGTTGTAAATTTTAAAGACTGGTTGTGCAATAATAAATTACAATAAAATGTTAAGCCAGAGGTCCCCAATTTTTCTGGTTTTGCAGATCAGCCGGGAAAGGGGGAAGAGGGGATGGTTTCACACAAGCGATAGGCACACATCCCCATTACTTGCACTAATACCACACATACGCTCACCTGCCACTTCTGTGGCCTGGTTCCAAAGGGCTCAAGGCCCAGTAGTGGGCTATGGCTTGGGGGTTGGGCATCCCTGTATTAAGCTACTGTCATACCCATCTCCAAATGGTCTTAGTGGCTTCAGACTTGCATAATTCTATATGTCATATTTAGGCTTGTTGCACCTCTAATACTGATAGTTACAATATGAGTAATGGAAAAGCTGATCAGTTTTTTTGACCAGGTTATGGCACTATGATCATATTACATTTATACTATGGGAAGAGAGTGATAGGTGTTATAGATGTCATCACACTTACCAAATGCCAACTCTCATAGCATATTGTATAGACAGAGCGTTGCTTGACTTTAATAATCAATGCAACTATTCTTCATCTGGTATTAAAAAGAAGATCTAATTATAACAGTAGTGGGTGTTATACTTTAAAGGTTAAAATAACAGCTTAGGTACAGGACCATACATCCTTATTTCGCCACCATTACCTCAGAACTCCCCTTTACAATCTGCTGCTGAGGACCTCAGTTTAATTTCCCTTCTATGCAAAAGCTGAAGACATTAAAATTTAGGTAATGTTGTATTTATTTGGTTTTATTCATGTAAGACCTCATATTACCTCTTGATAAAATCTGCCTTAGTACCAACATCAAAATGATACCTAGGTTCTAAAACTATGAAGAGTGGGCTAGTTAGTCTTGTAAAGGAAACCATAGGGAATCCAAAACTATAGTTTAAGCCAAGGAATTAAAAACAGAAGTAAATTGTTTTCATATTGTTGCCAAGAAAACATCATATAGGCTATTTCTATAGATATCCTAAGTTTAAGCCAAAGATTTACTTTTATTGGCATTAAAAAGAGAAAACTCAAGAATAATGCACAAAACATTACAAAGCTCATGAAGGAATCTATGGTGCTGGTAGGGAAGGTCAAAGAAACCAAATTATATAAACAGTGTAATGCAATTGCAGCATGAGTTCCACCTTTTTGTATATATTCTCAAACACACACAAAAGGAAAATAAGTTTTCTTGCAATGGCATGACACTTCTTTTGTCATTTGGATGAAAGCATTAGAATTCTGCATACACGTTTCATATTAAAATGAAAGGTAATTTCCATAAAGGCAATAAACATATTTCAGTAAGGGACATTCAATCACATGGTGAACTTATTCATTCTAACAATTTCAGCTTTAATGTCATTCCAGATTTCATTTAGTAACTGGTTCTATTAAGCAATAATTTGTTGCAAAATGTAAAGCAATACAAAAGGCATTTTGTTGGCTATATGGCAAGTTCATTATTCATTCATTCACTTATGTTTAGTTGCTATTCTCTATTATATTCATTCTTTTTATATATGTATATGGAATATTGATGTCATTAATTCCAAGAAGTATGAATAGAATTGATATAAGTGACTTAGGGCCATCACTGTGCTACATTAAAGTGCATCTACCGCTTCATAGCATCCTATGTGATTTCACCTATGCTGGCAAATTGTGCACACAAAACTATTCAACAGTGCTAGGGTGTATCTAAATACAACCTAAATTTCAATCCACCTCTGAATATAATTAAATTAATTTATATTTAAAAACCGTTAGTAATTATATCTCCACCTATTTGATAATGAAATAAAACTCTTTAAATTTAGTAGCAGAATAGCAGAGTTGAAAGGTTTTGGAAGTCTTCTAGGTTATCCCTAGTCTTTCTTTTCATTAAACTAACCATACTCAATTCCAGCAACCATTTCTTTACATGTTTTAGCCTCCAGTCCCCTAATCATCTTTGTTGCTGTTCTCTGCACTCTTTCTAGAGTTTCAACATCTTTTTTTTAACTTCATGGCATGCAAAAATGGATGTAATAGTCCAAGTGTGGTCTTACCGAGACACTTTAAATTCCTGTTAACACTTCACATTATCTTGATTCTATCCCTCTGTTAATGCAGCCTAGAACTATGTTGGGGTTTTTTTTTGGCAGCTGCAGCATACTGCTGACTCATATTTAAGTGATTGTCTACTAGGACTCCAAGATCCCTGTCACAGTGACTACTATTGATAATTTATGCAATTTGTTAAACCAAAACCAAAGAAAGCACAGAATAGTATGTAAAAGCTGCGGCTGAAGACAAGAAGGCAAAGTGTTGAGGTCAATTATATTCAGAATGACTCTGAGACTCTCCAGATTGTCCCTCATGCTCTAGACATCTCATGACTGGAATATTGCAATGTCCTCTAAACTGGCCTGCTTCTGTAGACCAACTGGAATGGCCATTATTTTGACATGCCCAAATAGGAATGTGCCCACTATTGTTATATAAGTTGCACTTCTTGCCAGTTGGATTCTGGGTACAATTCAAGATACTGGTTTCTGCACATAAAGCCTGTACATAGGGGCTAGGTATGTGGAGACTACCCGTCTGATAATTTCTCTCATCCTGTAAGATCAGGATAAATGGATGCCCTCTAGGTGCCTTCCATCAAACACTATTATCAGAATCAGATAAACACGTCTTCTCTATTAAAACAGCTGTCCCTAAGAGCATTCTCCAAGAGATTTGTATGTCTCACACCACAATGAACTTTAGAAAGTTTCTGAAAACTTGGGAATCTCCCAGCCCTTGATATAGGATAGGTAGTGAATCCTATACATTGTCTTTTGTTCAGGGTGTATATTTCCTTCAGTACATACATGTCCTGTGTTCTTCTTTAATTGGAATAGTTGCTTTTAAAGTTGTTAACAAGTCTTATGGAATAGGGTAGTCTCTCAATTGTCTGTATGTTTGGGTATATACAGTACTGTATATACTGTATGTATTCATCATTGAAACTTACTGCTCTCTTATCAAAGTTTTTTATAAATTAACAATATTTTGAAATATTATCCTAAATGCTTTACCAGGATTAGAATAAATTATGTTTTCTGTCAAGAATACTTTTTAATAATCTTGCATCCAGAAATGTGACAAAGAGAATCATAATAAACTAGACCCATATTATCAGCATAGTTCAGCAGCTATGACTGTAGCTGGAAATAATGTGTAAACACCAAAATATTAAACCAAATAGAAATATATTGAATTCCTGACAGCTTGTTAGACAAAACACATTTGTATAACATAAAGTGTTACTGTACACCATATAAAGAAGTCTGACCAAGAATGAAATTTTGTAACACTTTAACATCAATTATAAATTTATGTATAGACTTAAACAAGAAGATTTACAAGTGGAACATTTTATGAAAGAACCAGGACAGAGCTTATAAACAATCAGGGAGAAAATGTGATGTCAACATCTGGCTTCTCCAAGAAAGGTCAGCTATCATTTCATGTTATTCATTTGAAACAAAATCTGATGAGTTAATCAATTTATATTGCAGATTGTCAACTTTTATTCCACATTTCCATGCTCAGCTATTTCATTTGCTTAAGCATTATAACTTTCAACAATCATTTTTAATTCAGGGCAAAAATAAAATACAAACACTACTATTTAATTTTATTTAACAATTTGGAAAATTGAATTGCTAGAGATTGTTAGAACTAGATCCTACTTAACCAAAAAGATGACACATCATCAAATATCTTCCAGCTTATCCAGCAATTGTTGCAGAACTGTAATTTTTTATATGATAGAAGAAAATGTTAATATAATATAAAATAAAAATTGAATGACCATATTAACAGAATTTAATTAATACAATATAATATTAATTACATTTAATTAAATCAGTTTTGTTTTGTTGTTTTGGCCCTGGTCCCATCTAATTTGTATTCAAAAGCTCTTGTTCTAAAAAAAGTTTCAGAGATTTTAGACTCTGTTCACTTCTCTATGATATTTTAATTGGGCCAGGGGAAAGATATATCAGTTTGTTCCTTTAGAATGAAGGAAATCTCCAGAGCTTGGATATAGAAATAGGGGTTAAGTTGTCTCTTACTATACTGGCAATACCAGTAGAACAGAAGATATAGAATAAGAGAAGATTTTAAAAAATTAAGATCTGAAAATCAAAATTGAAAGATACTGGCATAAATGAGCCATGGGTATCCCAGTGGTGGACTGTACACTGGTTGCTATATGAAAAAATATTGGATAGAACTCTTAGAAGATAGGCATATTGACAAAATTTCCATATATCAATTGCAAAAGGCCATACTGCATAGATCCAAATATGTACTTCACTGATACTAACTATATTCTAGGTTTTGAGGAAGAATATTATGCATATGAAGCCCAAAATTATTGTTGTTGTTGTTGTTGTTGTTGCTGCTGCTGCTGCTGTTGCTATTGCTGTTGCTGTTGTTGCTATTGTTGCTGCTGCTATTATTATTATTATTATTATTATTATTATTATTATTATTATTATTTTCCAGAGATACGATTTCCTTACCAAAAAACAAACAATATTTGGTAGGGCAACAAAATAGACAAAGTAATGAAGAAGCTAATGTGTTCTAGGACTTTAGCATTAAAAAAGACAAATGTGCTACGTAACATTTAATAACTGTTGATAAGAAAGAAAAAATGCCTGTACAGTGGACGTGGTATCACCTGGAGAAGTTAAAAAAATAGTGAAAATCACATAATAAAAAGATGTAGAATGACTGTGATTTTGAAAAAAGCAAATATAATGAAAGGTGGTGTGGGTGCAATCCCAAAACATCTGGAACACTATTTGAACACCATTGGCATTGACAAAATAACACCAGTCAATTGCAAAAAGAAGCTCTACTTAGAACTGCTTATACCTGCAACAAAACCTTTAATACCATCGGACAACAACATCTGCTCATCCCTGATTCTTTGCATAAAAAGGCCAAATCCAATCTAAACATCTGGCTGACTCTATGACAAACCATAATATTTTATTAAATTGATATGCTACCTGATGACAGCAAGTTGGTGTAGTTTTTCCCGGAAAAAAATTGCACTCAATTATGAGTCTTTCTTTTTTTTCATTTCACAGCAAATATTTCAACACTCATTTACAGAAAACTGGGTCTTCCTAAGAAGTTAATTCTCTTTCGCAAGAAAAAAATCCTGCACAATAGGCAAGATAATATTTTAGAATTATAACAATTCAAAAATCCTCATTCTTTAAGAGAATTACCTTCCCTAGTCAGATAGGGAAACCTTCCCTAGTCAGATACATAGACTAGATTATTATTCTATAAATTTAATTATTATATTCAATTATTTCAATGATGGTAAAGACTTTATCTTTAATTTAATTTATTTTATTTAGTTGTAACTGAAATAAGTATGATTTTAAGGATTGTTTTTGGCCATAGTATATTCTCCTTGCTTTAAGTAGCTAAAGAATCTGGGCTTCCTTGTTTTGCATATATCTTCTATTCATTTTTTTTGTGAACTTCCTGATCTCCCACTACTGTTCAACATGACCTTCACATAAGTGAAAATGTGTGGAAATATATACTTGGAAATATATTCTTTTTCAATTCTTACTAACAGATCACAAATCCTTTGAAAATGTAACTGGAGAAATTTTGGATCTCTGTCAAAATAATATTACAAATAATTTAAAAACTCAGACTTTAAAATAGCCATTTGAACCAGTATTCTATCTCAGCTCTATTTCAAAATGAATGATTAATAGAATAAGTGAGGGAAATCAAGAGGGGTATTAAAATTAGCAATCAGCAATTACAACATAGTTTAAAGTTACCTTCATAATAACTTCCTTCAGAAAACTTAAACTTTAAAATTATCACGTTCCCTAATTTTCCATTATCCACCAATATTATCAGTCTGTGAAATGCAGAACATGCAGAAAATGGGTAAAAGAATCAGTATTTAGGAGATTATGTTTTTGTCAATCAAAATTCAAATACACTCAAAGGATAATCTCAACAAACTTGATGTACAGTACTAATAATATAACTCATCTGTGCATGAAAAACCAACTATAAATCCTCTTAGCTTCACCACAGTTGCTGCATGGTTGACCAGTCCCTGAGTCTGCCACTAAAGCATAAGCTTTAGACTATAGAGCTGCACAAATTCTTCCAATTTGTAGCCCTATACAAATGGGATTTCAGTTCAAGTGAAAGTAAGGGATTAATTGTTGTTCTGCCAACAATATTGCTTGGAACATATTTCAGTGTTCCACTTCCAGTGAAACTATGGCAGAGTGAACAAAATTCAGCTAGCATTTATATTTTCCAAGAAAAAAACTGCAATGAGCTTTTAAAAAAATACATTTACATTTTAAAATGCATAAGGTGGACAAAGAATCCTAACCTTAACTCTAATCCTCTATCTTTTAACAATCTCACCATGCTAAGAGTGGTGCTGGACTTTTAAAGGAGCATAGCTTATTTTCCTATATTTCTTAGAATAACTATATTATCAAAGGAAATACACAATACCCCAAAGCTATGTTATATATTTGACTATATACCATAATTCCTTTTTGTTCCTGAGTCAGTGAACATTTCTAATCAGTACAAAAATCAATAGTATTTTTTTCTGGACTATATTTCTTTCCTAAAATAAATAAATAAAGGAAGTAGAGGTGCCGTGGACCATTGGCCACTGTAGTGCTTCATAATTATAGGATATATATATATTCATAATTATAGAATATATATATGTGTGTATGTGTGTCTGTTTGTACACACACACACATATATATATATATACACACACATACATATACATACACACACACACACACATGCACACACACACACACACATATATATAGTTTTCATCTATCAGTATTGGAAATGGGATGAACCTCCATAATAAAGACATTGCAAAAGTAATAAGAAGTTAACAGGCCATTATAAAAAAATATTGATTTTGCCCTGAACCAATATATTTTACAACCCAGCACTGCAATTCACCTTGCTGTAACTAATTTATAAAAATAAAAATAAATGCAGACTGACACCATTGAACTTTCTAGTTTAGTTTTTAGTTTGGTTTACTTTATTGTCATTGCACCTCATACAATGAAATCAAACACCATTTTCAGTGCACATCATGACCATGAAAATAAACACAAACACATTTCCTTCACATTCCACACATTGAATTGAAAACCCCCAACATTGCACCAACACTGCACTATACAGTAGAATTCAACAGAGCTACTGCCCTGGGGTAGAAGCTGTTTTTCAGCCTATTTGTCCATGTTTTTATTATTCTGTACCATCTGCCAGATGGTAATAGTTCAAAAAAAGGGTGCCCAGGATGAGATGATAATGTTTTGAACTTTCTTAAGGCAGCAGGAGCTATAAAGCTGTTCCAAAGGGAGAGGGGAGAGGGCAACTAATGATCTTCTGGGCAATGACGTTAACTCTCTGGAGTGCTGTTCTACCTGCCACTGTGCAATTGGCAAACCATACACAGCCACAGTAAGTTAAAATATTCTCTACGGTGCAGCGGTAGAAAGTCACTAGCAGTTGTTCATTCAGTTGTTGTTTTCTGAGAAGTCTCAGGTAGTATAATCTCTGCTGGGCCCTTTTGATTAGGGCTGCAATGTAGGCACCCTAGGTCAGGTCCTCTTTTAGGGTAACACCCAGAAACTTAAAAACTGGCCACTTGTTCCATTCGGTCTCCATTGATAAGCAAGGGCTGGATGTCTGATCTGATCCTTCCATCTACCAAGTTATTGTCTCCATACCATGAAAGCAACCAGTCCACCACATCTCGGTAGGCAGACTCATCGCTCCTGGAGATGAGTCCCACCACTGTTGTATCATCTGCAAATTTAATAATAGCATTACTTAGCATGAGTGGGAATGCAGTTGTGCACATAATAGTATAAATAGTATCTATACTTTTTTTTCTTAATTAAAAGTTGCTTTAAAAGATTATAATCAGGCAAAATAGGTAGTCTGGCAGGCATTCCGAGAATATTTTATACTTTTTTATACTTTTATTGCTTCATCAATGTCATACAAAGAAAAATAAAACTAGGAAATTAAGAGAAGAAAAGGAAAGGGGGAAAGAAAATATGAGATACAAGGGAAGAAAGAAAATAGGCGTTGGTTCTTACCTGATACGCCGGTTCTCTCCGAGCTGCAAAGGAGCATCCATTTGATTGGGTTGGTTCAGTTTTCGTCCTGATAGGCTGAGCTTAAATTTAGGAACGCTCCTCCTCCTCCACGGGACTCCTCCCAGCGTTCCCCAGTTTTAGCGAAGATCGCAGTGAAAAGGCAGAAAACTAGTACATCAGCTTGGTCATATAGCAGGACTCCCACAGACGGAAGGAATAAACACAGTTAGCAATAACACATAGGGTGGGGATGGATGCTCCTTTACAGCTCGGAGAGAACCGGCGTATCAGGTAAGAATCAACGCCTATTCTCCTACGAGCTGCTCGGAGCATCCATTTGATTGGGACATACCAAAGCTTGGCCTGGACTACGGGCGGGATGCTGACTGGACCTGGAGTCTGTCGCTGTCCTGCACACACCCTGTAGCACCCTCCTACCAAAAGACGCATCTGCAGATGCAAAGATATCGACCTTATAATGTCTGATAAAGGGGGAAGGAGACGCCCAGGTGGCGGCCCGACAAATGTCAGAGATAGGAGCTTGGGAGGCCCAAGCCACCGTGGAGGCAGCACTGCGAGTGGAGTGCGCCGTGATGCCCCTGGGAACTGGCAGGGCCTGGCCCTGATAAGCTTTAGCAATAGTGGCCCGCAACCAACGACCTATGGTGGTGGAAGAGACCCTAGTACCTTGACTATGAGTCAGAAATACAACAAACAAGGCCTCTGTCCTCCTAAAGGATGCCGTGCGATGGATATAGATCTTCAAGGCACGCCGGACATCCAACTTATGCCACTGATGTTCCAACTCTCGGGAAGGATGAGGACAGAAATTGGGCAAGACCAACTCCTGTGCCCTGTGAAAAGCCGAATTAATCCTTGGAATAAACGTGGGGTCCGGCCGGAGGACAACCCTATCTGCATGAATAACACAGAGGTCTGACCTGATAGATAGGGATGCCAACTCGGAAATGCACCGAGCTGAAGTAATGGCCACTAAGAAAGCAACCTTATATGTAAGAAATAGTAGTGATGTGGAACGAATCGGTTCGAAAGGAGGTTTGGTAAGGGCCAGAAGGACCTTGTTCAAATCTCAAGTAGGATAACGATGAACCATGGGCGGTCGCAAATTATTAGCACCCTTAAGAAAGGCGCGAATAAGAGGGTGATGAGAAAGAGATAGGAAATTCTCATGGTCAATCAAGGAAGACAGGACAGAAACTTGTCTTCTCAAGGTATTTGATGAAAGCCCCCTATCGAGACCAGCTTGTAGGAATTCCAAAATTTGAGCAATTGAAGGAGATCGTGGATCAATATGAAATTGGGAACACCAGCTGGTAAATATGGACCAAGTTGCATTATAAATGCAATCTGTTGAGGGGCACCTTGCAGCCTGGATGGTTGAAATAACCTTGTTGGATAATTGCTTGCTGATTAAACGCGACCGCTCAACCTCCAGACGGTCAATTGGAACCACTGAGGGTTCGGATGTTGAAGAGGACCCTGGGTTAGCACAATCCTGTCCAGAGGAATCCTCCATGGTTTGAACACCGACAGACAACAAAGATCGGCGAACCAAGGGCGTCTGGGCCAGTATGGAGCCACCAAAAGTAGATCTGCCCGTTCCTCTAGCATCTTCTGTATGACCTGAGGGATCAAAGGAAGAGGGGGAAAGGCGTACAAGAGCCCTGGGGGCCACGGGCAGTGAAGGGCGTTGAAATCCTCCGCCCCTTGAGAGGGGAATCGGGACACGAACTGTGGCAGGTGGGCATTGAGAGGGGAGGCGAAAAGATCGACCTCCAGAAAACCAAACCTCGTGACTGCCTCTTGAAAGAGCGACGGATGAAGACGCCACTCCGTGGGATCGACTGTGGCCCGGCTGAGCCAATCTGCCTGGGTATTGCAGATGCCCGAGATGTGTTCTGCCCTGATAGAAAGTAAATTTGCCTCTGCCCAACGACAGAGACGTTCCGCCTCCTTCATGAGAGGTTGAGACTGTGTGCCCCCATGCTTGTTTAGGTGCGTCTTGGCTGCTGTATTGTCTGTGAGAACTAAGATATGTTGGTTGCATACCTGCGGCAGCAGAGCCCGAAGGGCCAGATGAATTGCCCGAAGTTCCAGCCAATTGATATTGTGGGACTGTTCCCTTGCTGACCAGCGACCTTGAACTGTGGATGAGTAAAGGTGAGCACCCCAGCCCAGCAGGCTGGCGTCAGTGGTGACAGTGAGTCTGTGGGGCTCCTTGAAGAGACAACCCTTGTTGGTTGTGGGCCGGGACCACCAAAGAAGTGATGTAAGAACTTTGGTTGGAACCTTGACTTTGTGACCGGAATTGCTGAGACCGGAACGTTGAAACGGGAGAAGGAACCACTGAAGGGACCTGGAATAAAGATGAGCCCAAGGAATAATAAAAATACCTGAGATCATTTTCCCAAGAAGGGTAGAAAGATCAGCTAAAGAAACAGTATGTCGTGATTTGATCAGCTGCACTAGTTGTTGTAAACTTTTATGCCTTTTGTCAGAAAGGTAAACCTTGCATGCCCGTGTATCAATGATGGCACCTAAGTGTAACAATCTTGTAGAAGGAATTAACTGGCTTTTGTCTTGATTAATAGCAAATCCATGTGCTTGCAAAATGCGGAGAGTCATCTGAGTATCTCGGACAGCTTGGGTAGAAGAGCTGGACAAAATTAAAAAATCATCTAGATAACAGTGCAACCTGATGGGAAGGGCGCGAATATGGGCAGCTAGAGCAGCGAGGACCTTAGTGAAAACCCGAGGAGCAGAGGCTAGACCGAAGGGAAGAGCCCAATATTGGAAATGTTGACTGTTATAGCAGAATCTTAAAAACTTACGATGTGATGGCCTGATCGGAATCTGCAAATAAGCTTCCGTGAGATCTACTGAGGTGAGAAAATCTCCCTCTCTGATGCTAGCAAGGATGGAATGTAAAGTGTGCATCTTGAATTTGCGATAGACTAAAAATTTATTGAATCGTTTGAGGTCCAAGATAGCTTTCCACCCACCAGAACTTTTCTTAACTAAAAAGAGTAGAGAATAAAAACCACGCCCTTTTTGGTCTGCGGGGACCGGTTGAATGGCCCGTATGTGTAGAAGATGCAGTATGGCTGCTTCCATGCGGCTATGTTTAACCAAATTTTTGGAAACAGGGGATACCCTGAAAAAATCAGATGGGGCGGACTGGAATTCTAAAACCAGGCCAAACCTTACAGTATCTCGGACCCAGGCGTCCGAAGTAGAAGCATCCCATCTATCCGCATAAAACCTGAGACGGCCCCCTATGGGAAAGGACTCCTCAAGGCTAACGTGGACGCCTGAAGGATCTATTGCCGGAAGAATGGAATGATCGCCTGGATTGGCCGCCTCTCCGGTACCGATCCCCAGGGTCGAACCTGTCTGAGAAGAATCCCGGGCGAGGAAAC
Source organism: Bungarus multicinctus (assembly GCA_023653725.1). NCBI lineage: Eukaryota > Metazoa > Chordata > Lepidosauria > Squamata > Elapidae > Bungarus > Bungarus multicinctus. The sequence continues at coordinate 33,679,772 of CM042849.1, read as the reverse complement.
TGGGATCTAGACAGTCGAGACAGAAAGGAATTCTGGGAGTAAGGCCGAAAGGAACTCCTCCGAAAGGACTGGGGATACCTTGGGTCAGACTTCCGAAAAAGAGAAGGAAGAATCTTTTTCTTGTTCCGGGTCTCAATGAGAAGCGGATCTAGAGAGGGGCCAAACAGCTTGTCGCTGTTGAGAGGAGCAGAAGCAAGCTTAGATTTGTGCTTGATGTCCGCCTGCCAAGGCTTAAGCCAAAGGGGGTGTCTGGTTGAAAGATGAGATGCAATGGCTCTAGTAGAAATTTTTACGGCATGAAAGGTCGCATCGGCTGAAAATTCAGTAGCCGCCGTGAGCTTAGCAATGTCCTGATGGGCCCTTAGATTAGATGCAGGGACATGCTCACGAAGTTGTATCAGCCATCTGAGTGAAGTCCTTTTGAAAAATGAGGTCGCTGTGGCAGCTCTGATAGCCCAAGCATCAGCGTGATGGGCTTTGCGTAGCGCTACCTCGGCCCTCTTATCCTCAGGCTTTAAAACCTCAAGTGGCTCGCTTGGAAGAGAAGTAGGAGAGGCTATACCCACAATGGGTTCATCGACCCCCGGGATATTTAACAAATTGAGGTATTCTGGGGCCATATTAAAGAGTCTCCTATCGTAACTAGTAGGAGCCGGACATGGTACGGGAGAAAGGAACTGTTTTTGAACTAGTTCCATGAACCTTGGAGGAACAGGGATCACTTCAGCCTGAACAGTAGGCTGATGAAACAATAAATCCTGGGGACCCTCCTCTACAGGACCCACGGGGGGAGCTGATGTGTCGATGCCAGCCGTGTTAGTTGCCTTAAATAGGAGGGATTTAAATAGGTGAGGCTGAAACAGGCCAGTAAAAGCCGGTTGGTCCGGTGAAAGACCCTCATCCTCGGACATCCCCCCCTCTAAAAGCTCCTGTTCGGATAAGGAGTGCTCTGCCTCATGAAAGGATTCTAGGTCACTGTGTTCCAAATTTTGAATTTGAAACAGCTCCTCAGCCTCCATGTCCAGATCCCCTCTCTGAGTATCCTGCATCGGAATATCCTCAAAAGGTATTACCTGATCAGCAGTTAATTCCGGCCTGACTAGAGGCTGGGGTGGCTGAGACTCCGGGTCAGCAGGGGCAGGCTGAGGTCGTGTCATAACAGCATGTTGTAAACCGGCAGAAATCCCCTGCCTGATTGCCATCTCCATCCAAGATCGCATTTGAGGTGGAATCTCCTCAGGCAAGGAAGATTCCTGGCGAAGGCCTGCAGCAGTGGGAGTAAAGGTGGCCTCAGGAGGACCCCTAGAGGCTGGCCGGTCGGATAACTGAGTCTGGTGTCCCACAGAACCACGACTGTGCCTGGAGGAGAGGGAAACATCTAGTGGGGGAGGACAGACATGAGAAGAGGGCCCAGGAGTAGAAGGAGAAAGGTGCTGAGAAGGTCTCTGAACCTCACGAGCACACTTATCTATTTGTCTCTCTAAGGCCCTATGGCGCCTTCTGGCATCATGCTCAGAAGCTTTAGAAATACCCCCCCACATTTTTGCATTTGGATTTTGACTTGGCATGCGAAGCAGAAGGCCGAGAACCGCTACCCCCTGCCATGATAATTCAGTATAATACAATCTGCTGATATCTATGTAAATGAGGCGGTTGGCACGCCCAGGGACCGTACCCAGTAGGGAGGGAGCCCTGATATTAATATATATATTCCCCTTGATGAAATAATTGGATTTATAAATTTGCAAAACTGGAAGAAAAAGAAGGGATCACCAATCAGCCAGATTAAGAACGCCAGTGGGGCCTACTCAGAAAACAAAAGGCCCAGAACAGCAATAACTGCACAGGCTGACTCAGGCCTAGGGTGCTTGCTGTATGCTGCTAGGGAAGACTGTGAGGCTTAGCCAACAAGTTTCACAACACTCAAGAATAATAAGGCCTTCTGTCTTATAGGATATCATAAGAGAGCACAATCTGATCCCCACAGTCAACAAATAGGGCACAGGAAAAGGCCACGAGGCTCTGAGGCCTTTGGAAAAACAAAATGGCGGCCGCCCGAATTTTGCGCGCGCGCGATCCCTAGCAGCAAGGGTCCAGCTAATGGAGGACCCTAAGAGAAATCCACAGAAAGCTAGTTAAAAGAGGGAGGGAAACGATCGCACTCCACTCCCTCTGAGACAAAAAAACGGCGTTCGGGGAATGCAGAGAAAAGCAGCTTGCCACACTGCAAAAAAACGGAGCCAGACAAAATCGGCAAGGGGGGGGCGGTGGAGGGGGGGGGCTGGAAAGCAACGTTCCAGGGGACCCCCTTTTACTAAGGGGGGGGGAGCTGAAACTTCTACCCCCCTCAAATAATTATTTGACCCTTGATCACCCAAAAGGGAGAACAGAGGGACTGTGCTCTCAGTGCCCAATTAAATATAAATAGAACAGAAGTAAATCGAAATGCAAAAAAACAGAATAATAAAAGGACCCAAGACAGGGAAAGGACACTAAAGAATAAAGGAGGGATCAAGAGAATTGGAAAAATACAGAAATCACCTGCTTCGACCAGAACAAGCTCTTAAAACAACCTATTCAGGCGAGGCTGAGCTAAAACTGGGGAACGCTGGGAGGAGTCCCGTGGAGGAGGAGGAGCGTTCCTAAATTTAAGCTCAGCCTATCAGGACGAAAACTGAACCAACCCAATCAAATGGATGCTCCGAGCAGCTCGTAGGAGAAAGTCATTTGACTTCCTACTCTTTTTAGCACTGTACAACTTTAACTTTTTACTTTCTTCGCCATTTTGGGGATTTCTTTTTGTTAAACAACAAGGAAGAAGGCTATTAAGGCAAGCTAAAATAAGAAGTGTGGACTATCTTTTTTAAAAAAAAAATGATTGGTTTTTTTTGCTATGGATGACTAAAACTAAAACTTTTCAATTTTTATGATTCCTGATTGGTCAGCAATTCAAGTGACTTATAAAAAAGTTTCTCTTTAACCAAAGAGGAAGTTAAGAAGATGGAAGAGAAAATTATTAGAGATGTATTTGGAAAATTCATCAGTTTATAGATGAATTATGCTCCAAGTATATAGAGCTATATCTCTAATCAGAGGTGCAAATATATGTGGAAATTTATCAGACCTCTGAGGAAATTTCACAAGTAGATGACAATGCAGAGGAGTTAATTGTAATTTAGGGATATAAACCTGAAACCAATTTTTATTATGATGGTTTAAATAGAAATCTCTCAATACAGTTGAAAGAAGAGCTCCAAGAAAATTTTCAACTTCTAAAAAAACAAGTTTGGGACTTTTATTTCATGGATATTAAGAAGGTTGAGAAATCCTTGAGAAAAAGAGAAGCTTATATCTACTTGATAAGCATTCCGGGGAAGAAAAAGATTTTATTTCATGATGACAAGCTGGACGGAGTGACTTAAATTTAATGAATCAGTTTAATATTTGTAACTAAAAGACAGTTTTATCCTAAAATCATTTGAAAATGTATTTTTTTCTTTATATATAATGCTTAAGTAATTCCTAAAGTTTGTAAAATATTATTAAAACTGTATTTGAAAAATATCTATGTTAAGAGCTTTAAAAAGGATATATACAAGAAAAAATAATTCTTCTATGAGGGTAACTTGGAGAGAGTTTTCTAACTGTAATGAATTGATTGGAGTTAGTTGGATTTTTTTAAAAATAATTTTTATTAGTTAACAACAAACAGAAAAAACATTTAAAAAAATGAACGTGGTGCATACATAACAAAAAATACAAATTTACATATGTACATAAATATTGATCATCTTTGCTACAATTACTCCTTTCTTTTTTTAAACCAGTGTGGTAAAACTTCTCCCAAATTCTGTAATATCAGATTCAGTCTTATCTTTTAATTATTGAGTATTCTATCCATTTCAGCACATGACCAAATTTTTCTAATTATTTTCATCTCTTCTGGCATATCATTTCCTTTCCATCTTTGGACAAGACCTAGACTTGCAGCAATGGTGACATGGATTATTAGATATATTATCTCTTTATTATATTTATTGGTCTAAAAGTGAACTTCAAAATATATATGCTAAGAAGTTTAAAAAGATTATTAGAAAGTTTTAATTTTAGAAATGTGTTTAAAGAAGTGCTTAGTGTTTTAAAATGGATGAAAAAAATGCCCTTTAAAGAATCTGAAAGAATATAGTGAATTTTGTAATATAAATGGTGATAGTTTGTAAATATTATTAAGTACAAATAGAAATACATACTTTTTCAACAGCAAGGATGATAAAATAGTAAGGACATAAATTGATTGTTCTATTCAAAGTGGAGAATATATTTATGTTTTTTATTTGGATATCACTTCTGAATTTTGTACAATGAAACTTTAACTTTGGTTTTGTCAATTAGATAGATTTGTTGGTATAGAAGTGACTACCTACATACCAATAAAAGATCCAAGTTTGAACTAAAGAGAAATTCCCTAACAATGAGAGCTATTGACCAATGAAACAGGTTTGTCTCCTAAAGTTGTCAAGGTTATATCACTGAAGATTTTCAAGAAAAAGACTGGATAACCAGTTCTACTTTCATAATTATTTAACATTATATTATTGCCAGTTTTCCTATTTAGGATCAAATACAAATGACTTCAGTCCTATACTTGATATTGCTTTAGAAACAAAAAAAAAAAAATCAAGACAGAAGTGATAATGGAAATAGAAAGGACTTTAATTTCTTTCTGGACTTGATTATTAAAATTCACTATTTCACCTGGATTTATTAATTATATAAGTACCATATGAAAAGGCAGGGAAGAGTCAGTTGAAATACAGAATGGAAGAACAATTTAACCCTTTAGCTCCTCTTCAGCCTCTTGATTCTATGATAGGGTTAGGGTTAGGGTTATATGATAGGACAGACAAGGACAGGAAAAGGCTACAGTTGCTTTTCTAAATAATGAAGAATGGCTAGTTCAAAGCATTAGATTAAAATCTAATCACAACCCCTAGAGACTAATCTGTGGTTAAGAACATGAGCAAAGTAATTGAGTAATCTTTTAAAGGTGTAGAACCTTTCTCAAGACTTTGATGTATCATTCCCATCAGTACTAAAAGTAGCTTGAAATTGCAATAATTACACTTTGAATGCTTCTTAATGCACTTGAAGAGTCTTAAATCTATGTTTTTCTAGAACAGAAAGCAGCTACAATAGGAAATTGGGGACAGAGAAAATCAAGAAAAACAACTGAGTCTAATTGAACTGAAGATTCTGTAACACTGCAGCATATGTTGACAATACACTAGAACTTCAATTTAATGGGTATTTGGAAAGACAGGGTATCCCTTCAATCAAATGTTCACTAAATCTAACCTATATCATTTGTATTCATTTGCATTACTTTGATCTATGTATATATTTCCCATACATTTGACCTGAATGGTATCATGTGCAGTAAAAATGTTGATTTAATGGACAAAATCACAGTGTGGATGTAACCTAAACAAACAGTTTATCTCTTGTGTCCAAAGTCCATTAAATTAAGAATTTACTACATTATGAAGCACTCAGTGGTTCCTTTGAGAAACACTTTGCCTTCACTCTGTTATGCTTTTACATGTGTAAATAAACAATAAATAGAAGCATACTATGAACAGAAATTGTGGCTCAGAAATTGCCCATAGCCCTGTGAAATTACCCCATCTTTACTTTCTGGATATGCACCTAAAACACCCATAGACAAAAACTTTGTATTGTAGTTTGGCATTTGAACAAATTACACAAAAATTGATATATTGAAGATAAATGTATAGAGAAAGAAATGAAATATATTCAGTATGGTAGTGGAAAATATTTTGTAAATTATCTTGTGCATTTGCAAAATGTTTACAAACTTTTAAAAAATATATCTAATAAATGTAAACAGAAATTGAAAGAATAAAAACTGAGTGCATCATGAAGTTAATAGATTTTCCCACCATAATGTTTCCTTTATTTATTTCCTTTTATTCAAATTAACTAATGAATTTTTCACTATTTATGAAGTGGGAGCACCTAATAGTATGCAAAGATTAATGTGCAGCAAACTATGACATACAGTTCAATTGCATTCTAAGCAGAAGCAGAATGAATATGTGAAGAAAAATATCATGAACCATCTACTAATTGTCTATTGGGATGTTCTAGAATTTGGGTCTTTGTAGTCAGATTAACGAGATGATTTTCTCTGGATCTGTTTTGAACAACTTTATTTTCAACAAGACCATTTCTTGTTACCATTATCATTCCTACTAGAACCATGACGGTGCAGTGCTTAAAATGCAGTACTGCAGGCTATTTCTGCTGATTGCTGGCTGCCAGCAGTTTGGCAGTTCAATTCTCACTGACTCAAGGTTGACTTAGCCTTCCACCCTTCCAAAATCAGTAAAATGAGGACCCAGATTGTTGGATGTTCTGTGCTAACTCTGTAAGCCACGTAGAGAGGACTGTAAAGTACTGTGAAGTGATATGTAAGTCTAAGTGCTATTGCTGCTAGAATTCGTCTACCATCTTAAAATTACAGATACTTTAATGGCAGCCAATTTCAATGAAAGCACATTGTTGTTTCTAATCTATGAAGTCATCCTGTGCATTTTCATTTCAAACAACTATAAAGTTTGAAGACATTTTTAAAACTGTGCTGGTTTACTAGTATAATGAATCATTTCAGGGGGAAAAAATTAGGTCAGGATAGGTGAAAGCCATGTTCTTGTTTTATGTAATTTCCTATCACTCAGTGTTTTAGTTACCAGACTTTATAAAAGAATAGTAGTAAATCCAGAAAGCTGTCTATTTTAAGACCCATGTTACTAATTTATATGGCAGGATACTATGTATTAAATTGCCATAAACTTGTTTACTGGTTGTGTTTCACTTTTACATTTTGATAGTATAGTGAGATATAGTGGCCATAAATTCCTGAATTGTAATTATGCTTGTAAAATTCTGCAGTTTGTATAGCTGCACACAGTTAGTGTTTTGGCATTTATATAGACTTAATAAGAATCATAAAACTCTCTAAATTGCAAAGAAATACTATCTACCTGTAACAAATATTTGGCATAGCATTATCTTCACAAGACAATGTATTTCAATTATTAATTCTTATCTGCATTTGCTACTACAGTCATGATTATGATAGATATCTATTAAGAGCTATTTATTTAAGAGAAGAATTCCTTGGAAGGATTGAGAACACAGTGTAATAGCGTAACAATATACACATTTAGCAAAGAGATGCTGACTTAGTCAATAATACAGCAATATTATAATGACTATAACACTTGGTGTTGAAGTTGCAGTGTTCTAAATTTGAAAGCTTAGAAGTAAGTTTTGAATAAAATAATCCTTCTGAAAAAGTCAGACAAGGCAGATACTATAGATTTTATAAGCAAATATGTTTCTTTTAAAAAAAAATTGAGCCAAGGAGAAGGAAAATGAAATGGAGGCCCACAGGCATAGTAGTTGAAATCTTGAATGACAGGTTGCTTTTAACTTTTCTTGGAAATTTTATTTATAACCAAGAATGTGAAAGAAAGATGAAAGGTAGAATTAAAGAAGCACCAAAAATGTGTTACAGTATGCTTTCAGTGCAAACTTCAAAATAAATGCATATTTATACATTTAGTTCTTGAACGAAATGACTCTAGGCAATTTGTAACATTAAAACATTCACATTCTGACAAATATTTCTAAAACCATAAAAATAGAAATCCTAATCAATATAAAATTGAAAGCTAAAAGATGGGAAGGGTGCATGGGAGGGAGATGGGATTGCCTTAATTCAACAATTCCATTCCTCATCATCCAGTCAGAGCTGAGGAAGCTTCTTGGATGAGAAGTAAAACGTCTTCAAAGAAAAAACAGAAAGTCCAGTTTCTTCTTGAAAAAGCACTTTTGGGGCAACCATGATATCAGCGTTCCAGCAACCCTCCATTCCAATCCAATAACTCCAAGACAGACATTTCTCAAAGGTTCCTTTATTTGGATAGTAACTGGCACATCTGTGGAATCCTGAATCTGAAAGCCTCAGGCTTCCCTGCAAAAGTCAAAACTACAAATCCATCCTCCCTTAGCCATCATCACATCACATGGTCCAATCACCATCCTCCCTAAAGTAAGATTCCTATTTCATTATGAGCAACACTTCATGACCTTGAACCAGCAAAAGAATTTTATTTTGTCTAACTAGATATACTCAAATGAATGCCCCCCCTTCTTAAATGAATTCCCACTTTCTCAAGCTCAATTGTGGCAGCATCAAATCTCAATATGGCTCAATATGGCTTCCAGAGATGACAGGCATGCCCCCTTGAAAAAGAATCACGTCCTGGAAGATACAATAAACAAAACATAACCAGGGATTAATGCAATGCCTTTTACCTCCCTCTCCTCCATCCAAGGGGACTCTTTGGCTTGTCAGGGAATTTTTCATGGAATTGGTTAACCAGTCTATCTGCATGTATATCCCAACTTTTCACCTAAATAGCTTTTGATAAAGGGTAGCCTTTTCATAGCACCAAATATTGTAATCGTCCTCAGTGTAATCTAGAATCAAGGATTTTCTTTATTTCATAATGTGACTCATCCTGTACAATCAGAGGATTAGGGGGAGCTGCTGCTATGGGCCTTAAAGTTGACCCTACAGCAGGCTTCAACAAACTACTATGGAACACTGGGTGTATTTCCCCAATTAATTGGCCTGTCATTGGATTGATTGTCTTAGATATACGGAATGGACCCAAGAATTTAGATCCCAACTTTCTATAGAAAGTTTCAACTTGAAATATTTACTTGACGAAAACACTTTGTCCCCTATCTTGAATGAATCTGTTTTTGTCTGCTTGTTTTTTATACTCCTCAGCAGCTTCAGTTAAAGCTTTTCTAGTATCCTCCCAATCTTTCTTTAATGATTCCATCCACTCTGTAAAAGACAACTCCGGCATAGGGACAAAATACATGCCGGTGTTGATTTGGAACTGAGTCAGGTCTGTGCTGCTGTGTACTGCATTATTGTAAGCAACTTCTGCAAATAGTAACAGTTCCACCCAGTTCTCCTGTTGATAATTTACATAGCATCTAATGTATTGTTCCGCCATGGCATTCGCTCTCTCCATAGCCCCATTGCACACAGGATGGAACACTGAGGAAAGCCCTTGGGGTAACACAATGGACTTCAAAAACTCCCTCCAGAATTTAGCAGTAATCTGTACACCTCGATCTGAGATTACTCTACGAGGTACTCTGTGGAGTCTATAAGTATACTTCACAAACAGTTTTGCAGGTTTCTTAGCCAAGGGTAATCCGTTACATGCTGTAAAGTGGGCTTGCTTAGCCAATAAGTTGATAACCGTCCAAATCACAGTACTTCCTTCACTCTCAGGTAACTCTACGATAAAAATCCATTGTGATTTCTTCCCACGGCTTCATTAATTCTGCTACATGGTGATGGAGGCCAGGAGTTTTTCCATTTCTTTGTTTCATGGTGGCACAAATTGAGCAGCTTTTCACATACTCTTTGACATCAGTTTTCATTTTGGCCACCAGAACTGTATGGTTTTTAAGAACCCAAAGTGTCCCTCAACTGCAAGTCATGGATATGTTTCAATACCATTAGTCTTAGAGTATTGGGTACATAAATCTTGGTTCCTTTCCAAGCCAATCCTTCGTTCATTGTCAAATCAGATTGATGTTCAACAAACTATGGATCAGTTAAAAGTGCTGCTTTCAACTCGGCTGTCAGTTTGTCTTCTAGGCATCTAAGGCTGTGTCTGGCTTGGCCTCAGATGGTTACTTCTGATATCATAGTTTGCACTACCTCCTTCCGTTGACTGTCAAATTGGGGGTTTCTCCACAATGCATCTGCCAATATGTTTTTCCCTCCTGGGATATATTTCATGTTAAAGTTAAATATCTTGAAGTATTGAGCCCAGCGGATTCGTTTAGGTGATAGCTTCTGAGGTGTTTTTAGAGCCTTGAGGTTCTTATGGTCAGTTCACACATCCTTCACTTCTTCCAGGAAATACCTCCAAGATAGTAAAGCCCATCACATGACAAATGCCTCTTTTTCCCAAACCGCCCATCTACGATCTGTATCTGTCAACTTTTTGGACACATAAGCGCAAGGCATTAGCTGGTCTTGAGAAGGGCTAGTTTTCAGTAACTCTGTAAAAGGGAGGGTGACCCCAGCAAACGAAGGCATAAATTATCTATAGAAATTTGCAAAACCTAAGAAGCTCTGAAATTGTTTACATGTTTTTGTGGGTTGCCAATCTAGCAAGGGTGTTATACTGTCCATCAGCTGAGTGGTCTCTGATCTGACTGCCCTCTCTCTTTGGCTACCAACGGCTTTCTTGTATCATTAGCATGTAATGCCCCATCAACTTTTATGGACACTTGGAAACACTCAGAGAGGCGGTTAAGGAGGTCCCAATAGGCAGTTACTTTGCTAATTTGCTTGTCCAGGTTGGTTCTAAAAAAATAAACCAGTATCTGCTCAGGCAAAAGGGGTATCTTCCCACTGATTCTCCTGAATTCACGGATGTGTTCCTTGAAGGGTCGCCCTCCCTGCTTTAGGTTGCTGAGCTCATCTTCCACATACAGGTCCTCCTCTACCTCTCAAATCTGACCTCTAGCAATTGTAGAAAGTCATCTACATCATATATTGGGGTTCCCTTCTCTTGTGGAGGCTTGCTAGCCATCCTCTTGCTTCTCCCTCTAGCCCCTCAGAAATGGCATTCACCATGACTCTAGGGGAGGGGTAAAGGTGTCCATAGCATTCCAGTTAGATCTCAGCTGTGTCAAGGAATAAAGCTAGCTGGTCTGGGTCTCCATCAAATTTTCCCCTGAACCGGGATGGTTCATTGGGCTCTGCTCCTTCCTCTCCCTGTCATCCTCTGTAAGCCTACACTTGAGGTGGACGACCTTCCTCCCCAGATGTAGTTTGCATAGGAGGAAGGGACAGCCTGGTGCATTGGGAAGGCACTGGCTGCCACTGTGGGCTCTTTTTTCTTCTGGTATGTAGAGAGGGAGGGCTGTGGTCTTGCCTGCTTCTCCCCACTTCAAAAGGCCTTATAAAAGTTCCCCTCTGTTTTGAGTAGAAGGAGAGACCGTCATCTCAAATGGTGGCCAGATCTCTTCCTCAGCTGCTCTATGGATCTCCCCAGAGATTCCATCAGGTACTTATCTGGTTTTCTCCCTTTCAACGGAGCAGGTTTCTCCTCTTTGGAGTTGAAGAGGAGTTGTCCCCCTTCTGTAATTATGCTATCAGTTTCTGTTTGCTTCTGGCTGGAGGCCAAGCTTTCTCCTGTCTGCCATGGCTGCCTGAGTTTCTTTCCATGCACCCCAGATGTCAGGGAGCGATGGAAGAGGCTGGGACGCTCAATTGTCTCAATGTGACAACTGAATCTCAATGTGGCTTCCAAAGCTGACACATGACCTGGATGACTGAGCATCTCCATAGACACTTAATTCAACAATCATATGAAGTATCCATGCTCAAATAGAAATCTTTTGGAGGTAAGAGATAGGAGGTAGGATTCCACTTTCCTTCTCCATATTTACTCATTGCAATTATTGTATGATTCTTAAATGTTCCTGAATGTTTATTATTTTTGGAAGACATTTGCAGAAATGTAAACAGTGAAATCATTGAACACAACACTATTCTATGGCTATGCAAATCCAGACAGACAGTAGTGCCATGGTTTGGATTGGATATAAAGAAAACAAAGCAGCCTAATATAATTGTGTTGGGAAAAAAATGGAGAAAAGAGCTACTTTTAGTACTGTTCCTGTAGAAAAAGAGAGTCCTAACCTTTACCTATAAATATGGAATACATTTTCTAGAGCATTTAAACTTTCAAGTATATAATATAATATACATTAAGTATAATTTTCTAGCAATTAGTTATGCTTGGACTGTGGGTGGACTGACATTATTTTGCAATTAATATATGAAAAGACACTTCATAATTAATATAAGAATCTTTTTTAATGCTGTTTTCTAATGAAATTGAATATTAGATATATAAGTTATTCAAGGTCAGAATGCAAATTTATTGTTTGGAATAATCTTTTCTAAAAATGGCAGAAACTGTGAAAAATTAGAGCTCCACTTAATCAGACCATTATTAATAAAATGTTTATGATTATGAAAGATCAAAAAATGAGAAGAAAAATTATTCCCCCCCCCAAAAAAAAATATCTGAATGGCAATATTTACAGATAAAGCATTTGTTATATTCTTGATTTACTTTAAACAATTTAGCAGCAACTAAGAATTCAGTCACTTTGAAAGCGCTGAAGACTTCTATTGAGACTAAACAAACAAGTCAACATTATCAGTCACTTTTAAAACTGTGAAAAGAAAAATGTGAAAATGTGTAAGAAATTTGGAATAGAGAATTTGAACATCCTGTATTAGCAGCAACTCCAACTCATACTATGGATGTTCACATCATTATCATGGACATTCTTGGAAGGGATAAGAAAAAAAAAACATTGGGACAGTATGCTTACAATATAAACAGTGGTGGGATTCTATTTATTTTACTACCGGTTCTCCAGAACTGGTCAGAACCTGCTGATACCACCTCTGAATATATACCTCCAGAAGGGCCATCCAATTGCCCCTCTATAGCAAGAAGGAACCATTATTGGGTAGCAACAATACTGGAAAATTCTGGAAGTGCATAGCCACTTTAGTGACAATGCCAATGACAGTGCATGGAGAAGGCAATAGTAAATAATTCCTGTGTTGTTATTTTCTTAGAAAACCACATGGAAAACAAATATAAAATAATGGACAAAATAGTTCCAGATGATGGGACCCTCAGTTTGGATGGCACTTCACATGATATTGAGGAAGAGCACTCTGAGAATGAAGGTGTTTATAATGTGGTTAGATAAAGCTTTGGGACATCTAGTTGCAAACCATATAGGAAAAAGAAAATCCAAAGCTACAAAGAGAGAATTACAGTAGGAACATGGAATATAGAACAAAGACAGCAAAGCTCAATATAGTGAAAGATGAAGTGAAACATCTAAATTGACATTTTAGGCATTGACAGATTGAGATTAACTGGGATTGGACACTTTGAGACAGCATATCACATTCTTTATTATTCCAGGCCATGAAAAACAAAGAAGAGGCCATGTTGCTTTTTTTAATTAGGAAGAATATAGCAAGGATAGTACTTGACTACAATGCAAGCAATGACCAAAGAATGGCAATCATTTAATGTGCCCCAAACTTCAATACATAAGAAGAGACTGATTATGATCAAGTTCAATACATAAGAAGAGACTTTTATGATCAAGTTCAATATGAAATCAGCAAAAAATGAAAGCTACTTGTAATTGGAATCTGGAATGCTATAGCTGGAATCATGAAAGAGGAAAATGTAGCTGGTCTGTATGGCTTAGGAAACTGAAATGAATCAGGAGACTGACTTAATCATTTCTGCCACTCCAATTATTTTTTCATAGCTACTAGTACTATATGCAAACAACCAAAACAATAGTTGTATAATGGTCTATCCATGGACATAACCAAATGGAGTATATAGAAAACTGACTATATTATTGCTAAAAGTGGGTAAAAAAGCTTTATTTATAGCATCAAAGACATGCTTACGTGCTGACTCTGGAACAGATCTTAAACTGCACATGTGCAAGCTCCAATTTAAGATAAAGAAAAACAAAGCCACTCAGCTTCCATGATATCTTTAACATATATCCAGCATTTTCAAAGAGAACATCAGAAGTCCTGAGCTCATTGATAGAAAACAAAGCGAATTGTGGAATAAACTTTAAAGACATTATTAAGGATGAATGTAAAAAGAGACTGCCAAAAATGAAGAAGGGAAGAAAGAAAACTGGATGTTAGAACAAACCACAGAAATTGCCAAGAAGAGAAGCCAAAGCCAAGACAAAATTTTCAGAAAGGAACTGACAAGTCTTAGAGAGCTGATAGAAGACACCAAAAGAAATATCAGAACAATACTATAAAGACATTGAGTACATAATTATTATTATAGGTCATAATATCATTGTCAATTCTTAGCAACTGCATACATAGATTTTCTCCTTGATGATCAGCCTCTAACCTGGTCCTTCAGTCCTCCAATGGTGCATTCATCATTACTAAAATGGAATCTATCCACCTTGCTGCTGTTTATCCTCTTCTTTTCTTTCTTTCCACCTTTCCTAAATAAGAATCTTCTCCAAACAGCTAAATCTTTGCATAATATATCCAAAATAAATCAGTTTTACCTTAGTCATTTGTACATTGAATGAGAACTCTGAGTTTATTTGTTCAATATCCATGGGTATTCTTGGCTATCCATAGTATTCTCAGCAGTTTTATCCAACATGAAAATTTAAAAATGTTAATAGTCTTGCTAACCTGCTTCTTCAGAGTCCAACTTTCACTTCTTAGAACAGGGGTGTCAAACTCAAGGCCCGCAGGTTAGTTCAATGTGGTCAGATCAGCCCTTGGAGCGATCCTGGAAATTGTAGGGGGTGAACCCACATTACTTTGGCCTGACCCACATTATCCCAGCATGTATGCATGAATGCAGGAGGCAGCAGGTACCTCACACACAAGCCAGCAGACCCATCATGGCATACGTGCACAGGAGGTGGCAGGCCAGCACTGCCTCGTCCATATCATGCCCATCAGCCACCACCACTGCCTCGTCATGGATCAGGTGACACAGCCACGGCCACCACTGTCATCAGCAGCTCGATCTGCCTCTTCAACCACTGCCTTGCAATTCTTGCCCTCCCCAGCCTGCTCTGCACCCAACAGTTGGTTACTTGGAAGCTGCCCCCTACCACGACAGCCTTTCTCCTGGGTAGCTGTCCCAAAGTTTCATTCTCCAGCCACTGCCTCGCAATTTTCATGCTCTATAGCAGTGGTCGCCAACTGGTGGACCGTGGCCCACTGGTGGTCCATGAGAAAATTTTGGTGGTCTGCAGAGAAATGACACCCCCAGAGCACTCCTCAAAGCAATTAATCCAGGCTGCACAGGAACACATGTCTGCGCCGCCCAAATGGCCCACAGGAACGTTCCCCACCCACTCACTCCTTACCTGGCAAACTTGTCTGCTAAATTGCTATTTTTCCTTTTTTTTTTCTGACCATCAGTTGTTCTGCTGTGCTGGGAGATTTAGATTAGCTAAAAAGCAGGAAATCATTTCTTGTTTTATAGCTAATCTTTAGATCTTCGGCTCTGCAGAACTGAAGCTTAGAACTGAAGCTTCTATTATTCAGAAGCTTCTATTATTCAGTGCAGCTAGAATCTAGATTCTCACAGAATCTAATTCTGTGAGAAACTCAATCTGCCTGCCTGCTTTTCCTGGTTTTGGGTAAAAGTTGCTCTTTTTATATATAAAAAAATCAATATTTACATACATAGTGTGTTGTGAGTTAATTTTGTGAGTTTGTTTGCTAGCAAATTTTATGAGTTTGTTTGCAAGCAAATTTTATGTGACAGCCTCAAATAGCCAATTGCAGAATTTCTAGATTGTAGAGATTGTAGATCTCTAAATTAATCTGTGATTCTGTGAATCTGTAATCTGTGATTCTGAAGCCTAGAACTGAAGCTTCTATTATTCAGTGCAGCTAGCCGATTGCAGATAGATAGACCTCTAACTGAATCTAATTCTGTGAGAAACTCAATTTGCCTGCCTGCTTTGGGGTAAAAGTTGCTCTTTTTTTAATAAAAAATGCAATGTTTACATACATAATGTGTTGTGAGTTAATTTTATGAGTTTGCTTGCAAGCAAATTTTATGTGACAGATTCAGGTAGCCAATTGCAGAATCATAAATTTCTAAGTTAATCTGTCATTCTGTGACTCAATCTACCTGCCTGCTTTGCCTGATTTTGGATAAAAGTTGCTTCTTTTTTAATAAAAAAAATCAATATTTACATAAATATTTACATACAAGCCATGCCCAGCCAATCACCTGACCACCAAGCCACAAATTAGGCCATGTCCACAGAACCAGTTGTTAAGAAAATTGAAATCCCATCCCTGCCTCTGTGTGTTTGTGTATATGTGTGTGTGTGTGTGTGTGAGAGAGAGAGAGAGAGAGAAAGAGAGAGGGAGGGAGAAAGGGAGGGGGGGGTTAGATCAGATCTATTTTTCTTTCTCCCACCAATGTCAGCAAGCCACCATCAGTCAAAATTCATATTAGTGGTCCCCAGGATTTAAAATTATGAGTTTGGTGTCCCTGAGGTCCAAAAGGTTGGTGACCCCTGCTCTATAGCCTGTTCTGCACCCAGCAGCAGAGGCCACTTCAGCTGTAGCCGTAGGACTCCCTGGAGATTGCAGTACATCCCACCTCGCCTCTTCTCCATCAGGGGTCTTCTACCACTGCTGGGCATGGAACAGGCTGGGAAGCATGAGAATTGCTGGACAGTTGCTAAAGAATGGAACTTCCAGCTGGCCATCCAGATAAAGGGCCACTGGCCCACCGAGAACAAATAGAATGCTGATCCGGCCCATGGAAAAGTAGAGCTTGACATCCCTATTTTAGAGTATCACAGGAATATAATGAATTGCACAAATCATATCTTTTTCGGTATATACACATGGAATTTGAATATCTTCTTCAAAGCTTTCATTGGTCTTCTCTCAAGTGCTAGTCTTTGCTGCATTTTTCACTGTTTTTTTCCTTTACTGTTGATGATTGAGCTTAAAAGGCAAAAAAATCCACCAGTTGAATATATTCATTGCAAATTCTAAGGCTGATGACTCTACTCATTGTCTTCTTTGTATTTAATTTAACGCCATTCTTTTCACTGTGCTCTTGAGTTTTATTACTAGGACATGCAGATCCTTCTTTTTTTTTTTAGATAACCAGGTAGTGTTATCAACATAGCACAAAATATTGATGTGAATTTCAATTTGAAATTCAAGCTCATCTTCTTCCAATACAGCTTTCCTTAGTCCTTAGTATATTCAACATTACAGCATAGCATGTTCCATTATATTAAGTGCTTTTGCCAAAAATGGTCTATATATTGAAACAGTCTGATTTTCAGAAAAGCAACAATCTCAAAAAGCTGTAGTATGATTTATTTTGCCAGCTATTTCACATAGGTCTTCCTTAAATAGACATTTTTTGTGTTTTATTACAATTTTGTTCCATTGAGTCATTGTCTCAGTGGGAGGTTGCATTTATATTAGGCCTTGCCATTAATCACCATATGGGGTTGAACCAAGTTTCTCATTTATAATAATGGTGCCTACACATACTGCCATAGATAGGTCTGTCATTATTTCCATTAGAAACCTCATCTCTCTGGAGCACTTACTTATAAAAATTTTGCTGCTGGCTCTGAGTCAAAATACACAACCATAATTACTATCAGGCTTTTTCCTCTTTTACTTTTAAACAACATAAATTTAATGATAAGTTGACTTTGTTTAAATTACAAGATAACAGGCAGAGTTCAAACCTACTTGGAAACCATAACTATTTTGTTGTCAGGATTAGTTTCAGAAATTAATAAACTACCATAAGAGGCAGTTCTGTTGATATATTTTGCAAATTTGTAAACACAAATAGCTGTTCTCTTTTTTAAATAACTGGGTTTTTAAAAAAAATATTTTTATCAATATAAAAAACATAAGGATATATACCCATATATGTTTTACAGAAAGCAAATAGTCATATATTTGATACTTGGAGGACTTTGTCCTATTAAAGATTATGTAACATGCCGGGGTGCGATTCTACCAGTTCACACCTATTCTCTGGAACCGGTTGTTAACATTCTAAGTAGTTCGGAGAACCGGTTGTTAGAAAAAATTACTGGCCTAATCCTGTAAGGAAGGCAGGAAGGATATATTGGCAGGACTAGACTTCCTATCTCAGAAACATCTCTGGAGTTTTTTTTCCCTCCTTTGTTGGTACTTTGCTTGTGTGGAGTGACCATTCAAAGTTTCAATGGCACTGAAAAACGTGACTTAGGCCCATTTTTCACACTTATGACTGTTGCAGCATCCCAACAGTCATGAGAGACCAGGCAATGAGATGCGTGCCTCGATGTGAGTGATATTGAGTTGGCCACACCCAGCCAAAAACATGACCATCAAGCCACACCCACTAACTTAGCCATGATCACAGAATCGGTTGTTTAACAATTTGAATCCCACCCCTGGTAACATGCATATTTATTCTATATCTTGGAACTTTATGGATAAAACTGGTTGTAGGTTCTACTTTGGGAGAACTGGTTTCTTACACAAACTTGTCTTATCTACAGTAAAGCCTGCAGCATTAGTGTTTCCATACAAATACAATTCATCAAATTAGTAGACCTCAATTACTGGACTCCATTAGACTACAGTAAGTATAAATATAGATCAGATGCTTTCTTGGGAATGGACTATATTTAGCAAGTAAGTTGTTCAATACTCAGGATCACTTAGAGACGGGTAGTATATAAATTGAATGAATAAATAATTAAAATGACATGTATCTAGAACTACAAGTATTTAGACTGGCTTCTATGTACTTTTTTGGGATGGATCAGAAAAGTCTGATCAAGTGATACACCTGATTAAAGTACACCAAAATGAAAAAGAGTTAAATATGGTAACCTTTCACAGCATAGTTAAAATCTTTGAGTTGAAAATTGTGCTAGGTAAAAGATTTCCATCTGTAGCTTCTTGCATATGAATGCTTTTGACTGTTCAAATTTAAGTCCAAACTAAACTCTTAAATTGGATTTTAATATATGCACTAATAAAAATGGATCCTACGCAAGGTTTAAAATAAAAACTAAATCTATACACTCTTTATTTATAAATATATGAACAACTAATTAGGTCTCTGAATATATGGGGGTATTGTCTTAGCCAGCTCCTGAAAATTGTATTAAATATATTAATTTAATTGTATTATTAATTAATTACATTGTATCAAGTGATGAAATATGGGATATAAAGGTGTAATGGCTAATATGATTGTGATAGGCTGACTAAAAAGGAAAGTACATTGCTACCCTATCTTGTGCAAGCAAATATTTGGATCTTTAATTTAATTAGAACAAAAAGCTCTCTAGTCTTCCATGCTCTTCATCTTGCTGCTTACTACTAAGTTTACTACCAGGCATGGAAGAGAAACACTTTTTATCCAGAGTAGGTCCACAAATAAAGTGGCACTAACAGCACTTGTTGGAATGAAAGCAATCATCAGGAATGAGATTAGAACACACAAAACGTGAAGCATCACTAAATCACAAGAAAGAACTACAGTTAAGCATATTACTATCTCTATAAATCACCAGTCATTGTCATTAAGTATCATTTGTCTTAAATCAGTTTCCCATGAGGCAATTCTGCTTAAGCTGCTTTTCTGAGCAAGCACATCTCAAGTAAATGCTGTACTCTATACCATGTGGACCTATGTGTTGAATTACCATTATTTTAAGGGGAAAGTATCAATTATACCTTATGATTAAAGATTTGGCCAGTAAGAAAAGGATGAATGTGCATGTATTTTCATAAGATTATTTACACATATGGATTAGGACAGAATATAGAATAGGTACTGCAATATCACATTATTGCTAGAAAAGGGCCTGGCATTTTCCACAAAGATGGTAAACAATTCAATATTATTTCTCTTCTATGGGAAGACTAACATTTTTAATACGAATAGAAAATTTCAGTTTTTGACTATATACATTAAGGGCTTTATTATTGAATGATATATTAATATTGAATTATAATTGATCATAAATAACTTATTGGCCATAGATAGCAAATAATATTACATGCATATCTCCACACATACAGTAGTTATCATGCTATATTGTTTTCAGTGTGTTATATGAGAGCTAATAAACTGAGATTCAATCCAGATAAAACAGAGATCCTGTTTATAAACAAGCCATAGTGGCACAGTGGCTAGAATGCAGTACTGCATGCTATTTCTACTGATTGACGGCTGCCAGAAGTTTTGCAGTTTGAATCTCACCAGCTCAAGGTCAGCCTTCCATCTTTCTGAGGTGGATAAAATGAGGGCCCAGATTGTTGAGGGCAGTATGCTGACTCCGTAAACCACTTAGAAGGGGTTGTACAGCACTGTGAAATGGTTTGTAAGTCTAAGTACTATTGCTATTGCTATATGTGGTGTAGTTCTTCAGTTGAGTAGTGATGGGAGAAGTCTACATTCACTTTAAAAGAGCAAGTTTATGAATTACAAGCTGTCATAATAAACCTGTTAAAATATATTAAAATACAGAAAGAAAATATCTTTCAGACTGGTAATCATAACTGAACTAAAAAGTCTTTTGGAATATTAAAACTAATACATTTTGTATAAGAAACATCACATATCATGGTTTTCTGCTTTCAGAGGAGCAAAACCATATATATATATTTCCACACAGAGACTCACAAGGGAAATGTAAAAATGGAGAACTTTTTCCTTTCATTAAAACAAGCATAAACAATTTCAGAACTCATCATCTTCTCTAATATTATAATAAAAGTTGTTTTTATCTTAGATCTCATTCCTTATCCATAACCTCATTATTCAGTCATAATTAGTAAAAGTCAATTAAGAGTTATCGGTAATAACATCTATATTTTAACCTTAATCAAATAATGTAATTTTGTATTCCTTCACTTTACTTTTAACATCATAGCTTAACTATCTCTGAAAATACAAAAAAAATCTTCTTCTCATATCTTATTTCTTATCTATAAACAACTTTTTAAAGCTCAATTTTCATTCTTGGTTGATAAAGACCCATTAAGAACTACTAGAAATAACATCATATTTTTTAATATTGATTAAATGTTATATTTTTTTCATTTGCTTAAAAATCTTGAATATTCAAGATTTAGAATATTCTCTTTAAATGGTGGCACTAAACTTTAATGACTTCATTTTCTTATGTCTGTTCTCAGGAACTTCTTCATAAGTTAACACATCTCCTTTCTAAATCTAAGATAAAAAAGTTGTCTAAGGCACTTCTGATTTATTATGTATGTGTCCTTTTTCATTATTAAGATATCAGCCGATTTCATTTGTAAATTCAGTGTAACATCTTTTCTATATCATTCTTGTAACTCATCATTTTTTAAATTCACATTTAAAACAGCTTGATTCTCAGTGATACCTTTTAGCTCTTTTTTTAAATAGATGATTGTGGTAGTATTGAAACTTAAGAATTTCTGACTGTATTGTTCCCCAATATCCTTGAATTCTTCCAAAGTTAAAATATTTTTCTTGACTCTGCATTAGTTGGTCTCTTCTCTTTTAATTATAATCTTTAGTTCTTTCTTTCCCTTTGATATGCAATCTCTTATTATGTTTTTCTCTAATTTTCCAATACAAAGATTTCTTACACAAGATTAAAAATCTTCTATATTTTCTAAAGGATTTTAAACCCACAAAAAATATTCTTACAATTAAAGACTGCATTTTGCCTTGCAGTCCATTTATAATTTTCCAAAACCAATGTTCTAATAACCCTTTCTCTGTTTATTTCAAAATATTTTTAAAGTCCTTAAACTTACTTTAAGCTTCTTTTGCTGAAGATCGAAGGGGAATGTGATAAAACTTGTCATTCTAAAGATTCTAAAATTTCCAAAAAACAATTACAAGCAATCTCCAGAAGTAATTCAAGGAAAAAAGGGTAAACTCCAATGTTTGTCTGAAGGCTTTGTTTGGGCAAAGCTAAGTTTCCTTTGGCTAACTTTCCGGAATTCTAAAACCTGCCAGAGACCACTATTTAAGTCTCCTTATGGCAGGGGTATCAAACTCATGATGTATCTTGACTTTTTTCACCTTTGCTAATCTGGAGGCAGGGGTGGCCATCACATGACGTATCCAGCCTGCGATTTTGACACTCCTGCCTTATGGGAATCATTCATAGGGATCACTTGTGGGTGAATTCAGAGTAAAATAAAAACTAGCTGATCCTTTCACAGGTTCCTTTTTCAACCATGATCATCAGCTGCAGTAAAAGCATTCCTGGAACTCAAATATTTCAAAACTTCAAGCAGATATCTAGGCATAGAACTATGACTATATCATTCTATTTACTAAAACTGGCTATAAATTAAATCTGAAGATGGAAAACACATGTAAAAAATAACAACTATGTTTGCAAAGTAAAAGGAATGTTTTATTATAAATATTTATTCTTCTGCATTTAATTAAAACTTGAAATCCTTATTCTGATGCAGTTATTTCCTAAATTCCATGACTGTCCCAGAATAAAGGGGTTGATAAATATGGTTTCAGGCAGAATATTTCAGTATATCAAATGAAATTCAGCAAACAAAGCTCTATTGAATGCTTCTTTTCTGCTAGATACATTTTTCTAAGAAGCCCAGCCTGGGAGCAAAGCCAAAGCATGCTCTAATTTCATATTCTACACTAGTAACATTGTGCTGCAATCCGATATTATTTTAATAACCATTGAAAAGCTATGAAAACCACCATATCTAATAACCAATTTACATAGTTGATCATAGTGCCAAGAGTTGTTCACGTAATCGGCTCCTGCAGCTAACATATGATTTACATTAGCTAATGTGCAAAAAGATTGTGAAATCCTCTTATTTATTTATTATTTATTTATATTCTGCCTTTATTATTTTTACAAATAACTCAACGCAATTAACATATCCAATATACTTCCCTTCCTCACAACAACACTTCTATAAGATGGATTGGGCTGAAACAGAGTGACTGGCCTAAAGTCACCCAGCTAGCTTTCATACTAATAGTTTTTTGTCTTCTAGGCCAGCTCTTAAACCACTACACAAAATTAAAAGAACAAGTTTTCTATTTTTTTCACACCTTATTCCTATTACATTTTTATCTATTGAATAAGTGTCTAGATAAAATATATCAGTATATTAAACCCAGAATTATATGGATTTATGTATTTTTGTTGTTGTTAAAACTTGAACTTGAGGCCTATGATATAACTTTAATCACCAGAAAAGTTCTGATATAAGAGCAACTAAATTGTTTTGCATATTTACCTTGATGGCCAGGATTACATCGCCAATATGCACAGAATACAAGTTGGTTCTGTGGTTCCATCACTAGTTCCATGATGGCAAACCTATGGCACATGTGCCACAGATGGCACCCAAGCCATTGTGCTGGCATGCGAGCCGCAGGCAAACTTACCTCACTGCGCATGCGCGTGCCTCACAGCTGATTTTCGGATGGTTTGAGGCCTTTTTTGGCCTCCCAGAGGCTTGAAATAAGTCTCTGCAGGCTCTGCAGGATGAAAGTAGGCCCATTTCATCACTTCCTATAATACCGGAAATGGGCCTATTATTTATCCTGCAAAGCTGCAGAGGCTTTTTTCAAGCCTCTAGAAGGCCAAAAAAGGCCTCAAACCAGCCAAAAATCAGCTGTGAAGTGCAGTGCAGGTAAGGGGGCAGCAAGGGGGGATTGTGCACGCAGGCCTAGGGCCATTGCCTTTTGGGTGCTCACACGCACAAGAATGCGCACAATTTTGGGCACAGGAGCCCAAAAGGGTTAGCCACCACTGTACTAGTTATTAGTTGAGATTCTGTTTTCTGCTATAGTTACTTTGTTTAGTTGTTTTGAACTGGCTAGGATAATAAAAATGTAATTCTACATACCTACTTCTGTAACTTAAGTATACTGATTGCAAATTAATGTTCTGTATGAATTAATATCAACCATTTGGTATTAATATCAACCATTCACTTGCTTGAGGATTAATGTGCCCAAATGCCCTTTTTGTTCAACACAGAGCAGAAGGTGACCCGAATTTCTGCAAGAGAAATTATCCACATTCCACTATCTGAATTCATTTAAAAAATGAAGTCACATTTTAACAGCTATTATAAGGATTATAAGAATTATTATAACAATAATATTTATCTTATAATAAATATTTTTGTGACCAAACAGTAGAAAATATTAAAAGGAATAAAATGAACTCAAATACAAATATGCTATAAATAGAAATAAAATAATTGAAAAAAGATATTTATGTACCCATCCATCCATTTAAAAATATTTGCAGAGCCATCCGTATTAAAGTCAAACTCTTAGCTAAAGTAAGTTAAACATTTGTAGAAAGGAAAATTGATAACATAACAACCAGATATTAATCCATATTGTTTTTGTTTCATGTAAACTGGCAATGATATGTAACAGAATTGAATTTCAGATACCCAAAATTCCTTACAGACACAAGGCTAACTATTCCCGCCATTGTGTACAGGATTGCAGAATAAAAACAGGACTGATTCTTTTTAATTTCTTGTGGGAAAATCTAATGACTACATCATGGATAGCCAAGAAAACAAAAAATTGATCACAGACCAAATCAATTCACAGTTTTCACTTGAGGTACATATGACCATGCTCAAAGTATATTTTGTTTACCCTATGCAGTGATCTGCTTTTCTGAGAAATATGTAATACTAACAAAGCTGGAAAGAAATAAAAAGAAGGTGAACAGTGTCAAGATGAATGGATTTAGTCATAGGTGCCCTGTTGGAGTAGCTTAAGAAAACTAGATTGCGGACAGATGGTCACAGAGAAAATCTACCTATTAATCAATAAAAGTCAACACTAACTTTAGTGTTTCAGCTGCTTCTCAGGTGGGGAAGCCACCTCCGTAGCTTCCACAGTTCTCACCAATGCTGGCACCTCTCTTGCCAGCACTGTCTCCAACAACGGTGGGACAGACCCCGCTGCTAATGAGAACTGCCTGCCCTCCCACAGGGGCATCGCTTTGCTTCCCGCCCCAGAGCTTTGGGTCATAGTCTCATCCCCTGTACGATTGGGCGCTCTTCTCTTGCTCCAGACATCCTAACCCCCCCCCCCCATGGACTTTTCCCCCTTCTTTAAGTTTTCTTTACTCTCATTTCCTCCATCAGTTCTCTAAGAATACAGACTGGCCAGGCAGTTTCATCCCCACCCCTCCTGGTAGTTTTAAAAAGGGAACCATCTATCCATTTTGCCCTTCGAGCAGAGGCAAACCTTCCAATCCAAACAGAAGAGAAAGGGAAATATCCTACAGACCCTTAGCACCAAGCTTCCCAGAGGATTCTCACAAAGGATTCACCCCAAAGGAGGATTCACCCCTTTAAATGCACTCCCCTTCTTTGGGGTGAATCCTCTGGCAAGCTTGGCAGGGAAAGAAGGAGGGAGGAGGGAGAGAGGGAAGAGTGTCTTTGGGATTTGCCAGAAGAAATCCAGGAGGTGGATTTCAATCCTATTTCTGCCCTTCAAGGAGATGAAGGTGGGAAGTTTAAGCATTTAAGGGGGTGCTAAAGATCTGTAGGATGGTTCCCTTTCTCTTATGTTTGGATTGGAAGGTTCATTCATTCACCATTAGCACTCCCTTAAATGGAAGATGTAACTACTCCCCACTTTCATATATATAATTCTTATATGTTCAGTAACTAAACTTATGAGGATAAATAAAACTCAGGTGATGAATTTTTGCCCTTGGAAATCAAAGAATTTTACATTTAAATGTCTAGTTTTGCAAACTATAAGAGTGAATCACATCAAAAACAGCCCTTAGCTAAAGTGATTTGCTCCTATTCAAATTCGGAGCTTTCAAAAAGAATTAGATCAGCAACATCTGATAGTCACATCTGCCTCCAGCATATTCAGGTGTGCACATGTATTATTCCCTTCTTTCAGAGATGCTGAAATCTGTTTATATTGGTACATTTCCTCTCAAACATCTTTTGGCTAAATGAAAAAGTTTTAGACAAAAGTCAAGAGGTTTTTCCTATCTATGCTGAGCTGCATGGTTTTAACTTTCTTCTGGCTAAAATTAACACATCCACACCTAGCAGTTGGCAGTTAATAACACTTGCTTGAATGTCTAAGATCCTGCAGGAATTTTAGTTCAACTTTAACAAACCAAAGGGCATATGATACATAATTAAGCTGCTACTTGCCCTTCAGATACTCAGCTACTATTCTGTCTTTTAAATTCTCAGCTAAATTTTAGAGAACCAAACAGAGTTTGCAAGGCTGAAGTTAAAGGTCAAATCATGCAATAGCAAAATCACTGTTGTAGAACGAGATTGTTCCAAAGCTATATCAAAAGTTAAGAGTATATAAGAGAAGTACAGAGCCTGTAGAACAAAAAAAGAAAAAACAAAGAACATAAAAATATAGCTCACCATTCTGTGCACCAGCAACTTCTTGAGCTATGGCCACTTTTCACTAATCATCTTCTACTATTTCTACTTTGTATGGATGTATTATCTTGGTGAATAATTAATTACAGATATGATGACTCATTAGTTAAAGACACTGAGTTTGCCAGCTGGATAGCTTACAGCTGGGTTTGAGACCTGAGTGCCATACAATAGGATGAGCCCACATTCCTTGCCTCAGCTCCTGTCAACCCCAGCAGTATGAAAGCATACAAATATGAATAGATTACAGGTAACACTTTGATGGGAAGGTAACAGCATTCCATGTAAAGCCATGTTGGCCATGTGACCATGGAAAATGTCTTCAGACAATGCGGGCTCCTTTGGCCAAGAAATGTAGATGAGTGCCATGCCCTAGAGCAGGGGTCTTCAAACGTGATAGCTTAAAGACTTGTGGACTTCAACTTCCAGAATTCCTCCTCCAGTCATGTTACTCAGGAATTCTGGGAGTTGAAGTCCACAAGTCTTAAACTTGCCAAATTTGAAGACTCTTGCCTTAGAGTCAGACATGACTGGTCAGGAAACCTTTACCTTTTTACAGTGGAAGACTGCATGGTACAAAACACAATTATTTGCCCAGTGGTACAGTGGTGTTATTCACTGGATCAGAAGAACCGGTAGCGATAATTTGGCATGGGTCAACAAACTAGTAGCAATTTCTGGCTGGTCATGCCCCTGAAACAAGCACCAGTTGCAGCTCGCTCACTTGCCCCACCCACCTGATTATTGCTCACCCTGCCCAGTCACTCCTCACTTCACACTGGGTCCTTGTGGCTTAACTTGCCTTCCTATATGGTGCCTGGCCCTGTGCGCCAACTGAGCAGCTCTGATCTTCCTGCTCACAGGTAAGCCTGCAAGTCGTGCTACCCCCCTCGCATTCCCAGAGCTTGCCTTCCCCTCCCCACCATCCCCCAAACTTGCCAAGGACTCCCCATTGTTTCCGGGCTCGCTTGGCTAGCTTCATTGCTGGCATGGCCCCATCCCAGGCGGGAGCACTGGCTGCGCCTAACTAGTTGTTTCCCCCATCCCCGGGTTCACCTGGTTGGAACGAGAGGGCAGATGTCCTGGGCAGCACATGTCGTGTACAATTTGCTGCGGTTGCCTTTCTTCCTTTCACCCCCAGGAGAAGGAGGACACAGGCGACCGAGGCCAAAGCAGAAGTGCCGCTTGTTTTCTTTCTTCTACCAGGGGACGCCGCCCTTGGATGGTATCTCTACTGTGCTGGAGGTGCCCATGTGCAGCAGCTCCAGTACTTATACCTGCCCCATCCTCCTAGAATACCACCACTGCAGACATTCACTTTCTTCCTTTTGTCTCCTGGGACTGCTGCCACCCACATCCTCCTTCTCCCGGGAGTGAAAGGAAGAAAGGCAAGGCCACAGCATGCTCTACCCTCCGCCGCCCCCCACTGCAACCCCACCGCCTGCTTTCTACCTTCTTGTGGTGCTCGCTGCTCTGGAGCTCACCAGATCATTTTGTCACAGTCAGATCAGATGTGTGTGTGTGTGTGTGTGTGAGAGAGAGAGAGAGAGACAGAGAGAGAGGGAGGGAGGGAGGGAGGGAGAGAGAGGGAGAGAGAGAGAGAGAGAAAGAAAGAAAGAAAGAAAGAAAGAAAGAAAGAAAGAAAGAAAGAAAGAAAGAAAGAAAGAAAGAAAGAAAGAAAGAAAGAAAGAAAGAAAGAAAGAAAGAAAGAAAGAAAGAGCAAGCCTTGGGGAGGGTGGGGAAGACTGGCCACTGAATTAAGTGCTGAGACATGACTTGTATCTTCATAGTAGTGCAAAGTGACCATCCTTGAGCAAATGATGGTGTGTCCCCTCCCTTGCTTTCCTGGTCTTTCTCGCACCACTTTTCCTCTTTCCCCATCCCGCATCTTTGGCGCTGGGCCCGGAGATGGAAAGAGCTAGGACACCAGGTAAGTCACCTAGAGACTATCCTTCCCATCCCCCAGCACTGTTTCTAACTTGCTGCCGAGGGCCGGACCCAATGCAAAGCACACATAGCCTTGGCACCCTGAGTTCTGATTGTCTGGGGGTGTTTGCATGACCCTTGTGCCATCTGCTGTGATGGGCACGCATGAGGTTTTAGCTCCTTGGAGGTTACAGGCTTTCCCGGCTTCCTATGCCAGATCGGAATGCCATGTTTTCTGGGAGTCAGCGGGGTTGCAGACAATGGAAACCTCTCCTCTTGATCAGGGAAGGGAACTGAGCTATGGGGTCCCACAGTGGCTGAAGGAGAAAGTGGCATTGGGCTTTTTGTGAAGAGAGGAAACATGAAACATTTCATCCCACGGGAGAATCTACCAGCAGCGGAGTGCTCTGACTGGAAAGGCGGGATCCTGGCTACCTCCTGTAGCAGTGCCTCCACTGCCCTCCCAACCAGGTATGTGTGTGTGTGAGAGAGAGAGAGAGACAGAGGGACAGAGAGACAGAGAGAGAGCGCACACACACAAGAAAGAAAGAGGAAGGGAGAGAAAAAAAGAAAGAAAGAAAGGAAGGAAGGAAGGAAGGAAGGAAGGAAAGAAAGAAAGAAAGAAAGAAAGAAAGAAAGAAAGAAAGAAAGAAAGAAAGAAAGAAAGAAAGAAAGAAAGAAAGAAAAAGAAAGAAACAGGAAGGAAGGGGGAGAGAGAGAGAGAAAACTCTGTGCTATTATTTTTAATTGACAAGGAATGGCTGGGAGGGAAGGGGCAAGGCGAGCCACCCCTTGATGTGAGCGGCATTGAGTTGACCACACCCACCCAGTCACATGACCACCAAGCACGCCCACCCATTCATATGACCACCAAGCACACCCACCCAGTCACCTGACCAAGCCATGCTACCCCAGTCACATGACCACCAAGCCACACCCACCAAATAAGCCATACCCACAGAACCAGTAGTAAAAAAATTTGAATCCCACTACTGCAATATCTTGATAGATATCTGTGAGACTTCCTTGCTTGGTTTGTATATTGTTTTATGTAATAAAATAGTTCTATAAAGATTTAAAAATATGCCAATATATTCTGATAATAGTTTCAACGTGATTATTTTATGTAAAAAAAAATTACCTTAATCATAATGAGATTGATTAGATAGGATTAAAAGAACTATGAGAAAATCAAAACTGATTTTTACTTAATTTGTTTTCTGAAAGGTTACACAATATTTTAACTCTGAATTAATTGAATGTTGATTGACTGACCTGAACTAACCATTCTACATAAATCTGATAATGGCAGGGATGGTAACACCATAAGCGAATGGGATGGGAGAATTCCATTTGAAAAGGCAACCCCTGAGATACATGAAACCAATATACCCAGTTATTAAGAATGTTTAATTGTACCCCAAAGCCTATAAAAGCAATGCCACAGGACTTACATTATGAGGCAGTAGGAGGGATGCTGCATTTTTATTAAATAATTGAGCTACCTTCCTAAAACAGCCTCATGAAATCTGTATTTCAGTAGTCTAATTTTAAGGTAACAAGGGCAGGATTTCTTGAATTTGAAGGAAAACTTTTAAATACTTTAAAGATGTCATTTAATTTCCTTCTCTTCCAAACTGAAATTACACTGGAATATTTTAAATATTGCTACAGTCAGAAATAGTATTTGGCACAATACTGCAGCAATCACAATTTTCCTTCTCATTTTCAGTATATGATCTCTTATTATTTTAATATATGGTTCAGAAGCTATTCGCTGTAACTTTGTTTGGACAGAATAATATTGTTGGAAATGAAAGGACAACAAGCAAAAGAAAACTATCAATACCCCAAAAAAAATCCTTTTGATATACACATTTTCAACAACTTTACAAATTACTTCTAGGAATATGTTAACATTAAGGAGGTAATATTTAACAGTAATCTTTATTTAATTTGTAAGGGACAGAAACCAGAACCTGGAAAGATCAAGACTGTGCACCAGCCTAGAAAGCAAGCAACCATGAGTTCAAGTTGTGTCTTGGCCATGAAACCCAGCTGGATGACCTTCGAGCAGTCACTTTCTCTCAGCCAATTCACCTGACAGGGTTGTTGGTGGGAAGGAAGGAGGAGGAAGATCTGTTGGGTATGTTTACCATCTTATTTGTGAAAATAATAAAGACAGGGTATAGTAACAAATAAAGTTGTCGATGATCACATTAGATGGCTTTAAAGGGGAACTGGACAAATTCATTGAACATATGGCTTTATAACTAACGTGGTTGACTGTATATTTCCAAAATCAGAAACAGAAGATAGTAGTTGACAAACAACAGTGGCCAACTGAGGTTGACATTCTGCTTCTGGCCTGTTCTTAAACATCTCCTACTCATCTGGAATTTATATTAGATTGCCCTAGGAGGGCTAAGTTTTAAATTCTTATAGTAGTCTGTTTACCATAAGAACCAGAATGGTGTAGGTTCTCCTGCTTGGGGCAGGGGGTTGGATTAGATGACCTAAAGGTCCCTTTCAACTCTGATTATCTGTTATCTACTGAGATACTCAAAATCCAGTGCAAATTTCACTATTTGCTGGATACTTTGGATCCAGTTTTGTAGGGGGTGTGTGTGGAATTCTGAATTACTTTCTACTAGTTCTCCTTCAGTTTGTTGAAACAGATTTTTTTTAAAAAGAGGGCAAGGAATTTTGATGGATTTGCTGTATTTAATTAAAAGCTAGCCAAGGTAAGTATGAATGTTCTGCCTGTATTATATAAACATCAAGACCAGCAGTTTGCATCCTATTTGCTTTCTATTATTCCATGAAATCTTAAGAGAAGCTATCATTAATGAATTTTTCAACATGATTCTTTTCAGAGAAGATGTGCCGACTTTAATAATTGCTCTGCTTCTTAAGCCACTTAAAATGGCTGCTGAAGTACTTATGCGGGTGTGTAAGTTTTCCAAGTCCTATGTGGGAATGGGACGTTAAATTTATTTGGAAGGTTAACTGTTTCTGAAATAGAATATGTAAGGGAAAGTTTAGAGTCAAGGGAATTCTAAAGTCTAGGTTCAAGGAGATTGAAGCATTGATGAGAATTTCAGAAGAAATTAAACAACCACAGCTGTTTTTGCAACCATGCTGTCAGGATTATAATGTACGGTGAGGTAGACATGAGATATTTTATATTTCCACTATATACCAGACAGAACACCTGTTTTTTTACTTGCTTTATAATGTTACATTGTTCTCAATTTGGCCTGGAATAACTGCAGATATAATATAGAATACAATTTACTGTTTCCTAATTATGTTTAGTAAAACTTATTTTTATGTTGAAACAAGTCTTATACCATGCCAGGTAACAAAAAGTCATAGCATAGTTATCTAGGACAATATCCATTCAGAGTAATAGTTATGTGTCATATGTTTTAGTAGCATATTTTGAATTATGATGAGGAGGAAAAGGGAAGGAAAAGAAAGAATTTATTGTAATAGGGATTTTTCCTTTATGATCTAAAAAGATTCTCTTTGCTTTTTATAAGTATTCATGCTTTACTGAAAAGAATTCTTTCTTGTTAGTCCAACTAATCAAGTTGTGATTTATTTTACCTCATGAATACCTTTCCCCCACTCAACAAGTTCTCTTCAATGTGACCTTGACAGAATCTTCATGCTTGATCAGTCCACAAAATCTCTGTGCAAATTATCCACAACAATTGCCAATTAGGGATAGGTGCTGCAGTGGTTTTAATGTGGACTTCTGTACACCAACTTCTCAAATGAGGCTCCCCAAATGCATTTCTTTTTTTGACCACAGAGAAGCTATTACATACTAACGCTCTCTGAATTGACTGAGTTGAAATGACCGTTGAAGTGAGGAGGTGGTGACATATTGGAAGACAATTCTCTTGTATGAGCTAGAATAAAAAAAATATACAAACTAAGAAAAAGATTAAAAACGAAAATGTGCAAAGAGGAAAAAAGGGAAAGGAAAATACACACACACACACACACACACACACACACACACACACCTCTAATCTTTCAACCAAAAATCTCTTCATCATAAATGTTATCTTTTATCTAATTAGAAAATAATAAAATCTCATCATTCAGTATTGATTAATCATTAAAAATCTATTAAAAGCTACCAGAAATACTTACATATTTAACTTATAACTTATAATTTTCTTTCAAAATAAAAAAAATCTCTTCTTCCCATATCATGAGTATATACAAATCTTTAAACCCTATTCATTTAAACTTAATCAAGAAAAATTCTGATTAAATTCTGTTACCAGAAACAATATACTGAAAAATTAAATATACTTTTTAAATATACTTTTAAAAATTAATTTCCTATCATTTTTTCTTTGTCACCTCATGGCACTATCTTCTGTTCACCATGTCTTCTGCAGAAGAAATCCGTAGTATAACAGTTATCAACCAGATTTAATTAAAATGCATTTTGAAGTTTGAAATTTAAAAAAAAGATACTGTCAAATTTGAATGTCTTTTGATTACACACAAATTACTTCTGTTTCTTTATCCTTCATGTCCTCACATAGGTTTGTCCATTGATACAATACAAAGGTTTTCTGTTCATAGACATTTATATATTCTCTAAAAGACTGATATTATTTTTTGTATAATAGTACATCTGGAATAGTTAGCCTAATTATATTTAGATTGTAGGGCAACATGTAATAAGTAGTTTGACAACACCTTAAGTTACAATATGGCATTAATTTTCATACCACTGAATACTAGTATTTTATCATGTCATCTCATAAAAGGGAAAAGCAAAATCACTATGGCAGCATTAATATTCATTACATGAAAGTGGTAGCAACTATAGATAAAATACCTCAAGTACAGAATGCAATTGTACTCTAAACTTACATTTATGCACAACTACATGAGAAAATAAATCTCAATTATTTGCTAAGTGGTTCCCATAAATGAACATATGCATAAATGCAACATGTTTGTCTCACTTAGATCAATAGGGTTTTTATATACCCATCCTGGTTCTGTATTGAATCAGACCATTATCTTGATGTTATGACAAGGTATATAGTAGTCTTTTTCTGTACGTTCAAGTCTTCTGACCACATATTGTTGCCTTATTCAATCATTTGAAATACTATTGAAGTCTTAATACAAAACTCTGTCAAAAACTATAATTATACTGTTTTTAATCATAAATACCATTGAATAATGTTCTATGTCAACTGGACTGGCTAAACAAAGGCATTATTTAAATTATAACTAAATAATATAGTAAATAGCTTTTGGTTAGCACAAATAATAACAACATTAAAAGACTTCTTTATAACTTTTGTAAACTATAGTGGAAGTAGAAATAATACACTATACTATCCATTTGCCGTAAGATTAAAACTGATTTACCAGAGCCTTTGAATAGAATTATTTCATTATTTATTTATTTATTTATTTATTTATTTATTTATTTATTTATTTATTTATTTATTTGTAGGATTTCTATACCGCCGGGATTCAGGGCGGTGTACAGCCAAATCCAAACCCCAAAAAACAATACAAAATTAAAAAGCGAATAAATAATGGCTGATTACATTAATTAAACCCACCCCCCAACTTTAAAACCCAATTTAAAATCAATAATTTGGAGACAAATTAAAACTACCTCAGCCCAGGCCAACCTGCTCAAAGAGCCAGGTCTTCAACGCGCGCCTGAAGGCTCTCAGGTCCATGCTGGTACGAAGTTCAGGTGGCAGAGTATTCCAGAGGGCAGGGGCCCCCACAGAGAAGACCCTACTCCTTGGGGCCGCCAGATGACACATAGCGGCCGACGGCACCCGGAGAAGGCCCTCCCTGTGAGAACGCACCGGCCTGCTGGAGGTCACGGTAGAATGTGGTCCTGCAGATAACCTGGCCCAATGCCATAGATTGCCTTAAAGGTCAAAACTAGAACCTTAAAGCGAACCTGGAGAGCCACTGGCAGCCAATGCAGCTCGCGCAAGAGAGGCGTCACATGGGTACTACGTTACGCCCCCATGATCACCCGCGCGGCCGCATTCTGCACCAGTTGGAGTCTCCGAGTGCTCCCCACAGGGAGCCCCATGTAGAGAGCATTACAATAGTCCAGGCGAGAGGTGACAGGGGCCTGAGTGACCGTGCGCAGGGCGCCCCGATCCAGAAAGGGCCGCAACCGGTAGATCCGACGGATCTGATAAAACACCTCCCTGGAGACGGCCGCAATATGATGTTCAAGCGACAGCCGTACATCCAGGAGGACGCCCAGATTGCGAGCCCTCTCTGTGGGGGCCAAAATTTCCCCCCCAATAGCCAGCGAAGGTGTCAGCTGGCCATATCGGGGCGCCGGGAACCACAGCCACTCGGTCTTGGATAGGTTGAGCCAGAGCCTGTTCCCACCCATCCAATCCCGCACGGCCTCCAGGCACCGGGACATAGCCTCCACAGCATCGTTGGGGTGGTCCGGGGTGGAGATGTACAGTTTGGGTGTCATCTGCTTACAGATGACACCGCACTCCAAGACCACGGATGATCTCACCCAGTGGCTTCACATAAATGTTGAACAAGAGAGGGGAGAGGACCGACCCCTGAGGCACCCCACAAACCAGGGGCCTAGAGGTGGACCTCTCCCCTCCCGCCAACACAAATTGCGAACGGTCAGAGAGGAAGGAGGAGAACCATCGAAGGACAGTTCCCCCAATCCCCAACCCCTCCAACCATCGCAATAGGATACTATGGTCGATAGTATCAAAAGCCACCGAGAGATCTAATAGGACCAGGACAGAGGAAAACCTTCTGTCATGGGCCCTTCAGAGATCATCAACCAACGCAACCAATGCTGTTTCAGTGCTATGCCCAGGCCTGAAACCCGATTGGAATGGATCGAGGTAAGTCGTTTCCTCCAGGTACTGAGGGAGCTGACGTGCCACCACGCTCTCAGCAACCTTCGTCACAAAGGGAAGGTTGGAGACTGGACGATAGTTGTTTAAAACAGCTGGGTCCAGGGAAGGCTTCATGAGGAGGGGCCACACCATCGCCATCTTCAAGGTGGTAGGAAGCGACCCCTCTCTCAAAGAAGCGTTGATAATCCCCTGGAGCCAGCCTTGTGTCGTCTCCCTGGCGGCCGAAACCAGCCAGGAAGGGCACGGGTCCAATAAACAGGTGGTGGCATTCAGACCCCCCAACAGCCTGTCCATGCCCTCAGCGGTCACAGGGTCGAATTCCCCCCAGATAACATTCACAAGACCTGCCCCGGACACCTCCCCCGGGACCGTCCAATTGGAGTCGAGCCCCTCCCGAATCTGAGTGATTTTGTCGTGCAGAAATCAGGAAAACTCCTCTGCCCTACCCTGCAAGAGGTCATCCCGCGCTCTCAGTTCAAGTAGAGAGCGGGTCACTCTAAACAGGGCAGCAGGCCGATTTTCTGCCAACGCAATAACGGTGGAGAAATACGAAGATTTCGCCGCCCCTATCGCCACAAGGTAAGTCTTAATATGAGATCTCACCTGTGTTCGGTCAGACTCACAACGGCTCGCCCTCCAAGTGCTCTCTAGACGTCTTTTCCGGCACTTCATCTCCCGTAGCTCCTCCGTATACCACGGAGCCAAGTGGGATCTGTGCCGGGTCAGAGATCGCAGAGGCGCAACTCGATCTAGAGCCCCGGCGGCCAACCCATCCCAGGTGGCCACCAGGTCTCCAGGCGAGCTGTGAGCCAGAGACTCAGGAAATGGCCCAAGCTCCCTCTGGAACCGCTCCGGGTCCATCAGGCGCCTGGGGCGGAACAATCTATGTGGTTCCGCCTCCCTGCGGTGGGGGGTGGCGGAACAGAAGTCCAGTCTAAGGAGGGAATGATCTGTCCATGACAAGGGTGTGATTACTAAATCCCCGCAGTTACAGTCATTCAACCACTGCCCAGAGACAAAAATCAGGTCCAGCATGTGTCCTCCTATGTGAGTGGGAGCAGAAACTAACTGGGTCAGGTCCATGGCCATCATGGAAGCCAAGAACTCCCGGACCAACCCCGAGGTTTCACCGGGCGATGGCAGGTTGAAATCCCCCATGACCAAAAGCCTAGGGGTCTCAACCGCCAGCCCGGCTATTACCTCAAGGAATCCGGGCAGGGCCAATGAGACGTGGCAGGGAGCCAGGTACGCCATCAAAAGACCCATCTGAACCCCTTGTCCCCACTTCACAAAAAGAGATTCACAGCCAGCCGTCTGAGGAACAGTGGCCTCCCTAGGACAAAGGACCTCTTTTATAAGCACCGCCACCCCGCCGCCCCTTCCCTGAACCCTAGGCTGGTGAAATGCAAGGAAACCTGGTGGGCACATCTCAACCAGAGGGATACCACCCTCTGGGCCCAACCAGGTTTCGGTGATACCTACCAGGTCCGCGCCCTCCTCCTGAACCAGATCATAAATCAGGGGAGCCTTATTAACCACGGACCTGGCATTGCACAACAACAGCCGGGTATTCAGGGCCTGAGGCTCCAGACAGCCAGGACTGCAAGATGGGTGAGGAGGGTCGGAGCGCGCTACCGCTTGCAAACATCGGGAGCGCGATCCCCTTACCGGATACGGCCCTCTACCCCCAGCATATCTACCTCTCCCAGTCACCGTGCTAATGAAATTGGCCCCGGCATCCCGCCCCCCCGTCTGCCACCCCAACACAGAAGCCCCCGAGAACCCCCAGGAGCGCGGGCTTGCCCGGCTGCCCCCAATTCCATGCGGGCTGTCTCCCACACCCGCCCTGGATACTTCTAACCCCTTAAAAAGCCCCATTAAAAATTTAATAACCTCAGGTTTCCCGCGCTTTTTCCGGTTTCTTCTCATTAATGCTAATGAGGCAATTGTTTGGCATTATTTTCATTGAGATACAGATTGCAGATTATAGCAATGAGGTAATAGTAATATTTTGACAGATTAATATTGAACAATCTAGTGAGAAATACAATTTCACAGAAATTAATAAAAAAGTTATTTGATTTGAAGTAGGATTCATACATCAGACTGAGATCAACCTTTAGTGAATTAAGTCCTTAAGTGTGTCAGGCTTAGCCATTTTATGGACAAATGCCAATCATCTTGATTTGATCTCAGTAATGAATATTAATTTTTCCAAGAACATTTTAAAGACTTTTTTGGTTCTATCCATGAATCTTACTTGTTGCTTCTTCTTTCTACTGACTTTACCAAGCATGGTAATTTTACTAGTTCACCATCTACCTGCATTACAAATCAAAAAACATAAAGCTTTACTTGTTGATTATCACTATATATAAAGTGTGTATAGTATATAGGAAATATATATTATAAACATGTACAAACACAATATATATTATAATGAATGCTAATATCAAAGCATAACTGAGTTGACTCTTTATAGGATTTTTTAAAAAGGATTAAAAAACACTGTTAGAGATTCTCAAGAGATTCCAGCAATTCCATGGCTGTTGGGAGGAAATTGTCATGGCAGAAAAAGAAAGACATAAATAATACTAATTGACACAAAATAGATAATTAATAGTCCAGAATAAAAAATAAATTTCAAAATCATTTGGGAAAATGAACTACAAAATAACAAAGTGAAATGTAATAGAAATACTGAATATCTAGCACCACTAAGAATACTGAAGCAAAAACATCACATCTTATTAGAGGAATGGTTTTTTTTATGGCTCACATAAACCAGTTTAAAGTTTAAGACAAGACCTCATCTGCTTTTCCACGGGGGGGTTGGAAATTCTGCCTAAATTAGCTTGATGTTCCTCATCCATAACACCTTATTTGATAGTTCATTCTTAGCTAATCATAACCATTCTTAGTGGTTCCTGAATGGAAAAACCTTATGAAAGTATAACTGGGAGCAAAGTCGTCGGGCAGGAAGATATGTTCCGGCCCATAGGTAACAATCTTTTTTTTTTATTTTATTTATTTATTTGTCAATTGCTTGACAATTTGTCAAGATAATAGGTATAAGTAAAACATAGTTATGAATACATGGATATATATAAGAAAAATAAAATATAAAAGAACAATAGGACAGGGATGGTAGGCACATTGGTGCACTTATGCACGCCCCCTACAGACATCTTAGGAAAGGGGTAAGGTCAGTAGTAGACAGTCTAAGGTTAAAGTTTTTGGAGTTTGGGGAAGAAACCACAGAGTTAGGTAGAGTACTCTAGACATTGACCACTCTGTTGCTGAAGCTGTATTTCCTGCAATCAAGTTTGGTGTGATTAGCCTTGAGTTCGTATCTATTGTTTGCTCTTGTGTTGTTATGGTTGAAGCTGAAGTATTCATTGACAGGTAGGACATTGCAATGTATGATTTTATATACTATACTTAGATCGGACCAAAGGCAGCGTAGTTCTAGGTTTTCTAGGTCTAGAATGTTGAGTCTGGTGGCATAAGGTATTCTGCAATGAGTAGAGGAGTGAAGAACTCTTCTTGTAAAATATTTCTGGACTTTCTCAACTGTGTTAATATCAGATACGTAATGTGGGTTCCAGACTGATGAGCTGTATTCGAATATTGGTCTAGCAAATGTTTTGTATGCTCTAGTTATTAGTGTAATATTACCAGAGAAAAAGCTATGTAAGGTTAGGTTAACAACTCTTAAACGCCTTTTTGGCTATGTAGTTACAGTGGCTCTAGCACTTAGGTCATTTGAGATGAGTACTCCAAGATCCTTAACAGAGTTTGGATCAAGGTCTTGACTATTCAGACTGTATTTTATTTTCTGATTTTTTTTGCCAATAAGTAGGACATAGCATTTATTTGTTGAGATTTGAAGTTGCTATTTGTTTGACCAATCTGATACATAGTCAAGGTCTTTTTTGAAGGATAGTAGTATTGTCTGTGGTGTTGAATAAGTTTACATCATCAGCGAAGAAAACACAGTTGTTCTTTATATGATCACAGAGGTCATTTATGTAGAGTATGAAAAGAGTTGGTCCCAGAACACTGCCTTGGGAAACACCACTGTTGCCAGGTACAGAATTTGATAGGACGCTCCCAACTTTGACCATTTGTTGTCTGTTTGACAGAAATGCTTCTATCCAGTTATGCAGGTGTCCAGAGATACCGTAAGATTTTAGTTTTAGGAGTAGTTTGTCGTATACCACTGAATCAAAGGCTTTACAGAAGTCTATGTAGATTGCATCTATTGTTTTTCCCTGATCGAGTTGTGCAATCCATATGTTTTTGCAATGTAAGAGTTGCAGATTACATGATAGTTTTTTCCTAAAACAAAATTGTTTATTAGAGAGTAGGTTGTTTGTTTCTAAGTGGAGGATGATGGATTGATTAATAATTGATTCCATGACTTTACTGGTGACGCAGCATAAAGAGATTGGTCTGTAATTTTCAACTAGGCTGGGTTCTCCCTTTTTGAAGATGTGGATGACCGTGGCTTGTGACCATAGTTTTGGCAAGGACCTGGTCCTAAAAGATTTTTCAAAGATTATGCTTAGAAGTTCTGCTATGACAGTGGGTAGATTTTTTAAGAAGTATGCACATATTCTGTCCGGTCCAATAGATAGAGATGGTTTTAGATTGCGTAGTGCTTTTTCAACATTTTCTTCTGTAAAATCGATATGTATTAGATCATTGTAGTTTTCTGTGGTTCGACTAGGAAATACTGGGCATGATCCATTGCTGTTTACAAATACTGAGCCAAAGAACATGTTAAAGAGGTTGGCTTTAATAGTGTCATCATTGCAGTCTTTACCATTAGGTCCTTTCAGGGGTGGGATGGACCTTGAGTCTTTTAGTTTGCTGTTTACAAAATTGTAGAAAGCATGGGTGGAATTGGTGGCCTTTATCTTCATCAAACCTAATTCAAAGAAGGTTAGAAGTGCAATGGGCCCTGAAATATCTCTCTAGGTAATTTGGATTGAACACTTTCCAAAAAAGCTGCTGATGCAGTTCTACAGAGGAATTATTGAGTCTATCACCTGTACCTCTATAACTGTCTGGTTTGGTTCTGCATCCCAACAGGACAGACACAGACTTCAGAGGATAATTAGTACTGCAGAAAAAACAATTCTACCAACTCGCCTTCCATTGAAGACCTGTATCCTGCACAAGTCAAAAAGATGGCTGTGAAAATATTTACAGACCCCTCACATCTGGACATAAACTGTTTCAACTCCTTCCCTCAAAATGACACTATAAAGCACTGCACATCAGAATAACTAGACACAAGAAGTTTTTTCCCCGAAACCATCACTCTGCTAAACAAATAATTTCCTTAACACTGTTCAACTATTACAAAGTCTGCACTACTATTACTGTTAATCTTCTCATCACTCCTTATCACCCATCCTGTCCCACTTGTGACTGTATGACTGTAACTTTGTCGCTTGTATCCTTACAATCTATATTGACTGTTTCCTAGTATGATTTGATTGCTTATTGTACCCTACGAGCTGAGCTAAAGATTGAAATAGTTTAAAGGAAGCTGGGACGTAGTCCCCCCTACCTTGTCTTACAAAATAGCAAGAAACCACTAAGTTCTTTTGATCAATTAAGATAATATAACTGACACATGCCCTACTTGAGGCATAAAGTAGATATTTAAAACATAGCACATCAATGAAAACCTTTTTGATATTCCAGGAATAGTTTTGGGCCTTCTAGCAAACACCATTATTTTAGCTTTATCATTATTTGCAACAGTGTTCTCTGGAATGTTGAATTAGAAATTACAATTATCTGATACGGCCACTCAAAATCCACCCGTGCAATAATATTCAGAATTACTTAATTACTTAATGCTTCAAGAATTAAGTAAAAAAGCAACTGAGAAAGTGGATAACACTGACAGGTGCCACACAATAACAAAGATTTACCAATTTGTTATTTCTCTTGTT
Source organism: Bungarus multicinctus (assembly GCA_023653725.1). Taxonomy (NCBI): domain Eukaryota; kingdom Metazoa; phylum Chordata; class Lepidosauria; order Squamata; family Elapidae; genus Bungarus; species Bungarus multicinctus. The sequence goes on along the minus strand of CM042849.1, from coordinate 33,638,730 downwards.
GGTTGCAAATAATAAATTGCAGCCCACCCAATAAAAGTCTCCCAGAGTTGCCCTGTGGTAAGATGGACAGCCAATGAAGTTAATAATTAAATTAATTATATAAAAGAATGAAATATTTCATTTCTATCTATAATTCACTTTATAAACTTGATCTGAACCACATCAAAAAATATTTAGCATCTAAAGAGATTAATACAGCAGAATCCCATCTATCTTGAAGTACATACAAAATGTCTATTAATAAACATAAATTATCCTAAGCTTATCTATTTTTAATAAATCCAGACTGAGATAGATGAATTATGTATAACTTCACTCTGCAACTGTCTATTCAACAAAGCAGTTAATAACTTAGTGTCTATATTAATTAATGCAACAGGTTTATAACTTACACAGAATGTTAAATCTTTATCCATTTTTGAAATCAATGTTATAGAAACGTCATAAAAAGATAAAAACAGTTTACCAGGTTTAAATTATATATTATAGACTCCTAATAAAATTGGGACCAACAAATCTATAAATCGACAAATTTATATGGTAATATAAAGTATGTATTTGAGATGGAAATCCATACAATAAATTTATAAATACATATACTTTTACATCAGAAAGTTGTCTAGGCTAGGAGCTTTCCCAGTTTTTATCAATTGAATTGTTCCTAGTATCTCTTGAAGCTTCAGAGATGGTTCCCAAGATGGTTTCCCACATAGTGCTGAAATAGTAGTTTAATTTCAAATAAAATATTAGCGATTTGCTGCTGATTTATAAATAGTATAGATATAAGAATTATAAAAATTAGATATATTATCAGTGAATCTCATGCCTACTTTTTTAAAGTTTCAGAGGTAATATCTCATTTCATTTATTTTAAATGATTACCAGTTTTTCACCAGATTCCCAATATTTTAATTTCAAACTCTTCAAAGTAAATTCAATTTAGTGATCATAAAATTTACTCATCTTTAACTTTCCTGGCATAAATATATTTATTTGCATATGTCATAAAATATTAATTAACCAAAATTCCATGTTTCTATCTGAAATTTCTATTACATTAATGCAAAGTCATAAGCAATAATATAGCAATAGCACTTAGACTTATATACTGCTTTATAGTGCTTTACAGCCCTCTCAAAGCAGTTTACAAAGTCAGTATATTGCCCCAACAATTTGGGTCCTCATTTTACCCTACATGTACAAAATTTATATGGATTTTATAACATTTACAATAACCTGCAAATTAGTAGCTAACTTAATTAAATATATGTGTTAGTGTGTTCAAATACGCCCACCATTAACACACTGAACATATTTGAAATGAAATGTTAATATAATGGAAACATGATGTGAAATCATGGTGGACTTAATTGTTTAATCTAAAATAATTAAATAAAATAAAAGATTAAATAAATAATAATTAAATAAAAGATCAGGAAATCAATTGATTGATCAGAATAGAGCTAGAAGGGACCTTAGGAGTCTTCTATTCCAACTCTCTGCTTAAAGCAAGAGACCCTGTACTATTTCTGACAAGTGTCTATCCAGTCTCTTCCGAAAAAACTCCAGTGATGAAGCACTCACAACTTCTGAAGGCAAGCTGTTCCATTCGTTATTGTTCTCACTGTTGGGAAGTTTTCCTTAATTCCAGGTTGCTTCTGTCCTTGATTTGTTCCTATTCATTGTTTCTTGTTTTGTCTTCTGGTGCTTTGGAAAATAAGCTGAACTCTTTTTGTGATAGTCCCTCAAATACTGGAATACTGCTATCATGTCACCCGTAGTCCTTCTTTTCTCTAGACTAACCATACCCAGTTCCTGCAATTGTTCTTCATATGTTTTATGAAGGCCTATCATCATCCTAGTTGTTCTTTTCTGTATTTTTTCCAAAGTCTCAATATGCTTTTTGTATTTTCTAATTTATTAAAATTAGAAAATAGGTTCTGCAGATATAAAAGTATACTCATTTTTTCAATTCATTGGACAGAAAAGTAGTAGCAACTTGGGAAGATAAGGAGAATGTTTGAAGCCAGAAAAAGGCCGACTAGTATCTATTGTATGTAGGATGTCATCTCAATATCATTGTACCATATCTTTCAAAAATCGTAGAACACCATGAAACCACCAGATGATTGGTAAAGAGCAGATGTGATCTTTAAAAAAATAAAAATCCAAAAGGTGCTTTTTTAAAGAGGCAATTGGACTTTCTTGTTTTTCTTCTCATCCAAGAAGCTTCTTCAGCTCTCTTCTTCAGTTGAAGAAGCTTTCTGGATAAGAAGAAAAATGTCTTCAAAAAAAAACAAGAAAGTCCAGTTGCCTCTTGAAAAAGCACTTTTGTGATAACTATGACCGGATGACTGAGAATCTCCCATAGACATTTGACTGAAATTGTTTAGGATTTCTGCTTGAGCCAGGGGTATGGAGTAGAACAGGGGTGCCAAATTCTCATTGTCATGCGGTGTCAGATGATGTATTTTTCCTCTTTGCTAAACCGGGCATGGGCATGGCCAGCAGATGACGCATCCAGCCCATGGGCCAGGAGTTTGACAGCCCTGGGCTAAAATATCTCTAAGACCAGAGGTGGGCTGCACTTTCATTGGCAAGGAGTTTGCTGGTTGTGAGCATGCATGCGCCACTTTGAGCAGCTTCAAACAGATAGTTAATTGACTCAGGCAGCTCTGGAGAGTATAGCAGGGCAGCGTGAAACTCACGTGGGCAGACTGGATGGAGGGAAAGTTAGTTATTTAGGGAAAGCATAGCACAAGGGTGGGTGGGCGGGCCCACTAAGAGATCACAGCTAGGGTTCTCCTGAATCTCACCAACCACCCAGCAGCCCACCACTGTCTAAGATCCCTTCCAACTCTATATTCTGTTATTCTGTTCTGTTAAGATAATATTTGGAAGAGACTCAGGCAGGCCCACTGAGATATAAGAGAAAGGTAAAGTAAAGCACAGTCAGTGTTTCAAGATTCTGATGTTACATCTCCAAAACTGTAATAGTAGTCTTTCTCTGAAGTCTGTTCCTGAACTGGTCTATCCTGAAGGACTGAAAGGTATTTTTTATTGGAAAATGATTCTATGCAAATGATTCCAATCTAGTATAGATAATGTTCATTCATCCCTTTGGATGATTGGAAATTTTCCTTTAAATCAGTTAGATGTCTTCTTTCTCTTTCTTTCTCCCCTTCCTTCTTTCTCTCTTTCCTTTTCTTTTTCTCTCCCACATAAACACAAACCACACCTGCAAAGAAAATTTCTGAGTTGTTATTTGTAATCCACCTTTAATAGCAAACATATTTAATGGAGGTATCAGTGTTTTCCATATCTTTATTAAGCTGCAAATCAAAAGCTGTGCAATAAGATTTTAAACATATATGGCATTAACTAAAAAAGTAAGCATGATTGTGTCTGACATTTTCTTATGGAGATGTAAAATTCAAAATTCTTAAGCCATCATTGTTTAGACACAGAGGAGTTTACATCAACACTGCCATCGGCAGAATCTCACATATAACTACATAAGCCACACTGAGTTTATTTTAAAGAGTTTTTCCAATGGGATAACATCACAAGACGTAAACAACTACAGGAGGTTTTGTGAAGATCCCAGGGGGGAAAGTTGTCATACAATGTTACTCGAATGTTCTCTATTATTAAATATGCAGTACAGAGTAGTGCATATCTTCTAAAGTGGCAGATTCTGAAAATAATCTTTCCAGTTTTCCTATTTTTAACAACTACACCTTCAAATTCTGAAAAATTTGCCATATTGTAAAAATATACAAAATACAGAAGGGTAAGATTTTTTTTTTTTGATGTTGTTGAAAGAGACATAAATAAGATACTTAAGCTAACTGATTTTTTTTCTATTGCAAAGATAGGAAAGCAGTAGCCTTCCAGCTAATTTTTCACCACAAGTTACAGAAGTCCCAGTCAGAATAACAGAATAACAGAGTTGGAAGTTACCTTGGAAGTCTTCTACTTCAACCCCTTGCTCAAACAGGAAAGCCTGTACCATTTCAGCAAATGGTTGTCCAATCTCTTCTTGAAAACTTCTGAAGGCAAGTCATTCCACTGATCAATTCTTCTAACTGTCAGGAAATTTCTCCTTAGCTTGAGATTGCTTCTCTCCTTCATTAGTTTCCATCCATTGCTTCTTGTCCTGCCTTCAGGACAATAGGTTAATCGCCCTCTTCTTTATAGCAGCTTTTTAGATATTGAACATTGCTATCATGTCATTCTTAGTCAGTATGGTCAATCATGAGAAATACAATATTTAGAGAGCTGCAGGTACCCTACTCTAGTTCTATAGAATAGAATAGAATAGAATAGAATAGAATAGAACAGAACAGAACAGAACAGAATAACTTTATCATTTTGAATGTATACTAATCGGCATACATTAAAATTAAATTTTGTTGCATATAGTTATCAAAAAATCACCACCTCCAATATACACTACATAAACATGACTAAATAAATACAAAATTATGCATATGCCCACATATATATTGTTATGCATATTATGTATGCATAAATAAGAAACTTATGACCATAGAAAAAGAGCATTTTCTATAGAAACTTTTTTTAAATTAAGGAGATTCATAGATGATACTCTATGTTTTCTGTCTTATAATTTCTCATTTGAATAGCCTGCTTTAACTGTTACAATTACCAGGATGCTATAATGACTTCTATGCTATTAATATATTGTATTTGAAAAGTACAAACAGCCATTCAGCATGCTTTGTATTTGAACAATAGATGAACAGAGATGTGTCAGTCAATCAGAGCTTTGATATTGGCTAGTAACTGTGATGGAAACAAAACACATTTAATTTGCGGTGATACTTACTGCTTGCCTGTTAGATTTTCCTGTTTACAAAAACCCTTGCAAAAATTTGGTGTTACTACCCTAAAGTGGGGGTGCAGAGCAGTTCATTCTACAAGTAGATCTGACTCTTCATCTGAAACACCATATGGGACAAATACCTTACATTTTCCAACTCAGTAAATCACAGTATTTGAGCAACTAGGGAGTTTTGTTGCATTTTCTAGCCATGTTCTGCTGTTGGTTATACTATTAACTCTCTAATTTAATCAATCCCACCACCCATGCCTAACACATCAACAAATTTATAGGACCTACGAGTCCCTTCGCTTCATTTTTACAACTATAAAATGTCTTTACCTCTTCACTTCTATCTTGGGAGCTGTTGTAGTGAAATAGAGTTCACATTAAAAATTGGTAAATTATTGCATCGGAAGGCATACTAAAATCAAATTTTAAAAGAAGAAGAAAATAAATCAGGAAGCTGTTCAGTCTTTTAACAAATACAATAATGCAATTTGGTCTTGTGATAAAACATCTCAGGTAGGACATGGCTTTTAGAAAAGGACCTATTTCAGGTTCTCTCTTCCACTTCTCCCCATGACCCTGAGCTGAAATAACTTGCCATTCACACAGCCAAAGAAGAAGAGACTGAGGAAATCTGATATTTTGTGCAAGTACATCCATCTCTTTAGTGACACTATGCCTTACCTTGTGTCCTTTCATGCAATCATCTTTCATATAAACATGCAACTATAACTTTTATGAAAATTGTGTAGTCCTCCCCAGCTGAGCAGATGATCAAGCAGAGATTGAGATCTGAGAATTCCAAGGAAGATCAAATGAAAGACAATGGAGCCTTGCCAAAGGCAGAGATTAATTTTTAATTTCAGGATCTCACTGGTTCAGTGGTTGAAGAAGAGCCTGCTGAATGAGGCAGTTATAAAATGTACAAGAAAACCCCATTGCTATACCGTTTTTTTGTGAAAAAACTATGGGAGAAGAATGGCCATTTTCCAAGGAAACAAATAATGGGGGGGCGGGAGACATCTAGCATGTGGAAACATAACTTTAAACATAGATATGGCTTTGGGAAGAAAACTGCAGCAGTCTTATCATAACAATAATGATCACCATGCCTCAGTACCAGTGATGGGTTTCAAATTTTTTTACTACTAGTTCTGTGGACATGGCTTGGTGGGCGTGGCAGGGGAAGGATACTGTAAAATCTCCAGTCAGAGATTGAATTTGCCGGTTCTCTGAACTACTCAAAATTTCCGCTACTGGTTTTCCAGAACTGGTCAGAACCGGCTGAATACCATCTCTGCTTATTATTGACTTGATGACACATAATCAATCAATCAATCAGTTTATCATGGAATATTACATCAAATATTTTTAAACTCAAACTAAAGTTATGATACATTAGGCATAAATTGTTCTCGTGATGTAATGAGGTTGTCTAATTAAAGAAAATGAAATGAAGTTAGTTTGGCAATGTTTATTTTTAAGAAATATATGCTTACTTATCATAGTTATCACATTGTTTCCAACAAGATGAGTTATGAATGTGCAGACATTTAATATGTAGTGCTAGGTATGCGCCCAATTGTGTTCCTGGTAGTTTGATGTACCATTCAAAAGGGTACTGAGTAAAATTCTTTGGATTTATGTTATTTCCAGGCATCAGAACTATTGGTTAATGTCCCCGTGTTTTTCTAAGTGATGATTAATATGCACTACCTTGTCCAAAAATTAATAGTAGTTTTAAATACTTCCCCCTACTTACAGCATAGAGATTGCCATGTGTTTTATTTTACACAGTATAGTACTCTACTGAAAAATCATTTGTTTGAATAATCTTTCCATTTCATGTCAGAAAAATATATTAAATGTAAAAAAGAATAACAAGTTTCTTGAAGTTGTTGATAACATCTAGCAACTTATAAGATATATACTGGATCATAGCTTGCTTGGTCTTCATATTATGTACTGGCAAATACTTTTTCTACTCTTCTTCTCAAAGTCCAACCTTCATTTTCATAGAATGACAATTTTACAGCTGCTATCAGTAGTTTGGTTGCCTTTATATTTAATTTTAGTCCCCTTTTTCACTGTGCTCCCTTCTTCTGTTAGCAGAGCTTATGGATTGTTTCCATTTTCATCTATGAGAGTAGTGTTATCAACATACACAGGTTACTGAGGGGTCTTTCTTTAATTTTAAAACCCTGTTCATATTTTTCTAATTCATCTCCCCTCTTCTGTCTTTATCTATCTATCTATATACATATACATGCACGCACACATACATACATACACAATAAAAGCTGAATAAATAAGAAAAGTGTATATAACTTGGTTTCACTTAGTTATTTCGGCATGTTCTGTTCTATCCTATATGGCTTTCAGACTTAAGTATAGGTTATAGGTCTATAAGGATAATAAGATGTTCTGAGATATCAATTTTTCAGAATATATTTTTCAGAATATATTTCAGGTTGACATGATCAATAAAATTAAACCCTTTCCTATAATTAATTAAAAGATATATTTACCCTTTTTGTTTCTTTTTCCTCATTTCTCTGTTAGCTAATGTACATCAATAAAAAGGTTGTTCCTCAGCCTTTTCTAAAGTCAGCTTGAACATCTCCCTTTCCATATAAGGATTTGATCTGTGCTGGATGTCTTAAGCATTATTTTGTCAATACCTGAAACTGATAATGTACACAATAGTTTGCACACTCATAAAAACTCCTTTCTTTGGTATTATTATGTATGCTGCCCTTTTCCAATCCCTCCAATTAATAGTCAAGTAGTCATTTTTTAGCAGTTCCAATCAAACAGAAAATTTTCAGATAGGATGCACAAAGATCATGCTTGTATCCTCTACTGTACAATATTTTTATTAATTGTTGTTGTTTTAACCATTTAGCCATGTCTGACTCTTGGCAACCTTATAGTGCTCTTCATGTTACCTTGTCAAGCTCAGTTTCTTTCAATTGTTGGATGTTCAACTTTGTATCAGATTTGATGTTATCAAGCCATCCTTATTGTTCCACTAACCATTCCTAGCATCATGGCCTTCTCCAATGAATTTTCACAAACCAGATGTAATCTTATGGTTTTAGTTACTAGTGATTTGTCTGCTTTATACAATTTAACAGCTTACTATTAGTTACTCTGGCTGTCCATAGTATACACAATAGTATATACAAACACCAGCATCAGAGTTCAAAAGCATCAATTCTTCTTTGATCAGCCATTCTTAGTATCCAACTCTCACACCCATTTTCATTAATTACTTGAAGATTAGAGATAAAAAGTTTATCAAATTTCCAAAACAAAACTTTGATATGATGGTTAATATCTTAAATCATGTAGCACAGTTAAACAGACACACTGAAAGTAACAGATTGAAACGTTCATTCTTCAATTAGGAAAGAAAATTCAAATGCAGGGTATGAATACCAATTTGACAATAGTATCTTTGAAAAAGATCTGTGAATAGTAATTTAATAAAATTAAATGCAACTAAAGAATAGAATTTAGCAAACTAAATACAAGCAAGTAGTTTGATGTGGTTGCAAGAAAAAAAATCAGATGTATTTTAAGATTTATGTATAGAGCTATAATTTCCACATAATGAGAATAAATAATTTCACTTTATTCTACTTTGATGGTACCCACCTTAAGTATTACATATTATAGGGCATTCAAAAAGGATTCAGAGAAGTTGGATCAAGTTCAGAGAAATGAAGATTTTATCATTCAGGAGAACATTCAGGTCACAAAATGTCAACCCCATTAGGCAGACCAGACCAGAAAATCAATTCCACAGGATTCTAAAATCATTGGTTATACAATGACATAATGTTGCAAGTCTTATGCTACTGTTACTCTTCCTCCTTCTCAAACTTTCAATGAATTAGGGAAGTGTTGTCTGTGTCACTTCCAAATATTCTTAATGGACTTAAATAATGTTTCAATCATTTTTGTTTACTTCCTGTATATTACCATCAGGGTAATCTTCCTTATTCTCTCTACATGGGAACTGATAGGTGAAAGTGGGGGGAAAAAACCTACATAGAGAGGTATGCATTTGGCATTTAAAAGTTAAGAGGTCAACTTATCAGTGTCATTCCAACTCTTGTGTAAATATTTAAGCATCAAGACACTAGACTCAATCAAAATCAGCACATCCAACTATATTTTTTTATACATAAATATACTAAATGACATGGCTTTATAGCATAAAAGAGCTATTAACAAAACATATGTTTGCCACTTTGCATAAAATCTTATTGTCTGTTGCAGGCTTACAGTTAAAAAAATTGCAGTAACAATAATATCCAAACTTACCTTAATGCCATTGTGAAATCACTTGAAGAAAGACAAAATACTTTGGGAAAACCTTATAAACCTATGTTAGGCTTCCCCAAACCTTCATCTTGTGTGGATCCTAACCATCAGTGGTGGGATTCAAAAATCCCAATAACCAAATATCTGCCTGGTTGCTGGGTGGGCATGGCCATGATGGTTGTGGCCTACTGAAACTTCCTGGAGGGTCGTTTTTCATCTTCCCCAAAGTCCAGAGGACTACCTTGGGCCTCTGGGAGGGTGAAAATGGCCTCCCCAGGCTCCAGAAGTCAGAATCAGGCACATTTCTGGACTTCTGGGAGGAGCATTTTTCACCCTCCCAGAGTCTCCGCACAGACCTTGCACTTACCTGCACCCAAAACGTGGAGACTCCAGGGAGGGGAAGGGTGGGGTGGGGTGGGCGGTTCAACTACCAGTTTGGTGAACCAGATGTAAATTTAACATCTGGTTTGGCCGAACCAGTCAGAACAGGCTGAATCCCACTCCTGCTTTCTACACTCTTTGCTCATCAGTCTTAGAACTGACCAGACTTTCCCAACAGGAAAGTACCCTAGTAGGATAAGGCTGGTGTCCTGAACATCTCACTGTGGCTCAGATAGGTTGTTTCAAGAAGACCAGTTACATTCAGAATACTGAATTCATTATCCTTTTTGGAAATATTGCTCCAAACAGATTGGTACGGTACATTTATTATCCTATTAATTATGTGGTGTATTAGGAGCTGAGATAGCTTTGTTCTTTTCTTTGTCCCTGTCAGAAGACTATATTTTTAGATTGTTTTCTTTAACTTTAACTAGCTTCCTACAGGAAATTCTTCCATCATTCTTTTCCTTCCCTGCACTAATGACAAAAAATTCAGAGATTCATGCTTTCTACTAGAACATGTAACTTGTGTAATAAACTTTTACTTATCCCTTTCAACCTTAAACATCTGTCTTTAGATATCCTTAGTGAGTTTTATTGTACCACATGTATACACCCTGTTAATTTCAAATTATAGTAATGAACAATAAGATTTCAAGAGTTATTTTAAAATAAGATTGAATGAAGTCTGCCTATCCTTTGATCCAAAAATTCTGTCTGAGACCTAAAATTCTCTATAACATACCCTTCCATTTTGGAATGGTTGATCTACAACATCTGCAAAATATAAGCAACAAAATAACCTAGACTGGGAAATATTTTTGATCTAAGAACATCCTGCTGTTAATTGCTCACATAAGAAGAATAAACTAGTAGTGCAGTAATTGAATTTTTATGGAAATAAACAGGTGGCAGATTTACTATAATTGTGGGAGATAGCAGGGGGCAACGGCTGTGGTCATATTAACCTGTTTAATTGAATCATCTGCATTTCGAACATAAATAAATAAATAAGCATCATGACACTACATTGGGGTAGCTGTCTGCCAAATCAAAATAGTTACAATTATCCATGTATGCCAATGTGCCAAATAAGATAAGGCACTGTGCCAGTTTCCATCATGTTGATGTTTTTTTTTTAATTATACTGCAGCAATCTGAAGAAACAAAAGTTGAAGTCCAACAAAAGAGACACAAAACATGGTTTTACTTAGATATAGGAGGCAAATGGCAAGCCTCCCTGCAAGTTCAAGGTTTTGCTAATGGAAAATCTCACTGCAACCATGGAATGTATATTTTTGTATCATGCTACCCCCTAGTGGAGCAATGTAGTCGAGACACCTGCAATGAAAGTTTTGCAGTACAGTTTTCGATAACCAATCAGTTTTTATATATTGTAGCTAATCACATACCTATTAGGTTATAAGAATGTCTCTTATTAAATAAGTCATTTCTCACCTGATACTGAATTATAAATAAAGGATGCTTTTTGTGAGAATAATATGCAGCTAGATTATACAGTATTTCTACTGCCAATCATAGGTTTTCTCATATTAAATACATGGATAAAAAAGGTTAAAGGTCCACTTTGCCAAACCCAGTAAAAAGTATATTTTGTGCAGGAGACAGCCAAAATATGCTAACTACTCTTTATGATAGTTTCTAAACAAATTGGAATCCTGATTAGGCAAATTTATATCTCAAGTGAAAAAAAACACCTTTGCTTGGAGATACCTTCATGGATACGAGTCCTTAGGTTACATGTGTATTCATGGGTTCTTCAACAATATTGTTGCTACGCATCCAGACAAAGCTACCCAGTATTTTGTTCATTGATTCGTTTATTTATTCATACATTTGGAGGTCTGTAATACATAGAGAATCTCTGAAACTAAAAAGATAAAGAAAAGTCAGCAACAGGCTCTTCACCATGACTTTATGTTCAAATAAAAAAGGATATTTGGTTATTGGTGAAAGCAGGAGGTGTCTGAATGTTGCTTCATCAATAATGTTGGAGATAGTAGCAGAGGTAGTGTTGAAAGAGTACACTGACAAACATTGGAATCTGGGTAGATGAATAAAACTGATGGAAGTGTAGAAAGTTAGCAGTCACCCCTATCCTAGAAGAATGAAATATTTTGGGAAATAATTAAAAAGGCAAAGCATTATATTTCCCCAAAGGGAGAAATGGAGAAACCTGCTCTTGAAGACAGAAAGCAGTTCGCAAATCTTTCTTAATAGCCCTAGCAGACATTTAGGTGCCCATTAAGAAAAATTGGACCAGCCTATTCAGAAATTAAACTGAGGAGACAGACAGGATAGTTTGAAACAAAGGCAGAATGGCAAGATCCAACACAAGATAAGCATACTAAGCCACAATAGGAATTATTGCATCACTCTCACAGCAGTCCAAACTTCAACCAAACTTAGCTCAGAGAAACACCTAGGATTTGTAGTATGCCTATAGAACCAGCTATGACTCCTACATAACCCCTACAAGTTCTTATGGGAATCAATAGAATACATGTTCTTGCACAGGAACAGGAAGCTCAAGTGCAAAGCTCAAAGAAGGTATAAAAACCATCCACTCTCAACTCCATTTTGTCAGCTGCACCAGAACCATGTGCTTGGTGGTTCTGTTCATCATTAAACCTTCTTTCCAATCAGCCTCCATGTTTCCAGTGTCTTTCTACCAGCTTGGAACTGACCTAGATGGATATTGTTGCGAGCCTCGGTGACGCAGTGGTTAGAGTGCAGTATTGCAGGCTACTTTTGCTGACTGTTGGCGGCCTGCAATTTGGCAGTTCAAATCCCACTAGCTCAAGATTGACTCGGCCTTCTATCCTTCTAAGGTGGGTAAAATGAGGACCCAAAATTGTTGGGGGCAATATGCTGACTCTGTAAACCACTTAGAGAGGGCTATACAGCACTATGAAGCAGTATATAATATTCAATTCAATTCAATTCAAACCTTTATTGCCAGTGTACAACATGTGTACAATGAGATTGGCTGAGCCTCCCTTAGTGCAGCTCCCCAACCCAATGCAACTCACAGTGAAAGATAAAAAAAAAATCCCTAACCCAGTGAATCCTATTAACAAACCCATAGTCCTATTTCACCAATGCAAGCATATTGCACGTCACGCCAGCCCTGCAAGTCAATCATACTATGTTGTTGTGAGATTATATAAGTCTAAATGCTATTGCTGTTGCTATTGCTATTGCTATTTCTTTCCAGAGAAGTGAAATCTCAAAGCCTATCACATGAGCCACTAACTCCATCATCCTTTACAAATCCTAATTTCCCTGAGGGAACTAGTCAGTGCCATATCTGGCAACCACTGCCTCATGCCCACTATCAGATTATAAATTGCCTGAGGAAGCTGATTTTTAAAGACAACTGATCAATATATTAAATTAATTAATTACATTAAAATATCCATAAACCCTGCTGAAACCATAACATAGATTCAGATTCATTAATGAATTCCAGAACTGCCAGGTCTGTTGTCAGGCATATTTTAGCTTTTATTTATCAAGACTGGAAGTGGAAAAGGTAGGGCTATACAATCCCCAAAGCAGTTGCTGTCAACCAGCTATATATGGGCTGAGTTAAAAGAGATTTTTATCAGTCTTCTGATTTGTTATCTCCTTGGCACTTAATAGATAGTCAAGGAGGTCTGTTTTGGAATGTAAATAAGTAAATAAGTTTTTTTCATACTACTTCTAATTAGGTTAAGCTGATCCTCTGAAGATTTCTTTAGCGCTGTTGTGCTGCCAGAATTACATTCATGCATATCCTTATTTGGGAAATGTTCTATTTGACCAAGACAATATATCATATTAATTATATATATATATGGATGAATGATATTGTGAAACTATAACCAATAGTATCAGAACTGATTAATTTGAACATAGGTCACTGTGTAAGTCAAGAAATATAAAAAATAAAGATATGCAAGAATGAAAATTTACAAAAATGCTTTTATCTGGGTCAGGGTCAAATCTATTAGGCAGTGATAGGATTCCACATTTTTTCCTATCGGTTCTATGAGAGTGTGCTTCATGCAGCGCTCAAAAATTGCCCTCTGTGTTGCGCTGGTGAGCGGAGCTGTTTTTTAGCTCAGCTAAGGTGTGGCAATCCGCTTTGCCATGGGAATCAGATGAGCTAAAAGACAAGGGAATATAGGAGAGGAACGGGGGGGAGGGGGAGTTAGCCAGAGGTGGTATTTGCCAGTTCTCCAAACTACTCAAAATTTTGAATTTTATTTATTTATTTATTTATATTTATATTTCTATACCGCTCCCTCTCCCAAAAAAGGGACTCGGGGCGGTGTACAGCCTAATAAAAATACATAGAGTAAATATAATTTAAATAAATTTAAAACTGAATTAAATAGATAAACCGGCTGCATCCCGTCTAACTACAATTACACATTTAAAAATCCGGGATTAATAAAAATTTAAAATGGAAGATTAAAAACTAAAACCCAAAATTAGGTATAAAACCCCAAAAACCCTTACTGGGACAGGCCAGCCTGTTTAAAAAATAGGGTCTTAACTGCGCGCCGGAAGGTCAGGATGTCCGTCATGGCTCGTATCTCCGGGGGGAGATCATTCCACAGGGAGGGGGCTCCCACAGAGAAGGCCCAAATAGGTAAAGTGGTGGATCAATGATTCAATAAAGTGGTACATCAGAGGCATATCTGAATAATAGTTAGGGTCTAAGTTAGTGTTCATACCTGGTCCTGGATAGAAACAATATTAATCACTTCTAAAAGATTCCTTTCATTGGATCTGGGTAGAAAAAGTGAGTTCTTACATTCTTATTAGATCTTTTGGAGATATTCAGTAGTATTGATTATTATATCATTCATCTAAAAGGACTAGGAACTGGAATTTCAGGGATCCACCCAAGAGAGACCATAGATAAGCAAGGTAGGCCTGACAAATTGGACTCACGATTTTGAGAAATTATGGAAGTGCTATGATCAAAAGTCAAAAAGTCATAACAGGCAATGCCCAGAAATACCCTAAGTATAACAAATGGTGCACTCACCCCCAGATTAATAATAATAATAACAATAGAAAGCATAGTCACACAAAATAAAAGACATAGTTGTTGACAGAAGCAGTGGAAAACTATTTTATCTTGGAACAAAATTAGCAATATGAGCTAATAAAGCTCAGTTCTCTTTCCGGTGTTAAATAATCTACTATGAAGACTATTCAACTTGTTTTCTTCTTAAATAGGATTACACCTTTTTTGGAAGCTTAAAAAGGAAAAGTTTAAAAAAGCATTATGGTATTCCTGAACAACACTAAAACAATCTTTGTAAGGATTTGATATAGTATTTGAAAACTACTTTGTTCATTATGGCCAAAGGAAGAAGATAATCCAGCACTCATATCACCATAATTTACTTTAGTAAGTTATGGAATATTCATATAGCATACTTGGTGAAAAGGGAGGAAAGAATCATTTTTAAAACTAGAATGGCTAAAGACAGGTCTGAGTCAGCTTCACAGTGAACTGGGGATAAGATAGAGGCTGAGGATAGAGACCTGGGATAAGGTGGACACTGTGTTGTTATGGCATGTCCTTTGAAAAAGGACTGTTTTCAGGGAGTCTTCATAGCAGAGTTAGTGAAGTGTGGGATTGAGTTCCACAGTATGGCACAAAATCTAACAATTATACAAAGGAAAATCAAAATTTTATTATCCTATATTATATTCAAGAATGAGGAATGAGTCAAACTGGGTTACTCTTTACTAGACCAGGGTAAAGCAATAGACACAATTTACATAGACTTTTGCAAAGCCTTTGATTCAGTGGTATACAACAAACTACTGCTGAAACTTAGTTCTTACAGTATCTCCAGTCCCCTGCACATGTGGATAGCCATGTTCTGTCAAACAGGCAGCCAATGGTCAAAATAAGGAAGGCCCTATGAAATCCAGCATCAGTTAATAGCGATGTCCCCCAAGGCAGTGTCTTAGTACTCTACATCAATGACCTATGTGACAATATTAAAAGCAGCTGCATCCCCTTCGCTGATGACACAAAATTATTTAATACCACTGTCAATGCTACTGCCCTATAAAGCAACCTTAACTATGTGTCAGAATGGTTGTGTAATTGGAAACTCCAAATTTCAACTAACAAAAGCTCAGTCCTACACATTGGCAAAAAAAATCAGAACACCAAATACAAGTTAGGTGGAAACAGTCTCGTAGACAACCTTCACTCTTTTAAGGATCTAGGAGTACTCTTCTCAAACAATCTAAGCCCCAGAACTCACTGTAACAGCATTGCCAAAAAGGCTTTGTTAACTTTATTTTGCGAAGCTTCTTCTCCGGCAACATTGAATTGTTAACTAGGGCATACAAAACCTTTGCCAGACCAATTCTCGAATACAGCTCATCCGCCTGGAACCCGCACTGTTATTAGGACATTAATATAATTGAGTGGGTTCCAATATATATTTTCCACTCCTCCACTCACAATAGAATTCTCTATGCCTCCAGGCTCGAAATTTTGGGCCTCGACAATCTAGAACTGTGCCGCCTGCGGTCCGATTTAAGCATAGGTCACAAAATTGCCTACAAACAACTGATACAAACTTAAGGTAAACTGCTCCAAAGTCAATTGCAGAAAATACAACTTTAGCAACAGATTGGTCAATGCCTGGAACGCCCTACCCAACTCTGTTATAACCTCAACCCCTCACAGCTTCAACCTCAAACTGCCTACCGTGAATCCACCCATTCCTAAGAGGTACATAAAGGGGTTGTGTCTACCGTCCCTGTCTTACTGTTACCATTTATCTGTATTATTTACTGCCTTGTTCTTGTTTATGTTCATACTTGTTATCTTGTATATGTTTGACAAACAAATAAATAAAATAAATAAAATATCAATGCCAGACTTCTTTTCGAACATCAATCCAGCTGTTAACTTGGGTTATGTCTGCATAGTCTTCATCATAATATAACAGATTATCAATAAGACATCCCTATTAAGCATTATTCACAGAAGAGATATAAAAGTATATCTCTTTTGTGAATAATGCTTAAATTAGAAATGACATCCACCAGAAAAATAAAGTGACATTTATTCTACAGTTTGGTTTCTAAATCCAAGTTTCATAAAATGCAAGAAGCCAAATTTGAAAAATGAAAAAATAATTAAAAATATGAATTCTGAAGGAAATAATAGCATACATTTGATATAAATAAATAGTAATAATGGCAATATTAATATGAATAGGACATAGTATTAGAAGCCTTGATGTGCTTAAGATTGATATCTATGTTCTTAAGCACAAGACTCATAATGTTTTTGTGCACCAAAAGTATTTAGAAAATATGTTGGTAAAAATAATAAGAGTATCACATTACTAATTGCTGAAGAACATGCAAAAGTGTGCACCGTAGTAATTGTGTTGACTACAGTGAGAATATAAAGTAGTCATTAAATGAGCATGTGACTGAGAAATGAAAGAGATGCTGTTTTCATTGGTTGCTGCTATCTCATTCAAGTAAAGTTCTCTCCTACCATATCCTTGCCTGATACACACATTTTTTTTCTTGCTCACAGGCTTGAGAAATTGCTTAAACAAACTGTCTCTTACTGAGCTGCTATTGTTTGCAGTGCAAAGCTTTAAGTTAAGGGCTAACCGCTAGTTAACAAGCTTGGCTCTGTGACCATAACTTGTTGATTACAAGCCTCCAGCCAGCTTGTGTTCCTGCTTGAAACTGTCAAGACCTTAAAACAGTTTCATACTTTTGTTGTCAATCTCATGAAATTTGATTATACATATGCACACTAATTGGAATAGATATGTGTGTGTGTGTATTTTCTATTCACTATCATATTTGCTAATGGTTACTAAGCAAGGAATAGCTGTACTTCAGAACTGTTGAATTAGATCAAGTTTACAGTCCAAAATAATAAAATCAGTAGAGGGTTAGGGTGGAGGTTGGAGTGAGGATATGACATTTTTTAGGAAAGAACATTTTTTATTTGTGCATTACTCACTCCCTTAAAAGTGGGGACAGTCAATCTAAAAAAATACACAGATTAGGATTTGGATTCAGGTTGTTCTCTGCTCACTGCACGTTAGTTTGTGTGCAGCTCAACATGCAGTTAAACCCACCTGTCCTCCAATAAAACAGACTATGTGCGTAGATCTGAATGCTTTATTGGGAGAAGAGGATATGGTGAAACTGAGGAAAATAGAGATACTTACAGTGAGAATTAAATATAAAATATACCAGAGGTCGGCAATCTGCAGCCCTGGAGTTACATGTGGCTCTTTCATCTCTCTGCTATGGCTCCCTGTTGTTGGTTGGTTTCACATAGGGCTTTTAGTTAGGACAGGTAGAGGAAAAAGGATGCAGTGCTAGGAGGAAACTCTATGGTGGAAGAGCTGACTTACGGTCAGCACCAGAATTGAATGGGAGGCTTCTGGTTAGGATCTTTGTTGCTCTTTGAGTGTTTAAGGGTGCTGACCCTTGAGATAATACTGTTACTGCTGAAAATAACAAATAATAAACACAAGCAGTTTGAACCTCACCTCTGTGTGTGGGATGTGGGTTTGTCATTGGATGACCATGTGCCAGAGATTAAAATTACTGCTTCTTAGTGCTTCTGCCTTCTCCAAATGCTAAAGGAAATGGATGGCTTCCCAGTGTGCACTTGGTTTGAAAGTGCAGGCTGATGGGTAAATGGATGAGTCAGTTTCAAACAATAGAATTTGGCATATTTGTTTCTCCAGCCACTAAATGGGGCTAAAGAACAACAACAGTATATAAAGTTACAATATATGTTGTGGCATGACATAGATTATATGACACAGGTTATATTATATCTTGCTACTGGTGCTAAGAACAGAATACTTGGTACCTCAACTTCCCATTCTTTCTTCGATAAAGATTCACATGCCAGATCACAAGCATATACATAGATGCTAGAAACAAAAAAGTATTGCCCAATATTCTTAGAGTAAACTGGTTAAGAATGTTATAAGGGAGATATTATGCTTATTACATATAATGGAAGTATTCTAAATATTACTTCTACTTAAAAGTTATAATCTCTGTATTTTTGAGGCAATTTAGAAAATCTTTATCCATAGGTGTCAATGTTCATACAACATTCCAGTTAAGCTTTCAAAAGAAGAAAGAAACCAAAAGGAGTTCAAAATATCAATTGAACATTGGATATTCCATGAAGCATAAATTTTCAATAATTACTATCTACCTACAACAACTTTCTGACCAGAAAAGAATACGCAAAGTCTCTTTTCAATTATTCTGGGAAAAGTAGTATTAATCTTTAAATGTGTTTTTCTAAGAGTTAGAAGTTATAGCTGTACCAATGATGCCACCTTGTGGGTGACATTATCATAAAGTATTTAGCACAGGAAAATGTTTGTTTTATAAAAAAATAATATATGAAGATAAAACATTCGGAGAAAAAATTTAACTATTATCTAAGAATGCAAAATAAAGGATTATTGAAGCTTTTTTCCTCATGCCTAACTTCTGAAAATATTGGTCTACAGGGGATATAAAATATCAAAGTATGCTTATAATGAGTATATAATAAAAAAGTAAGACTTTAGTACCCTTTATTACTATTTCAAATGCAGCTCTAATTATTCCAAGTACAGTAATAAATAATTTATATTTTCATTCACATTCTGCCACAATATACAGTCAAAAATAAAAGTATAAACATAATTAATTTATTAATTGTTAAAAATAATCCACAGAAATATTTTCCCTTTCTCTTTTTCCTACTGAGACTTCAAAATTAAAACATAATTCTTACAGTGAATTTTAAAAGACTATTTGAGAAGGTGGAAGAAGACATGAGTTCTACCTGCTCATTCTTAGTCTTTAAAACAAATTAGCTGAATACTATGCCAAATTATTTGCTGCCCTATAGATATAAGCAGTATTTTTCCCAATGAAAAATTATGCACTTTATAATTTTAAACCTTAGCACAATAAACAAAATACATGTTTGTGTATATCATACATCAGTCTTTAAATATTTCATCTATTCGCTTGGAAATTACCATGATCAATTTGGATTATGATCCAATTTGAATTTGTATCAAACCTAAATTCCAATTTTTACTGTAATTCTTGTTTCAGTTATTTTTGATAATGAAGATAATGAAATGAAAGTATCATGCCAGTTTATCATAATTCACCATAGCATCATTCTGCATATGAATCTACTCCAGTGGTGGATTTCAAATTTTTTTACTACCAGTTCTGTGGGCATGGCTTATTTGGTGGGTGTGGCTTGGTGCTCATGTGACTGGGTGGGCGTGGCTTGGTGGTCATGTGGTTTGGTGGGTGTGGCCAACCCAACATCACTCATGTCAAGGGGCGTTTCGCCCAGTCCCTTCCTTCCTAGCCACTCCTTGTTACCCCCGCCTCAATGTATCTATAGTTCTGTAAAATTTTCACCTTTTTTCGACTTTATTATCTGCATCCACATACTATAGACATACTTTTATGGACCACTGAAAGGAGGAAATAGCTCACATGCTTTGTCCAAGAGTGTGATAGGCAGGTCACAAAACAGGGTTTTGAGGGGTTGCCACAAAAAAGGGGAGGGGCAATGTATTTTCAAAAGCAGCAGAAGGCAAAACAAGAAGCAATGGATCAAAGCTGAACAAAGAAGAAGCAACCTAAAACTAAGGAGAAATTTCCTGACAGTGAGAACAATTAACCAGTGAAACTGCTTATCTCCAGAAGTTCTGGACGCTCCAACACTGGAGATTTTCAAGAAGAGACAGGACAACCATTTCTCTGAAATGATATAGGGCAGGCAACCTTGGCAACTTTAAGACTTGTAGACTTCAACTCCCAAAATTCTGGGAGGAATTCTGGGAGTTGAAGTCCAGAAGTCTTAAAGATGCTAAGGTTGGAGACCCCTGGTATAGGGTCCCTCCAAAGATTATTCTGACACCTTTGCCTGGCCCTCCACTCAGACTTAGAATCCTCAATTTTCCTGCCTGAGCAGAGGGTTTGGACTAGAAGACCTTTCTCTCTCATTCCCTCTTTTTCTCTTTCCCTTTTTTTCCCCCTCTCTCTCAAAGCAAGCGCTCTTCCTTATCTTCCCCTCTCTCTCCCCCTCTCCCCCCTCCCTCTGTGTGTGTGTGTGTGTCCCTCAAAGCCACGACTGGGCTTTCCTTGGTGCTTTTTGCTATTTTCACTTGTCCTCCTCAGGTGTGCACACCATCCTCCTGGCCCTCCCACGGCTGCCAGTTGCAAGAGGAGGTGGAAGGGGAGATGAGTCAACCAAAGAGATGCTTCCAATGCGGCTGGCGATTCTTATTCAGCCAGTCTGGATTTCAAAAAGAAGAAATCTTCCCTCTCCCTCCCACACCTGTGTGTGTGTGTGTGTGTGTGTGTGTGTGTGTGTGTGTGTGTCTCCCTCAAAGCCGCGGCTGGGCTTTCCTTGGTGCTCTTTGCTATTTTCACTTCTTCTTTTTTGGAATCCAGACTGGCTGAACAAGGATCGCCAGCCACGTTGGAAGCGTCTCTTCAGTCGACCCATCTCCGCCTCCTCTCGCAACTGGCAGCTGTAGGAGGGCCGGTAGAAGAGGAGAAGGAGGAGGAGAAGGGTCATCCAAAGGGATGCTTCCAATGCGGCTGGCGATCGTTGTTCAGCCAGTCTGGATTCCCAAAAGAAGAAATGAAAATAGCAAAGAGCACCAAGGAAAGCCCAGCTGCGGCTTTGAGGGAGAGAGACACATGCACTGAGAGAAAGAAAAAGTGGGGGAGAGAGAGGGGAAGATAGGGACCTGGCCGCTTCACTATCCCCTGCCATTACCCTTATCTTCCTAGACCAGGCAAGGGGGGAGGGGGAGGGACAGGAGGAACAGCAGCTGCAGGCATATCGGGACAAAGGAGAAGCCTCAGGACATCCACCCGCCCACCTGCTGGCTGGCTGGCTGGCTGGGCTGGAAGAGGCACGTCAGTTGGTAGAAGGCAGAAAATGCGCTCCGGGAAAGCAGGCAGGCAGGCGGAGGTCCCGGGACTGTTGCACATGCGTACTGCATGTGTAGCAGTGCGCATGTGCAGCAGCCCTGGGACATCCACCTGAGCTGCGCCATGGCACATGTGGTTGGGAAAGCTAGGAGAGCGAACGGGACAAGTGGGCAACCGGGCGACTTGGTTTGGGGGCGTGGCAGCCAGGGGTCGCTACCAGTTCTGCAACCCATGGCAATTCACTGTTACCGGTTCTCCCGAATAGGTGAGAACTGGTTGAATACCACCTTTGATCTACTCTCAGAATTTCTTCCTACATTGAAATGAGAACTGTAATCTAGGGAGTGATTGGTAGGGATGAAATCTGAACTAGGTAATGCCATAATGCAGAAGTGTTCCTGATGTTATAGCCACCCACAGGTAACCAAATGCTATGTCTCCCATATGGAAACCATTCTGTTGCTTGTTTTGTATCATTTTTTGTATTATTTTCCGTTATGTTAATATTATTTTTTTTATCATTTTCCATTATGTTAGTTTTATCTTCTGATATTAAAAGATGACTAAGAAATTTGTTATATTTTTTTAAACATGCCAAACTTAGGAAGATGAAACTACTATCTCTATCTGTACAATGTGTTATCTCTAGCATGTTTGAAATATGCAGTCAGCATTATGCAACCATAATGCTAAACTAGTCTCCCTTGGCTAGATGTCCTCTAAATGGCTGGAAGATTGAGAATTAAGTAGCCTTGTTCATTTATTTTGAAATTTTGTAATGCTGTCTATATTATATAAAATGAAGCTAACAACAAACATATAGCAAAAGACAAAAATTTAAAAGTCCACTTAGGTCACCAAGTGCTAGAACAATCTTAGCATAAAATCAAAAATACTCATTTTCTGAGCAAAAAGCACATATTAACAGGAAGGTCAGGAAGATAGATACTCTCCACATCTTAGAAGGGAAGCTGTTCTACCAGATTAGTGCAGCTATTGATACCAGACACTGACTTGCAGAATGCAGAACTAGGCTTACGATATCCAGAATGTGCCCACAGAATCACTACCAATAGATGATAGCAAAGAAATATAGAGAGCTTTAATTTTGTTGTCATCTAATAATTGTCAGTATTTTTGAAGGCTACTAGGCAGTGGGCAATGTTTGCAATGGGTATCATAATGTGTGTTATTCAAAAATCATGGCTACTGCCCATTGAAAGTTCAGTGATTCTATTCATGCTCTCAATAACACAAATAACACATTCATCTGGAGAAAGATGGCTCTGAAATCAATGGAAATATCCTTCTCCCCATCCTCCTGAAAAGAGAAAAATAAGAATTGTAAACATGTAAACAGCAATATTTGGCTTCCTTACCTTTAAAGATCCTGCCAGTCCTGAATATTTCATTTTCTACAATAGATATGTGCTTCTAGGTCCATCTTGTGTGTACATAAATTTTTATGTACAAATACACATAGACCTATCAGAAGTTACATTCAAAAAAGAGCAGATGACTATGAAAACAAACACTAAATTCATCATTATTTATTCAAATTAATTATGGGTAAAATAAAAGCTGATTTATCAAATCAATTGATTATGCACTTCGTCAACTATTCTATTTTTCATGCTGATAACCATGCAAAAACCAGAAAGAAATGCAGAAAGCTTCAATGATCAGAAGGAAGGTAGGATAAGGTAAAAGAAAGGAATAGTTGGGAATAGAAAGGGAATAGTTGGGAATAGAAAGGGAAGAATAGAACTTGATGGAGAATAATAAGATACATACAGATAACTTAACAGAGAAAAAAGAAAAAACTGAAAGATCCTGTTTTGACATTTCAAAAAGAATAAACTTGGCAACTGTCCCTCCAAGCATCAACTAAACTTCAAATTAATTTTGAAAAGTTTTTAGCCAGTGATTTCTGCAATCACTTGTACATCCTGCCCATTTACTTCAAAAACTTCTGTTCATATTAGAGATAGTAAGATGATTGTCTAAATAAATAGTATCATTATTTGGAAGAAGTTGTCTTTCTACTTATATGGTATATAACAACATGAAAATAAAGCAATCCTGGGCAGAAAAATTCTAGTTAAAGAAATTGCCAGAAAGTGAAACAAGATTCAAAATAACTAATTATCTGCCTTGAACCAAAGTAAGTTGATCTCATTTTATGCATGAAAGTGGCATAGAGAAGGCCAAAAACTTTGCTTTATTTATCCTATCCATAATATAATGAATAAAGAGAGCATTATGTCCTTGTTGTCAGCCTAATCATTCATACATGGAGATATATATTTATATGTAGAATTCCTTAGGTGAACTATCAATATTAATGCATCCTCATTTCTGGTAGATCCAATGATACACTTAATTGCAAGGGCCAAAAATGCAATTCCATGAGTTACTAAAACCATGTGGTGGAGAATTCTATTTATCCCTGTCCATTTTTGTCTTTTTATGACTGGATATATTTTTTAAAACTTATTCAATAAAAAGTAGTTGATATCGAAACAGAATCATAAGGCTAAAAGGGACATTGGAGGAGCTCCAGGTTTGATCTTTCTTTAATGAACTTCCACTCATTACTTCTTGTCCTACTCAGGACAAGAACAGCTGTGTACCAGAACACAGCTATCATGTCACCCTTATTTCTTCTCTTTGTTAAGCAAAACATACCTAATTTCCTTAACCATTCCTTGTACAATTTATCCAGCAGATTCCTTATCATCTTAGTTTCATAAGTGTCATAGCTAGCTGTTGTAACACAAGTGGCAGATCACTCATCATCATCTGCATTCTTTCTAGGATGATAGCATCCTTTTTCTACCATGGTGACCAGAACTGGATGCAATATTCCATGTATGGTCTCGCTATTGCTATATAAAACAGTACTATCACTTCTTGTGCTCTTGATGCCATTCCTCTATTCATACAGCCTAGGACTGCATTGGCTTTCTTGGCAACTAAACACACTGCTGGCTCATATTTAAGTGGTAATCCACCAGGATACCTAATGCCTCTCACAGGAACTACTATTGAGCCAAGAACTGTACTACCTCCTCTTAGGTTTCTTTAAGAAATTTAACTATATTGGTTTACCATATATGGCTGCAAGTCAGAATGACTCAGCACTATCTTGTAGCCAAGATGCTGATTGGCTACAGGAAGCAGGAGTGCTATATAGTAAGAAGCCAGAGAGCACATGGCTAGTGTCTGTGAGTGCTGTAAGTTGCTGCTACTGGTTTGCTAGTATTCTACTATGCTACTCTACTACTTGGCAAATATCTTCAACACTCTAACTATATTTCTCCATTGATGCATGGATGTATTGAAGATGATGTATTGTGTTATGTCTACTGAACAAGAATGGTTAGTAAGCTAATCTATTGATGGATAAACTGTGTATGATATTGGACTGAAACTTGGACTGTGCTTATACAATTGTGTATAAAGACTTTGCACTTCAACTGCTGTGCTTGTGTGGTTCTATACTTACTGATACAATCTGAATACTACTTCTATCTCCTGTATTACTCCTTGACAACAAGGATACTCTGCTAAGTACTTAAGTACTTAACTTTTCTCACCGCTTAACTGAGGAAAGTATTTCTAGCAATTTATCAAGAGCAGGATTCTTTTTTAAGGGGTTAAAATAGCACTTCCATTAAAAATCACAGCGGAAGAACTACCCTTATGATGTCTTCCCCTGAGAATTTATCGAACTGGGAGAAATTAAAGAGGATGATCTTGGTGAAGAAAAGGCAGGAATTCACACAAACTGTTCCTTATATCATAACTAAATTTGAGCAAGAGTATTCTCCTTGGAAATTTATGTGAAATTTTCTGTTAATTGATTTCTAAAGCAACATCTTCTCATCAAATGGGATGAGACCTTGTATAAAAAATGCAGGCATATTTTTCTGCCTACTGCCAAATTTCTAGTTTAAACACATCTTTAATATAGTTCTTATGTTATTATAAAACATTAGATTGACAATAAGAAAAGTACACTGAATATCCTTTTTAGCTACAGTTGTAGTTTTACTGCTTTTTCCTTTTGTATTTGCATCCATCACCCTTGTTATTTTAAGGACATGCTGTGCAGTGTTAGATTCAGGAGGGATTTCTTAGCAAGTGGTAGATC
Organism: Bungarus multicinctus; assembly: GCA_023653725.1. Classification (NCBI taxonomy): domain Eukaryota; kingdom Metazoa; phylum Chordata; class Lepidosauria; order Squamata; family Elapidae; genus Bungarus; species Bungarus multicinctus. The sequence goes on along the minus strand of CM042849.1, from coordinate 33,612,985 downwards.
TAAATGCCAGTTCTGTAGCAGAATATAAGCCATTCTTCCTTTTGTCTCACTCACGCTGCTTCAAAACAAATATCATACAATCAATTCAATATAACCTTGTAGATTAACAAAAGAATCTAATCAGCCTTCTGCCATTTTTTTTTTACAGAAAAAGATTCCATGGTCCTTCCTTTAAAAGATACAGGTAATTGCCTGGATATGAGGGTTCTTTCAGAGAATTTTCATTAGACCGAATGTATTCAGAAAGGGTAGTAATGTTAGAAATTCAAAATTTTGTAGCCATGTGACTAGGATTCATTCAGTGCTGCAGCAGCTGCCATTTTTAACTCTGTGCCTGGACCGTTCAGGATTATGATGCAATTTCCTGAAGCCGGCAATTGTTGTTTTTTTTGTCCTGATCACATGGCCAAAGAAGATCAACTAATCTTGTTTTAGCATTTAGCATTTGGGTTGCCTTTGTTCATCTATTACTGCTCTATCCCTATAGAAGTAACAGACAGACAAAAGTGTTTTAGCCATATATAAATGTGAACACAATTGCACTGATTTGTCCATTAGATTATCTTAAAGATCTCTAATATAATCTTTGGGAATCATCTACAATATATTATATGTGCTACATAAGTCCTGAACTTTATGTAAAAGATTATTTTCAGGAATAAAATAATTACCAAATGACAATGAGCAAAAGCAATGTTTGCTCATTGGGAGAAATGTCTACTCAAAGAAAGATAGTAGAAGGGGACATGTTCAAAGTAGTTCAACAGCAGAATGAATTACCCAGAAAGATTGTAAGCTGAGCTTCACTCTATGTATTCAAACAGAGCTTGACCCACTGTCTTTCATTTGGATTTTTGCAGAGAGATGGATATTGGACTCAATAGATGCATTTATGTATTTATTTATTAGCCAACATTCACACACCTTTTTTTTTTACTTTAAGTGGCTTATGGGTGACCCCTTTGAATTCTCATAATTTTTAAGACTAAGTTGCAGATCTGCAGATAGTATTGCCATGATTCCCCCCCACCCCACCCGCCATTGGAAGATTGTTGCTGCCTCCTGCTGCTCTTTCATGCATGTTTCATTAGTTCAAACAGTAGTCATTATTTGACTTCCCCTGTAATGATAAAGAGAAAACCCCATTTTTGGAGTTACAAAATTCTAGCATCTATTCTGATTATTATTTATGCCAGATACAATTTGAATGTTTAATATCTGTAGTGTCAACTCTCAAAACAATTCTAGCCGAAGCCATACTTTACTATGTTTCGTTTCTAAGTTACCATGCATGGGGAGGAGGGGTTTTTGAAAAATGTAGAATATTTTCCTTTACAGTACCAGACATAACAGCGATAAGGTTCATTGTTCCCTAGCAATGGCAGAAGGCAGGGATAAGAAGTTCATCAACTGCTTGGTTAGTTAATGTGATTTGTGACACAAGGGGGTGGACAACATCTATTCTTTAATTGTACCAAAGCATGGGAATTATTCAGAGCTGGTTTCACATTTGAATGTGCCAGTATGATGTACCCAATAAAATGGATCTTTGAGAAAAACCACAGCCTCAGAGTCCTGAATTGATTGGGCCCATTACTCAAAACCATGACATGTAGTCCAAAAGAAAATATGTCTCTTTCTACATGAGGTATTGTTCATGGTAATTCCATGCCTTAGTCAATTTTCAATTGGACTGTTGCAGTGCGCTCTACATGGGACTGCCCCTTAATAGCATTTGGAAGTTACAGCTGGTCCAGAATGCAGTAACAAAGCCAATATGGGTTTATCATGATACATTCATGAAACACCATTGCTTCATGAATTGCACTGGCTCCCAGTAGCCTTCTGAGTGCAATTCAAGGTGCTACTGGTCATATTTAACACTTGGTGTGGTGTGGGGTGGGACAATCTATCCCAACTCTGGAAGGATAATTTTCTGGGTTCCCTCAGTGAAATAGTACTATCTGATAGGAACTATGCCTTCTCTGCATCATACCCTCCAGAGGTGGTATTCAGCAGGTTCTGATCTGTTCTGGAAAACCGGTAGCAGAAATTTTGAGTAGTTGGAGATGACCCTAGTATAAAGAAAAGAAAGAAAACTTGAATATGTGGTGGGAGGAGAGAACAGAAATATCCTGAGAGATTGTTACTAGTTAGGCTTTGAACACAAGGTCTAGTAATATAAACTGAACTCCAATTTGAGTAAGAAACAAAGGAAGAAGCTGCAATATAATACAATATAAGAGTATCATAGAAGGTATAAAACATCCAAATGAATCAGTTATTGGACTAGAGTAAGGAAGTGTAGGAAATGGTCAGGAATATATGCCTTAGAACCACCAAAGTAAAGATTAATAAAGCCTCAGAGCCTTCTATCAAAAATATTAAGTCCTACAAATTTTGATAAAATGAAAACAACATTTATTGTAAAAGTAGCTAGTCTAAATCATTAGTCAAAACCCCAAGACTCAATTTGGAAATTGAAAAGGACAATTTGGAAATCTGGACAAAAATAGGATGAAAACAAACAAAAAGGGGAAAGCTAATCTTCATTTAACCCATATTCAGCATTTGTGATGAAATACTAATAATACTGACACAGTTCACTATGTATTGTCATCAAAGATCACAAGAAACCAATAGGTATTAATATTAGCATAGCAGTGATATTAAAATCAAAGATTACAAAAGGTATATAAAATAGATCCCAGAGCCAATTTTGATTACTATAGTAGGAAATTCCCACTATATCCACCATATCATCCTACAGAATAATGAGAACAAAAAAAACCTTGAACCTATAACCTGCACACCAAGAATGCTCAAAAATTATAATCTACTAGCAATATATGGCAATCAAGTATATAAAATATTTCTGTTAGGTCAAAAATAATCAGTATTCTGGTACTGTAGGAAGGATGTGAATAGGTCACTAGACATAAGCAATGCAGAGATGAAGAACAGTCCATTATCTTATATACAGTATAAACGCTCAACCCAGATGGCAAGAAATCTGGTATGATACATTTTATATCATTCAAAGAGATTCCTTCTTAATGAGCTCATTATAAATGAAAGTTGGAAATTCTTCTTGCAGTTTCCAATGCCCTGTAATGCTAGACAGATTAAGAAAGCAACAATTACACAGACTTAGTAACATATTTTAATATTAATCCTGGCATAAATTCAGATTTTTTTAAAAAATGAAAGACACAACAGGTGGTTTGAAGATAGAATTATAAAGTCTGCAGAGCCTTCACCTTAGGAAACTTTTTCAGTTATAAACATATTTTCTACTTCCTTTTAAGACTTTAAGAATTTTTTTCCTCAAACTCATGCTAGAGCATTCACTTTCATTCATCCAAAGCAGCTGTAAAGGCAAGCTTCAAAACTACAAAATTTGGGCTACAAACACAAACAATTATCAGCAGCAACTTAAATAAAACTCTAAACTTAAAATAGTCTTCAACAACTGGTTGAAAAAAGGTTGAGACTCAAATAATTTGAACATGATGAATGAAAAAAATAAAGGAGTATAACAATGTAGATTCATAGCCTTCATCATTGCTATGCTATCAGGAAGGTTTCCTCATTACGGAAGTGATACTTTAGAAAAATCAGATTACCACTCTGAATGCTGCAACATGCTTACTTGATATGAATGGAATCCATTAAAGTACCCATTCTTCATCACTACTTAGATGATGATGGTGATGATTATAATTATGAAGATCTGTTAGATTTATATTTTGCCTTTGGTCCAGGCAAGTCAGGTGGACCTACTTTCATTTTATTGTAAGAACAGACTTGAGAAGTAGATTGGACTAAGAAAATGTCTTCAGGCCAAAGAGCCCCAATTAGTTTCTATGGAATAAGTGTTAGATTTTTAAGACCTAGTCCAACATATTAACCACTAGCTCAATACCTGTGCTTCGCTACGAAACTATGTGGTCAGGCTTAATTTTTGGGAAGGAAAATAAGGAAAAAAATTCTGCCTCTGCCTACCATCATCCATCGGTATTCATCTGACTAGCGTCCTGTCAGTGTGTGAGAGTATTGAGGACTGTTTGGAAACTGAAACAGTATTTGCTGTATGATCAAAGAGACAGAAAGGATCCTGGGCATGGTTTAGCTCCACTGTTCTGTATTAAAGCTGCTTGCTGCTGTAAAACTAAAACTAAAACTGAAACTCCTCTGCTTGTGTTTTGAATTTGGAACAGATTTCTTTTCAGAGGGAGGGAGTATAGAACTCCTTAGCATCGAAGCATGTTAATAATAATATACGATATACTAATGCTCTGATGGTCATTTCGAAAAATCCTTTCTTATTGAGCACCTAGAAGCCAAGAAGAACATACGTGCCAAATTTCAAGTTTGTAGGCTTTACAGTTCTGGAGAATTTGTGATGATGCATGAGTGGTATTTCGCTTTTATATTAGTTCTGACCAAGGTTTATGGAGACATTTACAAACATACCTGAGTCTCAAAATTCTTTTTTCTTTATTTCAACGGCTGTGAATTTTAGTCATTCACAGCCCACAATGAATCTGAAACAATTTGTAAAGAGTGGAAGTCTTTATAATTTGTAAAGAGTGGAAGTCTGCCAAAGTCCTTCAGGATAAGTCTGATAAGCATGCACCTTTATCTTCCTTGAAATGCTGCCAACAATTAAATGTCCAATTAGTTATACAAGGACAAAACGGAACACAAACACTGAGCTTCAGTTTCAAACCAACCAGTATGAACAAAGTTTTTCCTGCAAAGATTCCTGTCATCCTGCTCCTCCTTTATGTCTTATGGGAGGGCCGATCATCTCCAAGTCTACTCCCAAGTCACTCCTTTTGTCTTAACTGTACTTGTCTTCTGGCAGTTCTGCGCACATGCGCAGTGGGAACAGACTCCCCTTGTTTCTCTGCCTCACTGCTGTCAGATTCTCGAGGCTCCGGAGTCAGCACATAACTCCCAGATGGCCCTGGCCCCATCTCTGTATCAGACACAAGACCCTTGTCCAAGTATTCCCCAGACTCCCGGACTGGCCCATTGTTCCTCCCCATTGTCCAACTCTACTGCCATCTCTGCAGGTTGCCGACGGACCACAGCAAATATATATAGATTACATCAACTTTACATTAAGCATATACTAATAAGACATAAACATCTGAACTCTGTTTTTTACTGCACAATATACTAAATAAACACATTACAGTAGAACAACTCAAACTGAAGTATCTGTCACAGGATTTAAATCTTTTGAAAACTCTTCTATCTGAAACATACAGATCTGAAGGACATATTGTAGTAAGCATTCCATTGTAAAAGTAAACAAAGAGGTAAGCCATGCATCTGAAACTATGATCTCTTACAGCAATGGCTGATAAAAAGGGAACAATCAATTGAAACAGGTGTACCAGCCACATATCCCCATTACAGGAAGAAATTATAGATTTAAGGCTTCTATCTCCATCAGCCCATTCACTGTGGGAAAAATACAACTTTCAGCCAAGGCAGCCTTCATGCTTCACTCCTCTTGTTATTCCTCAAACAAATGTATTTTGTGGATCAAGGCAATATACCTCCATCACTGCTTTTAACTCCGACAGCTCGGCATGCAGTTTGCACAAAGACAAGTTTCACTAGAAATTTAGCAATTTTAACTATTTATTGGATAATATCTTGAACTGCAATAGCATGACGCATGACCAATTAAGCATCTTCTCTGCAACAGTCATTGAAAGAGAAACTCAATATGACAACAAAAGGTTCAGTTTTAAAATCAATATTAACTTTGACCTTATGTTTGTCTTTGCCCACTTACAATGAAAGAAGAGCATGTCATCTTCATTAATGTAATCAAATTGCCTCATGGGTCATTTCTATAGCTTATTATTTATTATTTCTGTTTATAATGCTAGCACAAGTTAGAAGACTGTGATGAGGATGATCACTGTATGTTTGTATCATTTAGTAACAAATAAATTCTATGCAATAATTAGTTAAATATATAAAATAATATAATTGTCAAGGAACAATAATTCTGTCATATACATTGTAAGATAAAGACTAATTTATCCAGATAGATTCATTTTGAATAGATCTATGCAGTTTTCTTTGTAACAGAATGTAACTCTTCTTCTGGGATGTTATAATTAAAAAGAATAAAATCATATAACAATATACATTGAGAACAGTATCCTGACATAAGCCTCCAAGTCATTGAGATTACTTTAGGTTCAGTAATAATACCATATCCAAAATAACCCAGTCTATACTTCAGATCATTTTGGATTACTGCAGCCTCTTTTAAAAAGCATGAATTTAATTAGCATTTAATTTGACAAACATACATCATAACTTCCATTCAAGTAGCATTTTCATCTCCCAGGCTTACAGAACTAATTAAAGCCAACACATCAACAATATCAACTTTATTTGTAGATAACTTTACAGATAACAGATAATAACAGATAATCAGAGTTGGAAGGGACCTTGTAGGTCATCTAGTCCAACCCTCTGCCCAAGCATGAGACCCTACACCATTTCTGACAAATGGCAGTCCAATCTCTTCTTGAAAATCTCAAGTGATGGCGCTCCCACAACTTCCGAGGGCAAGCTGTTCCATTGGTTGATTGTTCTCACTATCAGGGAGTTTTTCCTCATTTCCAGGTTAAATCTCTCCTTGTTCAGTTTCCATCCATTATTCCTTGTCTGGCCTACAGGTACTTTAGAAAATAGCTTGACCCCTTCCTTCCTGTGGCAGCCCCTTAAATATTGGAAGATTGCTATCATGTCTCCTCTGGTCCTTCTCTTTACTAGACTAGTCAAGCCCAGTTCCTGTAACCCTTCTTTGTATGTTTTAGTCTTCAGTCTCCTAATCATCCTGGTTGCTCTTCTCTGTACTTTTTCTAGAGTCTCAACATCTTTTTTATAATGTGGAGAACAAAACTGGATGCAGTACTCTAGGTGTGGTCTTACTAAGGCTTTAAAGAGTGGTATTAATACCTCCCTTGATCTTGATTGTATCCCTCTGTTAATACAATGTAGGATTGCATTAGCTTTTTTGGTGGTTGTTGCATACTGCTGGCTCATATTTAGTTGGTTGTCCACTAAGACTCCAAGATCCCTGTCACAGTTACTGCTATTGAGCCTGGTTTCACCCAGTCTTTATGTGTACTTTTAGTTTTTCTTGCCTAAGTGTAGGACTTTACTTTTCTCTACATTGAATTTCATTTTGTTAGATACAGCCGAGTGTTCTAGATTGTCAAGATCCATCTGGATCTTGAGCCTATCTTCTTGGGTGTTAGCTATTCCTGCCAGCTAAGTATTATCTGCAAATTTAGTAAGTTTCCCTTCTATTCCCTCATCTAAGTTTTTAATGAAGATATTGAAGAATACTGGGCCTAAGATAGAACCTTGTGGCACCCCACTGCTTACTTCCCTCCATGTAGACTTAGATCCATTCACTCATTGAGTACGGTTTGTCAGCCAGTTGTGAGTCCAACTAGTGTGGTGCTATCTATTGCACTTTTTTCGAGCTTACTAAGAAGTAGGTTGTTGTCTACTTTGTTGAATGCCTTGCTGAATTCTAAATGTCCATGGTATTTTGCTAGTCTACTAATTTAGTCATTATGTTGAAGAATGAAATTTGGCATAATCTGTTCTTAACAAACTTGTGCTGACTGTTAGTTATTACTTCACTTGTTTCTAGATGTTGATTTCAGAATGCAGAGAACACTTTTTCTCTGACCTGTTGACCAATGAAAGAGTTTGTTTTCATTCATTCATTCAAGCTATCAAAAAAAGTTCTCCTACGTTCTACACAAAATACAATTCAATAAGCTGATCACATCTCTTCCATGTTATTTATATGCATATATAATCTTGAAAAAATACTCATCTTACTGCTTTTAAAAATGTAAAGAAAAGCACTGAAATCTCCAGAAATTTTCTGTTGCACTTAAAGTTCTAGGGGTTCTTAAAATTAAAATGATAACATATAATCAATTTTGCACCCATGCATATTTCCCAATAGCATCTCTGTTATGTGTTGCTATGAAATATGGATTTACAAGGAGGTAAAGAACAAGATGCTGAGGGCACATGAGTAATAGCTAGTATAAGCCTGGAGGCAGGAATTCTCACCAATGGAAAAAAAGATCAGTTCTAAGAACTGCAGAATTGCAAAGCTTTTAAAGCATAGCTTTAAAATCTGCTGAATCTCTTTGTTCCTTATCTAATCCATCACTATCTTATCTGATTGGGAAAAACTAGACAATGATTAGAGAGAGCAGCAATGAAATACAAAATTCTATATTACCATCTACTGATTATCCAGCTTTCAAGTGCCTGAACTGGGATCTTCAAAGAAGAGAGGCATGAGTGATGCTTGCATGTGCAAGCGTGTGCATGTTTTGATAGAGTGAAGTGATGAATGACAACATACTTTAGGTGACTGAGGAACTTCAGGGAATTTTGCAAGATGCAGACCTGTGTTTAGCCCTCCTTTTTCTTTCTCTTGTCCATTTGTCACTTGCTTTGCCTTAGTACCTGAAGAACTCTACTATCACACCATTTTCTTTTTTTATATATGCAACTTTTATATTATTTAGAGTACGTTCTGTTAAATTTTGTTTACTGAAACGATTGCTTAGATAAAAAGGACCGAAAAACCCCAACATTCCTAGTAACTGTTCAATATAGTCCTTAAGGCACCAGGTTAGAGACCAAGAGGCCATGTCTTCTAGGCCCACTTAAGGCACAAAACCAGCTGGGTGATCTTGAGCCAGTCATTCGTTCTCAGTCTTGGGAAGAAGGCAATAGCAAATGCTTTCTGAAATCTTGTGAAGAAAACTGCAAGGACTCTTTAGCAGGTAAATTGAAGTAGTATTGAGATTATTTAGCAGGGAAAAGAAATCTTGGAAATTATTCTCAAGAATTTATGCCACTAAATATGGATATATTGAAAACAAAGGGAGGACAGGAATAGATATTACCAGGTTTTCTGGCCCCTATCAGATGAACATGAATTCCTTTTGAAAACCTACTAATGTGACATTTGATTATTTACAGCAAAATCAGCTGCAATAGAATTGCTGTAATCAATATCTACAATAATAGTCTCATAAATCAAAAACAGCAGCAAATCAAGACTATGTGTTGTTAATGAAGAGAATGACATTTCTACAATATAGAATGTTAATGTAAAATCCATAACAAACTTAACTTAACAAGCCACTATTACAGGAATAGAATTTGTGGATATATTTAATATGCAGGAAAAGTGGAAAAAGCAACTTATCTTTACACTAAAATCTGTTACTGAAAACACTGCTAGCCGATTATAGTCTTTGTTCAGTATTTTGTTCATTATCACAATTAGTATTATGTATATTTAGAAAAAAAAAGATTTTAGAACATATTTGCCATAATCTTCAGTAGCCGAAGCATAGCAATAAAATCTGATAGAGTATAAGATTCTAATCAGAAAGATTATCTTGTCTTCCATTCACTGATATGGATCACCAAATTCTATACAAAGGGATAGGATTCTTGGCCACTTTGCCAGACTTATAAACATAATACCAAATTCTCTTACTTGATTCCATCCAACCAGCTAAGTTGAAATATAAGAAATTATCATGAAAGGAATGAAAGGAACCTGCAAGATTTCATTTGACTCAAACATTAATTCAGAATATTATTAGCCAATTTATAAAAAATAAATATAAATAGGCTATCATTTTTGTCTATAAGAAAGCTGGTATATGCTTGCTGAAATTTGTGAATTTTATTTCAGAATAATTAATTTTTCTTTGTCTTTCAAAATTATAGTTATTTTTCTATGTGGAACTTTTTTTATTAAAAGTTCAAATACTAGTATTTTAAAGAATAAAAACAAAAAAAAATATTCTTTCTCTGTGTTTTTCTTTATATTCCTCCCTTAGTAGACATATGAAATTAGAATGATATGCAAGAAAATATTACATGCCAGGGAGCTTTCACATATGTTAGATATGGACACATAAAAAAATCATGTAGTCAAAAGTATAAAATAATTAAAAATAACCATTTATTATGAAAATTAAATCAAAAACCTCTCACTGGGGACTTGCAGCACCTTTATAACATCAATTCCTAATTATTAAAGCAACATAAAACGAGTTCTCATTACGTCATATCAGCATAATGATGATTGGATAATTCTAAAAATATAAATCACTGGTGAAGAAATAATTAAGGACACCTATATAAAGCTTACTGGGGATATTTTCAGAAGATGTTTCAAAAATAGGATCCTTCCATAGAAATATAATATGTGTATATGTACGTAAATATGTATACACATACATTCTAAAAAAAATAACATGGGCCAGTATGGATATATTTATTTTAACTACATGTTGTGAAGCAGTTCTCAGCTTAAAAAGATTGCACAAACATAAATATGTGCAGTTAAATAAATTATGTTTACATATGCATGTTCTGTGAGGAAAAAAAAGGATATTAATATTGTATGATACACAAAGATATCTGGTGGTAAATCCCAGTGAACCCAATGTGAATTACACTTAAGTAAGTATCCATAAAAATGCATAGAAATAAATATTATACATTTTTATTGCACATTATGAAAGAAATGAGATAAAACAAACTCATCAACATATACAAAACTGACACACTGGGAAAAGACTGATCCATCATGTGTGTTGTTACTGAATTTTGCATATGGAAAATGATACAACCTTTCTTTTTCTTTTGGATCAAAAACTGTTAGTAGTTCTTATCTAATATATATAGACTGAATATATATAGAAGTTTTGAGAGAGCAGTATTTGTCCATTAGGCAAACATAAATTAAAAATACAGGGATTTACTTAATAAATGCATTAAATAAAACAATTCTAGTTCAAAATAAACATAATATTCTCACTTCTGCATCTTATCCAAAGTTTCATTTATTCTTTGTTCTTTTTCATTTTGCTTACTTTCAATCCTGACAAGGTATATTGATGAACTCTGAAGCTTGCAAAATTCTTTATATCTTTTCTTAGTTTGCAAATCTAGTTTCGTCCAAGAGTTCAAGAGGTCATGTTTTAATTTTTGCACCACAAAGAATAACTGACTTCAGCAATGCCATCTCAGAAGCAACAGAAGAATCTCAGAAGTAAATTCCTTGATAATAGAGCTTTCAGATGAAAGTTAGATGGTGCAGTTCTCTAGCGGAATGACATTATTCATTTCCTTTAGAGAATAGCTTTCAGCCTAGAATTAGTGTATGCAGTGTTATTCATTGTACATTTACCTCACCAGAGAACTATTTTCTGTCTATATATTCTGTTCTGCTAGAGAAAGATGTTTTATAACTCATTGGAGAGTTCTATTTTATTTTTGAATGTTGGCAGTCCTGCTTCTAAAATATCCATATAATCTAGAAAAAGAGACATTTTAATGCAAAAGCATATTTCAGCTTCCCAAATAACATTTCTCCTTTCCCTGCAGAAATTGTTTTTATTGATTCTGAATCTCAGGGAGCTTAGTATTCATAAAAAGAGGCCAAACAGCTACTTTAGAGGACTAAAGGCCTGCACTTAAGTACATAACATATTTAGGGTAGGCAGCACAAAGTAATAATTCCCAATACTGTCCATTCTCCAAATACGCCTCTTCTATCTTTTCTTTTATAGTCTGCTAAAAGACAAAATCTTCCAAACACTGTTTTGACAATGAATATGGCCTTCTTCAATAACTTCAATCATCCCTGGAAAAAATAAAAGGAAGATATCCAGGACTATGAATGTTTGTTTCTTATGAAAATAAAAGCACCTGAACAATTTAATGTGTGCTGTAGTATATACAGAATTCTCATTCAGACAATCCTTTTGTGCATTCTCACATTGTCCCTAAAAGACTTTAATTAATATTTTATGAAAAGCAAACTTCTGCAGCTCCCATCTCTTACAGAAGTAGATCTATCTAGATGGATTACTGTAATGTGAATATTTAGTTTTATGAGCCATCCAGAATCACCTTATGTGAGTTGGGTGGGCATATAAATTGTTTAATAAATAAAATGAATAAATGAGTCAATACAGTGGTGGAATTAAAAATTTTTTACTACCAGTTCTGTGGGCGTGGCTTATTTGGTGGGCGTGGCTTGGTGGTTATGTGACTGTGTGGGCATGGCTTGGTGGTCATGTGACTGGGTGGGCGTTGCCAACTCAATGCCACTCATATCAAAAGGTGCCTCACCTGGCCCCTCCCTTCCAGCCATTCCTTGTCACCCAGCCTCAACTTATCTATAGTTCTGTAAAAAAAATTCACCTTTTTTGACTTTATTATCTGCATACTATATATGTACTTTCATGGACCACTGAAAGGAGGAAATGACTCACATGCTTTACCCAAGAGTGTGATAGGCAACAGGCTTTTAAGGGGCTGCCACAAAGAAAGGGGGACAATGTATTTTCTAAAGAAGCAGAATGCAAACAAGAAGCAATGGATGGAAACTGAACAGAGAGAAGCAACCTAAAACTAAGGAGAAACTTCCTGACAGTGAGAACAATTAACCAGTGTAACTGAATGTCTCCAGAAGTTCTGGGTGTTCAATCACTGGAAGTTTTTAAGAAAAGACTGGACAGCCATTTCTCAGAAATGGTATAGGGTTCACCCAAAGGTCCTTTCTAAATATTATTCTGACATCTTTCCCAGGATTTCTACTCAAAGTTTGGCATCCTCAGTTTTCTTGCCTGAGCTGAGGGTTGGACTAGAAGACCTCCAAGGTCCCTTTTCAACTCTTGTTAAACACATGTGTATTTTATGCTCTGGACTATTGACATTGAATGCATGTAAACCCTGAAAAATATGTGGTAGCCCTGGGCAAAAGAAAAGCAGAAAAATCACTCTATGTGTAGGGACAGTGTAAAATATTAACACATGATAAATAATGGAACAATTAAAAATAATAGCACAGAGTTTTATCTCTCTCTTCCTATTTTTTCTTTTTTTTCTCTCCCTTTCTTTCTTTCTTTCTTTCTTTCTTTCTTTCTTTCTTTCTTTCTTTCTTTCTTTCTTTCTTTCCTTCCTCTCTCTCTCTCTCTCTCTCTCTCTCTCTCTCACACATACACACACACACACACACATATACAGAGCACTTAACAGACAAGTATTTTGGAAGCAGCTCCTTTAAATTTCTCCAAGGCTGGAGTGGATTCCCCCACCCCCTCTGTCAGACTTCACTCCTTCTCACTTCAGACATTTTAGCTCACACGGGAAAAGCAATACTTGCAGCGTCCATGGGGAATCCTTGGAGAAGTTTTTAAAGGACCTGCTGCTTTCAAAATGCATTTCTTTTACATTGCAAAAGAGCTCCAAGGCTCGATTCACCTCCACCCCCTCTGTCAGACCGCACTCCTTCTCATTCCAGCACTTTAACTCACATGGGGAAAGCGATACTTGCAGCGTCCAAGCCTTTCTTCCTTTCCCCCAGGGAGAAAGAGGACGTGGAGAACAGAAAGCTATGAGAACGATCGCAAGTGAGCAACCGGGCAACCGGGTTGGGGGGGTGACCAGCCAGGGGTTGCCACCGGTTCGGCGACCCACCCCAAATAACCGCTACTGGTTTGCCCGAGTGGGTGAGAACTGGCTGAATAGCATCTCTGAGTCAATACAATGTAGCTTGTTATGTGTATGAAATATTCTTCCATTTGTTGGATGTGCCCAGAAAAAGAGTGAAACTATTCTCTACCCATTATATGAGTCTATTAAACATGTAGCTAAATTCTTCAGTGAAGCCACAGCCAAGATTTGTACTGTCACTAATTGTCCCAGAAAAGAACATTCCTATACCACAAAATTTATAATCAAACTAGATAAGATGTAGACAACAAATCAACAGCACTTTCACTTAGTTTAGTGTTTATAGTCTTGACTGCCACTGTGATGATTCAGTCCATTCTCAGCCATGGAAGCTTACAGATTACTTGGATTATTTACTCTTTCTTGACCCAAAGTACCTCACAGAGTACTTGTGAGACATAACAGGTGAGGGAAATGTTATCTATTCCACTTTCAACTGCAGAATTAAATGTGTGGTGCAAATATAAATCTGTAAACAAATATTTTAATTTAATGTAATTATTCATTTACTTATAAAATGTATACAGCTGTCCATCTTAAAAGGAACCAATAATTACTAAAACAGCATAAAACAATACAAAATAGTATAAAATCAACAACAATGTTAGAAATAGAAAAAAACTTGCACAACAGCCACTCTTCTCTAATGCCCTCTCTTTCTCTTGTATCCTGCTCTCACTCATTCTTTGCCATTGCCTAGGATATATAGATTCTGTTGGTAACTTATAATGGATCTTAGCCAAAATCAACTCTCAAAACTATTTGCTGTCAGAATAATTCTTTTATTGTAGAAAAATCAAACCAATTCACGTCCATGTTCTCTCCTAGATACACCACTCCTCCAGGAGGGAACTATGCAGTGAAGCATTAAGGAACTTGTATGCTTAATCAGTTTGATATTTTACCTTAATAATTCCCATTCTAAGGTCGAACTGATTAATCATTGAGGAAACATTAACATAGATATTACCATATAATATTTATATATTTATACACAGTTTCTTTGTCAGGTATGAATGTTGTTTTAGGAAAAGAGGTGTGGTCAAAATATCTGTAGTTTCTTCCTTAGTCTCACAGTGTACAGCTTTTACGAATCCAATTTCTGACAACTGTCTCAACTGAGCTTGTACTTTATGTCGATGTGCCTTGATATGTAGCCTACAGCATCGGCCTTGGATATATCTATTGCTGCTTTATTATCCTCCTGAATGATTATTGGATATGAAGGTTCTTTCCAAATGTCCATTAGTAAATCATCGAACCAAATTAAGTTATTTACGGCCTTTGATAAACAAACAAATTCGGCTTCTGTAGTTGAAGTTGATACAAGTTTTTGTTTTCCGGTATATCAGGGATGGGATTATCATTCAGAAAAATAACATACCCTGAGGTATTTTTTCATGTCTTAACATCTCCAGCCCAATCGGCATCTACGTAACATGAAAGTCTAGGGGTGCTCGATATGTTTGGATTAAGCGACAAAACTGCATCAGCGGTGTGTTTCAAATATCTCAATAATCTTTTGATCACATTTCAGTAGTACATTTTTGGGTTATTCATGTGTCTAGAGAATAAGTTGACTGACAGGTCTAGTCCAATTGGCTATATAAAGTAACGAACCAATTGTAGAACAATAGATTGTATTGTCCTTAAATACCTCATCATCATTAAACATGTTCTTTAGAAAGTCAGTTTTTATGGAGGTATATGATGATTTTGTGTCAGACATATTGCATTTCTCCAGTAATTCTAATATCTTTTCCTTTTGTGATAGTATAAAACCATTAGTTGATTCGGTAATCTGAACTCCTAAATATTTATTGACTTTTCCCAAACATTTCAATGAAAAGTGTTTTTGAAGTTCCTTGGCGAATTGGTCACATTTAAATTTACTTTTACATATGTATAATATATCATCTACTTTTTCACATATACCTTGTTCCTTTTTAATAAATACACATTTGTCAGCTAATGTGGCAGTGAAACCTATTAATCTTAAAGTTTTGGAAAAACAATCGTACCATCTCTTACCCGATTGTCGCAGATCATAGAGACTCTTATTGAGTAGCCAGGTTTTTCCTTCATTACAGTCAATTCCTGGTGGTGCTCTGAAATATAATTCCTTATCTAATGATGCGTTGTAGGTATGCTGTTTGTACATCAAATTGATATACGTGTTCATTTAGAATTGAGGCAATGACTAAGGCTGTCTTAACATTCTCTGCCCTCACTGTAGGTGAATAAGTGTCTATGTAATAGTCTGGAGAAATTTTTGTGAGAAACCTTGTGTCACCAGTCTTGCTTTGTATATATTTTTGTTATCCTTTAAGGGTTTTATTTTGTATACTTATTTATTTATTTATTTTGACATTTATATACCGCCCTTCTCCCGAAGGACTCAGGGCGGTGCACAGCCAAATCTACCCCAATACACATACAAAAGTTAAAATGAAATTAAATAGTGGGCTGTTAGAAGTAAAAACCAACCCTCCCCCCGGACATATTAAAACCCTAAATTTAAAATCCAAATTAAGAGGAAACAATTAAAAACTCGTGTCAGCCCAGGCCAGCCTGCTCGAAGAGCCAGGTTTTTAACACACGCCTGAAGGTCCTCAGGTCCGTACTGGTACGTATCTCAGGTGGCAGACTATTCCAGAGGGCAGGGGCCCCCACAGAGAAGGCCCTGCTCCTGGGGGCCACCAGACAACACATAGAGGCCGACGGCACCCGAAGAAGGCCCTCCCTGTGGGAATGCACCGGTCTGCTGGAGATCACCGGCAGAATGCAGTCCTGCAGGTAGCCTGGCCCAATGCCATGGATCGCTTTAAAGGTCAAAACTAGAACCTTAAAGCGAACCCGGAAAGCCACCGGCAACCAATGCAGCTCGCGCAGGAGAGGCGTCACATGGGAGCTCCGCGACGCCCCCATAATCACCCGCGCGGCTGCATTTTGCACCAGTTGAAGTCTCCAGGTGCTCCCCACAGGGAGCCCCATGTAGAGAGCGTTACAGTAATCCAGGCGAGAGGTGACAAGGGCACGAGTGACCATGCGCAGGGCGTCCCGATCCAGGAAGGGCCGCAACTGGTAAATCAGGCGAACCTGATAAAACGCCCCCCTGGAGACGGCCGCAATATGATGTTCTAAAGACAGCCGTGCATCCAGGAGGACACCCAAGTTGCAAGCCCTCCCTGTAGGGGGCAGAATCTCTCCCCCAATAGCCAGCGAAGGTGTCAGCTGGCTATATCAGGGCGCCGGAAACCACAGCCACTCAGTCTTGGATGGGTTGAGTCAGAGCTTGTTCCCGCCCATCCAATTCCGCACAGCCTCCAGGCACTGGGACATAGCCTCCACAGCATCGTTGGGGTGGTCTGGGGTGGAGATGTATAACTGGGTGTCATCTGCATACAGATGACACCGCACCCCAAGACCACGGATGATCTCACCCAACGGCTTTACATAAATGTTGAACAAGAGAGGGGAGAGGACCGACCCCTGAGGCACCCCACAAATAAGGGGCCTAGAGGTAGACCTCTCCCCCCCACCAACACAAATTGCGAGCGGCTGGAGAGGAAGGAGGAGAACCATCGCAAGACAGTTCCCCCAATCCCCAGCCCCTCCAGCCGCCGCAATAAGATACTATGGTCGATAGTATCAAAAACCGCCGAGAGATCTAATAGGACCAGGACAGAGGAAAACCCCCTGTCCCGGGCCCTCCAGAGATCATCGACCAACGCGACCAATGCTGTTTCGGTACTATGGCCGGGCCTGAAGCCCGATTGGAATGCATCGAGGTAAGTCGTTCCTCCAGGTGGAACTGGGAGGGAGCTGACGTGCCACCACACTCTCAACAACCTTCGCTAAGAAAGGAAGGTTGGAGACTGGACGATAGTTGTTTAAGACAGCCGGGTCCAGGGAAGGCTTCTTGAGGAGGGGCCGCACCACCGCCATTTTCAGGGCAGTAGGGAGCGACCCCTCTCTCAAAGAAGCATTGCTAATCTCCTGGAGCCAGCCTCGTGTCATCTCCCTGGCGGCCGAAACCAACCAGGAGGGACACGGGTCCAACAAACATGTGGTGGCATTCAGCCCCCCCAGCAGTCTGTCCACACCCTCAGCGGTCACAGGGTCAAACTCCTCCCAGATAACATTCTCAAGACCTGCCCCGGACACCTTCCCCGGGACCACCCAATTGGAGTCCAGCCCAACCCGAATCTGAGCGATTTTGTTGTGCAGGAATCGGGAAAACTCTTCCACCCTATCCTGCAAGAGGTCATCCCGCGCTCTCAGCTCAAGCAGAGAGAGGGTCACTCTAAACAGGGCGGCAGGCTGATTTTCTGCCGACGCAATAAGGGCAGAGAAATGCGAACGCTTCGCCGCCTCTATCGCCACAAGGTAGGTCTTAATATAAGACCTCACCTGTGTCCGGTCAGACTCAGTGCAGCTAGCCCTCCAAATACTCTCTAGACGTCTTTTCCAGCACTTCATCTCCCGTAGCTCCTCCGTAAACCACGGAGCCAAATGGGATCTGTGCCGGGTCAGAGGTCGCAGAGGCGCAACTCGGTCCAGAGCCCCGGCAGCCAACCTATCCCAGGTGGCTACCAGATCTCCAGGCGAGTTGTGAGCCAGAGTCTCAGGAAATGGCCCAAGCTCCCTCTGGAACCGCTTAGGGTTCATCAGGCACCTGGGGCGGAACCATCTACATGGCTCCGCCTCCCTGCGGTGGGGGGTGGCGGTACAGAAGTCCAGTTTAAGGAGGGAATGATCTGTCCATGACAAGGGTTTGATGACTAAATCGCCGAAATTACAGTCATTCAACCACTGACCAGAGACAAAAATCAGGCCCAGCGTGTGTCCTCCTATATGAGTGGGGGCAGAAACTAATTAGGTCAGGTCCATGGCCGTCATGGAAGCCATGGAAGCCATGAACTCCCGGGCAACCCCAGAGATTTCACCGAGCGATGGCAGGTTGAAATCCCCCATGACCAAAAGCCTAGGGGTCTCAACCGCCAACCCGGCTATCACCCCGAGGAGTCCAGGCAGGGCCGATGACACGTGGCAGGAAGCCAGGTACGCCATCAAAAGGCCCATCTGAACCCCTTGTCCCCACTTCACAAAGAGAGACTCACAACCAGCCGTCTGAGGGACAGTGGCCTCCCTAGGACAAAGGACCTCTTTAATAAGCACCGCCACCCCTCCACCCCTTCCCTGAGACCTAGGCTGATGAAATGCAAGGAAACCTGGTGGGCACATCTCTCTCAGAGGGACATGCCCTCTGGGCCCAACCAGGTTTCGGTAACACCTACCAGGTCCGCGCCCTCCTCCTGCACCAAATCACAGATCAGAGGGGGCTTGTTGACAATGGATCTGGCATTGCATAGCAACAGCCGGGTACTCAGGGCCTGAGGCTCTGGACAACCAGGTCTGCAGGATGGGTGAAGAGGGTCGGAGTGCACTACCGCTTGAAGATATCGGTAGCGCGATCCCCTAACCGGATATGGCCCTCTAACCCCACCATATCTTCCCCTCCCAACAACCGTGCCAATAGAATTGGCCCCCGGCATCCCACCCTCCATCCGCCACCCCAACACAGAACCCCCCAGCCCCTCCAGACATGCGTGCTGGCCTGGCTGCCCCCAGATCCTCGCGGGCTGTCTCCCAGACTCATCTCGGATTTCCCCAACCCCTTTAAAAGACCCATTAAAAAACTAAAAAACCCCGGCTTCCCGCGCTTCCTCCGGTTCCTCCAGCCCCACCATCTCTCAGGATCCCAGGATCCGTCATTGAGGTATGTCCTGGAGAGCTTTGAAGGCCACTTAAGGGAGAGGGGGACATCCCTCAAGGCCCAAAGCTCTCCCCTTGAGTACCTCCGAGGCCCCGACCGCAATGTCCCGGCAGTCCAATGATGTTTTCCACGCCCCTTGATTTTCCCCGGCGGCGCTCGATTGAATCTGGCCGCCTCGGGGTCCGCAGCCCTTCCCCACGGTCCATCCACCTCTGCCACCGGTGGAGACCCCAGAGGGAAGAAAGTCACAGACAGAGCCACCGATCCCCCCCCTCCCGGCCCCACCACCTCTGCCACCGGTGGGGGCCCCAGGGGAAAGGGGGAAATGTCCACAGCTCCGCTGGCCATCCCGGAGCGCCGCCGGCCGACGCCACACACCACCGTCTGACCTCCGAGGCTGCCGAGGCCGTCGCCCGATCTCCATCACGCTCCGAGGCCACCGAGGCCGCCACACCACCGCTGAAGCCACTAAGGCCGCTCCGAATCTGCTCCAAGGCTGCCGCGGCAACACCGAAGCCGCTCCAGAGCCGCCAGGGCTACTCTGCGCCCACGCCGCCACCTCCGAGGCCGGCAAGGCCGCTCCAAGGTCGTGCCAGGGCCGCCGCGGCCCCAACGAAGCCGCTGAGGCCGCCGCAAAGCTGTTCCACGCCGAGGCCACCGAAGCCGCTCCAAGGCCCACAGGGCTGCTCCGTGTCGGCGCCTCCGCCCCCGAGACTCCACGGCGGCCTCAGAGTCTCGGGGGCTGTTCCGAGGCCCCCGCAACCATACCGAGGCCACCGAGGCCTCTCCGAGGCCCCCAGGGCCACTCCACATTGGCGCCGCCGCCCCCGAAACTCTGAGGCCGCCACGCCCACAGTGAGGCCGCCGGGACCGCTCCACTCCGGCGCCATTGCCCCGGAGGCCACTTGGTACCAATAATTTTTTTGTTCTCTGGGACCTTTGAGGGGGTATATACTTCTAGTTTTTTAATAATTTTTATCTCCCTCTGCATAGTCTCTTTCCATTTTAACTGTTCATTTGGTGGGATTGTGTGTACATCATTATAATTTTTGAGTGTAGTTATGGTGGTATCAATTGACATCACATAGTCCCTTAAGGTATTTGGAATTTTGCCCTTATTAGAACTTAGTGATTTCCTGGGTATGTTTTTGGTTGAGATATTGTTTTCCGATGAGTCATCTGAGCTATACTCATCTATACCTTTGGTTTTGAGTATGTGATGACCTTCTTTCCATGCCCTAACCTTAATGATATTTCTGTTGGATTTTGTTTTTGTAGTGTGTGTGTGAAGTTGTGTTTGTTTCTGATCAGTTTTGAATGTATCCTTGCCAATTATTATTTCATTTGAGTGTATCTTACTCCAGTTTGTGTTTTCATGGAAATTTGCTGTTCTTGATATGATTACCTTGTGATTTCTATCCATGAATCTGTAAGCTTTGGTTTTTGATTCATAACCAACAAATTTGAGTTTTTTTGATACATTGTCTCCTTTTTGTCTGAGTTGCTTGGTATGTGTACATCGGCAGTTACCCCAAAAACATGGAGATGTGTTAGTGTGGGCTTCTGATTGTACATTATTTCATATGGGGTTTTCTGTATCACATTTGACCGTATTCTATTAAAGGCATAGTTTGAATATAAGACAGCCTCTGCCCAATATGAAAAGTTTAATCCAGCCTCTTTTAATATGCATCTAACCATTGTCTGTAATACGCCATTCCTGTGTTCAGCTACACCATTTTGAAAAGCAGAAAATGGCGAAGTTGTAAAGTGTATTAAACCATGTTTATTAATCCAGTCACTGAATTCTTTGGAAAGAAATTCAGAACCGTGGTCTGTCATGATCTGTTTGATTTTAATGTTGTGTTGGATTTCTACCCTCTTATAGAATTCTTTAAACTTGATGAATGTTTCCCCTTTGTGTTTTAGGGTGTATATGAAACCATATCTACTATGGTCATCGATAATTGTGAGAAAATATTTTTGTGGCCAATAGAGGGCTTCAAGGGGCCCACTAGATCCATGTGTACCAACTGAAAAATGTGCGTGGTGTTCCTTTCTTATTTTTTTGGTCGGGTTTTTTCTTTTGACATTGAACTCTTACAAATGGAACACTCTAAATAATTTTCACAATTGTTTACCTTGAGTCCTTCAGAACAATTCAACATCTTTTTAACAATGGGAAAACCAATATGCCCCAACTTTCTATGCAAAATATGTGCAAAATTATTATATAAAGGTTTACCAATTGAAACATGCTTTGAGTCATTAGTTTTGATTACAACATTTTCAACACTTACATCGTTAATATCATTATCACTTTCCCTTCTATTTCCCCATCACTTGTGTCACTGTCGGCATTGTCATCCTTTTCCATCTCTTTCTTCCTATTCTTAACACTATCATTTGATAAATTGGCTATGACTTGTGCTGTGGTATTTATCGTGGGCATAAAATAAGATAATCCATTGGCCACTATAACTTCCCCTACCTTCTTGCCATCATTGGTAAGTTGGATGGTGTCATCCTTAAATAACACCTCGATTTTGGTACCTTTGCTTAATTTAATTACAGATAGGACGTTATATGGTATTTCAGCTATGAACAGAACTTCCTTGATTCTTCCAAGACCTGGGATATAGAATCCCCTTTCCCAACCACCTGCACAAATTTTTGGTTGGCAAGTTTAATATTAAACGACACCTTGTCTAAAGAAGTGAACAGTTCTCTATTACAAGATGCATGTGTTGTTGCCCTGGAGTCGATTAACCAACATTGTTCCCTTGCGTTTACACCAAGATTTGGTTCTATGTCTCTAATCCCATTCATGGAATTAGTGTCAGTCCTATTGTTCTCCTGTGCCATGTTCACTTTATGTTGGTTTCCTGTGGAGGATGTCCCCTGAAGAGTTGTTGCAGAAAGTGAAGGGTTAAAAAATTGCATTGGAGCTATGGTTTCATTCTTAATTCCTGACTGGGAAGCTGTAGTATCCTGAAACTGTGCTGGATTCAGGAGGGGGTTTCCTAGTGCTGAAAATTCCCCTTGGGAGGCTTGTGCTATTCGTTGTGCTAATAAGTAACCTGGAGGCATTAGGACCGCTGCGGAAGCCAGTGAGGCCATTGGGAGTGAGAAAGAAGCAGTGAAGCCTCTCTGGGTTCACTGCTCTCTGGAGATCGGAGATAACTATTGGAGACATGCTGAGAGGAATTGTGACTTCTGTGTTCCTTGCAGTTGCTTCTGGAGCCTTTAGAATGCTGCTTAAAGGTACTGGGAGACTGCCTGTGGTTGCTGGGTTGCATGGGGATAACAAGGCTGCCGGGAGTTCAGTGCTCATTGTCTGTGACTGTCTTGGAGTCAGGGGTGTGAATGCAGCTCCGAATGCTGGTGTGAGCATTTCAATCACTCTTGATATTTCCTGTTCTGAGGGAGAGTTCCTCTCAGGGCTACCCTTTCTTTTTGCCTCCCTTTTCAAAACTTCTGTAGTGATTGGTTACTGGTCGGCCATTTTTACTGGTTGTGGCTTTGAGTTGTGTAGGTTTGAAAATGGCACCTCTTCATATTTTCCTGCCTCTGGTAAGTTTAAAAAAGGTTGCAAAGGACTTACCGGTTTAGCTTTACCGGTTTCAGTTTTATTTTCTTTCTCTGTTTACCTTTCCTCAGTTTGAGATTTGTCTGTATTTTGAAAAAGTGCTCTTAATTCTTCCATCGGGTCCTTGCTGTTTGTTGATATTTCGATGATTCTGAGCAGGGTTGATTTCAAATTTTCATTTTTGTCAGTTATTTTGTCTTTGTCCTGAGTTTGATTCCTGAGTGGCGTGAATGGTGGATATGCATTTAGTTGTGAGTCTTCATTTCTTCAGTTGTAGGCATTTTATTTTCTTCGTCCAAAGCAGTTCCTATTATTGCTCCCATTAGTATCAATTGAGCTGACATCTGTCTGGTGAAGGCTATTGTATTAATTCTGGATTTTTCTGATCCTGACATGTTTTGTTCAAGTTAATTTGACAACCATCCTCTGCTACCATTTGTTGGTAACTTATAATGGATCTTAGCCAAAATCAACTCCCAAATCTATTTGCTGTCAGAATAATTCTTTTATTGTAGAAAAATCAAACCAATTAATATCCATGCTCTCTCCTGGATACACCAATCCTCCAGGAGGTAAACGAGAGTCTGGGCAAAACCAAAAGTGGGCATGCTTTATAACTCCCACAAAAGTGGGAGGATAATATGTAGTGAAGCATTATGGGACTTGTATGCTTAACCAGTTTGACATTTTACCTTAACAGATTTGTATAGCAGGAGAAAGGCCATTTTGATTGTTCTGACTGCGATGATGGCAATATTGAAGTAATCAACTCCCCACATTATCTTTCCAGTGAGAAACATTTCCCCAACAAAATTATTTCTTTAGTGGCGAAACATATCAATATTTTTAAGGCTGCATCTCCTCTAACTTAGTTCTTAAGCAGAATGGCCAGGAGTGATAGGCAGGAAATCATCTATCTGGAAACTGCAAATTATAACTTAGTCTCTTTCACAAAAACTTTCATATCAATTTTTATGATACACAAGTCAGTAAATGCTTTTATCAAGTCAATTCTTCACGGCTTTTTTAATGCTTTGTAATAATATATCCTGGGCCAAAACAGATTTAATATTAAATATAGCTTTGTGTACAGAATGGAAATAAAAAATATAATAATTAATGCTCAGATATAGGTGAAAATAATGATGAATGCCAATCATTATTTTTCAGCCTAGCATACCTTGTTTATGAGTTCCAATGATAAAATGAGGTAGGGGATGAAGCAGAGCTCCTGGAAGGAAGGCTGGATATAAATCTAAAAATAAATATCTGAACTGTCAATGTTTCACATATTAAGAAACATTATTTAATAGTAAGCTTGTGCAGTTTCTACAGCAAAATGAAGCACCCTTCTGGATCCACATCATAAAGCTTCAAAGCAGCTGCATTGAGATTTTGGGTGGTTGCTCCGAGGCACTCCTGAGACCCTGTGTGATAAGCAGAAGTCACTTTCACTTTAGACAGCTATGGCAGAAATGTGTTCCCAATGCATACAGATATATGCATATATAAAAACCTAAGCTTCAAAATAACCACACAAAACTTGAATGATAGATGTGAAGTTTTCATATGGTGAATCCAGAGGAACAAAGCTTTCACATTCATAAAACTCTATGTAGTAGGAATTAAATGTAGGATTATTTCATCATAAACTTAAGTTGAACCATGATTCACTGAATTAATTCAATTGCCTGAATTCACACATCATTTTGACCTTAAATTAGCCAATTGGGTTCACAAAACAAGGTAGCCAGTTGAATTTTCATCCTAGGATGTTGTATAGAATCACTTTAGTCACATAGAAATCAAATTATCTTTCATATTAACTAAGTACAGAAAAATAGTACAGAAAAATAGTGTAGATTAAGCTGAAAATGCTTAAAGAAAATGAAGTAAACTGTTTACATACTGTTAGAATGAAGGTTTTATAGGGTTTTAAATTGGTTTTTAATTGGTTTTAGTCTTTTATATTCTCGGTTGAATTTTTATCTTAGCCACCTTATTTAATCTTTTTTAATTGTTTTTTAAATATTGTATTTGCACTGTGTTTTAACTTTGGCTGTACACCGCCCCAAGTCCCTGTAGGGAGAGGGGCGGTATATAAAACTAATAAATAAATAAATAACATATTAACAATATAAGCTACACACATAGAATTTCCAAAAGAAAAAAATCTTATGTAAAAAATACAAGCAACTTTGCATGTTTATAATTCTATATGGCCTTCCAGTAAACACTTCCAAAACTATGCATTGGTTAAAACTATTTGACTCTAAACTGACCATTCTTCCCATACTTTTATCATTTTATTCTTTTAACCTCCATCTGACCTCTTCTGGTTGCTAATGGAAAATATCTCTGGCTGAGTAATGAATGAGCCATAGATAGATATAAGATTTTCAGAACTCATTCATAAGGTGAATGAAAGAAATAATCGTCATTGAATTCAATTTTCATTTGTTAGAAAGTGACAGCATATTCCTGATTACCATTAAACCATCACTTACTGAATTCAAGCTTGAAACAGTTACTTTAAACATTCTTAATGCATATAATATCAGGGACTTCCCTTAGCCCTTATTTATGTATTTATTTGCTCATATGACTTATATCTCATATAATTATTCTTGGCACTTGAAGATCTGACAATCTGCACTGCAAACTCTATTAAGTTTATACATAAACATGCATATAGATAACAAGTTTCTCTTGATAAACTTCCTTAATTCTTATGGCTGTTTTCACTCAGAGAAGTTAGGGATTTGGTCAATCACCTGAGACTGACAACTAGAGCAGATGCAAAAAAAAAAAAATCAGTTGACAAAGATTCTGAATATCACCCAACCTGACATACCTCAAGAACTCCAAAGAGCTGAGCAGAAATTCTCTGTTCAGTTCCCTGAGACCAAAGATGTGGGTTGCTTTAATTAAACTACTCCTGTTTCAAGTCTTTAGTAGAACTACTACTGTCAGCTGGACTGTTCACTGAAAACAGCCACAATAACTTCCATGTCTTGTGGTTCGGTTGACATCCTTTCTGGTGATTTTGGCTTGTCAATCTTGAACTAGCTAAGTAACTTTATTGGTGACAGCAGGAGTCACCAACCCCCAGTCTGTGTACCGGTGCCAAGCCACAGCATGCCAGAAACCATGAAAACAGCAAAACCCCATCTGTGGGATGCAAAACTACACCACCTCTGTCCGTGGAAAAATGTCTCTCATGGAACCACCCCTAGTGCCCAAAATGTTGGAGACCACTGCTCTACAAACTGCCTTGCAAGTCAACATACTGTTTCCTGCATCCAACAGTTAGGAGGTATAGACAGTATACTAATAACATGTGAATAATTAAAAATAACATACACACACACAGAGAGAGAGAGCCCTTTTCAAGAAATTTTCTATTATTTTAGGAAGTCATTCTCACAAAAGCTTTTTTTATCTTTTCTACTACATTTTAATCAACGCATTTTTACAACCATGATAATCCCTTCTTTCAATTGCATATCCAATTTAATGGATAATCCCTGCAAAAGGACTGTTTGGTGTGTCTGTTTTTTAAAATAAACCTATGTTTGTTTACTGTATATTGGACGGGCTTTTTTGTGTGCTTAAGCATTCATTTATTTCTCTCAGTATTGCTTTGAAGTATTTGCTGTAATTGAAAAAATCATCAAAAATTAAGATAGAGAAAATATTTGAAGCTATAATTCCTCTTCTAGTCATTCTAGTAGAGAACAAAATGCTGCTCAATCTTTTAAGTGCTTAATTCTGAAGAAGGCATCAATGCGAGCAATCAAACAGTAATATAATAAAACCTAATTGCATATTTATTGCACAGTTACGGGCAGAAAAATTGATCCCATCAGAATTAGGAAGAATGTTTCATCCATCTGTTGAATCACTGAATTAGGCTGTACTTTTGTTAAATTAGAAATTCCAGAAACAATTCCTTGAATATTTCATTACATTTTATATATTTACTTTACTCTAATTCTCATGCTTGGGTATGAGAGCTTTACCAAATTCTTATTTAACAGTTTTGTTTTTTTTAAAAAATGGATGAATGATTACTTGAGTAAATGATAGGTTTCTAAAAGTGATGCAGGATACTTACATATTGCTCAAGTGAACAATTTTCATTAGTAGAAAACAAACAACTGTAATTGTGATAATGAGTAGGGGATCATTCCATCAATAAAATTTATATTTCTTTAAGACGATTCAGGATTCATTATCAAGTGTATCATTTTAAAAATGTGCATAGTGTTACAATACTGACATGAAAATCTGATGGATTTTAACCTTTGTGCAATAGTTCCCTATCATGTATCTACTAAATGTGTTATTTAGAAAAGTCATTATCTCTTGACTGTGGCACTTGATGGTTGCAGCCTTATTTATTCTTCATTTTTCCCTCTCTTTGCTTTTTGTAGTATGTTACATTATAAGGAAAACTAAAGCTCTTAGATATTAGATAGGCATTGTGTATACGGAATAGTCCCAATAAATATATTATTTCCACAGATATAAATATATATCTCCACTTTTTTCCCTGCTTTGCAGTATTTTCTAGCTTTTTTTTTTCCTTAAAAATTTTATTTAAAAGTGTGGAAAATCAAGCAAGCAATCACAAAGTTTTAGATCAGTGTTGGCAGGGGTGGGATTCTCCCAGTTTGGACTGTTTCGGGTGAACCCCTAGCTGCAATTATCAGCTGGCTCCAAACCAGTTCAATCCAATGATTATGTGGGCCTGCCTGCCTGCCCCTGCACTGTACTTACCTATATCTGCTCAGCTGATTCACATGACAGAGCAGATTGCCATGCCTCAGCTGTGTTACTTTCCTGAAGTAACAATGAAGGTGAGTAATTGCGATAGATGTGCATGCATGCACAGCATACATTAGATGTGAGCATGCGCAAAGTGCATGATTAACAAACTGGTTGCACTGGAAGAATCCCACCCCTGAGTGTTGGCGAATCTTTTTGGCACTAAGTGCCAAAATGGCAATGAGCTTGTGCGTGCGGGAGAGCGCCAGAAATTGGAAAAGCAGCTCCCCAGTGTGCGCACATGGGAGCACCGGAAACCGGAAGAGCGGCTCCCTGGTGCACAGGTGCATGCCAGGAAGCTGAGCTTCCAGTTTCTAGTTCACATGGACGAACGAAGATCAGCTGGCTGGCATGCATGTGCACACTAGAAACCAGAAGCTCAGCCTTTCAGCACACACATGTGCGCTGGGAGCTGCTATTCTGCTTTCCGACGCTCCCACAGGTAGAAAGACTAGCTGGCTGGTGCCCATGCATGTGCTGGAACCTGGAAGAGCAATGGGCGATTGCTGGCCTGCCCGGAGAAATGGCTCAGTGTGCCATTTCCGGCATTCGTGCCATAGGTTCGACATCACGGCTTTAGATGAAAGAAAAATGAAAGCAGATATCCCAGTATATCATCAAGGTACCGGGTTGTGTGTCAGAAAGACTAACAGCGAAAACTCTGCTAGAACCTTAGTAGTGAAGATGATTGGATAAGGAACTTGGTTTATAGAACCATATAAATACAGTTGTCAATATCTTTCATCTGCACAAAGTTCAATTTTATTTATAAGCTAGATGAAGAAACAATATTATTTTTATCTCCTATATATAATGTGTACATGTGTATGTGTAAAATCAACATTTATTTACAGCCCAATAATTGTCTTTTCTATTCTTTTTTTTACCCAAGTTAATTCTTCCTAAGCAGCGACATGACAGGGATAATGTAGCACATAATCTGCTAAAGTGTATGATCTTCCTTCATTTCCATTTTAAGGGCTATGTAAATTTCATGATTTTTGTTTCTGCCCTAAGCAATGTATTACTTCAGAACAGATTCAATTGAAACGGGCAGAATCAAAAACTGCATGTTGAAATGCAAGTTACTTGAGAAATACACAGTTCTTTCAATAATGTCATTTGATTTTAAAATTATATAGTTGATATCATTGAGTTGTGCAGACCTACCCAAATGTAAAATTGTAATGATGCAGTATGTATTTTATAATATGTATAAAATACAGAGTTCTTTCAATCATTCCATTTGATTTTAAAATTATATAGTTGATACCATTGAGCTGTACAGACCTACACAAACATAAAATTGTAATAATGAGTATTTTATCATTTGTAGACTACACACAGAATGCATACAAAATACATAATTAACATAAATTTTAACTTAATTTGTAATGTACCAAGTTGTACACTCTTTAAAGTTGAGGAAGAATTGCTTTTGATCATGGAAAAGCATATTATTTCTCTATTCTTCATTAGAGTAATTCTTTTTCATGCTTCTTTATCATTCTGGTATAGTTTTAAGTGTCATATTAATTAATGTGATTAATTGAGACCCGAAAGTCCAACCCATCCATGCTACCTCAGAACCTTAAAAAAAAAGAGTAGTAGCTACTGGCTACACGCATCTTCTAAATAATTTTCAAAGTACAGTATATGACAGCTAGCATGGTTTAATATTTAAATTGACTAGAAGTAAGGAATAAGAAGAAACAAATTTAATCTTCCTTTATTCATGGAGACTGACTAGGTATCTTTGCATCACTCTTAACCCTAGGCAGGAAGTAAAAAAAAAAAACAACCTTATATCTATCAAATCACATTGGTCCATGACCTTCAGTCATGTCTTCCTCCTACAGTGAATTTTTTTCATGCTGAATATACCATACATGTGTATATATGTGGACACAGACTTTATATTAAAGGGGTTAATTTTTCAGCAAATTTATTTTAAATCAATATATAAACTGATCAATAGTTTATCCATTCTGTATAGGGTCTGTATACTGTAACAAATTTATAATTGTCCTACAATTAAAATCCAATACTTATTTTCTGTGGCAGAAAAGTTGATAGGATTTAGATCTGTCACAGGTTCTTCTTAAACCCATTAATAATAGCCGTTTATCCATTAACACTTGTAGCTAATATTCACAGTCTAATGCTTATAATTATGTAACCCCAAAAAGTGTTAGTTTTGCACCAATGCTTTATATAGGGTTTTTGAAAAGAAGCGAATATATATCTGCAGAGAATTAGTCAAAAAAGTTATTGAGACTTCATCTTGGTAGTGACAGATTATTACAGTCATGATTTGACTCAATAATAAGCCTGTCTTTCTATCTGTGTGTGTGTGCGTGAGTGTGTGTGCATGAGCATACTGTGTAGCACAAAGTACATAGAAGAGAATAATCAGTAGATGACCTTGTTAGTTCTTACCACTTTTATTCAGAAAATAATTTCTAGCAGATTGGACTCTAAGGCCGAGTCAATTGTAGTTTCTTCTTGCCATAGGAGGATTATATCTCTATTTACTTAGTCCTAAATTAAGTACATGTGGCCTGTGACATAAAATGAGGAAGAACAGATGAGAGAATACAACTAATTGGTTATTCCCTGCCCACCTCAACACATTAGAAAAGGAAGCAATGTCATTGAATGTATTTCTCCTAACCAAGACTGATCAGATGGAAAGAACCAAGAAGGGCATTGTAGGTGTTGGATATACTGCACCTCACCTTACTATCCTTCCTTCTTAAATCACATCTTTTGCATCTTCACTCTTCATGTCAGAGCAGAGTAATCTATGCTCTATTGTGTTACAATAGTTAGAGATCTGGACCTTTTCTCTTTAGTCAGTGGTCGTCACTATCCATTTATTTACCATACAACATTATTTATCGCCTGGGTTTCATTCAGCTATACATATCTTTGCAAAGTACTGTCCTTCGGTACCTCATTAATATAGTTTTGTATTATTATAATGATTGTAAAGTTTCATGTGATGGAATTATTAATTAGAATAATAAGCCTCCTGTGTGCCTTTCTAAAAGTCACACTATTACTTTACAAATAATTCAATGTGCACAGAATATAAAAGTGCATAATTAATGAAGAAGGCAATCTCTCTTAGGACATAGAGCCTGTTTTGTGACCACTAATCTTACAAAAAAAAAATATATGCCTGAAACCATTTTTCTTAATGCAGTGTTGCTAAATGCAAAACAAAAACAAAAAACCAGGAAGATATTGAACAGAATGATGTTGACGTCAGTAAAGTTTTATTGAACTACTTCCTGTTTCAAATATTAAAGCAAAGAAAGGAAAAAACAAAAGAGCCAGCCAAAATCATTGAGAAGTGCAGCTTTAAAAAATTTTGAATAAATAAAATTTTGCCACAAAATGGAATGAAAAGTGATCAGATTTACACTTGATGTCAAGCATATTGCTTGCTTAATCATGATTTGTTCAATAGACAAAATTGATGGCTTCACAAAAACACAAAGGTATAAGCTTAATATATACACTTATAGGCTATAAGAAACGCTAGTGGCACAATGGTTAAAGTGCAATATTGCAGGCAAACTCTGCCCACAGTCTGGAGTTCAACCCTGAAGTTGACTCAGACTTCCATCCTTCCAATGTCAATAAAATGAGGACTCAGATTGTTGAAAGCAAAATGCTAATGTTGTAAACCAGAGTACTGTAAAGCACCAGGGACAGTATATAAGCCTAAATATAATTGCTAATGTACCAACCATAGTAGATTTGCATGCTATTTTAAACAAACCACACCAAACCAGGTTGACTTAGTGTATTGAAAGGACAGCATTGTTGTCTCTATGTCACATGAAAGATATTACCTGTGCCACTGCAAACTTATTTTTAACTTTTTCTCTATTAAAAAAAACATGTTTGACTGTGGAACTCAGTAGGTTAAGAGTGCTTCAGATATCCATAATTAAGATTTTGGGTTCTGGACACAATTCCAGGGTTTTTGGGTTTTTTTGAATGCTAAAGAACTGATGCTTACTTCCAGCTATGTTGACCCAGTGGCTTAATGATACTGGATCTGCTGGCCAGTGATGTTCTGCATTCCAGAAGTTCAAGCCCAGCTCTGTGAGATGAGGTGAACTCACACTGCTCACTCTCATATTCCTGCCCACCCTGAAGTTCAAAAGCATGCAATATTGCAAGTAGATTGATGGATAGCACTTTGGTGCTATCCTAGCTTCTTTCATGTGTGAAGAGAGTGGGAGCTGGTGCTAGACCTGGATGAACATGAAGCAACATATGAGGTGAAACAAAACTGGCAGAGGAGCCTGAAAGAGTCAGCAAGCTGAGCATCACTAGTCAGCTGGTGTAAGCTAGTTTTCCCCTGCAGTGCACCAAAAATAGGCATGCAAGTGCTGAACAGGACAACCTAGCAGATTAGGGTATCAGAACTGCATTGTATCTAGCATTTTTAGTTTTCCTTGACATTGTTCGCCATGTGCTAAATAATAATAACTGACACTTTGATAGGAAATATACAGTTAGGCTAAACAGCATTAGATAACAGCAATGAATGTATTCTGGAGGAAATAAACTCTTCCATTCTCCTACAGAAAAAAGGAGGATTGCCGATATTTGCTCTGGTTGATTTAAAACTGCCATCAACAATTCAAAATGTTTCTAGATACACAGTACTTAGAACTAGCAATAGCAATAGCACTTAGACTTATATACCACTTTACACTGCTTTATAGCCCTCTCTAAATGGTTTACAGAGTCAGCATATTATTCCCAACAATCTGAGTCCTCCTTTTACCGACCTCAGAAGAATGGAAGGCTGAGTCAACCTTAAGCCTGGTGAGATTCAAACTTCCAAATTGTAGACAGCCAGCAGTCAGCAGAATTAGCCTGCAGTAGTGCATTCTACCCACTGTGCCACCACAGCTCAGTTAAGATATTGTAGAATTCTTTTATTTCAAATATTTTTGTGGAAAAATAATAGAAAAACAGAGGGAAAACACAAAAGCCATAAACTTTCTATAGTACTTAAGTAGAAGATAATGTATCTGTCTTTTATTATGTGTAAGTATTTTGTTATGTGTAAGTATTGACAAAGAATGTTCCTCTGTGCATCAATTGGTATGTTCTTTGAGTGTCAGAACAATTCAGCAGTCTTAATCATAACTGAATAGGGGGAAATAGAGTTGTTTTTAATGCAGTACTGTCCCCAATGAACCATAAAGTGTTGCTTAAAAAAAAAACAAATAATGGAATAATTTTGTATTAATATAATTCTTTTATTGTTGTCTTACATCAGGTCCAGCATGGAAAATTCACATATAATCCATTCTAATATTTCTAGCTATGATGAACATTTTTAAAACAAATGTTCTTAGTAAATATCAGTATGAAAAATGTGATATCTTATACATTTAAACTATAGAAAATACCATATCAACTCCACTTGCAAAGCAGAAGATAAACACTATTTTACAACAGTTTTAAAACAGTTGCCTACAAAACTGTTGTTATAGTATCAGATAACTTTTATTATGTATGTATACATAATAACACATGTGGATGTATACATGTGAATGTATACACATACATCCATAACAATTCCATTTAAAGTTTTCATCACATATCAGGTTAAAACTGATGCCCCAATATAACTTTTGCAAGTTTTCCAGTAAAACTTTTTTTAAAACCATTTTGGCAAGAAAAAAAATTGTTCATTCAATTTATGAAGAACTTGGATGTTTGTCTAACAGTGCAGATTCTTCTAGCTGAAGATCACAAATTTGGATTCTCTTCTGTTGGAACAACTTCTAAGATTATTTGCAATGTTGATGTCATCTTGTCTGTGAAAGAACAATATATGAGAGTCTGTTCATGTTTACTCAGATGTAAGTTCAAATACTTTTTTTTCTCCAGAACATTTGGAATATGACTATATACAGAGAAAGAGAAACTAGAGACATAGAGTTCAAATGAAGCAACTGACAGTTTCATTCAAATCCAAGGTGAATGTTGCACAAAATGTATATAAAATCAGTCTGGGAATTCTTTTTTTCAGAATTTGAATCTTATTAAACTTTTTAAGAAGATAGCCTTTACAAAGTAATACAAAAATAAAAATAAATTAAAAAATAAAAAATAATCTCACAAATTCCCAACAGTACATTAGATGTATTGCAATTATAATTATATGTTCCTATGACATTTATTTCATGTATAGTGTCTTTGGGACAGTTGCTTTCTCTCATTCTAAATTACTACATAGGATTGTTCTTAGGGAAAAAAAATGTATTGTCCCTATATACTATTTTGCATTCCTTACAGGAAAAGTAAGGTGTAAATGTAAACAAATAAAAAAAGCTATTATTGAAACTTTAGGGCAGAACTTCCTACTCTACCTGTCTTAATAGCTTCCTTCTGTTTCCTAAAATGTGAAAAACCATTAAATCCCTAAAATGCGAAAAACCATTAAATATCCATGATGTTTCAATATGTTTTGGTTCCATCATGTTCATTTGGCACCCTTGAAAAGTATTGGTTTTAAAATTGAAATTAATTGATTTATATTGCAATTTTCCATCTGTGAATGTCCCACTAAACTAGTTCATATGCTCTCTTCCTTACTTAAAATCATTTAATTATTCCTGAAAACTATATTTTTGATCAAATTAAGTTAGGATTCAGAAGGAATTGATGACTATCCATATTTAAGTAACATATCTTAAGATCAAAACCACTGATGTCTTAAGAAGGAACAAAGGTCTATGGAACCTTTATATAGGATTATTGATATACAGTATATGAAAAATATACATATATTGTTGTCTCCTTAACAAAATAATTACTATTAGAGTGCCAAAGATGATGTCCATGAGATGAAAGCATAGCATTCTAATTACAAACTATTTTATATATCAAATTTAATCTGGGTTTTTAGAGTCTGTTTCATTTATGGTATTTATATTTTCTCCTGCCAGGAAACAATAATAGTCACAGAGCTCAAAAAAATCACTGCATTGTTACCAAGAGCAGAAATCTCAAAAGTATTATGCTTTTTATTTAAATGTAATGGATCAACACTGGCATCCTGTGGCCATACTGATTTATGAAACTACAACTCAACAGCTTGCAAAATTGTAACTTTCTGATGAAAGAATAAAATACAAAGTCTCTTTTGAGGCAGAAAGAAATAACTACAGAATCCTATAGACATAAGGTTAGATAAGTAACAGTGATTTCCAACACACAAGTTTTGTTTTATATTTCTTATGCTTATATCAATTCTTTGAAGAAAACAATATTTGCAAAGGCATATACAGTAAATAGATAAATAAAGTTATGAAGATATTTTGACTATCATGCAGTGATTTATTTATTGCAGGTATTGAAAATATTAAAAAGATGCAACTTTAGACATTATATATTTATATATAATAACTTTATGCATTGATATACTTTAATAAGCATCTTTTAATTACTATTTTTGGATATATAGTAAAAATTCCATTTCACCTTCTTGAAAAGTAGCCTGTTAGCCTGTATATCTCACCCGCCCTCACACACACACATATGTGCAAAAACACCATTACACCGATTGTATATTTCTCTTTCTGCAGAAGCAGCAATAACTGTGAGTGTTAAAGCATAGCTAATTAAAATTAACTGCGGTTACATTAAGGGATTTCTTTTTAGAAGAATCACAGATACTGGAGTTTTTGTTAGACTGCAATACATAAGAAGGAATGATATTGGTTATACATTCCTACCCATTATAACTCTGACATTGTCCCCTAGACCAAAATTAGCCTTGTGGTATAAAAGATTCCTAATGGTCTCAGCTGAAAATGTTTCCTAAAATGAATTGAAATGCTGGAGGCTGAGATTTTTCACAGGAATTTCTATTGAAAAGATAGATCCCTTCAGCATCCTCTTCTGTGCTGAAGTGCAAATTAAAGGATCCCTGACAGAAAACTACCTGATTTCTGCCTGAGCACAGGTAGAAGGAATGTACCTTGGAAACTGGCTGCATAGTACTGACTCGCTGTTCCTAAAAAAATCTTTATAATGTTCATGTTAAGTTCTGGATGAAGAATGGAAGCTAGGTCAGAGTGATTTCTAACAGCTCTTTATTCAATACTGTCTGTGAGGCAACTGTAACTCCCTGGCTGACAAAGCTTCTTTTATAGGAAACTGATCAGCCAAACAATCAATCAGGAGAAAGTATTTTCCCTCTCCAACAAAGGACCAGACTGAGAACTTCAACTGAAACTATGTATACTAATATATACAAGACATAACAGTTCAACTAACTTCTGTGCTCATCAACTATAACATAATGCCATATTACTGGACATGAAGTAAGAGTAGAGAGTAAGTTTTGAACAAACTAAAATGTACCTGCTAAGTCTCAATTATGACAAAAATGTCCTATGCTGATTTCTGGGGTCAGTGAGATATGAAAAAATTAAATTATCTGCTGTAAAGTTATTCTTTTTATATAAAAATTAACATAAAAATAAGTTACCTTGGGGTAAGATGGGCAGCTTGTACATTTTATAAATAAATACATAAATAAAAATACCCCAAAAAAATCAGTTTTGCTCAAAATTCACTCACCTAAAAATCGCCTAAACCATTCTGGCTTCTTGTCCCATATAATAAAGAGGTAGTAGGCAGGGACTCCTGTCATTGTAATTGCAAAACCAATGCCAGTATTAACTGGATCAGCATAAAGTGACAGTGCAACCATGAAGAGGCAGGTGAAGGAAAACAGAGCCGGAATAAACAGTGGTACCTGGAAAAATTCCAAACAATTACTATTATAATCTAATAGTAGCTTGGTTATTAAATGTCAGTAGTATTTAATATTTCATGGCAATTAAAATAGTGAAACTCTACAACTTTGAAAAAAATGATATTCAGCAAGACCAATACAAATGAAATGGCTATTAAAAGAAAAGAAAATTAAATGCATTTTTATTCAACATGCATCCCAGTGGTGGCTTCATTAATAAGTTCTTCACCTTTGTCAGTTTTCTCAGTGGAATAAAGTAGTTCATGTGGTTAAAAATTGGAAGGATATCTTTAAACTGATAAATGGTATGCCTATGTAAACAAATACTTTCCAAGCTATGCTGGCTATCAACCGCTGAATATAATTCAAGGTACTGATAATCATCTACAAAGCCTTCACGATCCATGATATAGGATATTGCAAGACCCACTCTTTTCAATTGTCTATTTAAGACCTGTCTGAGTGGCATGTTCTGGATCTCATTGATTAAATCAATGTCATGTCATGTGACTCAAAGTATCCTTTGTAGTTACATCTGCCTTTTGAAACAGCATCTGGTCTGAAATTACATGACTTTGACCCTGCTGTCTTTCAGAAGGGAATTTTAGACCAAGGTCTTCACGCAGGGACTGAGTTAGGCACCACTAATTGCTAGGTATTTGTAACAGATTAGGTGTTGTATATTTTGGGTTTTGGGTGCAGTTCTCTTTTAATGTTGTTTTGAATGAGCGTAAGTCACTCATAGTCATTTATGGGTGGTCAGCCTTAGAAATCAATAAATAAAAATAAATAAATAAAAAGCAAAGAGGAATTGTATTAATTCATGAAGACCGATTCTGTTGATGGCTATTAGTTTTGAGACTCTGAGTTATATCTATATCTGAAGCCACAAGTTCAAAGGTATGATAGAAACCACAGTGGAAGAGAGGTTGCATCTGTGTCTTGCTCACAAACATCACAAAGGCATCTGCACTGTGAAAAACAAAATGCTTAGTCTCAACAGTAAGGCCAATCAGATGGTCTCGCAAATCTGTGCAGACTGTACCTTTAAAGGCTTGTATTATTTTTTCCTAGCACTCTTTTGCTTTGCTAGTTCACCATCATTTTAAAAGATAATAGACAAGCAATAGACAATCAGAATGTAATATTTTAGAATTGTCTATTTGAATCAGTCTTACAATGAAACAAGATTTTCAGGGTGTGGTCTATGATTGAAAACTCTTCACTATACATTGATTAACTTTCCAGGTCCCCCAAATCAATAAACAATCAGGAAAAAGACTGCCAAGTTAAATGGCATTTTAGACATAAATAACAAATTCTGATAGCAAAATATATTTATAATATTCATACTTCTTTATACTTCATACTTCACAAAAATACAAAATATTTTAAAATTTTTAAAAACCTGGAATATATTTTAAAATAAAGAAAAACCTACAATATGTCATTAAACACTTTAGCTTTCAAAAGTGATATAGTGTTTCTTGCTGGCAAAATAAAAGAAATTTTTTAATATTTTAGATTTTTTTATCCTGTCTTTATTATTTTCATAAATATCAAGGCAGCAAACATCTCTAATACTTCTTCCTCTAAATAAACCTCATTTCCTCATAAGAACCATCCTGAAAGATGAGTTGGACTGACAGAGAGCAATTGGCCCAGCAGGCTTTCATGCCTATAGCAGGAATCATACTCTCTTGGCTTCTAGTCAGGTGTTGTAATCACTAGACCATTAATAATAAAATCCCAATGAACTATTGAAAATAAAACAAAGGAGAAAATAATTCCTGTAATATAATGTAAAACAATATAAAACTATTATCAAGATATTACTGTATCAAGCAATATTCAGCAAAATATGTTCTTTGACTGGAAGGACTAGAAGCTGTGTTCTTTAACCAACACTGAAATCATTTATGGTCTAGTTGTGATACCTAATCCCTAAAAGAAGCTGAGAACCAATTCAGGCAATTTCCATATGACACAATGATTGAAGAACTGTTAATAGTTTTTAACAATTCCTTATGAGATCCTCAGTTTGATGTTGAAGGATGTGGTGACATTTGCCACCAAACCCATTTGGGTCCCAAACTACTACCATAGGTGTGTTGTACACTGTTGAAGATAAGAAAATAGCCTGCTGTTGGACTGGTGACAACATCTGGTGACTGGTGACATCTTGTTTGGGATTCTTCCTAAGAAAGGCTACAGAAAATATTTTCAAAGAACAGATACATTCATATGAATGTATGAGCAACAAGAAAAGAGGATATTTTCATTAGAAATCTCTTTTTAAATACAGCTTGGTTTGAACAAAACATGTTTATAGAAAACAGTCATGTAACCATAGTTACCTTGAAAGGACGAGGCATATCAGGACGTTTGTATCTGAGATAGATCATCCCAGCAACTGCCAATCCTATAAAAAGCCATCTTGCAAAACTGAGGAAGTTTAAGAGGCTATAGAGATCACTGGCGAAGAGCATGATCATAGTGAGAGGGTGCTGAAAAATAATTTAAAAATAAAAAATATTCATTGGTGCACAAGTTGTTGCTTATTACATTGTATTGGATATTCCATAAATCACAATGAATTTTCTCCCTTCCCCTTATTGGAAAAAATATCAATTAATCCACACTTGTAGTTGTTCTATGAGTTTTAACATTTTCTCCAAAATATTTGCCACAGAAGAATATTGTACACTAGACAATTGGTATCCAAAATGACTGGATCTAGAGATGCCTTTCCCAAGAGAAGAGCATTAGCAATCTCACTGAACTTGATCCAATAATCCCAAAGGAAACTGGCTAAGTGTGAATGCAGCTCATACATGGTGAAGCTCATACTGTCTAGCACCCATCCAAATCCTCAGAATTCATGAAATAAAATTGATTCCAGATAAGATTGCAAGATACTATCTTTGTCATGTTTCATATCTTGCCTATATGGAATTCAAACGTCAGTAAATTTGACCAGTGGTATTAATGAAAAGTTGCCAAATTGTTCAGTGGCCTGTAGATAGCTCTTGTTTGTCACCTTCTAATAGGGAATAAATCACACTAAAAGGATTGATAATGGGTCTTAACAGGCTTCGGCTCAACCGGACCAAAACCGAGTGGCTGTGGTTTCCTGCGCCCAAATACAGCCAGCTTATTCCATTGCTGGCCGTGGGGGAAGAAATTTTGACCCCCACGGAGACGACGCGCAATCTGGGTGTGCTCCTGGATGTACGGCTGTCATTAGAAGAACATATAGCGGCTGTCGCCAGGGACGCTTTTTATCAGGTCCGTCGGATCTACCAGTTGTGCCCCTTTTTGGATTGGGGTGCATTGCACATGGTCACTTCTGCCATCGTCATCTCCTGCCTAGACTATTGCAATGCTCTCTACATAGGGCTCCCCTTGAAGAGCATCCGGAGGCTTCAGCTGGTGCAGAATGCAGCTGCGCAGGTGATCTTGGGGGCTTCTCGGAGCTTCCATGTTACATCACTGCTGTGCGAGCTGCATTGGCTGCCAGTGACCTTCCGGGTGCGATTCAAGGTGTTGGTGATCACCTTTAAAGTGCTCCATGGCTTGGGACCCGGGTACTTACGGGACTACCTGCTGCCACCATCTGCCTCCCGCCGGCCAGTGCGCTCCCACAGGGTGGTCCTCCTCGGGGTGCCGCCAGCTGGGCGATGCCGGCTGGCAGCTCCGAGGTTGCGGGCCTTCTCTGCGGGGGCACCCTCCCTCTGGAATGAGCTACCTATGGAGATACGAGCCATCACTGACCTACGGGCCTTCTGGCGCGCACTGAAGACCACCTTTTTCAGCAGCCGGTCTGGCCTAGTGCCATTAGAAGGGCTTTAATTTTTTAAATTTTAAACTTTTATCGGGTTTTTATTGGTTTATTCTCAAATTCAGCCCCTAATTTAATAATTTTTAATTCTATTTAAATTTTATGGACTGTATTGTTTTATTATGGCTGTTCACTGCCCCAAGTCCCTATTTGGGAGAGGAGGCGGTATAAAAGTTAAATAAATAAATAAATAAATAAATAAATAAATAAATAAATAAATAAATAAATAAATAAATAAATAAATAAATAAATAAATAAATAAATCATAGGTTACTGATGTAAAAGACAGAAATGTTTACTGGCCTAATCATCTCACTTGGATGTGAGCATGTACCCATGTCCTTTTCTGATGTCTCTCCACTGACTGGCAATGAATACTTAGTTTTCTAATATTACACTGTTTTTACAATGAGATGCCATACAGTAAACATAAGAGCATTTGACCCTATTCTTTTCAGTCAATTCACTCTCTCTTTATACAATCATGAAAGAAGATGTTTGTGTTGCAACCTGATTAACTTATACATATAAGTGCTTATTAAATTGATCAAAACTATTGTATTAGTGAAAGGTAAGGCTATCCAGCTTGACAGGACTTTTGTATTGTTCATTGGATTTGATAGTTGCACAGTGCAAAAGCAGTATATATTCCTCCACTTTATCCAATTGCAACTTCTGTAATACATTTTGATTGTCATCAATAAAATCCTTTATCCAATGTGCCACCTCATTTCTGCATTGCAGATTGGCGATATGAAAAAGGCAGGTATATACATATACCTTTTGTTATCTAACTATCGTCCTGTCTCCAACCTTCGCTTTGTTGCGAAGGTTGTTGAGAGTGTGGTGGCACGTCAGTTCCCGCAGTACCTGGATGAAGCGAGTTATCTTGACCCCCTCCAATCGGGCTTCAGGCCCGGGCACAGCACGGAGACGGTGTTGGTCGCGTTGGTGGATGACCTCTGGAGGGCCCGGGACAGGGGTTGTTCCTCTGTCCTGGTCCTGTTAGATCTCTCAGCGGCTTTTGATACTGTCGACCAGAGTATCCTATTGCAGCGGTTGGAGGGGTTGGGGGTGGGAGGCACCGTGTTGCGGTGGTTCGCCTCCTTCCTCTCCGACCGCTCGCAATTTGTGTTGACGGGGGGGCAGAGATCGGCCCCGAGGCCCCTACGATGTGGGGTGCCTCAGGGGTCGGTGCTCTCGCCCCTGCTGTTCAACATTTATGTAAAGCCGCTGGGTGAGGTCATCCGTGGCTTCGGGGTGGAGTTCCATCAGTACGCTGACGATACTCAGCTGTACATCTCCACCCCGGGCCACCCCAACGAAGCCGTCGAAGTGATGTCCCGATGCCTGGAGGCCATGCGGAGTTGGATGGGTTGTAACAGGCTTCGTCTCAACCCGACCAAAACCGAGTGGCTGTGGTTTCCTGCGCCCAGATACAGCCAGCTGGTTCCTTCGCTGGCCGTGGGGGGAGAGGTCTTGACCCCCGTGGAAGGGGCGCGCAACTTGGGTGTCCTCCTGGACGTACGGCTGTCTTTAGAAGAACATATTGCAGCCGTCGCCAGGGGGGCTTTCTATCAGATTCGTCTGATTTACCAGTTGCGGCCCTTTCTGGATCTGGGCGCACTTCGCACAGTCACTTCCGCCCTCGTCATCTCCCGCCTGGATTATTGCAATGCTCTCTACATGGGGCTCCCCTTGAAGAGTCTCCGGAGGCTGCAGCTGGTCCAGAATGCAGCCGCGCGGGTGATCGTGGGTGCTCCTCGGAGCTCCCACGTTACACCGCTTCTCCGCAGGCTGCACTGGCTTCCTGTGGCCTTCCGGATTCGATTCAAGGTGGTACTGACAGTATTTAAAGTGCTCCATGGCTCGGGACCTGGGTACTTACGGGACCGCCTGCTGCCATCATCAACCTCCCGCTGCCCAGTACGCTCCCACAGGGTTGCCCTCCTCGGGGTACCGCCGCCCGGCCGTTGTCGGTTGACGGCCCCGAGGGTTCGGGCTTTCTCTGTGGGAGCCCCCTCCCTTTGGAATGATCTCCCCCCGGAGATACGGGCTATGACGGATATTCTGACCTTCCGGCGCGCAGTGAAAACCCTATTTTTTAAACAGGCTGGCCTGGCCCAGTAACTGTATTTTAGTTTTTTAACTTAATTTTAATCGGGGTTTTATTAGTTTTTAATTTTTAACTCTATTTTTGGGTTAGACAGCCGGATCAATTTGGTTTAATTTATTTTAATTGTATTTATTGAGTATTTATTATGTGTTTTTAGTAGGCTGTACACCGCCCCGAGTCCCTTTTTGGGAGAGGGAGCGGTATAAAAGTTTAATTAAATAAATAAATAAAATAAATAAATAAATATGTATATAAATTATCTAGAATAGCACCATGAAAGGAGGGATAATGCTGCTTATCTATTACTGGTGTTTACATTTTTCTTCAAAATATTGAGAATGTAACTTCAGATCTTCAAAGCACCATATTAGCATATAGCCTGTCTTTAGAATTTCACTAG
Source organism: Bungarus multicinctus (assembly GCA_023653725.1). NCBI lineage: Eukaryota > Metazoa > Chordata > Lepidosauria > Squamata > Elapidae > Bungarus > Bungarus multicinctus. The sequence goes on along the minus strand of CM042849.1, from coordinate 33,569,992 downwards.
TCTGCTTCCTATCTAGGAAGAGTCATTACATTGAGAGTTTAACTAATCACTCTCATTCAACCTTCAAATAAAATACAGCAGTCTGATTTAAGTGCTAGCCTGTGAGAGTTAAGGGCAACTAGCAGAAAGTTCTTGAATACATCATCTCATTATTTATTTTCCACCCCTCCAAACATAGTGGAACAGAAATAAATAACCACATTTCAAGTAGTGTTTAAGTTACATTTGAATGCTTCCTGAGCAGGACCATGTTATACAGTGTTGATAAAGAACCATTTGTTTATATGATTTACCAAAACAATGACAGCTGGAAGAGGAGTATGCTTGCGAACATGAATCATGGAGAGAATTTCTGGAAGGTGACCCTCACGGGATGCAACGTAGAACATCCTGATGGGAAAATAAATTTGGACAGCTTTTAAAGATCCTCATTACCAAGATTAATTGAAACAGTTCACCAGAGATGCAGAATACATTCAAAGTTATCCTCAACAGTCCTATTTATTTCTGTGAAATGCAAGCATCAGAAGCTGAATTAAAGAATTGAGAAAGCAAATTTAGCAGCTTATGAAAAAAAAAACTTCTAAAACCTATTTTGAACCTAATCTTTGTCAGTGTTCAATAACAGGAATAGTTGAGCACTGCTTTATTTTACTTTTACAGATAATTTATACAAGTATCAGTGAAATTGTATTAAGCACTGGGAGCAGTAATAAAACAAAATCTATTTAAAATGGGAATTGTGCAATATTATACATTGTTCTATTGGTTTCACTCATTTTACTATTAAACTATGTTCAGTGTCAGCTAAACCTAAAGGAAAAGTATAATATTCTCTCTGTATTTATGCAATTATTAGATTGTCAATGATACTTACATATGAAGAAATAAATATAGTAAGTATGCACGTGCATGCACAGATATACAGTATATCTCTATGTTTCATTCACTTTTATTTTACCTTTCATTAGCAAAAGAATAACTTACCTTGAAACTGCAAATATACCACCATTCATAGATCCAAAGCAAGAAAGTGCAACAAAAATAGGAACAGCTAAGGAAAAATTTCCCAGTAGACGTTCAGAAAAAGTCTAACAAGAAAAACCAGAAAACATTATATATATATATATATATATATATATGTGTAAGGTTTTTAAGCTGATAATTTAAATAATAAATAAGGGAGACTAGTATAGATCTATTTCGAGCTAGTTAGCTCTCTTCAGCTAGCCATACCCTTACTGGGATTCGAACCAGGGAAGTATTACATGTGAGGCAGTTGTAATTGCCTCTACACCACTGGCTCTCTCCTTATCAGCTCAGGCAGGGGAATAAGTATATACTTTGTATTACAACACCCTGTTAAGCCCCAATTAAGGGAGAAAGCATACTGCTTTCTTTTCTGTCTTTCGGCTCATCACCAGAGACCATCCAGACAGAAAGCTATTTGTTTCGTTGCCTTTTGTTTACATGTGTGTAAGGTTTTTAAGCTGATAATTTAAATAATAAATAAGGGAGACTAGTATAGATCTATTTCGAGCTAGTTAGCTCTCTTCAGCTAGCCATACCCTTACTGGGATTCGAACCAGGGAAGTATTACATGTGAGGTATAAGGAGAGATTTAAGGAGATAAGGAGAGAGCCAGTGGTGTAGAGGCAATTACAACTGCCTCACATGTAATACTTCCCTGGTTCGAATCCCAGTAAGGGTATGGCTAGCTGAAGAGAGCTAACTAGCTCGAAATAGATCTATACTAGTCTCCCTTATTTATTATTTAAATTATCAGCTTAAAAACCTTACACACATGTAAACAAAAGGCAACGAAACAAATAGCTTTCTGTCTGGATGGTCTCTGGTGATGAGCCGAAAGACAGAAAAGAAAGCAGTATGCTTTCTCCCTTAATTGGGGCTTAACAGGGTGTTGTAATACAAAGTATATACTTATTCCCCTGCCTGAGCTGATAAGGAGAGAGCCAGTGGTGTAGAGGCAATTACAACTGCCTCACATGTAATACTTCCCTGGTTCGAATCCCAGTAAGGGTATGGCTAGCTGAAGAGAGCTAACTAGCTCGAAATAGATCTATACTAGTCTCCCTTATTTATTATTTAAATTATCAGCTTAAAAACCTTACACACATGTAAACAAAAGGCAACGAAACAAATAGCTTTCTGTCTGGATGGTCTCTGGTGATGAGCCGAAAGACAGAAAAGAAAGCAGTATGCTTTCTCCCTTAATTGGGGCTTAACAGGGTGTTGTAATACAAAGTATATACTTATTCCCCTGCCTGAGCTGATAAGGAGAGAACCAGTGGTGTAGAGGCAATTACAACTGCCTCACATGTAATACTTCCCTGGTTCGAATCCCAGTAAGGGTATGGCTAGCTGAAGAGAGCTAACTAGCTCGAAATAGATCTATACTAGTCTCCCTTATTTATTATTTAAATTATCAGCTTAAAAACCTTACACACATGTAAACAAAAGGCAACGAAACAAATAGCTTTCTGTCTGGATGGTCTCTGGTGATGAGCCGAAAGACAGAAAAGAAAGCAGTATGCTTTCTCCCTTAATTGGGGCTTAACAGGGTGTTGTAATACAAAGTATATACTTATTCCCCTGCCTGAGCTGATAAGGAGAGAGCCAGTGGTGTAGAGGCAATTACAACTGCCTCACATGTAATACTTCCCTGGTTCGAATCCCAGTAAGGGTATGGCTAGCTGAAGAGAGCTAACTAGCTCGAAATAGATCTATACTAGTCTCCCTTATTTATTATTTAAATTATCAGCTTAAAAACCTTACACACATGTAAACAAAAGGCAACGAAACAAATAGCTTTCTGTCTGGATGGTCTCTGGTGATGAGCCGAAAGACAGAAAAGAAAGCAGTATGCTTTCTCCCTTAATTGGGGCTTAACAGGGTGTTGTAATACAAAGTATATACTTATTCCCTGCCTGAGCTGATAAGGAGAGAGCCAGTGGTGTAGAGGCAATTACAACTGCCTCACATGTAATACTTCCCTGGTTCGAATCCCAGTAAGGGTATGGCTAGCTGAAGAGAGCTAACTAGCTCGAAATAGATCTATACTAGTCTCCCTTATTTATTATTTAAATTATCAGCTTAAAAACCTTACACACATGTAAACAAAAGGCAACGAAACAAATAGCTTTCTGTCTGGATGGTCTCTGGTGATGAGCCGAAAGACAGAAAAGAAAGCAGTATGCTTTCTCCCTTAATTGGGGCTTAACAGGGTGTTGTAATACAAAGTATATATATATATATATATATACACACACATATAAATTAAGTTCTTCCCTTATATTCAAAGGATTTATTTTAAATATATTATAATATATTATCTTCTCTAATTTCTATATCCATTTTTACCACAACTTACCACGGCCACTGCCTTGGAGGTTAGCATATCCTCAGGGCTGAGAGTTGTAAAATAGGCCACATTAGTTAAAACATAGCCAAGTGTGACAATAACCATTGATGAGCAAATGGCAAGTGGCACATTTCTGAAAAACAGAAAGAAATTGAGCATTAAATCAATTTGGTTAGGAAATATGTTTGATTCATGCTATATCATTTTCATTGTGACTACTGATTTTATACATAAGGTAAATCTTGTTACACAAAACCTGATTGCTTACAATGTTATACTTTAGGATGGTATCCGACCAGCATAACTACCAGTTCTGTTACTCTGAGTCGCATGCGTGAGTCACATGAATCATACAATCTGCTGAGATGCCCGGACAGCTGAGCAGCGCTGCGTGCAAGTGCGCACAGTTGGAAAAGCCCTTTTTTCCTGCTTTTTCAACCGCAGCTGTGTCGCGCAAAGCAGCTGCAGTTAAAAAAAAGGAAATTAAGTCAGGTAAGACCCCGGGCAGGCAGGTGGGCCAAAACAGCAGCAGACATAGAACTGGTTCTATGTATGCTTCTGTTTGTTGCTTTTCAGGGCAACCAGTTCTACAGAAGTAGACAGAACTAGTAGAATCCTACCCCTGCTTAGGTCAGAGTAACTTATCTCTATGTTACAAATAATTGCTAACTGGGTAGACTGCAAACAGTAAGCAATTTCTGTTCCATCCTTGTTTGCAAAGTTGAACTATGATGCCTCTATTGCTTAACTAAAAATAAGAATTATTTTGAGCAAACATTGTAAGCAAGCTTTATTGGCCAAGCATTTACTATTCAAACAGCAATACTGAAAGTTGCATTTATCCTCACCACTTTCTAATTTACAGTTGCATAAAATTAGTTTGAGCCAGTGGGATACACTATATTCTGAGCCATTCTGGGAAATTATCATTAAATTGTAACTTAACATATATATTGAGATCAAAATGGACCACTGGGTTTTCTTAGGCAAAACAGTGATAGATGAAAATCTAGATAATCCAAGAAAGATTGTCACCACAAGTCTGAATATAAACTATTCAAACAAGGAATTACAATTTGACAAGCTGTTTTGTGACCATCAGTATTTCACAGGTAAATATCACAAGACATTAATACCTTAAGAGACAAAAGAGAATGTAACTGGAAATATTTCCAAACAAATGAAATCCTAGCCTTTTATTTTCAAAATGAATAAATTAATTTCATATATGAAATTTCTGAAAGAAGGCTAAATGATACATTTAAAGAGACACTTTTAGATATAACATGTCCCATTTCAATGGTTCAGAAGAGTGACAATGACATTTTAAAAACAGGGTGATATCAATCAACCATTAGATATATTTTCTTTAGTCTAGTCTTTCAGTTCACCAAATTCTCAGTCATTGTTGTCTTGCTTCATAGTACATTTTGTACTATATCATATAGACCTGGTTGTAGAGAATCACCTTACAAATCCTGTAATTAACACTTGATTATTACAATTCAGACCACAAGAGCTAGCCTTTAATAATGGCATAATTACACAGATTAGAATTGCTAAATTACAATTTGATTGAAGAATAGAAGAACAAAATGTTGTACCTCCTTATTGTCCTAACTGTGGTAATTTTACCCTTCTTCATACAATTTGCTATAATAAAATTCTAGCTAAATCAAGAAACAGATGAATAAGGATAAACAAGTGAAGAGATTGATACTGTACATCAGATAGCTTTGTACCCTACATAGAATGGGTAGATGGGGTGACATAGTGAAAGTGGAAAGGCTGGTAGATAGGGTAGCCTAGCCATAACCCAGTTTCCGGAGAGATTAGAACAATCAAAACAAGATTATTCAATCATTTTCAGGTGTAGGCTTTTTGAGTGAGTAGTAAATAGTCACTTGCCTGGAAAATACTCTTTGGAGATCTCACAACAAATCCAATACAATGTCTTGAAATATTCCACTTGAAGAAAGACAATAGAAAAATGGCTATAAAATATGTTTTTACTCCATTACTTAAAAATTAGCCCCCTATTCAAGAGAGTCCAAATTCACAAAACACCTTTTTCCTGGATATTGGGTAAGCAGTAGCAAGAATAAAGAGAAAGGGATATGCTGTTACTATCCAGTTTAGTACTTAATAACATTGCTATTTATCTATGGAGATTCTCAGTCATCCAGGTCATGATTGTCCTAAAGGTGCTTTTTACAAGAGGCAATTAGACTTTCTGATTTTTCTCCAAGAAGCTTCTTCAACTCTCTTGTTCAGCTGAAGAAGCTTCTTGGATGAGAAACAAAATGTCTTTGAAAAACAAGAAACTCCAGTTGCCTATTGAAAAAGCACTTTTGGGATTGCTATTTATCATCACTCTCATCCAATAAATTTATTAAGGCTTTGGAAATGAGTGGCACCATTTCCACTTTAAAAGGCTTAACACAACCGAGATATTAACATGCATCAAGCTGGTCACATATATCCTGATTACAAAATAACAATGCAGATAGATGTCACACTGAATAGAGCCCAAAGACATTTGAGGGGAAATGGGGCTTTAGCTTTCACAACAAAATACATTTTATGTCCATATTCTATCACTAAATTTGTACATCTTCAAGACACATGACTACAGATCATTTTAGATTCATCATCACAGGCCCTGTGCTCTGCCTTGATAGTATTTAAAAGAATCCAAAAGCATCTCTTGTGTATAAATTAATGTACTCTTTTATAAAATCAAATGTGAATATATAAGCCAACCAATGAGAAAGCATTCTTAAGCCTGTATTTGTCTGGCTTAAATATGAAATGCTGTCATATTATAGAAATAGCACTTAGACTTATATACAGTTTTATAGTGCTTCACAGCCCTCTCAAAGCGGTTTACAGAACACTGCGCCACCGAAGCACCTTAGCAATTATGCTAAGCTGCATGTCCCTTTGGGGACAATAAAAATAATAGTGATTAACAAATAAATATCTTCTCAACTCTGTCATATATACAGCCAACATATCATAAATGAAGTTAGGATTGGATAAATGTGTCACTATCAAACAGGAAAAACAGTTAAAACCTGTAGGAACCAAAATGCTCTTTTGAAATAACATTGAGAGTCTGAATGAAGAAGATCACTACAAATACCTATGCATCCTTTAAGCTGACAACATCAACCACACGAAAGTCAAGAAAAGGTTAGAAGGGAATGTATCATCAAGAGAGTAAAGAGGATCAAAAAGTTCAAACTCAGTGTAGGAAATATGATCAAGGCAATTAACACTTGGACAATTCTCGTCATTAAATACTCTACTAGAATAGAAAGCAGAACTAAAAGTGCTGGATAGGAAAACCAGAAAAACAATGACAATGAATCATGCCATTCATTTACGTAGTGATGTTGACAGGCTCTACTTGCCAAGGAAAATAGGTGGGCATAGAATTGCAAGTATATCCGATAGTTCAAAAACTACAAAGGGCATTGGAAGAATACCTCATGGATAGTGAAGCCAATGCACTGAAGCTTATATACTAGGAAGATTTACTGAGTACTGAAAAAACCAAACTGGCCTACATGAAAGACCATACAGAGAACAGAAAATAGGCAAAGGGAGAACAGAAAGGGAAGACAAAGTATTATTTGTCCAGTAAATTTTAAAAAACAGGCAAAGCAGAAAATACCAAGGTCCAGGAATGGCCAACAGCATTGTAGAAAGAGACAGAGGTGCCAATTCTGGTTGCCTGAGAACAAATGAAAATTGAGAAGACAGTGACAAACAGCAAGTGCTGCCCCTGCAAAGATGCTAAAGAAACAGTGGAACACCTGGTTAGCTGCTGCAAAAGGATTGCACAGACTGACTTCAAACAACAGCACGATTAAATGGAAACAGTACAAGAAATCCTATTTGCCTGCAAATAGTTGGTGAGACCATAAAATATAGAAAATAAATACGCTAAAGTGTTCTGGAACTTTAGAATTCAAACTGACAGGTATCTGCCACATATTTAACAATTGTTAAATATGTCAGATTTAACAATTGTCGATAGGAAAGACAAAAAAAATCTGGGTAGTGGATGTGACAATACTTGGAGACAACAGAATAGAAAAGAATGTGCTGGAAGACAAAATACAAAGACCTGCAGATTTATACTCCTCCAGACACTGGTGTTCTGCATTCTTTTAGAGTGTTGTTGAGCACATCATCTATCTCCAGTCCTTTCAACAGTTCCGAGAAGGCTCCACAGCCACTTGCACTACTTCATGTGACCCCCAAGACACAATTAAATCTCCAAGTGGCCTCAACAACTGTCTAAAATAAGGCAAATGGCCAGTTGTCTGCAAGGAGTATGAATCCTTCCCTTTCCCACCAACCAATCAGATCTGAAGAAGCTTCTTTGAGAGGGGGCAAAATGTCTTCAAAGAAAAACAAGAAACTCCAGTTGCCCCTTGAAAAAACACTTTTGGGATTGCTATTTATCATCACTCTCATCCAGTAAGTTTACTAAAGCTTTGGAAATGAGTGGCACTATTTCCACTTTAAAAGGCTTAACACAACCCAGATATTAACAGGCATCAAGCTGGTCACATATATCCTGATTCCTAAGTAACAATGCAGATAAATGCCACACTGAATAGAGCCTAAAGATATTTGAGGGGAAATGGGGCTTTAGCTTTCACAACAAAATACATTTTATGTCCATATTCTATCACTAAATTTGTACATCTTCAAGACACATGACTACAGATCATTTTAGATTCATCATCACAGGCCCTGTGCTCTGCTTTGATAGTATTTAAAAGAATCCAAAAGCATCTTTTGTGTATAAATTAATGTACTCTTTTATAAAATCAAATGTGAATATATAAGCCAACCAATGAGAAAGCATTCTTAAGCCTGTATTTGTCTGGCTTAAATATGAAATGCTGTCATATTATAGAAATAATACTTAGATTTATATACAGTTTTATAGTGCTTTATGACCCTCTCAAAGTGGTTTACAGAGTTAGCATATTGCCCCCAACAATCTGGGTCCTCATTTTATCCAGCTCGGAAGGAGGGAAGGCTGAGTCAACCTTGAGCCTGGTGGGATTCGATCTGCCCAATTGCAATAGGAGTAGCTTGCAGTACTGCACTCTAAACACTTTGCCACCGAAGCACCTTAGTAATTATGCTAAGCTGCATGTCCCTTTGGGGACAATAAAAATAATAGTGATTAACAAATAAATATCTTCTCAACTCTGTCATACATACAGCCAACATATCATAAATGAAGTTTGGACTGGACAAATGTGTCACTATCAAACAGGAAAAACAGTTAAAACCTGTAGGCATCAAAATGCTCTTTGGAAATAACATTGAGAGTCTGAATGAAGAAGATCACTACAAATACTTATGCATCCTTTAAGCTGACAACATCAACCACACGAAAGTCAAGAAAAGGTTAGAAGTGAATGTATCATGAAGAGAGTAAAGAGGATCTAAAAGTCCAAACTCAGTGTAAAAATACGATCAAGGTAATTAACATTGGACAATTCTCGTCATTAAATACACTACTAGAATAGAAAGCAGAACTAAAAGTGCTGGATAGGAAAACCAGAAAAATAATGACAATGAATCATGCCCTTCATCTACGTAGGGATGTTGACAGGCTCTACTTCCCAAATAAAATAGGTGGGCATAGAATGTTGCAAGTATATCCGATAGTTCAAAAAGTACAAAGGGCATTGGAAGAATATCTGATGGATAGTGAAGGCAATGCACTGAAGCTAGTATACCAGGAAGGTTTATTGAGTATTGAAAAAACCAAACTGGCCTACATGAAAGACTATACAGAGAATAAAAAATAGGCAAAGGAGAACAGAAAGGGAAGACAAAGTATTATTTGGCCAGTAAATTTAAAAAACCAGGCAAAGCAGAAAATACCAAGATCCAGCAATGGCTAACAACATTGTAGAAAGAGACAGAGGTGCCAATTCTGGTTGCCCGAGAACAAATGAAAATTGAGAAGACAGTGACAAACAGCAAGTGCTACCTCTGCAAAGATGCTAAAGAAACAGAGGGACACCTGGTTAGCTGCTGCAAAAGGATTGCACAGACTGACTACAAACAACAGCACAATTAAATGGCAACAATACAAGAAATCCTATTTGCCTGCAAATAATTGGTGAGACCATAAAATATAGAAAATAAATACGCTAAAGTACTCTGGAATTTTAGAATTCAAACTGACAGGTATCTGCCACATATTTAACAATTGTTAAATATGTCAGATTTAACAATTGTCAATAGGAAAGACAAAAAAAATCTGGGTAGTGGATGTGACAATACTTGGAGATGACAGAATAGAAAAGAAAGTGCTGGAAGACAAAATACAAAGACCTGCAGATTTATACTCCTCCAGACACTGGTGTTCTGCATTCTTTTAGAGTGTTGTTGAGGACATCATCTATCTCCAGTCCTTTCAACAGTTCCGAGAAGGCTCCACAGCCACTTGCACTACTTCAAGTGACCCCAAGACACAGATAAATCTCCAAGTGGCTCAATGACTCTCTAAAAGAATGCAAATGACCAGTTGTCTGCAAGGAGTATGAATCCTTCCCTTTACCACCAACCAATCAGATCTGAAGAAGCTTCTTGGATGAAAGACAGAATGTCTTCTAAGAAAAACAAGCAACTCCAGTTGCCTCTTCTAAATGCACCTTTGGGACCTGCAAATAAAAATAGAAAATCTGTGGCAATAGAAAGCAAAGGTTTTTCTGTTGCAAACAACAGCAATAAGCGTCTTGGGTGCAATCCTAAAACAACTGGAGCACCACTTCAACATCACTGGCATTGACAAAACAACATCAGTCAATTGCAAAAGGTGACTTTACTCTAAACAGCTAACAGCCTGAGACAATACCTTTAATATCATCAAACATCCATATCTGCCAATTCCAGGTCCTTTGGATAAAAATGTTAACTCCAGTCTGAACATCTGGCTGACTATGTGACAAACTATAATACTAATAATAATAAAAACTAGAGATACTATTCATTACCTTGCTGAAAGCTTGGTACTCTTCATCATCCTAGAAGCCTGCAGCAAAATAAGAGATTTTTCTGTCATCCCCCCAGTACAATTAGCCCCTTAGGGAACTGCAATACATTAGCATGTAACACCAGTAAGTGTTACTTGTTAGTTGATGGCTTGCAGTGACAAGAGTTCACATAGAGAAAAAAAAATGAAATATCTGGTTTAATGATCCCAGCAATAAGATAGCCAGTCCATATCCATTTTTAACTGAAAAGTTAGATTTTCTGCTATCACTGTGCAACACATAAGCCCACAGTTCACTCCTTTTGCTACATTGCCATCTAATACTTTGAAACCCAGAAACACAATTTCTTTCACTGAAGCAGTAAATTAGGTATTTTGCTATAAATTAGTTGGGCAAGTATAAATTTCATGTATTGATATGGCTATTGAAATTGAGAAATCCTTTTCTACTGAATGACTTTTAAATTAATCATTCATAAAGTCTTGTTTGAAAATGGAAAAACTCCAAAATACATAGTAAGAAAGAGATCTGTATTTTCTTAATATTAAACAGTGGACATCTTTTCTAAGCTATAAAAAAAAGAAGAAAGTTGATGAGAAGAAAAAAAATTATAGATTTAAAAAAGGATATATGACATTCTTGTTATAAAAGCAGAAAGACTGAAAAGTTAGGATTATCAAACTGAAAGTCCAAGTCAAGAAAGATAATTGTTATTTAGTCCAATGATTTCAATGTAATTTGCAATTATTTTCTATTTAAATATACTGAAGTTTCCAAAAGCCTCTTTTCTGTAATAATTTCCTCATTTTCTCATTTTTCCCTTATTATTTACATGTACAGTATATGCCACAATTATGTTCGTATAAGCATTACATATATATTGTTCATATGAGAAATGTATTGATAAATCATCAGGACCTCATACAATACTTTTTCATGAATAGTATTCCTATCGTCAACCTTTGTGTTATATAAGGGAGTCCTCAAGTTATAACCTCAACTGAACCCGAAACATCTGCTGTTAAATGAAATATTTGTTGAGTTTAGTTCCATTTTACAACCTTGCTTGCCACAGTTGTTAAGTGAATCATTTCAATTGTTAAATGACTAATAAGGTTGCTAAGTGAATCTGGTTTTCCCATTGACTTTGCTGATCAGAAGGTTGCAAAAGAGGATCACATGAGCCTGGGACACTGCAACCATCATAAATGTGAATCAGTTGCCAAGTGTCTGAATTTTGATCATGTGACCACTGCAATGGTCGTAAGTGGAGAAAACGGTCATAAGTCACTTTTTTCAGTGCTGTTGTAACTTTGAACAGTCACTAAATGAACTGTTGTAAGTGGAGGACCACCCCTGTAGCACAGTTCCCTGATACCCATGCTAAATATCTGCCAGCGATTCCCTACAGCTCAACAAATGTTAGGACTGCACAATTTAGAAACTTATTTGGGTGGTGGGGTTCTCTTACAGATACACAAGAGCTGTTGCTCTTATGTGTAGGAGTTTCTATAAAGTATTAAAGACAGGATTAGCCTGGTTTTCTTGAGATTAGTTGCAAGTTGAATCTTTCTCCTAAATTTGTGATTCATATATGATGACTCAACTGTGACTTAGAAAGCCAAATATGAAACAAACACAAGCTAGTGGTATTGTTTCAAAGCATTGCAAAATAAAATCAGGGAGACAACCAATACATTAATAATAAATTTTCCAAGTCTATTATATAAGCATAAACATCTGCCACTTGTCATTAGAAGATAACACTTCAATACTCATCAAGAATCACCTCTCACCAGTGTTTGCAAATATTCTGAATGTTAAGATAATTGAAACATGGGAAAATATACAAACAATATGTACTATTTTGTACTGTCATCAATACTGTAAACAACAACTAACTGCAGAAACCTAAACTCAACAAGATGGTTAAGAGTTGGAGGAAAACAATAACTGTTCTTTTGCCTGCAAGAATAATCACAAGTTGTTGCAGATAATAACCTAATACTGGTATTACAGCAGTTTGAAACAGAGGCTAGTGAACTTAAGAAATACTAATATTATTATAAGAATTTTAATTGAAGAAATGACAGGGTATATATCATAAAATGAAAAGCATTATTTCCTTTTATAAAATCATATTATTTACTTGACAGTAATAAATAGTCAGTAGTCCTAACTACTGAGATGGAAAATATCACTAAGATGAGCACTTAAAATTTGAATGCACAAGTGATTCTTCATGCATCTTAGTTCCAAATTATTAAAAATACAGTATAAGGTCCATCTACACTTTGTTAAGTTCTGTTTCATTGTTAAGTACCTTTGATATCTTGACACATTCTAAGAAAGAAGCCAATGATAGACAAACAAAATAAAAATTAATAGAAACAAAGGGTGTCCTTATTATCAGGCTGTTGAGTTAGATCCACACTGGGAAACCAAGATTATACATGCTATTATACTTTTTATTATAAAATTACAGTAACAAGTAATCTTGCCGGTTTGAATGTGCCTCCCTCTCCCTTTTACTGAAGAAAACTAGGGAAGGTCAAGTCTGAGGTATTTTCTAACATTATATTTCTGCCTTGGACTTAAATGTTTTTCTTCTGTTTGTCTTGGTTGCAGCTCTTCATCTTCAACATGATTCTTCCAGTCGAATTCATTTACTGACTGCCAGATTTTGATAAATTGAGAGACAAATTCATGTCTTTTAAGTATAGTTACTGATGAAGGTACTGTGTTAGTCTATGACCAGTTCTGGAGAATGGTAATAGAAATTTTGAGTAGTTCAGAGAATCAGCAAATACCACCTCTGACTGAGATTTTACAGTATCCTTTCCCTGAAACGCTCACCAAACCACACCCACCAAGCCACCCACAGAACCAGTAGTAAAAAAAATTGGAATCCCACTACTGCTTGGTTCCCATGAGAAAGTTCTGTTTTGTCTAGCAACACATTTCATCCTCTTTCCCCCTTCCCCTTCTGTGTGGCAACTGTGAGAAATAGAAAAATGACTTCTGTTAGGTTTGATTCGAAATTGACACAAACTTTATAAAGTACCAAAGTTTACCTTTTTCTAGAATATACCAAGTATACTGAATTAAATATGTTTAAACAAATAAGTGAAATTTCAGTAGATATAAGCCAATGTCTATAACTTCCATTAAGTATTTGGGGCACAATTAAAATTATCAAAATGAACATTTCCTTAAGATTAATGCCATATTATAAGAGGAAATCCAATGTAAATTCCAATTAGATGCTTTACACAGATAGGTAAGTTAATGAGAAAATTTTTATAGCTGGCTAAAGCCTCTAGAATAACTTTGGCCAAATTGAGGTTACTTTACAATGATGATAACTGCAGTCTACAAATTTTCAGCTGTATCACTATATTTTTATTTTAACATTTTTATTAGATTCCTTATTATTATTATTCCTCCTTTTGGGCCCATTTGGAGAAGAAGTGTGTTATATGTCTAAATCTTGACAAATTTGAGAGTCCAAGAGTACTAATAAGAATATTCATTTCCAGCTTTGAAAGTTACAAGGCACGTTTGGTTATTAATAGATAAGCAGTTATCTTTTAATGCCATATCATCTGATAAACAGATGCTGAAGGATGATTTTTACAAATGTAAAAATAGTGAAGATGTTTACTGGAATATTTGGATTACACAAGGCATCAACTTTCTAAATCAGTTAATTTTTAATTAAGTTTTTTAGGAGTGGTATTTTGAATCTGACTTACTTGTAATATCAGCTTTGAATATATATAACTGAAACATGAAATATGGCCCAGATATAGCATCAAATCATTTTGGAAATATTATTCTGTGTCATTCTTGAGGTGGTTAACAGACTAAAATAAGATGCCCTCCTCCATATGTGCATCTCACTGCCTTCCTTCCCATCTTTGTCAATTTTAAACCACTTTTAGTTTATTTATTTTCATGTTTCACATCATTGTCTTAATCAATTGTAAGCTGCCTAGAATCTCCTAGATGGATGACGTGAGAGGCATATAAATTTAATAAATAGATAAAAAACCTCCAGTGTGCTTTCAATTTAAAGATTTTTATCAAATGTAATTCTTAAATAAAAACTCACCATTTAATTTTATTAGTAAAACATAAAATCACAGCATTAACTGTATATTGAATTGTGGAATGAAGGATTGATATATCTAGTTTTGGAAATCAGTGGATCCAGGTATTGTGGAATATGAAACAGACATGGAAGTAATTTATCCAATAATATTATCCTGAGTTTATCAAACCCTCTCAGATAGTATTTAAACGTTGATAAAAAATATTTTTTTCTTTATGATGGCGTATAATATTCTAATAATGTGGTGTTGTTCAGTAATAGCCTTATTTGAATTTCAAAATACTACATAAATCAATAGAATTTTGGGAGAATATTAATGCATGATATTGCTAAACATGGAATTTTTCATTTCATAAAGAACTTTGCTACAATATGACAAACAGTATGAATGTATGTAACTAGAAATGAATCTATTTTAAGTAATGGATCTAGGATATGAATTTATTTCTTTTTGAAAAGTCTCTATGCCTAAAAATGAAAAGATGCTGCAATATGCAATATGGAACTAAATTTAATGTCAAGCTTCAAATAGTACTATCTTGTCATCTATATTTATTATATGGATCTTTTTCTGTTAATTAAGTTTCCCCCCCTAATTTTTACTTTATATTAATCACAATTATATAACTACTTTTCCTTCATCATATATAATCAATGTATAACTTTCAATTGGTGTTGAAGGTCTTTTTGGTTTGTTTAGGAAAAGTGAATATTGTAATAAATGTTAATGTTATTTTAAGAAGAGATTAACATATTTTAAATATGTTTTGGAACACTTTGTAATCAAGAGGATCAAACAATTTCTCAATGTGGCTGTTCATTAAGTTAGATCTCGTTACTTCCAGTTATCTGTTTGTATTATTTTGTAGCAGCTGCTGTATAAAGTATAAAGTCCCTGATTGATATGCAACCTCAGACATTGCATAGGATACAAATAGATGGGGAGTAGTTGCCAATGTAACTGTCTTTATTGGCTTCTCTAGCAAAAGCTAACATTCAACATTTGGGAAGATGTCGTCTTCCAGAGAAGAAAATGACAAAATTCAATGTTTTCCTCTTCCAAATTCTCTATCCACAAGTAAGATGAGAATTTGGAAAAACCAACCCACAGCCAAACCACTGAGAACCACACATATTGCTAATTATCACAGTATTTTCTTACTGCATGTTCTTGCCTTCAAATGCTAACAAAAAAGTAGTAGCTTTTTAACCATACAATGTTTTGATTCTCTAATTTAAAGTTTTATCTGATTACCCATTAAAATAATTAAAACAATCTCTCAAATCTAAATAAAACAAATCCAGAATAAACACTATCATTTAAATTTTCCAGCAATGGCTGGAAATTAACATCACTGATCAAATTTTATCAGCTGGTAAATTTCTAGTGCTCTTGTCATACAATTATAGTACAATGATAAAAAGATGTTTTAATTATTCTTTGCTTTCACACAACAAAAAACCAGCGGAATTTCAACTTGCATCTCTATATTGTCCTCCAAGAAATTACACGAATTTTTTATAATCCTTTTAAAGACCCCAAGCAATCATTTTCATAAGCAGAAATAAGAAAAAGCCATTTTGTGTTTTTTTTTTTTGTTATAATTTAAACAGGATATCCGAATTATTTAAAAATATCTTTGTTGCACAAAATGTGAAAAGGAATTTTCACTTAAAGCTATGTATGACACATATGTTATATGAGAGGTCCTTGGTGCTTTCTGAGCTTGGTTGTTTTTTTACAGATGTTTTGTTACCCAAATTAGTATCATCATCAGTGTTAGCATCTATGCTTAGACCTAAGCAAACCAAAAGACTCAGCAACCCCAGAAGAAAAAACAGGAGTCATCTACAACATGCAATGTAATAACCACTATGTAGGACAAACAGGCAGAAGCCTGCCAGTCAGACAACAAACAATATTTAATTTCACAACATATAGCCAGATTTAACCATAGTTTCAATTGGAAAAATGTGACAATCCTAGACCATAGACTACAAATATTCTTCTTTATTGAAATCAGTCTTTATCTGAAGTTTGTTTCAAAAACACCAGTGTGTTCCTGTCTGGATATTATCTAACTGCTTCCAAATTATACTTTTACTAGGTTTGCCAAAACAGATAGCCATTGTAATTTACTTGATTGATTGTTCAGTCAGTTAAATCTGCATTTGATTAAAATATCTCTGATTCAGTTAAACTAGTTTTAATATGCACATAGGCTGTCATAAGCATAATCTTAAAGGAGGCATTGCGTTTTTGCACTTATATTCAAGGAAGGAATCTTCAACAGCTGCAATCTGCAATTTTTAGATTATAGCTGTCACTTGATTATTCAATTAAATGGTTAAATGCGTAATGTACTTTTTGAGGGATGTGAAGAACATTTTCCTCTTAAACTGCTATTGTACCACTGTAGTTAAGAATATATTTATGAAATGAATATACGTATAAGGAGAACCTTGTCAATGTCCACTAGTTTGCTTACAGAAAATCTTTTAGTCTGGAACCATTCAGATAATTATATATTATATTTAGCATTAAAAAGTGTCCTATTTTCACTTTTTCTTACCAAATTAAACGGAATATGAATATGTATTTATTTATTATCCACCTTTTATACAGAAAGTATGCATGCTGCCACCTTGCACTTATTGTGCACTTTTTAAATTATTTTCTGATGGTCCTGACCTTTTTTGTGTATATTTGAAATGCTAATGAATAAAATAGAAAATCCTGCAGTTTTCATTTTAGAAATGTTAAGTAGTAAGTTATTATGTTTTGTATAAAAGCTTATGAAAAAGAATAATATTTCCCATCTTCTTTAGCATCATACTAACATTCCATTCATTTCAAGAGGCACTTTCTTTTCACAAATCTCATGCATGCTTTAGAATAGTATAAAGTAGGAAAATATAAATTAATTCCTTTTCCTTCTTTTGGAAGAAGCCTGCATGATTTTTGGTTAAATTTTGCAAGATTATTTGAGTTCCTCATTTAAAAAATGATTAACAAGATTGTTTTAGCTTTTGAGAATGACAGTCAAAAAAAGCAATATTGATTTTTCTTCACTAAAGATGGAGCCAATAGTAAAAATTTAACTCCAACTCTTCCAGTTATTAAACAAGACTTAAAATTCATAATGACTGAAATCCAATGTTATCAATTTTTAATCATTAATTCTGCCTTCTAGAATTCAATCGCTTTCCTCTTGGTTCCATTCTGCAGTCTAACAACCCTCCAAAAAACAAGAAAAGAAAAAAAAATAAAAATAATGGCTGATTATTTTTAGTTAATTACTTTTAGTTAGTAATTATAGTTTCATCCAAAACATTTCTACCAATTACTGATTCTACTGCCAAGGTTCCTGGAATTCTGTATTAGTAAAAAAAAAAAAAAAACTCTGCACGTACGGATTTAGGCAGCATGTCCTAAGGGTATATATTATCATTTGTCTAATATCAAAACTCCTAAAAGCAAATCTTCTGGCTTCAGCTTTACAATATAAAATAAGTGTCATAAAAGCAAATATTTTGGTATCAGTTTCTAAGGTAATATATGCTCAACAAAATCAATTATAATGCTATGGCTGCATTATTAATTATATCATTCATAATTGAAAGCAAATTTCAGTGTAAGATGACCCTCAAAATCAGGGGCATCAAACTTGCAACATCACATTGTTATCACATGATGTATCGCAACTTTTCCCCCTTCGCTAAAGTGGGGGTAGGAATGGCCAGCATGTTACACATCTGGCCCTTGATGCGCGAGTTTGACACCCCTGCTCAAAATATTTAAATATGGTGACACTTAACTTTATGATATGCAGTATAGATACAGAGTCCAAGATTGGAGTAGCCTGAATTTATTTGAATTATAGTACTTTGCATCATGATAGCAAGATAATGGAACATTAAAATAGATGACATTCAAATAAGATGTTGCTATTTCAATATAACAATAGCATTTATGTGGTATTTTTTCCTAGTTATGAACTTACACTTACAAAATCAATATTTTTACTTCAGTATCTGCATTATGGCAGAAAACTAAAATAAATTCATATTGAAGGGAAAATATGGAAACTTTCTAAGATTTGTTAAAGAGGCATGAAAAATAATAATTATCACTTCTAGTTTTTATACAATAAATACTCCATTATATGTTTTCAAGCAACCATACTCCAAGACCTAAAAATAAATAAACTTGAACTGGTAGAGTAAAAAAAATGGATGGAATATTAACATGATTTAAATTGTCATATGAATTTAGATGATTAAATTATAATGATCTGATTTATGAGCAAGGATTAACAATGTTCTGCTGTTATTAGTGATGTTTTGAATAAATCAAAGCAAGAAGTTTAATATGAAATTGCAAGCCACTTATAATTGGAAGTAAATAGTGAATTTACAGTTAGTCTTGTGGGGATATACAGGGAAAATAGGGGAAAATATAAATCTCACAGCATAAGAAATTTTGGTATCATATAAAAAATTATATACAGCAGCTAGAGGATAATCTCATGAAACAAACTAGCTTGACAGTAATTTTTGAAACCCCTTAAGTTCTATCCCTTGTAGATAAAATTTTGATGTAAAGTGGCTCATGCTCTTGTCATCTCCTAGTTGCACTATACTGTGTATGGGGCTACTCTTGAAGATGACCTGGAAGCTACAGGTGTCTTGAAATGTAATTGTCCACCTACTGATTGTACTGTGAATGTAGCAAATAACCACTACTGTAAGTTGTAGGAATGGCACTTGGTGCCAAGAGACTTCTGGAATCAGTGCAAGAGGCCGGTTTTTACCTTTAAAGTGTATTATACCTTGACTCTTTGCTACATTTGAGACAATCCATTCCAGGCAGATTCTACCTATCCATTGTATGTTAAACAGCATGTAACTATGCTGATTTCCATTCCCTGAAAAATAGGCCTGAAGGCTTAGGACAGGGATTCCCAAACTTGGCAACTTTATGACTTGTGGACTTCAACTTGCAGAATTCTGGGGGTTGAAGTCCACAAGTCTTAAAGTTGCCAAGTTTGGAGATCTCTGGCTTAGGAGATGGTCTCTTTTATAGCAAGCTTCTCGGTCTGGAACAGCTTATGTTCTCAAGTCAGAGTGTTCAGGGAGGCTCTGTGCTCTTTCCATAAAATCCTTGATGAAGAGAGTCCAGGTAGGTAGACAGCAGTATAATAGGTTTCTGAAATATTTTTCTCTGTTTAATTGATTATTACTGCATTTTTACCATCATGTATTGCCTTGAGTTCAAATTATAATAAACATTCTTATTTCAACAGAGTTTATTGTATAATTGTAATGGTGAGATCATGGATTGTTAGAAAGAAATGTGATCCTTCATTTCAAAACTATGGAACTTAAATATATCAGTCTGAACAGAATAATTTTAGCATAGCAGAGACCTGTTCCAGATGACCAGGGTCTTTGCTTTGACCTAGGATTAATTTACACTGTGTTGACTAGCTGCAGTTCTGTTATGCTATCAAGATATTATCTACACATTTATAGGTTTACAGCTATCATCTATTGTTCTTTTTGACTTACAACTAAGCATAGGGAAACGATAGCCAATCAATGTTTCCCTTGCTATGCTCTCAAGCTGGTCAAATTTCATTAGCATCTTGCATGTCTACTTAAGTTTCACCATGAATTTTTAAAATTCCTTCTTTTCCCTTCCCTTCTATTCCTTTCCCTTCCCAACTTACAGGGCCCTACATTTTAAATATATTTTAAATAGTCAAAGTTTTCAAATACTGTTGTTCACAGTTTGAAGTGATGTTAAGAAGAGGGCAATTCTTAAAATAATTAATACATGCACTGAAACTCAGGCATCTTGGCAGCAAAAGCTTCCTTACTTTCCCCATCCCTGCATCTTGTAACCCTGGCATGCCAGCAATTCTGCAATAATTCCAAGCCAGCATAATTGGATTAATTCTTGCTGTGTGATGACAGGAGTACAGATAACCCCTTCAAGCCAGCAACATATTGCCATTTGTGAAGCAACATTCTCTGGGCTTTAATTGAATTTTCGCAATCACAGATGCAATAGCATTGGCACACAAAGATACCCTATAGCTGTTCGTCTGGTTATGACACACTGTGTTCATCTGAGGATTTGTACAGTCCATTACGGAGACTGCATCTTTTCTAGAAGTACTTAGCAGGAACAAATTCCTAGGAAAAAAAGATAGGAGGTTACTTGAATAAAACTACTTGTCTTGAATTGCCTGATGTCAGACCATGTGCTGAAGATATATAAACTTTTCTCACTCAGGATCTACTCTGCCCTGAACAGTTGCACAGAAAAGGAATTTATTTTTAGCAGATACAGTCTTCTTCCTGTCTGATAAGTTATGCTTGGCAAAATTAGAAAAAAATAGGCGCATCCTCTTTGTACTTCATTAGTACTAATACAGGGGTGTCAAACTCGCATCGTCATGGCATCTTCATGTGACGTGTCACGACCTTTTCTCCCTTCACTAAACCAAGCATCTGGCCCATGGGCTGCGAGTTTCATAGCCTTGGTCTAGTAGGAGCATTTCAATTATTTTAAATTATTTTTAAAGCAATTCCAAAATGACCATCAGTAATAAATACATATTTTTGTAAGCCACCCATAGTCATTGAAAGTAGCCATATAAATTTTCTAAATGATTAAATAAAATAAACCTAGATTGTCACAGATAATACCTTTTGATAGTGAACCTACTTGAACATTTCATTTTAAAATGAAGAGTTTTTTTCAAATAAAATACAGGTATCTGAGAAAATTCTGCTTTGCATTTATTTTGATCTAAGAAGTCAAAATATACTTTATTTTTATATTTGCTATTATTTACATACGTTAATATTGTATAGTTATGAATAATTATTTTTCTTAATTACATATTCTATATTATTATGCACAAAAATATTTAATCTACTACTAACGTAATCGCTAAAATAAATACATCCAAAGTGTAATTCAATGTAAGGCTCAGTTCACACTGAGTTGGACTTCCTGAGGCCTGCAGAATGATAATTGCAACCTCAGATAGGCTCTTTTCCACTTTTTTCATAGCTAACTACATCAAACAAAGTATTCATTAAAGATGCTTATCTACTAGTTAAAATACTAGGACTAAGATGTAGGAATCTTATGTGACTTAGATGGATAGTTATTTCCCAAACAGGATATTTCCCAAACTTCAACATACATCTTCTAGTTACATAAACAAAATAAAATCACACAAGTGTCCACTGCTTTTTCATGTCAATGTCAATCCCTTATACAATTAATAGTATGTCTGTCTGCCTTTGTTTACACCAGGAGTGTCAAACTCACATCATCATGGCAGCGTCACATGACATATCAGGACTTTTTTTCCCTTTGATAAACTAGATGTGGGTGTGATGCATCCAGCCCACAGGTCAGGACTTTGACAAGCCCTGGTTTACACTATCTGCAATTAACACCTATTTTTGCCACATCTATTTGCACTCTAGTACAAATTTTCATCATGCACAAGCATAATTGCACACCTTGCACTGTGCTAAGGTAGGGATGGAATCAGACTAATACATTTGGAAGAGATATTGTAAGTAGAATTTAGAAATTAGTCCAATTCTAAAAATTTAGAATTTAGTCCAATTCTAAAAAAGCCCTAACTAAAATACCTGTAATAGGTTACAATCATGACATTGCTTGATTATTTATCAGATTACCATATCACAGTCCTAAATAACAGGTCCCATTGTCAAAGTTGTGAAAAATTCCTTTCCCAAATCACATGAGGTTTATCCTTTTATAACTTAGTCATAATAGTTAAATTAACTTTAGAATCTCATTTGTAGTCTATGTTTCTATCTCAAAAATCTGTAATCCTGAAAATCTGCAGCATGCACAGCCATAAATAGCCATGTCTAATATATAATGAATATTACAACATACCAAAATTCTAAACAGGTGCAATGATTGTCTCCAGAGCAGTTGCATAAAAGCATTGCAACTCTGAATTGCTGTGCTGTCTTACACAGTTTATATAGAACAATACTCTTAGCAGTAGACTGTATGAAATTTGTGGTTAACAAGGGTGCCTCAAGATATTTTGATACTTGCAGGGAAGAACAAGGCTATGTTTCCTTCTGGTATTGCATCTGAATTCTTCTTTGACAGTAATATGATATCAACTATTATTATTATTATTTATTATTATTATTTATTTGTCAATTGTTTACAATAGGTATAAGTAAAACATAGTTATGAATACATGAAGACATATAAGAAAAAAAATATAAAAGAAACAATAGGACTACAACAGTGATTTACTGTACAACTGTAGTGTTGTGTCAGCTAAGGAAACTGCATACTGACATAAGGAGTACCCATAGCTTTCATGGTTCTCAAGTTGCCCTCTAGCACTTAGCAGCCAGTCTCAGATTTGTTTCCTGAAATAAGCACCTGAATTTGTTTAAATAGTAAGGCTAGCACTAATGATTAGCTCCTGTTGCCCCAAAGCTATTCAACTCTTGACATTTTTCCTGACATTTCCTGCTTCCTCTTATCTTTTGTTTCTCCAAAGAAAATAAAGATAATATCTATGGAATTTCTTTCCTGTTTATTGTCCCATCTTCTCCATATCCTAGATAGCTTTCTTGACCATCTAACTATCTAGTTTTTGTATTCCCAAGTTTTTCAATTGACAGAGTTATCCTTAGAACCACTATCTTACACCTTTTATAGAACAATTCTTTGATTCAAATAAATTTATCTGGATCATACTTATGCCTATCCCACAAATTATATATGGCTGATTATTAATTGTATGAAGGAATAATAAGC
The DNA here is from genome assembly GCA_023653725.1 of Bungarus multicinctus. Classification (NCBI taxonomy): domain Eukaryota; kingdom Metazoa; phylum Chordata; class Lepidosauria; order Squamata; family Elapidae; genus Bungarus; species Bungarus multicinctus. The sequence goes on along the minus strand of CM042849.1, from coordinate 33,546,608 downwards.
TAAAAAATATACCATGCTTTTCTTTTATTAAAAAATGCAATTAATCCTAACCAGATCTATGTTTGAGATAAGCTGCCTATTCTAAATGTTATGTTAAATGATGCTGAAAAATATAGTTCTGAAAATAATACTGCAGTCAATTTTAAAATAATTATCTCAAATTCTAAGAGATTAAAACTCAGATGCTAGCCTGCAGATGGAATAATATCATAGATAATACTATTCTAAAGATAAAGCTTTCTAACATACTCAAGCAGATAATTAATGTAGGTTATTATAATCTGCTTTGATTATTAAATGGGACAAGGAAAATTTCTGTAATATAACATGGGTAGATGAAGAAACTAATGATGAAATTTCACAAAAATTTACCTGATTTTTGTCACACTTATATTGAACTGAAATTACAATCTAATTATTTTACTAGAAATAAAAGACAGCTTAATCTGATGACATGAAATACAAACCTTTGTATTTCATGTCACTAGAATCATTGTGTTTAGTGTCATGTATACTAACTTTTCAATTAAATTTCCATTCTAACATGAAAATGATATTTTGCCATCTTCTGCCTATAAGGGTACAGTGACTTGTATTGGATTATAATACATAAACTAAGATGTTTAATGTTGGCAAAATGTATTGTGATGAATGTCAAACTAAGAAATGAATGAAAAAATAGGGTTGATGGTTGTGCTCTTTCTGTCTGAACTTGAACTAATAATTTCAAAATTATACTTTATACAGAATAGAAGTGAAAGGAAAAAATTCATGGATAGCTGGACAGGGTTGAGCTTCAGGGCTTGTGATTATGGTTAGGATAGTACTTTTCCTGATGTTTCACCAGAAACTGTGGTTTGCATTTTCAAACTGCTTCTAAAAATGCCAGCCAGAGTTACTGGCAAAATTCCAGGAAATTTGTTTCCTAGACAGAGTCATTACACCCTGAAGCTTAACATTGGCTCATCAGATACCGCCTTTGAAAGCCTATACCAATAATTCATGGATAGTATATGACACCAAGCAAGGAAATGGCTTTTTATTAAACTTGTCCTTTTAGTAAAACAAGTATGTATTTGAAAATACGTAATCCTGCTTCTTAAGTAGTAATTTTGTATGATCAAAGTTGAAAGACATGTTTAAAATATGGGCTGAATGAGTTTGCCTTTGTTGGTTTCTTTTTCCTGCTCATTTTGTATGTTTGTATGTTAGTTCTGTTATTTGTTTTTAAAATTTTATTATTTTAAAAATAGGTTAATTATCTTTTACGTTGAAGTGTTTATTGGTCTAAGCAATTAGCTATAGGTATTGGACTATGACAAAGAAGCAAAACTTTTCTTTTACATTTACTTAACACAAACCTCAAAAAACTCATTAGCAAAAACAAATTATAGATCAGTTCATATCTCAGAATTATTATTCTGTGGGGGGTTTGTGTGTGCACAAATGTGTGTGTTAAGCATTGTCTTGACTAATCATGTATTAAAGTTATACATTTTTAAGCAGAATTTATTTACAATACATTTAGTATTGTATATTTTACCATCTGAAATATTTTCATCCTCACTACCATTAACCATAGTCACAATTTTTCAAAAACATTATTAGACTATTAAAAACATCATTTATTTCTCATCATGATGTTACCAAAAGCAAAACATTTTATCTTGTCAAAAGCAAGGTTGACACTAGCATTATCTTCCAAAGAAGCTACAATCACACAATTCATATTCCAAAACAAACAAGTTAAAAAATAACAACCATAAAAATGAACCAACTTTCTCAAGGCCAATTGTTATAATTTATACTGCAAAGTAAATGTTACGTAAAGCACTGAACACCTCACCACTTTTTATTTTCTAAATAAACATATATATTAAAACTATTCAATACAAGTGAAAAATTTTAAAACAAAAGCATCAATATTTTTTGTCTTTATTGTATCCATGGGCTGCCACCCCATGACCTTGTTCCAAGTGATCCATGCCTTTTTGGGCATGAAAGACTTGTAGATTCATATACAAGGCTACACAAAGTAACTTTCAGAGCATCTATTAAACAAAGTTACTAAAATTCATTCCAAATTTCATGCTTCCTTCATCCAGATCCTATTGAATTGCCTGGGACATGCTTGTCCTATTATCTGGGGGAATTGTTTAAACTTTTTGGTCCTGGGGAAGTGGACATTATTATGAGCTTGACCACTTGCTCTTTATATCCATGCACCTTCTAGCTGGTTAAGGCTTGGGCTAAAGCTGCCTTAGGAGTGACCTATGGGTAAGCTCTAGCAATGTTAAATCCTTGATAAAGGGGGTTATCCCATTACATCTTTGGAAGGTACTGGTTCACCCATTACTCAGGAAGCCATCACTGAATCCCACCATGCTCCATCCTTGCAGCAGACAAGCACACATCTGCAACTCTGTTTGCACAAGCAGTGGGCAGGCACCAGGGGTGGGATTCAAATTTTTAAAAAATCAGTTCTGTGGGCGTGGCTTAGTTGGCTTGGTGGTCATGTTATTGGCTGGGCATGGCCATCTCAATATCACTCACATTGAGGCACGCATCTCCTCGCCTGCTCTCTTGACTATTGGGATGCTGCAACGGTCGTAAGTGTGAAAAACGGTCATGTCACTTTTTTCAGTGCCACGAAAAACTTTGAATGGTCACTCCATACAAGCAAAGTACCAGCAAAGGAGTGACAAAAAACTCAGAGAAGTTCCTGAGACAGGAAGTGTAGTCCTGCCAAGAATGTAATAAGGGTTAACGGAGAGGCAGTTTCTGTAAGCAACACCAGAATGTTTCCTTCCTGCCTTCCTTACAGGATCAGGCCAGTAATTTCTTCTAACAACTAGTTATCTGAACTGCTTAGAATGTTAACAACCAGTTCTAGCGAATAGGTGCGAACTAGTAGAATCCCACCCCTGGCAGGCACACCTGACACTTGCGCAAATGGAATGCGTGCACTTCCCGCTGCTCATGCAAGTGATGATGCATGCACACTCCCCTGACACTTCCACAGTCCAAAGGGCTCAAGGTCCAGTATGGGCCGCGGACCAGAGATTGGGGACCCCTGATCTATAGGCCTTTCTATCAAGATTCAGGACTAGACTTGGTACAGAGAAGCATTGGCCACACTTTTGGATGCTCACTGGCAGAAGTAGGATAGGGGAAGTGCATTCATCCTGGCTTGCCATGACATCTTGGCAGCTTTCAATACCATCAGCCATACCTTTCTGGATCAGCTTCAGATGTAGCAAAATGCAGCAGCACTAGCAGTTATATGAACTTCTACAATGACACACACTCCACTCTGCTCCTGAGCTGCATTGGTTATCCATTTGTTTCCATGCAAAACTTAAAGTGCTGTTTTTGGTTTTTAAAACCTTACATCAGGATAATCAAACTCAAGGGCCACAGGCCAGATCCAGCCCTATGGGATGCTTAGATCTGGTCCATGGATGACCAGCCCATGGTGCCTCTCCCAGTGAAAAAGGCAGCTTGGGGGAGCCCTGCGCAATCTCCCTGGACTCCATTTTTGCTGGTAGAGGGCTCCAGGAAGCCATCGTGGCCCAAAACGGAACCTCAATGAGTGACATCGAGCTGACCATGCCCACTCTAGCCATGCCTCCCTCCCTCCCGAGGTCAAACACAACCATGATGTGGCCCTCAATGAAATTGAGTTTGACACCCCTGCCCTACATGATATGAATTTTTGTGGGATTACCTCTCCCCAAATAAATCTACCATCCTATCAGGTCCAGCAGGAGAAACATGCTGCAGGTGCCATCTGCTAAAGTATTTCATCTGATGGGACCCAGGAGACAAGCCTAATTTTCCAATTTAACCCTTTTGCAATCTTGTTTTTACTGATGTTACTTAACTGATTTAACTGATTTTTATATTGTTTTAATTGATTTATTGTATGTCACCCAGATTCGCCTTAGGTGAGATGCGCAGCCATATAGATTTGATAACTAATTGATTATCAATTAGATATGTCCGGATTGCTCTTTAAAGCATCATGAGAGCTAGGGATTTAATTAGATACATTAGAATATGGCATTCAAAATTTTTGAAAGAGTTAGAATTTGCTATATGTTAAGTTATATAAATTAAATTAATATATTGTCAATATTATTAAAACTGGAAATATATTCACGATTTTGCTTTGTCCATTTCTCACTGACTTCAGATGTTAAGACTTCCAGACATTAATTAATATGAATAGGAAGCAGACAGTATATTAATTAAATATGACAAACAGATTACTTAAATCTGTTTTTTTAAATAAAAAAGATTATGGGGGCTAGTCTGATATTTTGCTTTTCTAAAATGACTAATGACATAAAAGCCTGGCAACAAATCTGCAGCATCCCAGCTTTCAAGAACAGAAGGAATAAATGAAGTGAGAAGTAGACTGCAGTAAGTCTAATAGACAAACTGACTAATCTAAGACCCCTCAAGGTTATAACAAAGCAATTCATTCTTTGGATTTCTACAGGCACTAGACATAATTTATCAACCTAAGAGCAGGCTTACAAATATTATACATCTCAATAACACATTACTTTCACAGTGCAACTTTTTAAACAATGATAAATTGATAGGACTGGCCTCAAACTTATTTAACAATAGAAACAGATCATTTGCAAACTTCTGAAAGCTCCATTTCATATGTAAATAAAGAATTCTGCTCTATATTTCTTTAACAGATCTCCTAGCATAGCAATATCTATATTTGTGTTCATTCTGACTTTTAAAGAATGTTACCCTCAAGCGTTATTGTTTTCTTTTCTTTACATGTTTTTCATTTAGAACAGAAACTTTAGAAGCAGTTCCTGATACCAAATATCTAGATCAATTTGTTGGGATGTTATATTTATAGCCTAACATCACATTTTAATTGACCTAGATATTTTTAAAAATGCTTTAAAATATATAGAGGATGGATGTTTTATTGGGTTGGGATTTAATGTCCTAATTATAAAGCTTGATAGTTTATATACAGGTAGTGCATCCAAGGTTGTTGTTATGCCTTTGACTAAACTCTTAGTAAGTGCCTAGAAAAGCCGATGCAGTTTTCAGAAGTGGTTTGCCAGTTTTTTCTTCTGAGTGTTAAAAGAAAATTACTGACCCAAAGTCACCCAGCTCTCTTTCTGGACCAGAACCCATACTCTCAAAGTCTCTAGCTGACACCTTTAACTGCTACATCAAACTGGCTATCAATTACTGTTCTACAATTTATTTAATTAAATTATTCTTATACCATCTTATTCTTTTCCATCATCTTGTTTTTATTAAATGGCTGCTTAATTATCCTTTACTACTTGGGTAGTAATGTCAGTGTAACAAAATGAAATAGTGTTTGCTCCAAACCAAAGGAGGAAAAAAAGAGATGGGAGGCTTCAAAAGATGTTACATAAATAAATCTTTAAAGGGTTCATGTTAGCTGAATGACTTAACTCTAATTCAATATATGCCTTCTGTTACAGAGATTTATTTCTTCAGGTGCAAATATTAGTCTTGGCCATATAATTATTTTCCAGCATGCAGTCATTGCAATATTAAAGGTAATTACTATTGTTTGGGCATGACCCAGTGGCAGAATTATGAACTGCCATTCTTCTGCATCATGAAGTGCACCTGGAAACATAATTGTGACTAATTTTGAAGTGAACATTTATTTTGGCAAAATATAGACAGACAAAATCTTTATGCACTTCTATGTTCCAGGCAGCATTTTTTATATATAGTTTGTTACAAAATATTACCAATTTTACATTTAGAACAATTACAGAACTGATGTTATTTATTGAAATAGTATTGATTCTAAGTGGAAAATGCTCTGTGAAAGAAATTCTGCAGCAATTTTGAACTTGAACATCTGCTCTATCAGATTTAAATAAAAGGCCCGCAGTGAAGCAAGCTAGACTACAATAATACAATAATCTAATCCCCTCAGCCCAAAATATTCATTGGCTGCTTAGTTGGTTAATGTATATATCTTTTCACAGTGAGGTTATATAGTTATTCAACATGATAAGCATTGTAACTTCTACAAAAAGATATTATTTGATCCTCTAGGATATTTTAAGATGAACATTTTTTTCCAAACACTTTCTTGCCTCTGAAACAATGTCTACTTCTTTGATGCCAAAGCAGCTAACAGTTGAGCATTTACTGATCGGATGCCTTTCCTGACACCACACAGAGTTCACAGCAGATATTTGTTCTTTGTGCCTAGGAGAAAAATATCTCCTGCTACCTAAGATTGAACTCTCAACCTTCTGGGTGGAGGGAGAGGTCTTCACCAATAGGCCCTCTATAAATACAGATGTTAATAATGTGTAAAATATGCTAATGTTGTCAAGTTTCTTGTTTTCTACATTTCATCTTTCTTTTAATTTGCTTCCAAACTATTTGCCAACTTGGGCTAAAAGATTCATGAAAAATGTGAATACATTTTTTCACCTTTCTTCCAAGAAATGTGTAGCGTGCACTTTTTATTTGATATGTAGATATAATTCATATAATTATACAATTGTGAAGTTGTTGGGCAATGTAAGCATCATCCAGTCTAATTCTCTGCATTGTGTAAGAAAATCAGTTTAAGCACTCTCAAAAATTATTATTTGGTTTCAAAGCCTCTAGAGATGGAACAACCATAAATTCTGTATCTAAACTATTCTACTGTTGTAAGAGCTTACTGTCACAGGATTTTTCTTTTTCTTTAAATAAAATAAAATTATCTGCAAGTTTTATCTATTAATTTTGATCTAACTTTCTGTGGCAAGAAAAAGCAGTTCCTAACCATTTTCCCTTTCTCTGTTCTTTTCTCTGAGTCCTGTTCAGATTTTTTCAAGTACTTATTTTTCCAAACAAAAGGATTACAGCTAAAGATGGGGCTTCCCCAATTTCTATATAGAAGTCTACATCTGTATTGAGTCACCATGCACCTATGACAGAATAAATAAAATCTGGAATTGATAGTGGACAAAATGCAAACAGCCTGCTGTTTAGGCCTGAATAACCAAAATTTGAAACATTCTTTGGAACCAATTTAAATGAACTTGAAAATTACATGTCTGTGCAAAACAGATGGCAACAACATTCCCCAAGAAAATAAGCAAAATGCAATCTGCTATCATTTCTGCGTCTAATAAGACAAATTTGCCCATGTACAGACTTGCTTCCATTTCAGTGTGCTAGTTTATATGGATCGCACTTAAACATACTGGCCATATTTTCCATCTTTCTCCTTGATACAGGTTTTTTTTCAATATCTTGCAAAATGAAGAGTTTTAGAACTTTCTATCATTTAGTTTTGAAAGCTATGCTGTGTATTATTTTGTAGTCTTTTATAAATCTTAAGTTTTCCTGACAAAAGTATCCCCTGCTCAGAAGTGGCATTCAGCAGATTCTGACCAGTTCTGAAGAACCGGTAGCAGAAATTTTGAGTAGTTCGGACAACCAGCAAATACCACTTCTGACTGAAGATTTTACAGTATCCTTCCCCTGCCACACCCACTAAGCCACACCCACAGAACTGGTAGTAAAAAAAATTGAATCCCACCACGGCCCCTGCTGCTCTTGGATCTCCATGCAACAATATAATACTTTAGCCTACATCACAAGACTTCAACTTTCTGGGATCAGGCACACAGTTAATATTTCTGAAGGATAATTAAAATTGGTGGGATTATATTTTTTCTATTTCTTTTCCAATTTTGATGTAATGGAAAAGGATTTTGCTAGTTTTGAAACAGGTAAAATACACTTAGGGATCTTAAATATTCAAGTTGGTCTACAATTAGATTTAAACATCAGATGTCCATGGTGGATGGAGGCATATAAATATTCACTGTAACCTACAGTAACTCTACCCCAAATTAAGAAATTATAGAATCATAAAAAGGGAGTCCTTATTGAAAAAATCTTATGTATCCAATGGATAATTTACAAACAATGCTAAAAGTCTAGCAAAACATTTTCATAGGACTCAGATTGTTAATATACTAAGTCTGCACATAAGTCGTTTAATTGTATGAATGTTGTTCACAGGGTCTTTCCTTATTTAAATTGGGTCTTTGTAGGATGAAATCACAAAACAACTTGGCTGACTTATATCCAAGATATAACATCTGTTACAAAAACCTTCATTTAGAATGTTAACTCTCCCTTAGGGCCTAGCCATTGAAATAATCTCATATTACCGAAAGGAAGATTATAGATCTACTTGCATATTACTCAGGACAAGTCAAATCAAAAATAGCAAAGTTTGAAGCAATATGTTTAGACTCTGCAAAACAAAAACAATCTGACCATCATAAAAGATATTCTTAAACAAAACATAGGATTTGTATATTAATCTTTTCCCACTTTTTAACCAGCAACATAAATTTAAAAGTTTAAGAATTTTACAAAAAATTAAGAAGGGGTGGATACATGCCTTTCAGGATTTTCCACTTCTTCAGTTACAAAATTGAGGTAAAACCTATAAAAACGAAGCTGCTGTTAACACCATCATTTTTATAACCATTTCTACATATTACTTGAATAGCTTGTCTTAATATATGCTTGGAATAAATGTGATGTAGGAAGAGAAGCCTAACCAGATTTACGGTATAGGACCAACTACAAAATTGGAGTAAGGAATGTTTACTAGCACTGATGATATTACCTAGTTAAGGTAATGAAATGTTTGCTAGAAAACAAGCAAGCTCACAGTGCACCAAGGACCCCTCTAATCTGCTATATCACAAGAGTTCTATTGCATGCCACTTTGAAGTTTGTATAGATTTATATTTCAAAGTAAGCTATACATGATTTCTTGCCTAAATCAACAGAATTTAATTTATAAACAAACAAAGGCATTTACTAGTGGCAGGATTCTCATAGCATTCTGTAAACTCAAACCGAAGAAGCTACCTTATGGCCTAGTATAATTGAGACTCTAGCATAGGAAAACTAATTCAAATGAAATCAGTATAATCTTATCTATTGTACTGAAACACCAATAGCACTTCTTTTCTTGGTTCTTTCTATGGAATCAAAGAAATTAAACATTGTCATATATAATGACCATTTTCTTGGAACTTTTCTCATTGCACCGTGAAATTTCAGATAACTCTGGAATCTGTCTCTGAAACTTCCTGTTTTGGAGTTTACATATGAAAGGTTTCACTAGAACGGGATCTCTTTCCACCCCATGTTTAGCTTCAAAGAGGCACTAAAGGAAAACTGCAGGCAATGTCTCTATGGATTAGAATTTATTTTGCAAGAAGGTTCTTAGTCAAAAGCCATTCAGTAAATCAGCAATATAACTTACCAACCAGAGTAAGCATACATTCCAGAATAAAAAGCTAGAGGCAATCCTTTGACACTGGCTACATTCCCAAAAAATGCATCTTTAAAGTGTTCAGTTTCCCCTGAAGGAAGAAAAAAAACATACCAAGGTTGATTTCAATTTTATTAAGGTTAAAATATTACCAATATCAACAACCCATATTACCAATTACCAATTAAGGTTAAAATATTACCAATATCAACAACCCATCCATGTACAATATTTTTTTCCAGTTCGGTTTTATCTACCAATTCTTTAGATAAATCCAAAATAGTTTTTTGTTCCTGCATGCCAGGTGTAATATAACTGACAACATCTTCCAGTATGAATGCATTCAGAATACAATCTGCATTTTTAGATTAATTGAAATTTCAGGGGGCGGAAACCTGAAACAATGGCTTACATTTTTTAATATATTTTTTTTATTTCCCCATGCTATTTTTGTAACATTTTGGAGAACTTATTGCAATATGTGGTTCAAGAATTGCAGCCCAATTTTTGTATCAACATCTTGAAAGGTTCTTTAATGATGCAACAGTGCTGCTGAGAATAAACATTAACTTTTTTTACTTCTGATAAACTTAACAATTAGGAAGTTACTCTTAATTGTATCACCTTAAGGTTTCCCAATTTTACTTTGGAGCCATCCTTGAAAATACCATTTTTTAAAACTCAAGAACACAGACACCGCATGAACCCATCACTCTGTTTAGATGTGTAGATGTGTGTGCACATATAGACATAATTTATTTATTTATTTATTTTATTAAACTTATATACCGCCCTCTTTTCCTGATAGGACTCAGGGCGGTGTACAGCCGATTAAAAATACAACAACAATACAAAATTAAAAACAATTAAAATCAAATATAGTGGCTTAAAGATAAAAATGTATAAAGGGAATTAAAAAGACTAAAAACCAGATAAAACCAGATTAAAAACCCTAAGAGAACCCTAGGCCAGACCAGCTTGGTGAAATAGATGAGTTTTCACCGCCCACCGGAAGGTCAGGAGATCAGGGATGGTCCTCACCTCTGGGGGTAATTCGTTCCAGAGGAAGGGTACCCCCAACGAGAAGGCTCACACCCTCGGCATCGCCGGCCATCCACCCACCGGCACCCCGAGGAGACCCACTCTATGGGAACGTATTGACCAGCAGGAGGCCGATGATGGCAGGAGGTTGTACATATCATGCTATAATATTTTGGCACTTATTTCTTTGCTTTTCTGGTTTTTTTTAAATCTGAAGCAAGTAAATTTAAATATTTTATTCATAGTTGGCTTTCCACTATTAAACATCTGACTATGAGAAAATATGGTTTGAACTGTTAGTCATCACATGATTTCAGATCCTGCTTCATTAATCAGCCATAGCTTGGACAAATTACAGTTCTTATCTTGGAATCTAACAGAAATTGTGACTTAATCCATACTGTGCTTTGTTCCCCTTCACACATACAGAAAGAGAAAAGGGAAGTCAGGAACCAAAATCTTGGTTACTACCTTATCATAAAGCTGAATTAGATCATGACCAAAAAAAAACATTTTCATAGTGAAGATACAGTGTTGCAATAATGTAATAAAATATTATTTTGTAGTAAATCCACACCATTAGAGATTTTACATTATGACTAGCATCTGCTACAAGCATAATATTACTGTCGCCAACAGCAGTCTAAAGGAATAGAATTCACTTATCTATTTAAAGAACTTTAAACATTCTACTTAAGAAACATTTTAAGAGTGAATACCAATTAGTGGGAATGGTGCTTTATACAAGAATGTTTCCAATAAAGAAAAAGGCTATAAAGTTGTATTATAAATACTCTACATTGTTCTATATAAAACATATAGTATAGAAGCTTGAGTCTTCCACCATTACAAAAACCTTTGAGACCCTAGTTGCTTGTTTCTGATTTTGCTGCAAGAAACAATCTTTTGGTCCAACATTTAAAAATGATGGATGGAGACTCAATATGATCTCATAGTCAGATGCTGCAATGTAAGTTTTACTTCCAGTTATTTACCTGACAGTATGGAACTTAAATAGAACAAGCAGAGACTAATTAAAAGATTTTTGCTGGCATAAGCACTCTTTGGTAGGGACAAGAATGGGAAGGAGGAAGATGAAAGCACATAAAATAGCATTTACTTTTCAGTTCATACCTCTAATTAGCTGCATAACTCCAGGGACTATAATTATCAAAATTGCTACAAGCTTGCAAAAGGTTAGGAAAATCTGAAGGCGGGCACTCCAACTGACACTCATACTATTCAGGACCATTACGACTGCTGGAGGAAAAAAAAAAGAAAAATTAAAAGGAAGTATATCTCATCCATCCAAAAGCATCATAAAAGCTCTGTTAGGCAGAACTTCTCCCACCATGTATCCTGGGCATTAGCAGAGCAACTCACATTAAACCTTTAATGAGCAGCCTTCTTATAGCTTATTAAAAAAAAACTTTACAAAGTATCATCAACTAAAAATCTTCTAAATCTTCCAAAGTACCAATGATAGCATTCTGTTAGCCTTCCAGTAAACATAATTAAGCTTGGTCCTCATCATAGAACTAATTTTGACAATAAATGCAGTGGTGGTATTCTACCGGTTCGCCCAGGTTCTGCCGAGCCAGTAGCAGCAATGAACAGGGGAGACTGAACCAGTTCTCTCCTATGCTCTGTGTTAGACCCACCCGCTCACCTGGGCTTCCATTCTAATCTTTATGTCCTGCTTTTGAAGTGGCACAACAATTGCCATGTGGCAGTTGCTGGAGCATCAGGGAGAGTGCAGGATTGCAGGAGGTGACTCAAAATGCCTCTGCGCCTGTGCAAAGTATGTATGCACGCACAAAGCGCCCCCACCAAGCCACGCCCACCGAACCGGTGGTAAAAATATTTTAAACACACCATTGAATAGATGGGTTGCTGTAACCCAATTTTAAACCAGATTTATAAAGAAAAATATTTGTACCTCAAATGAAGAATCCTTGGTACTTTCAGAGCTTGCTTATTTTCTCACAGACATTTCATTATCCAAACTAGGTAATGACTAGCACTGAAGATGTTACCTATTTTGGATATTGAAATATCTGCAAGAAAACAAGCAAGTTCAGAGAACACCCTTAATTTTACTTTCCTATTCAGATTCAGTTCCTATCTGGTTTAATTAAATTTTGGTATACATATTTTTTAAAGGTTTACTATATACAATAGTAAAGTAAAGTCAGTTGTGGACTTTACAAAATTATAAATTCATGCTACATCTCTGCACACTCCTAAACAATTGTCTGCAGTATTTTTTATGAGGAAGTGAAAAATGGAAAATGTAAAAACTCTAACTCTTTCAAAGAGAACCAGTTATTTGAATTATACTATTATAATAGTACAGTAGCATCTCTGACCTTTCTGTTAGCAATCACATGAAAGAGGGCTATCAGTGCTACAAAGTTTTATACCAATTTCATCAATTTCTCAAAAAACAGACAACAAAAATATTGAGTATATCAAAAATTCCAAATTAGGATTCCTCATAGACCGGTATTCAGTAAAAAACAAATAAAACCAGTAATAAATATAAATAGACAACATCCTAGTCCTTGAACATATAATCAAATATTGTTTATTCAAATATGCACTCATTTTATGCAGTAACCTTTTGCTTGAGTATGTGTTCACTTTTTAATTTCCATATCATGTTATGGAGTTCAAAGAGTGCTTAAAATACAATGAAAAGAATACAACTTTATTGACTATATTTATACAATGTTATTTTCTTAAATAACTTTAAGGTGTTATGATCTTATCAAATTTGCTGAAATCAATGAGGAAAAAGTGGCTCAAAATAATTCCTAAATCACCAAATGAAAAAATGATTGCAGTTTGTCTTTTATTACCATTGCAAAGATTTCAATATAAACTAACAGAAGCTTAACAAGTAGTAAGTAAGGCTCACATTTGCCACTTGATTACTTTGTCTCCGTATCGGTTATTGGTGACAAGCAAAATGCTTTTCTGAGCTATGGATTCTTTCTGTTCTCTCCTCTATTCTTCTGTCTCAAACCACTTAATTCATTTTATTAAATAATCTAGTATCATTTATGAGTCTTGAAGAAGTAGATAAAACTCTCTGCATTGTTAGACCTGTCATTTCTGAATTGGGCCAGTGCTGCTTATGTTTGATTAAGGTCCCTGATAGGGTGAAAGAAAATAGATCCAAGCAATAAATTGACTCAAGCTTGAGTCCAGAATATTTCCCTTTTCAGTTCTTATTCCTGAAAGATTGATCCTAATCAGTGGTGTAGAGAAAGGAGAACTCTACTATATCTGGACACCTCTAATCTGTGGAATCCCTCCATGATCTTTTCTCCATCTATTCCTGTTTCATATTGTCATGAAGTATACTGCTGAAGGAGGTCATTGCTGGCAAGAGTTATTTCTTATCATTAGTAGGCTGATGATACCCAATTATGCATCTTGTCTTTTGGCCAAATAGGTAATAATGAAGAATAAATTTTCAAATGAATTCCTCCAAGGAAGAATAGCTTTAGATTTCTGGTTGGAATGATGCCAGGGAATTTCCATCTTTCATTCTGAATGGGGCACTTCCCTACTCTAGAGTGGTTAACTATTTGGAAATTTCCATGACTCACAACGTACTGCCTGAAGAAGAGAGGGCGTTAAGCAGTTGCAGAAAATATGTGTACCTTTTAATGCATTGATATTAATTTTAATATACAATATGGATAATATATACGTTCCTGTACAAAAAGTGGAATACACATCTAATAAATAAATTAACTTCGGGTATATCATTTTTAGCAGCTAATACATTTTTATTTGCACAAAATACAAATGGACAAATATTAGCATTCATAGTTTTCTGCAGTTTTTACCCTTCAGTTTCTATATTCAAGGTCCAGTAGGAACCAGAAAAGGCATGGAACTTTTCTTAATCCTACTAGTGTTCACTGGCCAGCATATAAAGAGAATTAAGTACTAAATTAAATAAATAAAACACATTTATTGTTTTCTTGATGCATCAAATTCCTAATTCTCTTATTAGCTACGGCCTCAAAGAATAAAAAATCAGGCAGAGACCAATGGACACACATACGGATCCTATATAAACTATATCCCAAATAAACTGATCTGAGAGATGCAACGTATCTTGCATATTTTCTTAAATTGTTATAATCAGAAATATTAGGTGGTATACCTGGCCATTTTGTTGTTGTTATTGTCATTCGATATGTTGCAAAATTTATAAAACATATACAGGTTAATATTTTATAGCATCTCCCTTTGCATTTTTGCCGTGCAGCAGTTCTAAAGTGCTCCATTAACCTCAGCTGTGCTCACAAACCACATTGATATATGCCTAAGGTTATTAAAGCTTCATGACTGCATCTCTTTCTGCAAGTGAAAATGCTACCTTTTCCCTAGTAAAATTATCATTTGCAGGATCCTTATAAAAGAGAGTGCTAAATGCCTTATTAATTAATAGAGACAGTAAAGCTTTCCCCAAAACAACCTAAATGTTTCACAATAGTAAAGGCTCTAACTGCATTTTGCTGTCCGTGGAGATCATTTAATGGCAATTAAACTGCTATTTCTTCTTATCTCAATCAGAGCAAGTCTCCAAATAACTCACATGGCAATCTTCTTAGAACAAAGAAGTAGAATTTGTAATGGAGTAAAGATCAGTAGCTTTTATGCCCATATCCCAAATGAATTGAGATGAAAGTTTACTAAGGCAGGACAGAACAAGGCAAAACAACCTTTATCATTATTTTTTACTGTGAGCACACTGGCCCGCATTAAAAATGAAATTGTTGTCTACTCTCATAGTATATATCTACCCATACACATACGTAACACACATATACACATGCAGACGCAGACACACACACACACACAGAGTTTGGCGATTTGAATCCCTAGCACCGCATAATGGAGTGAGCTCCCATTACTTGTCCCAGCTTCTGCCAACCTAGCAGTTTGAAAGCAAGTAGAACAATAGGGACCACTTTGGTGGGAAGGTAACAGTGTTCTATGCACCTTTGACATTTAGTCATGCCGGCCATATGACCACGGACACGTGTTTGGACAGCGCTGGTTCTTCAGCTTTGAACTAGAGGTGAGCACCGCCCCCTAGAGCCGGAAACGACTAGCATGTATGTGCAAGGGTAATCTTTACCATGTGTATGTATGTGTGTTGTGTGTGTGAGTGAGTGTGTAATGTATGATGTGTGTGTGTGTATATAAATATATATATATATATATATATATATATATATACTTTGTATTACACATATAACCTTACACATATATATATATATATATATTTGTTTTTGGAGATTTTTGCGAGTATTTGTATGTGGATCTTTGGTTCTTTGGGTTTTCTCCCGCGTAGAATTGGAAATATCTAGGCGACGTTTCGATGAAGTCTCATTCATCATCTTCAGGCTTGTGTCTTCGGCCTTGTGCTTCTCAGAGTGATGTGAGCTTGCAGCTGCTTCTTCCTTTTAACTACTAGTGGGGGTGTGACTTGATTGGGTGGGGGCTTGGCTGTGTTCTGATTGGGTGGGGGTGTGTCCCCAGCAACTGAGACTAACCGGAGTACAACCAAACCCCCACCAGAACAGAACACACCCCCAGCCAATCAGAACACGGCCAACCCCCCAACCAATCAGAACACAGCCAAACCCCCAACCAATGAGAACACACCCCCACCCAATCAGAACACAGCCAAGCCCCCACCCAATCAAGTCACACCCCCACTAGTAGTTAAAAGGAAGAAGCAGCTGCAAGCTCACATCACTCTGAGAAGCACAAGGCCGAAGACACAAGCCTGAAGATGATGAATAAGACTTCATCGAAACATCGCCTAGATATTTCCAATTCTACGCGGGAGAAAACCCGAAGAACCAAAGATCCATATATATATATATATATATATATATATATATATATATATATATATATATATATATATGTATATGTATATGTATATGTATATCACTGTTCATTTTAACGCTCCTTCATAATTTATAGGAAAATATGAAGGGAAAGTGATAAAAGAAAGATTACCAAATACAGAATAGATATTCTATGGCTATAATGTGTATAGCCTGTATCCTGCTCCTCAAGAACTTTTATAGAACTCAAAGCTATCTTCTCAACTGCCATTTTTGGGGGGATGGAAGCTAAGAATAAATTAAATTTAGTAGATTCAAAACAGAATAGAATGAGTGACTAGAAATAGAAAACTGGCCTTAAGGAAAAAGCACATCAGTTAATGAGATCTAATGAGTATTTTATTTGTGTTTTCTTTTTCAGGGTTACATTTAGGTAAGACAGGGGCTAACATCCTACCAGAAATGTTTTTGTTTTCCCAGTTTGGTTTAGTCTATAATATAGTTCCTCAGTCTGATCTCTATACCTGCCCTGTTCAGCTTTTTAAAATTACTATGTCATTTATCTTTTTTAATTTATTTTTTAATTTTATTTATTTTGTCAAACAATTACTAGATAACAGGTACAAGTATAAACATGGTTATAAATACATGAAATGGATATGAATAAGAAAAAAAAGAAACAATAGTACAGAGACGGTAGGCACATTTTGGTGTGCTTATGCACACCCCCTACAGACCTCTTAGGAAAGGGGTGAGGTCAATAGTAGAAAGTCTAATGTTGAAGATTTTGGGGTTTGGGGAAGAAACCACAGAGTCAGGTAGAGTATTCCAGACATTGCTTACTCTGTTGCTGAAGTTGTATTTCCTGAAATCAAGTTTGGTGCGGTTTATCTTTAGTTTATATCTATTTTGTGCTCTTGTATTGTTTTGGTTAAAGCTGAAGTATTCATTGATAGGTAGGACATTGCAATATATAATTTTATGTACTATACTTAGATCAAACCGAAGGCGGCATAGTTCTAGGTTTCTAGGTCTAAAATTTTAAGTCTGGTGGCATAAGGTATTCTGCTATGAATAGAGGAGTGGAGGCTTCTTCTCGTAAAATATTTCTGGACTTTTTCAATTGTATTAATATCAGATATGTAATGTGTATTCCAGACTGATGAGCTGTATTCAAGTATTGGTCTAGCAAATGTTTTATATGCTCTAGTTAGTAGAGTGATATTACCGGAGAAAAAGCTACGCAGAATTAGGTTAACAATTCTTAATGCCTTTTTGCTATGTAGTTACAGTGGGCTCTAGTACTTAGATCATTTGAGATGAGTACTCCAAGGTCCTTGATAAAGTTTGTGTCATCAACAAGTTCTTGACTATTCAGCTTGTATTTTATTTTTTGATTTTTTTTGCCAATATGCAAGACAGAGCATTTACTTGTTGAGATCTGAAGTTGCCATTTGTTTGACCATTCTGACACATAGTCGAGGTTTTTTTGAAGGGTAGCAGCATTGTCAGTGATGTTGAATAGCTTTACATCATCAGCGAAAAGAACGCAGTTGCTCTTAATATAATCACAGAGATCATTAATATAGAGTATGAAGAGAGTTGGTCCTAGAACACTGCCTTGGGGGACACCACTTTTGACAGGTACAGGATTTGATAGGACACTCCCAATTTTGACCATTTGTTGCCTGTTTGACAGGAATGCTTCTATCCAGTTATGCAGGTATCCAGAGATACCATACAACCTTAATTTTAGGAGTAGTTTGTCGTGTACCACTAAATCAAAGGCTTTACAGAAGTCTATGTAAATTGCATCAACTGCTTTGCCCTGATCAAGTTGTGTAGTCCATATGTTTTTACAGTGCAAGAGTTGCAGATTATAGGACAGTTTCCTTCTGAAGCCAAACTATTTGTTAGAGAGTAGGTTGTTTGTCTCTAAGTGGAGGATAATGGATTGGTTAATAATTGATTCCATGACTTTACAGGTGACGCAGCATAAAGAGATTGGTTTGTAATTTTCAACTAGGCTGGGGTCTCCCTTTTTGAAGATGGGAATGACTGTGGCTAGTGACCATAGATTTGGCAAGGAGCTGGTCCTGAAAGATTTTTCAAAGATTATGCTTAGAGGTTCTGCTTATGGTAGTAGATATCTTTTTAAAGAAGTAGGCACAAACTCCGTCTGGTCCAATAGATAAAGATGGTTTTAGATTGCATAGTGCTTACTGTGCTTCTCTTCATAACAGTATGGTCGGCATTCAAAAGACTTGCTAAAAAGACTCCAACTGAAACAGCAATTTATCTGCACTCTAATTTGATCCCACAGTATCTAATATAATCCCCTGGTAACAATTTCATGCAACTTCTATCTGATATTGCTTATGTTATAATTTCAGGAGAACTTTACCCTCCTGATATATATTTTTATGTTTATTCTGTAATGATTGCTATCATTGTAGCTACCTACATTCCAGTTTATCTTAAAATATTTTTCTATTAAATAAATCAGAATGAAAACTCTGTCTAAATAATGAAGATTTTGTTATAGAATCAAATATTTATAATAGAATGTTCTTCTATTACCATAGCATCAAACCAGTTGGAAGAACGTCTTCATTGTTTATATAATTTAATTCCATTAACTTTAGTTTTTGACAGAATTAAATGAAATAAAATATGGTTTTTGAACAAGTTTTTGTTTAATGGAAGAAAGACAGTATATATATATTTTCAAACGAATATTCACTATGTTGGGGAAGCTATAATTCAAGGATAATAAATACAAGCTAAAGTAATTTTCATGGCTAATTAGAATCATCTTGCAAGGTGTCATAATTTTGATCCATTAATTTTTTTAATACCTAGCCACCAATATTTTTGCATTTTAATAGCAAAATATCTATTGCCAACATCTATGGTCTCATCATTGGCACAGGACCTGGACACATTAATATTTCTGTTTTCTGTAATTTCAGTTATGGACAACTATCCAGTTCGATGGTTGCATGATGTTTACATGCAATTACGATTAATTTTCTTGTGGAACACTCAAGGCAGGGTAAAATATTCAATCATTAATATTTAATAACCTGCCAAAATGATACACCTTATTTGTCTTCTAAGTGGAAATACAACTTCTGAAGGAATACATTCCATAGCCTGGAGCAAAGCAAGAAAAGTCTGCCTCCCAAATGCCCAATATATGAGCCTCTGAAAGCAGAGACACCATAGTATTCAAAATGGCAGAGATTGTCTATCTGATAACCAAGTCCTAAAACATTGCAAGATTAAAAATTAAATTCCAATGCTTAACACCTAAAACTTAACTTACATATTTTCAACTTTTCAACTTTCAATATTTTAAAATGTTGAGAATTTTATTAAGGTTCCAGCTTTTTCCTTATAACTTCAGTATCTTATGTTTTGCATTTTTTAATTTGTAATGTGTTATCTGATTGGATATCTCACTGAAATATTTAATCAAATGGGTACTGGTGTTTTACTTCTGAAAAACTGAACTTCAAAAGGAAAATTACTTTCCCATTTCTACTTAACTCAGAGTCTATTTGACTGTAGTTTATAACAGCCTTCTTCCTCTTTGAACATACACCCACATATAATTACTCCAGTGCTAGGATTCAAATTTTTTTACTACCGGTTCTGTAGGTGTAGCTTGGTGGGCATGGCAGGGGAAGGATACCGTAAAATCTCCAGTCAGAGGTGATATTTGCCGGTTCTCCGAACTACTCAAAATTTCGGCTATTGGTTTTCCAGAACTGGTGAATGCCACCTTTACTCATATATTGCTTAATTTTACAAATGTTGTTCCAAATAATTTCCAATGACTTTTTCTGATATTATCATTATTTTTATAATTTTATTAAAAACTATATGTAGATATAAAACTAATGCAAACTATAATGAGGAAAGATAAAAAGAAAAGATAAATGTGAAAAGAAAAGTAAACTTTCATCTTTGTCCTAGAGAATATAAACAATTTTAACAATGTATCACCAGTATCTTTAAATACAATGATGTCTTCATCACATATCTCATTTCGTTCTTTACAAGCAAATTTTTAAAATCTCATTTTCCATCCTAATCAGCAAAAGTCCCTTAAGGGTTACTAGAAATACTGTAAACTTGGTCTAATACACCTACTTGAATTCGTTCCTTTTTATAGTTAGGTCTCATTTTCTAATTTTAAAACAACGCTGCCCCCCAATATATCAACATTCAATACAATCTATGAAAATCCAATAGAAGTTACCTCGCATCATTCTATTCTATTAGAATTCACATTTTAATTTGCTTATAATAAAATACAGTCATAGTAATTCCCACGAAATTAAATATTAAGTTGACTAGCACTAAATAAAGTTTTGCTTCAGGTATTTGATTCCAAGGTCATCTGAATTGTATTGAATTGAATTGTATTTAATTAATTTGGATATCCTAAACCAAACCAATTTTTCAACTTTATTCTAATTGTCAAGTTGGATAGATCATCTGAAACACACTTGATTTCCATATCCCACCATTAAATAAAGAATTAGTCTGTTACTTATCATCTGCCTAATCCCTGTTTTATCAAAATTCAGTACTTACTGATTCCTACAGCTGTAATGAGTTTAACAGCTAGGTCAGGGATTTCACACTGTATAAAAAACGGTTCCAATATATAGTGTCCAAATGCCAGAGAGATTACTGCTGTGGCAGCAGGGCTGGAAGAAATAGAAATAAGTTATTTTTCTAAGGAATGCCAAAATTACAAATCTGTGCCTATATTAAATATAAATATGCATATCATATCAAACAATATGGATATCAAAGTTCCAGAATGCATTTATATCCACACTTGAACCTAAATAATAACTTGATAGCTCAACCATTACCACAAGTAAAATGGCAGCTTTAAAAACAAAAAAAATTAAACCTTGTACAGCATTCCTTTAAAAAAATTAAATGAAATATCAAAATAGGAAGTCAAGTTAGAACAACTAAAAGTTAACTTACATTGATCTGATCTGATCTGTCATTGAGAATTATTACTAGTAGTAGTAGTTAGTAGATAAAGTTAGTAGATGTTAGTAGTTAGTAGATAAAGTTAATGTTTTTGATTTGACAATCTCTGAATCTTGATTAGTGGATATTCTGTTTGGATTTTTAGAAAATTAAGCCAAGACATTCTATTAAATTTTAGCCTTACTGTATATGAATAGTACTAATTGCTTTACAACAGAAGTTAGAAATATATTTTATGTATATTGTTCTTTTGGCAGAGGAGAAAATTATCGTGTGATAGTTATTGGTTTGAACAAGCATTTTCTTCAATCATACTATCTGTAATTATTTAAAAATGATTTTCCATTATTTGTTTTATGTCCCAGATTTGGTTCAGTGCTAGTTCATTCAATACTCCCAGAAATTTCCAGGAGAATCAAGAAATCAAAACATTCATGGTGACTTAGCATTTTTAAATGACTGTGATCAAGTTAAAAACCAAATTCTTTGTTGCTTGCTGAATTACACTGGGTATATATAGCAATAAGATGAATGGAAAAGTGGTATCTAGAGTGAGGCCTGAAAGAGGAAGTAAGAAAGCATTTTAGTTTCACAGAAATGAAATCCTTTCAGAACGTAAACCTGTCACATGTACACTAAGGAAATGAATCAAGGGACTGAACTTTCTAAGCATAAACTGATTAGCAATTTAGTTCCACTTGTATACTGCATTTTTTTAAAAAACAGAACATAGTAAACAATGAATATTTTATGATTAAAAAGTCTTTACAGGTAATTTTTTCAATAAGTTAGGAAAGATCCAGACAAACAAATCTTCTTCAAATCATCTTCTGCTTATGCCTCAAAAATATAACATAATACCTTTTCCCATTCCATAAACAAAACCATCTGCAATGTCAGATGAACCTTTATTACTTCACAATAGTAGTAAATTAGTGTTTCCACTACACCTAAAGCACCAGGAATGACAGATTGAATGCCAATACACAAAAGAAACCCCTATAATGTAAGTAATTTCCAGAGAAATAGAAGTCATTTTAAATTATCTGCATCTCAAAATGATATTTTCATTTCTGGCAGTATAATTCTTTCCAATAATAAAATCAATGCTGGTGCTTGATTTGTCCAGCTACAAGATCCCATCAACTGGGGTATGATAGTTCTCAACTATCATAATTAGGACTGGCATTTCTGTTGTTAAGCAAGGCAGTTGTTGAGTAAGTCATGTCACATGATCAGTAAGTGAATTCAGCTTCCTCATTTACTTCACTTGTCAGAAGTTGACTGGGAAGGTTGCAAACAGTATTACCTCACACAAGAATGCTGAAGGTTCCAGGCACCCAAATTTTGATCATGTGACCATGGAGATGCTGTGACAGTCATAAGTGTGAGAACCAGTCATAAGTCCCTTTTTTCAATACTGTTGTAATTTTGAATGCTTGTCAAATGACTGGTTCTAGGTTGAGGACTACCTGTATTCAATCTCCAGAAGTCTATAGTTTTCCAATTTATTTTTATCAGAAAAATAAAAACATTAACATAAACTATATAAATATAAAAATCTCTGTAGAGACCATATGCTAAATAAATAAATAATCACAAATTACCTATGTAGCTTAATTTGGACCATACCCAAATGGACAGCACTTGAAATTAATCCAATCTAAAATGTCTAAGACAATCTTTCATATTTCTAATATTAGAAATGTTATTTTGTGTTTCTAAGTAAGTCTTCTGAAGGTAAAGGTAACTTTCTGGATTACTACCATAGAATATTGGCTAAACTTGAATTTAAACCTTTTAGGCTCGGGGCCTTTTGTATTGCCAGCTTCATATCAGTCTTCTTGAAGTTTCCTTTTGAAAACTAAACTCCAGGTGTATGGAACTGTTATTGGAACTCTGTTAGCTTTTGGTCTAGAGAGGAGCACAGCCAATAATTAGACAACAAATTAAGAACATGAACTGATCATTCATTGGATATGTTACTGGTTCCAAATCATTAGTTTCTGAATAGAACTGACCGTTCTTGGAAACCAGCATGTTACTTATTTAATATACAGTAGCAGTGCCAGAATATAGATGGACTTTTACTTTAGCTCTGCTTTGTCTTCAATTGTTCTTTTTGGAATAAAAAGGAACATGAAAATCCATATTGCATTGCACTGTTTTGGAATGGCAGACTGAATCTTTATACTCATCCTATCATTGTACATTTTATAATTGCAAACCTTTTATCGCCCCACTCACAATGTCATCAATATATAATCCTTTTTTCTTTCTGCATGATACAGTAAAAGCTACATCATTTATATGTATAGATGTATATATTCTACATCTCACCAAATTTTGTATAATAGCTTATAAAACCACAGAGGAGAAATATATTGCTGTCTCTTGATACAAAGCAGCTTTTCTAATTTCTTTTGTATACTATGTTTGTGAGTTTAGGCTGGGAGTTTATTACATATGTGAATATTTATCACATATATGTGTGTACAATCTACGGTAGTGTAACCTAATCATAATAAACTAAATTTTTATAGCTTATATCTGTTTATAAAAGTAAATCAGATACTCATATGAAAAGTAAATCAGATACTCATATGAAATCTTGGAAAACAAGCATGCAAAGGAAAACTTAAGAAAGAAAAAACAATAGATTGTGAAAACTGTCATCATATTTATAATTGTTCTTTGATTTTCAAAGCATATAAGGAATAAAATGACAACAAACCAAAAGTTTACTTACCGTATGATAAGTAGTTCTACCCAAACTCTTACAAAGGCAGGAAGTGGACCAAAAGCTTCCAGGATATATGTGTAATGCCCACCAGATTTCTTAATACTTGTACCTAATTCTGCATAGCAGAGAGCACCTATAAAAATAGAATTAATTTTAAACTACTGTTTTGGCAAGATTTATTAAAAAATTTCATAATCAGAGGACAGATGTTCATTTGTTATCAATAAGCAGATTTGTACTTCAGTGGTGTCTGAAATACTCATATAATAAAATGACAATTGTTTACATTTCTTTTTCCTCCAGAAAGCTATCAATCATTAACACAAGGTCAGTTCAGGTGAGCATATAGGTAAATGTTTTTTTTTTTAATTAAACTAATCTTCTGCCAATGAGAAAAACCATAGTGATACAAATGAAAGTCTGGAAAATAAGGATTAAAATAGGATCTTATCATGGATCATATTGGGAGCCAATTTAGAGTTATGACTGTAGTAGATTATACCATAGTGATAAAAATGCAAATCAGAATGAAGTTGAACACAGTTTTTATTTTCTACAATAGAAAGACATGAGATATACTACATGGAGTTTCAATTGAACTTATTCTCCAAGAATTTCAGAGTTGGGAAGCCTTAAGATAGAATCCTCTTATCTTTCAAAGAACCCAGAAAGTCTTGCTGTAGGCACCCTGATTTTTAAATTTATTATAGTTGTTTCACAGTCACCCAAATATTTAGACTGGATTTCACATCATTGACCACCAATCAATATTAATGTTTAAGTACAATTCTACTGGAAAACTCACAATATTGTATGGTGGTAACAAAAGGTATGCATTAGCTCTGACCATTGATCCTCAGTGTAAAAACTCCATTGTTACACAAGGCAAAAAGTTACATTGTTCATACAACCAATTATGCATGTTGTAAACTATTAAACTCTGCACATTTCAAAGTCTACATTTCAAAGTTTATTTGTCCTTTTCTTTTCAACAGAGGGTACAAAATATTTCTATAGAAGGAACAATGTAAAAACATTTTTCTGACAAATATTTGTCATTTTACATTGGATAGGGTATCAATAACCAACAACCATTCTAAAACCATTGCAGAATTTTGATGGTTATTCAGGTGGACATATTTTAGTGTTGTAGCCTTCTGCCTCTTGTATTTTTATATTCAAACATCATTCTATCATAGCTCACTTTGGGACAGTAATTTCCTCTCTCAGAAGTTTTTTTGTGGAAATAAAGGGGAGGATCTTGCATGTGCACCATCTAGAGTTCATCCACAAAGGTAAGAAATAATAGAATGGAATGGAATGGAATGGAATGGAATGGAACGGAACGGAACGGAATGGAACGGAACGGAACGGAACGGAACAGAACAGAACAGAACAGAACAGAACAGAACAGAATAGACAGAGTTGGAAGGAATCTTGGAGGTCTTCTAGTCCAACCCCCTGCCTAGGCAGGAAACCCTACACCACTTCAGACAAATGGTTATGCAACATCTTTTTAAAAACTTCCAGTGTTGGAGCATTCACAACTTCTGGAGGCAAGTTGTTTCACTGATTAATTGTTCTAACTATCAAGAAATTTATCCTTAGTTCTAAGTTGCTTCTTTCCTTAATTAGTTTCCACCCATTGCTTCTTGTCCTCCCCTCAGGTGCTTTGGAGAATAGCTTGACTCCCTTTTTTTGTGGCAGCCCCTGAGATATTGGAACACTGCTATCATGTCTGCCCTAGTCCTATGTTTTAGCCTCCAGTCCTCTAGTTATCTTTGTTGCTCTTCTCTGCACTCTTTCTAGAGTCTCAACATCTTTTTTACATCGTGGCAACCAAAACTGAATGCAATATTCCAAGTGTGGTCTTTCCAAGGCATTATAAAGTGGTATTAACACTTCATGTATCTTGATTCTATTCCTCTATTTATGCAGCCTAGAACTATGTTGGCTTTTTTGGCAGCTGCTGCACACTGCTGGCTCATATTTAAATGGTTGTCCACTAGGACTCTAAGATCCCTCTCACAATTACTACAATTGAGCAAGGTACCACATATACTGTACCTGTGCATTTGATTTTTCTTGCCTAGATGTAGAACCTTACTTTTTTCACCACTGAATTTCATTTTGTTAGATAGCACCCAATGTTCAAGTCTGTCACGATCCTTCTGTATCTTAAGCCTATTTTCTGGAGTGTTAGCTATTCCTGCCAGCTTGGTGTCATCTGCAAATTTGATGAGTTCCCATCTATCCCTTTTCCAAGTCACTGATGAAGATGTTGAAGATTACTGGGCCTTGGGGTAGTCCACTGCATATTACCCTCCATGTAGATGCAGTTCTATTGAGGATTACATATTGAGTGCAGTTGGTCAGCCGGTTACGAATCCATCTAGTGGTGATGCTGTCTGACCCACATTTTTCTACTAGTAAATGAATTCTATGTTTTGCTTTAATTTAATCAAATCATTACATCACTTGGCCTTATCCCTAAATCATTCTCAATAGAAATTACAAGACAAACCTAGAGAAATTTATCAATAATTCAAAAAACATTAGCCTGATTCCTAAGAACATGTTCAATTCTCTAAAATAAGCAACTTTAGAACTATCTTCATATTACTTTTCAGTAGACCTGATTGGACTTAATACATTAATTTTGTTTAATT
Organism: Bungarus multicinctus; assembly: GCA_023653725.1. NCBI lineage: Eukaryota > Metazoa > Chordata > Lepidosauria > Squamata > Elapidae > Bungarus > Bungarus multicinctus. The sequence goes on along the minus strand of CM042849.1, from coordinate 33,519,908 downwards.
TAATAAGTTTTAAACCCCATAAAAACAAAAATGGAAAATGGAATAGTTTGGAGCCAGTGTTAATCATATTGAATAGTAGCAGGAAGGATTTACTGCTGAACTCATTCTCAGTGCCAACCCTGAAGCTAGCCTCACCAAAGCCATTTTGACCACTTTAATGTTGCCACACTGGAGCTGAGAGGTAGGAAGGGAGATAATCATATCTAAGAATTCTGGAAATCTGAAATCCAAATATCCAGGAAGAACTAGATTGAAGGAAGCAACCATAAATTATTATTGGTGTGTCAGTTCTATATCCTACTTCTTACTCAATTTATATATGTAAAGCAACTTGTTTATCAAGGGTGGATTAAGCCTCACCTCTACTCTTTAATATGCAGAATGTATTGACAGAGAGCAACATTCATTCCACTTCCTGGCTGGATATTTGATACTAAATCTAGTTTATCCACTGTTCCTAATGCTAGAAAAAAGTAGTATGGACTATAATAATTACTCTAGTCATGTGGATTATCCCCCTTCTTAGCTGATAAAGGCAATCAATGAAATCATTGTTTGGACAGTTTAAGGAGACATAATTCTAATATTAGTGATATACTGTGCTCCCAATATAATTATTAACATTTAGAAAAATCCCAATCTTTAAGCAATGTCATTTTGTACATTGCAAAATTGTCAAGCAGATTATTAATGCTGCTTCTCAAAATTGCACTCATATGTAGAACTGCTGAGAAGAAATTTTCATTGTTCAATAGTGAAAATGCACACTACTAAAGTTTAAATTTAAAAACTCTAGAACTTTAAGTCACACCAACCTTACAAGAGTGCTTGCACACATTACAATACTGCTTCTGAGCATGTACTAGGGATTTTACTTTTACCAAATAATCTTCCCTATTAGTTAGGATTAGATATAAGAAACTCCAGTTCAGCATCTACAATTCCAGAAAAACTTTAGTCTAATTTTTTAAAAGTAATTTAAGGTTATATGTAATTTAAGGCTGTATGAGAGTAGCAAATAATTCAGCTAAAATTTACTTAATAATTATCTTTATTCAACACTGAGCTAGGTATATTTTATTTCCTGCAGGTTCTCAAGACTGAGAAGATCCTCTCCAGCTGGAACATTCTGCAAGCCTGCTAAAAATTGTTTTAGAATGTGTATAGAAACAACACAAATAATAGATTTTATGATTTAGAAAACTCCTTTATTTGTCTATTTTAGGCAGCCCCAACTATTTTAAAAGCAAAAACTTAAATCCATTCAGTACAGAAGGCACATTAACCAAACTTTTGATCTTCAGGCTTTGTGTGTATCTGTGTGGAAAGATAGATGGAAGGAGAGCCACCCCAGGGATCAATTAAAAACTTTGAAAACTTACCAAAGAGTGAAAGAATGCCACAGACAGTCCAGACAATCAAGGACATTCCCACTGTGCCAGTGTTCTGGAGAATTCCTTTTGGAGAGATGAAGATTCCTGCTCCAATTATAGTGCCAGTTATAATGGATACTCCTCTCAGCAAAGTTATTTTCTTCTTCAACACCACTTTGTCTCCTGGTTCGCCCTTGATGTCATATGTGGAAGACAACTTAGATTGTCCCTGAGGGTAGCTTCCATTGGAACATGAGGGGATGGGAGACTTCCTAAACATGCTTTAGAGCAGCTCACACAATTTACAAAGATTAAAACAAAAACCTTCTCTGTTCTTTTCTTCTTCTCTTCGTCTTTTTCTAGCTAATAGTTATTGCACACACTCCCTTACTGCCTATAGCCTGCTTGTGCCAACAGGTCTAAAGTCAGATGTGTTTTAACTTTTCAGCGATAGCAAACTGCTGCTGAAAAACACCTGCTTTTTCCCTCAGCTACTTTGGTGCTGTTCTGTCATTGGAAGCCAGTTCCACTTCAGTATGGTATTGTATTTAAGCTTCCTTGTCATACCAAGTTAGCTTTACTGAATGATGATGCAAATTCCACAGGTTTGCATCAGCCATACGAGCTAGTTCCAGCATTACTCAGCACTTTTTCTGCCTTTGTTTTTAAGAGTGGCAGGATGTTGCACAACTAACTCAAACTCTTGCAGAAAATACCTACACATACAAACACACACTCCCCAGGGCTAACCAAATCTTAGTTAAAAGATTGTATTACTGGTATATTTCCAAATATTTAAATACACTCCTAATGTGAACAAACATCTGTTTAGAAGAAAAAAATCCTGAAGCTAACAAGTGGGAAAAAACAAATCAAATATAACGTGTGACATCTTATTGTTAGTGTAACTAGCTTTTCCTACATTATAAAAAATATTCATATATGGTTTATATAGATACATGATTTTTTATGCTTAAGGTTTTTATGCATTTATAGAAAAAAAATCCATGCCCACCTCTTCTTCTTTGGGTTGCCTATCAACTCCGACAATCCAGATGGTTTGATCGTTGTGATTTACTTGATTATTCAATGAAAACATTCCAATAAGTTTATTGAAAGCTAAAGCCCCAATTTCCAAAGATGTATATTAACAGACCTCAACAAAGGTCATTGTCATGTCACTGCCATCTTTTTAAAAATGAGTTAAATTTGCTTTTGTTTCCTGCCTTTTATGTTTTTCACATGCACCTCATAAATTCTAAGTACATTAAAAGTACATTCTAAGTACATTACAGCAAGATCATGCTGGATGAACCTGACTCTGAAATCTGTGACAGTAGTAGATATTATAAAAGAAGTGCTACAAGTTTTTTCTACATGATCAGGAACTCTGTATAATTTGTTTGAGTGTCTGATCAAATGAAAAAAAAAACTATATAAATAATTCAATATTTCAGAGGTAGAATTCTATAGCTCTACAATAGTTGTCATCAAACTATATACATTTTCACCATCAACTATCCTGAGAGTTGCAACTCACTGACTTAAAAAAATGCCATAGATTTCATACCACTTAATTTTGAATGATGCAGTGCAGTCTTCTACATCAAAATGCCCTTCTGCCATGTTTGGACTGTATCACTAAATTCCCAGGTAATGTAAGACAAGTGTTAGGTTCCAGTTAACATACCCAGAGGAATCAATACTCCAAGGCAGACATATTCCTCAAAGTATAGATTTATTAGGTATGTCATATTGGCACATCTGGGGAAAACCCAACTCTGAAAGACCCAAAGTTTTCCCACCCAAATCAAACCCCAAAGTTATTTCCCTCAGGTCATACATCCATCACATGGTCCAACCAGGTCACAGCCACCATCCTGGCTGGCTTTGGTCCACCCATCTCCAACACCTGATAGACTATCCTTGGCTCCCATGGAAAAGAATGCTGTTTTGGCTACACATCCCCAGCTATCTCTATCTTCCCTCTTATGTTCTCACAACTCCAACTGGCATTGCTGTGGCAGACCTGAAGATGCTTCCAAAATGGTTTCAGCTCAAAATGGCTTCGGGGCTGACAATAAGCTCTGTTGGAAGAGTCTGGAAATTGTTTCAACACATCAGAAAGTAAAAAACTGAGAAAGACTGTTATACAGTTCAACATGATGCAATGACATGAATGCTTTACATTAGTACTGAAGTTTTCATTGGAAATAATTATTAAATAATTAATAGGGAAGTTCTTTTTCTCCAAGTTTAGAGTGAGTCCTAGTGACTCAAGTTTTCTTTCCCATCCCACAAATTATCAATTATCTATGTCTAGCCTAGAATAAAGAAAGCAGGGAAAAGTTATGTAAATGAATCCTTCAACAGATATTGTATTGAAAACAATCATTCCCATAAAATATTCATCTAGAGCATTAAAGAATATGTTGGTGTTCTCTGAGGGAAAAAGGAATTAGAATTTATTTTACACAGCAATCCTAAATCAGACACCTGTGCAATGAAATCAGAGATTTTGCAGATATGGAGTACTTTGGCTGATGCTGCAAATGCTAATCCTGTTTAGGAGCATTCCCTGCCTCTTCTTTATAAGTACTTAACTTGCCAGTCAGGATCAACCTGGGACATTATGTATTAATAACTAAAGAAAAGACAAATACACTTCCTATTCAGTGTTGATAAAAGTTCTTTATCAGTACTTTTCCTTTTATGAAACTATCTTAATACTAGGGAAAAATGACAGGCTTGATATGATTATTAGAAGTCTATTAATTAAGCAAATGGTTTAATTAGTGTTAGTAATCAGCTATGAAATGTTTTTCCTTTGATAGACTATACTTCGGAGAGAGAGAAAAACTGAATGAAAAGAATGAGCATTTTATATATAGAGAACTGTGATGGATAGAGTTAATGGATAAGTGTTTTTGCATTAAAGGTTAAATTCACTTTTCTTTAATTTGCCAACCTGATGTGCCTGGGTTTGATGCTTATTCTGGGATTATATGAAAAAACTATCATGACTATTGCCATGCTGTCTTACATATATGCTTCCATGAGAAATAAAATGACTTCCACTATAAAATTTGGCTAGATTCTGTTCATTTGGACAAAGTCAAATAATAATTGGCAGAAGAACAAAGTGACCAACCCCAAAGAAAATCCAACTTATGGAGTGGCTTGGTTTAAGAAACTTTGTAAGAGACTTTTTTTTCCCAACAAGGAAACATCAAGAGGTATGAAAGAAAGTCAAAAACTTGTATTTCATACATGAGAAAAAGCAATGGAACGTAAAGCTTTATCCAGAAGCAGTGTTGTGGGAAGAATTATATGCAAGTTGTTATACCAGTTATGATGTAACTTTGCAGAGAAACTACAAGCGCTAAACTAAACTATGATAGAAAAAGTATAAATCAACTATATATCAGGAATTTTCCAAATAATCCCCACTATCTATAGACCCAGTGGATTTCTTAAAAGGACTCAATTTCATTCACTTTTTGCCTTTTTCTCTTTGTCAATTATGTTTTTCTTTAAGTCTGAAATTACTTTGTTTTACATTAAAAAAGGTAAAGTTAAAGCAGCTCAGGAAAACCACCACAATTTAAATAAAGTCAATGAAAATTCAAACAGTTGTCTTAAAAACATAAACGGAAATAAGAGTTTAATACACCTACTTAAAAATTAAACATAAAAACTCCTTAAATGCAATAATGTTACTTATAAAAATCCTTCTAGTAAGGCTCAATTCCCGATGAATGCAAAATATTAAACATTTTTCCAGACTCATATTTTTAAAAAATTATATATTTTCCTTATATTTTAGCTTAAAAACATTTTACTAAAATATGCAGGAGAATATTAATATTTCAATACAAATTTATGAGAATATTCATCATTGTCCAAAACTGGACATAAACTTTCTGATAACTGATAGTGAAAACAGATAGGATTTCTTGCAAAATAATTGAAATATAGCATCAGATAGAATTTTTTTTTTCAGGAGAGAATTAAAATTTAAGGAAAGTTGTTTTATAATATTTTTCATGGCCATATTGTTTAAACAGTAGCCAAGTTTTCCCAACATAGTAAGTCATAAATTTTAGCCACAGGAGTGGCTAAACAATTCATGGCAAACAAATAGGGCACACTGCTGGCCTCCAAATCTTTAAATGTTGCTTTTGTTCCAAACAATTGAAAGGGAAAATAGCTGTTGTTGTTTTTAAACCATCTTGTCATTTTGAGAATCTCTATTTTACTCTGACAATAAACTCATGAGGCAAATTTCATTGAAAAATAGTAACTGAATACTTGGTCAACCAGTGGATTAGCATTATAGTCAAGTTGGTCTTTGAACTTGTTCTACATTTTACAAATTTGTTTCTAACAGAAAATCTGTTTCTAATCTTCTTTTCACCATCAAATTCTTCTTTTGTTGTATTTATAAAAATATGCATAAATATTATTTGGAACTTGGTAGCACAATACTTCTTTGCCATTTTAGTGATATTTCTATTTAGAACAAGGGATATATCTATTCAGATAATCAATATTTTTCTAATGGCATATTACATATGCAAGATGAATCAGCATGGAAAGAAAACTTTCAGGTAACAAATATTATTTTATTTAGATCTGCATTTCAAACACAGAATCCAAAATGAAATTTAAATATATGACGTTTTATTCAATATGATTTCTTTCACATGATGTATGGTATAAATTTATTTATTTATTTATTTTAAGTTTTACATAAAGGAGTATAAAAAAGAAAAGAAAAAGAGAAAGACAAGAAAACTACAAAAAAATCAACAAGATTAACGAAAGTACAAAAGAAACCAATCAAATTTATTAAATATTATTAATTTTTAAAAATAAAAAATATATTTTCCTGTTTAGGATGGCACTGGGAATAAACACTTTTCATCCCTCTCTTTCTCTCCTGATTTAAGTGATTAAACTGATTAAACTTCTGTAGCATTGGACTATATCCAAACATTCAGGAACTGCTTTAATTTTAGCTGCATAAAGGCAGCTAAATTTAAATTTGTTGTACTACTAATTTGTAAAAAAAAGATCCTGGAGTACAAATATTAAAGAAATCCAACAAGATCTGGCCGAGCTTTAATGTAATTTAAAACAGATTTAAGAAAAAATGGCTCATTTTGAGAATCAGCTAAATGGCCCTGGATCATTTCAAGCTAGTAGTAATATTTTAGATAAACAAATTGCTCACTTAGAGTAACAATTGTATAGGAAAAATCTACATGTTATGGGCATTGAAAACCTTCCAGGTCAATCAAAGCTGGCTCAATTTATGGAGGATTTTTTCAAGAAAAAACTCCTTCCTTTTAGAACAGATTTTCCTGTCAAAATTGGACATGTGATTAAAACTCCTTTAATACAAAGGAAGACTGGAATAATTCTAATATTATTGTGCAGTTCTTCATGTTATCACAAGAAGTAAGATTATACATATATAATATATGCAATGAGAGAGACAGACAGACAGACAGAGAGAGAGAGATCTTACTTTGGCTAGAACCTCTGTTCAAAGGAGACTTTACTTTAGTTTCCTGGCACATATACTGTACATATAGTGCCAGGAAACACTGTTTACAAAAGCATGAAGTGTTACAGATCAATACAACTTCAACATTTCATGTGTTTCCCAACTACTTCCGGTGTTAACCATCAAGACCAGTTTCACAACTTCAATTGACCTTTGAATGAAGACGTTTATCTTACCTTTAAAATCTGTTGATGGACAAGCCTGATTACATTTCATCCTATGGAATCTGCTGCAGGAAAGTTTGAGCCGGCTTACAGCTCCTCTGCAAAAGCATTATTTTAAAAGCCTCTATGCTTGTATTTTTTTTTCTGAATTCTTTTTTATTTGTATTATGGTTAATTTAAAATAGAAAGACTGGGCATATTGCCATATATATTTTAATACATAGCATCCCAAGCCATTGTTAACAGTAAATCCATACCCTTATTAAGATTGTTATCAAAAACTTCTTTTAACTTTTTCTCACAAGTTTCCGTCACTGCTTCATTTAATCTTCATCTGAAAGATCTGGTTTTCCTTTTAACACTGAATTGATACCTTATGCCATCAGACTTGAAATTCTAGACCTACAAAACCTTGAATTACGCCATCTTCAGTCTGATCTAAGTATCGTATATAAAATCATACGTTGTAATGACTTACCTGTCAATGAATACTTCAGCTTCAACCATAACAACACAAGAGCACACAATAGATACAAACTCAAGGTTGACCACACCAAACTTGATTGCAGGAAATACGACTTCAGCAACAGAGTGGTCAATGTCTGGAATACTTTACCTGATTCTGTGGTTTCTTCCACAAACCCCAAAAACTTTAACCTTAGACTGTCTACTATTGACCTTTCCTAAGAGGTCTGTAGGGGGCGTGCATAAGTGCACCAACGTGCCTACCATCCCTGTCCTATTGTTTCTTTTATTTTTCTTATATGTACCCATTTCATGTATTCATAACTATGTATATACTTATACCTATTATCTTGTAAGCGATTGACAAATCAAATAAATAAATAAAAATAAATTTTATATATATATATATATATATATATATATATATATATATATATATATATATGTGTGTGTGTGTGTGTGTGTGTGTAAGGTTTTTTTAAGCTGATAATTTTTTTTTTAAATAATAAATAAGGGAGACTAGTATAGATCTATTTCGAGCTAGTTAGATCTCTTCAGCTAGCCATACCCTTACTGGGATTCGAACCAGGGAAGTATTACATGTGAGGCAGTTGTAATTGCCTCTACACCACTGGCTCTCTCCTTATCAGCTCAGGCAGGGGAATAAGTATATACTTTGTATTACAACACCCTGTTAAGCCCCAATTAAGGGAGAAAGCATACTGCTTTCTTTTCTGTCTTTCGGCTCATTACCAGAGACCATACCGACAGAAAGCTATTTGTTTCGTTGCCTTTTGTTTACATGTGTGTAAGGTTTTTTTAAGCTGATAATTTTTTTTTTAAATAATAAATAAGGGAGACTAGTATAGATCTATTTCGAGCTAGTTAGCTCTCTTCAGCTAGCCATACCCTTACTGGGATTCGAACCAGGGAAGTATTACATGTGAGGCAGTTGTAATTGCCTCTACACCACTGGCTCTCTCCTTATCAGCTCAGGCAGGGGAATAAGTATATACTTTGTATTACAACACCCTGTTAAGCCCCAATTAAGGGAGAAAGCATACTGCTTTCTTTTCTGTCTTTCGGCTCATCACCAGAGACCATACCGACAGAAAGCTATTTGTTTCGTTGCCTTTTGTTTACATGTGTGTAAGGTTTTTTTAAGCTGATAATTTTTTTTTTTTTAAATAATAAATAAGGGAGACTAGTATAGATCTATTTCGAGCTAGTTAGCTCTCTTCAGCTAGCCATACCCTTACTGGGATTCGAACCAGGGAAGTATTACATGTGAGGCAGTTGTAATTGCCTCTACACCACTGGCTCTCTCCTTATCAGCTCAGGCAGGGGAATAAGTATATACTTTGTATTACAACACCCTGTTAAGCCCCAATTAAGGGAGAAAGCATACTGCTTTCTTTTCTGTCTTTCGGCTCATCACCAGAGACCATACCGACAGAAAGCTGTTTGTTTCGTTGCCTTTTGTTTACATGTGTGTAAGGTTTTTTTAAGCTGATAATTTTTTTTTTTAAATAATAAATAAGGGAGACTAGTATAGATCTATTTCGAGCTAGTTAGCTCTCTTCAGCTAGCCATACCCTTACTGGGATTCGAACCAGGGAAGTATTACATGTGAGGCAGTTGTAATTGCCTCTACACCACTGGCTCTCTCCTTATCAGCTCAGGCAGGGGAATAAGTATATACTTTGTATTACAACACCCTGTTAAGCCCCAATTAAGGGAGAAAGCATACTGCTTTCTTTTCTGTCTTTCGGCTCATCACCAGAGACCATACCGACAGAAAGCTATTTGTTTCGTTGCCTTTTGTTTACATGTGTGTAAGGTTTTTTTAAGCTGATAATTTTTTTTTTTAAATAATAAATAAGGGAGACTAGTATAGATCTATTTCGAGTGTTGTAATACAAAGTATATATATATATATATATATATATACTGTAAAATATTCAAAACATGAACATTTTTTTTCTTTTTAAGTCACATATTTAACAGTTATAAAAAGCTGGAAGCTGCTTCTTTATAATCTCTTTTATTTCATTTCTTTTGTATTTATTTATTTTTAGCTATGCAATATTGTTCCTTTTTGCTTGTTTCTTTTCTCATTCTTTTCTACCAATATTCATCTTGTTTTATCTAATGTCATCAATAAAGTCATGTTATTGGCTAGAGCTTATCAGGAACAGTATCAATTGTTCATCATGCTATATAACTTGATTTCTGCCAGGTTAAAATTTCAGATAATGCATGTATTAAGTAAACTTATGTTTAAATATTCTATCTACTTCTCTCCTCCACTGTACTGCTGGTTTTCTATTTCTTTACTGTAGCTTTATGCAGAGAATACTAAACTTTTTACTAAGGAAAACATACATAATGTAAATTATAAAATGTGCTAGTTTGTGTTTTCCTTTCTCCTATATCAATGTAACATAATTTTGGAAATTCAATTTTATCACTAAATGTTTTTAAACTATAATTTTAATTTAATTAATTATACCAGTCAAGATAACAACAATACTAATAATTAGTAATAATAATTACAATAATAATAATGTAAGGACTTGATAGTAGATAAAAATGCCAAAGCCAGTCTGAACATCTGGCTGATTGTGCGATTGATAATGATGATAATGATGATGATGATGATGATGATGATGATGAAGATGATGATGAAGATGATGATGATGATGATGATGATGATGATGATGATGATGATGATGATATAACTAGACTATTTAAACAGGACAGGACACCGTTTTAATGGTTGTTAACATTACTATATGATACTCTTGTTAAACTAACTATATAACTCAGTTAAATGTGTCCCAAGGCCTAAACATCTAAACCATGGCTGTCAAACTCCAGCCTAGGGCCAGATGCATCATGTGCATGCCCATGCCCGGTTTAGCGAAGGAGGAAAAAGACCCAATACATCATGTGAAGCCACCATGACAATGTGAGTTTGACACCCCTGATCTAAACAGAAAGTTCTGTCATGTTTATGACCTTTTTGCAATAAAGACTGGAGTACAAACAAGTAAATAAAACTTTAAAAGATACTAATGAGAAATGGAGAGACAATGATGAAATGTGGCTGAAGTACTTCATTAAAATCCCTCATTCAATCACAGAATTATTACTACCTCGTCCAATAAGTTGCTGAGATAAATTATCAAACTCACTACATTCACATTATTGTTTTCCTTAGCCTTCTTCTCTTTAGGTCATTGATCTCCTCATTTGCCCATTCTTTTTCATATCCTGATGTCAGCCCATGGGGTTTCAGAAAGCAGAAAGATTGACAAATATTGTAGATAAGGACTACTGGAAGTATATCTGTAAAGATTTTAGTATCTTTCTACTTATAAACCACTCAGGGTTATTTAGATAGTGAAATGGGAAGTGTGTCAATTTGATCAATCAATAAAAATATTGTAGTAAAGTGTAACAGAATATTGAAATTCTTACAAAGTTTCCATATGCTCCCTCTTGTACTAAATTGATTAAAGTCAGAGTCATCTTCATTTTCATTCTCAACCCCTCTTCCTTCCTGGGCTAAACTGTCGTTTACTTAACTGTTCTTGAATTTGTTTTTCACATAACTTCATCCTTCTCTACATTCAATTCATTTCTGAGGACAAAACAGAATTTTCTATTTTATACAATATCCTCCTCTTTTAATAACCCCATAATCCCCTGTGGAATGGAGACTGGCAACTGAATGGAGTTGAGTATTTACTGGCCAGATGCCCTTCCTGTTGCCAATGTGAAAGTTTTTTGCAGCAGGTATATTTTCAGTGTGTCCAGAGAGAAAAATGTCTGCCTCTACCTAGCATCAAACTCACAGCCTCCTGATTGTGAGGTGAGAGTTCCACCTCTAGGCCACCACATCTCTCTATTTTATACAATATGACTTCTGTTATTTTATTAACTATAGAAAAATTATCATTCCGTTTATTGCTACCTTTATAGTACTATATGATGGGATAAACTACTTCATTTTCTTTAAGAGGGTGAAGAAGTTATCTTTAACCTAACATGAAAACCAAAACTATGAAAGTACCAAAGGTGCTTCTTTCAAAAGACAATTGGATAACCCTGACCTGGATGATTGAGAATGTCCATAGACAAAACTATGGAAGAACAAATATAGGAATTCTAATGGAACATGTCATCCAAATATCTGGAATGATATTTGAAATGAACCCAAATCAATATGCCTTTAAGGTTGTGGGTTCAAAATGAAATTCATTTCTTCTCTTTCTACTTATCATCTGATTTTCTTGGATTTAATAAGGCTTCTATAAAGGAAAGTAGCCACTTATTTTGAAGTTTGATAGCAATCACAGGGTTTAGTGTAATCACCAACAAAACAGCAAAGTTCAACTACAAAGCCAGCAAGATGGGCTCCTCAAATAAATTGCTATATTTTGGAAGCATCAGGGTGCATTGATTAAGCTCCAGAGTTCTTTCACTTCAATGGGATAGAATTGAAAAAAAAAAACAATTCTTAACTGAATAATTCAAAGTTTTTCCAATATAGCACAAAGTTACTCCTTTATCAAGAAGTATATCTTTCTGACTATAAAAGCACACTTTTCTGATAACTATGGAAGAAAACAGATATGAAATTTGGTCAATTTTTATTTTTCACAATTGAAAGGGGCAAGCCAGTCACTAACCTTTGCCCTCTTTCATAAAGCTACAGATTATCTGATACTTGCAAAAATTATTAGTGCTTAAAACATTCAATCTACAATAAGCTTGAGGCTGACAGTTGCAACAGTTGTAACCTAATTTTCAAACATTATCTGCTTCTTACACATGTTCTGCTTTTTGTAGCATTTTGCTTTATGAAGTATTTAGAGATGGCAAAACAGGCATTCTTTTTGATATTAATAATTTTGTCTAACTATGGATTTTGATATTATTTTTCTCATTGCCTGCTTGTTTCTTTCCTTGCCTATTTAGCTATATTTTTATTTACCTTGAAATATTAAGCAAGGTTTTTTGTTACTAAAATCTACATATAAACCTAATTTTCCTAAAAAGATATTTTCAGAACTAAATAGTAATGTAATATTTACTTAAACCAATAATATTTAGACATGAGTCTCTCCAGCACAAAGGATCATGTAATTTTACTCTACTGTTTGCTTTCAACTCTACACAATCTTGTTAGCCTAGCTATTCAAATTTAATTATAGGACAAAAGCTTGACAAATTCCCTTGCAGTCATTCACTGAGTCATATGTTTCTAAAATTAATGAGTAATCCAGATGGAATTCCAATTTCCACAGAAATTAAAGCCTTTGCTAGAAAATGCATTTGTCAGCTTATGACGGAAATGCAAGATCAGCAAATCAATAATACTGAACTTTTCAAACAGATCAGTGACAAATAAATAACAACATTGACAGACACATTTATATGTCAGGACAATTCAAAACAGGCTACATGGTAGCATTGAATTTTTTTAAATACTTACAGTTAATGAACAGAAAAATAAACTAATGACTTAGTATTATGTGATTTTGGAAATGTCAGTTCCTTAAAATGAGATAAAATGTAATTCAATATTTTGTTTATTTATTTTATTTATTTATTTGATTTGTCAGTCGCTTATAAGATAATAGGCATAAGTATATACACAGTTATGAATACATGAAATGGGTACATATAAGAAAAATAAAAGAAACAATAGGACAGGGACGGTAGACATGTTGGTGCGCTTATGCACACACAGTTAATTATAGGCACAATTAATTACACAAAGATAAATAGCAATTCCAATAAGGAACAAAGCCTTCAAAATATTACAGCATTAATCATTAATTAAATGGTGAATGTAAAAATAGGACTGACCAATTACACCCAGAAAATATTTGGATAATATCTAGGCAATAGGTATATAAGTTATCTTTTCCTAATAGTACTAATTCCTAGTACTTCTATTATGACTTTGGTTTTCCAGATAACATGGCTGGGAATTCTGAACATTCAATCCAACTTGTGTGTAAAACATTAATTTGTGAAAATCTCCTACATTTACTACAGATGTCTCTAGCTATTTAAGTCTGTATTGATAAATAAAGTAGGTTTTTCCTGTGGAAATGTAATGGTTAAATTACATATAACTAATTAAAAATAATAAAGTAGAAAGTCAAGCAGCTATGACATTTCTACATGTTGTTAGAGCCTATCAAACCCATTCATGACTGTAATTTCTGTTATATAGCAAAAAATCATACAGTATTAGATTTTGGAATTTAAGTAAGAAATTTTGGTATAACAGTAATGAAGTAGTCATTGAAATATCTATGGTAATTTTATGGGCTTATTAAAACACGTTCATGTAAAAGAATTCAAGAAGAATTATATACCATTTTCACTTTTTTCTGTCTATTTTCTAGGAACTAAGAATTGGATAAAGATAGGGAAATAGAAAAGAAAGCAGTATGCTTTCTCCCTTAATTGGGGCTTAACAGGGTGTTGTAATACAAAGTATATACTTATTCCCCTGCCTGAGCTGATAAGGAGAGAGCCAGTGGTGTAGAGGCAATTACAACTGCCTCACATGTAATACTTCCCTGGTTCGAATCCCAGTAAGGGTATGGCTAGCTGAAGAGAGCTAACTAGCTCGAAATAGATCTATACTAGTCTCCCTTATTTATTATTTAAAATTATCAGCTTAAAAAACCTTACACACATGTAAACTAAAGGCAACGAAACAAATAGCTTTCTGTCAGTATGGTCTCTGGTGATGAGCCGAAAGACAGAAAAGAAAGCAGTATGCTTTCTCCCTTAATTGGGGCTTAACAGGGTGTTGTAATACAAAGTATATACTTATTCCCCTGCCTGAGCTGATAAGGAGAGAGCCAGTGGTGTAGAGGCAATTACAACTGCCTCACATGTAATACTTCCCTGGTTCGAATCCCAGTAAGGGTATGGCTAGCTGAAGAGAGCTAACTAGCTCGAAATAGATCTATACTATCTCCCTTATTATTATTTAAAATTATCAGCTTAAAAAACCTTACACACATGTAAACTAAGGCAACGAAACAAATAGCTTTCTGTCAGTATGGTCTCTGGTGATGAGCCGAAAGACAGAAAAGAAAGCAGTATGCTTTCTCCCTTAATTGGGGCTTAACAGGTGTTGTAATACAAGTATATATATATATATATATATATATATATATATATATATATATATATATATATATATATATATTATGTGTAAGTTACCTATGCATGTAATAATGTGCTGCATTTTTTAAATTTTATGATTTGGTCTTGGCTGGTAAATAAACAAATAAAACACAAATCTTTACATTTAAAGTGGCAGTATTAATATCAATTGATACATAACATATGCCTCTGAATAAAAGAATTGAATTAAAAAGAATTGAATGATTTTTTTTAAGACATATGAGTATCAGGATTAGAAAACTATTGATTGATTAACAACATCTGAATCACATCAAAGCAAACTGTTTAAAAAATTAAACAGATTTAAAAATAGACAGTTAATGACACTTTTAAAAAGCCACTTTTGTACTTGTGTCTCAATACTTTTCTCAAACTCGCATTCAAAGCTAGTGAGTGAAAAAAATTCAAATGTTTGCCTTGGAGATCCGCTAATAGAAATGTATTTAAGACATACTGACATAATAATAAAGACAATCTATCATCAATTCTCTATTTCTTGTCTTGTTTGGCCTTCTGACCTATTTGTTCACAATTTTTAAAGGCATCTCCCCTTATTCCTTCTGGGCTCCAAAGCTCTTTAACAAGAAAGAAGTAGGGAGTTCTTTTGCTTAGCAAGATGCACACAACCATACTTCACAGCCAGATAGAGAGTCAAAAGGCCATTGTAAATTATCGATTATTTTTTAGCAAAATCTTTCTAGCACAGTTCAAATGCTAGGATAGATTCTGCCAGGTCTAGTTAATTGATGTTGCAATTTCTTTCTTTATAAGATATTATAAGTAATTGCTTATAAATACTATTTTAAAAGCAAAAAAAAAAAAAGACCAGTTGGTCAGGTCTTAGAAAAATGTATTTTTCTATTTAAAAACTAATATTTAAAACCTCTCTTAAACAGCATTATCTTCAAAGTGAGAAATAATCAGAATTTTGATTTGCGTCTTGCATCTTCTACCATATCTGAACAGTATCTACACTCTCAAGCCAAAATGATAGTTGCATACAGTATATTGCATACATAAAGTACTGGAATGTACTCAAAGTTAACATATATGCAACCAAATGTTTTAGTATTTTTAATTATAATGCAGTTTTTGAATTGTAAGGTGCCCAACATCATTGAATGAGATGAGCAGCTATAGAAATGGAATAAAGATAGATTATATCGATAGATAGATAGATAGATAGATAGATAGATAGATAGATAGATAGATAGATAGATAGATAGATGAAAAACTGTTGCAGTAGAGCTGCACAAAAAGAAATGATGGCACAAATTGCCAGAAGTTGCCAAAAGATGTTCATAATTGAACAAAGTCAGAAACAGAGAAAATTGGATAGTCAGAGATACAAAAGGAAGTGGAGGTGGAGATGTAAGATAGTCTTAAGAAGCTTGTTTTTTTAAGCTTCTTGAGCCAATAAGGAAATCAGAATTGGTGTCTGGGACACTGCAGCAAAGCAAGAAATATGAGTTGACGTTAGAAAAGGTATTAAAAAGTATGCAGCTTTGACTACACAGTCACACAGAAACAGGAACACATGTATGTGCACACATGGGAGGAAGAGAAGGAACAGACCAAAACAAGTTTAGCCTTCAGAACAATTGTAATGAAAAACAGGAACATGAAAAGCTTTGACCATAAATGCAGCCTAGGGAAATGAAAGAGGTAAAGTAGAAGATAAAGGCAAAAGACATCAATTCCTTCATTCATTTAACAAGGGAAAAGTTTGGCTTTTCGCCTTGCATCACTTTGCTGAGCTGAGATTTCACTCCCTGTAGCTAACGAAGGCAGAGGCCCAGCTTGGGAAATGAAAGGTTTAGAAGGTTGATTGACGTGCTGGGCCAACATGTGGGGAAAAATATGTTGGCCAACTTTAACAGCTAAAAAATCCTCCAGTAGATCATTGAGGAACATTAGGCTTAGAGAGCTGAGAAGAAAAAAATCTAATGGCGAATTAATCCAGAAGAAAGAATCATGTAGCCAGAAAACTGCCTACATGCGTTTTTAGCAGAGACAGTTGTGACAATGAAATTTATTGTCAAAGAAGGAAGGCAAATTAATTTGTTTAAATATGTGTTTTGTTTTGGTTTACAGAATAACAGATTTGAAAGAGACCTTTGGAGGTCTTCTATTTTCCACCCTTCGCTCAGGCAGGAAATCCTGAAACATTTCAGACAAAGAGTTGTCCAATCTCTTCTTAAAAACTTGCAGTGTTGGATCACCCACAACAAGGCAACTCTTTCCACTGATTAATTGTTCTAACTCTCAGGAAATCTGCTTAGTTTTAGGTTGGTTCTCTCCTTGATTAGTTTCCATCCATTGTCCTTGTCTTGCCTTCTAGTGCTTTGGAGAATAGTTTAAACCCTTTTCTTTGTGGCAGCCACTTAGATATTGAAACACTGCTATCATGTCATCCCTTGTCCTTCTTTTCATTAAACTAAACATATTCAATTCCTGCAACTCTTATTCATATGTTGTAGCCTCCAGTCCTGCATTCTTTCTATAATCTCAACATCTTTTTTATATTGTGGCAACTAAGACTAGATGCAATATTCCAAGTAAGGTCTTACCAAGATATTATGAAGTAATACTAACCCTTGATTCTATCCCTCTATAAATTTAGCCTAGGATTGTGTTGACTGTTTTGACAGATTTTTTTGTTTTGTTTTGTCTTTGTCTCAATGTTTGGCTCCTGGTGACTGCCTGGATTTCAGAAGTGGTTTGTTGTGGATTTCTTCCTATTGTTCAACATCAAATTCTTGTATCTCCAAAATCATGTTAACATATATATTTATTTCAAATCAAATTAAGGCTATAGCCAAACAAGATCAGATCATTAGAATTAAAGAACTTCAAATTCTTATACTCTCAATCTAAAAAAATCTGATATTCATCCCTTTTTATGAGAAGTCCATAAAACACAAAATCATATTTTCTACAAAGGCATTATGTAAAATTTAGTATAGTATAGTATTAATATACCATAGTATAATATAGTATTAGTGTATAGTATATTATTAGTATTAGTAGTATATGGTACCATGTTTCTCAGAAAATAAGTCTGGGCCTTATTTTTTTTTGCCCCCCTCCCCCCCCCAAAAAAATGGCTAGGCCATCTTTTTGAGGGATGACTTAATTTTTCTTCCACATCCACCCTCGGCTAGATCGTCCCATGTGCAGACTCACCTCACCACCAGGCCACTTCTATCGGCTATTAGGAGCACCCCACAGACAATCTCAGCTAGATCACCCCACATGCAGCCTCGGCTAGATCACCCCATGCACAGCCTCACCTTGTCAGCGGGCTGCTTCTATTGGCCGTTAGGAGTGCCCCGCGGGCAGCCATGCCTCACCAGTGGGCCACTTCTATCGGCCGTTAGAAGTGGCCCACTGGAGAGGTGAGGCTGCGTGTTTGGCGCTCTAGCCAAGGCTGTGCATGGGGCAATCTAGCTGAGGCTGCCCACAGGGCACTCCTAACAGCCAATAGAAGTGGCCCACTGGCGAGGCATGGCTGCCCATGGGCACTCCTAACAGCTGATAGAAGCGACCCAGTAGCAAAGCATAGCTGCCCAGGGGCCCTCTAGGCAAGGCAGTGCATGGGGCAATGTAGCCAAGGCTGCCTGTGGGGCTCTCCTAATGGCCTATAGAAGCAGCCTGGTGGCAAGGCATGGCTGCACATGGGATGAGTTCTGCAAGTTTTTTCCCCCTCCACCCTTCCCCCCATGTCTCTTCACCTTGTGTTATTCAAACGAAGTGAGAAATGGCGGGGAACGCATGCACTTAAATAAGCCCAAATTTTGGGGGCAGGGCTTAATTTCACTGCATGCATACAAAGAAGTGCCGGGCCTTCTTATTAGGGGGGGGGGGTGTATTGTTGGTGAAACATGGTAGTATAGTATAATATTAGTATTAGTATACAGTATAGTATAGTATAGTATAGTATAGTATAGTATAGTATAGTATAGTATAGTATAGTATAGTATAGTATAGTACAGTACAGTATAGTATAGTATACAGTAATATAGTATAGCTGGACCATAAAATTTGCCAAAATTTCAGAGGTATTATAGATTTACTTTCCAAGTGGGTCTAAAAAGGAGATAATCAACCAATCATCTACATATTTTAATAAGTAAACACTAATTGAAAGATAAACCTTTTTTAACCACTTTCCCATTATGTCTTTCCACATTTATTTTAATGTTATTTAAATTCAAGCAGCTACAATCTGAGGATCTTATCAATAGATTAGCTCTATTTTCAATAGCTTCAGCCTTTTCCCAGCACTAGTAACACTTTACACAGAAAATCAGTTCTTCATATCTGTTCTTTAAAAGGAGGTATGGTAAGTCCCTAATTTTGGCCTGGCACCACAGCACCATCTAAAGGATCTGATAATTTGATTCAATATTGCTTTGCCACAAAAGAGGGAATCCAGATTTTGTTTTCCAGAAGATCTTTTCCCTTATAATTATATAAAAGAGAGAATTGGTGAAAACCAGACCGTGGATATAGTTATGCCACTGAGGATTGTTAGGAAGGCAAGTTTAATGCCTAAATAATTTCTTATTTCCAATTTGAAACAAAAGTATGCTGGAAAGGGCAAATAGAACAGGGACTGATCTTGCTCATCAGTGAAACAGAGAAATGCATCCAGCCAAAAAGAATGAATGGAAGATTTTTCAAAGTTTTTTCAATTAATACCAAATATAAGTATATGATCTTCAAAATACTTCTACTAATTTAAAGCCCTTAGTATTAGGCCTTGGTGATGCAGGCTGTTAATCATCTAGCACTTAGTGCAAGCTGCCTGCAATTAGTGCAGGCTCGAATCCCACCAGGCTCAAGGTTGACTCAGCCTTCCATCCTCTCGGGGTAGGTAAATTGAGGACCCAAGATTGTTGGGGGCAATAAGCTGACTTTGTAAAAATGCCGCTTGGGGGGGCCAAAAAAAGAAAAAAAGCCCTAGTAATAAGCAGGCATATACAATGGAATGAAGGCTATTGCTGAGCACTTAGCATGGTGCTCCATAAATTGTAAGCCGCCCTGAGTCTCCGGAGAAGGGCGGCATATAAATGCAAATAAAATAAAATAAAAAAAATTAGGAAATGGATGCTATGTAAAGGCAATACTTCGCCCTAGCATTTCTTAGTATTAAATTAATCCTTCCCAGGGGGAATGAACACCACTGTATAAGGTTAATTTAAATTTTCATGCCTTTATATAAACCACTATATGTCAACCATTTAAAGAGCCCTGGGAATCTGATGGAAAGAGATGCAGTCCTATTGTAGATTTAAAAGAAGAAGCCAATTTGAAGCAAAGACAATACTAAGCAGTAATTCTTCCCGAGGGAGATATAAGATAAGCAGCATTGTTCACACACTTTAATAATTATTTTTAAAAAGGCTCTCTTATTCAAATTCCACTAGCATAATTTGCTTGTTTCCAAAAACTAGTGTGGTTTATAAGAAAATCCCCATGGATCTATGAACCCATACAAAAGGAGAAAAAATATGGGCAATAAAAGTCTAAGCAAAATTAAGTGGGAACAAGCAGCAGTTATAAACTACACAAGTAATTTGTCATGATCCTTTCTCAGTATATACTATACATTGTGATTGGGGACACAAATATATCACATGTATAAATTGAATTTTTGCACCAGGACAGCCAGGGTCTTTCTTCTAATTCTCACTAGATGCAGCCCAAATTGGAATTCTGGCAGATCCCATTATAGCAATGAGATGTGGCCTCTCTAAGAAGACAAGTCTGTGGCTATGTAATAACTCTTATAACCCTCATTACCATATGATAGAAAACCAAGGTTCATGTATATGCGTGACACAGAATGAATGTGTGTTTGTGCAAATATTTAAAAAAAGTTTTAAAAGGGATGCTGAGGAATATTTAATCCCAGTATTTAATTTACTAAGTGTCGGCATACACCGACAGTGAAAGGGAGCAGGTTTACTCAATGAAGAGCTGTCTTATCAGGGAAAAGATGGGTGACATATAAATTTAATTAGTAAAAATAAGCTTTCAGTTGACAAACAAATACTTAGATATTTCAGAATGATAAAATAGTGAATTAAAATATTGCGGCATGGGTAAGAAAGATCTATAATTTAGGATTAATTTTCTACTTGAGATGAAAATCCCTACCTGAGTAGAAGCAAAATGGAAATGCAGAGATTAAAAATACAGCTGTCTGGAATCTGGACAGTATTATCAAGAACTGATAATAAAACACTCAGGAGAACCTTACACAATTAAATTACACCATATTCAGATATGGAAGGTGTGGAACTCTGACCAGAGATGCCAGGTGGAGATCAGTGGCAGAGAGCATGAAAATGAACCCTTCATGGGGCAATTGCTTTTATTGCTTATATCAAAAGCAGCTCCTCCCATTCCCATTTATTTGATCCATCCTGGAATTAGTGAATAATATTAATACCAAATTGTCTCATACTTCAGTTTCCCAAAAATAAAAGTTGTAGTTTTTTGGTTATGGCTAAATTTTTTTTAGTAGATCCCTTTTAGTTGAATTATTGTGCTACACTAGTTTTGATTGTGGTTTTTTAATATATATATATATATATATATATATATATTAATGACCCATTATCTCAGGGTAAGTACTATTGGAAATCTGACTTCACCTCTCCTTTTTCTAAGAAAATGCATACAATCATATGAATTCTTCCATTTTTCATTATCTA
This sequence comes from Bungarus multicinctus, assembly GCA_023653725.1. NCBI lineage: Eukaryota > Metazoa > Chordata > Lepidosauria > Squamata > Elapidae > Bungarus > Bungarus multicinctus. The sequence continues at coordinate 33,498,385 of CM042849.1, read as the reverse complement.
TATATAATTTAAGAATTGCAAGTGTATCAGTGTAAAGAGAATACCACTGTTCTCCACATCAGTTCCCATCAGGATACATCATGTCACAAGAAAAGGTATATAATTATTCCAAATTCCACCTGCAATTCTATTGGCATTTATTGAAAAATGAACCAGTGACAGTTATCTTTAGTAACAATTTAGAGAAATCCAGCGTGACCCTGCAATCAATCACATTTTTTTCCTTGAACAGACAGTTCCTGCAGCAAATCCTGGCATGCCATCTTTTTGACTAAGAAACACTTTGCTTTCTTCAGGCATCCTTTTCCTACTGACATCTGATCTCAGATCCCTATTGAAGTATATTTCATAGCACTAAAACACTCCATTTTGCTTGAATATGGAATGCAGATGTAACATAGACAACTGATGGCAGCAGTAATTTCATCAAAGCTAAATAATTATACCTACCTATCTAAATTCAATGCATTGTTTTGCAAAGCCATGAACTAAGTCCTAGTATACAAAAATGTATTCAAAATCTATAACTAGAGTACACTTTTCAGCGAATTATATCAATAGTTTAAGAGTATCTAATTTCATGTTTGTTTTATGGTTACAAAATTAACCAAAATAACTTAAAAATAAAAACTTCCAACGTAGTACCAAAACAAGCAAAGAAAAAATATTTTTAACCCTTCCAGCCAAAACTTTTGCTTTAAGAAATCACACCAATTTTAATAAAAAAAATAGAAGTCCAGATAAAACCTAACCTCTAATAAAGCCATAATAAATTATAAAAAAGTAAAGTAAAACCTGTCTTTTTCAATTTTAATTTATTTTAAAAATTCTTTATTGCTTTGAATTTTTCCTTGAAGGACAATTGCTTGAATTATGCAAGTTATATGTCATTCTGGCACAATTTCCGAATTCAGATTGTATTGAAGCTTGAAAAAATAGTGAGGACTAAAGTTCATTGCTTAATCTGGCAAATTTTAATTCGTTGGTGTTAATATCAGAGTAATTTGATTTCTTTGTGTTATAATATTTTCAATTATAGTTCTGAATTTATCAATAATTGAAATTATTCAGTAATGTGTTTTAGGGGTGATAAACAACATACATATATCTATTATGTCAAATTATTAAAATAAAGAACAAGACCAGCTATTTGTAACAAGACCAATATATTTAAGTCCATATCCAGTTAAAAGAAAACTCAGTTCTACAGAGATGAACCTTTTGGGACATTAATATTTTACTTTTTCAGGAATCAACAGACTCACACACTCCTTATTATTCCCTATTTATTTCTAGAATGTTTATATTATAATTTTTCAGCATACATTTGAACTGACTTATCAAATCACAATTATAAATTAGACTTTGCCTAATTTGCATTGGTATTAATGGCTTGGTTTTACTCCAATGAGACATTCATGCCGTGGGACTGACACCATTCTCCTTATAAAGCAGAAACTTCTGTCAATTATTGAAATTGTCTGAGGAAGCAATTAGAGTAGACCATCAATCCATCTAGGAATCAGTAATTCATGGTAGATCCACTCTATTTAACTAGTGTTTGGTCATATTCCAATCTAACAAATTGTTTTACCAACTATTATTCAATAGGTGGAATGATCATTAAGGTAAAAAAAAATCAGCCTCAATTCCATCTCTGGGGCATCAAAAATGTTTGTTACTGTAATTCAGAGGCAAAAGTGACCATTTTTAAAACAAAATAATTATCATTGTATTTGGGACTTTGGGAATATTTTTTTTAAAATACATACAGTTATTTACTATTATAAAAACCCCTGAAGTCCTGGGACTGAATGTTCCTGAAAGCCCAGCTTCTGCTCCTCAGCATCACAGCTTCTCTACGCATCTATGTACAACTCTTAACTCTATTATCTTTCTCATTCTTGAGAGGAAGCATGTGTTAAATCTGTTTTGTTATTTGTTCTTTTTTTAAAGAATAAATAGACTCACTAGAAGCCTCACAAACTCTTGGAAATAGTAGCAAAGCTTCTGTAAAACTATCCAGTCTTTGATGCAATCCAAGACAACTAACCAGAGAGAAAGACGATGGATGCAACAGTCCAATAGGAGATGAGCAGATCTCATCCTGGCCATATCAGTAACCATATCTTTGATGGGGCATGCTAGAGTTTAGCTCCAATGGCAAAAACGTTTGTAAGAAAATGGAAAACATTGTGTTAAAACTGGAACTAATGAAAAATATTTTAGACTGCCACAATTATTTTCTTTGGATAAAATAAAGAAAACATAACTAAGGTATGATCAAAAAAACCACCGGCAATTTTTATATCACAGCTCTTAGTTCCTTATAGTATTCATCTTGTTCATTTGGGACTGGACCCTTCAGTTTTAACCTCAACAAGATCCATGACAAAACTATTTTGATACTTTTATTGTCAAGTATTAATTAAGTAAATTTAAATGTCAGTAAGACTCTAATCTTAACATTTGAAGTGTTTTATTATTTATTATCAATGTTAATTAATTTTGCTTTCAACTTTGCTGGATGAGACTTCTTGGAAATCTAAATAAATCAAGGAGGAAATCATGTTAAAGTTTTCAAACTAATTTTAGAAAGCAAGCAATGTTTTGGAAGGCTTTTCACATAAGCTTATTACTCCAGGCAACATGAAAATGCAGGTAATCATGTGACTGGAGAACGAATGACCAAACACAAAGACAGGGCATAATTTTAACCAACAAACCTTAAAGAATATGAATGTGCTGTAAATGCCTGTTAGTGCTTTGCTTCCAGGAATTTAAGGATTTGGATTACAATGTAATTGTCCCCACATGCTTTATTGACCTACTTTACAGCTTTCCTTAAGCAAGCCTTGGGAGATTGGTGATCTCTTTTGTATGTTTTAACATTAATTCAGCTTGGCAAGCCCAGAATAAGAAAGTAAATATGAAAGTCACACCATGGACATATTTTTAAAACTACGTATTTGTTTTAGGATAGGAAAACTGAAAGCTTAACTATAGTAATAAAAACAAACTTGAAAGGAAAGTTTTATTTGTCTACTCTGTAAAGTTTGGAAAATGTTAGTTTTATATATAAGTGTTTCTAAAAACCTGGTAAACAAACTGTTTTGACAATAGAATTTGGTGTGTCCACTTTTACATTTTTAATATGGTCATCTAGAAATCCATGTTTATATTTACAATCCATCTGGAACCTTGAAATATGAGTAGCAAATAAATGAATATCTACTTGCCAAATCCTATATGCAAGTGTCCTATAGCCATAATTGTAATTAACCCAGAATTTAGAGAGTCCTGGATAATGGACATCCTAGAAATGTAGATTTAACAAAGAGAAGTAGCTTAATCAGAATTTTCCAAAATTAGCAGAGAACTGTCTATTGGGCCTAAGCAAGTGTTATGTACTGGGTATAGAAAAATTCATGACAACATAATAAGCCATTTCTATTTTCTATGTAACATGCAAAAAAAAAAATCTAGAACAACCAGTTATTTTTAATTGTTTCCCATTATATGAAACATATAGTTCCAAAAATATGCCTTTCAGCTAGACAGTTATAACATTCTATGGTTCAAATTGAAGTCATGCCAGTTGATCGATTTTAATTGCTATTTTTCATGTACTCAATCACTTTTTGTGTGTGTGTGTGACTTAAAGGGCATTTTTCAAAAAAATTTACTACCAGTTCTGTGGGCATCGCTTGGTGGGCATGGCAGGGGAAGGATACTGCTAAATCTCCATTCCTTCCCCACTCCTGGAGGAAGGTTACCACCGGTTCTCCAAACTACTCAGAATTTCTGCTACCAGTTTTCCAGAACTGGTCAGAACCTACTGAATACCACCTCTGAAATTTTTATTAGGAATATCAGTATCTGTTTCTTTGGTTTCTTGCAAGCCCCTGCTTCTGTTTTTACTGACAATATCTAGGCACCTTGATTTCAATTGGCCTCTTTTTCAATTACCTTCAGTTTCTGCAAAAAACATAAATCTCACGCAGCGATGTTTGCATTCATATTATGTGACCCAAATATTTAAAGTTTAGTTTCATTATTACTGTTTTCAGTAAACAGTCTGGTTTTACTTCATCTAATATTGAATTGTTTATTATTTTGTGATCCAAGATATTATCAACAATTTTCTCCATTCTATAATATAAAATGTATCTGATCGTAGAGACCCAGTTTGGTGTAATGATTAAGATGCTGGCCTAGAAACTGGAAGATCCTTGATTTTGGACATGTTACTCTCTCTCTCAATCCAAGTCATCTCACAGGATCACAGTTGTGAGCAAAATAGAAGGAAAAAAGATCATTGCAAATGTTCTTTGCCATGAATTACTTATAAAGCAGTAAAGGCAATAAAAATTAAATAAATATACACAATTAAAATAGCATTTAGAGTTATATAGTACTCCATGGCACTTTACATTATTTTCTGAGCAGTTTACAGTGTCAGCATATTGCCTCCAACAATCTGGGTCCTCATTTTACCAATCTCAAATGAAAGACTGAGTCAATCTTGAGCCAGTCAGGATCGAACTCCTGGCTGTGGGCAGAGTTTGTCTGCAATATTGCATTTTAACCACTTCACCTCCACAGCTCCTACAAAATTAAAGCATCACAATTCAAATATATGCAGAAATAATCACCGCCTTCAAATAAAATTCCATTCTTACATTCTGCCTTACCTCTTAGTGAAAAATGATAATAAACTATATATTTTCATAAAAATTCAGTGGGAAAAAAAGGTACTTCATGAAAAGAAAATAGCTTTTAAAAATAATATTTCTAACAGTATTGAATAATATGCTATGTGCACTTTCAATATGTTATGAAGAGATCATAGCCACATTGTTGGTAAAGAAAGATACAGAAGTGATTAAAGTGCATAGTAAGCAATGACTCCTTTCAAGGCTGTTTTTTCTCTACAAAATATCCAGTGAGTTGTTGGTATTAATCTGCAGTCCATCTCACCAGAGAAATACTTAATTGTACTTCAAATGTGGAGCAGAAAAACTCACTTGGAAGTCATTTTTATAGTGAGCAACAGAAGATTAATAGAGAGCAACAACAGTTACTTATTTCTGCCTTCTAGAAATGGTTCTTGCTTCTCCTAGTAACAAGGCAGTTGGGCAGTGTGGATAAGCACTAAATATAGATCTATATTTAGATTCTTTCTCCATGAAAAATTTGGATGGAGAATGAGCAATTTGACGGGTCTAAAAGGTTCATTAGTTGTTCTCCAATCACAGTGTTCTACAGTGGTGGGATTCAAAAAAATTTACTACCAGTTCTGTGCCTTGGTGGGCATGGTGTGGTGTGGTGTGGCTTGATAGGCATGGCTTGGTGGACAAATTGGGTTTACAAAATCTAAGGAAATATCATGATGACTTTGCATGATGACTAAACAAATTGTTTTGAGAACTTAAGAGATCTCATAATTGGTGGACTGTACTTATAAAAGGTCAGATACTTAAAGGAGAATTAAGATGGTGACCGGAGGACGTCGGATTGAAGAACTCCGCCGCGACGGCCGAATGGCGGGGTGAGTCCCCCCCCCGGGTCCTCACCTGTGGCAGGGGTGGTGAAGGGACCCGTGGGGGGGCGGGTGACCCCCGAGGCCATGGTGCGGCGCTGTGCCTGGCGCTGTGCCCGGCGGTGTGTGGCTTGGTCGGAGGACTGCCGCCGGGGCTGGGGCCGCTGTAAAGGCCGGAGCCAGAGCTGGAGTTGCCGCCGCGGTCGGAGCTGGGGCGGCTGGAGCCGGAGCGGCTGGTGCCGGAGCAGTTGGAGCGGTCGGAGCCAGAGCCGTTGCCGGAGTTGCTGGGACTGTCGGAGCTGTTGGAGCTGCCGCCGCGGTTGCAGCTGTAGCTGTTGTTGGGGCTGCTGCCGCGGATGGCCCTCGGACGGTGCTGGTCTCGTGCGGTCGGGCCTGGAGGCGGAGGAGTGGTCCTGGAACGGCTGTGGAGGCTGGGGCCGCCGCAGGAGGCCTTCGGGCGGCGGTGGCGGTGGCGGCCGCGTTTCTTCCATCTACTCGGAGGCAGCGAGGGCAGTCTGGACTGGAGGCCGGAATCAGTCGTGGGAACCGTCGCCGTCACGGGAGGCCTTCGGGCGCCAGCGGCGGCGGCCGCGGTTCTACCATCTACCCAGAGGCGGCGAGGGCAATGTGGGTTGGAGGCCAGAACCGTTACGGGAGGCCTGCGGGCGCCGGCGGCGGTGGCCCCGTCTTTACCATCTTGGGGCCAAGGCCAGACGCTACCCCCCCCGGCCCCAACAGTGGAGGCAAGGGAGGAGACTGGAGGGGCCATGGACGTGCCCCAAATTGTTTCGACCTGGACTCGGGCCCCGGCCGGTTGGTTCCCAGCTTCGCCGGGGTCAGTCACAGAAGAAGACTCAGTCCGGACGCTATCTTATTCTGTGGAAGATCTGTGGGCCCTGAGATGTGTCCCCCTGTCTCAGGAATGGCCCTCTACTCTCTCTAAGGCCTATCTCAAGGACGGATCTTGGGATCCGGAGAGATGGTGGGGTTGTAGGAAGCGTGGGAGGGAGGTTTGTTTAAAGAAATTTTTAGTTAGATTTTTAACGGGGTTAGGAGTGTCCGGGCGGGGGTTGGGGGACAATCGCCTGGGGCTGGGACCAGGTCGTGGGTTAGGCGTAGCTGGGAGAGTCGGGGTCCGGATAAGGCTGTATCAAGGATGGGGGGGTTTGCCGGGGAGGGTGAAATCAAAGCTATTAGTACGGTGAGCGGGAGAGGCAGATTTGGCGGCTATAGGGGGCCATATTCTGTTTTGGGAGCGCGTCCCCGCTGTTTGTCAGCTGTGGCGCGCTCTGACCCCCTTGTTATTTCCCGTTCCCCAGGGGGTCTGAGCTATCGGGCCCTGGGCCTTCGGCTGATGTTACGTAAGGCCAGGTCCGTCGTCAACAAGGCCCCTCTCATTCACGATTTGATTTGTGAGGAGGGTGCAGACCTGGTGGGTGTTACCGAGACCTGGCTGGGCCAGGAGGGGGGAGTCCCTCTGGTAGAGATGTGCCCAGCCGGGTTTCAGGCTTTTCATTGGCCGAGGGCCCAGGGGCGGGGAGGGGGGGTTGCGGTGGTTATTAAGGAGGATCTGTGTCCGAGGGAAGCCACTGTGTCTCAGACAACCGGGTGTGAGCTCCTTTTCGTGAAGTTCGGTCCCAGGGTTCAGGAGGGCCTGTTGGTCGCATACCTGGCTCCCTGCTATGCGGCAGCGGCCCTGCTTAAGCTCCTTGAGGTCATAGCTGGCGTGGCAGTTGGGACCCCCAGGCTTATGGTCATGGGGGATTTCAACCTGCCCTCTGCCGGCGGTGCCTCGGGGATTGCTCAGGAGTTCGTGGCTTCCATGACGGCCATGGGCCTGACCGAGTTAATTCGGGACCCTACTCACGTGGGAGGTCACACCTTGGATTTGGTTTTTGTCTCTGATCAGTGGCAGAGTTATCTGGGTATAGGGGACATAGTTGTAGAACCCCTGTCATGGACTGATCACTCGCTCCTGAAGCTCGACTTCCGTTCCGCACCCCCTGACCGCAGGGAGGCGGGACCGTTAAAATGGTACCACCCCAGGTGCCTGATGGACCCTGATAGGTTCCTGACAGAGCTTGGGCCATTTCCCGAAGCTCACACACACGACTTGGTTGAGGGCCTGGTCGCCACCTGGGATAGGGTGGCTGCTGGGGCCCTTGACCGGGTCGTGCCTTTGCGGCCTCTAACCCGGTGTCGATCCCAAGTGGCTCCTTGGTTTTCTGAGGAGCTAAGGGAGATGAAGCGCCGGAAAAGACGCCTAGAGAGTAGTTGGAGGGCTAGCCGCTCTGGGTCTGACCGAACACTATTACGATCTTATATTAAGCGTATTTAGTGGCGATAAGGATGGCGAGGAGGTCTTACGTCTCCACCTTATTGCGTCTGCGGAAAACCGCCCAGCCGCCCTGTTTAGGGTGACCCGCTCCCTCCTGGAGGTGGGAGCGCGGGAGGACCCCTTGCAGGGGCGAGCTGAGGAGTTTTCTAGGTTTCTGCAGGACAAAATCGCTCAGATCCGGGATGAGCTGGACTCCGACTGGGCATCTCCGGGTGGGGGGGCGGGGGGGGATATCGGTGAGGTCAATTGGGTTGAGTTCGACCCTGTTACTTTGGAGGACGTGGACAGGATACTGGGGGGGCTTAATGCCACCACCTGTTTGTTGGACCCGTGTCCCTCCTAGCTGGTTTTGGCCACTCGGGAGGTGACACGAGGCTGGTTCCAGGGTATTATAAACGCTTCCTTGAGAGAGGGGCTGTTACCCACTGCCTTGAAAGAGGCGGTGGTGCGGCCCCTCCTCAAGAAACCGTCCCTGGACCCGGCATTGTTATCAAATTATCGTCCTGTCTCCAACCTTCGCTTTGTTGCGAAGGTTGTTGAGACTGTGGTGGCACATCAGCTCCCGCAGTACCTGGATGAAGCGAGTTATCTCGACCCCCTCCAATCGGGCTTCAGGCCCAGGCACAGCACGGAGACGGCTTTGGTCGCGTTGGTGGATGATCTCTGGAGGGCTCGGGACAGGGGTTGTTCCTCTGTCCTGGTCCTGTTGGATCTCTCAGCGGCTTTTGATACTGTCGACCACAGTATCTTATTGCGGCAGTTGGAGGGGTTGGGGGTGGGAGGTACCGTGTTGTGGTGGTTCGCCTCCTTCCTCTCCTGACCGCTCGCAATTTGTGTTGACAGGGGGGCAGAGATCGGCCCCGAGGCCCCTACTGTGTGGGGTGCCTCAGGGGTCGGTGCTCTCACCCCTGCTGTTTAACATTTATGTGAAGCCGCTGGGTGAGATCATCCGTGGCTTTGGGGTGGAGTTCCATCAGTACGCTGATGATACTCAGCTGTACATCTCCACCCCGGGCCACCCCAACGAAGCCGTCGAAGTGATGACCCAGTGCCTGGAGGCCGTGTGAAGTTGGATGGGTCGTAACAGGCTTCGTCTCAACCCGACCAAAACCGAGTGGCTATGGTTTCCTGCGCCCAGATACAGCCAGCTTGTTCCTTCGCTGACCGTGGGGGGAGAGGTTTTGATCCCCGTGGAAAGGGCGCGCAACTTGGGTGTCCTCCTGGATGTATGGCTGTCTTTAGAAGAACACATTGCAGCCGTCGCCAGGGGGGCTTTTCATCAGATTCGTCTGATCTACCAGTTGCGGCCCTTTCTGGATCGGGGCGCACTTCGCACAGTCACTTCCGCTCTCGTTATCTCCCGCCTGGACTATTGCAATGCTCTCTACATGGGGCTCCCCTTGAAGAGTCTCCGGAGGTTGCAGTTGGTGCAGAATGCAGCCGCGCGGGTGATTGTGGGTGCCCCTCGGAGCTCCCACATAACACCGCTTCTCCGCAGGCTGCACTGGCTTCCTGTGGCCTTCCGGATTCGATTCAAGGTGGTACTGATGGTATTTAAAGTGCTCCATGGCTCGGGACCTGGGTACTTACGGGACCGCCTACTGCCATCATCAACCTCCCGCCGCCCAGTACGCTCTCACAGGGTTGCCCTGCTTGGGGTGCCGCCGCCTGATTGTTGTCGACTGGCGGCCCCAAGAGTGCGGGCTTTCTCTGTGGGAGCTCCCTCCCTATGGAATGATCTCCCCCCGGAGATACGGGCCATGACGGATATCCTGACCTTCCGGCGCGCAGTGAAAACCCTATTTTTTAGACAAGCTGGCCAGGCCCAGTAATGGGTTCGGGTTTTAAATTTAATTGGGTTTTAACTGTTAATTTTATATTTTTAACTTTTAACTTAATCCCTGATTTTACATTTCTAAATTTTCAATTGGATGGGATACAGCCGGACCAATGTATTTAATATATTTTTAAACTGTATTTAAATTATATTTATTCTTGATGTCAGTTATGTGTTTTTAGTAGGCTGTACACAGCCCCGAGTCCCTTTTTGGGAGAGGGAGCGGTATAAAAGTTCGAATAAATAAATAAATAAATAAATAAATAAATAAATAAATAAATAAATAAATAAATAAATAAATAAATAAATAAATAAATAAATAAATGGCAAGGAAAGGATAGTGTAAAATCTCCATTGCCTCCCCAGTCCTGGGGGAAGGTTACTGCACAATCCCATTCCTTCCCCACCCACTAACCTGCTCTCCAGCTCTGTTCTCCTTTGCAGGGAAACAAAAGAAGACCCAGCCAATCAGTTGGGATTTGGGAGGCAGAGAATAGATGGGGACATGGTCAGATCAGAGATGGTATCCTCTGAACTAGACAAAATTTCTACTACCGCTTCTCCAGAACTGGTCAGAAATGGCTGAATATTACCTCTGGTGTACTGCCTACAATTAATTAATGTAATATATTAATGCCTATAATTAATATAATGTACCTATTTTGCTCTCAACATTACCGGCATTTCCCAATTGTTTCTTTTTAGTCATAATTTAAAGCTGCTTATTTCCAAAACCATATGCCACTCTGTAATTTCTCAGACTTCTTAACATTAGAGAAATCTAAGATATCATCTATTTCATAGTTATTTTACACTAAAAAATAGAGTAAATATTATTATTATTTTAGATTTATTAATCACTCAACTCCAATGGAGTTGAGGGACTATATTTTTACCCAAGTTTTCTGTAAGGATATCTTGCATCCCTGTAAGTGAGGAAGCCTATAGGTAGCTTATAAGTATTATGCCTAAGAAGGTAATCACACATCCAGTAAAAATGGCTTTTATAATATTGTGACCTGGTTAATGCATTAATGCATGGAAACAGCTATGATCCAAACTTAAAATATGTTCAAAATTATTCTGAAAATAAGGGCTTTAGGATTCTAGCTCCATTTGTAACACTGATTCATTTGTACTTCCTTTCATCCATAATGAAACATAATATTCAACATTTATGACTTTGGGGAAAGGGGAACTTATAGCACAACTTCTTGAGGATAAGATATTTTCAGATCCTGACATGTGGAAATGTGTGAGTATAGTGTCACATTTGGTTGAAGGATTACTTGAACTAAGACATAAGTATCTATCTCATTTTTTCCAGCTAAGAAAAACTCATGAAAGATTTCAGAGTAGACTCAGGGGAAGCATTGAGAAAAACAAGACAATCAGAATTCTGAGGTTATTATTCTGATGCTGTTTCCAAGCAAATCTCTAAAAAAAAAATCCTTAACAGTAATCAGGCTTTTTAAAATACATTAATGACAAAATGCTATGAAGCACATACATAGCAGTTATCAAATCAGAACTGATTCCTGAAGAAAAGAAAATTTAATATGGTTCTCTTTTATTTATAAGTATCTCTTAAGCACACATGCCTACACATATTTTATAAATGCTCCCTGTACTATAGGATTTTCCTTATTTGAAATTCTAGTTTAAGCCAAAGTTCCAACTCTGCTCAATAACTCAGGAACCTGCCTCTAGGCATCATTATACCAACTTTGTGCATTCCATACTTTGCCAAGTGACAGTAGCTATAAATTATCAAGGGGGGGGGGGGAATAATCAACAACATTTTTAAGGTTCACTGAAACAGATTATAAGTTTATCCATTGACATTTTCCTTCTGGAGAACCAGAGCAAGAGGTCAAAATCATGACTGACTAACAAGGCAAAGCTCAGGGAATAAAGGTTACACAGAGGGTAACATCATGTCAATGCTAACACCAGCTGTTAATAATGCAACAGGAAAAAAATATAGTCAGGTACAATATATGAATAGAAACTAGGCCAGGAAAAGTGAAGTTGAACAAGGGTTATTTACAGAGTGACTACAGACATATATTTTCATGTTATAAAATAAATAGAAAATTGATTAAAATATCAATCTAGTGTTTCACGGTGTTATATGTAAATATTTCATGGAAATAATTTTTTAAATCATGGATGCCAAAGATTAAATGGAATCCAGCACAAATCCGAAAGCTCAGAAGACAAAAACTTTGGTCCCGGTGACCGACCCAGATTGGATCTTGCTACATTAATTGGAAGGATTCCAAAACCATTGCTAGAAGCATAATTATTTTCTTTATATAGAGTCATGCTAGACTCTCATGAAGCCTGATCTATGAGCAGGGATCAAAGTTCTAGCCATGCTCTCCTTCTAGTATTTTCTATGGAGGTTCACTGCTTTTTTTTAGATTGAAATCCCCTAAGTAAAGAAGGGCTTTGTGCTTACCTTATTATCTGTATACTACTAAAATTCTTATTGTGTTTATTTGCTTTTCTGTTTGTACTCTCTATACGTTATATCACTTTTTTTTTTAACTGAGGTACCTAAAATCCAGTAACTTAAAGAATGCATTTTTAAAAATCCAGAAACCATTATTCCTCTAGAATTGAAATTTCTATGATGTTCAGACCAGTTTTATTTGCAAATTTGGGCTTATTGCAATATCCCTCTGGTGACATGGTAATCACTTTCATCATTCCCTGCCAGATTTCCACAAGGGAATCCAGCTGAATCCAGTTGAAAGTTGCTCCTTCCTCTGTTTTATTTCCTACCCATGGTTTTTCTGTTTATCTTTTGAATAAATATAAACTTTGTTATTAAAGTTTGTCATTACTATTATTTTTCTATTTATGCCATATATTCTTCTTAGGTTATCACTGGACCATCCAGGTTTAGGGTAAAATAAATGTGTTCAGCCTAAAATTTATGTTCATCAAATCAGACTGCACTACCTTTCTCTCTCAAAGAATGATCCAACAAGTTGACTATTCTAAACAAAGTATAAGATCACTAATTTATATTATATTCAAAGAAAGCTAATGGAAGATGAACTAGAAAAATAATTTGAAAAAGTTATAACAAATCTGACAGGAAGAGATTCATGGCAATTTGATGAAGTGCAGACACAGCAAGAAGAGTGAAGTTCTAGTCTAAAGTGGAAAGATTTAGTTAGATTTACTTGCAGCACAAGGAAATACGCTGCCTATATAAAAGAATGAAAGTTAGAATGGCTAAAGAAAGACTGATATGGATGGATAGAATTTCATAACCTCTTTCTGTGATGGTTAAGAAATCATGGAGCTTTAGGTTGTGTGCTATTCAATACCTTGGAAGTTAGAAATATGGCTATTATATTTTTAATTGATTCAAGATAAGGGATAAAAACACATTTAATGACAGCATCAAGATTTAGGACATCACATAAGATCACATAAGATGAAACAATGGTCAGAATTCATTTTATCAGAGAGAAATACAAAGCCCAAATTCTGAATAGAAAAAATTCAAATGTATGTATGTAGAATTAAGGGGATTTAAAGATTTAACTAAACTAACTCTAAATCATTTTTTGTACTGCCTTGTATGTTCATATAATGTTTATATCATATGCAAATAAGTTTGTTTAACTTGTTATACCATCAACTCTCAAAATATTTTGGTTTATGAGATGTTGAATTACGGCTATTTATGCATGTCATCTATGCCAGTTTCTTTTTGTATTAGAATTCAGAAGTCCTCTAAGAGAATGTCCATTCCATATAAAACAATTAGTACCAAAAATAATTATAGGTTGGTTTACAGCATTATGCTTTATTTTTTGGTCCAAAGATTGTTTCTGCTATTTGATGGAAGGACAGTATATTTTTTATTTAAAATTGGGTCTGTTTATTATTGAATGCATGTGTGTACGTGTATATATAAATTCATAGAATAATACAGATACCCAATCTCAGTTAATACATCATGAGTGAACAATTAATGTAGAGGTTATACAACAAAATTTGTAGGAAATTAATCTCATAAAACTGAATCTGTGTTCCAACTGTAAAAAATATATACAGAAACAACATTTTCTGAATTTATCAAATATCCAAGAAAACAGTATTATCTAAATGTATTTCACAAATTATCACTGGGCATAAATAGCAATCTTAGAATTTTATTCTATTTATATCATAGAATTCAAGTTTTCAGTCACTTGACAAGATGTAAGATATTCTTTCACATTTATAGTTCCCATTAATGCAACAAAATGCTTCTACTGCATGACACACAAATCAGAATCAGAATAAAAAAGAGTTATCATTTTCACTGTTGAACTAAGTTTAGCAATTGTTCATCAAAAACATTGAAATATTGCAGATGCCAAACTTTATTCTTCACAACTTGGCTATTTTGTTAAGGGTATTCACCATTGTTAGGCAATATGATGAATATTTTAAAATTCTGCAAATCAAATATTTTTGCCAACTTCAACTGCAAACATGCATCTAAGTAGAAAAGTGGTAATAAATGCCCTGTGTCCAATCTGCTGTCCATGTTGCCTTTCATTCTAGTAGATGCCCATCTCTCCACCAAAAACACTGTTTTGCAAATGTGACAGGACATCAAGGAGCCACCTCTTGTTTGCTTTGCAAACAGACATCTGTGTAAACTAATTTGAGTCATTGTTCCAGGGAAGGAAATGCAAGGAGTGGGAAGGAGGGAGAATAATAAGAGAGAAAACTGGTTCTCCTGGCAGGATTTCATACAGCTCCACAGGAAGGGAAGGCCAGGTCATAAATAGCTTTGGTTCTCATTCAAATGCTGCTGACTATTAGCATCAGTTTTCCATCTGGACTAAACTGAAATGAAATCTGCACCAGCCTTTGCTAAATTTGTAACAATGTACAGGAGTGACTGAAGGCAATCTGACAAAGATAAGTGATAGCTTTGGAGTTAGGGAACACTGCCACATGCTCCATCAGTTGGAAACTGGAATCATTCAAGTGAAAATTAACTTCCTCTCATCTGGCCTGTAGGAAAAAGAAAAGACTTGCTAAGAAATGATTGTACTATTAATCAAATCTTCTTCAAATGGGATATAACTTATGGGGATAGTTCAGTCGAACTGTTTATTAGAAGAAGAGTTTGCTCACTCTTCGTTACATGATATAGTTAATCTGTAAGACAGAAAAGTGCCAGACAAGAAGGATGCAAAAGAGAACAGAGTTTGCTGATGCTTTTCTCAACCCTGGAAGCATCAAAAGATTGCTTAACATTTACCTAGTAATTGTGTGTATTCTCCATTGGTGGCAAGATACAGGCCTCGAGCAAGTTTTGTATCAAGCAACTGACAGGTTGTCTCTGCAAGAGAAACAAATAATGGCCTTATCAAGGATATCCAGGCATTGAACAGATTCAATCTGTCCTGTACTTTTTTACAAACATTACTTCCACCTACATTCCTGCTCATTGACTGTATAGATAAGGGAATAAAAAACAAAAGAAGCCCAATAGAGTCTTTCCTCCCAAGAATCAGATTTTCAAAATTGATTGGATTTAGGCAAAAACAAATATATACACATGCTACAGGAAGACAAGTGGTGGCGCCATTTCAAAGATTAGTAACTGTGATTCAAACTTCTGTAGATAAAAATGCATTAGAATAAGAATTCATGAAGTGTTATCCTTTCACATAACCATGATTGACATACACACAGAGACATAAACTAGGACTGGATCCAGTAAAAAGATAACCCCCTCTGATAGTTCAAATGTCAGGCATTACAGAATGCCATTAGATGTACTTCCAAACTCAGCTGAGAAAACATCTAAGCATATTTCTGATAATTAAAAACAAAACAATTTTTTTGATAATTTTCAAAATCTTCCGTGATGCTATTAAAGGGCTCACCTTAACATTTTTCTCTAAAAGATATATTTAATGATCACCTAAACCAAGAAGATAAGGCCATGCCTAAGCACAGAGTAGAAGCATCCATTGCTCATCAGTTAAATAATGATGGTAGTTGCAGCAGTGAAATCCAACTCTTCTCCATTTTATACATGCTTTCCTTTTCTTTGCAATAATTTTACTGAAAATTATATTATGTAGATAAAAATATTGTTTATTAATTTTGTATTAAATTGTTATTGTTAAATTAACTGCTATATTATTCAAAAACCTCAATTATTTTTTTACAAATCTCATAGTTAAAATTTCTTTTTTAAAAGGGCTGAAGAAAATTTAACCAGTGAATTAAATAAAGCTTGCCATTCTGATGGTTTCCAGTCTTTAAGAAGCTGTTCTAAAAAGTATTATATCGAAACTGTTTACAAGTTCAAGTCTACAAAGGCTCTATTAACAGTAATAAGGTCAATGGCATCTTGTGATTCCCAACCAATTGCAATTCAGCTGCAAAAAGCCTGTTCCTGCTGTTTGCTCACAAAAAAAGTTGTCCAGAGTTCATGTAGGTAATCTTGAAATGTCTCCATTTTATACAGAGATGTTGGTAATCTGGATCTCACATGTAGATACTGTTTTTTAATCCTAAAAAACATGTAGAAATGTCAATTTGCTTCCAATGAGTTGTAGCGCTCATTGCAAGTCTGTCCCCATTTTGTACATTCATCAACGCTACATATATACACAAAAAGCAGGTCTTCCATCACAGTGCTATGGTTGATAACTTGACTTTTTTAAAATCTCTCTCCCTCTATCTCCCGTGTGTATTGCTAGCAAGGCCAAGGTTTGCTATTGTATGTTCCATAGGTAGAAATAATTTTAACTTGAAAATATTCTATACAGTAATTCCACCAAAAACATATAAATATATGAAACTTAAGGTATTAAAAAGCATTTTATCAATACTTCCTTGAATAAAACAAATGTCATTATTAATGCTTCTCTAATGAAAGGTTATGAATGTTTATCAATAGTTATAAATCAGATTTATAGAAAGGTACACACATAGGATGCCAAGTTGTTTCTACAAAGCTTCTTTATTGGTTTCAGGAAGAAGGATTCAATGTATATTTATTTTAATCCTTATGTAAAGATAACATTACATCAGAGTTTCAGCAGGAATAACAAAGCTAGCACAAGAAAGATGATTTCCTTGATAGTTGTGTTAAGATGATATCCTTCAGCCCTTGAGTTAGCAGAAAGAAAATCAGTTTAAATTGTTGCTCCAATAACCCAATAGTGCTGTCTTATGGGTTTACTGCAAGACCGGTTAAGAAAATAATTGATATATTATTTTGTCTTCCATTGAGTGACATCTGCTGGCATAAAAAGCATCTACCAATGAGTCTGCTTAAGGTATGGGGAGGAAAGGGGGGATTGGATTGCACAAATATAAGTAGGTGCCTAGGACAGAGGATTTAGTTCCCTTTCAAATGACAGCTCAAAGGCACAAAGGAGTATTTTTGAATGTAAGCTAATGCTATTTTGAAAGAGTGTTAGACCCATGTTCACCATGCTACTTCCTAGCAGGTTCCAGTCACAAAAAATAAGGTATTCATTCATTTGTTTGATAATAACCCGTATATCTTGCCTTTTACACAGTAGCTCAACATAATTTAGATACCCTCCCTTCTCCTTTTCTTTCTCCATAACAAACAAAGTATGTTTTGCTGAGGGATAGTAACTGGGCCAAAGTGAATTTCTGTTATTGCAGATGGGTTAAAACCTGGTTCTCCATTGTGAACAACACTTAAAGAGATCTTATATCCATTTCATTCAAGACCTGCCTGTGTGTCTGCAATTCACTCAGTCTAATAAGCAAGCATGAAAGAGAGGTAAAGAGTAAAAAACAAAGGAGAAATCAAATAAGTGTTGCAAGGAAATGTTATACTGGCAATGAAAGCTATGATTGACAAGACCCCGAAATTAACTGCCAGATAGAAGATGTCCACCACATTCACCAAAGTAAAAATAAAACAACAATCACCAATACAGCCATTATTTGTAAAACCAGAAATCCATTCATTGGTCACAGAGCCAATTACACATATCTGGCAAAACATAGCAATACATATATAGAGAGAGGTTTTTCTAGGTTTCCATCACCAGAAAATATAAGTCATTATCAATCTGGTTGTTGTCATTTTCTTGAATTTTTAAAATTAAACTTCCTATATACCTCTAGGTTTATTAGATCAATGCATGGCAGGGTGCCAGACTGGGGCAGCTGGTGGGATCACATTATATCATATATAAAATCATCTCATACAGTAAATGAAATAAAAATTAAATAAAAATTATTGAAGTAAATATAACTTCTCACTCATTTTGTATAAGCTCAACATAAATTATCAAACTAGAACAATATGCAAAAATCAAAATCATCCTGGACTAATTTAATGACAATGAAACAGTGCCTTATTTTTCAGTTAATGTTTTCTTACTTTTCTTTGTGCTTTAATCCATCTGCTAGTATGAGACAGAAGTACTTTGCTCAGATGCTGAAACCTGATGGTTCAGTTACTTACCATTTTGTTTAATGGATAAGGTATTATTTAGGAATTTGTTGCAAAAATGACAAAACAGATTATGATACTGAATTCTTCATTGTAGAATTTTGCTCAGCAACATTGCAATCACAATTGCAGTGCAAATCACTTTATCCATACCAATTTCTCCAGCTTTTGGACACATTGAACTAGAGTCTAGGCCAGAGGTATCAAACTCAAGACCTGCAGGCTGGTTCCAGTCCATGGGATACTTAAATCTAGCCCGCTAGGCTGGTCTGGAAATAGCAAAGGACCAGCCTGTCTCTGGCAGCCAAAACAGGGCATGATGGGTGCACATGGTTCCCCACAGCCCATTTTCAGCCTGGACAGCCTTCTGCAGAACTCTGATAGCCAAAGTGAGGCACAGGGTGGGGGAGGCACACACGGTCCTCATACCCTATTTTGGCAGGCAGGGTGCTGCAGAAGGCTGTCTAGACTGAAAACAGGCCAGCAAAGTGCTGCAGGAGGCTCCTGGCTCTCCCACAGAGGAGAATTGCAATACTGATCCAGCCCTCAAAAAATTATTATTATTTATTATTATTATTTATCGTATTTTTATACCGCTCCCTCTCCCAAAAGGGACTCGGGGCGGTGTACAGTCTAAACATATAAAGATACAGTCAACAGTAACAGTAATTAACTCAGAATTGAATATAGATAGATGAAAATAGGATAAATGAGTAAAATAAGTAAGTAAATGATTGAGTCCCATCAAATAGAATTAAAAGTCTTATTTGAATCTAAATTTTAAAAATATCAGAAAACCTTTAATTGGCTAGGCCGGCCTGCTTAAAAAGTAAGGTCTTGACTGCACGCAGGAAGGTTAGGATGTCCGATGTGTCTCGTATCTCCGGGGGGAGATAGTTCCAAAGGGAGGGGGCTCCCACAGAGAAAGCATGTAATCTTGGGATCGCCAGCCGACAACGATCAGGTGGCGGTATCCCAAGCAGGGCGACCCTGTGGGAGCGTACTGGGCGGCGGGAGGTTGTCTGTGGCAGAAGGCGGTCCCGTAAGTAGCCAGGTCCCGAGCCATGGAGCACTTTAAATACTAATAGTACCACCTTGAATCGAATCCGGAAGGCCACAGGAAGCAGTGCAGTCTGCGGAGAAGTGGTGTTATGTGGGTGTCCTTGGGGGCGCCCATAATCATCCGTGCGGCTGCATTCTGGACTAACTGTAACCTCCGGAGACTCTTCAAGGGGAGCCCCATGTAGAGAGCGTTACAGTAGTCCAAGCGGGAGATAACGAGGGCGGAAGTGACTGTGCGAAGTGCGTCCAGATCCAGAAAGGGCCGCAACTGGTAGATCAAACGAATCTTATAAAAAGCCCCCCTGGCGACGACTGCAATATGTTCTTCCAAAGACAGCCGTACATCCAGGAGGACACCCAAATTGCGCGCTCTTTCCACAGGGGTCAGTACCTCTCCCCCTATGGTCAGCGAGGGAACAAGCTGACTGTATCTGGGAGCAGGAAACCACAGCCACTCGGTTTTGGTCGGGTTGAGACGAAGCCTGTTATGACCCATCCAATCCCGCACGGCCTCCAGACATCGGGTCATCACTTTGACAGCTTCGTTGGGGTGGTCTGGGGTGGAGATGTATAGCTGAGTATCATCAGCGTATTGATGGAATTCCACCCCAAAGCCACGGATGATCTCACCTAGCGGCTTCACATAAATGTTGAACAATAGGGGCGAGAGTACCGATCCCTGAGGCACCCCATAAAGTAGGGGCCTTGGGGTCGATCTCTGTCCCCCTGTCAACACAAATTGCGAACGGTTGGAGAGGAAGGAGGAGAACCATCGTAGGACGGTGCCTCCAATCCCCAGCCCCTCCAATCGCTGCAATAAGATACTGTGGTCGACAGTATCAAAAGCCGCTGACAGATCTAACAGCACCAGGACAGAGGAACAACCTCTGTCTTGTGCCCTCCAGAGATCATCCATCAACGCGACCAATGCTGTCTCTGTGCTGTGCCCGGGTCTGAAGCCCGATTGGAGGGGGTCGAGATAACTCGTTTCATCCAGGTACTGCGGGAACTGACGTGCCACCACAGTCTCTACAACCTTCGCAACAAAGCGAAGGTTGGAGACAGGACGGTAATTTGATAACAGTGCTAGATCCAGGGACGGTTTCTTGAGGAGAGGTCGTACCACTGCCTCCTTCAAGGAGGCGGGTAGAAACCCCTCTTTCAAGGAAGCGTTTATAATGCCCTGGAACCAGCCTCGAGTCACCTCTCAGGTGGCCAAGACCAGCCAGGAGGGACACGGGTCCAACAAACAGGTGGTAGCATTCAGTCCCCTCAGTATTCTGTCCACGTCCTCTATGGTAACAGGATCGAACTCAACCCAGTTGACCTCGCCGATATCCACCCCCACCTTCCCACCCGGAGATGCCCAGTCGGAGTCCAGTTCATTTTGAATCTGAGTGATTTTGTCCTGCAGAAAAAAAAATCTAGTTTGATACCCCTGGTCTAGGCTATCCTGAGCTAGCATGGCCATAGTTTGGGTATGCAGTTTAATCTATCTGAAGGCCACTTGGCTGAGGCAAATTGGCCATACTATACATTTATTTCAGCAAAATTATGATAATATTATAGTATCTTTTTAGAAAATACCATTTTGGCTTTACTTATGCAATCTGGTTATCCATTCCTTAAAATGGAGTGGGACTCTATTATACTCAAACAATATTTTTTTACTTCAAGGACACAAATTTGTCCTTGAAGCAAAAGGATTTATTTACAATAAATTTTATTTAAAAATTATTGTAAAGTTTAATAAAAGTAAAAATAAGGGGTAAACTACACCTTAACCCATTTCTGCCTTTCCTAAATATCTATTCGATAAATAAGGGATAGCAATAGCACCTAGACTTACATACCGTTTCATAGTGCTCTACAGCACTGTCTAAGTGGTATACAGAGTCAGAATATTGCATCCAACATCTGTGTTCTCATTTTACAGACTTCAGAAAAATGAAATCTTAATCAATGATTAAGTCATTGATGATTGAGTCAGTGAGGATCAAACTCCTGGCTGGGGGCAGAGTCAGCCTGCAGCCTAAATTCTAATCACTGCACCATAAGTGTCCTGTGTTCTATTTGTCCTATGTCAATCATTTCTCAGTAGGTTTTCATTGTCTTAACACAACTGGTTTAAAACAAGACAAGCAAGAGCAAGAATAGAAAGAACTGGGGAAAATCTCAAAATATAAAGATCCATATTATAGCGTATCATTTTAGCATCATCCTGGCTTGTTATTGGCTGCCTCTAAATGTATCCCTTTCCTCTTGCCTTCAAAAAGCTAAAAGCAGGACATCTGGTTTGCTTCAGGGTTGTGTGGGAAACTAAACATGGATCTTCTTGATTCTATTTCATCACTAAAGGAGTTTTTCCTTTCATAATATTAAAAACAAGAATCAGTAATTGTGGAAAGAATCCAGACAGATAGGAATCCTCAGCAGGCAGCCTTCCCATAAGCTGCAACTAAGCTAATTTACTATGTATGTGTTTCTTACAAAACAAATTGCTTCAATGCCAAGTGTGTATTTTTCATCCTCACAGCTGCACAAACTACACAGCATTTTCATCCTGTTCCAATGCTATTGCTCACTTCCCATTCATCACAGCAAGCTGATCCATTTCTTCACTATCTATTGTAACTTTTGGAAGTGCTTTATAGTGTCTCAAGCTGGGTTACATGCATCCCAGTGTTTTTCTTTGGAAAAATCAAATTCATTTCCCTCCTGAGCACTAGAGTGAACTGCTTTGCCTCAGATAAATATTTGACAACATAAAAGTATTAGCGCAATACCAGATTGTAATGGGACTTCGGACTTGCAATAGGACCCAAAGAAACAAGTTTGCAAGATTTGCACATACACTGGGCAGGACAGAATTGTTCTTTACTTGATACATTTGTAGATAGGTGGCAAGAATGTAGGTAGATACAGTACATAAATCTACATGTATTTGAAGTTTAAATGAGTTCATCTGATTCCCACAACCTGCAGGACTTCATTCCACATTACCCTTTGATTAACAGTAGCTCTCTTAAGTAGAGACCAAGCACTTAGGACTATTTTATATGATGACAGCATGTTCATTAGTGCATGTAATAGCAGATGAAACATCAGAGAAAGAAGTAAATTTTAAATACATTGGGAGGAGGCAGTGGGAGAAGGAAAGACAGAGCAAGACAAGAGTATATGCAGTTGAAAATTCATGTGGGACAGGTTATAAATAATTTATAAATTAATATGTGCAATGAATTAAAAACCCATTGTGATTGTTCAGACATTTTGAAATAGTCGGAACCAAGATACAAGTAAGCTCAGCTATTTCAAGTTCAATTGGACTGGCATAGTAATTTTATTCAAAAACTGGGGTGTGTAATGAAGTGTCCTGGGAGGTTAAAATGTTCTGCTATTACTTTATTCTTGTTATGATTTTTTGATGTCAAATTTGTATCTGTTAATTGTTTGTCCTGCATAGAATCCAGATGATGGGCATATATGGGCATACTGTATATATGGGCATAAATGATTGCATATATTACATTAAAGAAAAAGAATGTGAAAGCCCTACTAGGTTGTGTGTGAAGTTGTTGAGGTCCATGATAGTGCTGCTGATCCAAATATGGGATTAAGTTGACAGTTAAGGTTGTTACCATACGGATCTGATACCTAGTACCTGAAAATATGCATTATCATTGTCTAGTAAGACATTTATTAATAAATGTACTTGAGTTGCTTATTCTGCTGTTCTATTTTTGTAGTACAAAGTCCCTTTCTATTTCCTTAACATGATCAACTTTCTATTTCCTTAACATGATCAACTTTATTCATAGTAATTGCCTTCCTTTTCAGATTGTTTGGTTATGGTATCATTTTTATTCTTAATGCACTTGGTGGCATCTCATTCTGCACTAAGATTATTGCATAATGACATCTTTTATTAATAATTGTAGTTGAGCTTGTTGGTGAAAACATTCATTTTACAATTATACTCATCTGAAAGTGTCCATGCCGTGGTAATCTTCATAAAGTACTAAAAGCAAAGATCTTTCATCAGTCTATATATTTCACACATTACAGTAACAATTATGCTATACAATCTCCAAGAATTTCCTAAAACCTCTAATCAACATTCTCTATAATAAACAAAACAAAACATTATCTAATCTTCTGGTGCATGCATATGGTTTCTATCATTTTCTTATATATCAACAATAATATGAAAAGTAATAAAACTTCCAGTTTTAATCCTAATCAAAATCCATTATCCTGAAAATTGACATGAAAAAACCATATCTTTTAAAAATGTAAAAAAATGTCTCTTTTATACATGCTTATTTGGCTGAGAATTTCTTTACATTTTTTAAAAGATTTTTTTTTTTAAAAAAGTGATGTCAGATTGGCATTTTTCCAACATGTAAAATTTCTGGATATAACTTTGCCTAATAGACTTTTTGCAAAATAAATTTGGTTAATTTATACTTTTATACATATTTTTCCAGTATCCTTTCATTTAAAATATAGCTCTCTGATTTAGGATTTTTAAAATATAAATTTTACTGATGCCATTTTTAAAAGTATTTCCCATAATATTCATTATTTAAAAATACAGTATATTTATCCTGTTTCAAATGCAGCTTTCATATATGGCAAGTTTTGTGGAATTTTTACCATAGCAAGAAAATCTCCATTTGGTACTATTTTTTATGTTGTAATAGAGTTGATCTTGGTGGCTCTTATATATTCATTCATAGTCCACATTAGATTGTTTGCTTTTTTTATCAATTTATTATTTTTACATTCCTAGCATGAGCAGTCCTACCTGCCCATTCATGAGATGGACCATGTACACAAATTATACAGTTGCAGTGGGAATATTTATGTGAATTGTATCTTGTATGCATTTTAGCTCATTATATACATGGTTGTGGCCACAGGCATATTCCTATTCTTCCATACTATGAACGTTGTTGTTGACTAGTTCACTATCTTAAATAGGCCTAAAACCTAACCATTCACCAGATTAATTTTCTTTCTCATCTATCTGATATAAAACTGTGGGTAATACTTTTTGTTTAAGAGAGAAAGAATACTGCTGTGCAATTCAGCATTTCTAGCAAGGAGAGATAACAAAGATAGGACAGAAAAGCTTGCCAAATGGAAAAGACCCCAGTTTTGAAGGAGGCAGCTGTAGGTGAAAAGATCAAACAGCTACATTGTTGAGGTCAATACAAATCTCATAAAGATGCTAACTGTAATGTATGGGAACTCAGCATGCTGAATATAGAATAATTGCTTTCATACAGATTGGACACAATAGTTTTAAATGATACAGACTCAGCACTGTTTGCCATTAGAGCTATTGGTGAAAGTAAACTTAACATTTTTTTTTAGATCAAAGTGGATTTTTACCTTTCTAATAGACATGAAGATACATTCTAACTGATTGTAACAGATGTTTTAAATCCATGGTCAGCTTTAAGCAGTTATTTATTGGAAAAAATATCTAAATGTAGAATTGCCACAGCATAATTTATCCAGTTGGGAATAGTTGGCAATATTGATTTGCATGATTTTGACTACACTTATGTGAACAGAATGGTTTCTGGAAGGATATTTTGCTAGGATCATAGTCAATCTTATCAATTTTCTCAACTTTTCTCAACAAACGATTTATCTTTTTCAACACCCATGTGATGTTCCAATAAAAGTTCATTTGGAATTTGAGCCTGCTTCTCTTTTGATTTAACTGGTGCAAAGGATGCCATAGACAAGAAACTGAGGAACTGAATATAAGATAACAAATGGAGAATTGATTGAGAGAAGCTGGATATACTCTTCAATAAAAGAATCAAACCAGAACTGAGGGTAAACAATAGTCAGTTCTGAATTAAGATTCATTAGTCTTTAAAAATACCTTTATGTTTGTGATATACTTCTGAGTTTTTCACTGCTATTGGAAGGTCAGGGTCTAAGATGGCCTCAACTAGTTCTATCTCTTTAAAAAAGTACTTCCTCATATCTGATTTTGATTAACTGCAGTGTATATTAATGTAGTAATTACAGCTAGTGGAAAATGTAACTTTCAGGTTGCTTTCTAATATGTGTTTTGCTTTATGATATGTGTTTTGTTGACCATATTATAATATCTGTGCATCAGTTGTATTGGCAAACTATAGTTCAAGATGCTGGTTCTTACCTATATAATTCTAGTTGAATTATGATTCGGATAGACCACTTCCTCCTCTACAAAGCTGCCTGTACTATAAGATCTACTTCAGAGACTGTACTGTATATTCCATAACCAGTAGGCCAAAAGAACATAATTTTCTCTATATTTGGGACAATCTGAAAGCTGTTTCTAATTACAATACATAAGAAATGTTGGATGTAAATGCCAAATAGATTTAAGGTAATATGTGTAAGTCAGATTCAACAACTTTGATTTTCCATTATTTCTGGAGAATAAGACTGTAGACAAATGTATTTGTTTCTAATAAGAGTTAATCTATCTCTATTTCCATTGACTAAGAACCATATTCACTATTCATACATTGACTAGAGAGCTGCTTATTATCAGAGCTGCTTGGGAAATGGAGCATTAAAATGTAGTTGAAGAAAAAAGCTTTGTGCCATATGACTCCCTAAACAAGCAGGTTGCCATCAGATGAAGTAATGGATACCAATACTTTCCAAACTCATTCACATCAACTTTTGTATGTGGAAAATGAGAAAATGCAATTACATTTTTATTTTATTCAGGAAAAATCTAGCAGTTTTCACTAAAGGTACAGGTAAAGTTTCTTCTGTCCAATTTTTCTTCAATTCTAGGCAGTGATGCTCATTTCCATTTCTTACCCTGGGGAGCCAGCTTTGTCCAAAGACATTTCCTTGGTCATGTGGCCAGAATGAATATACAACAAGGTGCAATTAATTATAACAAGTGACATGAATAACTGAAAACAGTTTTAGCAAACTGACCCATTAATAAGGAAGAAAATAAAGACATTGGTATGGCTTAAAATGTTTCTTACAGATCTTCTTTAATATCATGAATCATTGTAGTTTAAAAAATGAAGCACACTAACATTATCTCAAACTGAACATGACCTCTAGTTACAATATGACCCAGATTTATAGGTGATATCTGATGTATGCACTTGCTTAGAATATTGAAACAGAAAAGGTGAACTAAGTGCACTGTTTAGGAGCTGGCGGTAATTTTTTTCTACCACAAGGGACTCATGAAAAATCATGAAAGCATGAAGCTGCACCAGTGGACTTGTTTAAAAACAACAATGTAGCTCAAAGAAAGCAATTTTCAAAAGTTTCTGCTGAGTTTTAAATTGGCAAGCTCTGTCAGGTAGGTGGTAGAATCACTACATCAGTGAGAAAGACCAGTAACTAGAAGTTGCAGGAGACTTTCTTGAGAAAAACCAGGGAAAATGAGATACTGTTGTCACTGGGTTTTGCCTAGAACGAAGTAGGCAGCAGACAAACTAGACAATAAAATCTGAACTGATACAAGTCAGAAAACCTATTTTAAACTTGAAGCATGAAAGCAGGGATAGAATTCACATTTGCAAATGGCTGGAGGTGAGTAAAAGATGACATCTGTTCCTGACCTCCAAAACCATTGGTGGTTCATACTCCATTCAGGCAACCTGGAAGTGTGAATATATCTTTGTCTCTTGCACCTTATACAACCATTAATTCTCAAAGAAAGATAAACAGAGACGGGCCTTTTAAAATGCAATTGAATATATATATATATTTTTAATGAAATTGAATATATGCATTTCATATATTCTGATGCTGATCAACAACCCTATTCAAGTAGACTCAGATCCTTTTTGGCATGATGAGATGGATATATCCCTGCAGGGCCATTGTAAGGATTAAGCTAGGTATCTGCCAGGTATAATCATTCAGATGTGTTCCAATTCTTATGGAGTTGTTAGAGGAAGGTGATTTAGAAGGTGGATTTACTAAAGCTTCAAAGATACCTAGGGAAAGTGATTTAGCTGGATCCCTTCTGAGCAGGTTTTAGACCAAGATATGGAATTAGGATATTATTGATCACACTTATGGATGACCTCTGGCAGGAACAGAATGGGAGTTATGCATATCTCCTTGCTCCCCTTCCTCTTTCAATAGGTTTTGATATCATCAGTCTGGACTAATTTAGAGGTTAGGAATGAGGAACATAATACTGCAGAGGTTCTTATCCTTCTTCTGTGGTCAATTCCAATCACCATATAGACAAAAAAAACTCTGTGTATTTCCTCAGGACTACTAGGTTGGTTTGATAAGATGTGAGAGATCTAATCCAAGACCCTTTCTTTGTGGGATCTTTAAGGCTCAGTTCTATCCAATTCCTGTTTAATATCTTACATGAAGCTTCTAGGTGAGTTCATCTGTTGGCATGGGATATGCCAATAATAGTACTTATCCATAATCTCTGCAATGGGTCAATCAAGAAATTCTTTCTCAGAAGCTGTGGGAGTCTGCATGAAGAAGAATATGTTTCAGAACAATCTAGACAGACTGAAAAGTTTTGAGTTTTAGCTTTAATCCTCGGTTTCCATCCTTCTTGATGGTGTTGCACTGCCCCAGACATAATGGTCTGCAATTTGAGGTCCTATTTATTAAGTTCGATCCTGTCCTTTGGAACACCATATTCCTTGAGATTCATTTAGCCATGACCCTACTGGCATTTCATTAATTCTTGAAATCCTGGATGTTCCATCAGATAGAGGATTTATTTCTTCAGTGAGCTTGTCAATATTGTTTTTTGGAATGCCTTGGTTTATTGACTTACTATTTTTTATTTGGAAGGGTTTTGTTTTGTTTTCCTGTTTTGTTTATGTTCATTTTTACCACAATTTCCACCATCTACCTGATGAGATGAGCACAAATCTATATAAAGAAATAAACAAAATTCTTGATCAGGTTAAAATTCTAACCTGATCAAGAAACATTTTATAAGAGAAACATACAATAGAAACAATTATAAGAGAAATATTCATGAAGATGGACATCTGCTTTAAGACTGGAGCACACACTAGTAGCATTCCAAAACTTAATTCTGGTTAGACAATTTGCATTCATATTGCTTATTTTAGTCTATAGAAAACAGAATTCTTTGGGGCAAATCAAAGGTGTCACCGAATGCTAAATGAAGTCTGAATACTGCAAATAGATAAATTTGGTGTGTCAAAGAATCTTCAGAAGGTATCAACAAAAGAAGGCAACAACAACAAAAACCTCAAATAAACAAGACCTTGGAGAGCTCCAGAAACCTAATACTTGCTAAAATATTCTGTTTAGAACAGTAGAACAAATTGTCTCACCAATACTCTAAAGTTATCTGAAATCAACATAAGTAGATGTGGCCTGTAAAGCATTTCCCTGTGGGAGCCAATTGGTTGTTGATGGTGTTAATGGTTGTTGATACATTATTTTCCACTCTCAGATTTTTGGAAGACTCAGGATATAGGGTTTTAGTTGGAATTCATTCTCTTACTCAGATTCAACTGTACTTTGTAATATTGTTTTGTCATCTACTGTTGAGAAACATAAGACAAAGGTTGGCTTGAGCAGTCAGTTCTAAGAGTGCTGCACTTTAGATCTTGGCACGTTTATGATCAAAGTGTAGTGTTGTACAGGGACAGATGCAGAGAAAAAGGTGCATCTTTATTCTGAACTTTGTGTTATTAGGACTTATTATGTCCAGAAATGAAAACCTGGCCATTTGATATAGAGGCCATTTGATATACAGGGAATGCCCCTGGGAAAAGAAGAAAGCAGGTTCTTTGGCTTGAAAAGATTTTGGCTGAAAAAAGCACACCAACAAGTCAAGCCATAGTGAAGGCACTGCCATCCAGGTGGAATAAGCAAAAACATAGACACATTAACCTTCTGGACACAGCAAAACAAAGACACCATTTGCTAATACCTTTAGGACAACCAGTGACAAGGCAAAATGGTAAAGAAGCAGGCAGACAGCAGATAGTAAGCCTGAACGATGTTTGACAAAGGAACGATTCTTCCTCCAGCATGCCATAAGCCATAGCATTAACAGCACAGTAGAAAGAGAAAAGCTGAAATACAAGGCTCACAGCAGTCAAGATGAATCAGGCAATGGCAATGGCATCCAGGGAGCCAAAAAAAAAAATACCAAACAAGTTTCATTGTCAGGACCTGGACTGTGCCATCCCCACTTGTAATGCTTGCATCTGTTGCCATTCAAATCAAGTATATTAAACATAGATTTTAATATTAAGCTATTAAACGCATGGTTACATTATTGAAACTAAAAAAAAATAAAATCTAAAGTACATAGAATTCTATTAAATTGAAAAAAATTGATCTGTGCTCCCTGGGAGGATTTTCAAGTGGCAGCAAAATAGATTGAATCATTTTCCCTGACAAGAAAGGTCCAATATCAAAGGAGCGGGGGGGAGGATAGATACTGTCTCTCACAAAAACCCTGCAGTTCTTTTCCTTAAAACATTGCATAAGGGGAGAGAATCACTAAATAGTCTCTGGCTGTGGAGAAAAGGCATTTTGGTCCCACAACTTGTAGGCAAATAACTCCAAGGATTCCAGCCAGGATGGTCTTTGGCAAAACGGTTGAATGCTTTGAAAGCTGAAGTCCAGTATTTCTGAAAGGCACCAGATTGAGAAGGACTGTTCCAAATTATCAGCAAAACCATTTTCCAAAGACTGTGTATAATATCTAACACTGGCATTTAATTCTAGGATATGAAAAGGTTATTTCTAATGTTCGGTGCTATGAAATAACCTTTCCAACAGGAGAGAGTACTTTACAATTTAAAAAAAAATCCAAAAAAGGAGAGTCAGCCAAAAAAACAGATCAAATATGGAGAAGTCAGCAAGTCTGCATAGAATAGGTAACAAAAGGTTTAACATGTTTTTGAGGCTGAGCAATTTGTTCTCTCCAGGATATTTCTCAGTAGAAGTCCAGTTCATATTACAAGTGACAGAACACCTACAGAGCAAGTAATAAGTACACCTAAAATCAATCAAAACTGATTATCTTATTGTGTTTTCTATTTTCAAAAGAGGACAACATTTTATTGTATTAGGTATGCGGCTGCTATAAAGTTGTTTTATAGAACATGCTGATCTCATATACTGTACAATCACATCACATTATCATTATTTTCTCCATCCTCCTTATTGCTTTGCTATGAAGAGTCCTCTGCCTCTTAAATTTGTAGCAAGATCAACTATTGGAGTTCATTGATTCTTAACCAAAGTCTGCATTATATGAGACTCTGCAACAATGAGGCAGCCCACATTGACCAAAAGAATACATACACACACACACACTTGCTTAATGACAGTAATATGAGACAGAAAATTAAGAATTAATTAAAGTTATAAAATCTGACAGAATCCTTTCCTTAAGTTCTTAGAGAAATAGAGAATTACATTATGTTACATAATACAGAGATTACATTATGTTCTTCCCCCAAGTATGACGAAGATGAGGAACTTCTGTTTTGATCAG
The DNA here is from genome assembly GCA_023653725.1 of Bungarus multicinctus. Taxonomy (NCBI): domain Eukaryota; kingdom Metazoa; phylum Chordata; class Lepidosauria; order Squamata; family Elapidae; genus Bungarus; species Bungarus multicinctus. The sequence continues at coordinate 33,467,597 of CM042849.1, read as the reverse complement.
GGGTAAGATATTTATTTTTACAGAGTAGGTCCTATTTGGGTTTTTCAGTTATGCCAATAAGGTGCCTATACTTATTGTAACCAATTTCTTCCTTATTAGGAATCATCAGATCTACAGAGCTGATGTTATTTTGAAATGGACTCCCACAGGATGTGGAGGATAAGCTAGCCAGAGTTTATGTGAGCTTTCAAGTCTTAAATTTTATTCTATTTATCCTTTTTGGAAGCATAAACTCTAAAGCAATTACTTATGTTACTTTATCTTGGACTGCTCTAAGAGATGGTAGTAAAAGAAATTTAAAAAAAACCCTTGTAAATTATTTTAAATCTCTAGAAAGCAACCTAGTTATTGTACCGTATTGATGTATCTGAAGGTTCTACCAAAATGAGTAGGGTTTAATACTCCATTTGAAAATTACAGCTGGATATAAAGAAATTGAAAAATTGTGAAATTTGCTATCTAAACTAGGCTGTGTTGTGTGAATAGTATGAAGAAAGAATTTGCAATTTCCAACTATGCTTTTAAAATAATAATACTGTAGCTCTCTCTTTGTAGAGCTTCTACAAGTATTTACTGAAAGCTGTTTACAAACTGAACTGATAAAGGAAGGGCTCAGATACTGAAACAATAGAATTTTCAAATTCTGAATGGCTTTAGTCCTAGAAATTGTCCTGGTCATTTTGCATATTTATCAACTAAGGGATATTTATGAAATTTCTCCAGACAGTATTTTCTAACAGTTTTTGGACAATAGTGTTATAATTGAAAATGCCCAGTAGGATAAGTTCTTTCATAATCCCTTCCTTCATATTTAATTGAACTCTGAGAAGGCAGGAAGGCTGAAGACCACTTGGGAGATCAATGAAAAACAAGCTACTCACACACAAGTCTTGAACACCTTGTAACTATTTGTACAAACTTTTCAATGTTCCTATAACAATGTGCTTGGAATGTTTCTCCAAAAGAAAATCTGAAGCAAATTTTCTTCCACCAAATTGACTAACAATTGGTTAGTCAATTTGAAACATGCAGGAAAATTTCCATGTTGGGAATTAACAAAATGCTGTCTCTGCATGCATTAAAAGATCTCTGTGCAATAGTGAAAACAGGAACATATTCCTTATAGCTGGCAATTGTGTCACCAATGATAGGCACTCCAATGGTCCTGCTCTATATAAAATCTAGGAACTAAACACAAATGTCTGGAGGCAAGTGCTCATAAATAATTGGGAAGATTTCTAATTTGATTTTCTAGTAGCAATTACCTTTTATTATGGAAGTGTCCTTAAAGACTTTGAATGTACATTTGCAAAATGCTATTTGTATGGGGACACTTCCATTAGGACCCCTGGGTGAAATTTATGTGCTTTAAAAAAGCTATGTTCATACAATTAACATCACATCCAGTTGGATCCTCCCTTCCTCCTTGATCATAGGGCCCTGTAGTATTACTCTTCCATGCCAGGCAGCATGGAAGAGTTCTGTATCTGTACTGCATACAAATGGGAGGAACATGACTAAGTGAAGGTGCATACTCAAAACTGAATAATCTGATGTTCTTTGGGTATTACTGACCTATACTTCCAGTCAGCTGTAATACAACACTTCTGGAAGGCCATGAGGTACTTGCTCTAATGCATTATGGAGAATCTTAACATTGCCAGTATCCTTGTGAAACTAAATGTTCTAAAGTAGGGATGTCAAACTCACATCATCATGGCAGCATCATGTGACATATCACGACTTTTTTTCCCCTTTGCTAAACCAGGCATGGGCATGGCCAGTGCATGACACTTCCAGCCCATGGGCTGCAAGTTTGACAACCTGTTCTATTACTACACCACCAGATATTTGGACAAAAGGGAGAAAGTGACTTCCTCTATATTCCACACAAGACAGTGGACTGCTCTCAAGAGAAAACTTCTAATTCTAATTCTTCCTTCCTTCCTTCCTCCCTCCTTTCCTTTCTTCCTTCCTTCCTTTCTTCCCTATCAGATATGAAATAGAAACTTATTTCTCTTTATTTCTGTAGTTATATTGGAAATGGTAGATACTATACAGTGTGTAAAAGGAAACACATTTCCTATTTTTTCCAGTTCAAATATGATGCATCTATTGTGTCCCCTAACACAATATCTGGGTAGCAAGAATCTGGGCATATTCTTGGCCATTCATGTTGGTTTCCAAAAATTTATACCTGCATACAAGTTTATCCCACAAAAGTCCACCCGTATACAGAAAGTTTTACTCCTAAAATATGTACAGTTCCTAAACTGAAGCCAAGCAGCTCAAAGATGAATGACCAAAATGGCTAGAGTCCAGTCAGCTTAATTATTTATGGCCACTTTCTGTTTAGCTTACTTCTGGTTTGGAGGGATTTGGATGTAGTGTACAGTAATTTCCCCCGGCCTCACTTTTTTCTATCCACTCTTTTAGCTCTTCTGCTGGCATAGCTTGATTAGCAGGGCAGTTCCTCTGGCATAGCTCTATGCAAGTATTTATCTGCAAGAATAGGAATTTATGCCAAAAGAGTGTTTTTTCTTATTCTATCTCCCACCAGCCAAGGCACTTTTGAGTTAGAATTGTACTATTAGTGTAAATTTTGGATTAAGAATTAAAAGTACAACATTTTCCATTAAGTTTTTGCATATACTGCTTCCAAAACCTTACTGCTCTGGCAATTTTATGTACCTCAACCCTCTAATCGCTCACACAGATGCTTTCTCACTTGTTAAAGCTTTTTTTAACTTACCACATAGAACTATCCTTGGCTTTATTCATATTGTGAAACTTTTGGCATTGATCATTAGTCACTGATTGCACTCATTACCAGCTGTTTTCTGCCTATTGGGCCTGTTTTTATAAACTTCAAAGACACTTTTGAATTTAAAACATCTGTTTTAAAAACGTTAAACAATTTTCTTTGCCTTGATTCACACTATGGGTCATGAGATGTGGCTTCGAGGCAAGTTGAACTTTCTATATTTTATGGTGGGTTATGGACTAAAGACAGAAGGGAAGTTTGGAGTATTCTCATTTTAGAATTTTAGCATAATATTAAAATAAATTTTGCCAGATGCTAGTGACAATTTGAGAAGAATTAAATGCTATTCACAGATATAAGTACCTGCAGAAGATGACAATACAAAGATAAGTCTCTACTTCTTCTCTATCTTGACCCTATCCCAAATTGTACAAAGATTTCTTCTTCTACTTTCTTTGCCCTCTCATTCCTTATTTTCTGTTCCCTTTCTCAAATAGCTCCATGCTTCAAATTGCTTTTTCACTTTATTTTTCACCACCTTAGCAGTATCATTTAAATAGTTTTACCTAAAATATCCTTTCCTCATCAACTAATTGCTCAATTTGTTCACTAAGCAGGGATCACATTATTGCTTGTCAATTAAAGCCAAAAAAAAACCCAACCCACCCCTCCTACAAAGTCTAATTATCACAAAATGTAGTGTTGGCTACTAGCCTGTCTGATTTCTCAAACAATTAGATCAGTGGATGGAAATCCTTGGGAGTGAGGCTTGATATCAAGTGTGGCTGCTTCTGAAGATCTTCTGCTGGAAGCTAGCAGGCTTTCTTGTGCCACTGTGAGAACAAACTGTTGGTCTAGATTGGGCAGAAATTCAGGGCATCAGAGCATGGCTTATGTGGTGATCAATTAAATAGCAAGAAAAATGAAAAATGAACTTTAGGGGCACTTTTTATAGCATACAGACTATGGTTTTCCATCTATCTTTTCTATCGTAAAACCTCTAGTCTAATCGATTCTTTCTTCATAATGTCTCATTTATTGTTTGAATTATTGCAACATGTTCTATATGGGCTACCCTTGAACAGTATTCAGAAGCTAAAATTGCAACATGGGCAGGTTTGGATTACCCCTACAGTAACCCTGATGTAACGTTAGAGTTATCCCACCCCCTAGCAGCCTCCAAAACTGTCCACATTGTAACATTAAGGTTATGGGAGAGCATCACTTGCTGATAAACTGCTTCTGCATCCAATTCAAGGCGTTGGTTATCATCTTAACGCCGTCTATGGAATTCATACAGGGTATTAGTCTTCACCTAATGGGATCAGTTCACCCCATTTGTTCTAGCAGAAGAGACCTACTGAGGATCCAACATGCCAAGGAATTTTGGTGGAAGTCTGGAGAAGAGCTTCTGTCATTGCACTTTGGGACATCTTGCCATAGAAATGAGATCTTCCCTGTCTTCTGGTCTTCAGGAAAAACCTTAAAACCTAGCTATGCCAGCAGCATGGGTATTTGGTTGAGCAATTCAATCTCTGATCTAACTGCCATTGTAATGCATGGTACCAGCAGTTACAAGTTAAAGAAGGGATTCAAACTTCCACTGTTCTCCCTTCTCATGAAGCAATTAATACAATAAATTTCCAAAACATAGTTAGATTGTACATATTTAAATTTGTAGATTCCTTTTTCTTTTGTCTTCTTATGAATTTGTGAATTCGTTTAAATTAAAATATACAAACTGCATAGAGTGAAGTCCCCAAACACGTTTTCTCCGATTGCTACATGTTCAACCAGGGAGGTTTATAAGGGATACATTTGTGTTGATTTGAACACTCCTGCAGCTCTCCTTGCAGTCCAAGCCCCTAAACTCAAGTCTGGATCATGCAGAAAGCTATACTGGTATTTTCTTCAGTATGTGAAGGTTAACTAAAGAAAATAGAACAGTTTGAGTCTCTCACACTTAACATATATTAAAAGAAAGTTGTTGTTTCTGAGGTATCTAACAAAGTTAGCAAGAAGAAGGTAACTGTTTTATTCCTGGAAGTTACATTTAGTATTTCAATAAAATAATAACCTACATTACATTTTCTTCATAAAATTTGGTTCTCTTTGTCTACATTCCAAGCCCCACACAAGAAAATGACAAGTATATTTGTTAATATGAAATATTTAAGCGCTATACTAAATTCTCTTTGAGGTAAATTAATTTATTTCCACACTGGGAATACTTGAGTAATTAAAAATTGGAAAAATAATTGCAGAAGTCATGATGCTTCATTTTAACGATGGAAAAGTAACTCTTCATTATTGGGGAGAGGATGAATACCCTACAAAAGGAACTATCAGGCTGCAGCCACTTACTATTAGTAGCAAAATATAGGTAGTCTTCGACCAGAATTGAGCCCAAAATTTATGTTGCTAAGTGAGATATTGGTTAAATGAGTTTTGCCCCATTTTGATGACCTTTCATGCCACACTAGTTAAGTAAATCATTGCAGTTGTTAATAACATGGTTCTTAAGTGAATCTGGCTTCCCCATAGACTTTGCTTGTCAAAAGGTCACAAAAGGTGATCAGATGACCCTGGGACACTGTAACAGTCATGAGTCAATTTGCCAAATGTTGAAATTTTGATCATGTGACCATGGGGATGCTGCAACAGTCATAAGTGTGAAAAATGGTCATGTCACTTTTTTCAGAGACATTATAACTATAAATGGTCACTAAATGAACTGTTGTAAGTCGAGGACTACCTGTAGTAAAAAAATCTTTAGGGGACTCATATAAAGTTCATAAATATTGGAGATAAAAGCATATTGCAAATTGCATGACACAATTCTTCTTGTTTATTTAATTTTAATTTTTTAAAAAATTATTCTGATGGAAAAAGGAGTTTAACTGGTACTGAAATTTCCACAGACACATCAAACATGAGAACACTGTATTAGGAAAATAATTTGCATTAGATCAGTGAGTTTTTAATGAAAAACATACTGTAAGTGGAAAAAAGGTTAAATTACACAAATAGTGTAACAGATAATCAGAGTTGGAAGGGACCTTGCAGGTCATCTAGTCCAACCCTCTCTGCCCAAGTGGGAGACCCTACACCATTTCTGACAAATGGTACTCCAATCTCTTCTTGAAAGTCTCAAGTGATGATGCTCCCACAACTTCCAAGGACAAGCTTTTCCATTGGTTGATTGTTCTGTCAGAAAGTTTCTCATTTCCAGGTTAAATCTCTCGTTGTTCAGTTTCCATACCGTTATTGCTTGTCTGGCCTACAGAGGCTTTAGAAAATAGCTTGACCCCTTCCTCTCTGTGGCAGCCCCTCAAATATTGGAACACTGCTATAATATCACCCCTGGTCCTTCTCTTCACTAGACTAGCCAAGCCCAGTTCCTGTAACTATTCTTCATATGTTTTAGTCTCCAATTCCCTAATCATTCTGGTTGCTCTTCTGTGTACTTTTTCTAGAGTCTCAACACCTTTTTTATAGTGTGGTGACCAAAACTGGATGCAGTACTCCAGTTGAGGTCTTACTAAGGCTTTATAAGGTTGTATTAGTACCTCACTTGATCTCAATTGTATCCTTCTGTTAATACAACTTAGGATTGCATTAGCTTTTTGGGTGGTGGCTGCACACTGCTGCTCATATTTAGCTGGTTGTCCACTAAGACTCCAAGATCTCTTTCACAGTTACTGCTATTGAGCCTGGTTTCACTCAGTCTATATGTGTACTTTTGGTTCTTCTTGCCTCTTGACTTTACTTTTCTCTACCTTGAACTTCAGTGTAGATTCTTTTTATGTATGAGGAGAAAGCGTCCATAATTTTGAAAAGGGATGAGCAACTATGTGGGATGGTCAATTGTGATTTTAGTGATACTATGACATTTCTAGAAGGGCAGGAATTTTATTAGGTCCTAAACAAATCTATAAGCAGCATGTTTGGCTTTGTCTCCACCTTCTAGAACACCCATATGACAAAAACATAGGAAAAGGGCATATTCAAAAAATAAAGTATTTTATGGTTACATTCTTAAGCAATATACAGAGAGGGAAAACAGGTTGACAATGCTATTTTTTCCTTCCATCAACATGTAGAAGCCGAGTGTAGATTGTAGGTAGCAGCAAATGAAGATTCTCTGCAGAATCCTGATTTCCAGTATTTTCAAGCACTCTATGTTCTTCACTTGAGTCATCTATCCAGGGGGAGAACAAAAGGGTTGAGGGGCAAAATTACCCATATATTTTAAAATCACTGATGTTAAGTTTGCTTTATAGTTTTTTCATCAATATATAAAATTCACAGGTAGAGAAAATATATCTAAAATGATCAATTCATAGTTTGTCTACCCCAGATTAAACTGCTGTATCAAGGAAGACACTCTATAATCAGATTTTGTTAGATTTCTTTTCAGCAGTGCTAAGCCTTGTCAGCAAAAAGAAAAACAGTTGAGAAAATGCTAACATAAACCATTTTGTAGTCAGTTTGGATACTCTTATTTGATTTAGCTTTTGTTAGGTCCAGACCTTGCACTTCTTGTAAGATATGAGCCAAGCAAGAGGAAGACAACCTTGAAAGTGTAATTTTATGAGTTTTAAAAGAAAGTCTTTTCTAAAAAATATCACTTAAAATGTGCACTAGAATGTGGACACACAAATTAGATTTTAAATCTATTCAAAGTGTTTAAGTATAATCTCCAATAGAAGAGAATATATGCAGCTAAAGTTTAACCTGTGGAGTCCTTGCTGCTCTCTGAGCTTGGTTGTTTGCTTGCAGACATTTCATTATTCAACTAGGTAATATCATCTATGTAAGTGTGGGTTTGTTCCCTTTTTATATGCAATAATTTGGCCTGTCAATTTTGGTGGCAATGTGATTTTCTTCTTGGTAGTTCCTTGATTGGGATATTGTTTTCTGCTTTATTGTTTGCCTGGTAATTAAACTGGAAAGCTGCTAGCCCTAGATCAGGGGTCTCCACCCTTGACAACTTTATGACTTGTAGACTTCAACTCTCAGAATTCCTCAACCAGCATGGCTGGCTGAGAAATTCTGTGAGTTGAAATCCACAAGTCATAAAATTGCCAAAATTGGAGACCCCTGCCCTAAATCCAAGCTAACTTTAAACATAGTAGGGAATTCCTAGAAGCTTGACATTCAGACAAATCAGTCATCAATAGACACATAATAATAACAACCCATATTTATACACCATTCAAAAGATACAATAAAAAGGTAAGAATGAAAAAAGATCAGATAAATGCAATATGCAGACAATCAGGGATTAACACCAAGAGTTTAAGCTGTTTCCTAAAGGAAGGGCAAATAATGAAGGCAACATTACATCATTGTAATTCAAATTCTGTTCCTTTTGTTTGTGTGCTGTGATATCAGATGTACATATAAGAGGGGTAGAACTCCTGTCAAGCTGTTGTGATGCTGTGTTCACTATTTTGATGAAATCATTGGATTTTTCATATTCCTCTCATCATATTGGTCTATGAAGAAATGTAATATGTCCAAAGATGGACATCCATCAAGTAAGATAACAGTAAAATGTAAAAAATGAATAGGTCATGATTTTAAAAGATATCTGAACAACAATAACCCACCCTAAACCCTTTCCAATTTTTGACACGCTACGTGAATTGTCATAAAATGTTGTTTTGAAAAGTTCATTAATGGTCTTTTTAGCCATTCTTGCAGAATGGCTAAAACAAGACTACTATCCTTGGTCATATGTGGCTGTTCTTTGATATTTCACATGTTTATCATACTGTCCATTTTCACAGATCAAAATCTACAGAACAGTAAACATCTGAATTGACAGTTTCAAATTGTCTCTTGTAAACATGCAGTAAAGGAACATCTATAATCAGATTTTATTTTTCTCCAAAGTAGTGAAAGATTCTGAAGTATAAATAATGCATAGCTCTTCAAGCTCTGAGAATAAATGTTTTTTTCTTCTGCTTCAGTTTCCTCCAAGATACAACAATTTAGAAAAGAGAGTTAGGAAGAAAATATTCTCTGCTTCCACAGATATAAACAAACTTAGCATCTCAAGCCCCTCTGGAACATTTCTTAAATTCAGCTGACAGAAACTCAAAACCATTCCCCAGTGGCAGGTGCTATACTATCTCTTTAAAAGATGTAATTGCAGAAAGATTCACACACAAAAAGAGAAAAAAGTGTTAAATTTATTCTAAACAGGCCAAATTAACACAAGGAAAAAAACCATAAACATTTCTAACATGAACTTAATTGAACTTCATCTAATCACTGGGTGTATAAAGAACAACTATTTATGTTTCTCTTCTTTTTTCAGAAGTTGGATTACAGTCCCAAGAAGAAAATTGGAATTTATGACCTTCATAACAGCAGTCTTTTAGAAGAAGTGAATCCTTTGCAAAGAAAAATATACTGAAAATTTGGTCACAATTTATGACAAGTACCTTTGTTATCATTGGTAACACAGATAGGCTGTTGTTTATGTTAACACTATACTCTTAAATTGGTATATGTAGAATATAGCATATTGGGCTGTACGTATTTTTCACTTTGTTAACCAAAGCAACAACAACAAAAATATATATTGGAATGTATTTCCCAGTCAATAAAACATTATTCCTTAAACTATAACTGGATTTATTCATATTGCAATACTCCACTGTAATGTAAACTGGAAATGCCAAAAGCAAAATCTTGAAAAACCTCACAATTCATATACAACTTAGGAACCAAAATAATGGATGTGTAGTGATAGGCAACCTGTTGCAACCAAACTGCATGTAGCCCTAAGTATTAAATTCTTTCTAAGAATGAGCTGAGGCAGGCATTGATGAACCAAACAATGTTTATTGTAACAAAGAAACAGGTTACCCTAGTCTGCGATAGGTTGCTGAATTGGCCAGCTGACAGGTAACAGCTGATGCTGTCTGACAGCTCCCTTTTATAGTTCACTGTCAGGCTGCTCAGCCAATCAGAATAAACAAAACTCCCACTCAAAATGCGGACCAACAAATAGAACTTCTGTAGAACACAATACTAAGTCTAAATCCTCCCTCCAAATTCCAGGAAAGGGAAACCAAAAATACATCTCACCACCTCTTACATTCCTCCCAAAGATATGTATGCCCCTCAGCTGCCAACACTGGACAACAGTGTTCTTCACATACAGTACATAGCTCTAAATCCTAAGTAAATTCTAAAAGATAAAAATGGAAATTTGAAATGTTTCCTCATTGGATAAAGCCAAAATTAGCAATGAAATGCAAATCACAGCTAATTATTTTAGTGTAATTTCTCCATAACAATGTGCTATAGCCTTTAAAAACAAACTGCATGCCAAAAAATGCATTATTCCTTCTCTTCTGGGAAACAAACTTACCAATAGAAGATATAACTTATTTCTGAAAATAAAATTTCTTTTTCTATTTATAATTATTTGTGCTGTTAATTAAAAATGATGATAAAAATTACTGAGTTTCTTTGATCTTGCTTTACTGTGTACATTCAACATTTGCTTCAATAACTCTTAGCCATAACAAAAATTAAAAAAAATAAAATTTCTAAAATTTCTAAAAGTAAAATAAAATGAATTTCATATACATCCATTCAAAATCACGTGAAGGAAACATCATAGCTGCATTATTCGAATAAAATATGAAACTTAAAGAAAAAACATTATTAAGATAATCAGAACTATCCAAAATATGGAATGAGATAAATACTGTATACATAAGCTTACAGAATGTTTATGTGATTTGAACAGTTCTCTGGATGTGTATTATTTTTATCCTTTTGTTGTTGTGATTTTTTTTATCATGTAAATAAGCTGTTGGTTGGAATCAGGTGAAGGAAGGAAGGAAGAAAAGGCTGTCAATAATAATTGTGAAAATAATTGTGTTCAGGGGTTTTTTTCCCAGAGAAGTATAGTAGTTTTATGGTTTTGTTTGGAATGAATTAAGCTATATCCTTGAAAGAGTATACCAGAAATTATAGCATTTTTCAGGTGCCCTACTAGGTTGAAAAGGAGATTCTAACTTGGGAAAAGAAATCTAATAAAGATCACATCTAAATCCTGTAGATATCTACATATCTACAATAGGCCTACATATCATGCAAAACTACAGAAAACCATTGAACAGTAAAAGGTCTACGGTATGATGCCATCCAGTTTAGGGGTCGCCAACCTTTTGGACCTCATGGACCACCAAACTCATAATTTTAGATACCAGGGACCACTAAGCAGTTCTGTGGGTGTGACCTAATTTGTGGGTGTGGCTTGGTGGTCATGACTGGCTGGGCATGGCTTGTATGTAAATATAAATATTTATATAAATATTGATTTTTTTATAAAAAAGAGCAACTTTTACCCAAAATCAGGCAAAGCAGGGAGATTGAGTTGGTCACAGAATCACAGATTCATTCAGAGATCTATCTACCTGCCATTGGCTAGCTCAGTCTGTCACATAAAATTTGCTTGCAAGCAAACACATAAATTTTGCTAGCAAGCAAACTCACAAAATTAACTCACAACACACCATCATGTAAATATTGATTTTTTTTATTTAAAAAAAGAACAACTTTTACCCAAAATCAGGCAAAGAAGGCAGATTGAATTGCTCACAGAATTATTCAGTGATCTATCTATCTGCCATCAGCTAGTTCAGTCTCTCAAATTTGCTTGCCGTGAGTTTGCACTGAATTGCTTGCAAGCAAATCTTCAGTCCTAAGGGAGGTTCGGCTGTGCTAAGCCGAAGATCTAAAGACTAGCTCGAAGGCAAGAAATCCAACCATTTCCTGCTTCCTGGCTAATCTAAATTTCCTGGCACAGCAGAACAGCTGATAGTCAGAAAAAGGAAAAATAGCAATTTAGCAGGCCAGTTTCCTGGGTAAAGAGTGAGTGGGTGGGGAGAGTTCCTGCAGGCCATGTGGGCGGCGCAGCCTTGTGTTTTTGAGCAGCCTGGATTAATTGCTTTGTGGGAGTGTTCTGGGGATGAGATTTCTATATGGCCCACCAAAATTTTCTCAAAGCTCACCAATGAGCCGCGGCCCACCGGTTGGCGACCGCTGATCCAGCGGACTTTGCAATCCAGCTACAGAAAGGAAATTGCTGCCAGTTCTTCCAGAATGCAGGAGGAGAGTATTTTCTGCCGGCATGTACCCAAGGCTTGAATTGGCTTTGACTTTATCAAGACTTTTGATGATATTAAAAACATTTCTTTAAAACTTGTTCTTTTAAATATCAACATAACAATAACTGTTACACAATAATGTTGTTCCATCCTAACAAGCTTTTCATCTTAATAACAATAGTAATAGCACTTAGACTTATCACAGTGCTTTACAGCACTCTCTTAGCAGCTTAAAAGGTCAGCATATTGCCCGCAATAATCTGGATCCTCATTTTACTGATCTTTGAAGGATGGAAGGCTGAGTCAACTTTGAGCCAATCAAGATTGAACTTCTGGCAGTGGCCAGAGTTGGCATGCAATACTGCATGCTAACCACTGCGCTACAATAGTTCCTAATACATAGGAAGGTATTCTACCTTAACAGCTGAAGCAACAATTATGTTGCGTTTATCTTAAAATTCAAAAAGGCTTTCTTTAAACATAACTAGCTTATTTTCTCATCTTTATTCTCCACCAAAATTTTATGGTTCAAAAGAAATATGCAACTTTACTAAGCTAATTTTATTCCCAAAGCAAATCAAGGTATTCGTCAGCTGTATGAGATATTTTTGGGAGAAATAGAGGTCTTGGTCCTTTCTTCAATTCTTGATCTCTTTCTCTTACCCTGTGTTTTGATGCTGATCCTTTATTTAAATCGTCAGTTTTATGCTTTCAATATTTCTCAGCTTCACTTCTCTAAGAATGTATATTCATTTTTATTCATGTACTCAACTTCAGCAAATCTATGCCTTTTGTCATAGCCAGATTTTGTCACACACAAACACGCATGTATTGCATATAAGAGTATACTTTGTTCTAAATTCACTGTTTACAGATTTAAAAAGAAGCTGTTCCTAAATTATTTGCTATCGATTTGACAAAGAGCTTTAACAATTATGTATTATGTTGGATATTGCAGTCTATTAAATATGTTATGCCTTGATTGTCATCTTTTTCAGAGGCACATTATTTTCCAAAAATAATAAAATAAATCAGTTTGTTATGTAATTGTTTTCTATCTGTTCTTGTCTTATTTTTCTTATAAAGCAATGTTGCACATTAGTATTTTGCTAGTCAGGCATTTGACCTGACTAGCAAAGTCAGGGAAATAATGATTAAGAGGAAGTTATTAGTTGCCACAAAATCCTAAAATCCTAAAATTTACATGGATAAAGACAAAGGGAAAATATTTGATCTTTTTTTTAGTAATGTAGAGGCTAAATCTAATGTCAGATATTATTTGGTCAAATGATAAAATGGTATTCTGGAGATAATTTAAATCAAAATTGATTTAAATTTAAAGCCAGATATATACAAATGACTTTCTTGACTCAGCAAATCTCCAATAAATTGCCACTTAATTTCACTATTATTTTATTCAAACCAGATTATAATTTTCATTCTCTAATTTCTCTTGCATCACTTTGATTCTTTGTATTTACCCAAATTCTGCATCAGCATCCAAATCCTGCTCAGCTCATTGATTTGTAATTTCAGTCAAAAGCAGAACAGTCTAATCTAAAAAAAATGCCAGTGTCATTATATTAGTAAACTTCCTAGCCTTGGGAACATCCCACTGATCCAATTTAGGCAAGATTAAATGCTAATGCAAGCAATTTATGTAAGTGAATGTTGAAAGAAATATCCTTCTGGGTTCAGTTCCAAGTGGGGAAAAAGACACTGGAAACATGGAGGCTGCTTGGAAGGTTTTATGGTGTACAGGGCCACATGGCCTGGAGCTCCAGAGAAGTCTGATCACATACTTCAAGGTGAAGAGAAAAGGAAAAAGGGAAGTCCAGATGCTGAGAGACCCTAATATAACCTCTGTTGGGCTCCACCTTAGTGTTTCCTGTTCCTGTGTAAGAAATGTATCCCATTGGCTGTCAGACTCCCAGGGGCGGGGGTCTTAACTTTGTAGGCTTGATCTGGACCACATGGCTTTACCTGAGTGCTGGCTAATGCAATCTTCCCAGAACATGTGATGAGATTGGTAATCCTATTATTTCCTGAGGGCCATCCTTAATCCCATCACCCTGGAGCTGAAGCGGGGCAGGGAGATGCAGGAAGCTGCTTTGTCTTTAAAACATGTTTCTCCTTTTCTCATCCAGGGAGATATAGTATTCTGCCTTTTAAATATTTCTAGACTATTTCAATTTTTCTAGGAACGGGGTAGGTGCTAACTTCCTACATGAATAGTGGAGAATTGAACTCACAGCCACAGAGAAGTATAGAGTATATTCTGTAAAAGATAATCTCATGTTTCATCACCTGTTTATATGAAAATTCAGAAATGATCAAATCAAATATGTTCTAATGTAATTCATAATTAAACTAGTAATATGCATTATAAGCAAGAGTTCCAATCCACAGAATTAAATGAATATAGATAATAACAGTTACACTAAGAAGTACAGATCTTTAAGTCATATAATGTGCAATCATACTCAGGAAACAGAAGTACAGCTAGGTTATTTCAGCCATTCCATTTTAACTTACTAATTATTTTCTTAGTTTGATAACCACTGACAGAAATTTAGCTGCTGCAAGAGGCACATTGTAATTTCTATCAAGGGCTGTTGGATCTGCCTAGCATCCAGTTAAGTCTCAACATGCTTTCACATGGAAATTATAAACAGAAGAACATGTTTCAGCAACTTAGTTTTTATTATTACAAAGACATGGTTCTGGTGCAAATGGAATCTCTTCAAATATGCCTTTAATCATGTGTGAAAGAAGAAATTTTGATTTAGCTTTGATAAAAGCAATCTAGTATTTAACCTAGTGTTACTTGAAGCAACCAACGAGTCAACTGAAAGGAACAGTTATAATTGATGTCTTAATTACATAGTGAGCAAGACAACTTAGCCTTATCCATAGTGCATGCCCAGAGAATTGCATAATCTCTATCTACCTAGAAGCAAGGCAGGTATATGGAATAAATAATCCAGTTCAGACATTTTTTTAATGATCTAGACCTAGAGAAACTATTACTTAAATGTCTGAACAATAATTATTGGTATTTTAAAGCCATAGATTTGATAGGACAGCTTTACTGTTGGCTTACCATACTTTGATTTCAGGAGACATTGTCCAAACTTAAACAGAGCAACAGCAAAAAAAAATTAAGCTTCCATTTTTTTAAAAAAGGACGCCTAAAATGTGGCCTCTAAACAGTCTGCATAATTGAAAACTGACTTAATCCAGATTTTGACCCTATATAAAAGTTCCCAGTGGAAAACTTTGTTTAACTACTCTCTCTGTGTGTGTGTTTGTGTGTGTGTGTAAAGAAACCACACAGGATGGCTTCATCATTTTGCAAACAAGACTTGCAAGAGAAGGGACTTAACAAAGGGACCATGATCATGAAAATAGAATAAATCTATTTAATTCTATTTTTTTATTTATCTAAAAATAAATAAAATTTCTTACCTGTTCTACAGGCTAATTATAAACATCCTATCTCGATTTTATAATATTTTGCTCAATTTATTTTCTTAGGTTTATTTGGAAAACATCCCTTGCAATAATCTGTGTGGCACTGAAAAGTTCAGCTGTAGTTTCTGGGGAAGAAAGAGCAGATTAAAGATGACTCCATGGAAAGTGACCTGATGATTACAGCAAAATGAAAAGCTAATGAGTAGACACGAAAAGAACTTGAGATTGTCCATACATGCTCCAGACAGTTACTCCTCACAAGGAGACTGCAAGACAGCAGTCTCCAACAAGTTAGAGCCCTGAAAGATGAGGGAATAGTCTTATTCAAATGCAGTTGGTGGTTTTGAAAGGTCACTAAATTTGCAAAATGTCTTATCTTTTGGAAATTACTTTAGCTGTTTTTCAGCTATTAGGAGCTATTCCATTGACAAGTACTACAGAAGCAGGTAAGTATTCTTACTGAGTGAAAATACTGTTAACTACAAATTTATGAACTTGAAAATATTTTTAGAATAAATAGCAAAAGGATGAATAAAACTTTGAGTTTAGAAAGTTACAAATGGACTAAGGGTCCAGATAAATTTAAAGTAAGGTTTTGGAATTAATTAAGGATGAATTATTTGTATTAAAGAATCCTTCCTATGGGAAAAAGCTATTGCCTTGAAAATTAAAAAAAACAGTAACACAATATTTTAAAAATTAATTGGAGGGAACTAGAGAAAACTATATATTATAATTAAAAGAAAAGTACATTTAAGTTTCACTTACTAATGCAGAATGAAGCAAAATACTGAAGGAATTTTTTTTAACAATAGACCTGGAAGCAGGAGTGAGATTCTACCAGTTCACACCGATTCGCTAGAACTGGTTGTTAACATTCTAAGCAGTTCGGAGAATCCGTTGTTAGAAGAAATTACTGGCCTAATCCTGTAAGGAAGGCAAGAAGGAAACATTCTGGTGTTGCTTACAGAAACTGCCTCTCCATTAATCTTTATTACATTCTTGGCAGGACTAGACTTCCTGTCTCAGGAATGTCTCTAGAGTTATTTTCCCCTCCTTTGCTGGTACTTTGCTTGTGTGGAGGGACCATTCAAAGTTACAATGGCACTGAAAAAAGTGATTTATGACCATTTTTCACACTTACAACTGTTGCAGCATCTCCACAGTCATGAGAGGCCAGGCAAGGAGATATGTGCCTCAATATGAGTGATATTGAGTTGGCCACACCCAGCCAATAACATGACCACCAAGCCATGTCCACCCAGTCACATGACCATCAAGCCATGCCCACCACCTTAGCCACGCCCTCAGATTTGGTTTTTAAAAATTTGAATCCCACCCTAACCCGGAAGTTTATTTTAATAGTATCTGCCTCTATAGATGTTGTGTTTAAAAGACATTATGAAAGACAAATGAATTTCACCTGACAAGATTGAGACTGATTTGAAAGTGGGTTTAAAAATGACAGGCTAGAAGAATGTCATGCAAAAATATGTTACACTGGATATATAAAAGAAATTTGCTGTAATTGTATTTTAAAATGATCTTGAGGGATGAGGGGAAGAGATGCTGCCCAGGAAATGATCAGATAAGGGAGAAAGGATCCCACAATTGCTTAAGAGTTAAAGAAAGAAACTCAGGAAATACCTCACCTCACAGTTAAGTTATGGCAGGAGATTTGTACTTTCAGACTTGCAAGATTCTGTTAATGTAGCAATACATTGTAAATACTTTGCAATAAAGTACAATTAGCTCAAGCTGATTCTCTGTCTAGTTTACATAAGAGGGCTGACCCAACTGATATCTCATAATTAAAAGGAATATACAGCTAACAAACCAAGAGATAATTTTCCAATATTGGATTTACAAAAGATGTTTGTTAAGAATTTTATGAAAAGAAAAAGATTTAAATATTATTTGAAAAGTTTATAGATCAAAGTTGTTAGAAGTAAAAGAATATAAAATGAAAAATTAAGTTGAATAAAGTTATTTGAAAAGTTTATAAAGCAAAACATCTGCAAGTAAAAGTATATAAAGTGGATTTATTTGAACAAGATTTAAATAAATATGTTATTATTTCTGAGAATTCTAAATGGACCTTTGCTGATCAGGAATGAATGAAAAGATTAGAAAGGTCTGTTTTATAAGTATAGGATGAAGAGAAATTTGTTCTATTTTAAGAGAAGGTGTATAATATTACAATTATTTATACTCATTGTGACAAAGGGTGGAAGACATTTGTTTATAAATATTTCTTTTTCATTGCTTTATTTTTACTTTTCCTTTAATTTTTCTTTATATATATTTCTGAACTTTCTATTTTTTCTCTTTATTCTTGTGTACTATGTATTAGTTTTTTCTGTGTAGCTGGCATTCAAATGGGCCAACTTGCCTCAACCAATTCACCATGGCAACTCACCATAGTCAACTTACCATAGCCAATTTGCCATGGCCAACTACCATGGCCCACACACTGCGGGCCAGTTCAACATGAACAACTACTCCATTGGACTACTCGTTGTGGGACAACTCTATTTAATTATTTAAAATAATTTAATATTTATTTTAATATTTATCATTCACATTTCATTTTGTCACTCCTTTGGCATCCTTTCTTTAATTATTCTATTCTATTATTTCTTCGATATTAGTGTAATTCTTGTTACGTGATGAGTAGTCCCATGGTAAGTTGGCCACAGCAAGTTGGCCATGGTGAGTTAGCTGTGGCAAATTGTTCGTATTGTCATAGTTCTGCAGAGGGCAGCATCAGTGTTGGCAGGGTGCAGGGTAGTATCAGTAGCAGAAGGGTGGCATGGGTACTAGGATGGTAGCAGCTCTCCATAGCAATCTCAGTTTCTCATGTGGGCCATTGCGAAAAATATTGTCCACCTGTGCTATAATGCTTAATAAAATTATTATTAAAAAAACATGACTTTCTGTGATGAAAAATTATTTGCTTGGCTTCAAGTTATATTTTTATGTGAATTATTTCTTTGAAGTTAATATTTAAATAAATCCTGTTTTATTACAACAAAGACAATGATAATAAACAAATGTATATGACAATGATGATAACAATAAAACAGTGAAGAATTTGTTTTATTGATTTTAGAATTTATTTATTCAGCACTATTTCTATAGTTTTAAAAACTTAGTGGAAACAGAAATAGATGGAAGAGGGTTTTGAAATGAATTAATTAGGAGAAGACAAATATATTTTGTTTCTACATGCTAGGTATCATGACTAATATAAAATTTTAAATTTCCAACTGGCTAAAATATTTGTTGTAATCCAATTTACAGCAGTCAGTGAATTAATGCACTATTTCCATTTTACAGAAAGATAAATAATAGATCGGCCATTTCAATTTTAATAACATAGATGATAGGAGAAACTTACATGCCCAAAAGCCATTCTACAGGTTTATGACACAGGTGGGAATAATTAGCTGTTCAGTTTTATGAACTATTCTTAAAACATGTCAAATCCTGCCTGAATATTGACTCAGAGCTGCACTATTGAGATATCATTTCGTCTCCATTTTATTCCTGTTTGTTACCTTGGAGGCCAGTGAATACACATTCCAGTGTGATTCATTGCCAGATATAAAGCTTCTTTTTTATTGTAGCTAATAAACCAAATGGAGAGTATTCATTTATTTCATAAAATGCAGCTGTTTCTCTACTCCTACTTGTCCTCAGAGTTCAGTTGCATTCTGACTGGATCATTGTATCTTTTCCTCATGAGTGAAAAAATATATTCCTGTTGAGAACAGAAGAATTTTACCTTAAAAGCTGCAGAGGATGAAGAGGGTTAGCCTATAATCTCCAACTCTTTCTCTACTCACACCTTTAGCTTGATAAGATTATTCTTGGATTTTTTTAAAAAGAGCAAAAGAAAGAAATACAGAATGTCTAAACTTGGCCCCAAGTTGAACATTTCATGTTACTGATTTATTAATTCATTTTTATGTCCTTCCTGATGGCTAAAAATTGCTATGAAGCTTCAATACCCCACTTTTATTTTCAGTAATATTCCAGGGAGTAAATCAAATTAACAGTAAATGAAAACTGAACACTTCTGTAGACTTTAAACATGTTCTTCTACATTTTACTAGTCCTCTTACAGTCATATAGCTGAATTCAAACCCTAACCCTAACCCTCAACTTAGGTCATCCATGACCTTAGGTCATCCAGCCTTTGCTCCAACATATCCAAAGAGGAATTCACCATCTTCCTTGGTGACAGATTTCACTGTCAACCAGAATATGCCCAATGAAACATAGAACTTATTTTGGGATGATAGCTGAACTTGATGTAATCAAGGGTATCCATCCTTGCAGCTATTTAAGAATGCTGTCATATCACTCTATATTTACAACTAAACATTCCAAGTTTGTTCTATTCTACTAATGTACTTGCTTTCTAATCCCCCACTCATCCTTGTTAACCTTTTTTGTAAAAATTGCATTTTGCAGGGATCTTTCAAATTTGTTGCTCCAAACTGAACGCTGTGGGTAGAATAGAGTATAATATAATTTCATGTAATTTGGAAGTAATGCCAACATTATGTGGCCTTTTCTTATAATCATGTCACATTACCTCAGCACCCTCTATATAAGTCTGTCTCCCAACTCCATTTCTGTCCATCAAATTCTCATACTTAGTAATGATGACTGGTGATTATATGCTTTAAAATGGGGGAATATAAATAGCAGTAAAGTAGACTAAGTCAATGAATTTGTCTACTTTGCTATAATATTCACTAAATAAGAGTAAATGGATGAAGAAATATTTAAAATATGTGAAAGCCAATAGAATGGGTAATACCCTGTAATATTTCCAACAGAAGAGAATGTACAGTGGGGCAAAAAGGTATTTAGTCAGCCACCAATTGTGCAAGTTCTCCCACTTAAAAAGATGAGAGAGGCCTGTAATTGTCATCATAGGTATACCTCACCTATGAGAGACAAAATGTGAAAACAAATCCAGACAATCACATTATCTGATTTGGAAATAATTTATTTGCAAATGATGGTGGAAAATAAGTATTTGGTCAATATCAAAAGTTCATCTCAATACTTTGTTATATATCCTTTGTTGGAAATGACAGAGATCAAACATTTTCTGTAAGTCTTCACAAGGTTGTCACACACTGTTGCTGGTATATTGGCCCATTCCTCCATGCAGATCTCATCTAGAGTAGTGATGTTTTGGGGCTGTCGCTGGGCAACACAGACTTTCAACTCCCTCCAAAGGTTTCCTATGGGGTTGAGATCTGGAGACTGGCTAGGCCAGTCTTGAAATGCTTCTTACGAAGCCACTCCTTTGTTGCCTGGGTGGTGTGTTTGGGATCATTGCCATGCTGAAAGACCCAACCACGTTTCATCTTCAATGCCCTTGCTGATGGAAGGAGGTTTGCACTCAAAATCTCACGATACATGGCCCCATTCATTCTTTCCTGTACACGGATCAATTGTCCTGCTCCCTTTGCAGAGAAACAGCCCCAAAGCATGATATTGCCACCCCATGCTTCACAGTAGGTATGGTGTTCTTTGGTTGCAACTCAGCATTCTCTCTCCTCCAAACACAACGAGTTGTGTTTCTACCAAACAGTTCTACTTTGGTTTCATCTGACCATATGACATTCTCCCAATCCTCTTCTGGATCATCCAAATGATCTCTAGCAAACTTCAGATGGGCCCGGACATGTACTGGCTTAAGCAGGGGACACTTCTGGCACTGCAGGATCTGAGTCCCTGGCAGTGTAATGTGTTACTGATGGTAACCTGGTTCCAGATCTCTGCAGGCCATTCACTAGGTGCCCCATGTAGTTCTGGGATTTTTGCTCACCGTTCTTGTGATCATTTTGACCCCATGAGGTGAGATCTTGCGTGGAGCCCCAGATCGAGGGAGATTATCAGTGGTCTTGTATGTCTTCCATTTTCTAATTATTGCTCCCACAGTTGATTTCTTCACACCAAGCTGCTTGCCTATTGCAGATTAAGTCTTCCCAGCCTGGTGCAGGTCTACAATTTTGTTTCTGGTGTCCTTCTTTGGTCTTCACCATAGTGGAGTTTGGAGTGTGACTGTTTGAGGTTGTGGACAGGTGTCTTTTATACTGATAACAAGTTCAAACAGGTGCCATTAATACAGGTAATGAGTGGAAGACAGAGGAGCCTCTTAAAGAAGAAATTACAGGTCTGTGAGAGATCTTGCTTGTTTGTAGGTGACCATATACTTATTTTCCACCATAATTTTCAAATAAATTCTTTCCAAATCAGATAATGTGATTGTCTGGATTTGTTTTCACATTTTGTCTCTCATAAGTGAGGTATACCTATGATGACAATTATAGACCTCTCTCATCTTTTTCAGTGGAAGAACTTGCACAATTGGTGGCTGACTAAATACTTTTTTGCTCGACTGTATGTAGTTCAGAGAGCACCAAGGACTCCTTAAATTAATGTTTGTTTAAAAAGTTTAAATATGTGTGTATAATAAGCAGGCTTCTGCTCAGTTTGTTATATGGAAATGAAAATTGTATAAATCAGGAAAACAAAAGTAAATTGAAGTAGAAACTGG
Organism: Bungarus multicinctus; assembly: GCA_023653725.1. Classification (NCBI taxonomy): domain Eukaryota; kingdom Metazoa; phylum Chordata; class Lepidosauria; order Squamata; family Elapidae; genus Bungarus; species Bungarus multicinctus. Next base: position 33,445,633 of record CM042849.1, on the reverse strand, counting down.
CTGTTAAGACTCATGTATAAAAAACAAGACTATATGGGTTAAAATACATGAGTGTTGAATTTTATGAGAATTTTATTTTCTTTTTATCATCTCATGCTTTTACTTATTTGCTTACTATTTCTACTCCTATAGAAAAGTAATAGCTTAATGGCCATGTGCAGTATCTATCTATCTCAGTGGTAGAAATACTAATGAGATACTAAAGAGTGATATTATATAAAAATATTTCACTTTGACTGGCTTGGTTGAACATCAATAAGAAAAAAACATATTGACTCAAGAATAGAGCTAAAGCTGCCTTTATAAATATCCTGCCAGACAACTAATGGTTCTCAATGGATTTTGAGGAATGCACAGTTTAAAAGAAATGCTATATTGCCAAGAGGCTCAAAGAAAACTGCCATCACAGTACAGTGAGTTGAATAATAGGATTTCAGTTTATCTTTCCCATCCTCAAAATTCACAAAAGACTCAGCAGCCCATATTGAATGAAGTTTGATCAGATTCACTGAAATGTTAAAAATCTCTAGGTAGAATGTTGCAGGTAAATAAATCGTAGAAGTTTGAGAGCAATATTTCAACACAAAAGAAGAGCAAAGAAAAATACTGTAATTCCCAGCTATAATCTTACTAACAATTAAAATACATTTCCTTTGAACCATATAAAACAATTGCAATGGTGGATTTCCCATTTTTTTTCCTTCCACATCTTCCCTGCTGCACCTGCCCATCTGTCTGTTCCAAAACCTAATTATCAGTCTTTGCTATGGGTGAATCTTCTTATATGAACATTTTTATATGTATATAAAAACATATATCCATGTAAAGCAGGGGTGGGATTCTACCAGTTCGCACCTATTCACTAGAACCGGTTGTTAATATTTTAAGCAGTTTGGAGAACCAGTTGTTAGAAGAAATTACTGGCCTAATCCTGTAAGGAAGGCAGGAAGGAAACGTTCTGGTGTTGCTTACAGAAACTGCCTCTCCATTAACCTTTATTACATTCTTGGCAGGACTATACTTCCTGTCTCAGGAACCTCTCTGAAGTTTTTTTCCCCTCCTTTGCTGGTACTTTGCTTGTGTGGAGGGACCATTCAAAGTTACAGTGGCACTGAAAAAAGTGACTTATGACCATTTTTCACACTTACGACTGTTGTAGCATCCCCACAGTCTTGAGAGGTCAGGCGAGGAGATGCGTGCCTCGATGTGAGTGATATTGAGTTGGCCATGCCCAGCCAATAACATAATCACCAAGCCATCCCACCAACTAAGCCACACCCATAGAACTAGTTTTTTAAAAATTGGAATCCTACCCCTGATATAAAGTGTATACACGCACAAATTTAAAGCATCAAAATTCATATCCATGCAGGAACAATAAGCTGCTTTTTAAAAACCATTTCTTACTGCCAAATTTCAAATTTCTTTTATGGTAGTATATCACTTCATAATCTTTTGAATCACCCAAGGTAGAAACGTTTCACTCCAAGCTCTTAAATAGCTCAAAATAATCTATGGGCCTTCAAAAAAGGAAAAGGAAATAGAACACTTTTACTCAGATGACTGAAAACTATGAAACAATACACCACTGGATTTCTAAAGAAGCTAAAGAAAAGTGGTAACATAACAAGTACTTGTTTTGCTGGATTTTAAAACAGCAGTATTCTTTTTACAATGCAAAAGAATAACTATTATGAAACTTCACCAATTATGATAACAGTACATCTAAAATATATTAAAAAGTCTGCTAAGCATTTATAATTTGAAGAAAGATTGTCTCTCAGGAAAGTAGCCAGTGGACTGTTGGCATTAGGCTCAACAAAGTAACAAACTAGTATCTTGTCCAAATAGACAGGTGACATAACATGGAAATATCATGGAAATAACATGGAAATACCATGGAAAAATCTGGAGTTGGAAAGCTTTATATGTCATTGATTTCCTTATTTATGTTCAGTTCATGGAAAGATTTAAGCTTAATGAGAAAAGATATAAATTTGAAAATGGTAAGTCTGAATTTGATGTTGAGCTGTATACAAATGACGGTCATATTATTGCTAAATGGAACCAGGGCGTGAACAAGTTAAAAACTGTATGATAAAATAAGCAAAAAGAATAGATATAATACACAGACTAATGGGTGAATACACAGGAGAAAGGCTTGAAATGTACATTGAATTATAATCTTAAAGAGAATTAAGGCATTAAGGAACAGGAAGAGTATATGAGTGAAGGGAGCAGTTCCTGAAATGCTTTTTTACCTCTATTACTCTTGAACAATTCATATCAGGAAATACACTAAGTAAAAAGATCCATAAAGTAGAAAGTGTTGGAAATGTGACCTCAATGGCACTAATATCAGCAATTCACAGTCTAGCATCGCAAAATGTAGTATAGATAGAGAATTAAGGATTTGTGTTCCTTCTTTGTCTATCACTTTTCCTGCTTTTTTCTTCAGGTTGCTAAGCCCACTTCTTTTGTACCTTGCAGCAAAAACAACAACATTAATTTTGACATTTTAAGAAAAGCAGTGAGACCTATAGAAATGTATTGCAATGTTTTGACTATCTCTACAATATATATTTTTTTAATGAATCTTCGATCTACAACAGTTAAAGAACATAATTCACAAGTCACTGTTGAGGTCAGATTTCTGCTCTGAAGTACGCTCAACACACGCACAAACACTTCCACCTTCAACAAAAAAAAGATCAATGAAAATATTATTTCAGTGCAATCTCTCAGTATGTTCCAATTAACAGTATTTTGAGACTGAGAGGGCAAACAGTATTCTTCTGATTAGCTGAGATTATCCATGCAAGCTATGCAGAAAAAATATCTTCTCTTGAACTCACACTTATTGTTGCTATGTTTCTGCATGATCCTTGACCTGGTAGATTCACTCAAGGAAGAAATGATGGAATGGGATGAAGCAGCAACAGCTCTGAATAACAACAGCTGTGAACATATATAAACATTGCTTTTTTATATACAAATTTAAAGAGATGAACAAGGTATTTCTTAGGAAAGAAATGTTCACTTCTGATCAATGGTCTATTGAGATCTCAGTCATCCAGATCATGGTTGTCCCAAAGGTGCTTTTTCAGGAGGCAACTGGACTTTATGGTTTTTCTTTGAAGACATTTTGCTTTTCATCCAAGAAGTTTTTTCAGCCCTGACTGGATGGTGGGGAATGTTCTGGGAGTTCTGAATAATGAGTTCTGCTGCTTGTTTCAGAAGATTCAATGTTAAAGATTAAATTTGACAGGTTTTAAATGATGTAAGGTCTGTTTATGGAAATATGTATAGATTTTAAGTTCTCATCATTAACATTCAGACCGATTCCAGTTAATCAGTTTTCCAGAACTCATAGCTTATACAGTATGTGATTTCTTTCAGAAACAAATCTTAACTCTTTTTCTCTGATACCAATTTTATCACAACCTGACTTTCTACATTTCATATAGAACTCACTTATCCTGTCCTTGATTACTCAGGGGAAAAAGATTACATATTCATTGATCATGTGTTACACCTATTGAAACATTTGGCTGAATGCTCTAAATTAATAGTTGTCCTTTGACAGTTTTTAAAATATACTGGAAGACCACAAGAGAAGTTCTTTCCCCAGTGAAAGAAAAGATGGTTTGGTTGAGCAGATTCAAAAAAGAAAATGAGTAGTGCTGAACATACTAGTCATAAATCCAGCATATTCCTTTCTCTTTACTCTCTTCATAAACTGGAAGAGGAGACAGTGTGAAAGGGTAGCAAATAAAACAGGGAAAGTGTTGGATAAGAATAATGTCTGATAATTCTGTAACTTTGTCATTCTGTAACTTTGTTGCTTGTATCCTAATGATTTATATTGACTGTTTCCTAGTATGATTTGATTGCTTATTGTACCCTATGACTATCATTAAGTGTTATATCTTATGATTCTTGACTCTTGACGAATGTATCTTTTCTTTTATGTATACTGAAAGTATTTGCACCAAGACAAATTCCTTGTGTGTCCAACCACACTTGGCCAATAAAAAATTCTATTCTATTCTATTCTAGACTCAGGAGGAAAACTGACACCAGGTAAAAGTTAGAATCCTGTTGTCAATAGTTCCATTATGTATAATTTTTTAAAATTCATAAAAGTATCTGCCATCTTTTTTTCTCTGTGTCAGTTACCTTCTTGCTAATATATACCTTCATTTCTATAAGAACCCACTCATACTGTGACCTATCATTTATAATAGACATATTTTAGCATATTGCAATATTATATATCTGGAATGAGCTGGATCAGAAGACTGGCTGAAGAAGAAGCCCTGTTTAGAAAAGTTTGTATCCAAAAGACATTCATTACCAAAAGATATACTATAAATCTGATATATTATGTCCTGTATTGTGTTCGGCTGTAAAATGTCAGGATGTTTTTCTGATAGTGATCTTGACTCTGCACTGGGTTTACCCTGCTGGGTGAAGAAATCATAACTATGTTTATACTTATACCTATTATCTTGTAAGTGATTGACAAATCAAATAAATAAATAAAAATCAGATTAGTTGACTTCAGTATCTCTTCCAGGATGGCTTGAGTTCCATGCTGAAGCAAGATACTGGTACATAGTGCCTCAAATTGTGTTGTCACATAGTTCAGCTAGGGAATTCAGTTTTCTTAAGAATTTATATTCTTCCTCTAAGACAGGGGTGTCAAACTCCTGTAGTCACAGCATTGTCACATGACATATTATGACTTTTTCCCCTTTGTTAAACTGGGCTTGGGCATGGCCAGCGTATGACACATCCAACCCACAGGTCACAAATTTGACAACCCTGCTCTAAAGTATGCCATGATCCACCAACAATGCCCCTTCAGATTTTATCCAGGATAAGTGGGACAAACTTTGCATAAAATAAATTAATGGACATAAATTTGACATTCAGGGCACAAAACATGGTCAAAGTATTATCAAATCATTTCAACATTCTATGGCAGACTTCAAAGTGACTGGTTCAAAAAATGGAACTTTAAATCCATCATCAATGAACAGCTGTGAACTTACATACATCAAAGGTTTCAGGTTACCTCAGTACATCTCCATGGGTTTATATATATTGCAATTGATAATTGATAAGACAATCTGTTTCACATGTAAGTTGTATCTGCATAACACTGCCTTCCCTGTTTCAACTCAGTTTAATATACAACAGTTCAACCACTCCTGTATCTGTTGATGTGAGGTGCAGCTAAATACAGCCTTTCTCTATTTGACCCAGGTTCATCCTCAACACAGCCTGTAAACTCACTGAATAACCTTTCGGTAGATAATCTGTCAAGTAGTGCTGGCTCACAGGATTGTTAAGATGAAGAAAAACAGGAAGATGAAGTCTGTATATATTGCTTTGGGTTCCTGAACAAATTGCAACTTATAAATACAGCTGTCTATAAAAATTGTTCTTCAACTTTCTTGACAGCAAAGCCTACTTAAATTTAAAGAATTAGGACTGACTTATATAACATGATGGTTGAACCTATAGGATGATAGACCAGGAGTCTTAAAATTCTTCTCCCAGGGAAGATTTTTTGGCTCCCATCTTGGCCTAGCAACTCATGAATTACTGCTACTACTATCTGTTTTCCAGAGAGATAATATCATCCTGAATCTCTGCCACTGTGTCTAATTTCCAGAAAAATATTTCCCAGAGTATTTCAGGGATGCTACCATGACAGGGTTCCCAAGTGGTAGGGAAGCAGGCTATTTGCTCAGGTCATGGGCAGGAAGGAAGGATCATGCAAACTATGCATACTACCAAGTACACAAGGGGAAAAATGGAAGGAAAGAAATTATGTAGCACTATCTCCGAGCCAGTGTACTAGGTGCACTAGGCACGTGAAAATCAAGATCAACCTCACTCCCCCATTGAGAGTTCAAGCAATTTCATGGGTTATGAATAGAATTAAATTTTATTTTTAAAAAGAAAAAAGGGAGACTATATTTGCAGTCACATGTAAACAGGACAATATAAAAATATAAATTATAGACTGCATCATTTAAAAAATAGCCAATAAGAACAAACTATAAAGGAAAATATAAAATTCTAGCAGACCACATAATAATACTCATCTTCTAGGTAGAGACAACACTAAGATAAATAGATTCCAGCTGCACACAAAATTTACTGAGCATGTTCAAACAACAGATAGCAGAGACAATAAACTTTAAAGAGAAATATGAATAGTCAAAACCGAAGTGGTAGTTAATTTTGTCTTCTTCATCTAGAAAGCAATCAAGGATCAAATTCTCTCTTAAACTTTACTGTTATCCCAGAAATTCCTTTTGCTTGGAAATTTTACTTTAAACAAAGGTACTTTAACAAAGCTTTCTCATTCTGTCTGCCAACTGTGGCATAAACCTTTCTGCTTCTTTTCTTCCAGAATTTTGAGAAACAAAATCACTTCCAGGTGTAAAAGGAGAAGTTTGGCAAATGTCTTTTTGCTATGTCCTAAGATAATCACCTCTTCTTCAAGAAGATGTTGATTTGAATATCTGAGTTGGCACCTTGACTCTGGCATGCAGAACAGGCAGACAAGTTCTAAGGGTTCAGTTTTCTAGTTTACCCATTCATTAGAAGCAATATTAGAATCAATCATATTTAAGCTAGATTCTGACCCTTCTTGGCAAAATATACTTCTTGGCTGAAGCCTCATTTACTTTATTAGAGTTTACTCTGTTGTGATAATATTTGGCATTAAAAGTGATTATTGGAGGAAGTGGGAGAGCTTTAGTTTATTGGATAAATGACAAAAGGAATTGCCAGAAGCACTTATATAAAGATGTCCTCCAGCTGTACAGAGAGGCTCCATTCCAGCACTAGAGAGGTCAAACAAGACTCTTCCAAAACATATGTGAGGTTTGGCAAGCATCCTCCATGAGCTCTCCTAATGTATCCCGTTCTCTAAGTATGGTATAAAACAGGCACTGTTTTAACAGGCAAGAGCCATAGATATGGAATAGTGCCTGGGTGGGTGGGTAGGTGGGTGGGTAGATTGATAGGTAGATGATAGATAGATAGATAGATAGATAGATAGATAGATAGATAGATAGATAGATAGATAGATGATAGATAGTGGATGGTAGGTAGGTAGAGAGAGATGATAGGTAGATAGGTAGGAGGTAGAAGATAGATGATAGGTAGATGGATGATAGGTAGGTAGAGAGAGAGATGGTAGGTATGTAGGTAGATGATAGATAGATAGATAGATAGATAGATAGATAGAGATAGATAGATAGATAGATGGATGGATGATGGATGGATAGTAGTAGGTAGGTAGAGAGATGATAGGTAGGTAGGTAGATAGATGATAGGTAGATGGGTGGTAGGTAGGTAGAGAGAGAGGATATGTTGATAGGTAGGTAGGTAGCTGGTAGGTAGACAGACAGATGTATTAACTACACAGCAAGAGAGAGAGAAAATTTTCTGATGTTAAAGTGTGAAAGAGATACTCTTTCTTGAGGTATTCAATAATCAATCATTCTAGTATTCGAATTGTCATGTCTACTTCTGCTGATCATTTTAGTGAGGTCCTTTGTTGCGAGTTATTTTTGTCAATATCTCTTCCCCTTTAATATATAAATATATGGCCTTACTTCAAAATATTTTTGGTGCTAAATTCCCCACAAATTTTTGATATATTATTTGATTTTCATTGATACTATTGGTCTCAAATATTTAATACATTATTAATTATAGTTTCATTTTTGGACTTCTATAATATATAAACTTGTTTAATAATTTAGAGGGTTATGGCCCCATCAGAATTGAGATTCTGGGAGGCCACAGTTTCTAGTACTTTTCAGTTCCTGGTTTTAATTGGCTCTATTTAGGAAATATGAATACCTTTACTGAACTGAATACCTTGACCATTATTTTCTGCTAAAAAAGATTTTCTGCCTTTGACAGAACAAAAAAGGAGAGACAGTGAAAAATGTTTTAAGTGAGCCCCAAAGTTTCGTACTTAACTTTGTACTTAAAAATTAACTACAGTATATTCTGCCAGTCAAGAAACAAATGATGCACTTCTGATACAAATCTTATGAATAGAATTTGCATCTGCTTGTCTGAACACCTGGCGATACCAACACTGCATATACAGAAAGCAGACGAAAATTCAGGCTCTTTCCCAGTTTTAATGATTTATAATAAAACAGTTCCTAACATAGACATTTCTAACACTATTTCTAATTAAGAATGGACAGAGGCAACACTACAGCTTGTCTCAATCTCACCACTGTATGTAAGCAATCTGAAGTGTCATTAAGATTTATTTCTATCGTATAAAGTTATTTTTAAAGTGTCCAAGTTGAATGTAATATGTCCTTTATCTGAGATAAAATTGTTTGCTTGTAAAATTTGAATCTGAATATTTGATTCACTGATATAGATGAATGAATTCTTTATTGGCCAAATGTGTTTAGACACACAAGGAATTTGCTTTGGTGCATATGCCCTTAGTGTACATAAAAGGAAAAGATACATTCATCAAGAATCATAAGGTACAATACTTTATAATAGTCATAGGGGTATAAAATCATAGGGTATATAACAAATAGAATACAGTCATAGGGTACAATAAGCAATCAAGTCATACTAGGAAACAGTCAATAAAAATTGTAAGGATACAAGCAACAAAGTTACAGTCATACAGTCATAAGTCGGAGGAGATGGATGAAAGGAAGGATAGGAAGATTAATAGTAATAGTAATGCAGACTTAGTAAATAGTTTGACAGTGTTGAGGAATTATTTGTTTAGCAGAGTGATGGCATTTGGGAAAAAACTGTCCTTGTGTCTAGTTGTTCCTTTGTGCAGTGCCCTATATCGTTTTGAGGGTAGAAACTGAAACAATTTATGTCCAGGATGTGAGGGGTTTGTATATATTTTCACAGCCCGCTTTTTGACTCAATATACAGTATACAGGTCCTTGATTGAAGGCAGGTGGGTAGTAATTGTTTTTTCAGCAGTCCTAATTACCCTCTGAAGTCTGTGTCTGTCTTGTTGGGTTGCAGAAGCAAACCAGACAGTTATAGAGGTGCAGATGATAGACTCAATAATTCCTCTGTAGAATTGTATCAGCAGTTCCTTGGGCACTTTGAGCTTTCTGAGTTGGCACAGAAAGAACATTCTTTGTTGTGCTTTTCTGATGACATTTTTTATGTTAGGTGTCCATTTTAGGTCTTGTGATATGATAGAACCTAGAAATTTGAAGGTCTCTACTGTTGATACTGTGTTGTCTAGTATTGTAAGAGGTGGTAGTATGGGAGGGTTTCTTCTAAAGTCTACCACCATTTCTATGGTTTTGAATGTGTTCAATTCCAGATTGTTCCGGTCGCACCACACGGCAAGTTGCTCAACCTCCCGTCTGTATGCGGATTCATTGTTGATTCGAATGAGACCAATGACTTGTATCATCTGCAAACTTATGTAGTTTAACAGATTGATCATTTGAGATGCAGTCATTGATATATAGGGAGAAGACAAGTGGAGAGAGGATACAGCCTTGAGGGGGCCCTGTGCTAACTGTATCAGATGTGATTCTGCCTAGCTTGACCTACTGCGTTCTGTCTGTTAGGAAGCTTATGATCCACTTAAGTGTGTTCAGGTACCACTAGCTGATTTAGTTTAGTTAGAAGAAGATCTGAAATGTGTTGTGGTTTGCCGGCAGCCTGTGCAGATGGCAGCAGAATTGGACAGTGGGGAAGAAAGGGGAACAGTCCGGGAGTCTGGAAAGGGCTCAGGCGAGGGTCTTGCATCCAATGCAGAAGTGGAGCTAGGACCATCTGGGAATGGGGTGCTGCCTCCAGAGCCTTCGGAGTCTGGCAGTAGCAAGGCAGAGAATCCAGGGGACCCTGTTCCCAGTGCACGTGTGCGCAGAGCTGCTAGAAGGGAAGAGCAGCTGAAACAAAAGGGGCAACTCAGGAGTAAGGCTGGGAGATAATTGCCCCTCTCATAAAGTATAAAGGACAGGCAAAGATGATGAAACCTTTTCAGAAAGCAAAGTTGTTCATTCGGTTCAGATTCATTCTTAAAGCTCTTTGTATTTCAGTTAGTTTTTGTTCTAGCTTATTTGACACTTCTGTTATTGGCAGCACTTCACAAGAAAGAAAGGTGGGTGCTTATCTCGAGGGACTGTTTGAGATTCATTACCAGCTGGGAATGAAAATAATTCCCAGTGTTGCAATAACACAAGACTTGTTTTTAAAATAAGCGCGTGTGTAATTACGGTCTCGGAAGCCTTGATCAGAACAGAATAATGGTATTGAATGCTGAACTAAAGTCTACAAAGAGGACCCTTGTGTAGGTCTTTGGAGATTCAAGATGTTGTAAGATGTAGTGCAGAACCATATTAACAGCATCATCTGTCAATCTATTTGCTTGGTATACAAATTGCAGGGGGTCTAACAGCGAATCCGTCATAGTTTTCAGGTGGGACAACACTAGCCTTTCAAAGGTTTTCATAACTACAGATTTATTTTATTTATTTATTTTATTTGTCAATTGCTTACAAGATAATAGGTATAAGTATAACATAGTTATGAATACATGGATACATATAAGAAAAATAAAATATAAAAGAAACAATAGGACAGGGACGGTAGGCAGGTTGGTGCGCTTATGCATGCCCCCTACAGACCTTTTAGGAAAAGGGTGAGGTCAATAGTAGACAATCTAAGGTTAAAGTTTTTGGGTTTGGAGAAGAAACCACAGAGTCAGGTAGAGTATTCCAGACATTGACCACTCTGTTGCTGAAGTCGTATTTCCTGCAATCAAGTTTGGTGCAATTAATCTTGAGTTTGTATCTATTGTTTGCTCTTGTGTTGTTATGGTTGAAGTATTCATTGACAGGTAGGACCTTGCAATGTATGATTTTATATACTATACTTAGATCGGACCGAAGGCAGCGTAGTTCAAGGTTTTCTAGGTCTAGAATTTAGAGTCTGGTGGCGTAAGATATTCTGCAACGAGTAGAGGAGTGAAGAACTCTTTTTGTAAAATATTTCTGGACTTTCTCAACTGTGTTAATATCAGATACGTAATGTGGGTTCCAGACTGATGAGCTGTATTCGAGTATTGGTCTAGCAAATGTTTTGTATGCTCTAGTTATTAGTGTAATATTACCAGAGAAAAAGCTACACAGGAGTAGGTTAACAATTCTTAATGCCTTTTTGGCTATGTAGTTACAGTGGGCTCTAGCACTTAGGTCATTTGAGATGAGTACTCCAAGATCCTTTACAGAGTTTGGGTCATCAACAAGGTCTTGACTATTCAGCCTGTATTTTATTTTCTGATTTTTTTTGCCAATATGTAGGACAGAGTATTTATTTGTTGAGATCTGAAGTTGCCATTTGTTTGACCATTCTGATACATAGTCAAGGTCTTTTTGAAGGGTAGCGGTATTTTCTGTGGTGTTAAATAGCTTTACATCATCAGCGAAGAGAACGCAGTTGCTCTTGATATGATCACAGAGGTCATTTATGTAGAGTTTGAAAAGAGTTGGTCCTAGAACACTGCCTTGGGAGACACCACTGTTGACAGGTATAGAATTGGATAGGACTCTCCCAATTTTGACCATTTGTTGTCTGTTTGACAGGAATGCTTCTATCCAGTTATGCAGGTGTCCAGAGATACCATAAGATTTTAGTTTTAGGAGTAGTTTGTCATGTACCACTGAATCAAAGGCTTTGCAGAAATCTATGTAGATTGCGTCTATTGTTTTGCCCTGATCGAGTTGTGTAGTCCATATGTTTTTGCAATGTAAGAGTTGCAGATTACATGATAGTTTTTTCCTAAAACCAAATTGTTTATTAGAGAGTAGGTTGTTTGTTTCTAAGTGGAGAATGATGGATTGGTTGATAATTGATTCCATGACTTTACAGGTGACGCAACATAAAGAGATTGGTCTGTAATTTTCAACTAGGCTGGGGTCTCCCTTTTTGAAGATGGGGATGACCGTGGCTTCTGACCATAGTTTTGGCAAGGACCTGGTCCTGAAATATTTTTCAAAGATTATGCTTAGAGGTCCTGCTATGGCAATGGATAGCTTTTTTAAGAAGTAGGCACATATTCCATCCGGTCCAATAGATAGAGATGGTTTTAGATTGCGTAGTGCTTTTTCAACATTGTCTTCTGTAAAATCGATATGTATTAGATCATTGTAATTGCCTGTGGTTCGACTAGGAAATACTGGGCATGATCCATTGCTGTTTACAAATACTGAGCCAAAGAATGTGTTAAAGAGGTTGGCTTTAATAGTGTCGTCATTGCAGTCTTTACCATTAGGTCCTTTCAGGGGTGGGATGGACCTTGAGTCTTTTAGTTTGTTGTTTATAAAATTGTAGAAAGCATGGGTGGAATTGGTGCGTAGAAGGTTTTTTTCTTGTTTAATGTGATAATTGGTGCATTCAGTTTTTATCTGGTGGCATAAATTTTTGTATCGGCTTTTGAACTTGGCAACATGACCAGATTTGTTTTTCCGCCAAAGTGATTTCTTTTTAGAAATCTTATTGTTTTGGGTAATTTGTTTTTTCTGGTTTTGGGAGTTGTTAATGGTATATGTAGTTTGATGACTCTTTTGATTTCAAGTAAAAATATGTTGTAATGGTCTTCTATAGTATTGCATCCAGAGAATAGAAATTGCCAATCAAGGGATGAGAGATCATTGTTTATAAGATCATAGTTGCCTTTTTTGAAGTTATAATTGAGGATTCCGTCATTTTGATGATTTTTGTGTGGATGTATGTTGAGACAAAAGTCAATCATGTTGTGGTCACTGTTGGAAAAGGATTCTTTAATTTGTATTCCGTAAATTGAATTCAAACTATTGCAGAAGATGAGATCGAGGCAGTTGTTACGTCTAGTGTTGTTGGTTACTAGTTGTTCTAGTCCCAGATTTGTTACTGCATTATAGATATTAGAGCAACTGGTCTGTAGTCATTCAGTTCCTTGATGGACGCTTCTTTGGCACTGGGGTGATAGTAGAGCATTTGAAGCAAGAAGGAACATAGCACATCTCTAGTGATTTATTGAAGATTCGGGTGAAGATGGGGGCCAATTGGTCAGCACAGACTTTTAAGCAAGGAGTCTGGGTCTGGTGCTTTTCCTGGCTTTTGTCTGTGAAATAGATCTTGCATTTTTTTTTCTGTGATCACCAGGGCGTATAAACCCAATAGGTTGGGGTCAGTTGTGGGAGGTTTGGCTGTTGTTGATGTGTCTGAGATGGGGTCAGTTCTGTGGTAGGATTCAAATTGTTTTCTCAGTTGATTGTCAGAGGATATTTTTTGCTCTTCTCAGCTGATCATTGATTTTTTTTTAGTACCGGTTCAGCTGAACCAGTCCAAACTAGTAGCATACCACCATTGGATCAGTTGTAGGAGACTTGGCTGTTGTTGGTGTGTCTGAGATGGAGATTGTGGAGATAGGTGTCTGTAGTTTCCTTTCAAATCTGTAGTAAAACACATTCATATCACAGATGGAGACAGGAGTATGCCTGGCAGTCTTGGCCATTGTTAGATTGGATTGCAGTTTAACTGCATCTAAAAGCCCAGAGCTTTTACTTTCCTATCTTATCTGCCACAATTATGCACAAATTACATCCCCATTATGCACAAATAACCATGCTCCCTGGAATAGTCATACAGTATCTGTTTTGGGTCTAGCATCATTTTTACCATCATTCTCAGTTTAAACTAGATTTCCAAACACCTTTAGGTCTTTGCTTGCCAGATTATGCATATATGCAAACACAATTGCATATAGAAATCCAGAATCAGGACTTTAATCAGTGTGTGCCTTCATGAGACATGTATATGGTGGTTTTGGATAACTAATTATTATAGCTAATCTTCAGTTTTTTCTATAAAAGAGAATCAGTTGTAATACACTTAAGGAATTGCTCTAAAGGTAAATACATAATAAAGTTTGCACAGTGCATACTAGTGGTGTTGTACAAAAAAGGTGAATTTCTTGAAAAGAAACACAGTACAAATTGACTAACAATACTTACAAGCCTGAAAAACATTTAGCGTAAGATGTTTCAAAGATACAGAACAAAAATATTAAAAATGAAAGCATTTACATGTCTTGAAGACTACCACTGAGTTTGTCATGAAATAAAACTTGGACAACTACCACGGAGTTCGGCATAAAATAAGGCAAAGTTGAGTACTTCTTCACAGCCTTGCCCTATTTCTCTACTGACAATCAGTAAGACTACACTTGCTGCAACTGTTAAAAATAAAATAGGAGCACAAGTCATGTTTATTTTAGCAGTTTAAACATATTATGGAGATCAGCCCAGCTGTTTGATTTCTACAAAAAGACAGAAAGGAATAAAAACAAACAGCAGAAAATCTTGACTAAAAACGTGGATCTGTAACAGCAGTTCCCTATAAGGGAGGTTACTTTTTGCACCTCTATAACATGTCCTGGACTATTCTATTATTTAATGATTAAACCAATGTATCATATATTAAGCCTGCTCTGTGTAGCAAAGCTTGTCTTTCATTCTCTTTATCCTGGTCAATGATTTCCCTTTGAAGGAACAGATGAGGAGAGGTCATTTTCCTACATTTCAGCAACATATGAATAAACGAACAAATTGAATCATGGTGCAATACTGCCCTCTGGTGTTAAAAGCATGTGAAATATTTTTTGTTCTCCATCATTGCTGGTAACGGCCATTTAAGAACAGGATTTTTAGTTTTATAAACAAACTCGTTATCTCTTTTCCAGGGAATAATGAGTGTTTGGTGGCTTCAGTTTGTAGTCTACAATATTTTTTTCAAAGAGCAGGACTTAGAAAATTTGAAAGAATTCTATTTTAAACTGAAAATTGTATGAGATGACTAGGCAGAGCCAGAAGGTGGGGTCAAATGCATCATCAGTTTGGAGTTGCTAAATTCAGGGGTGGGTTCTACCAATTCGCACCTATTCAATAAAACTGGTTGTTAACATTCTAAGCAGTTCAGAAAACGAGTTGTTAAAAGAAATTACTGGCCTAATCCTGTAAGGAAGGCAGGAAGGAAACATTCTGGGGTTGCTTACAGAAACTCTCCGTTAACCCTTATTACATTCTTGGCAGGACTAGACTTCCCGTCTCAGGAACATCTCTGGAGTTTTTTTCCCCTCCTTTGCTGGTACTTTACTTGTGTGGAGTGATCATTCAAAGTTACAATGGCACTGAAAAAAGTGACTTATGACCATTTTTCACACTTACGACTGTTGCAGCATCCCCACAGTCTTGAGAGGTCAGGCAAGAAGATGCGTGCCTCGATGTGAATGATATTGAGTTAGCCACACCCAGCCAATAATATGACCACCAAGCCATGTCCACCCAGTCACATGACCACCAAGCCATGCCCATCACCTAAGCCACGCCCACAGAACCAGTTATTAAAAATGTTGAATCCCACCCCTGGCTAAATTCCTAAGAGACCTAAGTCCAGCCCCCCATGAATTCCGTTGACTCTTATTTAGAGCCAATCTGTCTTGCAGTTAATAGATCAGATTCTTGTGTATTGGTAACATGTAATAAACTTGAAGAGCTTTGAACCAAACTCCAGCTCCAGATGCTATTACTATTGCACCTGAAAAAAATAACACATTCCTGCTTGACATTTTAAAAAAATCCACTTCCACTTGAAATACGTAATAGCATTAATTAATTTGACTGTAGTTGTCTTTAATCCTGACCCAGCAAGCAGGGCTTTGACATATTACCTCAGAAATTAATGATATATAAGATCAGGTCTTGTTTTTAAGCATAAATAAACCAATCTAAGGTGCAACTGAAAGTGGAAGTGCTTGGCTGGTTAATAAAAGAAGCAAATTAAACCCAAAAATCAGAAAGAATCTGGTAATAGTGTTTTAGTCTAATAAATTATATTAAAACGCATAAGCTTTCATACCCATAACTACCTTCATCAGCTGTAACATTATCAAATGATATTAGATTTAAATTAGGATAAAGTGAGGTGGGAAAAGGGAGAAGACAGATGATATATAGATGTGGATTACATATGAAATAAATAAGAAATAGCTTAACAATCAACAAATATAATCAGTAAAAATTCATTGTGCTTGTTGAAAATTTCAAAGGTAGCCTGAAACCTTTTCAGCAATTCAGCAGTTTATCATTTATGCTGTTAAAGGGTTCCTTGCTATTCATGCAATGGCCACTTGTAGAGATCTGTAATGGCGTATCCTGGAAAGTTGAAATATTCTGATAATACTTTGTTCTTCTTTCGAGTTCTGATGACAAACTTACGCCCATTAATTCTTTTGCCAAAAATTGCCAAAGTTTAGACTTCAAAGATAGAATCTATATGATGGCAGATGTCATGTTGGAAGAAAAACATGCAAAGGTATGGCTAATATTTTTGGGGTGGTATAAGAATGCTATTTGTGTAAATATAGGGATAAAATAGAAAAATATGTTGGTTTTTATGTCTGATTTGCATTCGCTTTCAAACTCCTGTTGTTGTCTGAAATCTGCTTTAGGTTGGGGTTTTCTGCATGCAAGTATGGGCCTGCCACTCAGGGCCTGAGAAAGTGCAGTGGTGTTGTTCTGTATAAACTGTATTCTTAATAATGTGCTTGAATGACAACTAATGGTATTTTACTGATCTGTTTTTATTGCCTATCTTATCATAAATCTTCTCTGAAATAAATTTGGTTCTATTGATTTATCTACTGATCTTTTTTGGTAGTAAGTTCAGTGTCTTGAATACCTGGTTTAATTCTATTGATTTAATATCTTTGTCAAATGGGTCAGAACCATGCAGTTATAGCAAAGAGTGTACAGTATCTATAAATGACAGATTTAGTGCCATGTTTTGGAAGTATGTAAACATATATGGCAATTTATAGGTTTCCCGAATAAGATCAAGTTTCTCAAGATTAGAAATTGTGATGGTGCAGTGGTTAGAATTCAGTATTGCAGCTGAATCTGCCCACTGTCTGAAGTTTGACCAGCTCAAGGTTGACTCAGCCTTCCATCCTTCCAAGGTCTGTAAAATGAGGACTCAGATTATTGGAGGCAATATCCTAACTCTATAAACTGCTTAGAGAGCGCTGTAAAGCACTGTGAAGCTATATATAAGTTTAAGTGCTATTATTATTATGCATCCATTACGTAGCTTTACCTTGAAATCAAACAAACTTATTATGTAACTTTTGATGGTCAAAAGCAAATTGTTGAAGTAATAATAAAATCTGATGAAAGATTTGTTTCTATGTGTCAATGAAAATGTCAGCAGTAAATCTCATATCAAGGAATGGCTTCAGGGCATAAGAGTTCAAAAAGCAATGTTCTAGTTCAGCCATGAAGATTTTTATATACTGTAGAACAGGAGTGTCAAACTCAAAGCCCAGGGGCCAGATCCTGCCTGTGGGGTACTTAGATCTGGCCTGTGGGCTGTCCTGGAAACAGTGAAGGACCAGCCTGCAATGCCTTTGCCAGCAAAAACAGAGCTCTGGGAGGCCGTTGCAGCCAAAAACAGGGCCCGGGGGGGCACATGCAGCCTACCCAAGTTCCATTTTCACTATCAGAGCACTCGCCCACCACAGGTGCCCCTGACATTAGTGATGTCAAGCTGGACACTCCCACCCAGGCCCCAGAGGTCAAACACTACCCTGATGTGGCCCTCAATGAAATTGAGTTTGACACCCCTGCTGTAGAGACTTGCATGAGCCCATGATTTCATCACTGATTTAAAGTATAGGTTACTGCCAAAGGTGAGTACAGAGTTAAGCAGTCTGTTGGCAAAGGGTGCTCAATGATGTTCCTGATAGCTTGAAATCCAGATTTGTGGAGGATATCTCTATATAGATCTAAACTGATCAGTTTTTTAATTTATTTTTGTCAAGCACAGAGGAACTATAGTCTTTCTGAATTGCAATATTTCACCCAATTTAAGCATAGTGACTTAAAGGCCAAATATAACCCTTAGAGACTCACAAGTCATTTAGAAGGCCTATCCCCTTCTTCATGCTACTGATCCCATCCTTTTCCTTTCCAGAACTCCTTCATCTTCTGCCTCCAGGAATGAGTCCTATTTCATAAGCCTTAGAAGAAAGCTGCTTCACATCTAGCATTTCCACTTATTGCTAGGAAAGTGGTTTTCTGGCATTTATAGAGTTAGTCAATTTATGTATTCTGGACCAAGCAACATTTCTGCAACCTACTAGGTCACCAAAGACTTAATACACATATCTGGTTCAACATGTGAACTGTAGAACCACTCAGGCCCTTATGTCATGGATTTATATCTTGCCACAAAGGGTGATTTTTTTAAAAGATTTACCAAAAATGTGACTTGGGCATAAATCAATGTTATCCATGCATATCTGAGTGACAGGTTCTTAGGGCACAACTCTCTTCAACATGATACATTAATTTGACAGTGCTGAAAAATTGAATTCTTTTTATAAAGCCAATTCATACAAAAATAGGAACACAAATGATTCATTCCAGCAGAATGTCAATTTTTTTGCTTGAGTAATGCAACTGTTAAACTATATAACAATTTTTTCACTAGTTCTCTTCATAAACCTTCCATGCCTTTTCTATTAGTTATATGACCTTTAACAAAAATATAGAATAGTTAAAATTTGCCTTTAGCAGATTCACAAATCATCCAACACAATGTGGATGTACTTAGTAAATCATAGTTAACATATAGGAAGTAGTCATCTCTCCCATTTTTCATCCTGAAGCTTATTGACATTTACAGCTGAAAGAGAAAATTTCCTGAAAGGCGGTGGAAATAGTAGTAGTATTGGTGGCATTATTATTATGGTTGATCACACAGTCAGCTGGATTTGGCATTTTTGTCCATTTATTGAGACCTTCCTCAAGAAGCTGAGATAAGATAGATGTTGTTGGATAGTGTTAAAGGAGTCTTTGCAGAATGTAAGGTCTTCCAAGTATAGCTGCTTTTTGCAATTGACTGGTAGTGATTTTTTTCAATGTAGATGCCTTCCAAGTGGTGCTCCAGATATTTTGCGATCGCACTCAAGACTCCTATTACTACCTTTGCTTTCTTTTGCAACAGTCATGTTGTTTGCATGTCATGTCTGAGCCGTAGTGGCACAGTAGCTAGAATGCAGTATTTGCAGGCTAACTCTGTCCATTGCCAGGAGTTTGATCCTGACTGCCTCAAGGATGTCTCATCCTTCAGAGATTGGTAAAATGAGGACCCAGATTGTTGGGGGCAATATGCAGATTCTGTAAAACACTTATATAGACCACTTAAAACACTAGGGAACAGAATGTAAGTGCTATTGCTAGAGCTAGGTGCTATGTTTCTATAATTTGTAATTTTCTTTACTTCTTTCTCTTCTAAACATAATCAGTCTATGTGATATTGCAGCAGCTAACTGAGTGGTCCCCTTTTTTTCAACTTATTTGCAGAGGTGGCATGGATTCCTATTGTGGTCTTCTCAATTCTGGCTTTCTATGTATTTGTTTTTAAGGCTTGGTCTAGTACAGCCAGAAGTAGCCCCTCTGTGTCTTTCTTCAACTATTTTGCTCTCAGTTATTGCCAGTCTTGTTGTTTAATTTTCCTGCTAATTTTGGAAATTCTAGTAATACTTTTCGTGCCATGTTTAGTCTGTAGTTGGTCTTTGTTACAGGCTAGTTTCGACTCTTTAATATTCATTAAGCCTTTGTGGTATACTAGCATCTTCTTCCCTTTCCTACAGATATTCTTCCAACACTCTTTTTTCTTCTTCAATATTTTAATATGGTTGCACTTTTCCACATCCACTTGGTAAATAGAGTTTGTCAATATTGATGCATAGAAAAAGGGCATGATTCATTGTCATTATTTTTCTTCCTATCTAGATCTTATACTTTGGTTTGAGTCCAGTCCACTGTTCCAGCTGTATGTGTAATGACTGGAATTACCCAGATCTTAATTGCCTTGATGGTATTTCTGCCACTGAGTTTGGATTTTAAGTTCTTCCCTTTCTAAAGTATTCATTATTAAGCTTCTTGACTTCAGAGGACTTGTTTCCCAGGCTTTGCAATGAACATTTTTTATCTAGGTGTTATTTCCCTAAGTCATTTTGATTCCTTCAGTTTTCACTTTTTTTCCCCTGTTATTGATAAGGTTCAGTTTTGTTCAATATTGATGACAGAAAAATCAGTGCAGTAACAAACAGTAGTGGTGATTGTGAATTTCCTGTAAAGATTCTTCTCTTGGTGTTAACCTCTCGAGTCTTTCACCATTGACCAGAAACTATGTCTTCCATTGTGTCACTGATCTTTGCACAAAGCTTCTGATGTTTCAACTGACTCCTGTTCTAGGCACTTGATAACCCAATTGGGACAAATTGAATACCTTCCTGGTATCAAATGAAGCAACATTCAAATTGATCTTCTTTCTCTTACAGCAGGGTCTTCAAACTTGACAGCTTTAAGACTTGTGGACTTCAACTCCCAGAATTATTCCTCCAGTCATGTTAACTCAGGAATTCTGGGAGTTGAAGTCCACAAGCCTTAAACTTGCCAAGTTTGAAGATCATTGTCTTACAATTTTCCAAAATCATCTGATCATTAAGAGTTTTTTTGTCCTCTACTGTTTGAAGGGGAAAGCTTGTTTTCAACTAGTTGTTTTCAGCTACCACAGCAATTAGCAATTTGAAAGTTGTTGGTAAGCAGGTAGCCTGTGATTACCACATGCTACTCCTTTTGTTGGATCTTTCATTATCAGGTAGGTTTTTGCAGATATTAATCAATCTTCAAATTCACCTCCTTTCAGCATATTGTTAAATTGATTGGTCTAATGAGTAGGTTTAGATCAATCAGGTATTTCAACCAGAAAACATACAGATCTTATATCCTGGTACTGATTTCTTGATTTTCCTTGCTTATTTAGTTGAATAGAAGATTTTGTAGTGCTTTTCCTCAGGAAGTACCATTTTTGTTTTAAGCCTACAACATGCCTGAAGTGAGAATACAATGGAGAAAAAGCAAACATTAAAAAAATGCTAACCCTTGGCAATCTGAGCTTTCCAACTGGCCCTCAGATAAATTTATTTCTACTTTTGTAGTGTGCAACAGTTCCATTTATTCCCATAGGAAATATGGAATAAGCCTGAAAGTCAACTGATAAAAGCTTTTGAAAGAAATTGCTGATGCATGGCATGAGAGCCTACTATTAAAATCAAAGATCATTGGCAATGTTCAAGGACTTGAGTATATCTAAAGTTGTTATCTGGATCTGATACATCACTTAAAATCTAAATTTAAGGTGTAAAACTTTTAAGATCAGACCTGTTTTTTTCATATACTTGTCTTTAGGAGAATATTATAGAAAGGAAAATTTCACCTCAAGAAATATCTCACATGCTTCCATAATTACACTGTTAACTCCTCTTAGTTTGCCTGTGGCATTCAGCAACAAGAGGCAGAGGTGGAGAAATACACAGCAGAAGAGCAGAAAGACAGGTGGTGTGCTGTATTTCATATTTCAGAGAAAATGAAGAATGCTGCTATTTTCACCAAAAGCCATATGTTTCTTCTAGAATTTTCTTCTAAGAGAAATTTTTATGCTATGAGTTAATTGGTATGGGATTTGTCTTGAAAGCTGTAATCCTACCATATTTAAATGTTGTTTATACAAGCATTCCCAGTATGAAGAGGGAGCAACCAAATTCTTTAGAGATTTCCCACTCAAAGAAACTACTTCAAATGATGCAGGAACATCATTCAACAGCAAAAGCTTTTATTTCAACGAAACCTCATAAAACTTTTCTTTGTTTTCATAAAGCTATTTAGATCAATGGATGTATTCCTGTCAGTGATGTAGTGATGAGATTTAGGGTTCAATTGCACAGTCTCTGATTGGTCCATGGCAGATAGAATACTGTCTCAAAAAGTCCAGTAAAGAAAATTTTCTTCTGGAGATCCCTAAAACTAACCAATCAGAATCCATAAATACAAAGAACCAATCAGCCTCTATATGACATTCATCAATCAAAGAGAAGCTTGCCAGGTTCAAATGCAAAAGTCTAATCAGCCCAGTTCAGTTTCCTGTTAGCTGCTGAGACCTATACTATTCTGTCCCTGACCATTGCCAGCCATAGCTATTGTGGCAAAGACCACAGGCATTCAGCCTAAGAGCTCATCACTATCTCATTGACACCAGCATGAAAGCCCTCACCACTACATCATTCCTAGCAATGTTTCTTGAAATTGTCACAGACATAAGAACAACCAAGTTTTCCAAAAAAAGTTTTTTATTAATACTAGAAACATTATTGCATGTCAGTGTCCCACATCAAGTTCATCTTACTAATGGTTTAATATGTAGTGTAGAATTAAGCAAATATTTGTTTTAGTTATTAAAGGGTCATACTTGGATCATTTTTGTTTAGCCCTATCTTTGGTGAGACACCTGCGTAGAGTAGGATGTTCTTACTCATCTTCAATATAATTAACCCTGAGAAATAGATATTCTTTAATGTTGACATGGTCTCATAAACATCTGGTATAAACAAAGACTTCTTATCTCAACCTTGAACCTTGATAGTTTCACTCTTAACAGAAGTAAAGACACTCCCAGATAGGATGGACTTGCCCTCTTTGTCTTTGATAAAGTTCAATGATATAACTGAAAAGCAAATGTTTTTAATTACTGTTCAAAGGCTATAACCTATAAATTAGTAGAAACCCCCATGGAATGTAACTTCAAAGAAAGCCTTACTAGGAAGATTCCCTAACTGGCAGAAGGGGTTTTTCTTTACCTTCTTCACTATTTTGTTTTGTTTTCTGTATTTCTGCATATTCTTTAGTAGCTTTACTATTGTTACGTTATTTTCCAGTACCACTTTGCAATAAGACCTTAAGTACTCATGCTGGGAGTTGGACCATGGTGACTCACAAAATTAGAACACTGGGCTGACAATAGCAGGCCCACATTCAACACCTGCTGCTGCTGTGGGATGGAGTGACCTCTCAACACACACTCCAGCTCCTGCCAGTCTACCAGTTCAAAAGCAGGTGACTGCGAATAGATTAATGAGTACCACTCTGGTGGGCAACTTCCCGGTGACATGAAATGAGTCCCCAATTGGGTATCCCGCGGGCAATGGTGATGTCATTGGTAAATCCGTTTGCCACAGAAGCACTTTGATGCTTCTGTCACAGAAAAAAACCTTATACTAGTTTGGTCATTACTTCTAAACCCAGAATAACCTGAAACTCAACATTCTGGGGACAGAACAATACAGGCAGAGAAATATAGACAGAGCAACAAAGATTTTGGTCACTGGCCATAAAGTGCAACAGATATAAGTGAAATATGCAGTATGCTATTAATACTCTTATTACAAACTAAAACTGAATATTATAGTAAAATAATAAACTACAGCATAAATAACTATAAAATTAATTATAAGTGAATTTGAGTCTAAGCATTTAGTTTATAGAGTAGTAAATTAACAATATAGAAAAAAAACTTTTTTGGTGACAAGAAAAGTTCTTGTGAGTTCTAACTTATATCTGCTGAAGTTTAAGTAAATCTCAACCCATAATCTTAGATACCAGAGGAACAGACTTCATGTATGCTGTTGGCAAATTGTCTCCTTAAGACATAGAAAATGTAATAAATACAACTGAATTAGAGCAAGGAAACAATTGTGCATATGTTAGACAATTTATATGCCACACAATCAAGGACTCTATCTTGAAATCAAATATTACTGAAGTGAGAAAATTACCAAATTGTGGTATCAATTAATAAATAAATTAAAGTGAATGTTTCACCTGTCTTTTCCATTCTGAAAGAGATAAAACCTCAAGGTTATTTGCAAAGTAAACATTAGATACAGAAAGTGGGATGCCTTTGGGAAGTTTTTTCCCCTTTATTTTCATTATATCCTAAATAACATTTGACATGTACCAAAACTGTCTCCAGCACAACAGCATAAATCAAGCTGCAGAAATATATCAAGGACAAATTATTTTTGATTACTCTGGGCCACCATTAAAGATAGTTCCCAATCAAATTAATAGATACAGATTTCTTAAAGGTATAGTGAAAAGTCTGTCTTTAATAGAAAGCAACAAAGGCAAGCAGATATTACAGGCATACATCAGCATTAAAGTGACATAATGGGCATCTTATTTCTCCTACTAAAGTATCTTTTAAATATAGCTACGTAACTCTTAGGAATAAGTAAGACTTAGACAGTTGGCTCTATTTGTGAAAATTAAATTTTGTTTTTGTTATATTTTTCAGGTGGGCTAAGCTCAGCACCATTTAACTGAATGTGGCTGATCCTCAGACACTAAATAAAATTAATTCTGGCTAGTCCTTGCCTGTCAGACAGCCCAAGGCTATAGGCTAGATGTGAAGTCAGGAAAAAAAATTCAAAAGAAAACAGTGGCAAGTTCTGTCTTGTTGCCTAGACAACTAGATGCATTTTCCCAAAATCTTTACCCTTTAACAGTAGAGAAAGGAATATCCTACAGAAGGAGCAATGCAACAAGTGATAAAACATAAAACTATGTCATAATGCAAACTTGAACATTTTGTGAGACATCATAAGGCAAGCACCAAAATGACAGAGTTTGCATTGTGATACCAGAACGCATATTTTATTCTTTTGTTCCAATTAAGGTTAGATTCAAATCCATAACAGTCCCCTACATATACACAGGCTATGTATGCATATATCCCATAATTACTTTATATATATTTCAAGTAGTAAACATATGAGACTTTCAATATAAAATATGATAAAGGAAAATTAATTCTAAAATAAAAGCCATTTTGCAACTACTTCACAAGAGTTTAAAAGGAATTCATACAATCCAGATAAAATAGATTTGGATCTTTATCTCAAAGAAAAGTATCATTCACCATGTAGAGAACAACATAGCAACCTACACAAAACTACATTATATTGAATTTTCTTATTAGATAATGATCAGCTAAAAGATATATATAACATTAATCTGACTTGCTTGGAATCCTAACTAAAAGACAACCAATAAAAACTTTACAGAAAGCTCTAAAACTACACAAGTACCTGTTTTACTATCTAAACTAAACCTAACCTGCAGAGGCAAATAATCTTGAGAATGGAATGTCCACCTATTACACTGATAATAAGGCAAAGGGGAAAACATTAAAATTATCCAAAATTATCCAGAGGGCTTTGATGTGACTATTACCATAAACTAGAAAGATATATTGCAGGTAGATTGTAGATATAAGAGGCAGCCTCTTATTATAATGTCTTTTATAATCAGTATTTGTTATTCTTTGACTTGTTTCTGCCTTTGCCTTTAAGAGTCCATCAGAGTCACAAATTCCCACCAAAGTTCTCTTGCAATTTAAATAATAATTATCATGGTGAATCAATGGAAACAAATGAATTACTAATGGAAAATAAATGGTTGATGTATACTTAGCCATTTGAGTTCCACCTTAATGCAGAGTAATATATTTTACATTTTTAAGAAATCAGCCTTAAATTTTTGTTTACACTCTTTTTAAAGGGCCAAATCTTGAAAAAGAAATATCTATCTGCAGAAGTTCAATCATAGCTCTCTCATAAACATTTTGTGATTAAAATATCACATTTCTTTTTTAAATTGAAGTACCTAAAGATGATACACACAGTGCCTTTATGCATTCACTTATTAGAAGTTGCTTTATAGGGTAGCTATAAGAATTACAGGAAAAAAAGGTCTCTGGTGTACCATATGAATAAAAGCATTACTGGGAGAGAACTATTAAATGTTTAGTCTCTACTTGAGATTCCAACAAAAATAAGAAATCCTCCTCCGTAAAAAAGAGAAGAAATACACCTCCTATATACATAGTTAAATGATTTTTAGGTTAGGGTTCTTTGTAAACTGGAATTTATGGAACTTTTTATTCTTTCTATAAAATATGCCTTGTTCAGAGAATCCAAAGACAAGTTGTCACTCCTTTCAAACTCTTTTGCTTCTGTTTTTTGTCAGCTTTTGCAAACATTTTTCCCTCTCTTAGAATATGGTATACTTGAAAATCCTGTCTGAAAAAAATTAATATTTTATTCTACTTTGTAAAAGTAGTTGTAAAATAGTATTTTGTATTAAGTAATATGTGTGTGTGTGTGTGTGTGTGTGTTAGGTTTTGAGCTGATAAATAATTAAATAAGGGAGACTAGGATAGATCTATTTCGAGCTGGTTAGCTCTCTTCAGCTAGCCATACCCTTACTGGGATTCGAACCAGGGAAGTATTACATGTGAGGCAGTTGTAATTGCCACTAGACCACTGGTTCTATCCTGTTCAGCTGAGGCAGGGGAATAAGTATATACTTTGTGTTACAACACCCTGTTAAGCCCCAATTAAGGGAGGAAACAAAAGACAACGAAACAAATAGCTTTCTGTCGGTATGGTCTCTGGTGATCATCATTTTAGCCATTCTATCCATTGCAGGATGAAGGCCTGTTCCAATATATAGAAATCATAAATTAAAATTTTTCAAGCATAACTTAATTGAAAAGTTTTGGTGTATATCCAATATTAAAGAAACCATGAAAATGGCAACTCATGAAATTTTTGGGAAAGCAGTTTCAAAGCCTAAGTATCATTATTTTTAAAAAAAGGCTTCTCCAGTGGTCACCTGCCATTATAAGTTCATTTGGGAAGAATTTTCAGGCCATCTACTACTACACTTTAGAATTAGTCCTTTGAAGATTTAAATCAGCAATTCAAAAAGGGCATGAAACTAAATTGGGAAAAAGAACGTAGCAGCAAAGGCAATACAGAAGAAGGAGGAAGAGGGAGAGGTAAGATGGGAAGAAAAGGAGGAAGTTGTTCAAAATTTTCAGTCTCAGTTATATTGTGAATCTGTTCTGAACCAATTGAGTTTTTTGAAAAAAAAACTCTTTAAAGTCAGACTCATTACAATACTTTGCAATGCTGCTGTTATATTCATATTTCTTAAAGTTATGTAAAACTTATTTTATTTGCTCCTCCCATTAAAAAAAATCAGTGCACAGCAATAATTTCTTCACATTTCCAGGAATATGCTATAGATCACTCCCTATGCTATTAGATAAGGCCTGCCCCAAAACATATTTTTGCTTATTTAAAGAATATGCAATAGGCCACAATCTGTTACACTGTCCATTAATTCACAAACCGTATATAACCCTTGCAGATATAATAGACTTTCTGTTTTTAAAATGGGTAATGATGCATGGAATGGATGTCTGCATCTTGAGATGATATCCTGGCTAGCAATCTTTTAAAAAATATCCAGCACAAAACAAATGAAGCAACAAACTCTTTATTTAGAATTGTTCATTTCTTATTTCTTCATTTAAACAAAAAAACAATTTTTTTTTAAAGCTAAGGCAAAGGAACAGTTACAGGTTTGTTGAGCTCATATGATTTTATTTACTAGGAAGTCTATAAAACCTTAATAGTTTCTTTAATTTGTTTATTATACAAGATCCTCTGCATTTTCCTTATTGTCCAATCTCTTAATTTAAGTCTACATCAGAATGTTTGCAATGTTTCTTTTATTGTGTAATCATGAGGCCTCGTTCTCAGGGAAGGAAAGGGCAGGAAACTACAATATTTTTTCCATCTTCCATTGATCATCTTAACAGACTTATTACATCTTTTTGCTTACAAGAAAAAAAAACTATTCAGATGAAATAGAGGGACTAGGTGCACAATTGCTTTTGATTCAATTGGTAGAAGTCTATCTGGAATCACCCTTGTTATAAATTATTATAGTAGGGAACATTCTTCAAATGGAGGAAAATTAGCTGAAGAGCAACTGTTGATGTTAAGTTCTATAAAACAAAGCTAATGCAAATAGTCTAAAGAAAAAGACATTGATTTATTAGGTATTGTGGGAAAGCCATGTCTCTCCTTGCCAGAATAAAATATTTTACAAAATATTAAAAGAGGCAGAATAGAAAAATTCAGAAATAAGTCCCAGTCTTTATGCTCTAGAAAAACAGCCTCAAGCAGAAGCTTGAAGAAACTAGGCTTTATAAATGGACATTTTTTATCCATTCACAAAGCCAGGCCACGCTATTCATAAACAAAGGTAGCCAGCAGCTCCAAATAAGTAGCACAATAGACAAGGGAACAAAACTGATAAGATTAGTTCAGATAAACAAAACACCTTGCTGACAGAGCCAATCATGACCCCTCCATATCTCCATAGGAATCTGGCAACATGACCCCTAAATGACCGCATAGGAATCTAAATTATTAAAGGACATATTCTTGAACAAAAACAGGCATCTCAATTAGAAAACTCTCAAAATTGTATAAAAGCCGCTAAACCCCAATTTGTCAGCCACTCCAAACATGCTGTCACTGTTGTTTCTGGCTATCATATAAATGGGGAGCTCCTTTCCAACTGCAGCCAGACTCTAATTCATTTTTCCTGCATCTTTCTCCCAGCTTAGAATAAGAACTAGACCAGATTTAACTTTCAACCATATATTAACTATCTAGCATGTAGAATTATGTGTTGCTTCCAGGGGTGGGATTCAGTTGGTTTGGGCTGTTGTGGGCGAAACAGATGATATAGTTATATCTAGTATTTGACCTGGCCGGCTGGCCCCACCCACCCCACCCCTCCCCTCCCAGGAGTCTCCATGCAGCCCGTTTTGGATGCAGATAAGTGCAGGGTCTGTGCAGAGCCTCTGGGAGGGCAAAAAATGGAAGTTTTGGAAGTCCAGAAATGGGCCTGTTTCCAGTTGCCAGAGGGCCTCCGGAGCCTGGGGAGGCTATTTTTGCCCTGCCAGAGGCCCAAGGGAAGCCTCTGGAATCTGGAAAAGGTAAAAAAC
Organism: Bungarus multicinctus; assembly: GCA_023653725.1. Lineage (NCBI taxonomy): Eukaryota > Metazoa > Chordata > Lepidosauria > Squamata > Elapidae > Bungarus > Bungarus multicinctus. Next base: position 33,416,761 of record CM042849.1, on the reverse strand, counting down.
GGCCGTCCCAGAAGTTCTGGTAGGCCATGGCTACCATAGCCACGCCCAGGCAGAGAAACAGTTGTTGGGATTTTTGAATCCCACCCCTGGTTGCTTCTAAATGTTCTTAACGTTGTGATCGAAAATTAAGATGCTTGAATGAATTAACAACTGCTAACTTAAATATAGCGGTAAGAAAATAGCCACAGAAAAACCAAGGCAGAATTTAGGATCAGTATGTCAGGAGAATGTTCTATAAAACCTGCAAGTATAGGAATGGTAGATCACAGCAATAAAAATGAAGAGAAAGAGGATATGCTCTAGTCCTCAAAACCTTGGAAGAAAAGAGTCCTATATGGAAGAGATGGAAAGCTACACCCATTTGTGTTAAAGAACCAGCCACTTTTCTCACCTAATATAAGGGTGCTCGTGTGCAATGAAGAAAAACAACTTCGGGGGGGGGACCTTTTAACTCATATGCTTTATGAGTGCAAACTGCATAATAAATGTTAAGCGTACAATAAATGTCCTGGGCATTGTTATACTCTATTACTGTTAAATTCCTAAACTGCAAATTTTATTCTTCATAAAATGAAGTGCCATCAGGAACTAAATCATACTGAGGTAGAAAGGTGGAAAGAGTACATGTAAAGGGTATAACTTTGGACGTGTTTTAGAGCAGAAGGTTCCTATTGCAATTTCAAAACTTCTGTACTGATTCTTGCATTACAACTCCTTACTAATAATGTATTTATTTATACACTGCTTGTTTTCAAAAGAGCTCATGTTAACAAAATAAGTTGGTGAGGCTAGGGCTTATACACTTTTATATAACTGAAGAGTTATTTAAAGCTGAATTCCAGTTTAACCTAGTGATATTTTCCTTAATCTGGGTATCCCCAGGGGTTTTCATTTGTACTTCAGTTATCTTTGGCCCTGGATAGAGTTAATTTAGCTCATGGGAGCTATAACTAAAAACATCTGGAAATTAGCAGCCTGGGAACGCAGTTTTAGACCCTTTCTAAACCTAACAACTGCAAGCATAACTTTTAAATAAAAATATTTTTAAGGTAAGATTTCTCAGTATAAAAGAATAACCTTTTTCTCCAATCAAAATAGAAAACATTTATTGGTATTAATGCTAATATCTTTCTTTTGTTCCCCCAGGAAGTATTGTCGCACTGTGTTTATGGATTTACATGACAAGCTCTAAATACATATTGTGGAAGCCATTAAAACAACTACAAAATAGTCAGAAGAAACTGGTCTTTTTATTAAGGTGTGGCAAAGCCAGCTATTCACTTGTTAAGATGGTTTTCAGCCTTATTTTATATAAGGCAATAAATTGGACAAATCACAAAACTGGCCATTCAATCATAAAATAGAAACCCACATAATCTTAGGTGGGTTCCAAAACCCACATAATCTTAGATTTACTGAAAGTGGGAATTTAGGTTCAGGTTTTATTAGGGTTTTTTCAAGATATCTTAGACTAAGTTCAGGGGAAATGTAAGAAATATATGACAGATTTCGTCCAGTTGACAGCCAAAACAAATTGTATCTTCAGTGTGAAATAACCAAAAATAAAGCATATTGATTTTTCATAGAAATGCCATATGGAGGTTTATATAAAGACAATGAGAATTGTATGAGCTTGTATAATACCTTGACATAGCCTACCTTGTGAACAACAGGAATCAGAAAATATCAATACGATTTTATTGAATAAAATAATATTGCCAAGAGAGAGAAAGAGAGATGTATTCCATGCCATTGTTTTTGCAATATTTTGCAAGGGATATTAAAAGTTTGGAACCTAAGGGAATCACTTCATTAGGATATATAAATTACAGTACAGTTCACTAAACAGTAACAGTTTTGCTATCTTTTTAAAATGGTTCTGAAAGGTATTGCATTTCTGCCACTCTAATGTTGCATGAAGTAAAGTAAATGCAACCACCTTGAAGCAGCGGGTCAACTTCATCTGGGAGACTAAGACATTGTCTCAATTTCTACAGGCATAGCAAAAATCCTACAAAGATGTGCCCAGGAATAAAAATCTTCCCTGAGACTTTTTTTTTATTTTTTATTTTAGAAATTTACACTTGTAAATTGTGATACCCATTTTTTATTCAATAACTTTAAAAAGAGTAATTTTGTGGATAAATTATTATACAGTCTTCAGCACAAAAGTTAATGACAGAACAATCCAAAGACTGGATAAAGGCTCAGCTTTTATAAAGTTTGAACTGTTTAAAATGATTGCCTCAGCCCAGTTTAGGCCAGTTTCAGATATTCATGACAAAATTTCATTGTATACATTAAGGAAAACTGAGATGGTAGATAAAGTGCACAAATTAGAGATTAATTTGTTAATATTTTCCAGCAGAAATTCATCTGACTGTTATCTAAAATGTTGCATGGATAACATAAGGAGATCCTTCCAGGTGAGCTTAGTGTTGCATGTATAAAAGTCTTTCTCTCCCCTATTATTTTTACAGTTAACTATGGGGTAGGTTAATGACTGACTGGAAATAAAATTCTAGATCTAGTGGCTGAAAATATTCTGATTACTACCTTAACTTGGACTTGAATTTCACCTGGAAGAATAACAGTTTAGTAACATTCTTAAAATCTCCCTTTCCTTTACTAAAATTCTGCTTCAAGTTCTTCAAGTCTCTGCATCTCATCAACTTTTGCTCTTTACTTGTGTCATATTTCCTCTTTTCCACCCTAGTTCCATGATGGCAGTCATCCAGAGTATATCTGCAGTTTTGCTAGCAACAGTGTTTATATCTGTATTTGCCTGGCTTAAGTGGTCCTGAATTAAATTCATTATCAACTTTTTAATATTATTGTATGCTATTTATAAAGCTCTGAAGTTGTCCTTATACTTTTGCCTCTGGCTTAACCAGTCATACTTTCTACAAAATTTTCCTTTTCTTGTTTTTTTTTCCCCTGTCTGGTTTTTAAAATCCAATTCTGGAGTTTGGTTAACATCATTCCCATAAAAATAGGAGAAAAAGTTGACACGAGGCTGATATGGTTGAATTGTTATGAAATAGATTTATGAAATTAATTAGAGTGTAAAATACCATTTGTATCTGAACTGATATCTGATTACCAAATAGCTATTGGATCAAGTATCCATTGGATTGTACTGCAAAATGTGTTTTGCAGGTTTGGTCCAACTTCAGTAGCTCATCATTGTGTTGGTCACATTTTAAGTCATATTAATGCAGAATTATTGAAAATTCAAAAAGCTTTCACAAATATTTAAGCACTGATTAACAACTGAAGTGTTCACAGTTGGCCTCTTTATTAGAAAGGTTTAATGCTGGGAAGATTACTAGCAAAAAGTTAAGTCTCCATGTTACATTCATTTGTTTGGGATCTGAATAGTGAAACAGAGTTTTCTAAGTGAGATTCCCTCTAGATCTATGCAAAATGGAGTCTGAAGCTTACATGATGAGGGTTTGGAGACATCTATGGCTCTGGGGTTTAGATTGCCTGTCACATCTAGGATCTCATTTTTATTCCGACACAAGCTGTATAAGAATGAATACTGAACTGTCTGAGGAGCCTTAAATAGTATCAGTGGAGCCAATCAACTTTTCAAGTTGATTCGAAACTGCAGCCATTCTTGAATTGTAGTAATAAAATACTGCAGAAACCATTCTTGTGCAAGGACAGTATTCAAGGCAACGCATAAAAAATAAAGTGGCAGTTGATTAAATGTCACTGAGCACTTTAAGCCTATAAGAAGAACTCTTTTATATATTAAAAAGATCTAGACAGTAAGTTATCATTGCATCTGTTCACCACCCTCCTCCACAAAAGTTTTCCATGTATAATACACTACTTACAACTGAATTCTTAGAACAACTAGGAAAACATAATTTTGGGGGTCTAAAAAATCTCATGTTAGGTTAATGAAATCATTATTGCTGAATATACTTACAACTTAGCTAGTGGGATCTATAATAGTCTTGGATTCTAACTAGTTGAAAAAGTTTCCTACTGCATGAATTCTTTCTCTTAAGGCTTGGGTGTGTCACTTGGCCAAACCACTCATCCTAAGATATTTAGGTCATTTACAGGGTCATTTCCCTTTTGTTCTCTTTGATCAGAAATTGGTGTTTAGGGCTTCATCAGAAAACACTGAAATTCTCATTCCCTGACCCCTAGTAGGCTTGCAATGTTGATGTTGGTGGCAAAATGGAAATAAACAAATGGCATAAATTGTTACTTAGCAATTAATGTTGAATCCCAATGTTCTTTTCTTCTCTTCATGAAATGAAAACAAGAAACTAATAAGAGAATGATCTACAAAATTATAAATGATAAAAACACTGATTCACTATCGTATCAGTTTGGCAACTGTACATGTTCCTTCCAAAAAACTTTACTAAAATTAACCAGGTAACATTTGCTTTCATTTATATTTGCATTAAACCATATATTATTCATAAGATTGTAGATAATGTGTTTATATTGAAAGATCCAAACATACTTTGGACACTCTAAAGTGCTTAGTTCCATCAAGATTTCTGGGATGGCTTCTATGTCAGCAGTAATTACCTTTTTAATTCTTTTTGGTTCATCTCAAGCTCTATCATTCCATAAGTACATCATTCCATAACTACTTTTGTAGTTTTTTAATATATTAAATTTCATATTTTTAGAAGCTCTGCTGAAAAAAAAAAATAGAAGTGTTTACTGCTGTTAAGATTGGCTTGTTATCACAAAGCATTGGAGAAATAACATGCATCTTTCATTAGATTAGTGGCATTTAGAATGCGAAAGATGTGTGTTTGTGTTTTATTTTTATAGTTATAATGTTCACTGAAGATGGCATTTAATGTCGTTCTAGGAGGTGCAATGACAATAAAGTAAACTAACTAACTAACACCAAAAGGAACTTTGTTCCTTTTTTAACACCAAAAGAACTTTGACTGTTCTAGAATTAAAGATTCAAATCTAATCTCTATTTATTAGCCTTATAAAAAATTATATTGACTGTTTCCTAGTATGATTTGATTGATTATTGTACCCTATAATTACTATTAAGTGTGGTAGCCAATGATTGACTCTTGACGAAAGTATCTTTTCTTTTATGCATACTGAGAGCATTTGCACCAAGACAAATTCATTGTGTGCTCAATCACACTTGGCCAATAAAGAATTCTATTCTATTCTATTATTACCTTACTTTCTTCCAATTTTGTTCTTGGTAGACAATAGTAAAAGAACAGGCCAGGCTCCCCCCCCCTCCTGCCCCCGGTCTCTCTTTCTCTCTTTCTCTCTTTCTCTCTCCCTTTACTGCTTTCCCTTTTAACTTTGCAACTTATGTTTGTACAAATACATCAAGGTTCAGTTTTATTTTGTTTTGGTTTTGGTTTTTTTAGAAATCCATGTTGTTCTTGGACAAGACTTAGAAGAAAATTTATCTGGCTCATTTTCCTTTCGATTTCTCTGTTTAACTGAAAGACAACTACTGTATAGGCCCCTTGCACTTGAATGTGGGATTGATACAAAGTTTATATTTTAGTGGGGAAAAAAATCTTCAGCAAATCCCTTAATCAAAGGGAATTGTTCCTGTTCTATTAATATAACCAGCATTATTTATTTGCCTTTAGTCTATTACTCCCTAAGTCCCTGAAGGCAAATACCAAATATGTAGCCATTCTATAAAAGTACAGTACTTCTGAAGGCTCTTTCTATGTTCTCATGAGAAAATGCTGTTCCCTTATATTATCTCTAATTAATCCATTTTCTATCTCTTTGCTAAAACTGAAGAATTAAAAAGGCTACAGCTGCTGCCTTTGTCACATTAATTTCAATAACTTGGCTGAAATCTTTTTTTAAAAATTGGTGAGAGGGTACTTTTAGTGCTGCAATTCTGCCAGTTCTTATTATTTACCTTTAAATTTGTATGTGTCGCTAACAAAACATGTATGCAAAGCAGCACCAAAATACGTTAAACAATATAACAAAATGTACTCAAAAGAAACGATTTTAATAATGCAGAAATGGAAGAGAAAACAAAGGAACAAAAGTAAAAACAAACATCTAGTGAAATATATATTGTATAGTAGCCGCACAACTATTTGTTCTGCTACTGTATGTTATGCCCATATAAGTATCATGCCTTTTTCTGTCTCTCTTTTTGCAAAAAAAAACCCCTCATTTGTTTTTGTTTAAGGCATTTCATCTTTTTTTAAAAATCCAGAACATTTAATACAATATTTAAATATAATCAGTATATGATTGAGAACTGTGAAAGGAAATGGTAACATTTCTTAATGCAAATCCATTCTCTATATGCATGCAATGATCTGAAACAATATGTTTCTTGGATTCTTAAAGTCATTTTAGTACAAGAGTATTATTCGTGGTACAAGTTCTATTATTCTTTCATCATCAGGGTTATATCAGATGTATTTAACTACATCTGGGGCAGTGGTGGGATTCAAATTTTTTTGGTACTGTAGGCCTGACTTGGTGGGTGTAGCAGGGGAAGGATACTATAAAATCTCCAGTCAGAGGTGGTATTTGCCGGTTCTCTGAACTACTCAAAATTTCCTCTACCGGTTCTCCAGAACTGGTCAGAACCTGCTGAATACCACCTCTGATCTGGGGAGGCACATGTTTTCCAGCCTAGCCATTCCTTTTGATACCTTCTCTTTCCACTGAATCTCTGTTGCCACTGCCAATTGCCCACTTGGGTAATGAAGCTAACATTGTTTTCTCCCAGCATGTAAAGTATTGGCCCTACAATTTCTTGAAACACAAAGAGTCTGGGATGACTTACAGACCTCCAAAATTGCTACTAAATTATACTTCTTTAACGTGATAGAAAGGAAATACAATAGTTCACTTCACATTATATTACAACCTCAATTAATTTAAATACAAATCAATTTAAATCAAAATTAATTAGATTTATCCACATGTGTGCTTTCATATATATTGGCAGTTTCTAATTGTAGTAATCCACAAAAACTGGATTAATAGCTAAGAGTAGAGTTTTCACTTGGAATTGTATCAATCCATCAAAACTGGTAGGGCAGGATGAGCTTGTGAATATTTTTATCAAACCATGAGCAGTGATCTCATCTTTAATGCTGACATGATTTATGTGAGATTTTCATTCTGCAAATTATTGATATTTGGAATAAATAAACTGATACTAGTAATAAATGGAATAATTCCATTTTAAACATTTCTGTAGCAGAAATGTTATGTTGTACATATAAAATCTAGCAACTAGCATCCTTTTTTATTATTATTATGGAAGATATATACAGTATATAATCAATCTTAGTCTGAGTCATTTAAATGGGCACTTTTCTCCCAACTGTCCAATTTCTAAAAAGCTATAAAATAATTGCGCAAACTTGAATAATATCAAATGGGTTCTGAATTGTATCAAAGGCTGGAGATGAGACAAAAGTCATCTTTATGGTGAAAAATACCACCAGCAATTGAGGTAGATTTGACAAAGTATCTTTTAGTGGCATAAACTACTGATCATCGGGTTACTAGTTATAGGAATGCAAAATAGCCCTGAATTAAGAAAAGTTATGGATTATGCACCCAATGGAATTATATAGAAAGCAATGTAAATCATATTATGACGGTTAAAGACAGAATGTAACATCTGATAATATAGGCAACAACTACAATTTGGACCGGCAACTACATTGCTAAACAAAACAGTTACTAAATAAGAAATCACACAATCAGGACTATGCTTAATAGCCTGAAACTGACAACAGTTTTCATACCTTCTCTTTTGTTTGCCATCTAACCATTCTTCCACCCGTTAAAATGCTCGCCTCAGTACTAGGAAATTATTAAGAAGTATAATTAACAAGAAGTGAATTCATGTTTCTATTTACATTGGGCAGAAAGAGATTACAAGAGAGTAAGCAGGTATACAATGGGAAATAGACATCAAAAGCAATGCACTGGCACTGGCAGCTATTTGCAGGCTATGCAAACAGCCTGATGTATTTTTTCCAATCTGTCTGCTCTGTGAGCAGGAAAAAAAAAACAAAGAAAATCAGCAAGTCAGGACAGGGCATACTGACTTTAATGACAATCACATGATTGAGAGATAGCACTGTCATGATTTCAAATTTAGTTGCCTAATGTGGTAGTCAGTAACCTATATTTTATGGGATGACATTGTATGTGGTCTGACCCAATGTTTCTAAATTCCACATTCCTACAATGGCTCTAAACTCACCATCTTCTCTTTCTAAAATAAACAGGCTCCTTTGTTGTACGAATTAAATGTCTCCTATGAAAAGGGCAGTAATATGATTTTTGTTAGCTATCTTTTTCCCTCTTCACCAAAAAGATGACTTTCCTTTTGGAATCATCTGTTTATTTTAACTTCATCTGTTCTGCCTAATATACATTTTAGAACTTATAAAAATAATGGAGTGCTATTTGTGCCCTATAAGATATTGCAAGGTTATTGAGATACGTGACGCTGATAACTGCCACAGAGGGAATCTATGAAAAGCAGGTATAATAAACTTGAAATAATAATAACATCTAAATAACATCAATAACTGACCTTAAAGAAATGTAGTTAGTCAATGACTGACTGTTAATCAGTTACTGGATTCATGGTTATGTCATCCAGATTCGTGTTCAAATACTTCTCATTATTCAAATAAATAAAATGAAAATAAACAAACTGATCCCATTTCCTCGTGTTTATATAACATGTCCATATTACTGAAATTGACATATAGAATCACTACATTTGGAATTTTTGGCCCACTACTATATCTCCTTTAAGATAATTACTGTACTGTATATTGGAGAATGTCCGAGCTGGGACTCTCCTCTACAGACAGAAGATTCCACCCGAGGACCTGGAAATGAAACCAAACTCTTTGGGTTGATTGTAGCATTTACTGACTTGTGACTGCTTTTCCCTGAATTGGAGTGGGCAGAATCCTGATCATTTATCAGGTTCAGATTTCAATCTAGATGTCCCTGGGTGCCTGAATTTCTTGTTGCTTATCAACTTTGTTCTACACTGAAAAAGCAAACACTATATGTCTCAATCCACTTGAATCAAAAGAAAATTGAATCAATACAAAGATGTTGGAGATTAGCCCTGGGCTTCCATTTTATGTAACATTTGGCTTATCTGTACGTAGTGCAAAAACAGAAGAAGTTATGTCTGATGCCATTCAATGCTACTAGAGGACATTTTGTCATACTATGTTATTATTTTTGAGAAATGTTATTTTAGATAAAAGATAGGCACCACTTTGACTAAGGTAATAATGTTCAATTACTCATTTTCTTCATTTGCTTTAGCTATTTACATTTTCAACAACTGCCTGAAAATGTAGAAAAGAGTTTTCTATCACCTGCATACATTACATCCTATGACATTATCTACTTCCGCTGCTATGTCTGTCTGGGTAGAATCAGACCTATTAATTCTCCTCTCCCTGTTAATTTACAACAGTAAATCAAATATGATAGGATTACAGTTTGTACTTTCAGAATAAATTCTGGAAAATGGTAGCAAGAAATCTGATATGGAGCTGCCCTTTTGCACATAACTGAAAGAGAAATTATACTGCTACAATCATTTTTCTTATATAAATTGTGATCTTCTCTAGAATTTTCATGATAAGTTTAACATTTATTTAACCCTGGCTCCTATTTCCATTTCTGTTCCATGTAGTTCATCGAATGTTTGTAGAGCATTTCACAAAATGTTGGTGCATGTAAGAGAAAGGCAGGCAAAAAAGCTGAATTACATCAGCCATCTGCATTGTGTTTGACTGTAACTGTCAGACTTCGCTGGGGATTCTGGGAATTTTAATCCAATGCATCCCAGTGGTATAAAGAGGAGAATCTAGCAGATAACGTGAAAAGCATTTTACTATTTCTGTGATAAATGCAGAATTAACATCATAGCCAACACATTATAATGGTCCAATTCTATAAGATTAGTATGAACTAAGTTTAATTTGTTATAAATGCTATGACACAGTTCTTATTCTATCTCACTTTGGCAACCATTTCATTGGATGTAAAAACTGCACTATGGCCAAAGTAAGGTAACATTTTATATCTCATTGGTCTTAAGAAATATCCAAGACTGTCCCAATCAGTATAGATGCTCCTTTTGAAGTATTTTTAATTTCTGTTGCTTTGCAGCTTCGCAATCAAGGCAGATAACGTGCACAAAATTATTTTCTGTGTATTGTGTTATATTTGGTGTTTATTAGCCATCTTGGAACAGTCAACATTTAGGAAATATTATTTATTATTTGGTAACAATTATGTATAACTTTTGCTCTTGAAGCTAAAGGTTACATTACACAATCTTCCCTCTTCCCATTATTTTCCCACAATATCCTATGATGTATGTTGGACTGGTCTCAGCTAGAATAACTGGATCAAAGGCAGTTTACATGACTGAGAATATACTGGTTTCCCTAGTTCTAGTCTAGTATAACAGATAATCAGGTCATTTTGATCAGACTGAGTTAATTATATGGACATAAGACTGAGTTCTCTTTAAAGAGTGGATAAATAAACATTTACTGAAACAATTGAACATGAGATTTCATTCTTCCCAGCTTAGCTTTTTCAATAAACCCTTGTAAATGTTCTTGCTCCACCACTAAAAATAAGCTGCTATAACAAAACATGTTTGTGAATGGAATAGCTTATCTAAATATAGCATCTTGTTCTCAAGAGAGTTAAGTCCATTACCATATCAGTGGATAATAAGACAAAAGCAGTCTCCTTCATGACCTGTATTTGCTCTGAGCTAAGAAATTGCTCAGGTGCCATGATAGTGGCGAGCAATATCTATCACTGTCAATCATTCTGGGACCTTTTGAACTTTCCCACTCAGTTATCTTAAGTCTAAACTGATAGTTCTTTTCCATATGGAGTACAGGATTCTCAAGTTTCTAATATAAGATTTCCATTTTTTTTTTAATAAGAAAGGATTAAAGCAGTGAAGACATAGTTTTCTCCATCAGTCTTTACTAGTGTTGTTGCAAAACACATATAGCAAACACATCTAGCTTGTGTTTTCTTTTTAAATAAATATTCGGAAGGTAGTTCCCATAATAAGGCTTATCTGAACAAATAAGCATTCAATTCACAAACAAAAGAAAAACCATTAGAAAGTTTCTGTGTTTTTGTTCCTCTGCTGGACTATGTGGATATTTTAGTCCATTAACTGTAGACTCAATAGTAACTGTGAAAGCACGTTGCTCCAGCATTAGCCTTGTGGGCATCCAAAGGGGCAAGTCAAAGTGGCCATAAGGGCCAAGCAGTAAAATGTGAATGAAGTCTCTATTTTACAAGTACTGTACATGCAGTGTGCATAAAAAAGGTCAGATGATCTTTAATCATATGATCAGTGACTCCATCTTTTCTTTTAACCTTCCTCCTTGCAGGTACTTCTACTGGTCTGCACATATTGAATAGTTTAATTTGGCTGAGAGAGAGCTGTATGAAGATCTAATTGTCTACATGAAGACCATTTAGATGCTGTAGATCAGCGATTTTGGGTACCAGAGACTGGTTCCATGGAGAGAGGTTTTTCCATGGACAGGAAGAAGTATAGTTCATCTGCTGCCTATATGCCACAGATGGGGCTTCACCTGCTTACATGGACCATTTTTTGGCATGCCACAGATTGATGCTGCTCCACAGCCCTGGGGTTGGAAACCCCTATTGTAGATTGACAATTGTATCATATAACATACAAGCCAAAGTTGCAATGTTCCAGAGGTGGGCTTAGGAGAATCCCTAGCTAAGACTCTGCAGGGCTCGGAGAATCCCCAATAACCTCAGAAAGACAAGTAGCAAGGGAAAGCTCTTAATAGGCTTAATTGAAATTCTGGGCATTTGGCCAAGAGGATTTCACACCTTGTAAAAGTATTGCAAGCTAAATAAACAATGCACTCAATACTTGCGAGGGAGAGCCATTGAGAAAATCAGATAAGATAGCCACTAGCCTCTGAGGGGATTAATTCCCAAATAATAAGAATCACTTAACTCACCAGAAACTCCACTAAGACTCCAAGATCCCTCTCACAGTCAATGCTATTAAGCCTGGTTTCACCCAGTCTTTTATTTAAGTATTAAATGCAAGAAATAATAAACAACTTTTTGGTATATATCTTTTTTAGATAATTAGGGCAAAGAAGCAATGTTGAGTTGGCCACACCCACCCAGTCACATGACCACCTAGCCACACCTACTCAGCCACATGACCCTTTTTAGCCCCTTGCTGAAAAATTTGAAGCCCACCCCTGTCCTTAGCAGATTGCAAGTGAAAGCTTATTTTGTTCTTTCAACATTGGCATCCAGTTCTGAGAACTGAGGCAAAGCTTCCTATCTGGAAATAACAGTGGAAGATTCACAGTCTGTGAGGCCTCCTTCTATAGAAACTTCAGCTATGAATGCTGCTTAGGACAGTGTCCGCTAGAAAGGATCAAGGTCATAGACCATATCATTTTTATGGTGTTGGAAGAAATATCCTTCTGGGTTTAGTTCCAAGTGGTGATAAAGACACTGGAAACATGGAAGCCACTTTGAAAAATGATTTATTGATGAACAGGACCACATGCCTTGGAGATTCTGGGCGAAAAGGGAGGACATGCAGACAGTCCCTGGGTTTTATGCCCCCTATGGGCTTTGAATTTCCTGGGGAACAGGAAGATTGGTTGTCAGACTCCCATGGGGCCATGCAGGGGAAGCTTGGTTGAATCTTGCTGGGTGATATAATCTTCGCAGGTGCCATGTGTTGAGATGGATAGAGGGCTAATCCTATCTGTCCTGAAGGCTATGTCTTAACTCCATCACCCTGAAACTGAGGAGGGGGAGGGAGCTGCAGGGAGTTGCTTTGTCTTTAAAAACATGTTTCTCCTTTTCTCATCCAGGGAAATATAATATTTTTAATATTTCCTAGAATATTTCATTCTTCTAGGAGAGGGGTGGATTTTAACTTCCAACAATAGTATGGATCAGGATATTCTCCTATCTGTTGTCTTTTTCCCACTTCCTTTCATAGACATCATTGCTTCTTTCTAAATGATTTAATGTATAACAGAGGCTGGCAAGCTTCTCAGTTTCAATCATCAGACATTTGTCCTCCAAAATAGATCCAAATCTTGCAAGGTTGCCAAACTGTGCAGTATTTCTATGATCTCACCTCCATAATTTATCATAATACCAGGGGAATATATACGAGAATACTAACTTTTCATAGAAATATTTGATCTCATGAGAATTAACCCTGATTATCTTGTTACCCATAAATATTGTACTATTGATTTCTGGTGTACAAAGAAAATGTATGAGTAAAACATCATTGCAACTATAATTTCACCCCCTCCTGTATGACATGATAGTGTTGTCTAATAAAATTGTTACAGAAAAAAAATCTCCATGTTCATAAACTCTGTTTTTTCACAGTGACCAAAAATATAGAGAGGTATCCCTAAGTAAAACCTCAGGTCTTCTCAAACAATACAGATTTAAATATATTCTCTGCATAACCCATATTCACAATTGACTATTTTCAATAGTGACTGAACTGGTCATTATAACTTTTGCAACTTCATGGCTTCTCAAAGTATTATCCTATAAACATAATGGAAATAGGTGATGGGTTTCTACAGAGAGGAAAATCACCATAGCATGCCAATGAAAGTGTGCATCCAGATCAATTCTGCACTTGAGATTATTTTCCAAGCCTGTGCATAAAAGCAGAAGCAATCTGTTCACATCAATATGCCTACCTGACATGCAGGTTGTTAAGAATTTTGCCATGTGGCACGCCATCTGGCATCACACGCCAGGGAACTGGCAATTCAGCAGAGGCAGAGTACACAGACTTCTTTGTCAAATTTTCGAATGTAACCATCTCTTCTCCTATTCCCTTTTAGTTCCTCTGCTTCAGTTGCACAGATGTGCAGGAAGAAAAAAAAGAACCAAAAGGGAGAATAAAGAAAAAAGTTAGAACTTCTCATTGAGAACCCCTAGAGAAGCATTGAAACCTCCTATCTAATCAAGACAAAAATTTCATAAAGCAACTAAAATATGCCTTCAATGAGGAGGGGAGGAAAATGTTGCAATGATAGGTGGTCTAAAACAAACCCCAAGATTGGCATCCTGCTTGTTTATTTGTTGTTTTTGTTTTGTTTTTAATTCCTTTTAGGAACAAATCTCTGGGTACTCCTGTAGGTTGGAAAATGCCATCAAAGCCTAACAGGCAGAAAACAGAGCAGCCTTTCATATTTAAATTGCATTCAGCAAGAGAAAGGTGGGGAAATGGTTTGCTTAAACTGTAACTTGTTGTCTGTCTGCATGAGAACAGAAATTAGCATTTTGTGCATTTACTCATTCATTGCAGTCAGATTAGAAATCTGTATTTACTGTATTGTATTCTTAGCATGTAAAAGGACCCCATTCCTAAATACTACCGGGGAAAACAACATTTTGAAAGTCAGCACTGGGAAAGTAGAAAAGCAGATTTGTTTAGGTATTGAGACCTAAAGCAAACAAGAGAAAGAGTTAAGGTCACAATCTGATGTGCCTTGATTATACTATTGATGGGACATTCATTTTAATGTCAACTGTTCTAAACAGCCTGTTGAAGGGCTGTGACTCATTTTGCTTTGCTTTTCTCCCTTTTCTTCCTTTCATTGGCTAGCTAGCATAGAAAACTATAATCTATAGCAGTGGTCGCCAACCGGTGGGCTGCAAGAAAATTTTGGTGGTCCGCAGAGAAATGTCCCTCCCAAAGCACACACCCCAAATCAATTAATCCAGGCTACATGGGAACACAAGGCTGTGCCAGCCATATGGCCTGGGGGAACACAAGGCTGTGTTGCCCATATGGCCTGCGTACCCGCTGACCCCCACGCTTTGGTCAAGCTCAAGCCTTACCTTGAGTAGGGCCACATGAGTTGGAACTGGAAGGTAAGACCAAAGGCGGGGAGGAAAATCTGCCCTGGGGTGGCTTGCTGATGCAGTAGTCACAGGATTGGCCTGTGATCAGCCTGCAGAGCTGCAGTAGTCACAGGATTGGCCTGTGACCAGCCTGCCTTGGATGAGCTGCTCCAAATGACCAAAGGGCCAGTCTTGTGACTACTGCAGCTCTGGAATATGGGACCAGTCCGTGGTGGGGTTGGAAATCTCTGTCATACGGGGTGGTACATGTAATGTGAAAAATTGTGGGTGGTGCAATGTGTAAAAAGCAGTGCAGCCCTCGCTGGTCTGGGCAAGGTAATAGTGCTGTTGTGGCAAGAGGGAGGGCAGCACAGGAGGGCCATAGCAGAGATGGAGATAGCTGGAAGGTGTGGGAATTCCACGCTACTTGCATTTGTGCAGCATCAGCATTCCGCCTTCGCTCGAGGAGCCCAGCTGAAGTTTCCCACACCGCATGCACTTCAGCGCTTTGACTCCCAGGAACAGGAGTTCAGCCAAGCTACCTACAAAATCATTTTTCTTTCAAGGAGCACTCGTGGAGAGAAGCAGCCAGAGTCACTCTCATCTCTCAAGAACCCGGCCAAAGTTTTCCACGCTGCCTCAGAGCAGATTTCCAAACCCGCCATGGGCCAGTCCCATATTCTAGAGGTGCAGTAGTTACAAGATTGGCCCTTTGGTCATCCGGAGCGGCTCATCCATAGCAGGCCAGTGCACAAGTCAGTCCTGTAACTACTGCAGTTCTGGAATATGGGACCAGCTTTACCACCAATGTCAGTAAGTCACCATCAGTCAAAATTCATATTAGTGGTCCATGGGATTTAAAATTATGAGTTTGATGGTCCCTGAAGTGCAAAAGGTTGGTCTACAGAGCTGTAAGAGCCTTGGTGGTGCAGTGGTTAGAGTACAGTACTGCAAGCTACTTCTGCTGCAGCCAGCTACCTGCAATTTGACAGATTGAATCTCACCAGGCTTCCATCCTTCCAAGGACCCAGATTGTTGGGGGCAATATGCTGATTCTGTAAACTGCTTAGAGAGTGCTGTATAGCACTGTAAAGCAGTATATAAGTCTTAAGTGCTATTGCAATAGTCCAGAAATCCTCTATGATAACAACCAGAAAAGTCCATCAACAAACAGATTCACCATTGTCCCACCATTAGCAAAAAATAAACCTCAAACCCTAGAGGAGTTCACCTTTTTCCTTAATTTTAAAGGAAAGATTTAAGCAACACCACTAATGCAGCTAGGTGATGTTAGCCTTGACGGCAATGACTTTGTATTTTAATGATTTTATTGCAAAGTTTTAAGGATATCTCTGCTAATTTGCTTTTCTGCAATGATTGATGCCTACATATGCACATGTCTATGTATTGTCCTATACCTTGGATCAGGGGTCGCCGACCCCAGGTCCATGGATCAGCACCAGTCCACAGCATTCCAGAAATTGGTCTGTGCAAACAAGCAAAGCCCCATCTGCAGAATACAGGCAGCATGCAAAACCATGGCTCCTCCAGTCCAAAAAACTGTCTCCATGGAACCGGTCTGGTGCCCAAAAAGATTGAGGGTGGCTGCCTTAGATTTATCTGAACTGAAAAGAAAGCTTTTGAATGTTTGAATAACTGAACTGAATTGCTATTCAAATCAGTTAGACCAGCTCAGCTTGCAACATTTTCTTTTTAGCAGGGATATTACTGCAGGCCTGTAATTAAGCAGTCCAAAGAGTTGTTAACTGAAGGACAAGTTATTCATTGAAGTTGCACTTTTTTTTCATCAAGTTAACTACTTAATAGTCTTTGCATGTCCTCTAGTCAATCCGTGTCGAAAAGATTGAGGGGAGTGTACAGTGCAGGGCAGTCCATCTTCTGCTTTGCATTTATTACCTCATTGTGCTGCAGCACAGCTGACCCTTAGCGCATAGAACAATGGCTCACACGTCATTCGAGAAAGAAGGCATTGAAAGATTATTTCTTTAATGCTGTGTTACAGGCTTGACTTTCAACTGCTTCTACATTTTGATGAGAGCTGGTGATGACTGTATTCTAGACACACCTTCATTAGGCTGCAGATGCAGGTAGAAGCATTTTTGCTTCATAAAAATCAGAAATACAACTATCATATCTGTGACTGTGGACAGCTGCTGATCACAGAATTTTGCAAACTCTGTGCCAAAAGCAGAAAGCATTAACCACCACCCCTACGTTTGTGCAATTTCAGGCAAATAAGATCAACTTAAGTGACCACAATACTGTGAAAAATGTTATTTTAGTAAGCAGTTCACTTCAAGTGGCAACGAAAACAGGAGTAGCTTCATTTAGAACAGTCCTACTTGTTAGTTTTACTGAAATGTATCTTTTCTTGGTCCCAAAACTTAAGCAGGCCTTCTAAACTCTAGTATTTCTCTGCATCAGACATTCAGAAAAAGAGTAAAATAAATATTAATGACCAAATATGACATAACAGTAAGAAGAAATATGTATCCAATCTGTATTTTTCACTTGCAGTTAAAATACAGTAAAGCAGTTAACAATAAAAGATTGAACAAACTAGAAGTTAATAGAAATTCATCAATAAAAATATATAAATAAATAATCGACCAGATTAAAATCTATGCAATGGCAACTCAGCTCAGTGCTAAAAATCTATCTGAACAAAATAACTTTTTCTGACAGCAGAAAGATAACAGAGATGGAATCAGCCAGACTTTTTATTGCAGAGTTGCATAGATTGGGAGGTATCAATTTTAAAAGTCAGCACTGGGAGAACAGGAAGGCAAGCAAATTTGCTGTCATGTTTCTATCCAATATACCTCCAATAGATCTTAACAATCATAAAACCGGGTTCATATGGGAATATATGGCCTTTCAAAGAATCTAATCACAATTCATTAAGTATTGCTAGGTCTTGATCAGCATTTTAAATTGTACCCAGAAATGGAATGAACTCTACAAAGAAGCACCATCAAAGGTTGTAGTACTTTTATTATATAAACTCTCTTGTGTCTTCTATATCAATGCTGTCTTGAAAGTTTTCTTGGGTGAAAAGTTCTGATAAAATTTGGAGATTCTTAGGTATATTTTGACCTAGTTATATGCTACAACTATATTTTATGGCATTTTACTCATATTTACTTAATTTTATTTATTTATTGTCAAGTATTTATTACACCTGATTTTATGCCTCTTCAATCAATTTTGAGGCTAAGTGGCTCACAATAACCATCATAGCACAATCAGTAATATAAAAATCATATCATAATCATACAATCACCACATCAGGTTGATTCAAATCATAACTATTCATCATAAAAATAGAATGCCAAAACTTTGCACATCCCACATCCCATTATATTACATATGCCTCCATCCCAAAATGCTCTGTTAAAGAGATAAGTGTTCAAGAGCTTTCTAAATGACAAAGATGAGAATGTTGATATTATATGTTGTCAAAGGACTTGCCACAGAAAGGAAACCTGCAGAGAATTCTTGTCTCACAAATTTTGAAGCTTGGCCATTCTCGCAAGCCTTTTCTTCAGGCACACCTTGAACAGATAGAGTCTATTTAATATGAGTGGTGTTGCACGTAATCAACCCTCAGGTTATAACCAACACCTGTACTTAGAAACAAACCAACAACCAAGTGAACTTAAAAACAAACCAACAACCAATATATTTCCCATAATATTGAAGAGTTGTATCACAATTCCAAGTTATTCTTGTTAATATGTACTTTCTAATGGTCCAAGGATAATTCCATAAAGACAACATTATAGCGATCCATTCATGAAGCTATGAGAGCATGAATGATTGTTTCTGGAATATCCATAACTGGTACAATATGCAAAGCTGGCCAAGGTTCCTTCTAACTACAGTTCCAGCCAGAACTGAAGTCTAAATGCATCTCAAGTTATGTGCCAGTTAGGATATCACAACCTATTAACTTGGTATTGCTTCAGAATCAGTCGGCTTCCAAACC
Source organism: Bungarus multicinctus (assembly GCA_023653725.1). Classification (NCBI taxonomy): domain Eukaryota; kingdom Metazoa; phylum Chordata; class Lepidosauria; order Squamata; family Elapidae; genus Bungarus; species Bungarus multicinctus. The sequence goes on along the minus strand of CM042849.1, from coordinate 33,397,806 downwards.
TACAGCAATTTTCTCTTGCTCAGATTGAATCTGTCTGTTTCTTTTCTCCAAATGCTTATACCTTCAGTGGGATATATTCGCTTTCTTCCAGAGTACTCTAGAATTGACGTTGTATCAACATATCCTAAAAAGGGAAAGTTAGTTACTCTGTATAATTGTCCCTTTTAGCTCGTAGTTGGCATCCCCTCTTCTTAGAACTAGAGTATTCCTGATAGATAGATTCATCTCCCTGCACTCTTTCTTGCAGCATATATAAGCCAGGTGAAGCAAGGATCATGTGATGACCCAGGGTGGGATACAAAATAAACACAGTCATAAAAAACAGAGGAAGTCCCTTTTATTCTTTCTCTTTGTTTCCAAGCTCCAAATATCCTTGACTGAAGACAAAAAAAACTCCCACACAAACAGTTACAAGAAAGAGGAAAAAAGCAACACAAACCAGGCAAGATAAGGGCTGGAGGACATCCACAGATAACAGAATACACACTGGGAAGGACGCCAAACTCAGAGAGGAACCATAAACTAAAGATATTTCCACACTTTGTTTCCAGCACTCACCCATACGTATGTCCGTCTTCTTATTCAGTTGTCACAGCTGCAGTCCATGAAGAGGATCAAGGCCCTCTTCTCCCAAATAGACCACGTCTCTCCATTATCCTCTCCTCCCTGCCCTAGAATGGAGAGGGGATGGGCCTGGGTACTCCTCTGACTGCCCAGCCGGCCTCTGCCCTTCCCCAGCCTCCTCCACAACCTCCAGAGCCACACTTCCATTCCCTGTAGGCTGTTCTTCCTCTCCCTTACAGTCAGTCTACACCAGGGGCATGACAAATCAAGTACACAGATAGTAGAATTTATCACACCAAGAGTTCTGTCACTTCTTCACAATCAACTGATTCAAACTTTTGCCAAATAACATTATGAAATGCCTTCATCAGTGTCTTTTTAGTTTATATACAGCTGGTTTCTACCTCTGAATAGATGTGAGTGATTTTATTTATGAAGTGTTTTGCTAACATCTTCCAGAAGCCTAGCAGCAATTCTTCTGGATCATTGCTCCTTGAAAGTATCCAGATTGCTATGAAATGAGCAACTTGATGGCATTCTGCAGATGCAACAAAGGCAGATAAGAAATTCTATTTTACTTATCCTACAGAGTAGGTAGGATAACCTACTCTGTAACATCTAACTTTGGGTGTTATTTATGTCCAGTTGGAATTATCCCCTTATCTTCCACCAATATTACTCCAGGCATGTCCTCTGATACTTCATCTCCCAAGAATCCTCAGAGACAATCATGAAGCCACAACTGAAGTTTTGGGAGAAGCCATTTGGGAACAATCCACTTAAGAGCTTCATCACCTCAACATTCCAAGGATTATCTAGGATCCCAATAAAACCATTTCCAATAGTTACACAGCATAGATCAGATTAAAAGTATAATTCCTCTGTGCATTGGATTCACAATGATCTGAGACAAGCCCATGATCATCATGGCAACCATGAATTTTTGAATTGCCTTCACCACCACTTCTTCTCATACACACCCAAATTAACAAATTGAAATCACCTATTATCATTTATATGAACTGTCAAATGAAAAATGAAATTAAGCAGCTGCAGCAAGGATACAACTGAAGAGTTGGCAAGGTAGAACAATAGAAACAACCCAAGCTTGTCCTTATGGCATACTTGGCTATTTTCAGGACAAAGTTCTGATGAGTTCCCCTGATAGAAAACTGACTTTACTATCCTGAAGTCAAGCTGATACAATATCAGAATCTCAGGCACACCTCAGTTAGATCCCTGTCCCCTATACTCATCTATTTGGATTTCATATTATATGTCAAACCTATCTTCTTCCCCAGATTCAGATAAAATGATGCTGCCTTATAGGTCAAAACCAATTTAATCTAATGCTTGTGTTTTGTTTTAAGCAGTACAAATGATATAATGAAATGGTGACATTAAATTATGCCCTTTCCCTGCATACCACAACTTTGTTTCTCTGACATTTTTTTTACATTTTTTGGAGCTCACCAAAACCATGTTTGTAGAATGTCCTCTGAACTTTGAGGTGCTTTTTACATGCAAGGGATATGTTGTTATTAGAAGATAGAAAAGAAAAAAATATTCAAGCATTCAAATGTTTTCTCTGTAGCTGTGTTTTGAAAAGATGATTACACTGAATGGAAGGCTATTTCTTTTTAACACAACTGCTTCAGTTATTTGAGAAAGTACTTGAACATTGGACCGGCTGCAGAATTCAAAATTACCTGTAAATGGGCACAAAAAGATGTAGAAATACCTAGCTCTTTGCTACTGTCTAGTAGTTACTTTGGGGGGCAATGGCTTTGCAGTTAAAGTTGCTGAGCTTGTCAGCTGCAAGGCTGACAGCTGGAGAGCTGGACAGCTGACAGCCTGGGTTTGAGACCTGAGCTCTGCACAATGGGGTGAGCTCCCATTGTTTCCCCCAGTTCCTGCCCACCTAGCAGTTCGAAAGCATGCAAATGCAAGTAGATTAATAGATATCAATTCAGTGGGAAGGGAGCAGCATTCCATGTGCCTTTAGCATAAAGCCATGTTGGCCACATGACCACAGACATTGTCTTTAGATAACACTGGGTCCTTCCATGGAAATTAGTATTGTGCCCTAGAATCAGACATGACTGACAGGGAAACTTTTGCCTTTTAATAGTTACTTAGAATTTTGCCACCAAGTTCTAGTAGTCCTAATAATATCAACAGCTGGACAAATAGTCTGTTCTGTTCAACTATCTATAAATACAAATCAGTTATCCACAGGAGTGGGATTCAAATTTTTTAACAACCGGTTCTGTGGGTATGGCTTAGGTGGTGGGTTTGGCTTTGTGGTCATGTGACTGGGTGGACATGGCTTGGTGGTCATGTTATTGGCTGGGTGTGGCCAACTCAATATCACTCACATTGAGGCATGCATCTCCTTGCCTGGCCTCTCATGACTGTGGGGATGCTGCAACAGTCATAAGTGTGAAAAATGGTCATAAGTCACTTTTTTCAGTGACATTGTAATTTTGCATGGTCACTGCACACAAGTAAAGTACCAGCAAAGGAGGGGAAAAAAACTCCAGAGATGTTCCTGAGACAGGAAGTCTAGTCCTGCCAAGAGTATAATAAGGGTTAACTGAGTGGCAGTTTCTGTAAGTAACACCAGAATGTTTCCTTTCTGCCTTCCTTACAGGATTAGGCCAGTAATTTCTTCTAACAATTGGTTCTCCGAACTGCTTAGAACAGGAATCACCAACCTTTTGGACCTCAGGGACCACCAAACTCATAATTTTAGATCCCAGGGACCACTAACTGGTTCTGTGGGCGTGGCCTAATTTGTGGGTGTGGCTTGGTGGTCATGTGACTGGCTGGGCATGGCTTGTATGTAAATATTATAAATATTTATATAAATATTGAATTTTTTATAAAAAGGAGCAACTTTTACCCAAAATCAGGCAAAGCAGGCAGGCAGATTGAATTGCTCACAGAAACACACCGTGTTTCTCACAAAACAAGATCGGGCCTTATTTTTTTTTGACCCCTGAAAAAATGGCTAGGCCATCTTTTCGGGGGTGACTTAATTTCCTCTCCCATCTAGAGCACCCCATGCACACTCACCTCTCCATGAGGCCGCTTCTATCGACCGATTGAAGCTTTCCAAAGGCAGAGTCACCAGCTGCTTTGGGGCAAGGCGTGGCTGCCTGCGTCCCCTCACCATGAGGCAGTTTCTTTAGGGCGATGGAAGCTTCCCAAGGGCAGTCACCAGCCACTTCGACCAGCCGGTAGAAGCAGTCTCATGGCAACGGGAGTGTGCATGGGCGCTCGCCCCGAGACCGCTTCTACTGGCCGATCGAAGTGGCTGGTGACTCTGCCTTCAGGAAGCTTCTATCGGCTGATGTTCTATCAGTAGTAGATTGGGGTATTCTAGTCTAGGCTACCTCCAGGGCACTTCTAAAGGCAAGTTTTCTTCCCCCTGCCCTTCCCCCAATTTCTCTTCACCTCGTGTAGTTCTAACGAATGATGTGAGAAATGGCGGGGAAATGCATGGTTTAAATAGGCCTAATTTTAGGGGCGGGCTTAATTTCACCTCATACCTAGACATCATGCCTGGCCTTCCTATTGGTGGAGGCCGTATTGTTGGAAAAACAGGGCAGATTCATTCAGAAATCTATCTATCTGCCATTGGCTAGTTCAGTCTGCCATATAAAATTTGCTTGCAAGCAAACTCATAAAATTTGCTAGCTAGCAAACTCACAAAATTAACTCACAACATACCATGTATGTAAATATTGAATTTTTTATTTAAAAAAAGCAACTTTTATCCAAAATCAGGCAAAGCAGGCAGATTGAGTTGCTCACAGAATCATTCAGTGATTGATCTATCTACCATTGGCTAGCTCAGTCTCTCAAATTTGCTTGCCGTGAGTCTGCACTGAATTTGCTTGCAAACAAACCTTCAATCCTAAGGGAGGTTTGGCTGTGCTTAGTTAGAAAGCAAGAAATCCAACCATTTCCTGCTTCCTAGCTAATCTAAATCTCCCTGCACAGCAGAACAGATGATGGTCGGAAAAAGGAAACATAGTAACTTAGCAGACAAGTTTGCCAGGTAAGGAGTGAGTGGGCGGGGAGGGTTCCCATGGACCATGTGGGCTGAGCAGCCTTGTGTTTCTGAGCAGCCTGGATTAATTGCTTTGGGGGGGTGCTGTGGGAGTGAGATTTCTCTGTGGCCCACCAAAATTTTCTCATTGCCCACCAGTGGGCCACGGTCCACCGGTTGGTGACCGCTGGCTTAGAATGTTAACAACCTGCAGGACAAAATCACTCAGATCTGGGACTGGCTGGACTCTGACTGGGCATATTGGGCGGGGGGACGGGGGCAGATTTCAGTGAGGTCATTTGGGAGGAGTTCAATCCTGTTACCCTGGAGGACATGGACAGGATACTGGGTGGGCTTAATGCCACCACATGTTTATTGGACCCATGTCCCTCCTGGCTGGTTTGGCCACTCAGGAGGTGACACAAGGCTGATTCCAGGGGATTATTAACACTTTCTTGAGAGAGGGGCTTCTACTTGCCGCCTTGAAAGAGGCGGTTCTGCGGCCCTTCCTCAAGAAACCGTCCTTAAATCCGGCATTATTGTCGAACTATCGTCCGGTCTCCAACCTTCGCTTTGTGGCGAAGGTTGTTGAGAGTGTGGTGGCACAACAGCTCCCTCAGTACCTGGATGAAGCGGTATATTTAGATCCCCTCCAATCGGGTTTCAGGCCTGGGTACAGCATGGAGATGGCGTTGGTCGTGTTGGTGGATGATCTCTGGAAGGCCCGAGACAGGGGTTATTCCTCTGTCTTGGTCCTGTTAGATCTCTCAGTGGCTTTTGATACTGTCGACCACAGTATCTTATTGCGGCGGTTGGGGGGATTGGGAGTGGGAGGCACCATACTCCAGTGGTTCTCCAACTTACTCTCCAATCATTCGCAATTTGTGTTGACAGGGGGCAGAGGTTGACCCCGAGACCCTTGTTCTGTGGGATGCCTCAGAGGTCGGTGCTGTCGCTCCTGCTATTCAACATTTATGTGAAGCTGCTGGGTGAGATCATCCGTGGCTTTGGGGTAGAGTTCCATTAGTACACTGATGAAACTCAGCTGTAGATCTTTACCCCGGGCCACCTGAACGAAGCCGTCGAGGTGATGACCCGGTGCCTGGAAGCCGTGCGGTCCTGGATGGGTCTTAACAGGCTTCATCTCAACCCGACCAAAACCGAGTGGCTGTGGTTTCCTGCCCCCAGATACAGCCAGCTTACTCCGTCGCTGGCCGTGGGGGAAGAAACCTTGCCCCCCACGGAAAGGGCTCGCAATCTGGGTGTCCTCCTGGATGTACAGCTGTTGTTAGAAGATCACATCACGGCCCTTGCCAGGGGGGCTTTTTGTCAAATCTGCCGGATCTACCAGTTGCGGCCCTTTCTGGATCGGGGCGCACTTCGCACGGTCACTTCCGCCCTCGTCATCTCCTGCCTAGATTACTACAATGCTCTCTACATGGGGCTCCCCTTGAAGAGCATCTGGAGTCTGCAGTTGGTCCAGAATGCAGCCGCACGGGTGATCTTGGGAGCTTCTCAGAGCTCCATGTTACACTGCTCCTGCACAAGCGGCACTGGCTCCCTGTGGCCTTCCGGGTGCGATTCAAGGTGGTAGTGATCATCTTCAAAGCACTCCATGGCTTGGGACCTGGGTACCTATGGGACCGCCTGCTGCCACCAACGGCCTCCCGCCGCCCGGTGCGCTCCCACAGGGTTGGCTGGATGATGCCGGCTGGCAGCCCCGATGGTATAGCCCTTCTCTGCGGGGGCTCCCTCCCTCTGGAACAACTTACCCCCGGAGATACGGGCCATCACCGACCTTCTAACCTTCCGGCGTGCAGTCAAAACCCACTTTTTCCAACAGGCCGGCCTGGCTTAGTAATAATTGTGGGATTTTAAATTGGTATTAATCTTTATTTGTTTTTATGTGTTTTATAAAATTTTATCTTTTGGCCACTAATTTAATTATTTTAAATTGCTTTTAACTTTTATAACTTTTATAACTTGTATGGTTTTTATCTGGCTGTGCACCGCCCCGAGTCCCGCTTTTGGGAGAGAGCGCGGTATAAAAATCCAAATAATAAATAAATAAATAAACAATCGGTTCCAGCGAATAGTTGTGAACTGGTAGAATCCCACCCCTGGTTATCCACTATAACGGAAAACATTCACTATAAGGTAAGTGAATAAAGAAATAATTCTGTCACAGCAACAGACACATTTAATTTCTAGCATTCAAAAAGCACCATATATCAAATAGCTCTCTAAAAGAAAACATTATGACAACCACTCTGATCTTTTTCTTCTAAAATAATTTATTTTGACATAGCTCCAACAATACCATCATTTTCAAATCAAATTCAATGTGATTTACTATAAGGGGCCAGATCTGGGCTTCAATAATTCAGATAACCAAGAGTTAAAACGTAAAAAGATTCAGAAACTCTTTTCTGCTACTTCTAGGTCAATTGGATTTCTTTTAACCCAAATTTGATAGTTACATGGCTGGAAAACTATTCAGAACAGCTCTATCAAAAAAACAAAGACATGAAACAATACTTCTTCTCCATTTATTGCCTATCCGTACAATTTATTTTTTTGACCTTAATTTTCTTCAGGTGCCAAACTCCTTGGTACCAATAAACCTATATGAGAGCCCATCTTTTTATTTTTGTGTTAATGCACAAGCAGAATTGTGTTCAAATGGGCAAAAAATCCAACAGAATCTTCAGTGAGATGACTTTTGGTTTTCAAAATGAGCAGTCCTGTCATTATTCATTATTAGAAAGTTGCATTACAATCAAATGGAATTTCTCAGAACTCTCAATTCATTATTGGATTGGATTACTAGTTTTGGGGTTCACTGGAGAGTCAACCATGAGAAGCAATCCTCTGAATATTTTATAGCTATAAAATGCTATTACAATTGAGAAATAAAGTTAAATGCTATTATGGAAACGTTACCTTCCTGACTCTTGCAAGCTAAACTGCCATGTAAGATTTCAAATGACACTATTCACATTATATGATGGGAAGTCATAAGCAACCTTGAGTGTGCAATAATTCTTCCATGCACAGTTAGTTACATGAAACTAAACACAGCTCTTCCACTGCCAAAGCACTTAGTTCTTAATACCCAGCCGAGTGCAACCAAATATAGCCTAAGCAGTTGTCTGACCAGACGCCAATGCCTGACAGTGATTAACTTTATCATTGTTTGTTTCACCAAAAGAAAATAAAAGTCTTTTTGTTAGAAAGAGTGTTCTTAGTTCTATAGTCAATCCTTAAGAAAGTATCTCAAAATGACTAAGATCATTTCAAAATGACTAAGATCATTTCATAAATAAACCCTGTCTTAACAAGGTGCCATTTGCATAGGTACTCCCGGATGATATAAATTCTATTTCTAATCCAATCCAGTAGCAGGCCTGATTTTTTTTTAGCATAAAAAATGTGACCAGTCCATCACTTATGCCAGATAAAAAAACATTGTCATTTAAGAATGTAAAAAAAATGATTATATCTTGCATATTCTTCTGTTTCTAGACCAGCGGTCACCAACTGGTGGACCGCGGCCCACTGGTGGGCCATGAGAAAATTTAGGTGGGCCGCAGAGAAATCTCACCCCCAGAGCAGCTCCCCCAAAGCAATTAATCCAGGCTGCTCAGAAACACAAGGCTGCTCAACCCACATGGCCCACAGGAACCCTACCCGCCCACTCACTCCTTACCTGGCAAACTTGTCTGCTAAGTTGTTATGTTTCCTTTTTCCGACCATCATCTGTTCTGCTGTGCAGGGAGATTTAGATTAGCTAGGAAGCAGGAAATGGTTGGATTTCTTGCTTTCTAGCTAAGCACAGCCAAACCTCCTTTAGGATTGAAGGTTTGTTTGCAAGCAAATTCAGTGCAGACACACGGCAAGCAAATTTGAGAGACTGAGCTAGCCATGGCAGATAGATAGATCACTTAATGATTCTGGGAGCAACTCAATCTGCCTGCTTTGCCTGATTTTGGATAAAAGTTGCTTTTTTAAAATAAAAAAATCAATATTTACATACATGGTATGTTGTGAGTTAATTTTGTGAGTTTGCTAACTAGCAAATTTTATGTGACAGACTGAGCTAGCCAATGGCAGATAGATTTCTGAATGAATCTGTGATTCTGTGAGCAACTCAATCTGCCTGCCTGCTTTGCCTGATTTTGGATAAAAGTTGCTCTTTTTTTATAAAAAAATCAATATTTATATAAATATTTATAATATTTACATACAAGCCATGCCCAGCCAGTCACATGACCACCAAGCCACACCCACAAATTAGGCCACGCCCACAGAACCAGTTACTGGTCCCTGGGATCTAAAATTATGAGTTTGGTGGTCCCTGAGGTCCCAAGGTTGGTGACCCCTGTTCTAGACAACAGTTTTTATGGGATAAGTTTGGTTTTCACATGATTTTAGCTATTTTTTTACTTTTTAAAAAGTAAAAAAAAATTAAAGTAAAAAATGTAACTTTAATTAAGGTTGTCTCAAGTGTCAATCTCATGAATGGTAAGATTGTTTTAACTGCATATTACTATTTTTAACTATATCTGATCAGCTAATTGAATAGGGACCTTATAGTGGCATATCCTGAGTGTATCATTTGTCTTGATTGCTTTCGTGTCCTTGTTTATAACTACACCCGCCAGCAGCTGGTCCAAAGAGAATTCTTCATTTACCAATATGATTGCAAGAGCCTCTAAAGAAGGTTCTATGTCCTTCAGTATCAATGTTGGCATTTCTTTTCAATGTTCTCTCTAGATCTCCCTGTCATTTATTCTTTTAGTGGTTTCATTTGTCTCTAACTTGCTTTGGTGCTCATTTTTCTCACTTTAGCTCATAATTTTTCACAAACAACTCTCACTTGACAGATTTCCATTGCACCGTATGAAAGTCTAGAAAGTAATTTTATGCTACTTAGTACTGCAGTCACATGGACAAAAAGAAAATAAAACTATAAACAAAACTTTGGGTCCATAGATTTCTAAATTTAAGATCTCTTCAAGCCTAAAACCAGCAGCTGTGCTTTGTTTGGATATATGATAATTGATTCATTTCTTCATCTAAATTTCAAGCAATATCATTTATATCAGGGGTGTCACATTCAATTTCATTGAGGGCCACATCAGGGTTGTCTTTGACCTGGGGTGTGGGGAGGCCATGGCCAGTGTATGAGGCCAGCCTGACATCATTCATGTCAGGAGTGCCTCTGGTGGCCTGAGCGCTCTGACAGGGAAAACGGACTCCTGAGCTCCATTTTTGGCTGTGACAGCTCCTACAGCCCTCTGCCAGTGAAAATGGAGCTGGGGTGGGCCACGCGTGCCCCCCCAGGCCTCATTTTCAGCTGCAATGGCGTCCTGCAGCCCTCTGCCAGCAACAACAGAGCTCCATTTTTGCTGGCAGATAGCTGCAGGAGGCTGTAATGCGGCCCTCCCCACCTCCATTTTTGCTGGCAGGGGCACAGCGAATCAAAGGTTCTTCTGTGGTAGAAGGCCTCCTATCACTTTCTGTTGATGATTTAAGAATGAATAGGAAGAATATGCTCCAGAGAAGTAAAATAAAGATAGTTCTCAGGAAATCAGCAATAATACGAAATACTTTGGTCATTTCTAGCCAGAACCTAGGAAGAAACAGTGTTTGTCCAAAAAAAAAATTAGAATTTTCAAACTATGTAGTAGGCTTAAAGTAACAAACTCTAGGTTGGCTTGCATGAAATGCTAGAAACATTACCAAGAATGGGTATGAAGAATAGCTATTGTGTCTATTTTCCCTTTAATAGAGCAGAATGACAGACTATTGGGAATTTTCCCCACAGAACTTTTAAACAATATCTTGGAAAGTTCACCAGTTAAATTTATATTGTATCTTGAAACATACAGCAGTTTTACATCTCTTCGATTTATGTAACGCTTTTCAAAAAATGGACAATTTATGTTAATTGTAAATCACATTACTTTTATTCCTTCTAATATATTTCCTGAACTATGATTTTAATATATAGATTAACATTCAGTGGTATATTTTCAGTTCAGATACTTTTTTTAAGGATGTTTTAATCGAGAGATGAACAGTATTGACTTTGATATTACTATTCACTCAGTAGCAAAGACCATCTGTAGAAAAATAGGTAAATGTACAGTTAATGAAATGTGTGATAGATTGACTATTATTATAGCACTAAAAATGTGCCAAACCTCTAAGGATGCTAATTTGCACTTTCCATCACTCCAAGCACTAACAGATTAATATTTTACAGAGGAAATACATATATAACTACTCCACAATTTAAGGTAAGTTCCCTCCAGAGACTATTTTAAATATTTTAAGAATTTCTTCTTTGCTCAGAGTCTTAACAAAAGTGCTTCACTGTTTCTGCAATGTACAAATGGACTATCAAGTCTGGGATTGCATTTTTAAACAGCTTATGCCAACACAGCCCAACATCTTTTTCAGTTCAATGGTACAACAGCTAGTAATCATTTCAAATAATTAGTCTATAAAGCATTCTCAATAAGTCCCTTCATGTTTGAAGTACCATGGAAATAATATTTTCTCCTGAAGGGCAGAAACAATTAACATATGATAAAAGAATATAGTGCTGTAATTTTATTAGATAAAGACTAAACAGAAATATCCTTGTGAGAAAAATGGAAAGTACTAGAAGGGTCAAGATGTTTATTATTACCTATATAGCATTTCATGGCAATAGCCCTTAACTATTTGTGAAATGCCTATTTTCAATTGTGCCTGTTTGTCTCCTGAGATCTAATAGTGTGCATGCTTCAAGTTCCCTCTATGAAAAAAAAATGTCATCCAAGAGCCATGTATCGTCTGTATTGTGATGCTTATACTTTGGTATAGCATTCCACCTCATATTCAGATGGTCCCACCACTGCTGACTTTCACACCAGGCATTAGTCCAAGATATAGTTTGAACCTCTTTGCTAAATCAGTTTGTATATAAAATGTTTTTGGCTTTTGCTTTAGTTTTTGTTGTTTTATGTTGTGTTGTATGGTTTTATGTTTGCCTATTTGTGTGTGTATGTGTCTGTCCAGAGCTATGATGTATGAGTTTGGGATGGAGGGCTGAATTAATTACATAAGATAATTGAGGAAAATGTAGGGTATACACATCATAAGGGGATTCAGCTTGAAACATCATTTCTCAGAAGGCCTTGGGTATAGTCTTGATATCAAGCTCAATATGTGTCAGTGGTATCAGACAGATGCTAGAAAGACTAATGCATTTCTGGGCAGCTTCAGAAGAAGCATTGTGTCAAAGACATATGAAGTCATTATTCCTCTCACATGATAGGACTATACCTGAAGTACTGCATACAATTCAGGGTATCACACTTCCTGAAATATGTTGTCATATTAAAGAGAATTCAAAGGGAGACAAGAAACATTATTAAGGATTTATTGAGGATTTGCCCTATCAACTTAGACTGAAGCACCTTTGGATGTTCAGTGTAGAAACAGAATGGATGGTTTTCTTGCACAATGTTGAAAATTACACAAGATATGTTCCTACGTTCTTTTCAGTTCAATTATGAAGTGTATTATATGTCTATGATAGGTTTCCATTATTAAGAAATAATTATTGAATTCTTTTGTATATGTTCCATTCCTTTATATTTCAAAGGAGATTTAAGAAATCCAGCAATTCCATGCCATTAATCCTTTCCATCCTAGAATGTTAACAATTCTTACTGATGCAAATAATTATTTCCTAGTCTGATCTCACTTAGATTCTTGGCTTCTTTTTTTCTTTTTATCACCATTTAGCAGCATCTTTACACTATTCAGAGGTGCTGCTTCAGTCTAACTTCTGCCCCTTACCTCCTATCATTTATCCATTCTCATCGTGAATCTAAAAGACAACGAGATAGCATTACCTTCAATCAAGAACCATACAAAATTGGAACATAAAGAACCATCATAACAGAAGGCAAAGACAGATTAAACAGGAAAAAAAAGAGATTTCTGCACAATATATTTTCATTGGTGGCAAGAACTCTATCAAAACCTTTAAGAACCTTATTCAGGCATTCAGCAGCCAACTGAATTTAAACCATCCAAATTACTTTATTGGAGACATCAGTAGAACAGATGGAAAAATGCTGATTAGAAACAAGAGTCTTCTCAATTGTTCAATACATTTTTTAAAAATTATGTTTTATTTATAGAACATGTAAAAAATCCATTTCAAAATTGTTCAATACATATTTTAATTACTTTAAATGTTTAATTTTCATTTACATACAACATAAAAGAAAAATAACCTTATCATCATCACAGCTATATGTTATGGAAAAATAAATGACAGTTATTAACTCCTTGCTTTGACAAAAATATTTCATTTACAAAACATATTTGACAGCTCAAGTTTGTTTGCCATGCAGAACTATCCCCCCAAATCTCATGTGTCCCTGTGAACCTCAATTACTTCTTTGATTTTGGTTCTTCCACAGAGGCCCTTTAAAAGGGAAGTGATGGATGAGTTCCTGTCAGGCTTCTGTCCCTCAGTGGCCTTGAATCCATCCCATTATCTGTTACACTGCCAACTGCGACAATGATGAACACAAGGCAGGCAGCTGACGACATTCCTATCCATTACTCAAAAAGTATAGAGAAAGGATTAAGCCTGCTAGCCTTCACCCAGATCTACAGAATTTTCAGGGTTTGCTGGAGGAAATGCCTGATTATATATATTTGTGGAAGAAACAGAAGAAATTCCTTAGACAATTTCAAAGGAGAAAAACCAACATTATGCAAATTTCTCAATTATGAGAATCAGAAGAAATAAATATAAAAAATAACTGTTTTTATGTCTATGGAGATTGTCAGTCATCCAGATCATGGTTGCCCCAAAGGTGTTTTTTCAAGAGGCAACTGGACTCTCTTGATATTCTTTGAAGACATTTTTCTTCTCATCCAAGAAGCTTCTACAGGTGTGAGAGAAAGAAAAACAGTTGCTTCTTGAAAAAGCACCTTTGGAATGACTAGTTTTATGTGGAACAGAATATCCTAAGTTTCCTCCTCCTTCTCCTCCTCCTCCTCTTGGAGGGTATTCATTAGTCTATTCTCCATGATTAAACCCTTCTAGCTTGTTTTCTGTGAAAAACAAAATCAAATTTTCCAGATTACCCTACTAGTTTGTGTCTCAAAACAGGGAATTTATTAATACGAATATATTGTTTCTAGGAAAGTCAGTAAGAGAAAACAAGTCATCTATGGCAGGGGTGAGCAACTTAAACACTCAAAGAGCCATTTGGACCAGTTTCCCACAGAAAAAAAAGTACTGGGAGCCACAAAACCTGGGTGAGCATGGCCAACTCAACGTCATTCCCACCCAGTCACATGACACACACCTTGCCAAGCCTACCCAGATTTTATGGTTCCTGGTGTTTTCTGTAGGAAATGGGTCTCCCTCTCTCTCCCTCTCTCCCACTCTTCCTCCCTCTCTCCCTCCCTCTCATTTTTGTTTTTTGTGTTTTACATTCTCAGTCCATGACTGGGAGAGGAGGGCGAGGGGCGGGGCCAGGCAGTGGTAAGATCACCCAACAGGGAGCCACAGCAGAGGGCCCAAAGACTCGCATGCAGCTTCAGAGCCGCAGGTTGCTGACAGCTGATCTATGGAAACAGGATAATCCTGGCATAGGAAGGCTGGTTGATTTCTCCCGATATCTTACTTTAAGTTTGCATAAAATATTTTAGCTCTGAGATCCTGAAAGGACAATATATCTATATACTTCATTGACAGATCCAGTAAGTTTTTTCCTTCCATTTCTTACTTGTTATTCATTGGATTGCATATAATACATGTGAGTTTCTGCATGTATGCTTCATGAAATAAGTTTACAGAAATCCTGATATGTTTTGATTTATAAAGTTTTATGAATGATTCATCAGCGATCACAGATTCATTTGATATTTTTCTCTCTGTACATTAAATGCCTATGTTCAAAAAGTTTTTTTATAGCTACAAATACTTCTTTCTCAAGCAACTAATTGTTTGGATTCATTATATGCTAATAATATTTTGGTAGATGGTTTGAGCTAAAATATTTGATTCTGCAGCATAAACATGACACTGACCAAATTCCCAAACTACTTTTGTAGTTCTATAGTTTTCTCAGTAATATTTGCACTTGTGAGGAGTAATCCATGAAAAAAAATTACATTTTCAAATATAATATAGAATTCAACTTCATTGTTTCAATAGTTTCTCCTCAGAATACTTTTAAGAGCAAATCACCCAAAGTAATTAGATGAAGTCACGTGTTCTACCCATTCATACTTCAATATACCTGGCATATACCAAGCAAGAAGTAATCATTAAAAATGGGCAAAATGCTGACATAGAAATTATGATCAAGGGAATATAAATTTGACCAATTTTTCCAATTTTTCATACAATAATCTTGGGCAATGATATAACTAAAATACCAAAATGCAATGAAACTGCACTGTAGGAAAATAAATTAATCCTAGTCAAGGTTCAACAGCAAAGAATTTGAGTATGTAGCTTAGTTGTGAATGATTAATGTTATCATCAACTGAACAATCAAAAGTGAGGATTTGCTTTAAAGCTCACTTCTTTTCCTATTTTTCATTTCACTTTTAAAGGGTGATTAATCTGAGTCCATTTTCATTCCTCTTTTACTGATACCTATATCCCTCTGTATTTTCAGACTTTCACTAAACAGACAAAAAATACCTGTAGCTATTGATGGTGAAGCAAACTATTCACTAGTACAGTTACTGTAATTCTTCTATAAACTAATCAGAGGGAAGTTACATCTATAATTTTAAGAAATTCCTCAGTGGCATAGTGGTTAGAGTGCTGTACTGCAGGCCACTTCTGTTGATTATCAGCTGCCTATAATTTGGCAGTTCAAATCCCACCAGGCTCAAGGTTGACTCAGCCTTCCATCCTTCCGAGGTGGGTAAAATGAGAACCCAGATTGTTGGGAGCAATGAGCTGACTCTGTAAAAAAGCTTAGAGAGGGCTGTAAAGCATTATAAAGCAGTATATAATTCTAGGTGCTATTGCTAAATTCCCTTCAATGTTGGTGGACTTTCCTGAGAAATAATTCTAATCTAGGGTCCAAATTGAAAGGAGTGAAGGAGGTGAAGAGATCTCCTGAAATTCATTTAGAAGGATGATTCTCTTTAGAGTGAAAGATACCTTAAAGTGGAAATAATTCAGGCAAGAGGAGGGCCATGTTGCTAACGTTAAAAAAAGATTGGTATAACCAGTTAAAAAGCATTAATTTATTCCTCTCCCTTCCTCAATTTTTTGACATCATTCCATGCAAGATTAGATTAGTCCTGATCTTGCTGAATTTTCATAAGATCTTAAAATCTTGATTTGGGGCCTGGACTTGAGGTTATGGAACTGTGATAAAGTTAATCTCTTAATGGTTATTTATAATGCTTGATTGCTAGGTGTTTTTATTTCACATTGTATATTTTATTGTAAGTTGCTCAGTCACATATGTAATATAGGTAACTATATAAATCAAGTAAACAAACTATTGAATGATAACCCAGATTCCAATCTGATGGATAAAAAAAGCCTGAGACAGCTGAAAAAAGTACACATTATCAATTAGGTGTAAGTATCAAATAGGCTGGCAAAAACATTTTAGAAAATGAAAAAGGAACAGGATAGTACCACCCTACCTCATTAATTCTTTAGACAATGTGCTGCAAGTCGAAAACAACCAAGATTTTGTAGAAATATCTGAAATCAGCATTTCCCAATCTAAGAATCTATACAAACTATATATAGGACTATAAGTCCCATCGTCCTCAGGCAGCTTTGTCTGCCTAGGTAACTCTAGCAGATATTGTAGTCCAATATAATTGAACAACACCGGCTTTAGGTAGGCAGATGCAGTGCATATAGCAGAAATGTGATAATAAAAGACTGAAATAACAATCATATCAACAGTTCATTAAAAGCAAGAGGAAACAACAAAAACTGTACAAATCTATTGGGAGTGTTCTGGACATCTTTTTGATTAAACTTTGAGAGTGATTTGTTATGGTGGAGGCAGCCTTTCCTGAAATGAAAAAAGAAAAAAAAATAGGACTGCTTTGGAACAAGAACACACAAAGTCACCTACTTTTTACTTTTACTTTTTATTTATTGTTTTACATTTTTTACATGCCGTCTCTATCTATGGCTTTTAAATATTCATTTGACAAGAAATGTCATTTTCAATAAGTCCATATCTACCAACTTTGCCCACAGAGAGGCAGACAAGGAAGTTTTCAGTCCATCAAGATTACTTTTAATAAAAAGTGAAAGATCATATGGGCTCCTCTGGGTGCATGATGGATACATAAGTTTACATAGATTAAGAACCTTATTATATTCATTTGTTAAATTAAACTTCACTCTTCCTCTAAGGACTTGAAAATGGAATTCATAGTTCTCTGACACTCTAGGTAAAGCTGAGCAAGAATTTGAATGTAGGTTTGTCCCAAAAGACACTTCTAGTTATTCAGCCTTTCCATACTTGATATTTCCAAGACCATATTAAAGCTTAACTAAAATTCATCCAAGCTATTCTGATTATTTGCAGAATGTTTTCACTAAAACACTAGAAGGTTGGACACATTTATAGTACTATACAGGGTAGTTAGTAAATATAGAAACATGCAGAGAACAGTAAACCAATAAGCATTTGCCTTTTGTGACTAATAGCTGAACACAGAAACTCAGCTAATTAATGCTTAAGCAAACTATTACAGTACTTCCAAACTATTGATTCTGAATAGTTGTGCTTCTGTGATAGCACCCAAGGATTGTTGAAAGTGAAGCTAAATAGAGTATTAGTTTCCCATTTTATGGCTGGTATACAGTAACTTGAAATAATGTTTTGCCCTTCATTAAAAACTATTTATTAGAACTTATAGAATAGCAAGCTGAATCCAGATTTCCAGAGATCTTATCAACCAATCAACAGGAAGGTCATCTTGCAAAGGATTCAGAATGGCAGCTTCATCTAGAATTCTAGCTCTCAAGTTAGACATGACAAAATAGCCATGTATGATAACATAAACATGCTTGTTGTATATGAAAAGGAATATTTAGGGAAAGTAATACAAATATTTCCCACCATGTGTCACTGCTGTAGCTTAATTTAAGCATTGTTCCAGATCAGGTATATTGCAGGATCAGGCAAGGAGAGATTAGGGGTGAACTAGAATGGGATCCTGCCGTTTCAAGTCTCCATCATATACAGGTTTTCCAAGCTTCAAACAGTAACTTCATCAAGGCAGAAACAGAAATACTGGCCTCTGTTTAAATTTTATGGGGGGTTGTAATGAGAGTTAAAACACAATGAATGAAGGCAGATATATGTGTCCCAGGATAATGTTGCAGGAGCTAATCTGGGTCGGTTACCAGGATCAGAGGTTTTGTCTTCTGAGCTTTCGGACTCAGAGCCCATCCACAGTGAACTTCTCTCCTCAAGGAACTTCTTCTCTCTTTCTGAAGATGGGCTCCAGCATGAGTCCAAAAGCTGAAAAGACAAAATATCTTATCCCAGTGACCGGCCCAGATTGTATCCTTAAAACACAATGCCTACATGAATCACTGCAGAAAGGTAATGTTTCTATTACATCTTTTCTTTTATTTAAAAACAGGCTAAAAAAAGTCATGTTGCCAATGTATCTTGATGGTATAAACTTGAGTTTCTTGGAATGCAAGTTTGCCTTTTCTGCTTCAGACCAACATTGTTGGGCTTAGAAATCCAGGAAACTAAGCCATGTTTCTGCTTCATTTTCTCTTTCTCTCTGTTTTTAAAGAACTACCTAGTTTTTATTTAAAAAAAAATATGAAGTGTGTGTTTGTGTGTGTGTGTTACTATACCTCTGTGTGCTTTACAAAGGAGTTTTGTCTGTTTTGTTGTTCTTGTGTTGTTCTCTGCTAAGAGAAGGACATGATCTGCTTATACATTGTATTCCAAACTGAAGGGTCATTTCCATTAATTCATGTGTGTCTAGTTTACATCTTTTCAATTGAAAGATAATTATTATGTTATTATGACTAAAAAGGGTTGAATGAACTTTTTCTGAATTTGTTACATGTTGAATCCTCGTGGGGTGGCTTGAATGAAAGCTTGACAGAAGAATCTGTTGAGTTAGAGTAGTGATAAATAAGAACTATTATCATACTTATTCATCTGATATTTTATGATATCCCATTAATTCATCACAGAACACCTTTCTGAGAAAAGCCTGAAACCCAAATTCCTTTTTGTTCTTTCTGCATTCAGGTCATCAATGTATGCTAACAGAATATAAAAGAACCATTTATTCAGTTTAAAATGAGAGCTTTCTTTTGCATATGTGATCATTTCAAAACACTGTAGATAAATAACCTTTCACAACACATTTCCCATTGCATTTTGACAGTGCATTTGACAAAGGATAAAAACAAATGCTGTTTGGTTATGTATCTTAGCCATCCAGAAAAAAAATTAGACCAATCCACTTGAAGTGTTTGTTTTGTTTTTTTGTTTTGTAATGTTTGGGGAACTTTGTATTTGCATCTATAAGGGACTGTACATATTTTTTTTTCCTTTTCAGGACCATGCTTTGGAGTGGATTTGGGGTGACTGAATGGAGCTGAGCATTTACTGGCTAGATGCCATTCCTGATGTCTATGCAGAATTCACAATAGATATTTTGTCTTTCCATCCTGATAGAGAAACAACTGTTGCTGCCCAAGATTGGCATTCCATGTGGGAGGCAAACATCTTCACTGCTGTGCTGCTCAGACTATACATATTAGCATTATATTAAATATTTGAAATTTAAATTAAAAAAAAAACCACTTGTGTTGTGATTTAAAAACAACAATATATTGTGGGCTTTCATATTTCTAAACTTGCAGATGTGAGGAACTATGAGCAGATTCTCAAGGTAATTATGCCCGGGTAGATCAAAATTGATGGAGAAGATAATCCAAGAGTTATCTCAAAGTCAAGACTTGTAAAGTTGTAAAGATCAAAATCAGAACTTTGAACTAGACCTGGAAACTAATAGAAAGTCAGCGCAGAATCTGAAGCACAGATGTACATTGGTGATCACTTTCCAAAATCTGGACCAATGCATTCTGATTATAGTTTCCATGCGTTTTTTAGAACTTTCCCAATAACTTTATGTAGATGTTGAAAAGGACAGAAAACAGTACTGAAACCTGTGCCATGCCAGTGGAACTTCAGTTTGGGTGATCTCTCCTATTCTACAATCATAGTAGAACCTGCCCACTGAGAACAGAAACCACTGCAACACAAGTATCTTCAGCTTCCAGCATCTATATTTAATGTGAAGCTTTCAGAGTTCTACATAAAATTATAACTCAGCCATTCTGATTAGCAATAAGATGAAGGCTCTTCATCAATACAATAATTCAGTCAAGATTTCTATAATCATTGCCAAGTTTGTCAATTCTCACTTTTCCTGCCTCCATCCCACCATTATTACAGATATTCCATATGCCTTTTAAAATATTACTCCCTCTTGCCATACTGTTTCCTAAAATTCAACACCATTTTTAATCTTTGAAATAAAAAACTATGTTGCACTATTTTCAGTAAAATAAAAACCTTATGTAGAAGCCAACAATGTGGCACACAGTGATCTCTGACAAAGAATTAGAAACAGTGAAATACTATTCATCTAGCTATAAAATAAAACTTCGATTAAAAAGGGCTAAAGCTATTGGTCAGCAATTTTGGAACAATACCCTAATTAAAGCAGCTTTTTTAGGAAAACAGAGGAGTTTCTAAACTGTCAGATAATAATATGATGTGGTCTGCGTGTATGTTCACTGGGGAAAGTAATCTTCATTACACACAAATATAAGGATTTAGATTAACTGTCTTAAAAAGATTTGCTAAAATTGGAAGGAAATGAAGGCAAAAAGATCATTCGATACCATGTAATCTGAGCAAAAAAGATCATTCGATACCATGTAATCTGAGCAAGAAAATGACAAACATTTGGAGATATATACAAAATGAGAAAACTAGAAAGGAGATGCTTAAGGGAGAATATGATAGAACCCAATATATAAAATTGCTTTTGTCAGAAATCTGGCTAAGAGGCTTTGACCCAAATGGCCAGGAGACTGAGGTTGGCAGTTATATTAGAACAATGGGATTCTGGCTGAAATAATCGTATAGCCCTGAGCTGGGTTTCATTTCTGGTGATGTAGCAAAGATGAAATGAAAAAAAGCAATGAACCAGAGTAAACAACACACACAGCAACAAGCAAAACTAATCGTAATCAGAAGTATTTATAAATTTGTTGGGGTGTCATCAGTCTTTAATTATCTTTCCCTCTAGTGACTATGCATGAATAAATCTATTCTATTTTCAGTAATGATAACCTTCTTTTTTAGCTACATGTTTATTCTGCCTTGTCAGTATAGTTATTTTTAGTCCACAAAAGATTGTATTATATTTATTTAATACTCAAAAGCTATTTCATGTAATACACCCATATTTTCAAGCAAATCTCTTCAATGCACAATTTGTGAATACAGCTTTTAGTAAAATCTTCATTTTATAGACAAGTTTTGATTGAACAATTGCATCATAACATGCATATGATAATTTCATCCTAATAAACTAAAGTCACACATGGTTTATCCCTGGTTCATTAAGCCACAAATGACTAGGTTCATATATCAAAGCCAACAATAATAAAAATTTGATTTCTTCATATAAACAGCAACCATATTGCTCTAAATTCTGATATCCATGAAGATTCTTGTGCTTATAAATGGTTCGATGCAAATAATACAACCTAAGAAATAAATAAATGGAGGCAGGTGGAAATTGTGGGCCCCTTTTGCAAAGTTGCAGCATTACTTGGGATAGGAGGATGTGGTTACAACGGTTCATGTCTGCATTACCACCCAGATAGGCTACTGAAACACTCTCTACATGGGGCTGCCAGTGAAGACCATTTGAAAGCTTTAGTTAAAATCAATTGCCATAGCCCACATTCTCATGGGAGTGACCATTGAGCATGAATTCCACCTGATTTACAGGATCTGCATTGTCTTCTTGTTCATTTCCAGGTGCAATTTAAAGGGCTAAGTTTGAGGAGTCCTTTGTGCTCTCTGACATTGGTTGCTTCCTTGCAAATATTTTATTATCTGAACTAGGTAAAATCTCACTCCCTATCAACACTGATGATGTTACCTAAATTAGGCAATGAAACATTGCAAGAAAACAACCAAGGTCAGAAAAAACCAAGGACCCCTCATTTCAACCCTGAGTTACAAATATTCTCCTTTAAGAGCCAAATTTAACCTACAGTGCAATTTAGGGTTTGGGACTAGGTTATATGCAGAACCACATCTTCTTAGTATAGTCAGCCCACAACTCAGTTCATTCCAGAAGCATAAGGTTGTCTCCCACTCTGGGAGGTAAGAGGAGGGTGACTCCTGCAAACATTGTTTTTCAAAGATAGGATCTGGAATGATCTGACCTTGAGAATTCATCTGTCTCTGCCTGACTTCCAGGAAAATGCTGAAACAAAGCCTGCTTTGAGAGTTTTATTTGTTCCATATTTATGTTTCATACTTTACTGTATATTCTTACTTTGTGAGCCATTGAGTGCTATGATATAATAATAATGATAATAATAATGATGATGATGATGATGATGATAATAATAATACTAATAATACTAATAATAATAATAATAATAATAATAATAATAATAAAATAATGAATAAAGAACAAGCTTAAGAACAAGCACTACAAACTATTGCCATGAAAGTAAAGATACAAAAAAACACCGACAATCCAAACTGCTGACTTTGCAATGACAAAGTTGCAACTGTTTCACATTTAATGTGTGAGCGCAGCAAAATCCCACACACTGATTACAAAGCTAGACAAAACCGAATTGCTAAACTAATCCACTGAGTATTATGTAGAAAATATGACTTACCTATATCCAAAAAGTCATGGGAACACAAAGTGGAAAAAATTGTTGAAAGTGAGAAGGTGAAGATCTTGTGGGACTTTTGAATACAGAGAGATCATCATTTAGAACATAACAATGGTGGTATTCTACCAGTTCAGCCAGGTTCTAGCAAACCAGTAGTAAAAAAATGTTACCATTCAGTGGAACTGTTAGTAAAAAAAACAGCTACCAGTTCAGCTGAACCAGTATTTCTTTTTTTCCTCTCCTGACGATCAGCTGTTCCAATGATCAGCTATGCCGGGATCTCACTCGCTGTCTTACTGCTTCACCCAGGAGGCTTCCCTGAGGCCCAGGAGGCAAAAAAAAAAAACAGAGCACGGGGGGGGGGGGGGAGGGTGCTGCAAAAAAAAAGAAGAAGCCATGCCCACTCAGTCACATGGCCATGCCCACCTAGCATGTTCCACCTAGCCAGACCCACAGAACTGGTAGTAAAAATATTTGCATCCCACCCCTGGAACACAATACACCAGATATCACAGTCATCAAAAACCAAAGTGTACAATTTATTGATATCACTGTACCACGAGATGCCAGAGTCAAAGAAAAACAACTAGAAAAAAATCATGAAATTATCGTGACCTGCCTATCGAAACTACATGATTATGGATAAAACATGTAACAGTGATACCCATTATCATCAAGGCCCTTGGTACCATGTCCAAGAATTTTACACAGTACATCAAGAAATTGCAACTTCTTGCAATAATACCGGTGGAACTGCAAAAAATTGTGTTATTCAGAACAACATACATTTTAAGAAGATACTTGGTTGATACCTAGGATGCTGGCAGCAACCAGTATCATTTATCAGAGCCAGTCAGTGATATTTGTGATACATTTTTAAATGTTCAGGTGACTGAGTTTCATGTTTAATGAATAAAAGTTAACAACAACAACAATAATAATGTGTTCATTAAATGAGACGGATATGGTAGCCCTAAAATTACAACCACAATTGACCCCAAAATTTATGTTGCCGAGTGAGAAATTTGTTAAGTGAGTTTTGCAGCATTTTATGACTTTTCTTGCCACGTTTGTTAAGTGAATCATTGCAGTTGTTAAGTGAATCTGGCTTCTCCATTGACTTCACTTGTCAGACAGCAAAAGGTGATCACATCATCCCAAGACACTTCAACCATCATAAATATGAACCAGTTGTCAAACATCCGAATGTAAATCACATGACCATGGGGATGCTGCAATGGCCATAAGTGTGAAAAAATTGTCATAAGTCACTTTTTTCAGTACTGCTGTAAATTAAAATAGTCATTAAGTGAACTGTTGTAAGTGGAGGAACTACCTGTACCTGTGATGACCCAGGGTAGGATGCAAAATAAACACAGTAACAAAAAACAGATTTTTATTCCTTCACTTTGCTTCCAAGCTCCAAATATCTTTGAATGGAGACAAAAAAAACCTCCCACACAAGCAGTTACAAGAAGGAGGAAATGCCATTTAAATTAAAGAGTAAAAAAACAACACAAACCAGGTAAGATAAGGGCTTGAAGATGTCCACAGATATCAGAACACACACTGGGAAGGTTGCCAAACTCAAAGAGGAACAATAAACTAGAGATATTTCCACGCTTTGTTTGTCCTCCCAAGTAGACCACGTCTCTCTCTTACCCTCTCCTCCCTGCCCTAGGATGGAGAGGGGATGGGCCTGGGTCCTCCACTGACTGCCCAACTGACCTCTGCCCTTCCCCAGCCTCCTCCCCAATATCCGGAGTCACACTTCCACTCCCTGTCAGCTATTCCTTTCTCCCTTCAGAGTCAGTCTCCACCAGAGGCATAACAGTACCTTTTCTGCAACGTGGATTGCCAGATTGTCAAAGCAGTGCATACAACATGTAGGCACAGAGAACTAAATTCCAGATTCTAAGTGGTCAGAGGAAATTGCCTGAAACATGAGATTAAAACAGGGCAGAGAGGTCTGAAACTGCCAAACTAGGAGCCATACAGTTCTAAGGATTAAACAAGAACTAAGAAGAATTGCTCCTAAAACTTTATGAATGTGCCAGATGAAGATTGTACAGAATGGTGAAGAGTTGGCTGTATTTCATGTAATTGGTTTTATTAATTTATTATTTTTTTACTTTTTACATACTTTGCATAATGTTGCATATCCCAAAAGAAAAATAGCATTATGGATACAGTAAGCTAATTAAATAATGAAACTGGATTTTTCCCATAATAATTTTCTGTTTTTACGAATGAAATTTATTTGCCAGAAAATTTTAAATCCTCAAAAACTCATTAAGATGATCCAATATACTGTACATCTCAGACACTGTAGATTTCTCAAAGTTAAATGTTTGTTTTGATTAATTTTACAACGAGGAACTGCAAATAAGAAATGGTGTTTGCTGATCTTTTAACAAATGCATGTACGACATTTCACTTAAACAGTAATGTAATTACTTTATTTATATTGCACACAGTGGATTTTCTTGGGGTGATCTTCACTAGTAGAAAAGCATGCATGGGAAAAGTTAAACTCTTCTCTCAAGACTTGCCATTTGTTCCAAAATTACAAAACCCTTGGGAATCACACACAGAGAGACAGCAATCCAAACTTCCACTGTTACTAACAAACACTTTTTCTTCTTCTAAGCCCCAAGGAATGCAGTAGCTAGGGAAATGTTAAACCTTCCACCCTGTTCTCACACTGGTTCCAAGCTGCAACTTCATTTGATTCTTCATATATAGTAGAACTTCTGGTCACGACTATAATTCATTTGATAACTTTGGCAATTTCTTCATCTTCTAATGTTTCATCTTCAGGAATTTCTGGGTCAGGGGTCATGTTTGATTGCCATCTGAGTATGTGTTTGTGACCAGATTCAAAAATTTTGTGAATTTTTTGGTCGGAACCCGATTTGGTTGTGGTCAGAAGCATTCATGACCAGAGGTTCTACTGTAATTCCCTTTGTACCTAGATATGTAACTCAGTTCCACATTTTTCCTTTTTTTAAAGTTTGCAAATAAACATTTAAGTATTTCCGTTATATATGTATCACAACTGCTACAGTGCATATAAAATGACCCATATATAATATGACTTTAAAGGATTGGTTTATCCAGTCTGTTGCAAATTACCCATTTCTGCACAGTAAATTTGATTGGGTAAAATTGTTGTTATCCTAGAATGGTGTTATGATCACTTCTGTATATACCTACTTGGATTAAGAGAATAATGCCTTATTTTAAATTCAATTGTTCTGCTCTGTTTCCTTTCCCAGGAAAGCAAGCAAAGATCTCCATACCAACTTACTGGCAATCCGTTTGTATCAATCATCACAACACTGAAATTAATGTGGTAAGAAGAACCACTTCTTGAAATGTGTGAACAAACTAAATGTGAATTCCCACTACACAAGAAGTAGGAATGACCCAAGAATTAATTGGCTTGCTGGTAAGAAGGGGCCAAAAATGAACAAACCATTTTACATTTTGCCCCTGGCTAAAGATAGGAGTCCATGATAAATCTCATAGATGGCTGCTCTAAAGTCACTAGTATCTTCCGTAAATTCTTCTTACCTGAACTTCATATATCTAAAAATACATATGGCAAAAACCATAGGCACAATATGTTAACCAAATGATTTTTTTCTTAAAGGTAAGGAATCTTAAATCTGTCATTTGCCATGAGGCAGATTCAAACAAAAAAGCAAAGTTATTAAAATACACAGGAGTCTTATTTCCTGCTTATCATATCATTTAGGTGAAAGATGAAAACTGTTTTCAGCACATACAGGTTCACTCAACTTACAACCACAACCGAGTCCAAAATTTATGTTGCTATGCGAAACATTTGTTAAATGAGTTTTGCCCCATTTTACAGTTTTTTGCCACAGTGTTAAATGAATCATTGCAGTTGTTGAATTAGTAGCACAGTTGTTAAGTTAGCAACACTTAAGTGAATCTGGCTTCCCCATTGACTTTGCTTGTCATAAGTTTGCAAAAGCTGACCACATGACTCCAGGACACTGCCACTGTCAGAAATATAAATCAATTGCCAAGCGTTCAAATTTTGATCATGTGACCATGGGGATGCTACAACAGTTATGTGTGAAAAATGTTCATAAGTCAATTTTTCAGTTGTAACTTTGAACAATCACTAACTGAATGGTTGTAAGTTGAGGGGTACATGTAATTGAATCCCTGTGTAGTCTTTCGCATTTTTCACACTCTAGCAGCAATATGGATCTTCACAAAAACTTGAGACTAAAACAGATTTTTTTCAGTATTAAGCAGTAGAGCAAATTGTAATTAAAAAGTCATGTTGTCTATTCTAGAATAAGACTAGAAAAAATAAACATTTTCATTTGTGGTGGTTTTTATTTGTATTGATTAAACAAAGATATTTGACCCAGCTTATGTAAAAACAAAAAAATGTATTTTGCAAAAAAATTAAGATGATTGGAACTCTTCTTTCTGTCTCCTCTCTCTCACATTTACACACAGAGAGATGGGGGAGGGAGGGAGGGAGAGAGGGGGGGGGAGGGAGAGAAGAGAGAACTTTTGCCATATTAATGTAGATATTCTGTACTGTACTATGTTTTTCTTTGTAGCCTTAGCAAGACATCCATACAATATATTATTATTTTACTTGAAATGTGATCTGTGGCAAAGGCCTGCAACAAAAATACTACATGGTATGAAATTGATTCATTTTGGTACTGCAAATTGTGATGAGGTGAAGGCAGGAAATTCATCTTCTCTCATCATGACAATCTTGAGATTGAATCTTGGAGGGTTTTTTTTTCTTTAGATGTGGAAATAGCGACATCCGTCATTCTTAGTCTAGCAGTGCCTCTCAGGCAACAGACAAAGCCAAAATGTGAGTTGGACTGCAAAGGAAGCATAAAAAGAAAAGGAGAATATTGATTGATAAGCTCAAAATATTGCTCACTTTCTCTAAGAAAACCCTTCTAATTTTAAAAACTATGCAAGATTAAGAAAGATCCAGTGCTAGTAATAAGAAATCATTTTCTTACTGATTTATT
The DNA here is from genome assembly GCA_023653725.1 of Bungarus multicinctus. NCBI lineage: Eukaryota > Metazoa > Chordata > Lepidosauria > Squamata > Elapidae > Bungarus > Bungarus multicinctus. The sequence continues at coordinate 33,370,130 of CM042849.1, read as the reverse complement.
CTATAATTATCACTATTTTTTAATCTCCTCCAAGTGAGGGAAGTAGAGACTCATATAGGTTGATTTAGAAAGTTGTGTGTCCTTTGAACCAGGGTGTTGAATGATTGTGTAACATTAATTGATCATAATTTATGTGTCATGGTTATTTGGTCAAATATCTGTCAATTGTTGCCCATAATGTTTTTTGTAATGAGCTGAGTGCCAATTCTAAACCTGACCTGACCGAGCACATTTTGAGATTTCAGTGTTGCCACAGTGGAACTAGGGGATAGAGAAGGGGGAATAGAGATAGTTGGGATTTGTAACCAAAACAAAATATTTTCTCCTGGGAACCAAGGACATTCCCACAGGTGGCCGGAGAGAGGGGGAGTGATGTCACCAGGCAACCGGGCGGGACCTTGACATGTGACTGATTGTTTGGGAAGGGGAGAAACGTTTACTTTTAATAGGTAAAAACCGTGGGAATATTCAGAGTCGGTTTTAACCAGCCTATGCCAATAAAACTATTGTCCAGTAAAACTATTCTTTGAGCAACTTACTTGCCTAGGAGTTCTGTTTGCTATGGGCGTATTACTTGGAACCCTGACACTGAAATGCCCCAGGCTATCCCTCCACAAGGTTCCAAAAATTAGATTTCCAAAATTTAGCTACACAATTCTGTATGAAATTGTAGTGGCAAACAAAACAAACATTATCCCATTTAATAATGTTCTTATATGTTCAAAGCAAGATGTAAAGGAAATTGAATATTTGAAATGTGTTTATAATTCATATCACAGGACTGTGCAGTGTCTATCCAGTAATATTCCATAGTAATTTAGGCATAATTCCTGGATTTAGGCTGGAGAAAGCACTTCAACATAAAGAATATATTGTGCACTTTAGTATTATGAAAATACTTTTTTCTCTGTTCAGCATAAGTTCTGCCTCGTAGAGTGGCAGGGGAGCATGGAAATATTTGAATGCTCTAGTTAAGTTCTGTACTTTCTGATTATACAGTGGGTACACTTTTATCATTGTGATTTCAATTGCCTAGAGCCAGGACAAAACTGAGAAAAAAACCAGACATTCTTTGCTTTGTTAATGTGAAGAAGAAAAAAACAATCAACACTCTGAACATTAGTGATGACAGCATGCAATGTTGTTTTGTAGGACTCAAAAGGGCAGCCATTCATCTGAATTGAATTTCAGCTGGAGACTAAGAGGCCAAATTTAATCATCACCACCAAGCCCAAATTATCACACAAATCAATATACTCCAATTTCATTTGTGGCAAGAAGGAAATTCTCTGTGTTTTAGTCAAGCAGGTGGTCCTAAGGCTATTAACCAGCTGGCTGAAATCTAAATAACTTTGGCAAGACAAAAGCAAGTCAAATGATTGATTATCATCTTATTGTGCTTGAAGAGGCACTTCTTGGCCAATCAGCATTCATTGACCACATGCAATTATTGCATAGTGAAATGATTTCTTTGGCTCAGACATTGTATTTGAGAGTTCTTTTTGCTACAAGTTTAAAGAATCTTTCTGGCATGTTTTTTCAAGTTCTGGCTTGATGATTATGGCATAATCATCTGCAATTATGATTATGGCATAATCATCTGCAATTATTCAAGTTTGGCTTGCAGTACAACTTTTTTTTCTCCTTATCCACTATATATCACAAAAATGAAAATTAACAGATTGAATTGTTCTTGTAGGTAGGAGTGTGACTGAAAAGTAATTATCTCTTCTTAGTGATTGCAAAAACCATGCCTTCTTGTAAGATTTGATTCCACCCTCTTTGAAGCAGCCTTTTATTTGTTTTATTAGTGAAGACTTTGCAAAATGAATTTCTGAGAAATATATGGTGAACTGTAACAAACTTCTTTTTCTCTGTACTGTAACAATTCTTCTTGATTTCTTCTTAAAAAGTATATCATTTGAAAGTAATGAACTTTGGACTTCAAATTTATTTCTTTGGCATTTAAAAGAAAATAAAATGCAATAAAGAATAGCCCTGAATAACGCTTCCTTATAAAGGGACACTCTCAGTTTCAGGTAAGATGAACCCCTATTAATCAAATGAAGACATAACCAGAAGCTTGCAATTGTGAGCAATTCTGATATATCCCTATGCCAGCAGTGTAATATCTGCGGATGGGAAGGTGTTGTTTCAAAGCAATAAATTCTGCTCCAAAATCAGCAATCTCACTGTTTGTGCTTGGAGGGACTGTCTGTGTTGTCACTGAAAAGGATTTTGGGCTCACCCCTATCTTTCAGGTCTTATTATAGCAACATGCTAGAATAAGGTAAGAATCAAAATACAGAACTCTCTGCAATCTTGCATTAGGGATTTAGGAAAGCACAAACACGGTACATACCTGTACCAAGTTAAACACAGGAAACCAGGGAAATGCTACCATTTTTTTTCTCCCAGCACCACCCTTCTTTCTTGAATGGGAAAGGATATTATTTTGTCAGGGTGATTTGAAAGGGTGAAACAAACAAGCATTGACGGACCAGTGATTCTCTGTGTTGGCCAAAAAGACAAATGTTGACTGGCTATAGTTTTCAGGAAATCCACTTAATTTCTGCTCCAAATAATTATTAGCATGTTCATGTCTAAATAGAGCTGACAGAAAGAAAAACAGCTTGGATCAGTCTTTTAATGTAGGAAACTTGAGAGATGGAAAGACAGTCCAGTGAAATCCATTCTATTTCATGTAAATGCAAAGCTTCAGGCTGTGAATATTGGTAAATGATGTGTACTATTCATTAGTGGAGGCAGTTTAGTTGCAGTAAAATGCAGCATGTCATGCAGCATTCCTGAACAAAAACAAAGGAAGGGCAAAGCAATGTTTTGTTTTTAGGTTTTATGAATTCAAGATAGCGGATTCTGTTGGGTCCTTGGTGCTCTCGGAGCTTGGGTTTTTTTTTGGGGGGGGAGGGCAGAGATTTCATTACCAAACTACATAACATTATTAGGATTAGAAAAGACCCCAGAGTTCAACCCTGAGCTACAAATATTCTCTTCATCAATAGCAGATTGTGTTTACTAAAGATACTCCCCAGGTTATGAGCATTCCCTTAGCGAATGTTCAAAGTTATGCGATAAACTCCCCTAGCATTTATAAACAAGTCCCAAAACTACTAATCTTGCAGCACCACGGTAGTTGTTCGCCCTTACAAACAACCACAGAGGCTCTGCATCATCCGTCCTGCACATTGTCAGCTGAAATGGAGCTTCTGAGGAGCAGATCTGCCCTCAGAAGCTCTGTTTGGGCATCCAGAGGCCTCGCCTGGCACATTGCTGGCTGAAATGGAGCTTCAAAAGGATAGATCCACCTGCAACATTCCAGGCGAGGCCTCTGGATGCCCAAACAGAACTTCTGAAAAGAGGATCTGTCCCTCAGAAGCTCTACTTCATACGGGTGAGGCCTGCAGATCCCCAAATGGAGCATCAGAACACATCTGAGAGATGGGAGAGGAGGCTGCTTGATAGATCTTCTCAAGGTAAGTGACCTGGCATGTCAGGTTGGATGGAGGCGAAAGCAATTGTGGGCATTATGAGATATTTCAGTGGGTAAGGGAGGTCTTGGGTGGTCTTAGGCAGGTTGTGGCTCCCATCACTAGTCCCCCCCCTCCACATGGCCTTCCCTACCCCAAAATACATAATGTGCACTTAACGAGCCTCACGTAGGTTAGCCAATGCATGGGAGAAAGGAGGGAGTTATCCCGTTCAAGGTACAAGATTCACACCGGCGAATTCTCAGGTTACAAATGGAACGGGCAGGCTCCATTCCATTCATAACTCGAGGATTATCTCTACAGTGTAAAAAAATATCCAATATATATGCTATTACACTCTCTATTTTCAAATAAATGTTGGAAAAATAAAGTAATATTGTCATTATTTAACCAGCATTTATAAGAAAAAATTGATCACAGGAATATATGTAGGTCAAAATATTCTAGAAAGATTAAAATCCAGAATAAATTTTGGCTAATTTATACTTAAAATTCTATCACTGTTGGAGTCAAATGAATCTAGATAATAATGATAAAAGTTTGAATGCCATATATTCTCCAAACGTAATATTGGTGTGAGTTGTAAGTGATATGTCAAACCACACATCATCAACCTAATAAAGTCTGTAAATATATAATTCCATCACTCTAAGAATGAATGAGAAAACTGAAAATCTGCATAATGAGCTAAATCAACTTACCTAAAATATATAAAAGTGCCTTTTGTATTTATTATGTAAATATTTCACTAGACTACAAAACTGACAGGGTTGTTATCGTAGGTAATTCACAATACCTGATTGCCATTTATACTTAGTTTAAGCTAATGGTTACAGCAGCTTTTCTCAATCTTAACTTTAAGAAATGTGAACTTCAACTCCCAGAATTCTCCAGTCAGCATTAGAATTATGAGTTGAAGTCCACACTTCTTAAAGTTGTCACGGTTGACAAACATTGGGTTAAAATACTGAACTTGGGAGAAAGTCAACTGGATTACTTTGGGCTAGTTAGTCTCTCAGTTGTAAGAAGATAGAACTGGCAAGCCAGTTATGGAAAAGTTATCTAGAAAACAGCAAGTACTTGTCCAAGTAGCTGCCAGGGTTCAAGAAAAATGTGAAAGTAAAAAACAAAAGCCATATGTAACTATATGCTTATATAGAGTACAGTTTAAAACAAAACTTAAGTTACTCTATGAGGATGGTGAACAGCATAAATATGATTAATAAATTATTTCATATCTTTAAAAAGTCATGGGATCAGTTAGATTTTACCCATATTGTTTAAAGTGTGGCATACATTATAATATGTGTATAATTATTCTGTTATCACTTTGAAGGTATATTACTTTACTTGAAAATGATACTTCTTAATTCTTTGGGATTTATTTTAGTATATAATCATAAACTAAAGATGCATAAATATCATGTTCAATATTTCCCATGTATTTTATTTGTTTAATATTTATGGTGGAATATTTGAGCTCAAACCAAATGACAGATTATTTTACTTTTTGCCAGAGGAAAATTGTGTCCCACTAAAAACAACTCTTTTTAAATAATCAGTATGTATGATTGCATGAAGTTAGTAGCAGCCAAGGAGAAAGAGTACTCTAACCTAACTTTCTAATTACTACATGTCTGATAATAATACTGTCTTACCCATGGACTCACTTGAAATAAAAATAAACTCTGGATGTGCACCGAGTATTTTCTACATTATGGCTACCTGTGAAACAAGAGAAGGAGAATAATCAGTATATTAGGATGAAGAAATTATAGTCTGCTATACTATAATCCAAAGGGTATTTGCTCTATTACTCAAGTTGTGTAGCATATTTGGAAGTTCAGCTATATCAATCGAGTTCTTATCAGTACTTTTAGGTGGGTTTTATAGTGCTAATTATCACATAATGAATAACTGTATAACAATAGATTATTTTAAAGAGGTTAAAAAAAACCAATCTCACTGTTATTTATTTTTAAAAAGTTAAAAAATAATATTGCTGTGATTCTGAAATCATTGGCAGAACTTAATTCAGTTCTGTGACATTTGTTAATCCAAACTTTGAAAAGCATGCAGTTGCCTTCAGAGCACTCAAAAAGATATTAATGCTATTGTTAAGACTCTATGATATCTATACTTTCTTCTGTGGATGCTTACAAGCAAATTATTATACAATGGGAAAGTTGAGTAACCAATCGTGCAGAAAACTGAGTTATTTAATGGTTGAGCAACTAGTCACGCAGGAAACTGAGTTATTCAGCTTTTTTATTTATTTGCATTATTATTCTATGCATAAAATTCCCCACTCGTGACCTACTTCCTGATTTCCCTTGGTTTTGTTAAAAATGGGCAATAAACTGTAACACAGTAGTACAAAATAGATTGAGACCTATGCTTCAACTCCTGACTTTAAAAATGACAGAGTAAACAGAATGAAATAAATTCCATGAAATTGCAGTTACCATCTGTATAAAATCATAACAAAAATGTATTTATTTATTAGCTGGTATTTCTTTTCTTTAGTTCTTAATACTAGAGTAAAATAAGATCAGAATCTACCATAAAAGTCAGCAGAAATTTAGATTCCTGCACTTCAAAACAAAATACCTATCATGCCCCCGTCAGAGTCTGAATCAGAGAAGGAAGACAAACAGCCATCAGGGAGTGGGAGAGTGGCTCCATCGGCTGTGAAGGAAACTGGGGGAGGACAAAGTCAGGCTAGGCAGAGCAGGAAAGAGGTAGAACAAGGGAGAGGGGGTTCAGAGGAAGACCAAGGCCCACCCCCTCTTCATCTTAGGGCAGGCAGGGAAGAACGGAGAAGAGAGCAAGGTGGGTTGCGTGGCTTACGAGAGAGGAAAGGGCCCTGGTTCCCTTCACAAGGAAGACCTAGGGAAGAAGTTTAAAGGAGAACTGTTTTGGCGGCCGAAGAACGAGGCACACACATTCAGTGATTTAGCTCTTTTTGTTTAATTGCAGGAATGCGAATGCCGAAGAGCCGCGGCAGCCTTTCTTATATAGGCTGCTCGTGGCTCGCCAGCCAATGACAGGGGTTCAGACTTCCCGCTGAAAAGGTAACCAATCACGGGTAAGTATTTGAATACAAAACAAGAACCAGTTGGGAAGAGTGTTTGTCAGGAAGAAACATTGGGTTTATCTAATGTTGGCTGCTGTTATCTGAGTTCCCGGCATCCTTCCAACTGGTTTGATTTACTGCCATATTACTTCATTTCTGGAACTCCTTATCTTACCCTGCTGGATTTATTACCTTATCTTGTTTTGTTGAATTTATAGTTTAAAGTTTTCTGTCTATACTGTTTTGGATTGGAATATCTGCAGCCAAAGACTGTTGCAGATTCATGGGAGAGTTTTTCTCCAGACCGGAAAGTAACTGGAACATTGGGGGCAAAGTTGGAGCTAATAAAGGGGCCTCTACTTATTATCTGGCTGGGTTGCCTTTGTGCCACGCCCTGGGTCATCACAATACCTTGATTAATAAAAGTGTACATTTTAATTTTTAAAAAATCTGCTTATGTTAAAAATTCAGTTCTAATGAGTTCAATGGGATGTATGTTATGACAAGTCAGGCAGACATCGAATCATTGTCTATTAAAACATTATGAGGACTTATATGAATTATGTATTATATGTTGGTCTGTTATTCTTTTGAAAGAACCCTGGCTTATCAGGAATTGCAAACTGTCTGTTTATTTCCAATACATCCTCCACTTTTCACAAGTAGCTAATTACCACTATAAAGAAAATGAAAGCTTACCATGATTCCAAATGCATAATATTTTTGTTGTATCATGTCAAGATTAATAAGACAAAAATGAAATATAATGGAAAGACAAAAGAATTTGAATCCTGAGTTTAACATCTTTTTTCTTGGTGACCCTAGAGTCAGTGAGCCAATTTGGTGTAGCACCAGGCTAGAAATCAGGAAACCCTGAGTTTTTTCTCACCTGGGGCATGAAGTCAGCCTTATGCCACTCACTTGCTCTCAGCCTTAGGAAGAAGACCAGGGCAAAGAACTTCTGGAAAGCCTTGTCAAGACAAGGACTAGTCCAGGCAATGGCCAAGAGTGAAAAACTGACTTGAAGGCTCATACCGACTAAAGTTAGTACAAGTGAATTAAATATTCATGTTAGCATTTCTGCTAATGGTAAATTAAATTCATCAGGCATAACATTTTCTGTAAATTCTGCCACAAAGTACATAAAGAAACATTTTGAACAAGCAGTTATTTATAGCATGAATTACCATGCCAAGAGTGGGGTTCCACAATTGTCATGGATTATTGATTTTCGTGTTTATTAGCAAGTTGACAAACAAACCGCTCATTGTTCTGGGTCTTTTTGTTCTATCCAGATTTTTTATAGTTTGTTGCCAATGATCATTAGCTTGCAACCCCCTACTCTCTCTGCAGGTAACTTGGAATTATGGAATGATATGTCCACTGTGTGTCTTCCACAATTCAAAAGATACCATCTCCTTTATATGTGATGAAGAATCAGTCTCAGGTAGCAGTGGTTACTACTTTGTGGAGACTTACAACTCAGAACATTGGCTTCCAAAATTCCATAGAACTCTGCTGTTTTCCAATCTTGGAATATCCACATAAAACTGTTTTTTGCAAATGTTCGTAAAGTTCTATTAACTCTGGTAAAGTGGCTCTTGCCGAATTCATGTTCAGTTGCAAAGCAGCATTATCTCAAAAGAATGCCTGATTTTATTATAGAAGATTCTACACTGTTGAATTTAAAACCCAGATATTGATACAACAGCTTCAGAAAGTCTGATATATTTATTATTATTTTTTTATTTATTAATTCAATTTATATACCGCCCTTCTCCCAAGGGACTCAGGGCGGTGTACAGCCCATCTAAAACCCCACAAAAATACAAAAGTTAAAAAAGTATTAAATTAATATCGGCTGATTAATAAACTAAAAACCCCACCCCCACCCTTAAAACCCCAATTTAAAATTAAATAAGATGGAGACCAAATTAAAACTATCTCAGCCCAGGCCGGCCTGCTCAAAGAGCCAGGTCTTCAACGCGCGCCTGAAGGTCCTCAGGTCCGTGCCGGTACGGAGCTCCGGTGGCAGAGTATTCCAGAGGGCGGGGGCACCCACAGAGAAGGCCCTACTCCTCGGCGCCGACAGACGACACACAGCGGCCGACGGCACCCGGAGCAGACTCTCTCTATGGGAACGCACTGGCCTGTTGGAGATCACTGGCAGAATGCGGTCCTGGAGGTAACCTGGTCCCATGCCATGGGTCGCCCTAAAGGTCAAAACTAGAATCTTAAAGCGAACCCAGAGAGCCACCGGAAACCAATGCAGCTCGCGCAGGAGAGGCATCACATGGGCGCTACGTAACGCCCCCATGATCACCTGCGCGGCTGCATTTTGAACCAGCTGGAGTCTCCGGATGCTCCCCGCAGGGAGCCCCATGTAGAGGGCATTACAATAGTCCAGGCGAGAGGTGACAAGGGCCTGAGTGACCGTGCGCAAGGCGTCCCGATCCAGGAAGGGCCGCAACCGGTAGATCCGACGGATCTGATGAAATGCCCCCCTGGAGACGGCCGCGATGTGATGTTCAAGCGACAGCCGTACATCCAGGAGGACTCCCAGGTTGTGAGCCCTCTCTGTGGGGGGCAGAACTTCCCCCCCAATAGCCAGCGAAGGTGTCAGCTGGCTATATCGGGGCGCCGGAAACCACAGCCACTCGGTCTTGGATGGGTTGAGCCGAAGCCTGTTCCCGCCCATCCAGTCCCGCACGGCCTCCAGGCACCTAGACATAGCCCCCACAGCATCGTTGGAGTGGTCCGGAGTGGAGATGTACAACTGGGTGTCATCTGCATACAGATGACACCTCACTCCAAGACCACAGATGATCTCACCCAGCGGCTTCATGTAAATGTTGAACAAAAGGGGAGAGAGGACCGACCCCTGAGGCACCCCACAAACCAGGGGCCTAGAGGTGGACCTCTCCCCCCCCCCCGCCAACACGAATTGCGAACGGTCGGAGAGGAAGGAGGAGAACCATCGAAAGACGGTTCCACCAATCCCCAACCCCTCCAACCGTCGCAACAAGATACTATGGTCGATAGTATCGAAAGCCGCCGAGAGATCTAATAGGACCAGGACAGAGGAGAACCCTCTGTCACGAGCCCTCCAGAGATCATCGACCAACGCGACCAATGCCGTCTCAGTGCTATGTCCAGGCCTGAAGCCCGATTGGAACGGATCGAGGTAAGTAGCTTCCTCTAGGTACTGGGGAAGCTGACGTGCCACCACACTCTCAACAACCTTCGCCGCAAAGGGAAGGTTGGAGACTGGACGATAGTTGTTTAAAATAGCTGGGTCCAGGGAAGGCTTCTTGAGGAGGGGGCGCACCACCGCCACCTTCAGGGCGGTAGGGAGCACCCCCTCTCTCAAAGAAGCGTTGACAATCCCCTGGAGCCAGCCTCGTGTCGTCTCCCTGGCGGCCGAAACCAGCCAGGAAGGGCACGGGTCCAATAAACAGGTGGTGGCATTCAGACCCCCCAGCAACCTGTCCACACCCTCGGCGGTCACAGGGTCGAACTCCCCCCAGATAACACTCACAAGACCTGCCCCGGACACCTCCCCCGGGACCATCCAATTGGAGTCGAGTCCCTCCCGAATCTGAGCGATTTTATCATGCAGAAATCGGGAAAACTCCTCCGCCCTACCCTGCAAGAGGTCATCCCGCGCTCTCGGTTCAAGTAGAGAGCGGGTCACTCTAAACAGGGCGGCAGGCCAATTTTCTGCTGACGCAATAAGGGCGGAGAAATACGAAGATTTCGCCGCCCCTATCGCCACAAGGTAAGTCTTAATATGAGATATCACCTGTGTTCGGTCAGACTCAGAACGGCTCGCCCTCCAAATGCCCTCTAGACGTCTTTTCCGGCACTTCATCTCCCGTAGCTCCTCCGTATACCACGGAGCCACATGGGATCTGTGCTGGGTCAGAGGTCGCAGGGGCACAACTCGATCTAGAGCCCCGGCGGCCAACCCATCCCAGGTGGCCACCAGGTCTCCAGGCGAGCTGTGAGCCAGAGACTCAGGAAATGGCCCAAGCTCCCTCTGGAACCGCTCCGGGTCCATCAGGCACCTGGGGCAGAACAATCTAAGTGGTTCCGCCTCCCTGCGGTGGGGGGTGGCGGAACAGAAGTCCAACCTAAGGACGGAATGATCTGTCCATGACAAGGGTGTAATAACTAACTCCCCAAAATTACAGTCATTCAACCACTGCCCAGAGATAAAAATCAGGTCCAGCATGTGTCCTCCAATGTGAGTGGGGGCAGAAACTAACTGGGTCAGGTCCATGGCCGTCATGGAAGCCAAGAACTCCTGAACCAACCCCGAGGTTTCACCGGACGATGGCAGGTTGAAATCCCCCATGACCAAAAGCCTGGGGGTCTCAACCGCCAGCCCGGCTATCACCTCGAGGAGTCCGGGCAGGGCCGATGAGACGTGGCAGGGAGCCAGGTACGCCATCAAAAGACCCATCTGAACCCCTTGCCCCCACTTCACAAATAGAGATTCACAGCCAGCCGTCTGAGGGACAGTGGCCTCCCTAGGATAAAGGGCTTCCTTTATAAGCACCGCCACCCCTCCACCCCTTCCCTGAACCCTAGGCTGGTGAAATGCAAGGAAACCTGGTGGGCACATCTCAACCAGAGGGACACCGCCCTCTGGGCCCAACCAGGTTTCAGTAATACCTACCAGGTCCGCGGCCTCCTCCTGAACCAAATCATGGATCAGGGGAGCCTTGTTGACCACGGACCTGGCATTGCACAACAACAGCCGGGTATTCAGGGCCCGAGAATCCGGACAACCAGGGCTGCAGGATGGGTATGGAGGGTCGGAGCGCGCTACCGCTTATCTGCCTGTCAAGTACAGGTTCTCTGTTCAATGCAAAAATTGCCTGATTACTCCCCTTGATGATATACTTGATGACATTTTTGATGTATTTGATGAGCATATTTCTATATTGGGGTGACAATTGAAAACTTTCAATAGTTGTGCGTTATAGAGTATCACCCATTATGGATTTATCACACTGTGCAAAAGACATAAAAAAATTTAGACTGATGTATTAATATGCTTCTAATTAAAAGAGATTATAGGTTGGCCATGGCAAATTGGCTGTAGTGAGTTGATCGTGGCAAATTGGCTATTAGGAATTCTCCCATTCCAGAGTCACAGCTAGGGCAAAGTTTGTATAACAGGCAGTTAGTCCATAAGAAGGAATGTGGGCATAGCAAATATCATTCAAATATCATTCTGACAGTGAGAACAATCAACCCTTTCTGACAATGAGAACAATCAACCAATGGAACACATGCCCTTGGAAGTTGTGGGAGCGCCATCACTTGAGACTTTCAAGAAGAGATTGGATTGCCATTTGTCAGAAATGGTGTAGGGTCTCCCACTTAGACGGGGGGTTGGACTAGATGACCTACAAGGTCCCTTCCAACTCTGATTATCTGTTATCTCAGAAAGGACCTTCCCTAAGTTTCTTGAGCTGTAAAACAAAGGGAAGGGATAAATGTACTTTCAGACTTGCAAGAATCTGTTAATGTAATCTTACAATAAAGTGGAATTAGTCCATCTGGGTGTGCTTCCTGTCTGGATTACATTGCTGGGCTGATCGTTCTAGAAGCAAAATCAAATCTAGAATGGAGTTAGAAGTGATCAACTTAAATACTCAGTAATACCTGTCATTTTTTAACACCAGAGGAGGGATTATGAAAATATAATTAAAATAAATTGACATATCAAACATGTCTATATCTAGAAGACATTGAAAATTGCATTACTATCAATGAAATACAGATCTTATGAGAAAGACAGCAAGTACTGGGGCTGTATTTCATTTTAACATGTCCTACCTGTAAAGGAGGCTTACTCCAGAAAATGTGGTTGGATAGAGGTAACTTTTTTGCTGTAGCAAACACTCAGCTGCAGAATTACCAGAGGTGGTATTCAACAGGTTCTGATCAGTTCTGGAGAACCAGTAGCGGAAATGTTGAGTAATTTGGTGAACCAGCAAATACTACCTCTCACTGGTCCCACCCTCATCTATTTTTTGCCTCCCAAGTCCTAGCTGATCAGTCTTTTTTCATTGCCCTGCACAGGAGAACGGAGCTGGAAAGCAGGTTAGTAAGGTGGGGAGGGAATGGGATTTTGCAGTAACCTTCCCCCAGGAGTGGAGAGGGAATAGGGATTTTACAGTGTCCTTCTCCTGTCATGCCCACCAAGCCACGCCCACAGAACCAGTAGTAAAAAAAAATTGAATCCCACCACTGGAATTACCCCTTTTGAACTATTTCCCACATAACATGGCACATTTTGGAGAACATCACACTAATCTTGAATTTCACTGATGCTCCTGTATAGATGCTTGGGGGGTAGAGTCTATACTGTCATCACTAAGATCAAGAGACAGGTCAAAGACAAAGGAACAGAAAGAAGCAGATTCATAGTTGTTGTGCCGTAGAAGAAACATTCTTTTATGAGCCCTTCCTGTTATGCTGTAGACTTGAAATGCCAGAGATGCAAGTATCTCCATTTTAATAGTTTAGCTGTAAGATTGCTTTATACACTGCAGAAGGAAAATGGTGTTTACGTCCTCATTAAAGAACTCACAAAAGGAGACCAGTCTTTGACAAACATTTTCTCTTACCTTAATGTGAAATCACAACAGTTCCATATTTCTCTGTTGGGAAAAAAGCAGTGCCCTGTAAACATAACTCCAAGACTTCTGTCTGTGTATTTTTAATCCCTTGCAATTCAGCTGTTTAACTTTATATAGATTTTTTTTATATAGGCGGTATATTCAATACAAGTTAATTATCAAATGTCAGCTTTTCTTCTTGAAGGAGGTGAATGGGAGAACTGCAACATCCTTGTCTACAGAATGCATTATGAAATCATTTGGGCATGTGGGATTGTTAATCAAGGTCTTTCTCTTCCTCGAAGGTCTTCGAGAAAGTAACGTCTTCAGATTTAAGATCAGTTTGGAAGGATTTTTGCAAAAACCTTTTGTGCCATCTAGTGACAATTCTTCACAACACTTCAAAAATAAGTTTATAAAGAATTACAGGTATTGTTTTTGATGTGACTGGATCATTGCTAGTCACACTCACTGCAACTATGCCAGAGGGGAAATTTTACTAGTGTCTGCATGGTAATGATGGTTTGGGAATTGGGCAGTTTGCTTTTCTATGAAGGTTCAGAGGAGTTTCTGTTTACTGTTTTAAGGAAGAAAAATCCCAGCAGGTTGCTCTCTTTTTAGCCTTCAAGTGTGCAAAATCATAATTACACTGCCAGCAAGGTAGAGTCGTGTGGCTGTTTACCATTTTTTAATATGCATCCCCAGATTTCAATGCATATTCCCCATAGATTTGATTCCAGTACAGCGTAATGCACAGCCTAAGTCTCACAGACAAAGCTTCGAATCCCCTTTTTTTTTTTCAAAGTTGTTGCTAAATTATATGTTTTTATGCCATCGGTCTTAAATACACAAGATGTTTGTACTATCTGTGCTTAATGAATGTTAATTGAAATTACAGAAAATTGTTATGACTATATCTACCAACCTGCCAGCTCAGATATGTAGCACACATTTTCACAGGCTAAGACACATTTCCACAAGCAGTGTAGCTCTTTATCACTAGACATTAAGGGATACTCCAGTTTGAGTCCTTGAAAAGCAAAACTTCCAGAGGGATCCAAGGAAGAATCTGAGAATTAAGGGTGAAAGGCACAAGAACTGCATATCCCAATAGTCTAAAATTAAAGTTTAGAAGAATCCAGAAAATGAAACAGAAAATTAATTTGTTTCAGAAAGCTTGATATTTTAAGGGGAAAGAAGTGGCAGTCATTCTAGCCATAAATTATGTAGGTCCTTAATTTATGTTTTAATTGTACTTGGGCTAAATCCAGTTTTATGATCTTATTTTGATGTAGAAAATTAGGTTTTACATCAACCTTGAATCACACTTATAAACACTGATTCCTGTTCCTATTTCTTTGTAGAAAATGTTTTAATGTTAGCAAACCAACATTATCTTGTGATCTGCTGGAAGCAATTTTTCCATGATCTTTTGTATGACTCTTGATCAGGGAAATTATGTATCTCCTTTTCTTCAGCACTCAATGTGTGTTAAAGTTAAATGGGATTTATCTCTCTTTTTAAAATAAAGTTTTTATTGTATGTGGTGACATTGGTCATCCAAACAACAAAGGAAGGGATGAAATCTTTGACACCTCTCTATGCTTGTTCCTAAATTATCACTGAGTGGTTTGCCTGATTGTAGAATAAATTTCTCTTTTTCTAAAATGGATAAAAGCCTTCCATAATTCCTTCATGTATTATCATGTGATTAAAGTTCCATACATTAAAGTAACAGTGTAGCTACATTGTTAATCTCAGGCCGAAACCATGAATAATTATTGAACCTGACCCAATATCCAGATCCTAGGTGATGGGAAAATAGATGATAGATAGATAAATAGATAGATAGATGGGTGGGTGGGTGGGTGGTAGATAGATAGATAGATAGATAGATAGATAGATAGAATTCTTTATTGGCCAAGTGTCTTGGTGCAAATGCTCTCAGTGTGCATAAAAGAAAAGATACATTTGTCAAGAGTCAAGAATCATAAGGTACAGCACTTAATAATAGTTATATGATATCAATATGCTTGTAGATTGAACATGGTACCAAAGTATATGATAACATATGTAAATATATAACAGTTTTTTTCTCATTTCAAATGAGAAATTAGATATATTAACCCCAAGGTCAGAGCTAAGGTCAGTGCTGGGAGCAGTGGTGGGATTCAAAAATTTTTACTACTGGTTCTGTGGGTGTGGCTTGGTGAGCGTGGCAGGGGAAGGATACTGCAAAATCCCCATTTCCTCCCCATCCCACTAACCTGCTTTCCAGAGCCATTCTCCTATGCAGGGCAACAAAAGAAGACCCAGCCAATCAGCTGGGATGCGGGAGGCAGAGAATAGATGGGAGTGGGACGGGTCAAAGGTGGTATTTTCCAGCTCTCTAAACTACTCAAAATTTCTGCTACTGGTTCTCCAGAACCTGTCAGAGACTGCTGAATACCACCTCTGGCTGAGAAGGATAATGACACATCCTCATAGTCCTTCCAGTATATCAAAACTGGCAGCCCATGGGCTAGATGCATCATGCATAGGCCACGCCCACCCCAGCTCCACAAAAGGGGGAAACATCCAGAGGTGGTATTCACCAGGTTCTGACCAGTTCTGGAGAATCGGTAGTGGAAATTTTGAGTAGTTTGGAGAACTGACAAATACCACCTCTGATTGGAGATTTTATAGTATCCTTCCCCTGTTACAAACCAAGCCATGTCCACAGAACCAGTAGTAAAAATATTTGAATACCCCCACTGGAAACATCGCAATATATCATGTGATGGCAACATGATGTTACAAGTTTGATACCCGTGTAGTATATGAAGCTTCCCACACATGAGTCTATGGTATTTCCATATCTATATCCAGTTTCTCTTCAGAGGTCATGTAAATCTTTCCATTGTGCCTTGTGCTATGTGACACATAAGGTAGATTGATAGTTTGTCATAAACATATGTCCATTCTTTATTTTTCCAAACTTGACATTTGCCATTTCCCCGGAATTCTGCCTTGGGTTTTTCAATAATCAGAAACTGGAAGGATGCAAGAGAAGGTAGGTAATACTATACTTGCTATTACTGAGGACTAAACAAATCAGACTGCAAATTCTGAACATAGAACTCCAGAATAAGACAGATTGTTTTTTATTTTATTTTATTTTTGCTTCAAGCCCAGATTGCTTTTCCCCATGTATTCCCCATATAGATTTCAAGACACATTATGGTAAGTGACAGCACTTATTATTGCACTTGCTGTGCCTATGAGAAGAGAAAGGCAGGGTTTTCTGAATCACACTTTGGGTTCCAGCATCAACTTATCTACTCTTTTCTAGCTGTGCCTGTGCTGTACAGCATTCACAAACCCTATTTCAAGTTTTATAGTTAGATAAATTCACTAAGTCAAATGTATAAACTTGTTTTCACATGGAAGCTTTCAAAATGGTGCTGTGCAAAGAAAAAGAAATAAATAGGAAAGCATCTTCAAGCTGTAACATGAAATCTGAAACCATTTTCATTAATTTTGCAGTGCACATAAGAACATGAGTCCTTTCCAGATCAGCTAGAACAAGGGTATCAAACTCAATTTCATTGAGCGCCACATCAGGATTGTGTTTGACCTTTGGGGGGCATGGCCAACATGATGTCACTCATGTTGGGGGGTGCCTGTGGCAGCCTGAGCGCTCTTCCAGAGAAAATGGGCTCCTGAGCTCCATTTTTGGCTGCAATGGCCTCCTGCAACCCTCTACCAGCAAAAATGGCATTCAGGGAAGGCATGCATGCCCCGAGCTCTGTTTTTGCTGGCAAAGGCACCATGGGCCAGTCCTTTCCTGTTTCCAGGATGGTCCTGCGGGCCAATCTAAGCATCCTGTGGGCCAGATCCAGCCCCCGGACCTTGAGTTTCACACCCCTGAGCTAGAATAACCCTTATTCTACTTAATTTCTCATAGTTGTATAAATAAGGTAAGACCCATTATGGTTTTTTCCCCAGTACTATCTTTATCTATATATAAATTCCACTATGTTCAAACAGAACTACTCTATCCTTGACAAGGATCCATACTCAGTTAAGTGGCAGCATCTATTTTAACTTTATTTTATAAAACTCAATAAAATATCTAATAAAATAAAATAAAAAATAGTTAATTTGCAGATGTGGCTGTTTGGAAATCCTAGGATTTTTTAAAAAATCACAGGAGGTAATTTATAATTGTCAAGAAAACTATCTGAGTATCTCCACACAGTCAGCAGGTTGTACAGGATCACAGTTCTTAAGCCTCTTGAATCCAGTTCAATATAAGAATAAATGTTGGTGTTTGCATTTGCTTTTTATGTCCTCCTTGCTTGCATTTTTCTTCGTACTAAACATTACTTGCTTCTTAAAACCATATTTCCACAATGGATTTCAAATGCTGCACCATCTTTCTCATGCCCTCATTCATGTGTGTATCCCCAATGAAACTACAGATTGAATTGCTTGTCTTTCAACATGCACCACCTTTCATAGAGGACATTGCTGCTTAGTTAGTCTCTCCTTCAAGATGTGCCAGCTTCTTTTGTCTTGGAACTGTGATTCTTTTCCATGAGGGATACAGAGAATTAATTAGAAATTATCTACTGAAGACTCTTTCTACTTTCATTATTTAATTACATAGTCAATTCTAAACATTAGCTTCTATCTTTTTGGAAAACAACATCTTTCTTTCTCTGTCTCTCACTCACTCTCACTCTGACTCTCTCTTTCTCTCACATATTTCTTTTCTTTCCTCCATTGTAGCGTTTGCATCCAAAGACTACATTTATATATTGGATTTGGTTCTTTTTTAATTTTAAAATATCTGCATACAGCTCAAACGTAAAGCAAAGAGAAATTTTGCCCTTGAAAAGTGCAGAAAGCAGCATTTAGAAAAAATAAAACCCTGTCAGCTGGCAATGTGTGTACAGGATATTGTGAGAAGTAAATTGAACCCTCATGAAATTCAGGTTTTCCCCTTATTGTTTTTCTTCATTTTTTAAAATTCTTTGTTGGCAATGGGCTATTACCACATAGTAAACAGTGGCTTGCAGATCCTGACAAACCAAGCTGCTGAAATGATTATTTATCTCTCCTTAAGACTGCTTTGTGAGTGGCTGGCTTACATGGCCTGCAATTTGTGATATAGTCCATGATGTTTTCTTCAAGTACATCACAATGGACCTTGATACTCTGGGGAAAAATAGTGGCAAACCTGAGTGACATTTTAATAGCATACTATTTGCATTTTTCCTTTTTTCTTTTTCCTTGTTAGCAGTCTGTCTTCTTTAACCATGTCCCCTCCATACGTTTCCAGGTTTTGCCTTTGTCAATCTAGAGAGATATAAATTCTTACTATTGTCATTATATGGTGTCCATTTCATGATGTTTCCTGATCATCTACAAATATGAAGGTCATACTGATAACTAGAGATGTGCTATGTTCCTTCCTGCTTCAAACGTTCTACCATCATCCCAGTGCCAAAGAAGCCCTCCATCAAGGAACTGAATGACTACAGACCAGTTGCTGTAACATCTGTAGTTATGAAAATCTTTGAAGGGCTTGTGCTGTTCCACTTGAAGACCATCACGGATCCACTGTTAGATCCCATGCAGTTTGCATACCGAGCAAATAGATCGACAGATGATGCTGTTAACATGGCTCTGCACTACATCCTACAACACCTCGAATCTCCAAATACCTATGCAAGGGTCCTCTTTGTAGATTTCAGTTCAGCATTCAATACCATTATTCCAGACACTCTTCTAAGTAAACTAAACCAACTAACAGTACCTGAACACACTTGTAAGTGGATCATAAGCTTCCTAACAGACAGGAAGCAGCAGGTGAAGCTAGGCGAAATCACATCCGATATCTGTACAATCAGCACAGGGGCCCCACAAGGCTGTGTGCTATCTCCACTTCTCTTCTCCCTATATACCAATGACTGCATCTCAAATGATCCATCTGTTAAAATACTGAAGTTTGCTGATGACACAACAGTCATTGGTCTCATTCGAGACAACGATGAATCTGCATACAGAGAGGAAGTTATACAACTTGCCTCGTGGTGTAACCAGAACAATCTGGAACTGAACACACTCAAAACCGTAGAAATGGTGGTAGACTTTAGAAGAAACCCTCCCATACTACCACCTCTTACAATACTAGACAACACAGTATCAACAGTAGAGACCTTCAAATTTCTAGGTTCTACTATATCACATGACCTAAAATGGACACCTAACATCAAAAACATCATCAAAAAACACAACGAAGAATGTTCTTTCTGCGCCAATTCAGAAAGCTCAAAGTGCCCAAGGAGCTGCTGATCCAGTTCTACAGAGGAATTATTGAGTCTATCATCTGCACCTCTATAACTGTCTGGTTTGGTTCTGCAACCCAACAGGACAGACACAGACTTCAGAGGATAATTAAGACTGCAGAAAAAACAATTACCACCCACCTGCCTTCAATCAAGGACCTGAATACTGCACGAGTCAAAAAGAGGGCTGTGAAAATATTTACAGACCCCTCACATCCTGGACATAAACTCTTTCAACTCCTTCCCTCAAAACGACGCTATAGAGCACTGTACACCAGAACAACTAGACACAAGAACAGTTTTTTCCCGAAAGCCATCACTCTGCTAAACAAATAATTCCCTCAACACTGTTCAACTATTTACAAAGTGTACACTACTATTACTGTTAATTTTCTCATCACTCCTTATCACCCATCCCCTCCCACTTGTGACTGTAACTTTGTTGCTTGTATCCTCTATTTCCTAATATGATTTGATGTTGATTGTACCCTATGACTATCATTAAGAGTTGTACATTATGATTCTTGATTCTTAACGAATGTTCCTTCTTTATGTATACTGAGAGTATTTACACCAAGACAAATTCCTTGTGTGTCCAATCATACTTGGCCAATGAAGTATTCTATTCTATTCTACTTTTAATTTATTACTTTTGGGGGGATGCTCTAACCCCACACTCACATATCAGGTAGCCAAATATCTTCACCAAGTAATACAACTGTGCAAAACTTTTAATTAGAAATGTTGTTTATTTTCCTAATTTTTCACCTTCCCAATAATGAGTTGTTATATCAAACTGTTTGTCTTATCATAAAGGCTGATCAAAAACCATAATAAAGCTATTTATTTATAATTTCCATGAAGCCTGCCAACATGCTCTAGGTGATATAGTCTGACTAAGCTGGGCGAAGGAATTTATGGCCTCCAGATGTTCCTGGACTCCTAGCACCTTGTATGGGACAGGGCTTCAGCAACATCTGGTGACCCAAACATTTCCCATTTCTAAATTAGTTTTCCAACATGTAACTTGTCCTTTTGAATGCAGAATGAGAAAAGGAAAAGCCCTACTTATAAAGCTAAATAGTGGTGGAATGACAAACCTTATATGTTGATTTCATATCAAATCACTCATGATATAACTGAAAAGCTATGATGATTCTTCTTTTCTGTGTTTTGTCATTGTTATTATTTCTTCTTCATTTTAGGAGAATAGAAAAGACAGAAAAAGAACAACAAAGTAATTGTGATAAATTATAATAGAAATATATTCAACACAAAAACAACAGGCATTTAAAGTCTGAAGGATTCTATTTATGCCAACAATATGCTGTTCGGAAAATTATTTAAAGCTGACAAATCACTCCTACTCTAAGGATGTACATCCCAGAGTTATTTCCCTTTGGAAAAACTGTTTTCAGAAGCCCCAATTAACCTTGATTGAATTCTGCCTTAGTAATATCAGAAATTTTAATTGACTGGGAAGGTGATAATAAATCTCTGCTCAAAATACAGCTTGGCCATTAAGAAATTCTCTCTCGGCAAAGTGAAGTGTCACAAAGAAGAACTTAGCTATTTTTCTTTTAATTTTCATAGAAACAGCCATTTTTATACAAGTAATTAGATATTTGTACCAGGTTGTTTTTATTTACAGCAGGTTTGATATAGCATTAGATTAGAAATTAGAAAGCTCTAGCCCTGCCTTAAAAATGAAATCAACCGGATGACCTTGGGCCAGTCATTCACTTTCAGCCCCCGGAAGTACCCAATGGCAAATCACTTTGGAAATCTTGCCAAGTAAACATAGGAACCTGTCCAGGTAGTCAGTATAAGTGAAGACTGACTTGAAACTCCCCTCCCCCAAAAAGAGGATATTCAGCTAATGGCCATGACTAGTGGTCATTTCAAAAATAAACTCCACTACTCCAGTATGAATACATGTTTGTGTGCTGGGTTTTTATCACTTTCACAATGCAGAACAGATGTATCCCTTCCCAGTCAACATTTGTGTGTGTTTTTAAAAATCCATTTTGTTCCAGGACTTGGCAAACATCCTTAAGTCTTCTGAGAACTCGTCTTAGAATTAACTTCAGGTTATAGTTTTCATGCAGTTCCTAATTAAATAGCATCCATAAAACTTACTTTGCTTTTCTACTAGGTTGAGCTTATATTATTATAGTTAATTTACTTAATTATATCATTCACAACATCCAGCATTTAAAACAGTTCAATAATTATGCAGTTCCGGCCTGATTTCTATAGGATTTGTTTCATAATTCCTTGGGAATTGAAATTCCAAGCTTTAGTAATTTCTTGTAATATTGTTGCTTTAAATTCTACAGAGGTTATAGTCTACAAATCAACAAAATTTATCTTTTGACTACATAAATGTATTTCTGCATCACAATCATTTTGAAAGCATCGTTTCCATTATTGCTTTTGCATTCAGAAAAAATTATGCTTTCGAAACTAGATTTAGTCCTAGATTTTGTTGAATTTAGAACAATCATTTCAAACTGCCAATCTATTAAAAATTGAGCTCCTTAGAAAGAACTAGCCCTTTGTTTTGGTAGGTATCTTGAAGATTATATTCACATGTCATATCTGTGCCTACCCTACATCCTGGAAGAAGAAATTTCTCACTGTGAATTTTGCTTGAGTACAGCTCCCATTAAACAGCCGATGGTAAGCAATGCTGGAAATGATATTTGGAGAGTTAAAGGAACGTAGAACCAAGCTCCAAATGAGAACGTTCTAACTATCACTGACCTTATCATTCTCTCATCATTTCTTGGTGGCTTGTTTTATCTTATTCCCTTTTCCATTCTTCTCAGAGAAGAGTGGATACACTGGGAAGAAAAGAAAGACCATGTCTAAAATTTCTGAACAAATTTCAAGAAAGGTTAGAGCCAATACTTCCTCTAATAATTCTTATTTGGAATGATATTAAAGCTAATGAATTATATCTTTTCTAGCTGCAAAGATCCATAGCAAAGGGAATGTTTCTGCCTCAAATTTTAAACATCTTCCTATGGAGAAGCATTTTTAGAATACATCTCTTGTTCATTTTGATATGCAGCAATGGAAGTGAATGTTGTACCTATAAGCTATTTGTTTGCTCTTATCTGTCTTATAATTTATATTTTATAATCGTTCATTTGAGTCTTTCCTGAAGGCCAGATACAATTTCTTAAGAGAGATTATACATCACAATTTGCAAAAATCATACTAATTAATCTACATGGAACAATCTCACAGATAAAACCTAGGCTAAACCTGTTAATGTTTTATCTCAGTTTTAAAGCATCTGGCTTATTCACATGAATGTGAAACATTCCCCAGATTGCACTATATATACAAACTTTTAAACATTTGTTATGGTATCTGCAGACTTTGCAATGATTATATTTCCATATCTTTTGTAAGCAATTATTTCTTTTAACTATGGTTGACAGAATAAGCAATTGTTTATCATATTTATATGGCTTCCCTTCTGAAAGATCATGACTCTACATGATGTACAATTTTAAAAAATCATTAAACACTAACAGTTAAAAATTAATCAATTAAATCACCAAGGGCAATAAGGTTCACACATAATGTTAGGATAAATCACAGTTGACCATGTTTAATAGTTAAATTCACAAATGATGAAACAAAGATGGAAACCACCATTCTGTTCTGCTTGCATAATGCATTGCATTATTCTCAACTTTGGCTTATGCATACGTGCTAGCCAGTGGTGGGATTCAATTTTTTTTTACTACCAGTTCTATGGGCGTGGCTTGGTGGGCGTGGCAGGGGAAGGATACTGTAAAATCTCAGTCAGAGGTGGTATTTGCTGGTTCTCCAAACTACTCAAAATTTCTGCTACATGCTCTCCAGAACTGGTCAGAACCTCCTGAATACCACTTCTGGTGCTAGTGCTTCAGATGTGTTGATTGAGGTAGAATTACCATTTGCTGAAGCCATTTTAAATGAAGAATAAGATCTATTATGAAAACTCTACCAGTGTATGTTTATCTAAAAGAGGTAAGAATAATAAAACCATTGCCAAACGTAGCTTTCTCCTAAACAACGATTTCAAAATTTGCACTAGAATAAAAGCAAGACAAATTATATGCTCACTAAGATTTATTTTCTCGTATACCAAAGACGAGTTGCAACCATTGTTTGGTACCAAAATTGTGCTTTTCAAAAATGCAAAAATAATATACAGATAGTCTTCCAGTTACGACCACAACTGAGACCCAAATTTCTGTTGCTAAGCAAGACAGTTGTTAACTGAGCTTTGGCTCATTTTACGACCTTTCTCACCAAGGTTGTTAAGTGAATCTGACTTCCCTATTGACTTTGCTTGTCAGAAGGTCACAAAGGATGATCACTTGACCCCAGGACATTGCAACTGTGTTAAATATATGCTAGTTGCCAAGTATCCAAATGTTGATCATGTGATCATCATGATCATGCAATGGTCATGTGAAATATGGTCATACAGTAAGTCAGTAAGGTCCTACATATATGGTCATACAGTAAGAGAGTAAGTCGCTTTTCTCAATATTACTGTAACTTTGAATAGTCATTAAGCAAATGATTATAAGACAAGGATTATCTATTATTATATATTATGGCCCTAAAATATAGGTAATATATAAAACAGAATCTTGTGCACAGCAGTGATATGAAAGAAATTTATGCAATGCCTTGGATTTCATTTCCAAAATGTGCTTTGGAGGGAATGGGAATAAAACATAGCATCTTTCTACAAACCCTCCAAGCAGCTGTGTTTTTCCCTGATAAACAGTCCAAGTGCTTTAAGGCATTACAGACAGTTGTTGTGTTGGTGGTTTTAC
The DNA here is from genome assembly GCA_023653725.1 of Bungarus multicinctus. Classification (NCBI taxonomy): domain Eukaryota; kingdom Metazoa; phylum Chordata; class Lepidosauria; order Squamata; family Elapidae; genus Bungarus; species Bungarus multicinctus. The sequence goes on along the minus strand of CM042849.1, from coordinate 33,345,725 downwards.
TAGGTGGCTGGTGAAGAAGATTTGGATAATGTTCTGCACCTTTTTCCCCTTAGGTACACTGTACATATGCCTGTATGCTCTTACATAATGTTTGAATATGTAACACAGAATTAAGCAAGCTTTCATTTTAGTTATAAAACTGAATGTTCAATAGGGGTATATTTTGGCTTGCCCTTTGTGGGATACATGGATAGAGCAAACTGTTCTTTCTGATTGTTAATCCAAAAACCTTGGAGACAGCCTAGTGAGCACTGATGAAATGCACTCCTGTGAATCCTCACATTGTGCATATGTACAGCAAAGTTAGAAAATAGTGATGCAAATAAAGCACTATTTGTGGCTTATGCTCACATTATAAACAGATGACACAGCAAACATAACCTTTCAAAGTTAGCTACTTTGCCAAACATTTCATCTCAAATCTTGTAAACATGACATTTGATTGTGTTACAAACATAACAGGCTACTCAGCTATATTAAATACCATGCGCACTTTGAGTAACAGTGTTAGGAAAGAAATATTGACACTGAAGTCCCTCAATAATAAAACAGGTTCCAGTGTAGGTCCTGCTTTGCCAGTAAATGTATAAGACTTTACAAAATGAATCCTTGCAAGTGGATCAGCTGCATGAATCTTGCCATGTTTGACATGCTGTATTAACACAACCATGGTTTACAGCTTGACTGTCAACTTCAAAACAAACCTGGAAGCAGCCATTTTTCTGTTCCTCAGTTGCCACATTTTAGAGTGGGAAGGGAGGAAGGAGGTTGGAATGCTTTACTAGACTCAACAGAGAGTTTTCTCATGAGAACCAAGATCATCTCTACTGACAATGGATAAGGTCAGGGAAGGAGGGCCTAGAGAGCCCACCAATTAACCCAACTGGCCAACATGACCTGTGACACTTGGGGATGGGGTTATTTCCTATTTTAATTATATTGAAACCACAGGAAAGATTTAGAGTTGGTTTTCCTTTAGAGCTGTCCCGATATAATGTACTCAATAAAGAAGATCTTTGAGGAGGATTCTAGTCTCAGAGTTCTGATTTGCTTGGGTTCATTAGTCAGAACCTTGACATAGACATTATGTGTGCAGCAAGCTGTCAAAGCGAAAACATTTAGCTTTATAAATTAGAGGAAATGAATCGTGTTTTTCTGTTGCCAGCATACTTTACTTACAAAATAACTAAGAAACAAAAAAAAAAACAGCGGTACATTCTAAGAAGCAAGCAAAAGAAAGCTATAATGAAAGATGAAGTAGAAGTAAAACTCCTCCCCTGCACACATGCACAATAAACCAAACATCACAAGACATTTTTATCTTCTTACTATGGAAACTTTGACAACCAGTCCAGCTTATTCTGTAAACTTCTATGGAAACTCATCAGACAAACCAAAACAAACGCAGCGACACCCCCTTCTTTGTCTGATAAGCGGACATCAGGTAAGGCACATCTTCTCACACAGGTATTCATGCTGAGCAGCTGCAAGTGGTCTGTTGATGTAACCTAAAAATTTCAATACAAAATATTTCTGCAAAGCGTTAGCAAAACTCTCATTCATTTGCTTATTTTAATATAAACAATATCATCAATATAAACAAGAATTATCTCATATGCATTCCCAGATCTTTTTGTAAACACACATTCATCAGTTTCGGATTTAATAAAACCCATTAAATTTAGTTTGTCAGTAAGACATAAATACTACATTAAACCAGACTGTTTCAGACCATAAAGACTTTTGTTTAAGAGCCAGGTATCTCCTTCTTGCTTCCAGAAACCTGGAGAACCTTTCTTCATTCAGTAGGAATTGCAGGCGTAAACACCTTGAGTTGCTTCAGACTGTACATTTCAGCCTTCATTGTTTCATGCCAAGGTAAGGTTGCTTTTGTCAATTGCCATGAAAATGGCTTCTGAGGGACCTTATTGACCCTCTTGGAACATCTTGGAACAACGGTCCAGTCTTCTTCTATTTTGTCCACGTCTTCTTCCTCGTCGCTAGCCTCAGCATCGACGGCTTGTGAAGACGGAACCTCTGGTTGAGAAGAACTAATTGATGGAACATCCACCTGATAATCTCGATCATCAAACTGCATAACATCATCTCTAGGAAAATAAACTCCAGGATCATTGGAGTGAATCTGGACCAGTCAGCATCTTCTTCAAAAGTAAAGAATTGAGAAACCACTATTACATTTCTGGAGTCAATGAACTTGCTGCATCTGGAATTGTCATCAATATCCATGAATCTCAGTCTTTTTACTGCTGGACCTCCTTTCTCTCTTTGAGCTAAAGGAATATTCACCATAGCATATGAACCAAAAATATGGATATTTCTCAAATCGGGTTTATATCCATATAACATGAAGAAAGGTGTCTGGTTTATTACACTGCTCCAGATACAATTAATGATGTAGTTTGCATATTTAATTGCTTCACCCCAGTATGGGAAACTCAGATTAACCTCTTCTAGGAGACAACACATCATGGTTTGCAGTACTCCATTTCTGCGTTCCGCCACATCATGGTTTGCAGTACTCCATTTCTGCGTTCCGCCACTCCATTTTCCGCAGGAACGTAAGGAGCTGAGGTCTGGTGCAGAATTCCATTCTTACGCATCCAGTCCTGAAAACACTGGGACATGAATTCAGCACCTCAATTACTTTGAATTCTGGCGATGCGAACACCATATTGAATGTTGACATAAGTTGCAAAATCTTTAAAGATCTGAAAGGTCTCTGATTTTTCCTTCATAGGAAACACAAATCCATATCTAGAATAATTGTCAACAATTGTTAAGAAATATTTTCTACCACCAAGTGTTGGTGCAAATGGACCTACTAAGTCAGTATGTACCAAATCAAAAATGTGTGTTGACAGGCGTGTAGCATGTTTTGGAATGGCTGCTGCCTTGGATTTGGCTTTCTTGCAGACAGCACAATCCAAAAACACCTTACACCCCTTCAGATCCAAACCTTTTACGAATTCTGGCATCTTGCTAAGAACACGAAAACTGGCGTGCCCCAATCTTCTATGTCACTTATGGATACACCTGGAATGCAAAAGTTTACCTGTTAGTGAATTCTCAACATTCATATTAGGAATCTTAGACTTGCTTTGAGCAATCTGCTTCTGACTTTTGTTGGTTCTAGGAACCTTTGGGATAGCAACAGGATCTCTATCTGGAACATCTCTCTCTGGGCCTGTGTTCCCTCTTATTGGAACATGTATACTTGCCTGTGCTTGCGAAGTAGACTTCGGCTTTAGGTAATAAACACTACCAATTAATATGGTTTCAGCAACAATATTACCTTCTTTCACCACATAACTTGCTTTCTCAAAATGGTGAACCTGGTACTTGGAAACTCTTTACTTTACTTTATTTAAATTTGTATACCGCCCCCTGTCCCAGAAGACTCGGGGTGGTGTACAGCCAGATAAAAATATACATATAAATACACATACAATAATTAAAATGAGTTAAAAGAATTTAATAGATTGGTTATTATCAAAAGATTAAAAGATTAGGGGATTAAGAAAGCTAAAACCATTTAAAATCAAATTTAAAACCCTACACGTAACTTTAGGCCAGACAGGCTTGATGGAATAAGTGGGTTTTTAGTGCACACCGGAAGGTCAATAGGTCGGGGATGGTCCTCATCTCCGAGGGTAATTCATTCCAGAGGGAGGGTGCTCCCAAAGAGAAGGCCCGAACCCTCAGGGTCACCAGCCGTCCAGCCGCTCCCAGTGTGGGAGCGCATTGGTCGACGGGAGGCCGAAGGTGGCAGTAGGCGGTCCCATAAGTACCCAGGTCCCAAGCCATGGAGCACTTTAAAGATGATCACCAGCACCTTGAATCGCACCCGGAAGGCCATCGGGAGCCAATGCAGCTCGCGCAAAAGTGGTGTAACATGGGAACTCCGAGAAGCCCCCAAAACCACCCGCGAGGCCGCATTTTGCACCAAGTGGAGCTTCCGGGTGCTCTTCAAGGGGAGCCCCATGTAGAGAGAATTTGCGTAATCTAGGCGGGAGATGACGAGGGCGAATGTGACTGTGCAAAGTGCGTCCCGATCCAGAAAGGGCCGCAATTGGTAGATCCTACGGACCTGATAAAAAGTTCCCCTGGTGATGGCTGCTATATGGTTTTCCAACGACAGCCGTACATCCAGGAGGACATCCAAATTGCACGCCCTCTCTGTGGGGGCTAGAATTTCCCCCCACGGCCAGTGATGGAGTTAGCTGGCTGTATTGGGGCACCGGAAAGCACAGCCACTCGGTTTTGGCCGGGTTGAGCTGAAGCCTGTTCTGCCCCATCCAACCCCGCACAGCCTCCAGGCACCAGGTCATCACTTCCACGGCTTCGTCAGGGTGGCCCGGGGTAGAAAAGTACAGCTGAGTATCATCAGCGTACTGGTGGAATTCTACCCTGAAGCCACAGATGATCTCACCCAGAGGCTTCACATAAATGTTGAACAGCAGGGGCGAGAGCACCGACCCCTGAGGTACCCTGCAAATCAGGGGCCTTGAGATCAATCTCTGTCCCCCTGCCAACACAAATTGCGAGCAGGTCAAAGAGGATGGAGGAGAACCACCACAACACAGTGCTTCCCACTCCCAACCCCTCCAGCTGCCACAATAAGATACTGTGGTCGACAGTATCAAAAGCCGCCGAGAGATCTAATAGGACCAGGACAGAAGAACCCTGTCACGGGCCCTACAGAGATCATCCACTAACGTGACCAACGCCGTTTCCATGCTGAACCTAGACTTGAAGCCAGATTGGCGTGGATCCAAATAGACAGCTTCATCCAGGTGCCGGGGGAGCTGTTGTGCCACCACACTTTCAACAGCCTTCGCCATAAAGCGAAGTTGGAGACCGGACAATAATTAGACAATAGGGTCGGGTCCAGGGATGGTTTCTTGAGGAGGGGTCTCACCATCGCCTCTTTCAAGGTGGGAGGCAGAAACCCCTCACTCAAGGAAGCATTAATAATGCCCTGGAACCAACCACGTGTCACCTCCTGGGTGGCTAATACCAGCCAGGAGGGACACAAATCCAATAAACATGTGGTGGCATTGAGCCCACCCAGCATCCTGTCCACGTCCTCGAGGGTCACAGGATCAAACTCCCACCAGATAACCTCACCGAACTCCACCCTTGCCCGCCCATCCAGAGTCGCCCAATCAGAATCCAACCCATCCTGGATCTGAGTGATTTTGTCCTGGAGGAAATTCGAAAAATCCTCAGCCCGCCCCCGTAGAGGTTCATCCCGTACTCCCACCTCTAAGAGGGAGCGGGTCACTCTAAAGAGGGTGGCTGGGTGATTCCCCGCGGACACAATAAGGGCGGAGAAGTGAGAACGCTTCGCCGTCCTTATCGCCACTAATTAGGTCCTAATATGGGACCGTAATAGTGTTCGGTCAGATCCGGAACGGGTGGTTCTCCAACAACTCTCTAGGCATCTTTTCCGGAGCTTCATCTCCCTCAGCTCCTCGGAAAACCAAGGAGCTAATTGGGATCGGGATCGGGTCAGAGGCTGCAAGGGCACAATCCGATCAAGGGCCCCAGCTGCCATCCTATCCCAGGTGGTAACCAGGTCCTCAGCTGGGTTGTGTGTTCGAACGCCAGGAAATGGTCCAAGCTCCATCAGGAACCTATCCGGGTCCATCAGGCGCCTGGGGCAGAACCATCGTATTGGCTCCGCCTCCCTGCGACGAGGGGGGGCGGTATGGAAGTCCAGCCTAAGGAGCGAATGATCAGACCATGACAGGGGTTCAACAACAACATCCCCTACATCTAGATCATCATGCCACCATCCAGAGACAAAAACCAAATCCAGGATGTGACCCCCAATGTGAGTGGGATCCCTAATTAATTGGGTCAGGCCCAAGGCTGTCATGGAAGCCAAGAACTCCTCGGCTATCCCCGAGGCACCGCCAGCTGAGGGTAGGTTGAAATCCCCCATGACCATAAGCCTGGGGGTCTCAACCAAGCCGGCTATGACCTCAAGGAGCTCAGGCAGGGCCGATGTCACATAGCAGGGAGCCAGGTATGTGATCAATAGGCCCATCTGAACCCCAGAACCACATTTCACAAAAAGGGATTCACATCCAGTCGTCTGAGGAACAGTGGATTCCCTAGGACACAGATCTTCCTTAACAATTACCGCAACCCCCCCCACCCCTCCCCTGGGCCCTTGGCCAATGGAAAACCCGAAACCCAGCTGGGCACATTTCCACCAGGGGAACACCCCTTTCATGGCCCAGCCAGGTCTCAGTAACACCCACCAGGTCCGCCCTCCCATCCGTGATCAAATCATAGATGAGGGGGGCTTTGTTAATGATGGACCTGGCATTGCAAACCATCAGCAGAAGGCCCTGGGCCAGATCGTTCAGACAACCTAGGGAACGGGAAATGACCTGGGGGTCGGAGCGCACCACCGCACATAAATAATGGGGGCGGGCTCCCATAACATAATATGGCTCCCTGTCAGTGCCATACCCTGCCTCTTGACAAATGACTCTGACTAAGCAAACTGCTGGTTGCTGTTGGAATATGATAAATTTCAGGAATAAATGCATCTAACTCTTCAATGTAAATAGTTCCTTTTCCCTTGACCTGAACAGTATTATTCGAAAAAGTGTACAGTTCACACATGTCGGGTTCAGGCTCGTGCATCTCTGTGAAAAGATCTCTTCTGTAGGTAACAGTGCTGCTTCACTGTCCAAAGTCCAGAGATGTCTTCTATCATAATCTGATTTCCTTCGTTGGTTAACGCCAATGTGATGTGTGGAGCTTGTAGAACACGCCTGATATCACGATAACCTTGTCTTTCACCTCTCCCCTTACTTCTGGAATCTCTTCCTCTGGGCTGGTACGTAACAGGTGCTGGAGATTGCTGGGGACAATTGCGGACGATATGTCCCAGATGACCATAGACATAGCATCTTGGCATCCTTGAAATGAAGGCCTTTCCTTGGAAATTGCGCTTTGGATCTGGAGTTCTCAATGCAGGTGGTCCTCTCAAATGTGGCGTGGCATGCATGAATGCTTCTTTTTCAGTTAAAATTCTGCATACATGAACAACTGTGCACTAAGCAATAAGCACTTGATTAACTTTTGAAATGGCATCTTTCCATTCATAATTCAAAGAGTTAATAATAATTTGTGCTGGTTGATCAATGCTTGCTTGGACACCAGGAGGAGCTGGAGCTGGCACAGGTGCTGGCACTGGCTGGCTTACTGGAGACATCTGTACAGCAGACTGACTCCTTGACAACTTCATAAAAGCTTTTTGCAAATTTTGTAATTGTTCATGTATTTCACGCAAATCGCCAGCAGACGGTGCTACAACATTAGAAATGGCAGAAGTTCTTGCTTTTTTAACTGAGTCAGCATCACGAGACATTTCATGAGGTAACTGTGATGTAGGCATAGCTCTCTGCTCTGATTGGTCTGACACCACTCCCTTGTGACCATTTTGTGGGTGGACCCTTGGCTTCAATGAAGAAGGCAAGTTGGAGGACTCAGGAACTCTAATCACATCCTTATCTGGCTGAAAGGACAGTGCAAATGCCTTAGCTTGCTGTAGGCTGTGTTCAAAAACTGCAATCTGTTGCATAGCTCTCTGACTTATCGTTGACTCAGGACTTAATGGAGAATAATAAATTTCACCTTTCTCTTTTCTGAAAAATGCTCAGCTGTCTGTATAACTTTAGATTTAGCACCAAGCTTCTCATATTCTTGAGCCTCTGGCTTCTCAGGCTGAGTTTGATAGCATGCATCATAAATAAAACTTGGTACAGACCTGCTTTCTTGTCCTCCCATGACAGCTTCTTCCAGATGAGTAGCAGTAGCCAGCGGTTTTATCTCCTCCTTAGGTATTTCAGAAAATGATAATAAATCTTCCTCTGACTGAGGTCTCCGTTTTGCTTTTCCTTTCTTTCGTGGCATTGTAGAGTTAATCAAAGTTACTCACAAATTCCTCAGAATGTTTGTGAGCTAACAAAAACAAATTTAGCCGGCAAACAAAAAACATAATAAACCATCCTCTGCTACCATGAGTCAAAGTGAAAACATTCAGCTTTATAAATTAGAGGAAATGAATTGTGTTTTTCTGTTGCCAGCATACTTTATTTACAAAATAACTAAGAAACAAAAGAAACAGCAGTACATTCTAAGAAGCAAGCGAAAGAAAGATATAATGAAAGATGAAGTAGAAGTAAAACTCCTCCCCTGCACACATGCACAATAAACCAAACATCACAAGACATTTTTATCTTGTTACTATGGAAACTTTGATAACCAGTCCAGGTTATTCTGTAAACTTCTATGGAAGCTCATTAGACAACCAAAACAAACGCAGTGACACGAGCTGCAATGCTTGTTCAACAAACTATGTGTAAAACAAGATATGGCTTAATGCATTGTATGAAGGCACCAATTTCCATCATGAACCTAAAATAACCTTCCTGGATTTTAAGTGGATTTCTTTTCCAGCCCCTTCAGGAAATGCTAGAAATTGAATGTAAAATATTTGCACGCAAGCATATTATTCTATAGCTACTTTAAATTATTCCGGTTTTATTTCACTTGGTTAGATTTATTACTACAATCATGTTTTTATCTTGAAACTTTTCTTTTTTTAAAAAAACTGATCAGGTGTCTCCAAGGCAGCAATAGAGAAGCAAGCATTTTACACAGAATACTGAGGTTTTTTATATCCAAGTTGTATTTCATGTGGCTTAATATACTATAGTTGGAAGTGAAGGTTTAACAGCTTACATCAGAGGAGGCTATATAAAACCGGTCATTAGAGTGAAAAGTTTCATGTGTTTTGGAAAATGATCAGATGAATTACATTCCCTGCCATGCACTCATTCTACTCTGACAATTTGAAAAGTGCCTTTAGGTAGAACAGAAAGTGATGTTCATGATGGGCAGTTTGCTTTGCTACTGAGAACAAGGGCCCCAGGCCCTTGCAATTTTGTTTTATATTGATTTTTATTCTTTCTCCATCCTGCCTGACTAATCCCCATCCATATATTGCAAGGCAATCTGATTTGCAAGAGTATTCCAATTAAATCAGTAGGTCATCCAGTTCATAGCTTGGAGAAATTTAGCTTCAATATAAATATTCCATTTTAACAGGCCGTAGAATATGATTTGTCAATATATTCATTATCCTGAAACTTCATTAATGATACACAAATAAATGCATTAAATATAAAAGTTTTATAGAGGGGGGACTTAATCGAAACTATCACAAATGGTAGAATGGCATTAATTTAAACTGTCTCTGCCAGTTGTTTCACAAAATGTCTTTTCCCCTATATGGGTTTTTGAAAAGAGATGGGTGGGAAATCCAATATGAAATCACCAGATTAGAAACCAGGAGACTATGAACTCTAGTTCTGCTTTAGGCATCTAAGTCAGCTGGGCAACTTTGAGCCAGTCATTCTCTCTCAGCTCAATTCACCTCACAGGGTTGTTGGTATGAAAATAGGATGAGGTAGCAGCATGTTCCCTTCTTTGAATTATTTATAAAAATAATTAAGGCAGGAATTTGAAAAAGGAAAAAAAAAAACTGCATGTTACGTACTTAATATATAATTTAGCCCTTCAATATAAAAAAAAATCAAATAATCCCATTTTCATTTGTTTCAGTGATTCGTGTAACCAGCATCTACCTCTATGTATATATGTGTAATATTTTCCCCCATGGTATGTACAATTGATTTTTAGAAACACTGATACCCTGTTTTTTTCATTAGCCCCAGAAACACTTCCATAATACATTTTATTATTGAATTATCTTACAAACTCAGAAAATCCATTCACAGAATTATATTAATAGTGTATTTGTTGTTGTTTCATTATATCTCTGGGGTGAACCACAGAAAATTATATTCCCATATCATAGTTTCTCTACAAATAAAATTATTTAGAAGAAATAGGAATGCCAAGTAGTTCACATTTAATATTAAGTGCAGAGAAATGAATACTTCGCAGGAAGTGAAAAAATAAAACTTGAGCATTTGTTGTTTATAGATGTCAATTTATAACACAATTGGATAAATTTAGTTGGGTGGGTGAGAAATCGATCATGGGAGTATATTTTGCCAATGAGACAACATCATAACTTTTGCTGGATCTTTTAATAAAGCAAAGCTCATACTAAACAATGTTATGTAATTTTTCTTAATTTTAACTAGCAATGCATTCAGAATAAATATTCCACAACAATTTAAAATGTGAAATTAATTATCATAAAATCAGGTGATAGCACAAGTGGCATAATACCATAAAAACTTGGTTAATCCTAGCTACTAGCTTGGATATTTATAGCTTTCAAAATCACAGACAGCATACAGTACCTTTAATGCCTCTCTTCTGTACATAAAGGTGAACTTTCAGGAAGTGTCTGACTACAGGTTGACAACACAGAATGTTGGGTTATAGGTATAGCCAATTGGGAAAAATTAACATTTGCTATAACTAAGGTCTCAAGGTGCATGCTATTTATTTACTCCTAAAATATTATCAATGGGGAAAAAGCTAAAACAGTCTAATCTAATTCTTAATTAGTCAAAAATCACAGTGTTCATCTGGTAAGAATCTATTTTGCAAGATAAATCTGTAACTGTCACTCTAGTAACTTAAGCCCAATTATGACATCCAGCTATTTGAATCAGTTAGTCATCATGTCTGATGTATCACTCCATTAAGATAACTTTATTCTGATGTTAATGCACATTTTTATATTACTTTCCTTTAAAGCAATGCTCAATGCATTTAATTGCAATGTACTTTGTGATACAGATAATATTGGAATATTTAAATAAATATTATCATTGTGGTTTTTAAAAAGATGAAAAAAGAAGTTGAACAATATGCCACTAAACGTAAAGCAGACCATACTGGCTCTATTCAGATACATGTAATACAGACAGATGAGTACAGGTAGTCCCTGGCCTACAATCATAATGGAACCTTTTTCCTTTTATGGATTTCCAAGACTCTTTGTTGATGGATAGTTATAACCCTATGTGATCAAAAGCAACAATTTTCCTCCAGAAGTGAAAATCAAAGTAATACACCTCTCTCTCACACACACACTCTCTCACTCTCTCTCACTCTCTCCCTCCCTCCTTCTTTCCCTCTATCTCTCTGTCTCTCCACCTCAACTGTGGAAATTACCACAATAGGTTGACATATTGAATTCAACTGATTTATAGCTATTTATCGTATAATAGGAAAAGAAATCAAATCTGCTTTTATATTTTTCATACAAGCATATAATTTCATAATTCACTTATTTGTAATTCTAGGAAAATTAAAAACTAGGTACGTAAAGTGTAAAAGAGGGTAATGTTTCAAAAATCTTTATTTCCACAGAAATAAGGAAGTATTTTATCCTCAAATCTACATCAGATATTTAATTTGTTTTATTGAGTGTGCTTAAATCTTAATTTTATTTTTCTGCGCAATACTAGAAATTCCAAGCAATCACACCTTTTTATACAATTTCTTTGTTGTGCATGTCGATGTGAACGTTGTGCATTATTATTTCAAATTCTATGTTTTTCCGTTTTTCTCTGTATCTTTATTTTCTATTTGTTTTTTAAAAAATTGTAAAGTTAAATAATCTTGGAAATTTTCTTTCCAATACTGAATTGTTACATTCTTGTAGACCATTTATTATATTGAATCTTTTCTGTTTTTTAAAATAAAAAGTTATTTTGTTTTTCTCTTGTAAAATTGGTCTATCTCCCGAGGAAGTGCTGAAATTCCATAATAATATGCCATTCTATATTCTACAAGGCCAGGTGATTGCAATATAAAATGTATATCATTTTTCTTTCATTTTTATCCTTTTATTCACCAGAATAGCAATATAGATTGTCGAAGCCTAATCTTACAGACCAATAAAAAAGTGGTGATAATAGTAATGCTAGGTAGCTATCACATACAGGTAGCCTCAACTTACAATCACAATTGAGCCCAAAATTTATGTTGTCAAATGAAAATTTGTTAAGTGAATTGGTCTCATTTTACAATTTTTTTGCCACATTTGTTAAGTGAATCACTGCAGTTGTTAAATGAATAACATGGTTGTTAAGTAAATTTAGGTTCTCCATTGATTTTGCTTATCAGAAGATCACAAAACGACTCCTGAATATTGCAAGCATCATAAACGTGAGTCAGTTGTAAAGCATCTGAATGTAAATCACATGACCATGGGGATGCTGGTCATAAGTGTGAAAAGTCATTATTTTCAGTGCCATTCTAACTTCAAACAGTCACTAAATGAACTGTTGTAAGTCAAAGATCTATTGTAAATAGACAGATAGTGTATGTACATCCAGATGATCTCTGGGGAAAAAAATTTTGAGAGTTTCACTCTTTTTCCATGCAAGCTGAATGTATCATTTTCATAAATGTAGAAATAGGTAAATGGTTGCAAGTTTAAAATTGAATGTCCTATTCCTATCATATAATAGGAATTTCAGTAATATTGAATGAAAATGGCTGGGACAACAAAAATATTAAAATGACAACAGAAATTGATACAATTCTACACTTATTAATTCCAGAATATAACCCCCATTTTTCAACAGGACTTACTTTCATATATAAATTGTCATCTAAGACTCATACTTGCATCATAAAATGTTAATTATACAGTAAAATGAAATTCGGCCTGGGCGGAGGGCGTCGGGGGGAGATTTCTCCCCCCTGGTCTTCTGCCAGCTGGTAGGGAGGGACCTAGCCGTCGTTTTGAGGCCATCCTGGAATGTGCTGGAGCCGCGGCTGCTGAGCGGTGGGTCCGCGATGCAGAGCCTGCAGGATTACAACTACGCCCGTCATCTTGAAGGGCGGGATATTTGAATTCCAGCCGGGAGGATCGGCCGAGGTTTCCTGCTGCGACGGAGATGTTTCGGAGGGCTGTATTTGATCCGGGTGGAGGACGTTGGGGAGAGAGTTCTCCCTCCTGGTCTTCTGCCAGCTGGTAGGGATGGACCCGGCCGTCGCCTTAAGTTCACCCTGGAGTGTGTTGCAGCCGCGACGGCTGAGCGGTGGGTCTGTGACGCCGTGCCTGCGGGACTACAGCTGCGCCCGCCATCTTGGATGGTGGGATATTTGAATTCTAGGCGAGAGGATCGGCTGAGGTTTGTCTTGCTGCGATCCCCTCTCGCTCTTGCTTTAGTGGACGGTCGAGGCTGCTGGCATTTGCTGTCTTACCTCGTCGCCCTCTTCTACTTGTAGCGTTTTGCCTGGCAGCATTTGCCATCGTTGTTTCTCCTGTGTGAGCTCTGGAAACTTGTCTGCTGATTACCATCAATTCCAGGCCATTGCCACCTTTAGTGGTATAACATCTCCCATCAGCCAGCAAATGCCCTTTATTTGACTATCCCTGACCAGGAGAAAGGTGCCAGAGGAGGAGGTTTTTAGACTGTCATCGTGGTGAGAGGACGATGGCGTTGTATATCATCTCTCTCCCCACTGTTGTGAGAGGACAGAGGGTTGAACTTTAACCTCCACCTTGAGGTCCGTATGATCTGGTCCCTCACCATCGTGAGAGGATGGTGGGCCTATTATCATCAGGACTCCCCAGTGACCGTGAGAGGGTCATAGGGGTAGAGGATCTCTTCCTTTACAGGACATCTTATTCTGGCCCTTGCTTCGTGATCAGGCCTTACTGCCCAGAGGTGATGAAAAACTGAAGTCTATTTATTCGGCAGCCGAACTGTGGGCCCTGAGGAATGCCCCCCTTTCTCAGGTGTGGCCCTCAGACCTTTCCCTGTCATACCTCGAGGATGGTTCTTGGGTATCAGAGAGGAGACATGGCGCAGTTGGGGGTTTTAATTATAGGGATTTTAAGGGGTCTTTTAAATTATTTAAATTCTTGATGAAATTTTTAATGGGGTTAGGGAAAGGGAATTTATTATTCGGGTTAGGGAGGGGGCCCAGACTGGGTTTGGGGGACAACCCATCTGGGGATAAGGCCAGACCGGGGTATACCTGCGACCGGGAGGCCTTGGGATCAGGGATGGTCGATCCGAAGATGGGGGCTTCTTCTGGGGAGGGGGATGAAAGGGCTATCCCTACGATCAGTGGGAGAGGCAGATATGGTGTTGACAGGGGGTCTTATCAAGTTATGGGAGCCCGCCCCCACTGTTTACAAGCGGTGGTGTGCTCCGGCCCCCAGGTCACGTCTCGCTCCCTGAATTGTTTGAATGATCGGGCCCCGGGCCTCCGGCTGATGCTTTGCAATGCCAGGTCCGTGGTGAATAAAGCCCCCCTTGTTCACGATCTTTTCACGGAGGGGGGTGCGGACCTGGCTGGCATTACCGAGACCTGGCTGGGACAGGAGGGGGGTGTCCCTCTAGTGGAGATGTGCCCAGCCGGGTTTCGGGTTTTTCATCGGCCGAGGGCCCAGGGGAGGGGTGGGGGGGTTGCGGTAATTATTCGGGAGGATCTGGATCCTAGGGAATCCACTGTTCCTCAGACGACCGGATGTGAGTCCCTGTTTGTTAAGTGTGGTTCCGGGGTTCAGATGGGCCTGTTGATCACATACCTGGCTCCCTGCTATGTGACATCGGCCCTGCCTGAGCTCCTCGAGGTCATAGCCGGTCTGGCAGTTGAGACCCCCAGGCTGATGGTCATGGGGGATCTCAACCTGCCTTCGGCCGGTGGGGCCTCGGGGATTGCCCAGGAGTTCTTGGCTTCCATGACAGCCTTGGGCCTGACCCAATTAATTAAGGAACCCACGCATACTGGGGGTCACATTCTGGATCTGGTTTTTGTCTCTGGACAGTGGCAGGATGATCTGGGTGTTGGGGATGTTTCTGTTGAACCCTTGTCATGGTCAGATCATTCGCTCCTTAGGCTGGACTTCCAGGCCGCTCCTCCCCATCGCAGGGAGGCGGACCAAATACGTTGGTACCGCCCCAGGCGCTTGATGGATCCAGATAGGTTCCTGATGGAGCTTGGGCCATATCCCGACATTCGGACTCACGACTCGGTGGGGGACCTAGTCGCCACCTGGGAAAGGGTGGCGGCTGGGGCCCTGGACCGGGTCGTGCCCTTGCGGCCTCTGACCTGGCGCCGCTCTCGCTCAGCCCCCTGGTTTTCCAGGGAGCTGAGGGAGATGAAGCGCCGGAAAAGACACCTGGAGAGTATTTGGAGGACTACTCGCTCCGGACCCAACCGAACACTTTTACGGTCTTTTATCAAGACCTATTTAGTGGCGATAAGGGTGGCAAGGCGTCTTTACTTTTCCACCCTTATTGCGTCCACAGGAAACCGCCCAGCTGCCCTGTTTAGAGTGACCCGCTCCCTCTTGGAAGGGGGAGCGTGGGAGGACCCCTTGCAGGGACAGGCTGAGGATTTTTCAAAGTTCCTGGTGGATAAAATCGCTCGGATCCGGGGTGGGTTGGACTCTGAATGGGTGGCTCTGGGTGGGGGATCGGGGGCAGAACTTGAAACAGTCATTTGGGACGAGTTTGATCCTGTGACCCCCGAAGACGTGGACAGGTTGCTGCGGGGACTGAATGCGACCACATGTTTATTGGACCCGTGTCCCTCCTGGCTGGTGTTGGCCACCCGGGAGGTGACACGAGGTTGGTTTCAGGGTATTATTAACGCTTCCTTGAGTGAGGGATATCTACCCACCGCCTTGAAAGAGGCGGTGGTGAGACCCCTCCTCAAGAAACCGTCCCTGGACCCAACTTTGTTATCTAATTATCGTCCTGTCTCCAATCTTCGTTTTATGGCGAAGGTTGTTGAGAGTGTGGTGGCACAACAGTTTCCCCAGCACCTGGATGAAGCTGTCTATTTGGATCCACGCCAATCGGGCTTCAGGCCTGGGCACAGCACAGAGACGGCGTTGGTCGCATTGGTGGATGATCTCTGGAGGGCCCGTGACAGGGGTTATTCCTCTGTCCTGGTCCTCTTAGATCTTTCGGCGGCTTTTGATACTGTCGACCACAGTATCCTATTGCAGCGGCTGGGGGGGTTGGGAGTGGGAGGCACCGTTATGCGGTGGTTCTCCTCCTTCCTCTCTGACCGTTCGCAATTTGTGTTGGCAGGGGGGCAGAGGTCGGCCCCGAGGCCCCTGGTTTGCGGGGTGCCTCAGGGGTCGGTGCTCTCACCCCTTCTGTTCAACATATATATGAAGCCGCTAGGTGAGATCATCCGTGGCTTTGGGGTAGAGTTCCATCAGTACGCTGATGATACCCAGCTGTACATCTCTACCCGGGGCCACCCCGATGAAGCCGTCGAAGTGATGACCCGGTGCCTGGAGGCCGTGCGGTGTTGGATGGGGCGGAACAGGCTTCAGCTCAACCCATCTAAGACTGAGTGGCTGTGCTTCCCAGCACCCCGGTACAGCCAGCTGGTTCCATTGCTGGCTGTGGGGGGGGAAATTCTTGCCCCCACAGAGAGGGCCCGCAATCTGGGTGTCCTCCTGGATGTACGGCTGTCACTGGAAGATCATGTGGCGGCCGTCGCCAGGGGGGCTTTTGGACAGGTCCGTAGGATCTACCAGTTGCGGCCCTTTCTGGATCGGGATGCGCTTCGCACGGTCACTTCCGCCCTGGTGACCTCCCGCCTAGACTATGCCAATGCTCTCTACATGGGGCTGCCTTTGAAGAGCATCCGGAGGCTCCAGTTGGTGCAGAATGCAGCCGCGAGGGTGGTAATGGGAGCTCCTAGGGGCTCCCATGTTATGCCACTTCTACACGTGCTGCATTGGCTCCTGGTGGCCCTCCGGGTGCGCTTCAAAGTCTTGGTCACTATCTTTAAATCGCTCCATGGCTCGGGACCGGGTTACTTGCGAGACCGCCTCCTACCACCATCGGCCTCCCACCGACCGGTACGCTCCCATAGAGTTGGTCTCCTCGGGGTGCCGCCGGCTGGACGGCTGGCGACCCCGAGGGCGCGGGCCTTCTCATTGGGAGCACCCCCTCTCTGGAATGAATTACCCCCGGAGGCAAGGGCCGCCTCTGATCTCACGACCTTCCGTCGGTTACTCAAAACGCACTTATTTCGGCAGGCCGGACTGGCCTAGGGGTTTTTTAAATTTTAACTGGGTTTTAATCTCTTTTAATACTTGTTTACATTTTAATTAGAGCCATATTATATTCAGTTTTTTAAATTTTAATATTATTATGTTGTCTTTTGTATTTGTACTTTGTATATGTGTTTTTATTGGCTGTTCACCGCCCCGAGTCCCTTCGGGGAGAGGGGGGCGGTATATAAATCAAATAAATAAATAATAAATAAATAAAATAAATACATTTATTTTAACTGTATCATCTCTTCAAACATTGTTGCATGCTATTTAAATTTAAATTGGGTAAAGTATAATCTTTTTGATGCTTGTAAGGAAACTAGAATTTAGTTTCCTGCTTAAAATCCAGAGTCATGGTAAATGCCAAATTCACTTCTTAATACAAAAATATGAAAAGTTCATGAAGATAGGGCTAAGCGGGTTTTTTTTTAATACAGTTAGAATTAGTCAGGCCTATGTTGTTGTTGGTGGTTGTGAAGTCATGTCTGACCCATCACAACTCCATGAACAACATTTCTCCAGGCCTTCCTGTCCTGTACCATCCCCTGGAGTCCATTTAAGCTCATGCCAACTGCTTCAGTGACTCCATCCAGCCATCTCATTCTCTAATGTCTCCTTCTTCTTTTGCCCTCAATCTTTCCCAGCATTAGGGTCTTCTCCAGTTAGTCCTTCCTTCTCATTAGGTGGCCAAAGTACAGTATTTGAGTTTCATCTTCAGGATCCGGCCTTCTAAAGAGTAGTCAGGTTGATCTCCTCTAGGACTGACCAATTTGATCATCTTGCAGTCCAAGGGTCTTACAGGAGTCTTCTCCAGCATCATAGTTCAAAGGCCTCAATTCTTTGGCACTCAGCCTTCCTTATGGTCCAACGTTCACAGCCATACATTGCAAGTGGGAAAACCATAGCCTTGACTATAGGCACTTTTGTTGGCAGGGTGATGTCTCTGCTTTTTTAGTATGCGATCTAGATTTCATGGCATAGCTCATAGCTTCATTGACTTATGCAAGTCCCTTTGCCACGACAAGGCAGTGATCCATGAAGAGGAGTCAGGTCCATAGTGATACACATATATTTTACAATAACAGTTCCTTAAATAAGTAAAATGATGGAACATAGTTTACTGTACCATTACTCTTACATTAGTTGTCTTCAAGACTTGCCAGTAGTTGGAACAAACAAGTCTGTCATTTTAAATCTTGGCAGAATAGGGAATGGAGAATGGGCACAGGAATAAGAGAAGAATCTTCAAGAGGAAGTAAACAATTACTCTGCTACTTTCTCCCACAGTTCACATTATCTTTTATTTCAGATTCTTTTATTAAAAGAAAAAGAACAATTAATGGAGAAACTGTCAGGTTGAAAAACAAAGCACCATCTTGCCAGCATCATCTTTATGTACAAGAATGACTGTAGGCACTACAAATGCCCTTAGGCAATCTTGGCAAATAAAAACAGTAGGTGGCTGCAGCACAATTTGGAATTGTGCCCATCTGTTAAAAAAAAAACCAAAAAGGCAAAGTTAAGCTTATAAAATAAATAACATTAAGAGGACCAAGAAGTTCAACACAGAACAATCACTTCAGTTTGTCTATTGGTAAACAATTTTTTTTTTTTTGAGTGGTCACATACCACACAACAGCTACTTTGTTAATAAGCAATATGACCATGATGCCAATACCTTACCTATCCAAGCATTATAGTTAAATCATCCTTTTCCACACCTGGTCTTTTCCAAATGTGTTGGGATTATAGTTTCTATATTCTTACTTGACATACTAGATAAGCTGGTGTAGGAGTTATTTTCCCTATGTATTTAGATGGCACAAGAATTACATCCTTTTGCTGCCAAAGAACTTTGTAAGAGACATACATCTTCAAGCTGAAATTTAAATATCCCAGAAAGCCTGTTTTGTAGCTTCCTTCCTCATTTTCAATATAATGTGTAAGCAAATACAGGTAGTCCTCAACTTACGACCATTGGTTTAACAACAGTCCAAAGTTACGATGATACTGGGAAAAGTGACTTACAACCCATCCTTGAAGTTATGACCATTGCATCACCTGTGCAGTCAGTCTCATGATCATGATTTGGGCACTTGCCAGTAAGTTCATATTTGCTATAGTTGCCTCCTGTGCTGCATCCTGCAAATCCAGCTTCCAATAATAAAGATCAATGGTGGAAGTCAGATTTACTTAAAAAGTCACATGGTTCATTTCATAACTACATGCTTTAATGACCACAGGGATTCACTTACTGACTGCAGTAAAATTGATTGTAAAATCAGATCTGATCATGTGACTCATTTAAAGATTTCATCACTTAGCGGGTGACATTCTGTTTCCAATGGTTGTCATAAGTCAAGAATGTGTACTACCCCATGTTTCCTCAAAAATAAGACCCTGTCTTATATTTTTTTGCCACCAAAAAAGTCACCAGGTCTTATTTTCAGAGGAGTTTGTGTTAAACTGTCTCACCTCACTTGTGCTTGTTGCCCCTGGTCTTCTTTTCACCGTCAGAGGCCTTCAGGAACTTCTTTTGTGGCCAGCAAGGCTTTCCTGAAGGCCTCTGCAGCCAATAACAGAGCTCCAGATCTTGAGCTCTATTATCAGCTACACAGGCCTTCAGGAAAGCCTTGCTGGCTGCAGAAGAAATGGGCTGGCAAGGCAGGTGTCAGAGTGTGTGAGGCCTGGCTGCAACTGTTTGAAGGTAAGTAGTAGGGCAGCTCCATCCTGACATCCCCAGCCTAGCTTAATTTTTACCCATGCACCTTGTAGTGGCAGGGTAAAATCTTTTTAATGTGGCACTGTGAATTTTGTGCATTCACAGCCAAGCGTCATTTAAAATTAATTAATTAATTAATTAATTAATTAATCATATTTATATACCGCCCTTCTCCCGAAGGACTCAGGGCAGTGTACAGCCAACCATAAAACTTTGTTACAATTATAAAAGTTAAAAAAGAATTAAATATCTTAGGCTGTCTAAAATTATACCCTCCCTCAATAAATTATTGAAACTCAAATTTTAAAATCCCAATTTAAAACTCAAATACTAAATTACATTAAAAATCCCATTTCAGCCTAGGCCGGCCTGCTCAAAGAGACAGGTTTTTAATGCACGTCTGAAAGCTCTCAGGTCCATGTTATTGCATAACTCCGGAGGCAGACCATTCCAGAGGACGGGGGTCCCCACAGAGAAGGCCCTACTTCTAGGAATCGCCAGGTGGCACATAGAAACCGTCGGCACCCGAAGAAGGCCCTTTCTGTGGG
The DNA here is from genome assembly GCA_023653725.1 of Bungarus multicinctus. Classification (NCBI taxonomy): domain Eukaryota; kingdom Metazoa; phylum Chordata; class Lepidosauria; order Squamata; family Elapidae; genus Bungarus; species Bungarus multicinctus. The sequence continues at coordinate 33,325,375 of CM042849.1, read as the reverse complement.
AACGCAAGGTCGGTGGGAGACTACCAGCAGAACACGGTCCTGCAGATAACCTGGTCCAATGCCATGGATCGCTTTAAAGGTCAGAACCAGAACCTTAAAGCGAACCCGGAAAACCACCGGCAACCAATGCAGCTCACGCAGGAGAGGCGTCACATGGGAGCTTCGTGATGTCCCCATAACCACCCGCGCGGCCGCATTTTGTACCAGTTGAAGTCTCCGGGTGCTCCCCGCAGGGAGCCCCATGTAGAGACCGTTACAGTAGTCCAGGCAAGAGGTGACAAGGGCATGAGTGACCGTGCGTAAGGCATCCCGATCCAGAAAGGGCCGCAACTGGTGAATCAGGCGAACCTGATAAAAAGCCCCCCTGGAGACGGCCGTAATATGTTCTTCTAAAGACAGCCGTGCATCCAGGAGGACTACCAGATTGTGAGCCCTCTCTGTGGGGTGTAAAATCTCTCCCCCAATGACGGAGTCAGCTGACTATATCGGGGCACCGGAAACCACAGCCACTCAGTCTTGGAAGGGTTGAGCTGGAGCCTGTTTCCGCTCATCCAATTCCGCACGGCCTCCAGGCACCGGGACATAGCCTCCACAGCATCGTTGGGGTGGCTTGGGGTGGAGATGTAAAGCTGAGTATCATCCGCATACAGATGACACTGCACCCCAAAACCACGGATGATCTCCCCCAGCGGCTTCACATAAATGTTGAACAAAATGGGGAGGGAACCGACCCCTGAGGCACCCCACAAATGAGGGGCCTAGAGGTGGACCTCTCCCCCCACATCAACACAAATTGCGAGCGGTTGGAGAGGAAGGAGGAGAACCATCGCAGGACAGTTCCTCCAACCCCCAACCGCCGCAATAAGATACTATGGTTGATAGTATCAAAAGCTGCCGAGAGATCTAACAGGACCAGGACAGAGGAATACCCCCTGTCACGGGCCCTCCAGAGATCATCAGCCAATGCGACCAATGCTGTTTCGGTACTACGCCCGGGCCTGAAGCCCGATAGGAAAGGATTGAGGTAAGTCGCTTCCTCCAGGTACTGAGGAAGCTGACACGTCACCACACTCTCAACAACCTTCGCTAGAAAAGGAAGGTTGGAGACTGGATGATAGTTATTTAAAACAGCCGGGTCCAGGGCAGGCTTCTTGAGGAGGGGCCGCACCACCGCCATTTTCAGGGCAGTAGGGAGCGACCCCTCTCTCCGCGAAACGTTGATAATCCCCTGGAACCAGCATCGTGTCACCTCCCTAGCGGTCGAAACCAACCAGGAGGGACACGGGTCCAACAAACATGTGGTGGTATTCAGCCCCCCCAGCAACCTGTCCACACCCTCAGCGGTCACAGGGTCAAACTCCTCCCAGATAATAGTCTCAAGACTTGCCCCGGACACCTCCCCTGGGACCACCCAATTGGAGTCCAGCCCAATTGTTCCATATAAGAGCAAGCTGTTTCAAGGTTGCAAAAGGTTGCCAAGAACAAAAGACTAATTGCAGATAAATATCCAAAGCCAAAGTTTCCAAAAACAAACTGGAGTAAGCAGGGCTTCATCAAGGACTCTGAGCAGAAAGAACTTCTTTGCTTCCTGCAAAGAAGTCAACCCTGAAGCCTGGTTTTTATCCCTTATGGGAGGGGCCATCACCTTCCAGGCTTACTCCCGAGTCGCCCATGCTGCTACAGCTGCTCTTTCCTTTGAGCAGCTCTGCGTGCACACGCACTGAGCACAAGCTCCACGGGGTCCTCTTTGTCATTGCTTCCAGACTCCACTCTCTGATAGTCCTGGCCCCATCCCTGCATCATACGCAGGCCCCTCATCCGAGTCCTCGCTCTCAGAGACTGCTGCCGTCTGTACCTGCTGCCGGCGAACCACAACACTGGGTCTTAATTAGGGTTTATTTTGGGGGTATGGTTTATATTGGGTGCATGTGTAAAAATCAAGCTAGACATACTTTCAGAGTAGGTCATATTTTTGAGGAAACATGGTATATATAAAGGAGCTTCGATGATGATATGCCAGTGGCCAGATAAAGAAAGCAAAATAAAAGTATTCAGGTAAATTTGTATTATAGGTCCCGCTATTGTTATTCGTAGAAGGGAATTTAAAACGCTCTGAAGCTATGGAACAAATATTTATTGCTTATCCTGCAGCAAGAAGAAGAAGAAGAAAAAACCCAGCTGAGTTTTCATTAAAAATATTCTATTTATAGGATTCATGCTTCACTACTAAGAAGACTAGGCAGCTTATGTATTTGCATTGTATAGCTATATTCTAAATTAAATAATCCCTACAAAATCATTTCTATGAGAGTGTGAGAAGATCAAAATCAGAAAATAAACATTGTATCCTTTTTCATACACGTATGCAGCTTTGTTTTGGACTCTGCCCCTAGAGAAAAAAGATTAAAATACAATCAGTCCCACCACCTGCACACTGCAGAAGAAAAAAAGAATAACCAGCAATGATGTTTTGAAATCCAGCAGAATACACCTGTTTAATTCAAAATTGCCAAGAGGCTGGGACAAAAGGAAGCTCGCAGTCTTTGTTATCCCTCTCCCCAATGGTCTTCAAAATATTTCAATTTACCAAAGCAAAAACTAGCATCCCTCCCAAATGTGGGGGTGAGAGAGGAGAGAGAGGCTTCTTCTATGGAAAATGAAGAAAAAGGAGCTGGGGGAGGAAGATGCAACCATTTCCAGGCGTTCATCAGCATGTTTTCCATGCTCAGGCAGTGACATCTAGTGATGAATATCAAAATGTTCAGATACAAAAAGGAATTCAGAAAATAAAACAGAGTAGATCAAGCTGAATTGGTGGAGTAGGATGTGATTAGTTTTTATCAATATTCCATATTCGGGGAATCCCACGAAACACACCAATAACTTTGGTAAATTCTATGGAATTATTTTACTTTGTATTCCTTAAGCAGTAAGTCCTCATTCAGTATCATCTATAAATTTGCATAAAACTACTGAGATTCATTTTTTTGCTTTTAAGAAAATCAATTTTTAAAGATCGGTTTTTATTGGTACTGTTCAAGGTTTTTATCCTTTATCTTTTACTTATCTATGAGGTAGCATTTGCTATACAGTTTACAGTTTACCTGCAATTTCCCTGTTTTCCCTCATATCATTAAATATTATGAAAATACTTATCATGAAGCTTTTCTCTCCCACAAAAAGGACACAAATTAGTGGAACTCTCAAAATAAAAAATTTAAAATGTGTCATTTTACCAAATCCTATAACATCACATCTGCCTCAGAAATCATACTGAAGAGGAGAATGCTTCTGATAGAACAGGTGAAGGAATACTTACCCTTTGCAGGGGACAGCGCAGCCAAAAAGCAACTGGATGCCAGATGAAGCCTGCTGATAATTCTCTCCAGATTAAAGAGAGCTCTTAAGATAACCCTCATGTATTCCAGACAGCTGGAAAGACAGTAGAAACAGATGGTTTTTGCAGCCATTTGTGATCAGGTGGGAATCATGGATTTATCATCCTCTGAGCTGTTAATATAGATTTTTTTAAAGACTCAAAGTTTGACTTAGCCTCATCTTCTTAATCACTTTGGAATTTAGTTTTCTTATTACTTCTTCAAGATTAAAAAGGCTTCAAAACTGTAAGATAACTAAAAATATCTTCTCCTGCGGGAAAGAATTTCTGAATTTATATTTTTATATATACTTATCTTTACTGATAAGAATGCTTTGAAGGTTAACCACTAGAAAACACAAGATAGCCTAAAAGAAAATGTATGATTTATGGACTTAAGAACTGTGTGTAATATTTAACCCTATATTGCAACAACAAGTGTTGAAGAAAATAAAATTCCTTTTAATAACATTGAAAGAACAATATAGAGGACCATAAAACTATAACCTACAAGAAAGGGATGGAAATATTAGATTTACAAATGGAGCTGGAGGACTATTTTAAAAATCCAGAGATACACTAAAAGACACAAAAAACAAGGTGTTTGTTTATTTGAACTGAAATATAAAAGATTTACTGAAGAGGCTACATTGAAATTACAAATGAATTTTGATAAAGATGACAGAGACTTTGAGAGAAGAAACAAATATATCAAAGGAAAGCAGATGAACATGTATGGAATTGAATGATTGCTAGAAGAAAGAAGAAAAATATAAAATTGGTTTGATTTTAGTTAGATAATGGGGTGCTGCTTTTAGTATTGTTGAATAGATTGGGTGGGGTTAATATTCAGTCTGCCATGTCTGTGTCATTACTTTGGATATCTATAATATATAATAATGGGCTGAAAAATTTTGTTACGTTTAACAGTTATTTGGACTGGATAGATTTCATTTTGGAAACATTTAATTGGGTATAATAAGTTGGTTTATACTATCTACAATAGTACTTTCAATGTATAAATAAGAGATCATTTTTTTTCTGGTAATGTTTAACAGTTTTTAATTTTGTAATGTTTAATTGTTAATTGAGATTAGATTTTAATTATGAAAAAGAGAAGCATTAGGATGATTAAGTTTTAAATAGAAAGGAAACTATGTATTTATGTTGTTAGGTATTTTGTTAACTTTTATTGGATTTTGGTGATTAAAAAGAGACTGGAGGATTTAGTGATGATTTACAGAAAATGGTGTGAGGTATGGAATGAAGATGTACTTGGTTATTTCTTAAGAGACAGTAGTAAGTTGTCAATTTTGAATATTCTTGCTAGGAATGCAGGGGAAGTTTTTTCTTTCTTTTTTCTTTTGGGAGCTCTGCACTTCTTTAAACTTTTCAATGTATTTCTGTGTAAGGTTTTTGTATCTCTTTTATCTGTTTAACATAATCCTTAACAAAATTAATGAAAAAAATATACTGAGGGAAGCTTTATTCTTGATTAATCAAAACTGCAGCTTAATTTTTAAAATATTGTTATGTTATCTTCTGTTATTTTGCAATAAATGATATTTGCATTCATTTAATTTACTATTCTAGATAAAGTCATCTCAAAGAAATGAACAAACCAATAGGTTTATATAATACAATAAAAACAGCACACACAGAACAGCATACACTCTGCTAGAGAGAAGTTTCCTGAATATGTGCTCCAGCATGAGTGCAAAAGCTCAGAAAACAAAACCTCTGTCCTGATGACGAATTCAGATTGGATCTTGCACAATAAAAACCTACTGAAATCAAGGGGTAAGCATTACTGGCTCTTTATACAGGAAGCAATGAAATGTGGCCATTCAAGAAAGAAGGAAATGTTCCAGGGAAAAGGGAGCTATTTTGGCTGACGTTAATGAATTGGAGGGCAAGCAGATAAGAAATAAAGTCCTTATAATACACTAGATTTTAATAGGTAACAGCAGCCATTACTGGTTCAGCCAGTAAAGACTTGATTAGAAATGACCATTGTTATTAACTAAGATCAAGATAGTTATATGGCAGGAATATAAAGTTGCTTTATTTGATCAAGATGAAAATGGATAACCCTTAATGGATTTCGTGGATCAGGACTGAACAACTCGGCTTTAAGGATTTGTTTATAGATAAGATATGAGATATTGGAAGACAGGCCATTTGTTGTATTTAGTAAGAGAAATTACTAAAATTCTTTATACATTGCAATGAAAGAGGAAATTGCTTCTTTATATATTCCTTTTCTTTTTCTCTAATATATTCTTGTTTTTTCTTTTCTTTTTGTCTATTTTTTTCTTTTCTGAACTTTTTCTTTTTATTCCTTTTTTAGTTTGTATTAAACTTGTTAATTGTAACTTTTAATAAAATTATTATTAAAAAAAGAAGTGACCCTGGTTATTAATGATCAACAAGCCAGCAATACAGCCTGAGGAAAGTGTACTATTAATTGTCAAAGTAAACCAACTAGAAAACATTGGTATTTATTTTACTATAATTATTACCTTTACTGAAAGCAATGCTGAACTTCTTTTCAGCAAACAAGTAAAACATTAAGACAATGAAACAGCAGTATTCAAGGCTTTTTTAAGAACCTTAGAACTCCTTTCCAGGAACACATTTCTTAGTTTTTCCAGCATAATCATTTTAAGTTCACTAGCATTTGATCCCTTCAGGTATGCTATAACACAGGGGTGTCAAACCCGCAGCGTCACGTTGTCACGTGACGTAACATGACTTTTTTCTCCTTCACTAGAATGGGGGCGGGTGTGGCCAGCACATGATGCATCCAGCTTGTGGGCCACGAGTTTAACACCTCGGCTATAATGCAACCAATGGACAGAATTCAGTTCCTACGATAAGAAGGAAGGTTGCTGTTCTTCTGACATTTTGGGAGATGCTACATTTGTATGTAATGCTTGAGAATAAATGGAATTATTTTTTTCATTAAAGGGCTAGGCAGCACTAATTCAGTCTTCAAAATATGTTTCATGATTGAGTGTAAGCACCTCTCTGCAATAACTTAAAACAACTGTGCCATTCCCCAGAATTTCACAAAGCCATACAATACCAGGAAAAAGACACAGATGCTTTAAGATCTTGCAAATAATTGCTATGTTTGCATCTAAAACACCTTTTTTTTGGAGATCAAATCTGAATCTCTACAAAACCTTAACTCAATGGGTGTAATTTCTGTCAAGACATAGCACAAACATGAAAGAAAATTGAGTAACTGAGCATCAGGTTTCTACTCTACTACAGTTATGGGAACATAATAATTGTATTTAATCATTATTATTGAATTTCTCCAAGAGCATATGCAAGAATTCATGTCTATACAGAAGGCATATACATCAAAGTCCAATGGATGCAACATTGACTTTTACCTTTCCCCTGCCTTATGCTCCTCCTGCCTTATGGTGGAACTCAATTGGCTGCAGCTTCTCACACCCTGATAAACATCGTTTTGACTCTGCAGAATGTTGTTCTGTAACCATTCAATGGTTCCAAGTGGCTAGCTCTGAATTAAAGAAAGAACACCATGCACCTAGTCTGTATTTTCATCCTAAACAAACTTTCAACAATAGGGGGAGGAATCAAAATGCTTGAAATATGTCCATGGGAAATGTCAAAGCGTTATAAAAGGAATTCCTGCATTTGGACTCACATACACTAACAAGGTGACTTTTCAAGTGCTTCTTGATTAGTTCTAAACAAAACAATTTGGTACAATTTTATTATTTATTGATTTAAATGTATTGAGTGTTCAACTCTAATATACAGCAAGTTCCAATTTGAGCTCCATCACTCCCTTTATTTAGAAATTTTAATGTTTAATGACCAGATCTTGAAGCTAAAAAAGGAAGGGGATTGTCTTGTTTCTGCTGCGTGATGCTTTTACCTGGACTCATCCAAGATACTTTAATTTACTAAGAACTGTTAGTATTAAATACTGGCATGTAGCTTAAGGGTTCTCTCTTCCTGAAAGCTAATTCAGTCAAGAAGCTGTATTTTAAAAGGTCACCCCATTACGTGTGCCTCCAATATGAAGACTAAACAGAAATATGTGGACTTTTATTTATCCAGTGATTTGCAACAGTAGCTTCTGCCTCTATTCCATAAATGGCCCCATCCTAGATCTTTTTAATAGTTGTATCATGCAAATAAACTTTAAGTATCGTTTCCAGTCAGAATACACATGGGAAGAAAGGCATATTTCTTAATCTATTTCCCTGTTTCCCCCATTTTCTTCAAACTGAGAGTATTGATCATCAGTTTCAAATATAGCCCCTAGAAAATAAACTAATTTTACTCCATTGCTTGGTAGGAAGGTGATCAACATCAAATTTATCACATACATGTGTGCCCAGAAGTTTATATTTATTAGGCCTACTCTGAATGCTTTAATTTAGTTTATTAGACTTACTGTAAAATTCTGAATTGCGTTCAATTCTGATAGAGACAGCCTTAGAGTAATATATCAGTGAATATTTAAAAAAATCTTACTATAAAGGAAAAGCAAACAAATTTCAGAAATTACTTTAAAAATCCAAAGATTGGTAGTGAGTTGAGTTTTTAAAAATTGAGCCTTATTGCAGCCTCTATCAAGATGCTTTTTATGTTCACAGAATTATTAAATTCCAAGGGACCACAAAGATCATTTGGCATCAGTCCCTACAGTGTACAGGAAAACCAACTGAGCCATCCTATTTTTTAATAACCTCCAGAGATGAAGAACCCACAACATGTGTAGACAGATACTGTTGCACAGATCTCACCAACAGCAAGTTTTTCCTTATGTTTAAAAATCTAGGTTACACCCATTATTTCTAGCCTTTGTTTATGTGGAAATGGAAGATAGTTCATGACATCTTCCCTAGGACACCCTTTTATACATGTGAACCATGATATGTCTCTCATTGGCCTCCCCCCCCCCCCCCCCCACTACGCCGAGCATCACAAATTCCTTCATCTGTTCCTTAAAGAGCATGTTCTCAAATCTTAGAATCATATTTGCTCCCTCACTTGGTGGTGGCAATTCCTTTAGTACACAGTTGATTAGTAGTTGCTGGAACCCGAAAAGCAATTCTAGACACATCAAGAGATGTGAGGGGATTATTTAACATCCGTTAAACTGTCAGAAAAAAAGCTGCTTTAAAACAAAACAGACTCATGTGAAGATTAATTCACTCAGAACATTGAGATTATAATGCCCAACTGCAGAGATAAGCTGTTTTACCAATAACAATTTATTGTGTTTATTCTTGTTCCTCACCTACCGGGTACATAAGGTTTGCCAGCTTCAGTTGAGAGCGTTTAGACAGCCCTTTTCCTTTATAGTATCTAGTTCCTTTCCTTTGTTTTTGGCATTTATCTTGAGGAATTGGCTCAGTGTCAGTGGGTGATGGTTCAAAGCCAAGTTGCATTGGACATTGGGGAAGTTGTTACTGATTTGATTAGAAAAGTCCTGTTGATTTTTTTTTTCCTTTTAGCTTTATCATCAGCTTAAATCCACCATCACCTCTTCTACCCTTTCTCCCTCATCATTGCAACCTTTAAGCTCACCAGGCACTGAGTCAGAAAATGTTTATTTCCTGCCTAAGAGAAGGAGCTTGCTGTTTTTCCTTCATCACTCTCTGAAGCTTTTTTTAACTTGTTAGTGTGCTTGAAAATTTGGTAGCCAAAATTATACACATAATATCCAAATGTGATCTCACCAGTGCAGAATAGAGGAGAATAGGACCTTCAGGCAATTTTGAAACAAGGCTGTTTCTAATGCAATCCAGACTTGTTTTTACCTTTCTAGTGTCATACTGCTGGCTCATTTCAGCTTGTTGTCAATGACCACACTCAAGTCTTCTGATGTACCACTCCCAAGTTATGAAAACCCTATCCTGTTTATATACTTTACACTTTTCCTCCATAATTGTAACATCTTACATTTCCCACCCCATCCCTACCCGCATTGATGGGCATTTTATTTGTCTCACTCGATATTGAACCCATCCAGTTTATATTACGATCTTGTTTTTAGTGTTGGAAATAACTCTCAATTTTGTGTCCTCCAACAATTTATAAATTCTAGTACCAGATCATAAGAAATATATTGAACAATACTAACCGCAAGACAGTTAGAGCCATTCATCTGATTCTTTGAATGCCACAATTAAGATATGGCTTATGGGATGAAGAGTTTGTTAGTTAAGAAGAGGTAAAGAGCTAAAGAGATTGTGAAATTGTGAAATTGTGCTTTCTTGGAAGGGATACTTTATCCTTTTTTGCTCTCTTGTCCTTTTTTTGTTTTTTAAGCTGTATTATATTTTATCATTATACCAAATCTTTTAATAAAATTATTACAAAGAAAAGATTTTTAGGATTACTCAAACTACAATAATAGACAAAATTGTTTTTATCGCTCAGAGAGTTACTACGAAGTCTGCAAAGTTATCCACATAATTAACACACAGGATCAAGGAAGTTATTTCTACCTGAAAGTCTCCATTTAAGGCAGACTGCACATTTGAACAAACAATTCTCTTAATGCCAAAGATTTTTTTCAAAGTCCACCTGGGTGAATATTTGCTTATTCTCATGGCATTTGCTTATCCTCATGGATAGTTATTAAAAGTCAAAGGTAAAAAGATGTTTCATGGGCTTCAAAGATCTTAGCAAAGATTTCTCTGCCCAGTTGCTGGGTGGATGTGGCCATGGTGGCCTAATCAGCTTCCTGCACCACAGGGGGAGGGCATTTTTGCCCTCCCCGAGCTCCAAAGGCTTTCCTTGAACCTCTGGGAGGGGGAAAATGGCCTCTCCAGACTCCAGAGACCCTCTAGAGGCCAGAAATGGGCCTTCCCAAACTTCCAGTAGGCCTGTTTTTCACCTTCCCCGAGCCTCCACGCACCCTGTACTTACCTGCATCCAAAACAGGCCGCGTGGGGACTCCTAGGAGGGGAAAGATGGAGTGGGTGGGACCAGCCAGGAGTGGGATTTGGGGGTTCTCCAAACTGCACAGAATCTTAGTTAGGGGTTCTCCCAAACCCCTGCCAATCCTCAGGAGCACACCCCTGGTTTCATGTGGTGCAAAATGCTGACATACATTTATATGCAACTTACTAATTCTGCTACATCATTTCCTGAGTTTATAATAGGGGTCCCCAAACTTGGCAACTTTAAGATTTGTGGACTTCGACTCCCAGAATTCCTCAGCCAGCTTTGCTGGGAGTTGAAGTCCTACAAGTCTTAAAGTTGCCAACTTTCGAGACCTCTGGTTTATAAGATCTTCTGGAGATGCAGCACAATTCTGGAATGAAGATACCTTTGGTTTAAAGAGCTCCAGACAAGAGCTATGTATGTGCCCAGGCCACTTGAAAGCCTGTTTTTGCCTTCAAATCCAAAACATACATAGGTCTATTAGAAAGTACACTGAGAGAGCTAGAACCAGTAGATTACAAAACAGGAAGGTACAAACAAAACATCACAAAATAAATGCATAACTGCTACTTGGTAATGAGGCAATGTACTTTACTGAAGAATGTACTTCATTGTTACAAAGCCTGGGAACAAGAGCAATGGTGTTTTTATATGATAAAAAATTACCGGTAAGTACATGTAGATTGTCTAGCAGTTACAACATCAAGGTAGTTATAAATTACTCAACATTTTTTTTTAAGTACTATGGAGGTTGAAGCAAACCTAGATCATTTGAATATTTTTTCACATCAAATATATAATCTCTTCAAAGCATTCACGTAATTGCTTCTGTTACCTTAGCTCAATTACTGTAACATATGGAACAATTTAAGACGTTTCTGACAGAACTCTCTTAACATGTTGATTTCCAAATACTGTATAAGACTGTAATCTTAATATTCAGAAGAAAAATTGTATTGACATATTACTTTACAATTAATCCTTGACTTATGACCAATTACTTAAGAATCAAAATTACAACAGACCTCAAAAAAGCTATAGATAGTCCTTGACTTACAACCACAATTGGAAGTGGTACTTCCATCACTCAGCAGGGCAGTTTTTAAGTAAGTTGTGTGCAATTTTACAATATGTTTTTTTTGCTGCTGTCACTAGGTGAATCACTCTGGCTGCTAAGTGAATCACACAGTTAAGAGAATCTGGCTTCCCCCATTGACTTTGCTTGTCAGAAGCCAGCAAGGAAATCTTTAAATCATGTGATCCCAAACATTACAATGGTCATAAATACATTCCAGTTATCAAGCACACAAATATTGATCATTTGACTGTAGGGATTCTGCAACATAAGCGTGAGGATCAGGTGTAAGTCACTATTTTCAGTGCCATCTTAACCAATGAAGGGTGGTAAGCTGAGGATTATATGTAGCTACAACCCAACCTAAATGCTGTAATGTTACACAATCCCCAGGGTCAAGTGATCACATTTTAGGCCCTTGGCAATCACTTCGCATTTATAACCGGTTGCAGTGTCCCACCATTCATATAACCACCTTTTACATTATTTCTTTGATATTTTCCAGACAAAAATGACAAAAAATTAGAATAGAATAGAATAGAATAGAATAGAATAGAATAGAATAGTGGAATGAAGAATAGAATAGAATGGAATAGAATAGAATAGAATAGAATAGAATAGAATAGAATAGAATAGAATAGAATAGAATAGAATAGAATAGTGGAATGTAGAATAGAATAGAATAGAATAGAATAGAATAGAATAGAATAGAATAGAATAGAATAGAATAGAATAGTGGAATAGAATAGAATAGAATAGAATAGAATAGAATAGAATAGAATAGAATAGAATAGAACGCTTTATTGGCCAAGTGTGATTGGACACACAAGGAATTTGTCTTGGTGTAAATACTCTCAGTATACATAAAGAAGGAACATTTGTTAAGAATCAAGAATCATAATGTACAACACTTAATGATAGTCATAGGGTACAATCAACATCAAATCATACTAGGAAACAGAGGATACAAGCAACAAAGTTACAATCACAAGTGGGAGGGGATGGGTGATAAGGAGTGATGAGAAGATTAACAGTAGTAGTAGTGTACACTTTGTAAATAGTTGAACAGTGTTGAGGGAATTAAATGACCACTGCATATACTGGTCTCACCTAAAGACCACAAAGTTCACTTAAGGACTGTGAATTGCTTAATAACCATGGTGGCATGTTTTATGATCATCATAAAATTAAGTCTGATCAAATTATGCCTCAACTTAATGACTGCGACAACTTATAACCACAATTTCAGGCACCATCATGGAGGCTGAAGCCATATACAAGGACTACCTACCGTATATAATTTTGAACATGACTACATAATTACCAGTAATAAAGCTTATTTAATTAAACTTAATTGGTTTATTTTTTTTTCTAAAAGAGCAGCATTTATTAATGCAGGCAGAAAGGTTACAAGGTTTTGCTGCTTATCAGGTGCACATGATACATTATATAGATCACTAGTCTGTTCTAAATTTCAATTACTCTTTCCAATATAGCTCCATGGCAAAAAAAAAAAATAACTTTTCCTTTAAGGATGTAGTCCTAATGAAAAACATTTGAAAGAAATTCAAGTGAAATCACATAAAGAACAGGACCACACATAAAAAGAGCCTAAGCCAATCCATTTGAATCGTTAACATTTTAATTCACATTTTTCTCCACATTTCCTAGGGGGGGGGGGGGGGGGTTCTGATTCTTCATATATTTTGTGATATCCCTCTTGTTAGATCTTACAGAAGTTCAACCAAACCCTTCCAATGCATTGCTTTCTTAGACTTTAGAAGCACAGCCTTCTGGGTCCCTGAATCAACCATAATGAGTTGGGTTTAACAGCCTAGAAAAATCATTTTGGTTTCACCTACTGTACAGCTGGATCCAGAATTAAATGAAGGAGCAGTATCTCCAGGTTTTAACAAACTCAATTTTGGGAGAACAATGGTGCAGGTAATCAAGAAGCATGTTGGGCAAACACTTTGCCAAGCAGTTTCTAACATGGTTTCTCATTTTCATACCTTTCTAACTATTGATGAATCCAACTAACACAGAACTTCACAGACCAGGATCTGTGCACAAGCTGCAAATAAAAGTGATTCTGTTCCTTCAGCCAACCTCCACTTCAATCCGGAAACCTTCTGTTTATTTCTAATCACTTCTTTAAATTTCTTCCCATTTCATTTTTCTACTACTCTCTAAACTTTTGAATTCAATATACAACTCTCTGGACTCCAAGCATTTTTTCCAGATTTTTCTATATTCCATGGCAATGATTTCCCTCCAGCAAACTTAAATATTTTTTCTGAACTTCCAACCTTTGTCTCTGAAACAAATATGAGGCAGCACTCACTGAAACTGCCTGTGTCACACTGAACTGAACAGTACCATAAATTCTCATGGTTTATTTTACTGCTTCTTATTGCACTACTTACATACATACTTTGTATGGCAGTTTTAAATATTGGCTCTTATCTATTTCTCATAAATTGTCAACTGTTCATTATTTTATTTTCTTTGTATGACTAGTCTCCCATTTACTATAAATTGATAAGTGATTAATAATAGTTTCATTCTGAAAGTCCTTGAACCTATGAGGCTGTTCAATAAATAATGCAAGGATCCAAACAGAACTGGTCTTGCAGTAGACCCTCGTTTAAATAAACAAGGTTTCTTTTTTGTAGAATCAGATTGGGAAGCCAAACAAATCCTGTAATAGAAAGTGAAAGATAAAGTGGAATTAGTCATTTCCTTTTTAAAACTACGGTGAGGGGGAGAGAGAGACCTTTCACACTTCTGACTGGTTGGTCCTAATTTGAGTTTTCTATGCTTTGTTGGTCTCGGCCACTTCTGTATCTAAATTGACCAGTTTGGGTTGGATGGATTAACTGTTTTGTACCTGAACCTCTGGGAATTTTCCCATCTCCTCTATTATATATTCTGAAGGCAAACTAGAGAGATTAATTTTGCTTGTGCAACCTTTGTCTTCGGGGGTTATGTAGGCACACTTTCAAGCAAAGAATCTGACAAAATATTTATATTATATATTTATATATTATCTAAGAATACCTACTGGTATTTCAAATTTATTTTCTAAGAATGCCTAAGGACCTCTTGTACAGGAAAGGAAGATGATATTGAAGGCTGGTTTCTCTAATAGCTCATCTTATCTAATTAAAACTAACTGTAATGATGTGTAAATAATTTTACATGCTATAATTAATAATGTGTATATTGCTTCCCAGCGGTTTGCACATATTACCAAAGAGCAAGTGATATAGAGGTTAGGGTGCCACATTAGAGCATATAAACTCCTAGTTCAAAATTCTACTCAACATCAGTTCCCAGTTCTGAATGTTAATGAGTTTTCAGCTGAATGGGAAAAAAAGATATGAATCGAATAAAATATGAATAAATGTTACTTGATGATTTTGGGCAAATCACTGTCTCTACACCTCATGTAAACAGTGATGATAAAAGAGGACACTGAACTAAATACATATCAGAAATTATGGAAAAGCAGGGAATAAAGTTTTTGGTTACCTGAGAAGATGCAAGTGAGAAAAAATTCAAAGTTTAATTAATTCTTTCTACTGTAACTGATATTGGGAATTTATTCAAGATTTTGAAGATTCTCTACTTACCTAGACTAGCATGTGCCAACTATATCTTCGCTTTTCACAGGATACTGAGAAATGTGAGACTGAGAAAGAAAAGTTCACATAAATTTCTTGATTTACAAAAAAACAGTCATGAAATGTGTTGCATGAATATGGAATTGGTGGTTGTTGGAAGGGATAAGATAATATATAATGGAAATAAAGCTTCTGTGCCAATGTACAAGTAATTTTGTAGTGATGTTACAGGTGTGATGGCTGGAGATGTACTGTATACATAAGTACTTTTTTACACAGACATTGTATAATTGGCTGGGAACTTGAATGGTTTGCAGAATTGGGTATGTCAAGTAAGTTATATGTTCTGGGAAATGGGTACTTAAGAAATATGTGTTTGAAGAAGAATTAAGTCAAGAAGGAATGTGGACTGCATACAAAAATGAATGGCCTACTTTGGGACCTATTATTTCTTCTTTTCTATGCTTTGTGTAAGGTTGCTTACCTTACTGAGAAATGGCATGATAGAATGAATAGCTGTGTGTATACCCCTGTAAATAGATACGCAGACATACTCTGTTGTAGCAACCTAACTATAACAAATAGAACCATACTGTGAAATAAACTAATGTTTGAGACTGAAGGTTCATTCTCCGAATGTTTCATTACTAGGTAACATCTTCAGTGCAGTTTAGGGGATGTCAGTGTTGGTATTCTTCTGTTTATAAGGGCTTCAGGTGTGGGTGAATCGTGAAGGTCTTGTGATGGATCAGCTGTGAGTTAGCAGTGAGTCTTGTGATGGGTATTGTGATAAGGAGATTACATCAGGACAGGGTCATTGGGAGGTGAACTTCTGGTATAGGGAGGAGGGTTGGTTACCCTTAATCTATACCCACACTGACAGGAGCAACACAAAAATCATCAGCCATGCTACCAACCGCCATACTCAGGAGTTCATCGAGCTTGGCACTCCACAAGCAATTGCATCAACAGGCACACTGACCTATAACCAGCCTATAAACCCCTCAGAATCCAAATCAACTTCATAGCCAACCAGACATAGCACCAACCCTCAACGAACCCATGAAAACCCCCCACACACCAGCAGTTCACCTCCCAATGATCTTTTCCTGATGTAATCTTATCACAACACCCATCACAAGACTCCCTGATGACTCACAACTGATCCATCACAAGACCCTCACTTGACACACCCACACTTGAAGCCCTTATAAACAGAAGAACACTGACATCTCCTAAACTCCAGTGAAGGTATTACCTAGTCTGGAAATGAAATGTTTGGCAACCAGCCCCCAAGATCGGAAAATGAACCTTCACCCTCATCATACCCCCGAGCTACAGATACTTGCCGCTATGTTTTACATTATTGTTTACATATTTGGATTCCATGTTTTAATACATATAATATGTAAGGTCTATGGATCAATTTACTTTGCAATTAAAAATAAATAAATTAGCAATGTAGAAATCACAGTATTAAAAAGTAATAAATTGAAATTGAAACCAGATCAACCAATGCAGCAAGAACAGGGACAGCATTTGAAACAAAGGTTTAATCAAGCCAATTAATTACCCTGACAAATAAAAATGAAAAATCTGACCATTCATTATCAAAAGAGTCATTTAATCTCCATAACACAAATGAATCCTGAAAAAGATATTTTTTTCCCAGTCCAACCTTCTGAGGGTCTCATATGCAGTAGACTAAATCTACTGTTAATATGTAGAAAGACTCTCTCTGACTAGCATAATGTTCCTAACAATTAAAAATATTTTCTGAGAATATACCACAATATAATTAAAATTACACTGGAAATTTCTGAAATCACTAAAAATAAGAACTGTGATCTCATCCTCCCAGTTTTGGTTCCTGTGTGTGATTCATTTTCTCAACTTGGGAGTTACATAAATCCTGAACAGAAAGGCTTGGAAATGGGCATGTCTGCATTTTTCCTTTACGGGAATTAAACTATTGCTCAAGAAATGAATCATCTGGAGACAAAGGATTCTCTAACAACTGTTTAATAATACAACTCAATTTACAATGAAGCTTCTCTATGGGATTTGTGACCTAAGAAGTCCTTCTGTTCTTGGGCTGCACTACAAATTAAAATATCATTCAAGAAAACCAGTTGTTTAAATTGATGGTTCAGACTGGCACTTCCTGAAAATCTTGGACATGCCTCAGAAACCCTTTCAGAGTAAATAGGATATTTTTAATATAATCAAAAGAGAAGATTAATACGTTGAGATTATTATAATGTGGTATTATTCCACTGTATCTTATTTAAAATTAAATTTAGGTTCTTTGGCCATGGGCCCATCCCAGTTTTTCAACTGTGGTCCCAATATAACCTTTAGCCGCCAAAATAATAACAAAAATTTAAAAAAGCTCTTTTTAACAGAGGTAACTTATCATTCAGATGGTTCAACTGGGTGCTATCTGTGTAGACAATATAAACATTTGGGTGAGTATTTTCTTGTGATTAAATACATCCAAAACACTCTCTAATTTACATCTAGGTTAGAAGAAGATTAACCAAATAATAATTCTGATCACACAGAGCAGTATCCAAAAAATAAAAAGTAAAAGCAGATTAATTGAACAATTCAAGCAACCAGCATTCAAATTAGAGTGAATATAGTTTAAATAAAAGGGACATGGTGGCCCAGTGGCTAAGACACTGAACTTGTTGATCAGAAAGGTCGGCAGTTTGGCAGTTCGAATCCCTAGCACTGCCTAACAGACTGAGCTCCCGTTATTTGTCCCAATTTCTGCCAACCTAGCAGTTCGAAAGCATGTAAAAGTGCAAGTAGAAAAATAGGGACCACTTTGGTGGGGAGGCAACAGCGTTCCATGCACCTTTGGCGTTTAGTTATGCCAGCCACGTGACCATGGAGACGTCTTTGGCAGCGCTGGCTCTTCAGCTTTGAATCGGAGATGAGCACTGTCCCCCTAGAGCTGGAAATGACTAGCACGTATGTGTGAGGGAACTTTTATCTTTACCTTACAGTTTAAATCCAAAATATTATAGCTTGTCTTCATGTCTTAAGCTAAGGATTTCAATGTACTAAATCTATCTTCATTACACTGCATTTAACAATTGTGCACTATTAGAGTTGGAACCAGTATTAAGATACCTTTATCTCTGTTTAAAAATTCTAGAAGATCCCAATTGCAACAGACCCTTTTAGTCCAACATTCTGACTTAGCAATAGCAAATAGCTATTATTATAGTACAGTGATGACGAACCTTTTTGTTGTGGTGTGACGAAAGTGCGCGCATGCTGGCACCCACAATGCAATGCACCCCACCCCACCCCTGCGCATGCATGCTCAACATCCCTCCCATCTTACCTGCACTGCACATGCGTGCACTTCCCAGCTGATTTTCGGCCCGTTTGAGGCCATTTTCGCCCTCCCGGAAACTTGAGGGAAGCCTTGGGAGCCTTAAGAGGCTGAAAATGGGTCTGTTTCGGCACTTCCAGTATTTCTGGAAGGCCCATTTTTCGGCCTCCCGAGGCTGCAGAGCCTTCCCTCAAGTCTCCGGGAGGGCAAAAACGGCTTCAAACAGGCCAAAAATCAGCTGGGAGGCATGCAAATGCACAATGCAGATACGTTTGGCTGGGGCTTGTGTGGCCACAAAATTGGCTCTATGTGCTACCTGTGGCACCCATGCCGTAGGTTCGCCATCACGGTCATAGTACCTTAAGCAACTGATATTCAGAGATGTAATAACTCTAATCCAGGATATAGTTATATAGCCAGAATGACTTGCATGATTGGTAGACATCTATACTATGATTACACTAATCCCCTTTTAAAGACATTAAAATTGGTATTACCATTTTTGTATCAGCAGATTCTGTATAGAGCAGTATATTGATCAAGTAGTATGTGAAGCAGCACTTTAGCAGAGACTTTTCACTAATCAGATTCATTAGAATGTTCTAATTCTAAAATTAATTTAGTTTTTAATGAAATTTATCTGTTACTCTAACTCAGATTGATTCTAGGCAATGTAAATCAAAATCTCTTCCCCAGAGATTAGTAACTCCATTTAATCCACTTATCACTTTCATCTACCTAAAAATGGCCGGATGGAAAAGTCCTCCAGAAGTCAATTATAACAACCTAACCTCTCCCTGGAATAGTTTGCCCTCAACATCCTGCTATAATTTTCCTGCCAATATTCTCCTCCCCATTTTTACCCCCCTCTGCAATCAAATCTCCTTACTCTCTCAGAAAAGTAATGTTAACATAGTCAGCTCAATAATTAATTGGCTTCATAAATCTTTGCCCCATCCCAAACACAAAATGTACAATAACAGGGGAAGTGTAATATGGACACCCCATTCGTTTTATTCATTTAAACAATCCAACCAAATGAACCAAACCCTGGTTCTCACCCAGGGTTAGCAACATCCAGTTCTTTGAACTCTCATTCCAGGAAGGCAGATTTTCCATAGTTCTCCACTTGGCAGCAATTCAATTTGATCCTCCTTCAACCGGTTTCCCCTGGAGCAGATCTTCAAGCAGTTCATGAAGGGGGCTGGGTTTACACATTAAACTCTAAACTACGGTACAAACCACAATCACTTGATTAATCGGAAAAGTCATATTGTAGTATGAAATAAATTATGGTTTTAAAAAACAGAGTTACCAGTTACATTCCATTCAAAAAGTATTTCATTAGTAACATTAATAGCATTAGTAACTTAGAAAACAATGTTCTTCCAAAACATCACACCCCATTTTTCAGTGAGTGTTTCCTGATTAGTAAGGGGTAAAAAGACCTTAATCCAACCTTACTCAATCTGTCCCTCCCAATATATTTCCTTATATATGCATGAAGTTGTTTCTGTACCTGAGATTTCAGGTATGACGTTTGTTTTGTTGTATGAGGCATGTTTTAGAGCTGGCTATTTTTTATATAAAATAGTCATCCCCAAATGCTGGCCTCCTGATGTGTCAGGACTGCATCCTTAAATGCCAAAGGGTTGGAGATTCTGGGATTTGTAGTTCCGATTTATCTTGAGACCCTCCGGATTTTAAAAATAAAAAAGGTACAAAGAAATCCACTGTTTCTTTCTACAGTAGCGGCACAATTATTATTATTTTTTTATAAAGTTGGACATGTTTGTAAGATGTGCAGAACTTCAGGTCTCATTCCAAGCGCTCTTCTCAACCCTGCGAACAGGAAGAAATCGAAAGCTTTCATCAGCTTGTTCCACCCAGACCCGCTTCCTCCACAAAACGAGGGTAGAATAAATGAATGAGATGAAAGGGCAAAGCCAAACGTCGTGTGACCTCGATCAGCCGGGAGACGACAACGCCCCCTTCCCTTCCCACGAGCGCGAAAATAAGGGGAGGCTCCGGCCAACACCCCCGCTCCCGCCCCCACCCGACGAGTCAACGTTCCGTGTGACGTCACCAACAGCTCTTACGGGGGACTTCGGTGCCAAGATTAGAACATACCATTTTTCGACCAGAGGGGAGGACGAAAGACGCAGGATGGCCATTTAACCCAGGGTTTCTTTCTCTATTTGTCCCCTCGAGTAGAAGTTGCCATTTTTAGTCTGGCGCTGCCTTTTCTGTTCCCAGGAGCGCCAAATGCCTTCCAATCCGTCGAGATGAGGAAGCCGGGGGTGTGGAAAGAGAAATGCTTCGGTTCCTTCGCCCTCCTCTTATAGTCTTGGAAACTGCGCTTGCGTCAATACCGGCAAGAGGGTGGGGTGGGGTGGGGAGTTTGACTGTACTTCTGGCGCTCGTGTTCCCGTTTCTCGGCTATTAGCGGCGTTTTCGGTGGGCTTCTCCTAGGCTGGCCTCTCTTGCCAGCTCAGCAGGCAGCCGAAGCTCTTATCCCAATCCGCGGCCCTTCGGCGGGCTCTGAGAGACGGGAAGAAGCCGGCATTTGGCCCAGAGAGCAGGTTAGCTTTAGAACCGCTCCCGGTGCGGAGCTTTGTCATTTTGATTTTATTTTGTTTCCAGAGCTCCGTCTCGCGTGCCGTAGCGTTACTATGTATCCAAGCTCTCTGAGGTCCTTCTGTTCAGCCCTGTCTAACCTCTGCTGCACTCCTTCTTCCGCCTCTACCTCGACGATGCTGCTCCGCTCGCCGGCTCCAGTGAGGAGAGCCCTCTCGCCGCCTGCCCTCCTCGCCTCTTCCTCGGCTACCGCCGGCGTTCCGCGCCGCTGCAGTTGCCCTGCCCCGGGCACTTCGGGAGCTGCAAATCCCCAGGCCGGTGAGTGGTTTTAGAACCTTCGGGGCTGAAGGTTCCATGGATGGAACGTTGGGGTTCGAGGGTTTTAATTCTGTGGGGCCCCCCTCACCCCGAGAAGCCAAGAAGGAAGTCTCAAGGGTTGGGCGAGAAGCTGCCCTGCTTTCTCCCTGATCCCCACCAGCAGTCTTGAAAGATGATGATGTCGTCCTGTTTTATGGGTGGCATCCGAGGCTAAGATAGAAAGGGTTTGCAGGCAGTCCTCGATTTACGACAATTCGTTTAGTGCCCATTCAAAGTTACAAGGGCCCTGAAAAACGTGGACTCATGACTGTTTTTCACAATTACAACCGTTGCAGCATCCTAACGGCCACGTGATCAAAATTGAGGCGCTTGGCCATTGACTCATAACGGTTTGCAGGGTCCCGGGTCATGCGTTCACCTTTTGCAACCTTCTGATGAGCAAAGTCAATGGGAAAACCTGATTCACTTAATAACTGCCGGATTCACTTAACTGTGGCAAGAAAAGTCGTAAAATGGGGCAAAACTCACTTTTAACAAATGTCTCACTTAGCAACATACATTTTGGGCACAATTGTGGTTGTAAATTGAGAATTACCTGTAATTCTAAATTGTGATGAGAAGCCAGATTTCCAAAATCTTGCCATTACACCAACAGTTGGGATAATTGCTTTTGGTTGATCTGGAAAATGCCTTCTTTGCTTCTGGCTACCAGATGACCCTGTGCTGGATCCAAAGTGGCTGGTTGAAAATGGATGTATAAGTAGTCCTCAACTTACAACAGTTCCTTTAATGACCATTCAAAATTACATCATTGAAAAAAGTCACTTATGAACAGTTTTGCATCTCCATGGTCATGTAATCAAAATTCAGATTCTTGGCAACTGACTCATATTTATGACAGTTGCAGTGTCCTGGGGCCACATGATTGCATCTTGTAACCTGACAAGCAAAGCCAGAGGGGAAATCAAATTCATTTAACTGTTTTACTAACTTAACAATTGCAGTGGATCATTTAACAACTGGGCAAGAAAGATCATAAAATGGAGCAAAATTCACTTAACAAATATTTCACTTAGCTACAGAAATTTTGAGCTCAATAGTGGTCATAAGTCAAGGACTAGCTGTATAAATGAGCCATCTGGACTCAATAAAAATGGAGAGCCATGAGATATATAGTTTGGTTGTTAGTGTAATTAAAAGCTGCTTTGACCAGCTAGGAAAGACAAATAAAAAAAGTCAATGAATGACGTGTGTTAGGTATCCAGTATCATTTGTTCTCTCAAGCGTCACTGTTTTCCTTCAAAGAAAAGATTTGACTTTCTAAATTATTTCTATGAACAGTTCCTGGGATTTAAAATTATATATGTAAGAGCCTTGTCTTCTAATTATGCTAAAGTTTCTTTTAACTGCCTAATAGGTATTATATGAGGGATAAATGAGCAAGGCCATAGCATAGCATGTATTACTGTTCTATGTGTTTTTTTGTATGAAAATGCTTATTAGTGAAGTTATTCATTAAATTTCATTTTCACATTATGCAGATATGTGATGCATGTCTGACCTGAGGGAGGTAGTACAGACTACCTTGTGTACCCCAACTAAGCAAGGATTTAGATAAAACTGTGTTTTGTCTACAAATAATACACTGATAAATTATGTTTCCCTGTTTATTGTAGTTTGTCAGCTGGGAAATTATAGCCTTCTTATAAAAATGATGACTCCTGTTTTTGAGTCTAGCAATTTGACTTACCTTAAAAATCACCAAATCACAAAAAATGGATTCACAGATTGTGCACAGACATAACGTGGTTTATTTAGTTTTTATGTAAGATACCTTATTAATCCAACTATTATAAACCATGATTTATGGCTCAGTGTAATATGTTATCAAACCAATTACAATATGCTTAGCAAGCAATGATTAGGGCTTGCACTTACTTTAGTACAATACATAAAATAGCAATTATATGACCTTTTCTTTAAAAATGATATGACTATGTTCTATGGTTACTCTATTAAGTCCAGTGGAAATCCTTTTAGACCTTATCTGCATTTCTTGCTCATTCTTGTAGTTCAATTGCGATCTGTATAAAAGATTAGGCAGCATTAGTTTATCTAGCTCACTAGTTTTTTCTGCTTCAAGAACTTAATGTAAACATGATAACATAGTTGAAATGGCACATAAAGAATTCACTGCCAGCTGTTATCAGCTTCTGACTTGTTTGTCCAGCTTAGTCTTGCCCAGCCTAGCATCTTCCAGATTTATGGGCTATTTTCTGCCCAAGAATTGCTACATTCTAGGATAACTCAAGGGTATAGGTTATGAGAAGCAAGGCTATTTACTAATTTCTATATTTCCTTGACTTAAAGCAGAGGGCATATGCCTTATTCCTGGTTGAGGGCCAAACCCAACTTTTGGGTGCTGAGAGTCACCCTCCAAATAGTAATTGGGACAAGGATAAAAATTAATTTTGATTTCATATTACAATTATAATTAATATTATAACTCTCCAATCACCTATTTAATATTTAGCTATCCATCTAGCCATTAAAGTAGTTGTTTCAGTTTTGGAACAATTGTTTCACATTCAAAAGGGATGTTTTGATACTTTAATAGTATTTGGATGTTCAAACCACATTTGAATCTATTTTGAAACATTGTATACCTAAAAATATTGCAAACAACCTTACAAACCATGTGTCTGGAGGGAGAAACTGAACTTATTTTTAATACTTTCAGGGTAATGTCTATTCAGAAGTAATGTCACTATTTCAGCTCTTTCAGGATTGTTGCTATGTGAACATAGATATCTCTCTCTCTCTTTATTGCCCAATTCAGTAAAATCTTATTTAAACAGAAAGATTTTTAGTTCTTTTTAACCTGATTGAGGTTAAACTTTGGCAATTATCTGCGTATAATGTATCTTTATAAACTTTGGTCAAGTGGTCATTTTAGACAAAATATTACCTTGTATAGGGTATTCTCTTTCTTTCCAGCCTTTCCAGTAACATTTGAAACCATGAAAGGTCAGGGTCAAGCAACTTTTGGTGATGGGAAAATTAAAAGAAAGTGACAGTGAGCAAGATGAGGAAACAAACTAACTTAAGATCTTTCTCTGCCAAAAAGAAATCCTTGAGTCCACAGGACCCTGGTTTAACATAATGTGCATAATCTTTGGCCACTGTCTTGCCATCCCTGCTCAAATGGCAAGGTAACAAATTATTTTCAAGAATTTGTCTTATCCATAAAATGGTATAAAAGGGAAAAAAACTTATTGCAGCTGCAACCCTGACACTTTTATCTACAGGACCATCCTATCTACATTTCTTGGAATCCTTCTCAAATATGTGATTGCAGAATGCTTCAAAGCATTTTTTAATCTCCTAATTTGATTTGACTGAGTTAATCACAACGTATCCTTAATGTTGTCAAAAATCTTGTCCAGAATAACAAAATCCATGCTTAACAGAAAATATCCCAAACGTTGGCATCTCCAGTTAACAAAGATCAAATACAGAGTACCTGATTCTCTGTCTGAATCCTGGAAATTAACTTCAGTCAATACTGGACTGGATGGATAAATATCCTGAGCTTTTAGCAGCTTTTTAAATATGGTGATTCAGGATATCATTTAGCAAATTTCTAATTTAATATTTTGAGATGAGTTTTCCATTGTTCAATACTGTAGAGCAGACAAAATAAGCCAACACTTGAACATTATGCAGAACAAGGTATCCTGTTAGATACCTAGCACATGAAATTTACATATAAAACGGTAAATTTTCTGTATCTTTAGGTATAACTTTGTTTATTGGAAACCAAAGATACTAAAAGTGCTGTAGACTTAACAGTGATTTTCACAAATTGCTCAGGAACCATAAAAGCATAATATCAGAGGCACACATCTTCCACAAAAAAACCCCAACTTCTAATAAACAATTTGCAATATTTTTCAACTGATAAATTATGAAAGAACTGAGTCTATTCTGCCTTCTGGAAAGCTGTAAAAGAGGGCTCCATTTAAATATCCAGAATTAAGTTGTTCTCTAAACAATACATTTGCCCTTTATCTCAGGAGTGGGGAGGATATTCTTGAGATTCCCATTTGAAACGATGGAGCAGATAGATTGGTTCTGTCTGCAGAAGCAGTCATGCAGCTATCTACTGGTAAGCACCAAGCCAGGGAGCATTCCTTAGATTAAAATGAGGATTTTGAATTATATTCAGAAGATTATTGAAAGCCATTGCACAAGCATTATGTAACACTGGCAGCTTTTGTCTATTAATAGATTGTGCCATTTTTTTTTATCAATTGCAGCTTCAATTAAGGGAACTCCTGTACAGAGTGCATGACAATAGTCAATGCAAGAAATTATGAAGTGCATAGACTACTGATGATATCACACCACACTCCAAATCGATACATCACTTTACCTAGTGGCTTCATGATGATATGAAATAGTTGATACACCATGACATGTTTGCATCCTTTATTCTAGGATGTGACTTTGACTTAGGAAATTGAATATATTAGTTATAAATCATTGTTCATTTTAAATATTATATATTATAACCAGGTTTTGGTTATAGAAGCTATTTAACAATCTGCAAAACTGCCAGCAATAATCTGAATGTATAAAACATATTCAATAGCATTTGTACAAATCTTTATAAAAATATGTAAATGATAGCACACATGGGATATTGCAAATATTTATCAGAGCTTACATCTGTTACATCAGCATATTACAATCACCACAATAGCCCAATTATTGATTGGTGACATTCTAATCCAAAGCAAGGTTCATTGAGATGTTCTGAATACAAATTGCTAGAATTGCCCTGTGTAGAGGGGCCTAGTGATTGCTGGCAGGGTCTGGCTGGATATTAATTGTCTGCGTTGAACAATCCAGTACCATTGCATAAGCATTTACAATTGAGTAACTTGCTGTAACTTAGATAGGCACAATTAAGCAACCTACTTATTCTGCTGGAAACAGCAATAATCCACTGCATCAAGGTTAGACAGAAGCAGCTAGTTGGACTTTCATACCATTATTTCCTAAGCTCTGCATATTTTAAACTTTTGTTGAAGATTTACAGCTCAATATAAAAAATGAAGTGCAAACTACTCACAAATTACATCTGAAAGTATAGGCTGTTAGGTCACAACAGTAAAAATATTTAATAAGGGAACAAAGCATCATATTTAAGAGAAAATGTTTTTTAACTAAGATATCTAGAATTTCAAGAATATATCTTTGTTAGATGTTTGCTGCTTTCTGGTCTATCAGAGAAGGTGCATATTTTTAGAGTAAGAGCTGAGCTCCATGTTAATATTTTGCTGCTGCATACTGTTGCAATGCAGCTGTTGGAGTTTAAGAATTGATATCATTCTGCTGAGGCCTATGATCTATTTTATCGGACAAGAAGTAGACAGAATCATCCCCTCTGTTAAAGTGGCATTACAAATGCCTAGAATATTGCAGCATCTCCAAACAATTTAGCATGGTAATAATATATTGCTGTCTAAAATTGTAAGATGATGTTGGGAGGAGATGCAGGACAGCTTCACAGTTATGTAGATTGGTAATTTCAAGAAATTTCTATTTTTGATATTAGTACTGTTGTTACCAAAATGCCTAAATCAGTTCGATTGTTTACAAAGGAATGGGAGAAGAACAGCTTAATTGAAGGTTAAAATAGGTATGAAGCATGAACCATCTTTTCTAGCTAAGATTTGTCTTTGAAATAACAACTGCAGGCATATGTTGAATAAGGCTTTTAAGATGTACCCAACACTCCTAAATAATATTAAATATGCAGGTAAACTTGGAAAGTTTTCTGTTATATATATCATATGCAACTATCAATTGCATGGGGAAGGAGAGCTTGCTCATATTTATGAAAAATATATGTTAAATGACTTAGCCATTCTTTGAAGATTCTGTGCAATAAAGTACAATGGTAAAATTGTTTCAGGACCAGAAAACTTCACAAAGATTTTGCACCACTATGAATTTTGATCAACAAAGCTGTTGTAGCTTTGGAAATAATTTACAATAGATTGGGAAAACAGTAAAAATTTTAATAAGTAAGGCATAATTGTACAATGTATACTCCTTGAGTTGCATGTTCACTTATTTACTACTGGCATTTCTCTACTGCTCTACTAAAAATGGGTCTGAGCAGCGTTTACATTTATAGATGTATATTAATCCAAAAAAGTATATTTAGTTTAACTTGGAAAGTATAATTGTAATGAACAAAAGTGCACAAATAAACTGAGATCCAATTCAGATTTGTGATTTAATTCAGAATCAATTTGATTTAAATGTATGACTTGATTTAAAAGGTAATTTGAGTTGAATTGATGATTCATCACTGCTAAAATAAAATCACCACAAGTCCATTGAATCCAGCAAATTGATTCAACATTGTATGTTTATTTCACAATTAGAATGAAGATACAATTTGAAGGGTGGTTTTGATTTTAATGCCTTTCAACAAAATCAAAGCTGCATACAGCTATAATCATGACTTGGAGGAATCTTAAATCTATTATTAGAACATTTTTTTTTCAGAATAAAACCAATCAATTTTGTAGTTCACCTGTCCTTCAATGTGAGAGTTATAATCTAAAATTGGATTGCTCCCGGGGTATCATTATTGTTTTTAATTTAACTTGTCATGATAGGATTTTAAGCTGTTTGAAAGAAGTGGAAAGAAACAACATTTTTAAGCATTCCCTTTGTTCCTAGTCCAATTAAAACCATTTCATATTTTTGAAATGGATGTAGTTATCTCAGGACATGCTTCAAAGCACGCATTCCTCTTCTGGGTGTGTTACTGTTCATGACTCACTTTCAGTGTTATATATCATCTCAGCCAAGTCATGAAGAATATATGAGAATTGAGAGAACACTGGTTAAAAAAAAATCATTGCTTATTCACTGAACCAAATGTGAAACAGCATGATGGATACTGATTATATAAATGGACTCATTAAGGAATTTGCCTGAAAATTACACAAATCAAGAATATTTTGTTGCTTTCAGACAAAAACAAGCTAACTGATGGATTTTTCTGAAGAAATGTTAATGCAAAGTCTAGTCAATTATGATTAGGTTTACACATTGTGCTATTATGATTTATTTTTGTCTTAAATCCAGTCCTTGTGATTTTTAAAATATGAACTTTGTAAATCAACTGTGTTTTATCCAGTAAGCCATGATGATGAAAACCATGCCTTGGTGTGATGTGTGATGAAATTTATATCTTCCATTAAAAAAGAAAAAGAGTGACACAGCAGTGAAAAAGGAGTGAGCAATTTACTTCATCTAGTCTATTTATGAAGCTAAAATATCAAGGTGAAGGAAAACACCGAGAATCACTTTAGTGCAAATGCTGCCTGGAGAATTCTGGGAATTGAAGTCCACTTAAATTTTGCCAAGGTTAAAAAACACTGCTTAGGTGAACATGAACCCTATTCTCAGGTTAAGAGAAACAGCTGGTTCTAAGCAGTTTAGTCAGGTTGCAATAAAAGAGCAACAAATGATGAGGCATCACAAAAAGCAGGCATAAATTTAGTTTTTATTTGAGCTAATAGTGACAGTGGATTTTGTAAAAACAAAAAACCAACCGTTTCAATGGAAAAAGTTATATAAAAAACCACTAGGTGTCTCTTGTGTACCAGTGGCATAGGAAAAGCTCACACATGACTTTGGAGGCTGGCAATTCAGTGTGCAATTCTCCATTAGAGTTGTTTACCACTTGTGTTGATGTATCCATCCAATTTATCAGGTAATTATTGTTTAATGTAAGTAGCAACTTTCTAAAATATTGTCTTTTTGTTATTAGAAAGCCCACTTTTCAACAAATTCAACTTGGGTAACTACAGGTCTTAACTTTTCCTGCTTTGTGAATTATAAACTATTGTTGGACTAAAATAGAATTACAAAGAGCAGTCCGAATAAACAGGAAGATAATTAACGGTTAAAATCTTAATTCCCTATTTTAAAGGTAGTGGTAATTGTTATTTTGCAGCATTGAAAAGATTAATATAGACTTCGCTGCTACTAGGAATAAGCAAATGGGGGGGTTATCTTTTGACACTGGAAATCATACAAATAGTTTTAAGTGCAAGGTAGCTTTTTGTTCACCTGCAGTGCCTAAGATGATGGTATTCAGATTAGCAGGGATAGGAAGGCAATTATATATTATAAAGAGAATTTAAATTACTATCTTACTAGTAATAGGCTCGTTGAGATTATGAGGTATTTAGTATCTGCAGGAAAAAATAAAGCTGTTGAAAAGCCAGAGAACAGTGCACAATTTTATATTGCAATTCTTTCCGTTTTAAATTTGAGAAGTTTCTTTTAGCTTGTTCCCTAACTTAAAATTTATGAAACTCAAATCTCTTGGGTTTTTGTTTTGTTTGGGGGATGGTTTTTTTTGCAGAATATTGCTGATGTCATGGGGGGGGGGGGGCTTTGTAAACCCAAGAATTTATTTACAGTACATTATAGGAACATCTTTTTGATTCTTAATTTATGAAAGTAAGAAATAAAAGTGAATGAGCTTTAGATTGATTTGTGATTATAATATGTATTTGCTGATTAATAAAGCAGAATATTTATGATTTGGCTTTCTTGTGACAAAGTGATTTGGCTTTCTTGTGAGATTGGGAAGAAATAATGTTCTGTGTTCCACAAAGTGGCATGTCAGAAATCTTGTAGGCTGGTTTGTTTAGCAAGAAGCAGTCTTACTAATTAGTGTCTCAGGTATAATAGCGGCTACCATAGGCATAACTAGCTGTGCTATACAACTTGGTGCAAAATATTTGGAATGTGATAGGTCACCTTCAAATATCAGTTCAAAAAATGAAAGAGCTGCAACCAGAAAAAGTTGCAGTTGTTAGGAACCATAATACAGGTTGATTCTAAGGGCTTGAAACTTTGTTTATAGAGATCATAAAAATGACTAAGTGAAATATCTTAAGAGGACAGCATAAAATGAGGAACTTAGATTTGCAAATTTTAAAGAAGGAATGCATATTGCATTAACTTCATATTGAGAAATATGCTGTCAGATGTGCTTGCTTATATTATATAGCATAACTCTTCACATTGGCTGCAAAGTTTGAAAACTGAGGTTCATTATAGCTGGAGGCTACCAGTACTGTAAGGCTATCACCTAGTATGTGAACTATAATGATGAATGCATTTGTTTTCATCTGAGATAAGTTAACAGATTAGAAATTGGAATTGATGTACTGAAGTTATTTTCTCTTTCTTTTTCAGGATATTCCATGGGCAACAGTACAAGTAGGCTGTATAGTGCACTGGCTAAGACTTTGAATAGCAGTGTCATTACTAAGCACCAGGACTACTTAGAACAAACTGATCCTGAATTTCTGGATCCTATAGATCCCAAAGATCTACTTGAAGAATGCCAGATTGTTCTTCAGAACCGTCCAGCCCGGTTCCAAAGGGATTTTGTGGACTTGAGGAGCAGCTTTGTCAGAAATCATCAGCCCATTAGAGTTATGCAATGGAATATACTTGCACAAGGTACAATCTTAACTGAGAAGCTGTGTCTGAGCCTTGTAAAATGAAATGTCTAGTAGGTTTTGTGTATGCTTTCATTCAGTTGACATATCTTTTTATGCATTCCTTAAGTTAGCAGATTTGATGTACTGAAACAATTTTTTAATCAAGGTACCTTTAATCTACTAACTTAAAAAATTCAGAACCCATTATACACGTGCAACTGGAATATCTATGAAATTCAGACCAATTTTATTTTCAAAGTTCTGGTCATTGCAGCAAACCCATGATCATGTAATACACTGTAAATATTTTTCTGAGGTGATAAACATTATTTGTCGTTGGAGATGAAAAAATATATATTGTCAGCCTAATTATACCCCATGTCAAGAGGAGTGGGGGGCATCAGCACTGCATTTCTCTCAGGATGGCCCAGTGAGTCACAGATAGTTTAGTTAGCCTATAATTGTCAGAATTTTCAATTAGTATGACCAATCAAAAACATATAGCAATGGATGAGATATAATTAAGTTTGCTACCTAAGAGCCCCTTTCCTTATTTTCTGAGTACAAAAGTATCTTGAATGTCAACTTTTCAATATTTATTTTTTTAAAATCAGACAAAGTAATAATTTTATTATTATTTATTTTATCATATCACCAACAAAATGGTAGGATCATCACTCAGAGCAAAGATTTTAAGTATTGATAACTCATAAAAGTAATAAACCTAGAATATATAAAGATTATCCAAATATGAAATGTATTGCCAACTTAAGAAAGTATCTTAAAAATATTATTCTAAAAAGCAGAATGTAAAAAGTGGACAGACACCCTGATTTTAAAATAGCCAATAGTATATAAGTATATGAAGTGCTAGGAACCAGAAAGACACCATTAGCTGATCATACTAGTTGTTATTCGCCTGTTTACAAGAATCTCACCAGGCTTCACTCTCTTGAAAACAACCAGATAAAGGCTCCAGGGATTTTAAGCGAGAGATCAAGTCTCCTTCACTCCTTCCTCTGCAGGAATTCCAAGCTAGCCAGTCTCTTAACTCCACACCCCACCCACTCTTGTAGATTCCACCAGATATTCTGACTCATATATATTTTCACCTTAGATTATTCCTTATGTGTGAACTAAATTGCTGTTTGTTAAACTTTTTGTTGATATGAAATCCAGTGGAGTTGTTGCCTTGATTTTTTTCTTGGATAATGTGAAATGTACCATCAAAAAGAATATCTTTTTAATTATGTTTGAAGGTATAAATCAAATAACATTTATTCCCAAAATGATCATTGCAATGTAGTAGTTTTACTCTGGGTCAGCATATAAATTTCAATCCCAAGATTTAGAAATATACAAATATAGTTTAAGATATTAAAATAAAAAGGGTGCATAAATAGGGAAGAATTATCATTAGGTTCTATTTTGAATTTAATATTCACATTGGAATTGCAAAATGCTGTCTAACTAGATTCTGAATAAAACTATTAGTCAAAGTATGTCACTCATGAATAGATTTGAGCAAGGAAGATTCATTTTGTCATGTAGCTCTCTTTGTACTTGATGACTAAAAATATACCAATAGTTTCAGTTTTCTACAAAGTTCCACTTAAGAGTATGGATTGGACTATTTCTGTTTACATATTTTATGGGAAGGAAAATATTTCCTAGAGAAAGTTTTCTTAACTGATATATTTTCTTCATTCCAGCTCTTGGGGAAGGCAAGGACAACTTTATCCAATGCCCCATGGAAGCCTTGAGATGGGAAGAAAGGAAGTGCCTCATTCTAGAAGAGATCCTTGCTTACCAGCCAGATATCCTCTGTCTACAAGAAGTGGATCACTATTTTGATACTTTTCAGCCATTACTCAGTCGGCTAGGCTACCAATGTGCTTTTCTTCCTAAACCATGTTCTCCATGTTTAGATGTGGAATGTAACAATGGCCCAGATGGCTGTGCCTTGTTCTTCCTTAAGGACAGATTTACGCTAATTAATAACACCAACATCAGGTTGACAGCAATGAAGTTCAAGACCAATCAAGTGGCTATAGTTCAGATCCTGAAATGTAATGAGACTGGGAAATTGTTCTGTGTTGCTGTCACCCACTTGAAAGCTCGCAATGGCTGGGAGAGGTTTCGATCTGCTCAAGGTGCTGATCTTCTTGAAAATCTAAAACAGATCACCCAGGATGCAGAAATCCCTCTTATAGTCTGTGGTGATTTCAATGCTGAGCCTACAGAAGAAGTGTACAAGCAATTCTCTGAATCTAGTCTGAACCTAAACAGTGCTTATAAACTTCTGAGTACAAATGGGCAAACAGAACCTCCATACACCACATGGAAGATCCGTCCTTCTGGAGAATGCAGGCATACCCTTGATTACATCTGGTATTCACAACAGACTTTAAAGGTAGATGGTGCCCTCAGCCTTCTAACTGAGGAGCAAATTGGACCCAATAGGCTACCATCTTTCAACTACCCTTCAGACCATCTATCTTTAGTATGTGATTTCACCTTTAATGAAAATCCAGAGAAGTTTTTAAGATTAAGTGAAATATAAAGGGGGAGGGGGAGGGAATGTTTTCATGTACTGTGTTTGTGCAGGCACAGACTTTTACCGTGGACTTCTAAAGACTTCTGGGGAGGGGAGAAGTATTTATGAATGGAGAATTAATGATCTATTCCTATAGCCTTGACTTGTTTTTCTTATTAACTCTGTGCTATGATAAAAAACACAAAAATATGCCTGGCTAACTGCTTATGCTGTTTTTCTTTTCTAAAGAAAAGTATTGCTGTTATTCAGCTCTAATTGTAACAAGGTTCTTTTCCTCCCTTATCTAAGATCTTGTGTTGTAAAGTGAAACAATTGCACTGCATGTAACAGCATTGTCCTGTCTTTCAAGAGTCGGTCAGATGAATGCCCAGGGCTCATCCCTCCCGTATTGGACCATATGACCAAATTTTGTTCAGCATAAAGTTTAATATGAGCCTCAGTTAATTTTTTTCTGAGGTTGTCTTGAATTGTGCCTTCTACTTGAATAAATTTAATGTTAATCTCGAACCTGTATATTGTTTTTCATATTTCAAAGTGTATTAGAATTTCACCCACATGGAAAGTAACACAGGTAGTCCTCAACTTATGACCACAATTGAGCCCTTAATTTCTGTTGCCAAGTGAGACATTTGTTAAGTGAGATTTCTGCCATGTTACAACCTTACTTGCTACAGTTGTTAAGTGAATCACTGCAGATAATTAGTAACAGGATTGTTAAGTGAATTCAGCTTCCCATTGATTTTATCAGGTCACAAAAGGTGATCACATGACCTCCCCCCAGGAAGGTCCCCCACTGCAGCCATCATGAGTCAATTGCCAAGCATCAGAATTTTGATCACATGACCATGAGGGTGCTAAATTGATCGTGAAAAATAGTCATACATCCTTTTTTTTCAGGGCCGTTGTAACTTTCGCTAATCAAATGTTGCAACTCAAGGACTACCTGTAGTGTTATGCCAAGAAGCATTTCTTGGTTCTTCTACCTGGCTATAGAATGAGTACTTTGGTGGTCTTACTATATGTTTCCTATCTAAAGAAGCTGAGATTTTATTTCCTAGTCTCACAGGATGTTTTAAGACATCTTCTTGTATCTGCATTCTTCCTTCATTGGGGCTGTAGGCAAAGCCTTCTCTACTGCCTTTCCAAACAACTACTTCCCGGAAAAGCTGTTATGATTTGTGACTGATGGACCATCTTCAAATGTGTGAATCACAAGTCATGTATTTGCAGACAACATGTTTCCCTATGATGTCTGACCCAGGTTTCTTGCTACAGTTAGTTTATGAATTTGTTCTCTTAGGTACCTGATTTATACAGAGATTTGTCCACACAGTCAAGTTTTGATAAGAAGCCTCAATTCCCAGTGTAGATGTCATGGAGTCTCTTGAGTATCCTGTCCCATCCTGCATCAGTTCACCATTTAAAAAGACTGTTTACAAATTTATGAAGATGCTTGACATATCTACCCAATCCATGATTCCTTTAGGTAACAGATACAAGTTAATTGTACTGCTATTAGATTTCTTTAGGTTTAATCCCACCCATTTTCCTTTTAACTATTTCAGCCAAGAGCCCCTGGAAATGGGATTCTGCATCTCAGGGCTCTTTAAAGATATTGGCTGCTAAATTATGACCAAGCACTAAATAGGGTGATAATTTGAAGCTTTCATCCACTTTTTGTCTTCAACTCAATACTCCATACTTCAACTCTAGCCCACCAGCATAGTTGGCTGGAGAATTATGGGACTTGAAGTCCACAAGAATAAACCTGCCAAGTTTGGAGACCCCTGGTCTAGCCTATCAAGATAGAGACAGAAAGGTTCTAACTGGCTTTCAAGCCTTCTATATTGCAGGTGGGCTCAAAGCTGGTACAACTCCCTATTTCCATGTTCCATCATCTCTGGAGTCCTGATCGACTCGTCTCCTAAACTGTTTTTGCAGGCCAAATAAGCCTGTTGCTTACAGCTTCCTATTGGTTTGCTGTGCTGGAATGCTTTTTCACATTGCCAGGATAGCACTGATCTTTAGCTCCCCAAATGGAGCTCATAGAAAGTGGGTGTTTTGTCTACAAGACAGCATAAAAACTGGAGCAAATCCTCCATGGGATAAGAGAGAATATGTATGTAATCATTGTCTTGCTGCCTGAAAAGATAGAACCAACTTTTCCTGGTTAACTCTGTCTACAGTAACTAAGAGTGCTTAGATAATTTGTAGAACTCTTATCCACAACACTAGCACAATTTAAGTGATGTCATCTTTATTTGGATATAGGCCATATTTTCCTTTCAAGGAGTATTTTTATAAGACATAATTCCAATTACAACAGCAAGTTCTTCCAAAGAATATATAATATATAACAATCCCAGAAAAATGCCTTGCAATATGACAGATATTTGCTATAAAAAAAGAAAAAAATGGAGACCACTAGAGGTGAAGACATTTTTACAAAATTGTCATATGTAAAGAACTGCAAATGGCCAGAATAACTATAGGAATAGCACTTAGACTTATATACCACTTTATAGTGCTTTACAGCCCTCTCTAAACTGTTTACAGAGTCATCATATTGCCCCCAACAATCTGGGTCCTCATTTTACCCAACTCAGAAGGATGGAAGGCTGAGTCAATCTTGAGCCTCGTGGAATTTGAACTGCCAAATTGTAGGCAGCTGGCTGAAGAAGTAGCTTGCAATAATAGAATGCAACAACTGAGATAAAATATTGTCCAATATTCTTCAAAATATTTAATATAAGTTAAAGTACTCATACTGCAAATAATTCCAGCATCATCATCATATATAGTATGGTCTGGGATCAAGCTGTAAGTTCTAGCTTTCTTAACTTTCCCAATTAAGCATTACCTCAATTTCAACCGTCTCTAACTCTGTAAAATCTGGAGATATTTTCCCCACATACTTCAAGGAAAGAGAACTGTTGATAACCTGCCCTTTAAAATACAGAAGTTTGGGAAAGCAAATTTCCACAAAAGTTCTCACAAAAGCAAGCCAAAATGGAGAAATCATGTGGAAAAAACTAAGCAGCCTTATGATTGAATAGCTCCTAAAGCCACTTTTAGCAGCAATAACTTTTAAATAATTGTTTTCTGTATGACTTTCAGTCTCCCATCATTATGGAGTTATTTTGTTCTCTTGGGTACCTGATCATTATGGATCTCGGAGTCCTAGTGTACAACCATTTAAATATGAGCCAGAAGTGTGCAGCAGCTGCCAAAAAAGCCAACTCAGTTCTAGGTTGCATAAACAGAGGGATAAAATCAAGATCACATGAAGTGTTAATACCACTTTATAATGCCTTGGTAAGGCCACACTTAGAATACTGCATTCAGTTTTGGTTGTCACGGTGTATAAAAGATGTTGAGACTCTAGAAAGAGTGCAGAGAAGAGCAACAAATATGATTAGGGACTGGAGGCTAAAACATGAACGGTTTCAGGAACTGGGTATGTGTAGTCTAATGAAAAGAAGGTCAGGGGAGACATGAAAGCAGTGTTCCAATATCTCAGGTGCTGCCACAAAGATAGAAGTCAAGCTATTCTCCAAAGCAGGGGTCGCCAACCTTTTGGACCTCAGGGACCACCAAACTCATAATGTTAGATCCCAGGGACCACTAACCAGTTTTGTAGGCATGGCCTAATTTGTGGGTGTGGCTTGGTGGTCATGTGACTGGCTGGGCATGGCTTGTATGTAAATATTATAAATATTTTTATAAATATTGAATTTTTTATAAAAAAGAGCAACTTTTACCCAAAATCATGCAAAGCAGGCAGATTGAGTTGCTCACAGAATCATTCAGTGACCTATCTATCTGCCATTGGCTAGCTCAGTCTCTCAAATTTGCTTGCTGTGAGTCTGCACTGAATTTGCTTGCAAGCAAACCTTCAGTCCTTAGGGAGGTTGGCTGTGTTTAAAAGCAGAGCCGAAGATCTAAAGACTAGCTAGAAAGCAAGAAATCCAACCATTTTCTGCTTCCTAACTAATCTAAATCTCCCGGCAGAGCAGAATAGATGGTCAGAAAAAGGAAAAATAGCAATTTAGCAGGCAAGTTTGTCGGGTAAGGAGTGGGCAGGGAGGGTTCCCGTGGGCCATGTGGGTGGCGCAGCCTTGTGTTTTTGTGCAGCCTGGATTAATTGCTTTGGGGGGAGTGCTCTGAGGGTGAGATTTGTCTGTGGCCCACCAAAATTTTCTCACAGCCCACCAGTTGGCAACTGCTGCTCCAAAGCACCTAAGGGCAGGGCAAGAAGCAGTGGATGGAAACTAATGAAGGAGAGAAGCAACTTAGAACTAAGGAGAAATTTCCTGACAGAACAATTAATTAATGGAACCACTTGCTTCCAGAAGTTGTGAATGCTCCAACATTGGAAGTTTTTAAAAAGATATTGAATACCCATTTGTCTAAAGTGGTATAGGGTTTCCTGCCTAGGGAGGAGGTTGGATTAGAAGACCTCCAAGGTCCCTTCCAACT